>OZ010792.1:522188389-523448389 GCA_963932465.1 Maratus speciosus | reverse complement strand
GTCTCATAATATGAAAGAGTCATCCGAGAGCTTACCGATGACATATCACATGACTGGTCCAAAACAAGTTTGAAAATTGCTCCCCCTCCCTCCCTCCCCCCGTGGGCCCACTCTTTCGCCCCGGAATTCACACAGCCGTCACTTTAAAATTTTTATGTTCAATAAATAATATTTACCGGAAGACTGCATAAAAAACCCACATCTAAAGTGATACTTAAATTTATTATAGAAATCGGCTACGGTTTTAAAAATTTGTTCGCCCCTTCCCCATCCCTTTTTGGGCTAAGAAAGGTTCATAGTATGAAAGAGTGGTCAAAGGGCTTTTCGATTATATGCCACAGGAAGGGTTCGGTAAAATTTTTAAAACTGCACCCCGCATGAGTCGACTCTCACGTCCTCCTCCCTCGAAATCACCCGACCCACCTTCCTCTTTGAAATTTTTATATTTAATAAATAATTTTTATCGGAGGGCTCCAGGTATGTGACAACTTGGTAGGGCTAAAATAAGAGGGCTTCATTTCACAGCTCATTGTCATGCCTTTTTCTCTATCTCGTCCCTTGGTACTCTCGATAAATTTTCTTACTTTTTTTTCTTCTCTGCCCGAGGACGAGAGAAATCCTCGAAAAGCTTCTCATAGCGAAATGTTGAAAAGCGCGAGAGAAATCGTCGAAAGGCTTTTCATTGGGAGATTTCGAAAAGGACGAGAGAAACCAGCGAGAGGCTTCCCATCGGGAAAGTTTGAAAAGGGCGAGAGAAACTCTCGAGAGACTTCCCCTCCCGAAAGGTTTTAAACCGCGAGAGAACCAACCATCGAGCAGCTTCCCATCTGGAAGCGTCGAAATGCTGGTAAAATCATCGAGATGAGATTTGCCAAAAATGCGAGATGGAAATGAAGCTTTCAGAGTCAAACTTACCGCATTTCTGGTTTAAGTCATAATTTCTCAAAGGAGTCCATCTGCTTATCCAATCTCTTTTTAGCTCACAGGCTATCTAAGCCTGAGAGCTAATGTACCTGTCGGTTCTGTGTGTATGCATATACGTACGTACGTACGTATCTATGTACGTAACGCGATAACTCTTGATTAAAATGTACTATTTGCTTCAATTTTTTTATGTTCATTCTGATAAGGCGTTCCGCTGATTAGTTTTGACGGTTCATTGGTTAAGGATAAAGGGAGAGAAGGGAGGCTGCCCCCCCCCCCCCCTCCTTAATTTAGATAAATAGGTTTTTCATGCAGAATTATTCGATTTGCTTCAAATTTCGTATACCGGTTTATTATGTTAAGGAGCTTCCCTGATTAAACTTGGAGGTTCATTAGTTAAGTATGAAGGGGGGAAAGGGGGGGTAGACCCCCTCCTTAATTTAGATAAATGGGTTTTTCATGCAGAATTATTCGATTTGCTCCAAATTTGGTATACCGGTTCATTATGTTAAGAAGTTCCCTTGATTAGATTTGGAGGTTTACGGGTTAAGTATAAAGGGGGAGAAGGGGGCTGGACCACCCCCTTAATTTAGATAAATGGGCTTTTCATGCAGAATTATTCGATTTGCTAGAAATTTGGTATACCTGTTTATTATGTTAAGGAGCTTCCCTGATTAAACTTGGAAGTTCATTGGTTAAGGATAAAGGGGGAGAAGGGGGTCTGGTCCGCCCCCCCTTAATTTAGATAAATGGGTTTTTCATGCAGAATTATTCGATTTGTTCCAAATTTGGTATACCGGTTTATTATGTTAAGGAGCTTCCCTGATTAAACTTGGAAGTTCATTAGTTAAGTATAAAGGGGGGAAGGGGGGTAGACCCCCTCCTTAATTTAGATAAATGGGTTTTTCATGCAGAATTATTCGATTTGCTCCAAATTTGGTATACCGGTTTATTATGTTAAGAAGTTGCCTTGATTAGATTTGGAGGTTTACGGGTTAAGTATAAAGGGGGAGAAGGGGAGCTGGTCCCCCCTTAATTTAGATAAATGGGCTTTTCATGTAGAAATATTCGATTTGCTCCAAATTTGGTGTACCGGTTTATTATGTTAAGGAGCTTCCCTGATTAAACTTGGAAGTTCATTGGTAAAAGGATAAAGGGGGAGAAGGGGGGCTGGTCCACCACTTAATTTAGATAAATGGGTTTTTCATGCAGAATTACTCGATTTGTTCCAAATTTAGTATACCGGTTTATTATGTTAAGAAGCTTCCCTGATTAAACTTGGAGGTTCATTAGTTAAGTATAAAGGGGGGAAAGGAGGGTACACCCCCTCCTTAATTTAGATAAAAGGGTTTTTCATGCAGAATTATTCGATTTGCTTCAAATTTAATATACCGATTTATTCCGATATGGCGCTTCCTTCATTAGATTTGGAGGTTCATTGGTTAAGTATACAAAGGCGAAAAGGGGGCAAGTCCCCTCCCCTTAATTTAGATAAATGAATTTTCATGAATTCAATTTACTTTAATTTTTTTTTTTCTATGTTCGTTCTGATAAGGAGCTTTCCTGATTAGACTTGGAGGTTCATTAGTTAAGTATAAAAGGGTTAAAGGGGCTAGACCACCCTTAATTTAGTGATATGTTTCTTTTTTTCATGCAGAATTATCTGCTTTGCTTCAAATTTGATATACTGATTTATTATAGTTAAGGAGTTTCCCTGATTAGATTTGGCGGTTCATTGGTTAAGTATAAAAGGGGCAAAAGGGGGATATTTCCCTTCATTTATTTTTTGAGGGACATTATTCTTTGAAATAAGAGAATATACAATTAGTGTGAATAACCTGTGAGCTCAATGCCATCAGTTTAACTGGCACTTATCTTTTTATTGCTATTAACCGATGTGGGTTATGAAGCATAGTGGTTTATGTATTCAGTTCTGTATAGTCCTAGTTTCAAACTTTACTGTTAAATTTAGCGTCATTTTGCCCTGAATTTTCAATGTTTCTCTTATTTTAGCTCTGCCAAGCTGCCCCATACCTGGAGACTCAGATAAATACTATTTATTAAATATAAAAAGTTCAAAGAGGAAGGGGAGTGAATTCTGGGGGGCGCGAGAGTGGGCAAAGGGTTGGTGGGTAATTTTCAAACTTTTACCAAACCTCTCCTTGACATATCATCGGAAAGTCCTTTCACCACTCTTTCATATTATGAACCTTTCTCCTCCCAGAGTTGAATTCCGGAAGGGGGGGGGGGGGGAGCGGTGCGGGGGTGAATTTTTTTTTCTTTAATTGTAGCGATTTCTACAATAAATATCATTAAATGAGGTTTTTTAATGGAGCTCTCCGATAAATATTATTTATTAAATATAAAATTTTAAAAGTGGGGTTGCATGATTTCCGGGTATATTCTGGGATAAAAGAGGGAACCCACGTGGGAGGGGTAGATTTCAAACTTTTTTTGGACCAGTCATTTGATATATCATCGGAAAGTTTTCGGTTATCATCGGAAAGTTACTCTTTCATATTATAAACCTTTCTTCTTCCCTCCCTAGTTTTGCGCCCCGAGCGAGGCACTTTTAGAACTTTTTTGAAATCGTAGCGTTTTTAAACATTTTAGATCGGATTTTTTTACGGAGCCCTCCGATAAATAATTTTTAATATATGAAAATTTCAAAGAGAAGGATGGGCAGGGTATATTTCGGGGGGGGGGGGGGGGGCACGATAATTGGAATCTTCGGAGTTCGGGACTCTTTTCTATCTTTTGCTGACACCCCTCATGTGATATATCATTGGAAAGCTCTGTGACTACTATTTCATTTTATATATCGCCCGCGCCCCTCCCCTTACTTTGCCCCCGCGCGGGGGCACTTTTCTAAATTTAGCCGACACCCCTCATGTGACTATCGTTGGAAAGTCCTGTGACCACTTATTCATATTATGCACTTTCCTTGCCCCTCCCCTACTTTGCCCCCCGCGGGGGTTCGTTTAATGTATTCCAGTCGAAGACTTTGAAAAAATGGGGAAATTAAAGATCCAATCTCAAATGACGTAGAAAAATCAATAAAAAAATTTGATCCTTTTTATCATCCTTTAGTTCATGTTTTTGCCACTAGGGGGTGCTTTTGATTCTTATTTCTTTGGTCATTTTGGTGCTAATTGCCGAAAAATTCTAATTTTTGATACTTAAACTCCCCTTACCGCTTTATAGCTACTCGCGTTTTTTCAGCTTTTTTCAACCAGGGGGCACCCTTACAAGACTTTTCCAGTCTTATGGCTCCTTTATAGCCTCCCTTTGGTTTGTTGTTTTTTTATTCCATCTGTTTTCAGTTACCCTATATTTAATAAAATCTGCCTTATATATATGTAAAAACAATGATTTCAATAATCGATTCTAGAACATCTCCTTCCATCACTAAGCCCTATCACTACTATGAAATTGTCGGCCAGAATAATAGCTAAGTTTTCCAATAACTGTTTTTAGCTTTTCTCGTTATAATCGATTGTAAAACATCTCGATTGTAGATTCTAGGAATTAATCGATGGCTGTATCGATTGTGATTTTTTACGATGACGATTTTTCTCGATTGTCGAATTCTCGAGAATCGCCCATCACTAATTAAGATATTTAACTTTTCATAAAACAAATCTTGCATATTACCTTTGACACTCTTAATTCTTCCTTCAATATTCGTACTTCATGAGAATAGGTTTTATTCATAATCTGCTGCTTGGCCTAACAAAAAGAGCACCACAAAAGTTTTAGAAAACTGATCATAAAAAAAACTATTGCAATGTATTAGAAATTATCCTTAAATACTTTACAAATGAATACTGAACTTAAAACAAAAAAAGTCCATCTTATAAATTATAATAAACTGAAAAAATATAAATATTACTAGAAACAAGGTTATTAATTTTCTTTGTATACTTTCATTAGAATTGACCTAACTTAGTAATTAGTCTAAAACATTGTAAGAACAATTAACATTTCACTTCCAAAACAGATCATTACTTTTAAGATACAGTAAAACCTCCCTAAAGCAACCATGTTCCGTTCCAATAAAAAGTGGTTGCTCCGAGAGGTGGTCTCTTAATAGAGGTCATGTTTAAATCTAGATTTTAATTGTTGAAAAAAAGGTAACAATTAATGTTATTAAAATTTATTTTCATATCAGGAAAAAATATAAAAATTTAAGTATCAAAACAAAAGTTAATTACATAAGTTAATTAATGCAGTGTTTAAAAAAGGAATACATTGACGCTTGCTTTGATTTTACGGTTTTATCTTTTATAACTTTTATTTCCAAGTCCTTTCAAAGTTCAGTAAATAAATGCAATTTTTTTTTTTTTTTTTTTGACAGGAACCAATAATGACGATTTCATTAATTTATCTATTTCTTTGAGAGTTTCCATACAGAATAGGGTAGGGGAATTTATCGACCGTCATTCTTAAATTGTCATTGGAGTTAAATTTGCTGCCTAAAAAGGCACAAAGGGGTTAAAAGTTACCGGAATAAAAAAAAAAATCTAAACTTAGTTTAGAAATTTGATGAATAATGCGCTCTCCAGAATTATTTTTCTGATAAAACCTTCTTCAAGCGACCAAGAAAAATCGAAATTTGTTTCATTTTCTTCAAAGAAATGGGTCACTCATGGAGGGAGTTCTACTGGGATGGTCTCTGAATGGAGGTAAAATTAGTACTGAGCCTACGGAATAAATTTTGTTCCATGAAAAAATGGTCGTTCAGGGAGGTGGTTGCTTAATGGAGGGGGCCGCACAAGGTGGTTTCACTGTATAAAACTGACTTCCATTACCAATTACAAAAAAATCAATTTTTTGCATTGATTTGGAACTTGATTACCACTCCATTATCAATAATCATAAGCATACACATTTTTCTGAACTTGGCATGTTTTGCTATGAATGCACATGATTTAAGCCCCAAATCTTTCAAACTCTTGTTTCACCAATCAACATATTCTTTCTTAGATCATGAGAATTTTTGAAATACATTGCTCAATGCTTATTGTACACTAAATTTTCAATTTGTCAAAAACTGCTTGGCACATTTTGTCAGTAGCAATCATGAAGCATCATATTATGAACTATGAGAAAGGATTATTTTACTATCAGTACTGTGTGGAGGGAAAAAGTGTAGTGGCTTTTAATCTAGATTCTCAATACAAGATGACAGTATGAAACATGAGAGATTGGAATTCTAATATTATAATACACAATATGAAGAAAAAAAAATTACAGCGTATTCTGATATAAAGTATCTTTTAACCAAATTAACTTTATATTACTTTTATGTTTAACATAAAATGAAAATCCTTCTTTTTGTTGGTAGATTTAAGTTTAGCACTAAAGTGCGGTACCAAATGTTTAATGCATGTCCTAAGAAACAACGAAAATAGTACCCAATCCAAAGTGTGAGATATTGAGCTGATGGATGAATGGCATCTAGGGTACATGATGTGAACGGTTCCCTTCGAGAAATCAGGCAGAACATTCATTAACTCCACCCCAAAAAGTGCTACACGAGGTGTCAAAGTTACCACTACTTTCGGATGACACAATGTAACCTATGGCTTCAAAAAGAGTTGCTCGTAAAACAAGCAACTTTTTATTGCTGGAGCAATTTTGTTGCCCATAGTGTTCCCTTAAAGTAAATGTTGAGCAATGATGTCCGGAACAGCCAATGAAATGCTTAGAAATCAGACAAGCGATAGCCTTACCTAGAACAGCTAATGTAATTATTCAAAACCTGACGAGGGAGAAACCTTGATTGCTGTGTCATGGCAATTTTTGCTGCTGCACATTATTAACGTCCAATAAAACTATTAATCCTGCACAGGAAGGTTATGGGGGGGAGGACTTTTTGTTTCTTTCAGTTCTCCAGATCCCTTAAAGCTACTAATAGACCATCCTTCTAACTGTTATTAGTATTGGCGTCGTTTCTTGTGGCCATGCAATGCTTTTGATCTTTAATGACTTTAAAAGAAAAGGGACTGATGTCCTGCAAAAGAGGAACCTTTCTGTCAAGTACAATTGAGCTCCTTATCTCCTGACCCATTGTTGATTCCCCTCATTCTTTTGTAAATAAACCGCAGAAGGGTTCAGAACAAAATATTTCCATGAAAACTGTAGAAGGATGGCAGAACAAGCGTTTATACGCAGCCTTATAGATGAAAAAAACACACAAAAGGAAAAAGAAAGTAAGGCTGGTTTTTCCCTCAGGAGATAAACAATCAGCTTGCGAAACAACTTCTTTGAAGGTGGGTCATGTCTCCAATTAGAAAACCAGCAACCCTGCTATTGGTAAAAGTTGCAATGTGAGAAGCAGCTTGCAACTTGCAACACACTAACACCTCAGCTAGGAAGCAGGGAAAACTCATCAAAACTCAAAAGCACAATAGGCGCAAAAACCAAAAGAAAAAGCCTCAGCTGATGACTTAACTGAAGAATAGAAGGTGTGGGAACCAAGAGACATATTCTGGCATACAACATACACTTTTGAAACAAGAAAATTGATCAAAATTTACAAGTGCACATTATATGGTAGGTATCAAAATGATAGCTTAAAAAATAAGCATAAAAATTGAGATTTCTATATTAAAAAAGAAGAGAAGAGGTGATTATTTGAAAGAACAATTCCAAATGATTTCTGTGTTGATTCAAGAAAATACGCTTAACAGCAGCATGTCACAATTTCAGACTTTTAAATGCTCTTTATTGTGATTTCATGCTGCATATGTCATGAAGATTTATTTTTGAAAAGGGGGGGGGGGGGCATGTAACAGAAAATGTAGTATTTCTTGGATAAGAAAAAAAGCAAAATATAAAGTAAAAAATTTCAAGAGGGAGAAGGGCAGACGAAGAATTTAGATTTAGATGAGCAATTTACTGTTACAATAAAGAAACAAACATAATAGAAAACTTTTAAAGACTTTAAACTTTGTAAGCTTGGGGGGAGGGGGCAAAATGAGAGAAGCTAAAAACATTTTGGCATAGAAAGAGGTTATGTCGTAGGAAAGAGGACAGGGGGGCAGGGAATTTTGGGTAGGAGAGGATTTTAAATGATTATTTATTGTTACACATAACAAATAGAGCAGAGAAGATTTAATTTAATAAAGAGGTTTGAAGATTTTCAACTTTGTGAGCTAGTGGGGAATAGGGGCAAATGAAGAGAGGCAGAAATTTTATAGAGCGTATGAAGTTTATTAAATGATTTATAATTTATCATTAATAAATATTTATAAATAGTACAGGAAAAAATTTTAAATAAACAGTTTTAAAGGCTATAAATATTGAGCGCTAGGAAAAGGGGAGGAGCTAAGGAGAATGCGGCAATTTTGTAGTGAGGGAGGTTTTCAAATGGTTACATATTGTTACAATAAGGTAACAAAAATAGAGTAGAAAAAATGAAGACTTTTAAAGATTTTAAACTTTGTGAACTGGGGTAGAAAAGGCATAAGTATATATATATATATATTTGGGGGGGGGGGGGCAAGTTTATTAGATGACTGATCATTCACCTTGCCATAAATTTACAAATAGGACAAAATAAATTTAAATGAAAGAGTTTTAAAGACTTTAAATTTTGTGTGCTTTGTAAGGGGACAAATGGAAAACGGCAATCATGGGTGGGAGTGGGGGAAAATTATATTACCTATAAATTTATTGTTACAATAAAGTACCAAATAGAGTAAAAAAAGGTTGAAAAATGTAAGATTTTAATCTTTGGATGGATATAATGGAGAAAGGAAGCGAAATTTTGAAAGGGAGAATTCATATGAAATTTTGACGAAATTTATACGATTGATTACTTATTGTTAGAATAAAACAATACATAGATCAGAAAAGTTTTTTAAACTTTAGATACTGTAAAAGGAAAGGCAAAAGGAAGAAGCAAAATTTTTGGAGGGAAAAATTTAGATGAAATTTAGTATGATCAATTATTTATAATTACAATAAAGTAACAAAGTAGTAAAGAGCAGAAAAAGTTTTTTAAAATGTACAGATTTTTAAAGATTTAAAATTCTGGGTACTGTGTGTGTGTGGGAGGGGGGGGGGAGACAAAAGAAGCAAAGCAAAATTTCAAAAGAGGGGGAACTTAGATGATTTTCTTTTAAATAAAAAAAAATCACTGAAACACAGTAGATTTTTACCACTACTTAAGAAATAATAGGAGAGTAAAATTAAGGACTTTTTGCTGATTTTGCATAAAATAAGGATTTTTAAGGACCACAAAACTACTTTTAAAAAATTTTAAGGACTTTCAAGGACCTTACAAAACCTGTATGAATGTTGCCCTAACAATTTATGGGGCTGAAATTTTCAGGGTTTTTTTTTTTGTGTGTAAGACATTTTTAATTGTTTATTTTAATAATTGCTCAACATGGGGTCTGTCAAAGGCTGATTATCTCACACTGGAAGAGAACTGTATCAGGCCGAGGTATGTCTGCTAGTTATAAACAAAACTCTTAGAAGAAAAAGAGATTCAGACAAATAAATACATAAAATATCTGCTTACTTTATCTTCATCTGACACACAGACCTTGTCTTCTAATTTTCTCTTAAGGAGATCTATTTGTTGTGCAAAATCCTCTCTCTCTCTACCGTGCCTTCTGAGTTGTTCATCCTTTAAGGTAAGAAATGTTATAAATTTCTCTGATAATTAATTAAAAAAAAAAAAAAAAAAAAAATGCCGAGATTTGCATAAGATGCAGACACAAATTTAATTTGAGATCTGTTTTGTTGCACTAGTGATTTAATATTACGGTAAACATAAAAAAAATATTTTCCAATGAAATTTACCATCTTGAAAGAAATTTTTAAAAGAGAAGATAAATGTAATGAAAATTGTGTAATTTTCCAGTATGGGGACCTTGGCGTTTATTTTTAAAAAGCTTGGTGCAATTAAAGTTTCAGAAAGTGAGGGATTTGTTGCCAAGAATCATAGATTTCCGAAACACACATCTAATTTACATGATATTAAGGAACATAATTTAAATTTGTATGCTCTAATTGATAACTTTATAATTAGTAATTATAGTAATAATAAAAACTGCAAATAAGTAATTTCATTAATTAATAATAGCACACATAACAAATATCACAACAGCTCTTCTTGCACTTGATAAAATAACTAAAATCTCACAAATCTTACATGTATCTGTTTGTTAACAAAAATAACTGTGAAAATGAATTATACTTATTTTATTCATACTTACAAATAGAGTACCATAATCATACAAGGTTTGAATTTTAAGGGAATTTTACAATTTTTTGGGGGGAGGGAATTCACAATTAAGAGTTCTTAATTATTTCAATGTTTTGCATGATTACAGTCATATTATATTTACTGTAATGAGGTAAAACACATCAAAATTTCGATGAAAGAAAATCTTTTCAAAGGAACTGTTTCATTAAATTTATAATAAACCTACGAAAATAATTATAAAAAAATCCATCTTACTCTCCAAAATCTACCCAGCCAAGGACCCAAAGCTTTGCAGATTTCAGAATTGTATGGATTTTCAATCATTAGTGAAGGCGGCATAAAGTCAATAATAATTTTTATTATTAAATTTCTTATTATAAGCAAGAAAGAAATCATGTTTACAAAGTAAATGAATTAAAAATTACTAAAATTTTGCAAGTTGCACGATCATAACAGAATGCCTTTATAAGAAAATAACTATGTATGAATAATTGCACTGCTTGTGATGATTTTAGATAACAAATTTAGAAACCTAATATTTATTTACATGTCTAAGTCGTCTAAGCGAATTCGTCTAGGCAAGTAGCATCAAGTTCTGAAGGATGCTATGGTTTGGACAAAACTTTTAATCTGAGCATATGCTCTGATAAAGTTATGCTCTGTTAAGTTATAAGTATAAGTCTGTTAAAGTTATAATATAGTTATGCTCTGACAGTATGTTCAAACAGGGGTGATTGTGACTCAGAGTGAAAAACCCTGAAAATTAATTGATACAAAGTGAAAAACCCTGAATATTATTGATGAAAAATATACCAATATCAATTTACATAACAACCGATGCTGTAACAGCATGACAATCAAATGACATATTTCTGCTATTGTTTGAAATATACAATTGAAGAAAAACATAATTTGATAAACTTACATTAATTTTACTGAAACGTGAATGACTTGTTCAAATGGAGAGTGCAATTTGTCTTGTTAAATAAGCAAAGTTCAAATTCTATAACCAGTAAATAAATTTATTCCAAGTACTCATGAAACAAGTACAAATTATGTGCTAAGGGTGGGATCTCTCAGTAGATTTAATGCAAATCATATATATGATACCTAGTTATTTGAAAACAGTAAAAGAAAGTCAAAACCAATTTTACTTCTAAGTGGCTAAGTATTAGGAGGGAAAAAAAAAAAATCCAAAGTTTAAGTATTTCCAACATTAAAAAAAGAAAAAAAAAAAACCAGAATTTTTTTGAAAAAATTAGTTTTTTAGCCCCACTTTTACACAATGTCAATTTCTTTTTCCAGATTTCTTCCTAGGTATTACACATTAAAAATGTGATTAGCATTTCTATATGCAATTCTGGGCATTTTTGAACTAAAATTGAGATGAATGACACAATACCAGGAGCAGGGTTGGGTTTAAGCCGTCAAAAACCAGTTTTTGACGTGACATAGGTTTAAACCGCGTTTTAAGCGGTTTTAACCGTCAAAAACACCAATATTTAAATATGGTCAGGACAACAACAACAAAAAAATTCTGTTATAGCAAGATACAACATTGCTTTTATTTAATGATTGTGCACTTTAATTTTAGCATTTATTTTACTGTAATCAAATATTAAATTATAATTTATTTCTTTGTTTATGACTAAATTGCCAAATTTTTTATATGTATTTTTATTGTGGCTTTTCAGCATACTTGGTTGCATTTCTTATTTAAAAAACAATATATATATATATATATAGACAAACGTTTTGTAATAATAAGCCATTATAACAAACGAAATCAATCATGATAGTTTAATATAATATTGAAAAAACTGGAATATAATAACTATTAATTAAACAATTTTTAAAGAAATTCCTTAATGGTGTCCATTACTGGCACATCTGCCCTATATGCAGTCTTTAACAGAAATATTTTCTCTGCAGCATTTTCTTTTACAAACGCAGAACAATAAAAATAACATTTATTTTACAAATGAGAAAAGAATGAAATGTTAGGATAAAATGATAAAATATGATATTTTAATCCTTTTATCCCAATATTAATTTTTGTTAGTGACTGACAATCACCTCTTACTGATGAAATTATCTTATTTGTGGAATTTCTCCTAAAATTAGGGACAAATGAAGAATTCGGCATACCAGTAAGAAAAAGAAAAATGCTTAACTTAGTTTGAAACCTGTTCCAAAAGTGAAAGTATCCTAATAACAAAAATAACTGCAAGCAAAATCGAAAATTTAAAAATCGGTCTTTGTAGAGATCGACATTAGTTATCCAATGCAAAAAACATTTAAAAATATTGAAATATTAAACAAAATTTCTATCATAAAATTGACGTTATTGAGTGGGGTTTTCATTTCTACTTTGAAAAAAATCATTTAAAAGTATGAAATTTCGAACAAGATATTAAAAAAAAAAAATTTCTCCTGTAGGATTAACATTAGCAGGTGGGTGTTTTAACTTGAACTTTGGTGAAGGTAGCTCCTTAAACAACCCCATCCATAAGAACATAATAGGGGGAAAGCAAGAAAAATTGGTTTTGTTGCAATAGCAATACTGTTTTGTACTGAAAGGGAATCTGAATTTGCTCTATCTTAAGGAAAGTAAATACCCTCATTAGATACCAATTGTGATAGATTACTCTGTGCTTCTAGCCATGAAAAAATCTAAACAATTTATTTATCTCTGCAAAATTTAGATTAAACCTATCTAGTTTTAATGATTACAAATAATTAAGGATTTATTAACTGTTCATCTTAAAAGCATACATTAATGATAAACTAAATCATTAAATAACAGTTAGGTAATTTTTATTCACAAATAATAATAAAAAAAATCATACAACAATCAATTTGCAGTTTACCATATCCTATGCAAATAGGTTTCAAGAATGTATTTATGCAGTTTATACACCACAGTTTTAATGTATTTATGCAGTTTTACTTAGAATTTATTGTTTAAAGCCCATCTAACTCTGCTAAATAATTCTTTTGGTATGATTTTTATTAAAACTAGGTTTTTGACATTTTTGACAGAAAGGTTTTTGACACGACGGTTTTAACCATGGTTAAAATCGGTTTAAACCGTCGCATGTCAAAAACTTGCCAACCCTGACCAGGAGTGATTCAAAGTAAAAGAAAATTATCTGAAATTCACGGCAACTTTTCTGAAAGGTTAAAACAGAGGGAGGGGGGGGGGGGGGGAGAGAATGCTTCTCAGTTCTAATTATGCGTTTTTTTCCACGGTCTTTTGGTGAAATTAGAGGTTTTTCCGTGATTCTTTAAAGAAATGTATGTTTTTTTCCAGTATCCTTTAACGAAATTTGCATTTTTCCTGCGATCCTTCGACGAAATTTCTATTTTTCCCGCAATCCTTTGAAAATTACGTTCTTTCCACGATCCTTTGATGAAAATCTTGTTCTTCCCGCAATCTTTTGACGAAATTAATGAATTTTTCCCTTGAGTGATTGAATACATTCATGATTTTTTCAAATTTGCAATTTTTATTCAATGAGCAATTGATAAATTTCATGATTGTCTTCCAACACTGATGGAAAAAATTTGCTTTATTTTTTCGACAACCGATTGATTAAATTCGCGATTTTTTTCAATGACTGATTGATGAAATTTGCAATTTTTTATCTATGACCTAACAAAATAAGTGATTTTTTCAACATACGATTAATGAGAAATCTTAGTTTTTTTCTTTTTTCAACGACCAACTGACGAGATTCACGATTTTTTTTCAATGACCAATTGATGATATTTGCGATTTTTTCTGCGTACGATTGATGAAAATAGTGATTATTTTACGACATCAAATTGGCGTAATTCACAATTTTTTTTCTTATGATTAATAGATTTTGAGGGACGCAAAAATTGCTTCAAAACTGTTTTCAGATCTAATATTTGTTGAAGTGCCCTTTTTTACATCACATTTTCAGTTAGATTTTCAAGGTTTTTAATTCGTTTTTTCCACTAAAAGTAACGATCTCATAAACCCAAAAGGATTGATAGATAAACCTGGAAATCTGGGGTACACCCGCAGCACAATCATCCCCTGTTCAAAGTACATACTCAAAATTCCATGTTCTAACACAGTCCATTTATTTACATTTAAACAAAAATCTCTATATAATAAAAGGCAGTGTAACGCAGGGCAGGGCAAATCCAGACCTACCAACCTTTGAAAATGAGAAATCGTAGCACACAAAATTTAAATTAATCTGGAGGTTGGTTGGTTGGTTGTTTTTTCGTGTTATACAGCCATTTTTTGACATTTGTAAAAGGAATAAGGTTTCAGCTTCAACTCAATATAGTAAATTTTTTCCTCTTAAAATTATTATACGATTTTTAGAGTTTCTTTTCGCTTCGCAGCGTTTTTTTTTACATTTGTAAAAGGAGCCAGGTTCCAATTTTTTAGCCCATTGCAGTAAATTTTGACGAAATTTGCAATTTTTTCCACGATTATTTCAGGATATTCACAATTTTTCCCCTCACAATCGTAATTCCCATTTTTCTATCACGATTCTTTCTTGAAATCTGCACTTTTTACCACGAACTTTTGGCAAAATTCGCGTTTTTCACCGCGATCCTTAGACGAATTTTGTGTTTTTTACCACAATCCTTTGACGAAATTGTTTTCTTTCTGCAATCTTTCGGTGAAATTTGCGTTTTCTTACTGATCTTTCGGTGAAATTTGCACTTTCTTACTGATCTTTTGACGAAATTCACGTTTTCTTTCTGTGATATTTTGACAAAATGCACGTTTTTACCGCAATCCTTTGACAAAATTTATTTTCTTCTGCGACCAATTGATGAAATTGATTTTTTTACGCCGTCACTTGTCGAAATTTGCGATAGTTTATCGCAAATCTTGCGATTTTGCACATTATTTCAAATCTTGCCCCACAAAGAACCCCCCCCCCCCCCTCCTTCCAGAAATTCTTAAAATGGCAACCTTCTCCTAAGGAAGGGAATTCCTGTATAAATATTTACAGAAACACGATTCACCTGAGGTTAATATACATAAAGAGTGTTTTATGTTAAGAAGTTTGTTTTGCTATCTAGATTTTTTTTCCCATGAGCATATTTTAATGACTGAATTTTCGGACTAATGGCCAATTTTTTAAAACTTTCGTAAATGAATACTTTGAAATTTTGTAAATTTCAAAACAGAATCACTCCTGAAAAATATGCTCTTCGGGATAAAAATCGCTAGAAACAAAAAATGCGTTTGTGTTTATTGCAAAAAATCGTAGTTTAAGACCGATTTTGGTAGCATCGTAGTTTATAGGTCCAAATTGTAACAACTACAATGTTTTCGTAGCAGATGGCAGGTCTGCGAATCCATCAATCTTACCAGTTTCCGAGGAAGAGACTCAAAAGTGAAAGGTTCCATTCTCCCATTGGTTGACAAGAAACAAGAATCCCGCGATTACTTCTCAAGGTTACAAATCCTGATAATTGAGCAGTAGTAGACACTTCTTCCTAACTGAGGTTATTTCAAGTATTAAGTTGCAATCATATTAAATTTTCTTTGCGACATGTAAGGAATTTTAATCACGGAAAACAATGATATGGTATTTTTAAAAATATCCTTTATTTCCCTCCAAAAAATTGATAAAACTGACTTTCTTTTAAAAAAGTAATCAATTTAAATATTTTAGACATATTATTTTGTAACTTATTTTTAAATTACACATTACTTATATTTTCCTTTTCTATATACAGGTGTATGTAAGTTTAAACTAAAAACATCCCATATTTTAAAAGTAAAAAATTAATATTTATACGAAAAGTAAAATTAATAATTTTTGATTAATAGCTTTGCATCAGGAGGACAGAAGTAGGGGTGATTCTGGGTGAAAAAAAAAATTTTGGAAATTAACATCACATTTTCGGAAATACAGCGGCAGGGGGGGGGGGATGAAATTTGTGGTTTTCCGCGATCTTTTGGGGGGGAAATTTGCCTTTTTTCGCGATCTTTTGACGAAATTTGCCGTTTTTTTGCAATCTTTTGACGAAATTTCCCGTTTTTTAGCGATCTTTTGACACAATTTGCCGTTTTTTAGCGATCTTTTGACACAATTTGCCGTTTTTTAGCAATCTTTTGACGAAATTTCCCTTTTTTTTCGCGATCTTTTGACGAAAGTTGCCGTTTTTTTCGCGATCTTTTGACGAAATTTTTCGTTTTTCGCGATATTTTGACGAAATTTCCCGTTTTTTCGCGATCTTTTGACGAAATTTCCTGTTTTTCGCGATCTTTTGACGAAATTTGCCGTTTTATCGCGACCTTGTGGGGGGAAATTTGCCGTTTTTTCGCGATCCTTCGACGAAATTGGCGTTTTTTCGCGATTCTCTGACGAATTTCGCGTTTTTCCCGTGATCCTTTGACGAAATCGGTTTTTTTCAGCGAACATTTGTCGAAATTCGCGATATAGTTTATATCCGATTTTTTTTAATTTTCGGAAATGACTTCCTTATTTTTTCGGAAAATTCGGAACAGAATCACCCCTGGACAGAAGATTAGGGGATTAGACGGATGGGATTCAACCTGCAATACTTATTTATTAATCAATATACATATAAAAAAAAAATGGAGGGGGAGGAATGGGGGGGGGGGGGGAACGATAAAAATACAATTTCAAAGTGTTATTAAAAAAAATAGTATTATTTCAATAGTTGCAGCAGACTGTTTTAATTACGCACTTTTATTGCATATTTATTAAATTTTTCTTTTATTAAGAAATCTTAATTTTGTTATAGTCAGACTTAGATAAAATGTAAAACTGTCTGCAAACTCAAATAATTTCTTAAAAATTTTCTGCAGAAAAACGCCACGCCCCTCCTAAGTTCTATATCGCCGCTAACAGCAAAAGTGAAAAAGTTCTCTTTCCAATCCCTCACATTACGTTACGTGCTCTCAACCCCCCCCCCCCCCCCCAATCCTCCAGTTTTCTGAATTAGACTTTATTGAAAAGAGGATAATGTTTACTAAGATATTAAAACCGAATTCCCCTTTCGAATGTAAAAAAGTCACTGCAAATCGCTGAGAAATGCTAAACAAGTGCATAAACATTCGCAAAAATTTCCAACCAAATAAACTTTATTTAGAGGAGATCAACATTTAACAATTACTTTTCAACACAAAATTTATTTTTAATCTGTTAAATTAATCTGCAAAGCCTAAAATAATCTGCAGCACCTGCTTCGGTGCTGCACTGTTTCTGCTACCGGCCCTGGCAAGAGAAAAAAAGCATTGTTTTGTACCTGCCGTTCCGGCATAAGCCCTGCACTTCCAATATTTTTAAGTTTTAAAAATATATATGCCACAGCGCTTTTTCCATGGTACATGGCAAATAATTTCTAGATAGCTTTATTTATCTGCAGACCTTCTCAGAAGTCTGAGACGGCCTCGCACAGATTCTCCGCCTGGGGTCTTAATAATTTTTTTTTTATGAAAAATTTGTAAAAAAAAAAAAAAAAACCATCAGAACTGTCTGCAAACTTTGAAAATTTTCTGCGAACGGCATTCGCGTGTTCGTCTATATTATCTGACTCTGGTTATAGTATATTAACCGGAAAACCTGGTTTACCCAAAATATTGTAAAAGCTAATTGTGTGTTTATTAGAACATAAACTAGCCGAACTTTGCTCATCTAAACGCTTCCATATTGTCAATTATTTTTTTTTAATCAGTTTTTCAAATTTTAAGTGAAAAACACAATTTTTTCCCGCCGTCCTAGGACGAGTATTTACACCAGTTTTAATAATATTTCACATGGATCAATATCAGTCGGACCTCTATTTAACGAACCTCTATTTTGCGAACTTTTCCTCGGAACGAACAACATTTTACGAATTTCTTCGTAAAATAACCTCCAAATAGCGAAGTGTATTCTTTATTTAACGAAATTTTTCTTCTGATATAATTTTTTTCTCTCCCTATTTCTCAAAATATTTCCGGACACATCAAACTTATTCTTTCTTTTACACATTTTATAATGCTCAATAACCTTGAATTAGTTTTACCAGGTACCTGACTCAACGAGAGCAGTAAAATACCTGTCATTCTTTGCATTTCATCCAGGAAATGCAAACTTTCAATATCCCCCTTTCATACTCAAATGGGCTATGCAAACTTTCAATATCCCCCTTTCATACTCAAATAGGCTGTTCTGTAGTAAATAAGTTTCAGTAATTAAATTTAAGAATGCATGTAGTAATGCAATGCTTAAAATTACTTGTTATAATAAATACGATAATGTCATTAAAATTCATTAATTTTAATGAAAATATTTTCTTAAAACTGAAAATACAGTATATTTCCGGACAATATCTTTTTTAATTCTTGTTGTCCTTACAGATTTCTTTTTGATGGGTAAAATGAATAATAATAATAAAACAAATATGATTTACAAAAAAAGTGTGATTAGTTAAGTTTTTTAATAATGTTTAGTGTTTATGAATTAAAAATCTGTTTTGTGAAGTTTAAAGCATTTAAAAAGGTTCATCTCTATTTAACGAATTTTCCACATAACGAACTTTTTTTCGGGATTTAGCGACTTCGTTAAATAGAGGTCCGACTGTAACTTTAGTAAATGTATAAGTAAGATATTCTTTACATTACATTTTTTAAAGGGAATCTAAACTAAAAATCATTAAATCAATTTATTCAAACAAAACAAAAATAAAGATATTCGTTTGATATTTCAGATGATATCCTATTATCTTTTTCTTTCCTCTTTTTCCTTGACTGATTGATGAAATTCATTATTTGTTTTTACAATCTTCTGATATAATTTGCAACTTTTTTTCTGAGATCGTTTGACGAAATACCTGATATTTTTCCATGGCTGGTTTTCAAAATTTGTGAATCTGTTTAGCAACTGATTGACGAAACTCGTGACTTATTCCCCCCGCTATTGTTTCACAAAATTTTTAATTATTTTGGTGCAATCTTCACCAAAGGTGTTTCCCTTATTAAAAAAATTTTTAATTATCCAATTAAAATTACCGATTTCAATCATTCAGTTAAAATTGTTAACACCCTACTGCAAACATCAATGAAAGTTATAAAGCCATAAATAAAGGTAGAATAGGATGATAAAGTACAAATTATAACATCAGTTGACAGATAAATTCTGTTTTATGGTTTAAGATTCTGAAACTACCTTCAATATCACGTGTGAACTAAAATTGGCCAAGTTTTATAAAGATGGTATACTTCAACATAAAGAAAGGTACTTAAACATAAAGAATAATTTTAAGAACAAATTATTTTTTAGTTTTCCTGATAATGAAATATTTAGAACTGTAAGAATTTTAACAGAAAAGTTGAATTTTTCTTGATTTCATTGACTTCTAAATTTAGTCAACACACAGGCTATTATTCTACCAATTGTTAATATTTTCATGGTGTTAGTAAGAAAGATACTTTAAATTTTAAATATTACTATAAATTAAAATTCTTTATAAAACACTCACCCAGGATAATTCCTCTTGATACTTCTCATCCATAACAGACTTGAGAGTTTTTTCGCTTTCAACTTCAAGATTCTAGTCATAAAAAAGGACACATTCCATTCCACTTAAATTAATTTTTATAAACATATTTAATTAAACAAGAGTTTACCAACAGGAATAAAAATCATCAAAATATATTGATACAAATTATATTTCGTACAATGTTACTATTTAGAGATGCAACAAATATTCGGCCCACTCGGCCTGTCTGCCGAATATTTGGCTTCGGCCGAATATCAAGTCCATTATTCGGCCTTGGCCGAATAATATCGTAATAAATGTTTTATATTTACACAGTATAACTTTTTAATTTGACAATTTATATTCGTCATGTATAATGAAAATTTTATTTGAAATTAACTAACACTTTTTTTCCCATTAACTTTCATACCCCGAATTGGTTTTATCTACTCATTTTTATATAAGAGGCTAATTTAGGAATCATGTTAAAAAAGTTTTATGCTGCATCCAGATAAAATTATAGTTTCATATTTGATTACAATTCAATGTATACTACTAAAACTAAAGTGCACTATCATTTAACATTAATGCTGTATCTTGCTAAATAGTATTACAGACTTGCCAAGTTCTGAAAGCCAAAAATCAGGACATATTTTTGTCAATGAAAACTTATTAATTTTTTAAGTGTAAACATGTTTAGTAGAAGTTTAATTTTAAACAGGGCTTGGTTATTATACTGAAGATTAAAAAGAAATATTTTACTCTTACTCAAATAAGGAAAATATGCACTCCATACTAGTGGAATGGATCTAAGCGTATGATATTTAGGATGTTTTAGCATACTTTTAAATTAAATAGATATTATACGGGAGGGGAGAGTTTTATTCCCCATAAACATATATAAAACTATAATGAAGATCTTACAAGGAGAGGGTCAACCTTGTTAATCACAGATTTTGATTATTTTAATATATGCTGTAGGGTACAGACCCCTTAGTGTCAGGTTCAACGGATTTTATCCAATGCTCATTAGTTCTTGAGAAACCGGGGGGTCTTATATTAGTACACAACTTAAATACTTACAGTGCAAGCAAAATGATAGGTTAGTCGTAGCTCAGTTGGTATGGTGTTTGCCGGCTGATCCGCTGGCCCGGGTTCGATACCTGAATGCGCTACATTTGTTTTTCTCATTTTTTGTTTTATAAATACACTTGTAATTATAATTTAATAATTTCAATTAAAAATTTTAATATCATACATTAATTATAATGTTAACAAACTTAAATTTATCATTTCTTATTTGTAAACTATTATTTCTCATTCTTTAAAGAGGTTTAAAAAGAAATTGGATCTATTATTGAATGATAAAAATTCCAAAATCGAGACAAAATCTGTTGTGTCGCCATCTAGTTTTGATAAAATAAAAGAATATTCAAATAAAATAAAAATAAAAGCAGAATGAAGATAAAGGGGAAAGCAAAATAATTGAAAGTGCAAACATACTTATTACAAATTTAAAGATCTTTAATATGCAAAAAATCGGCTGTAATTTAATTCTGATGCTAATTATTAATATAATTATGCTTGTTACTTTAAAAACAGAATAATAGTATTATCGCATCGACTTCCATTGTTAAAGCAATGCGTAAATGATGTTTCTTTAAAATCACGAATTGACACAATTGCTCAATATCATTGCATCGATAAAGAATATATGAAATACATTTTAAAAGGGATTTTAAAAAAATTAACAGTTTTATTACAACTATTTAGTTAAAAGTAAAAAATTAAATAGGTTAAAATTATAATTGATATACAATATTAAAAAATTTAATTCACAATGAGATTATTAAGTTATACATACAAGTATATTTATAAAACAAAAAATGAGAAAAACAAACGTAGCGTATTCAGGTATCGAACCCGGGCCCACGGATCAGCCAGCAAACGCCATACCAACTTAACTACGACTAACCCAGCACTTTGGTTGCAAAGTAAGTATTTAAGTTGTATTCTAATATTAGACCCCCCGGTTTCTCAAGAACTAAGGAGCGTTGGATAAAACAGGGTTGTAGTGGGTAGCTGCCCGGGTACCCGCCCAGGCTGGGTTTTTTATAAAAAACCCACTTAAAAAGCCTGGGTTTTTTTAAGAGTATTTCTGGAAAGGAACAAATGATGTATTTGTTGTTCATGGTTATTTTGTTTTTTTTATTCACTTCTTTGAATCTTAGAAAATATATTTGTACTAATTTACTTGCACTTTTAGATTGGGAACCCTATAACTTTAAAATGTTTTAGCTTTTAATTTAAAACGTAAATTTAAGCTTTTCAGTTAGCTTCAAGAATATTATATTTACTAAACTTATTATATTTATTAGATTATTTTAATGTACTTTTTACTGCTGAATCCGAAAATGACCTTCATTTTTAACCATCACTTAAGGAAAATAAAATAAAATAAAAGTTTTACATCTGTTTTATAGTATCGGATGTTTGCTATATTTTAACTTTGACATTTACGATTTGCAAAAAAATTATAACGTGATGGTTAAAAATGAAGGTCATTTTCAGATTCAGTGCTAAAAAGTACATAAAAACCAATTATCAAAAGTTAAAAAACTCAGCCGTCTCCTCTATTTTATAGTATTTGATTTTTGTTATTTTTTAACTTTGACAATTTATGATTTGCAAAACATCCTGAGATGATGGTTAAAAATTAAGGTAATTCCCAGATTCAGTGCTAAAAAATACATAAAAGTTAAAAAACATAACCATTGCAATCTTGTGTTAACTAATCTAAAACTTTTTCTTAAACTTCTTGGCAGTAATCTATCCGAAATTTTTTGTGTTATCCTGTAAAATAAGTATGAATGGTAACCACCGAAAATCATAATATTAGATTGTCATCAGATTTACATAAGTATACATGTAAAATTTAGTCTTGATCGGATATTTGAAACTTGAAAGTGAGTTAAATTTCGAGTACAAATTTTGAACTGGGAAAACATACATACGATCGTTGAAGTTAAATAAAATAACATAATATTTGTTAAAAGAAATCATGAAAAGAAATAGTCTCAAATCCTTACAAAATGAAACATATGTTAAAATACAATAATTTTAGACAATCTGAAACTTAATAAAAGTTAACTCAATCATAACACTTTACTATTTTTTTCAAAGGGCTGATACACATGAAAAGTTCTTTGAATACTTTTAAGTACTTAGGATATGATCCCTCAAAGCATGGCCACACTCATTTGTGTTCAGATGCAGAAAAGTGGTATAAGTCATGCATTTTTAAAGTTTCATAACTCAGTCAATTTTAGTGTTATATGAACGGGACTTTTTTTGTCTGTCTTGTCAGTGTAATAGGAAAGTTTTACTAAATATAACTTATAGCACCTTGGGCTGTATAAACACTTAAATTTCATAATTTAAGAAATGTTTTTATTGACCCAAATCGCTTTTAAAATATTTCTTTGCCTCAAATGAAAACATTTTTGTAATATTTAAACTATATGTGTATGACTAACGGTTTAGGAATTAGCCATTGGACGCCGTTGAGAGTGGACACCCTGTATATACATAAGAAACATTTTTGTTGTAAGATATTTTTTATCAACATTTGCTAATCTTATGATAATTTCAAAGGAGCAAGTTTTTTTTAAGTTATATTTATATTTTATTATTAAATAACACAATTGATAGCTTTGCAATTTAAAATTTGTTATTTAAATTAAAGGGATCATGTAATATATATGTATTTTAAGAACAGAGAAAAATATTGAGATCCTTATTAAGACTATGAAGTCATTCCCATCTATTAGACTATGAAGTGTTTGTTTACAAAGATTGTATTTGAGATCAGGATTGCCACTTGTTTCGGCAATCAAATTTCTTGCGCTTTCCTAAGCAAAAAATTAAATTTTCCATGAGTAATTCCTCTGAGAATTTTCAAAATTTCAACGGATAAATTTTGCAAAGTACCAAAATTTAGTAGCCAATTTACCTGGGAAAAATTACCCATTTAACCCGGGTTTTTTAATAAAACCCGCCCGGGCTGGGTTTTTAACAAAAAACCCGGTTTTTTTACAACTCTGGGATAAAATCCGTTGAGCCTGACACTAAGGGGTCTCTATCCTACAACATATATTAAAATAATCAAAATCTGTGATTAACAAGGTTGGCCCTCTCCTTGTTAGATATGCCTTAATAGAGACAAATTATTAATAATCCAAAATACGTCTATGAATGACCCTATGGTAACAGTAAAAAAATCTTAAAGATTCATCACTTATAATGAAACGGAATGTAGTTTAAAACATAAAATGCTACTGATTAATCATACTAAATAACAAGTACACCTGTACTGAAGTTTTCATCAGAGTGTAGTTTAAACATAAAATGCTACTGATCAATCACACTAAATAACAACTACACCCGTACTGAAGTTTTCATCAGAATGTAATTCAGACATAAAATGCTACAGATCAATCATACTAAGGAACAACTACACCTGTACTGAAGTTTTTATCACTGAATCACATATCACAGTACATTTATTTGATTGTGAAATAACAGAATATTTAAAAATATGGGAAAAATCAGGAGAAATATGTCAAAAATCAGGAGTATGGAAAAACATGTTAAAATCAGGAGTCTCCTGCCTTGACAAGTCTGATTAACAGCATTATTTTCTTTTTTGTTTTTGACTGTCAAATATTGGCATATTTGACAGTTTAAACTTAGTATGTCATGTCAAAAACCCAACCCAAACGTGCAGTTATTTACTTCCCTCGGCACAGATGTCATACGCAAATATTGGTGTGATTTTTTTCCAATGCCAATTTGGCAAAAACATCAACAGTATAAACAACAACATCCGGGTTATCATATCAAGCAAAATAATGGCACTTTGGTGCCAGTTATGTACCCGTTGTGTTTTCTAAGAGGGTGCCTTACCCTCCTACACAGGCCCTTATTATCAGTTGGGCAAATCAGGACTTTGCAGAGGGGCCCCGAACCTCAAAGAGGCCCCTAAATCCTTATATTAATTTATAAAATATTCACTTTTTTCTCCCCAATTCAAACTCTGAAAATATTCAAATACAAATTTAATCTTTAAAAGATTCTACTAAACTTTCTGAAAAAAAATTTCATTTTTAACTCACAGAGCTCAATGCTTTCGCAAAGCTAACTTCAACCACTATTAAATAAGATATAATGTTTTGATTTTAATAGATTATATTAGCAATGAACTTAAATCAGCACAGATGTCATATATGCCCCATATTGGTGAGATTTTTTTCTGACGCCAATTTGGCGAAAACATCAACAGTATAAACAACATCCGGGTTACCATAACAAGTAAAATAACCACACTTTGGTGCCAGTTAAGTACCCGTTGCGAATATGACATAGGCGTCAGAAAAAAATTGCGCCAATGTATATGACAATGACATCTGTGCCCTTAAACCATATCTAAACTGAAAAAAAAAAAAAAAAAAATCTAACTGTCATGAGATAAATTTTCTTCCATAACTCAAAGTTCTTTTTTTTTTTTAAACTTTGAGTTAAATATGAAAAACAAACCTAAAATTGTCATCTTTTTAGAACAGAAAATGATTATCACAAATATTTTATTAATTACTGGTATCCTAATTGTTAAGTTTATTTAAAAATAACTATTTTGTTTCATTAGTATGTAGTATTCATTAAATTCTGGTTCTAAATACAGTCATAAAAACAATTACATATATTACTTTTTATGAGGTGTCCATTACTGGGCTTTTGGGTGTTTTTATATATACAGTATATGGAACCATTTATCCGGAATGCTATTTCTAATAGACTGATTTCAGAATCTTTGCAGAAAAAAGTGTCATACACTGCCAGTTTGACATATGCATTGCTTGAAACAATTGTATAATTTGATGACAACATCTAGTATTTGGAATGGAAACATATTTAGTTGTATTTTGGATGTTTTAATTTTTATGCAGAAGTAACAGAAAAATTTTTGTTCCCAAGGGATTCCCATAAATTACCTTCTTTTAAACTCTTGATTAACATTTGATCTTTCTTGCATCTGAATTTTAATCCAAGTAATCTAATAATTTAAAATCAGAAATAATGCCACAACCCCATATACTCCACAAAACTAGTCAAATGGATGCTGCTTTAATGCCCAACAAGTTAACAGGAAAAACCAGTTATCTGGAATACATCTGACCCCAACCATTCCGGATAAATGGTTCTGTACTGTATTTCTGTTATTTAAAATTAAATTTCGATTCATATTGGGAAATGAGACTATAAGAATGGTTAAATATTGTTGATAGGTTAATATAATATTGAAAAAACTGGAATATAATAATTATAACTATTAATAAAAAAATAATTTTTAAAGAAATTCTTAAGGGTGTCCATTACTGGCACATCTACCCTATTCTTGAGTGCACAAAGACAGCACTGTAAATATAAGTTTGATATAGTTTTGTAAAAGGGGGGAAAAATTGTTTAAAATTAGAAAGCAAACTCATTTTATATACCCTGCCAAAGAATTCCAATCTACATTTTAAAGTTCTAGATCCAAATACAACACAGCAAATAGAAATTTAATTGTGATTATTATTTAATCAAGGATAAATTTCAAATCAAATTAAGAAAGAACTTTTAATCTCTCATTTCAACAGTAAATTATTGATTTAAATAACGACCAGTGACTGACAAGTTAATCAATATTCAAAGAATTTTCAAAGTATTCTTACCCTTCTCAAACGAAGTTCTTCCACGAGCTCTACTAACTTTCTTTCGAAGGAAAGCGCATTAAAATCATCAATCGGTTTCTCGACCACATTATTAGAATTGTCCGTCATGATTTCGAAAAAATAAAATTTTATCAAAGTAAATTATAAAATAGAATTATTGGCAAGAAATGCTTTCCAACTTCACGACAGTCTTTAAAGAATGGCGCGCTTCTATCGCTAAGAATAAAAAAATTATCGTCTGCACAATTAGCAAAAAATTTATCGTCTGCGTACCACTCTAACATGAAATAAATAATTAAAGAAACAAAACTGATCATTATAACAAATTGTTTATTTTCATTATTAATGAAAAAATGAAATTTTAGTTTATTCTGCATTTTTCAACGTAAAAGTGAAAAAAAAAAACCTACAAGAGCCGAGCTGAGAGCATGTGATCAAGATAAACAAACAAAGGGTCTGTTCAAGATGCACGCGCGCGCTCAGAAACATGATAGCGTGAGTCTTATCTGCTGCAAATGAAATGCGACCTAGATGGCTGCATAGATTAACATACAAGATGGGACACGGACACGACAAAATCTGTAATGACAGCAGTACTACCGACAAGGGGGAAGAATTAACAAGTCTCCGAAATTTACCTATGTTGATGAAATATATTTACGCTCTATGTTTTGAATATCTATTCTTTCCTAAAACGAGTAGAGGCAGGCGATATATTGTATTTATGCTTCATTTATTTAACTGCTTTTTTTTTTTTTTTTTTTTTTTTTTTTTTTTTTTTTTTTTTTAATCGTTCTTGTATCGTTTACCTTTAACTTACAAAATGATAATTAGACTAATAATATAAGAGAAAAACCCTAGAAAATTCTGCTAAGAACGCAAATATGTAAGTTTATGAGATTAAAAAGTAAAAAATCAAATTCAGGTATTGTGTTAAATTATTCATATCGAATAAAATTTTATTGAGTGTAATGTCAGTACCTCTATTTATTTTTAACTTTCAGATTTATATAATTCTATAAATTTATCGAAAGGAATTGGGAATTAAAACGGCCTATAGAGGCGCTGCTCGCAGCCTTCGGTACAGGAAAATTGTCCCTTTAACTAATGCTAAAGTGCCATTGAAATAATTTCTTATTGTGAATCCATTTGCAAGTTTTAGATATTCAAATGCGGATGATTTTTACTGTGTTATATAAGGCAGAACACAAATGTCACATGAAATCTGAAATTGTACAAAAGAATAATCATTCTGAACAGATTTAATATACATGTAATGTAATGAGCTTGCACGGCAGTATCCTGAAGCCAGAAGTTACATCTTTTATCCACCAGATGGCGTATTCGAGGGCTTGAATCGCCAATTTTTCCCCATCTGTAATTTTATTATTATTTTTTATATGTTAATATTATAAATATTATTGAATTGATTGTACGTTATTTACATTAAAAACAGTCTTTGTATTTTATCTGTAAGAAAGTGAAAATGCATAAATTTTAAAAGATTACTGTAACGATTGTTTAATACGTAAAACTTCACAAATTAATAAAACACCCACATAGCATTTTTAGTTTGCAGAAATTTTGCAGATGTCTTGCTTTGAAAACTTGTAAAGTTGCAGCAAGCTCAGCATGACAAGACTGAAAGTTCATAACAAGACGGCAGCAAGATAACGCAAACGCCGAAGTCACCACACTTTGAACTTGCTGCTAACTTGTCATGCAAGTTAAATTCGTGTTAAAGTAAATTTATTGCAAATTAATGGCAAACAAGTTATCAAAAATACTGCAAACTTATTGCAAAGTAGTAATCTTTCTATGCCACATTAACTGTTTACAACTGTTACGCTATACGTTTAGCCCCTTCGAAGGGGTCCATAAACCTGATCAGGTATATTGATGCATACGCACTGTTAAGGTGCATGCATTGTAGCATACCATAAGCAATAAGCAAATTAGGGTAAAATATTTGTACTTCTCAATTCGAGCCTTTTTTGGTATTTCATATATATAGCGTTTAAAAAAGCGGTGCCAACCGAATAAAACTTCTGCATATCTGCTGATTGTCTATTCTCTCAACAGAGGGATTTTTTGCTTTCGTCACTGTAGTGAATTAAAGACAGTCTTGCCATCAGTTTCACAACCAACTACTCATGCAAGTGGGTGATGATACATTGCGGGAGATTTGCTGCGAATTTCTCGAAATTTATCACGGCAAGATAATATCAGAAAAAATCAAGCTTGCTGCTAATGTTCATGCTATCTGGGCATCGGCTATAAATTTTTTTCTACCAAATGAGAATATTTATGAGATTTCTGGGTCTTGTAGAGTGCAATATTTCGTATATTTTTATATTACACCATTGTTTTTGATCTATAGCATTCAAGACGAAATTTTTACCTTGCCTCTTAAATCGTTCACCCACCATGTACAAAAAAAAAAAAAAAAAAAAACCTAGAAAACAGGAATTTTGTTTTTTCAGAATTTAGTATTGCCCCCCGATGAAAAAAATGTATGTATATATAAATAGTACAAAACATATTTCAATTTTAAGACTTACAGCACACGTTTTTATTTTATATAAAATTACGTCATTCGCATCCACTTAAGAACTCCACATTTACGATCCACTCTTAAACATCTACAGTAAAGTAGGCATAGGACGTCACTATCGCGAAATATGCGAACAATGCAGCAAAAAGATGCCGTCATTAAAGAAACTCGACCAAAGAAAAAAACGGCTGTCTAATGATTCATAGACCTTTTGTTTGTAACATTAATATAGATACTTAAAATTAAATATAGTTTATAATAACTCCATGTTTTAACAGAAATCTTTCGTTTATATTTTTTCAAAATAGCACGTATTTTAATTACATTTTCTTTCGGTTGCTATGAAAAAATGGCAACAAAAATATATAATTAATATTTTACAAGTATTTTTCCTGTTATTTCTACAGAAACGGAGTACTTCCGTTGCCAATAGTACAGCGTCTAGAAGTATATAGTGTGGAGATCGCTAATACCGGTATAGCTTTTGAACGCATCAAAAAAGGTGGCGCTGCCGTCAAATTTATTGCGTGATGCGTAGGTTTTGTTTTGGCTTTCTTTTTGTTGTAAACATTTTTAGCGCTATATACAACGTCTACAATTATTAGAAATTTATGTGAAAACACGTAAATGTATCGAAAATGATATAAAATCGAGATTCTCATAGTTTTGTTCCCGGTTGTGCTACATAATACAAGAACAACAAACTTGTTTATTTTCGGTGTACCTAAAAATCAGTAGGTTTTGTTTTGGTTCTCTTTTTGTTATAAACACTTTTAGCGTTATGTATGGCGTCTATAAATATTGCAAATTTATGTAAAAATATGTAAAATTTATCAAAAATGATGAAAAAACGAGATTATCATTGTTTTGTTCCGGGCTGTGTTACGCAATACAAGAACAGCATCTGTCTATTTTCGGTGTACCTAAAAATCAAAATCTTTTTGAAAAATGGAAAAAAATTAACTAATATAATTAACTAATAACTAGTATGCTGTGGCCCTCACAAAACTTTCTTCTATATAAATCACGTCAATTAAATCATTTAAATAGTACAAGAAATTACATCAATTTAGCACCCATTCATATCAAAGTATAGCTGAATTTGAAGTTTGATGAAAATTCGTGCCTTAGTTCTTGAGATAGAGCTATAGCGGAAAGTCTGAAAAATGTAGCGTAGCAGCGCTACCTGTTGAGTGATTTACACCAATACATAAACAGCAATAATTGATATCCAGGTGTACATGGTTCGTTGAAAATCCAAGCATTAGTTCTTGAGATAGAGCTATTGCGGAAATCACAAAAACAGCATAGCAGCGCCACCTATTGAGCGATTTACACCAAACTGTATAAAATGTCAATTCATGTCAAGAACTAACTGATTCTAAAGTTTGATGAAAATTCGTGTAATTACTTCTTGAGATACATTTATAGTGGAAATTCTGAAAAATACAGCATAGCAGCGCCACCTGTTGAGCGATTTACACCAAAATGTCAATTCATGTCAAGGATTAACTGATTCTGAAGTTTGGTGAAAATTATTGCATTAGTTCTTGAGATACAGCTATAATGGAAATTCTGAAAAGTGCAGTATAGCAGCGCCACCTGTTGAGCGATTTGCACCAAAACACAAACAGCACTAATTCATATCAAAGTATACTTGAATCTGAAGTTTGATGAAAATCTAAGCATTAGTTGTTGAGATAGAGCTAAAGCTGAAACCGTAAAAAATGCAGTATAGAAACGCCACCTATTGAGCGATTTACACCAAAATGTACAAAACTTCAATTCATGTCAAGGACTAACCGAATCTTAAGTTTGATGAAAATCCGTGCATTAGTTCTGGAGATTGAGATATTGCGGATATGGTGAAAAAGGCTGCATAGCAGCGCCACCTGTTGAGCGATTTACACCAAAACCTAATCAGCACCAATTTATATCAGGGACTACCTGAATATAAATTTTTATTAAATTCCGTGCATTAGTTCTTGAGATACAGCGTCCACAAAATTTGTGTCACATACAGACAGACAGACTCACAGACAGACATTTTGTAAAAACATGTTTTTTGGAATCTCTGACCCCTAAAACGTGTAAATCCGTCGAAAACCGAAAATTTTAACGAATCCAATACTTTTTTCTTGTAAAGATAGAAGAAAGTAAAAATTTACTAATATAAACAAAGATATATTTAATACAAAAAAGAGCTTATTCAAAATGCAAACGATAAAATTACTTCATATCATTTATATACATAAGCATAAATTATTTTTTATAATTTCAACATATATATAAAAAAATACTTGTACTATAATAAACCTATAGGCTAAAAAAAAAAAAAATAGTATGCACGGCGATCACATGAAATATTAAATCGGTTTATAACAGAGCAATGTGAAAATAAAGTGTTCTTCAATTCGTACAAATGTGAAATGCATATAAAATAGATGCCTGAATTTTCGTTCATTCTTAATATATCGCGTATTACAAGCTAATTTTTTTTTTTGCTCTGTTTTTGAAAAAAATTATCTTTCAAAAAATAAGTTTTCCGCATCAAAAGTATCTAATACACATAGGATTTCTATACATTCATTGCAATGAACTTGATCTTAGCGCCCTCTGGCGAAATTGTAATTTTTTGGATATGGTTTCGCTTGTTGATTTCCACACTATGTACTTCTAGACACTGTACCAATAGTAAGCAAATGGCTCTAAAACATACAGAAAAAATTAAAATTTCAAAAATAAATGGAGATGCAGTTTGAAACAAATTGCATTTAAAAATGCATTTTTTTTCCAATACGACGGTATAAAAATTGAAAATGTGCTATGCTTGGAAGTTAAAAAAATTGCTGTAGAGTATTTAATTGTACTGCTTTGTTTTATGGCTGGCTTCTGTAAAGCAAGTTATTTTTTGAAGATCACAAAATAAGCTGGGAGAAAGAAATAGCTTACCGTACTGGGGGCTAAAAAAAAGTATATATCCGTGCATGAACATAGAATAGATATTAGATATATAAAATAGAATATCTATTCTATGTTCATGTATCGGTGTAATTGTCACTAAATGTGCTACGATCGCAATCGCACTAGAGTCATTCCATGTCAGTTCAGACAGGCATGTAACCCACCATCATAGATTTTGATGAAAATGCGTGTGTTTGTTCCTATTATTAAGATATGAGCATCAGTATTTTTTTTTTACTCCTTGGTGAAATAGTTTCTGAGAAAACAACTGTGAAAATTTCGAAAAACTGCCATTAGTTGGCATTCTTGACAGCTCGGTTTTCAAATGTAGTATGTCATAAATGTAATCATATTTCAATATCTACTCTACAAATCATCTTCAAATAATTTATGCATAATATACAGGGTACGCAGTTTATGAAAAAAAAATACTGTTACGCTTATAACATTTTAAGTGTGTCTAAAAAAAAGTTTAAAATTTGAAGTCGTGAATTTTTTATGGAAAATAATACATTAACAACAAAAGGCGGTATTTTTATTAAATTTATTTTTTGTGGGGGATATACTTAAAGATGTCCTTTACCTGATTCTGAAATAAAAATAGTTGGATTTTGGGTGTTTTTGGTAGTATTTCCTATTTAAAAATATTTTGAGGCGCATTTCAAATGAAATCAAGCAGAGTCATTCCATGTCAGTTTCCCAAAGCCATTTAATTCACTGTCACAAATTTCAACGAAACTGGGTATGTTTATAGCTCATTTTAAGACGTTATCACCTTTAATTTTCTTGATTCTAAGTAAAATATTTTTTAAGATAAAATAATATCAAAATTTTGAAAAATTGTTTAAATTTTTTTTTAATGACAGTTCTATATTCAAAGACTGCATTAAAAAAAGTCATTTCAATATAAAATTACTAAATAAGTTTCAAATACTGTATATGTGACAAATAATGTAGGCAGATTATTATTTTTTGTTTTTGTCATGTTTAAACACTAAAAGTGTCTTTAATCTTGTGAATTTTTAAAATCAAGAATTTTGTGAAAATAATGTGTTAATCAAAAATTTATTATTAACCGAAGGCAGTGTGTTATTACTTTTCTTAATTGCACGTAAAAATATCTTTTAAATGGTTATAAAAAAAAATAGTGAAAATATGAGCAATTTTAACAAAATTTTAGTAAAATGTAAATTTTTAATTATAAATATTGAAGCTTTTCATGCTAAGATGTACTATAATGACTAATATATAGTGTAATACTACTCTTGATTAAATATAATATATACAATAATAAAATAACAAATATTATTTACAGCAATAAAAATTAAATTAAATAATATTCAAAAGGCTTACTCTTTGTAACCGAAAAAATAATAAATGTATGAAAATTCACTTTCTAAACATGTCAAATTAAACTGTTTATGGGCAGAAATTATTTTCTTTCATTTAAGCTAATACATTTTTCTTTTTTTCTCAAGATGTAGGAATGACTAACACAAGAAATCAATTGAGATAAAGATATATGCATTGCATCTTCTTTCTTTTCTGGGGATCAGTAAATATCCTCGCAGGATTTTATGGATGCACAAATTTTACTTATTTTTACTCTTCTTCATCTTTTGAAATTATCATCACCTCAATAAAATGATTGTCACACGAACATATGACATAGGACATAGCTTTCCTTTCACAAGTACCAGTAAAATATCAATTTTAACCCCTAAAATTTAAAAACACCACCCCTTAAAGGCAAAGTCTGTTTTCAGTAATTGCAATGGATTCTTTTGTACTTATTTTCACTTCTCGTGTACAGCTAGTTTTATGACACATAGTCTCAGTCCCTTTATCAACAGTACACTGCTCAACAGCCGACTTAAAATCAACAGCCACAATTATTGAAAAATAGTTTCAGTTGTTCAAATAATAAATAAACTAAATTTAAAAATCTTAATACCAACTTATTATATTAAGACGATAATAATAACTAAACAACATAATGAATTTATAAATCAGCTTTTAATTGAAAATACATGAAATGGTCGCTTTAAATGTTGTTGTTCATCGAGTCAATCAAAACAAATTAAAAAAAATTGTGAACCTAATATGCTGACTGCAATGACACTTCTAACAAAACTAATTAATTCATGACGGTCTGCCATCAAACCTGAAAGATCAAAAAGAAAAAATCAGCTGTAGTGTAAATGTGACATACTCATTTTTATTGAGATAGGAATATCTTTGTGAAATTTTCACCTGTACTTCAATAAAATATAAACATGTACGCTTTTTTCACTCATCCAAATTAAGTAAAACTATTATAAAATTTTGTTGTTATTACACCAGATGTTAAATTTTCCTTACATACTGCTAGATAAGTTCTTTACTTTTAGATCTTATTGACATAATATCATAAAGTTTACCATATGTATTCTCTATAAGTGTATAAACGATATGTATGCTTTATTAAACATAAATGAACAATTTTTAAATAATTTGTTTGGGAACAGGGATATATATATATATATACACACATATATATATGTTGAAAATCGATCTTTCAGTAATATTGTGATGAAATAAATCAAATTAAATATCATTAGAAACTGAATAAAATTACAAAAATGCATCTCATTTAGTTTTAAATAGTTTTTTAGATATACTTATTTGAAGGGTATAAATATAATAGATTATGCATGTTTTGCATATTTCTAAAACACAATATGTCAAAATTTTCTTCAAAAGAGTGAAATTTGGTATTTTTTCAATATTAGCAGCTCAATGTAATCCAAATATGAGTTTAAAGATTAGGAGTGTCATTTTGAAAATTTCTATTGGCGGTGCAGACGATACTTACGCATTTTAAAAGAATTATATTATGTTTTTTGTTTGTTTTTTGTAAAGTAGCAACAAAAGAATTGTAAACAAATAAAATTAATTGTTAAAATCGTTATATAAATATTTTGTAAAATTTTGCTTCGAAAATATTTTTATTTATACCAGTCTTATATCATAAATAAAAAATTCCGAGGAAATTCTTAGTTATTTGGCTGAATTTACGTTTCTAAAATTAAAATGCACCAAAACTTAAAATAACATTTTTGCTTAATAAAGATGCAAAAATAAAATAAAATAAATATTATTACTTTCAAATATTTATCTTATTGAATAATGCTTCGCGAATCCGAGCAAAGCATGGCTTTTGCTAGTATTTATGACATGCTACATTTGAAAACCGAGCAGTCAAGAATGCCAACTGACGGCAGTTTTTCAAAATTTTGACAATTTTTTTCTCAGAAACTATTTCACCAAGGAGCAAAAAAAAATTACTGGTGATCATATCTTAATAGTAAGAACAAATGCATGCAGTTTCATTAAAATCTGTGATGGTGGGTTACATATTGATATTTTACTGCCTGATTTGATGTGGAATGCTTCCCCCCCCCTTCCCCATAAGCTCAAAATCTTCATCTATTTCTTCAACAGTACTTTGTTTCTTTAATGCGATAAGTTCTTCGGTGGCTAATTTCGGAACAGGGGAATTTATGAGTTCAACATATTCAGCATCCATCTCTAAGTTGTTCTCTTTCATTTTTGACAATTTCATCAATTAAGAAAAATACAGAATCACAATTTTCACATGTTTTCTTAGTCTCTGCGAAAGAAAAGGGCACAGTCTTTTCAAAGCATCTCTCATTGTTTTTTTTTTTTTTTTGCTGAACTTCATACCATGAATCCCATATGATTATGAACTGCATCTGAGATATTAAATTTCTACCAAAAGCCTTCAAAAAAGTTCAATGTGAGCCTTAATTAAGAAATTTCTTTTTGCATGCTAGACGACGAAATGCGGGGTGATGTAAATCGAGAGAACGTATGTCGGGGTACTACTGTAACAGAATTTAATGAATTTTTCAAAGCCAAAATTCTCCTTTGTCGGAGAATGAACTTAATGTAGAAGAAGGCATGGGTGGCGCTAGAGAGAGCACATTCTCCCCCCCCCCCCCCCCCATTGGGCATACATGTGCCTGTGATAAAATTCATGAGAATTTTTTTTAAGGATGAATTAAGATGAAAGGATGGAGTTTTCTTTATTGAGTCATACGGATTCGTTACTGATTTATGCGAAAGCTGGAAAATACAAGGTGGCCATAATTTAATTGACAGTACTCAGAGTGTACTGTAGCGCGATCTAATTGAGAAAATGACGCCAAATTTTGTAAGAAGATTAAACAAGACGGGGGACGAAGGATTCCCCCCCCCCAAAAAAAATCTAGTTCCAAAAGTCACCACTAGGGGAATATGTGGCTCTGTGTAACAGATAATAGAGTTTTAAAAAATGCAGCATCAATACTAAAATCGTTAAATGTGTTAAATAAAAGGTAATTTTATTTCAGCATTGATTCTGCATTTTTTAAAACTCTCTTTTCTGTTACGTATCGCGACATAGGTCGCTTTCGGAACTAAATTTCTTTTTCACGGAATCCTTCGCCCCCCGTCTTGTTCAATCTTCTTACAAAATTTGGCGTCATTTTCTCAATTAGATCGTGCTACAGAACACTCTGAGTACTGGCAGTTTAATTATGGCTACCTTGTATTTACTTGTATTTAACACACCTTATCTGTGTGAGAATACACATTTCTCTTTTCTTTAAACGACAATATTAGATTCAAGATTCAATATTAGACTACAGGCATCCACCGACTTACCTAAGTAATGCGTTCCGTAAACTTTTACGTAACTTGAATTTTACGTAAGTCGAATTTGTAATTTATTTAGGTAAAATTTCATAAGAAACTGAAATATATATATATATATATGTGTGTGTGTGTAGATATATATAATTTACACAGTATTATAAAACATAATGTAGAAGTATTTACTCGGATATAAACTATCAAAGTATGAAAAAATATAAAAACAAACTGAAAAAACACTTTTTAATAAAAAATATCCTGTGGAATACGGTATTTATATATTTAACATTAATGAACTGATTTATAACAATTTTGAATCTACAGCAAACGACTATAAAAATAAGAAATAACACAGGCCTGCGATGAAAAAAATACAACGGAATTATTAGCTGAACTTTATGTATATTTTGGTGAGGATTTAAAAAAAAAAAAGTAATGAAAAAATTCTATCACGTTATGTTTTCTTGAAAAATTCAATTTTACTTTGATTTTTATGAACATTCCATAGGCCATAGGCCATTCCATAGGCCCCGTTCCTTGGATCTGATGAGCCGGTGCATTTGCCTTCAACTGAATTGCCAGTCATCTCTTCAGAATCTTCTGGAACATCCAGAAGTTCAAGGCTCCGATACCGAATATAAGCCCTCTGGAAGTATTCACTTCAGTCCCTTTCTCCGGTTGAACTTAATGATGTGACTAGAGATCTGGATTTTTCGAAAGAGGCAGCTGAATTGTTGGACTCCAGATAAAAAAAAACAACTTATTGGCCAAAGGAATCTCCTTTAATTGGTACGGGAATCGAGAAAAGGAATTTGTTAAGTACTTTGAGGAAGAGGAGAATCTGGTCTATTGTTCTCATGTTCCCGGATTGATGAGCAAATTTAATATCACCTACGATTAAGATGAATGGAGGCTGTTTATAAGTTCATCGAAAAGGAGCCTTAAAGCTGCCTTTCTTCATCACGGAAGCTAGTATGCATCTGTAGTAGTTGGACATACGGTGCATTTAAAAGAACGCTGTGAATACCTGGCTCTGGTCCTCAACAAGATAAAATATCCCGACCTCGGTTGGACCGTTTGCGGAGATTTGAAAGATCTTTCTATGCTGCTTGGTCAACAAGGCGGATAAATAAAATAACCGTGTTTGTGAGTGGTACAGCCATGATAAGACTCAACATTGGGTCAAAAAAGAATGGCCGAAAAGACGAAATCTTAAACCAGGCATCAAGAATGTGACACACAACATCTTAGTTGAGTCAAAAATTGTATTGTTCCAAAATATTGCGATTGTTTCAAATACCTTTGGAAAAAGTTTCCAGGTTTATCCGAAGCCAAGTTGCAAGAGGACATCTTTGTTGATCCAAATATCCGCAAACTTATGAAGGATAAAGAATTTGAGACTAGCATGGCAACAAAGAAAAAAGAAGTTTGGGTTGCCTTCAAAGATGTCGTCAGTAAATTTCTGTGTAATTACAAGGATCCTGACTATAAACCAATTCTAATGAACATGCTGGAGAATTTTCAAGCGCTGTATTGCACCATGAGTGTCAAAATACATTTCTTTCACTCACATGTAGACTTTTCCCCCGAAAATTTAGGATCAGTCAGAGAAGAACAGGGGGAAAGGTTTTCATGAAGACATCAAAGATATGGAGAGCAAACATCAAAGAAGATTTGACAAGAACATGCTCGCAGACTACTGTTGGATGTTAACACCAGATAGGCCTGAGATTGAACATGAAAAAAGAACGCCAAAAAGAAGTTTCAAAGGTAAAAGGGTACGTACTTAAATAGAAACTTTTTTTTTTGCTCTCTTTTAAAATTTGTTTGAAACTTTCATGTACACATACATTATATTTGCTTCTCTTGGTCAGCCGTCTATTTTATGTGCATTACCTTAATAAAAAAATTAAAATAGTATGTTGCTGATTTTTTTAGAAACTGCACCATAATTTGATTTAAAAAGTTTAAACTCAAGGAAACCTCTTGATTGTGTCTCGACTAGAAGCGACGCATGCGATCTGGCAACTGTGGTTTTCATGCATTTAAACCTATAAAAAACAATCGATTACTGAAAAATCGTTTTGCCTCACCAAGAATCGGTTATTTTACATAGATTTAAATTTATAAAAACCGCTGTTGCCAGATAGTACATGCAATATTGTTCAAGAGATTTCGTTTTCAAACAGAATTTTAACAAAAATATCGATATCGATGGAAAAATATGAAGGTCATTTTCGAAATCAGCACACCAAACAAGATAAAAATCAGCGAAAATTTCTTTTGTATTTTTCAAAAAATTCAATTTCGCAGGCCTGTGTAATTAAAGAGGAATAAATTTCCCTTTCTTCATGAATTTCTGGTGGCAAGACAAATAGACAGCTTTTACAAAATAAAATAATTCTTGATAAGCATAATATTTATTATGAATTAGATGACTATTATGAGTAACTAAGAATAAAGATTAAGTTGTTATGACAATACTACTTATAATACACAAAATCAAAAATAAATTGACACTTGTAACAGCTAATTTAGTTCTGTAGGGGGAGAGTCAGCGCTTGAGGTGAATGGTTGTGAAGAGAAATGCTGTTCTCTAACAACTTATATCACTCACGATATTGAAGGCAGAGTGTTTGATTTGTTAATGATTTAATTGCATATCTCAATAAAAATATAACTCTCTTTAATATATAAAACAATATTATGACTGTGGTTTTTATCTGCATATTTTATTTATAAAATAATTATCAAAAGTATGCAAATGCGTACCAAACACGCTAGTGTGTTACAATGTAATTTTCGAGAATACGTAACTGCGAATTTACGTAAGTCGGGGGATACCTGTTGTAACGTGAATAATAGAAAATTCACAATTTAGCTTGATCGTAGGGTAAAGTTATTGTCATTGTGAAAATCTTGTTTAAAATAGAAGCAATAACCCTTAAAATAAATATTTAACTGTGTTCTTTCAGGTCATTTAAAAGGAGAAAATTAAAACGATCTTACTTTAAACAAGCATATTGAGGAAGAGTCAGGAACGAGAAATTCTTAAAGACGAAATAATTCTTTATTTAATACCATCACAATGAAAGGAATGTAATTTTCCTTCTTGACCACTCTTAAAAATCCTTTAAAAAGGCAGGCACTTAAATTAAAAAAAATCCTTGAGAGAATAGCTGTTACTCTATTGGAGAATCAAAATTTCGGTAAAAGAAAAACGGCTTAACGGCTTAACGGCAAACAAAAAAAAACCAAAAAACAAAATCACAACTATATTTCGACGGCCCGTCAGAACTCCAACTTACTAAAAAAATTAAGGGAAACAGTATTTAAACATTGCTACGGGGCACGTAAAAGTAATTAAACGAGAGATTTAAAACAACTGATTAAATTAAGAAGCCACAGGTACTCTAGGAATCAAATCATGATTACGAAAACGAAAGTAGCACGTTCCAATGGGCGATATTCCAAATCTGGGTTCGAGGGCTGAAATCAGTCACGTGGTACCGGTAATTTATATCAAGAAGTTCAAACTGATAAGAAGGGAGCTGCTACTGCTTTATTTTCAAAACGTCTATTTTCAAATTTCAATGCGTCTATTTTCAAAACGTTCTTAGTCGCACTCGGTCTTTATGCCACCTTCTCTCCGCATTCAAAAAATGTCAAATGACACATTTTTCACAATATTAGAATATTACAGTTCACTGAAGTTATTTGCAGTTTACTTAAATTATGCATTTTATTAATGAGATTTGGAATAATGGGGAAAAGTAAAAACAAGTGGGTAAGTGTAATCACAGATTGCACAGAGGGTTTCGTTTAATATTCCTTTCAAAACATTTTATCCATTTGCAAAATCTGTTAGTTCCACATTTCGCAACCAGGGGGTGCACTCTATTCTAAACAAATCTCTATCCGAACGAAACTCCGTTTTACAACCTATCCATAGATATATTAGTCAACCTATCCATAGATATATTAGTCGAGGGGATCGGGCCCATAGCACCTAGGATAGTTAGGCGCCCCCTGGCGGTAAAAATTGGAATTAAAACATCTACGGCTATAATGCATAACATGAAAGAGTGGTCAAAGGGGTGAAAAGTTAGAAAAGTGCCCCCGGGTGAAGAGGGTGGAGGTTAGAAAAATTAAAATACACAAGTTAGAGAAGGGAGAAGTAAATATAAAACTTTTTGAAATTTTTACGATTTGTCGTGTGATTGCAAATGTTCAGCTATAAGTATTCAAAATTTCAAGTCTTCAACTCAATTAGAGGCTCAGTTAGAAAAAAAGCTTAACATACACAAGTTAGAGCCCAGACGGGTAAATAAATATAAGACTTTTTCAAAATTTTATGATTTGTCGTTTGATGTGAGGTGTTCAGCCATAAGTATCCAAAATTTCAAGTCTCCAACATATATAGTTTCTGAGAACGGGCTCTGTGACGGACGGACAGACAGACAGACAGACAGAGGAGTGAGACGAATAGGGTTTCGTCAGATGAACGAAACTCTAATGAACTGACTTTAGGGATCGCTGCGTAGACTTTTCCAACAATTTCCACTTTGCTTGCAAAAATGTATCTGAAGGAAAAACAGAGATGTCTTATTACTTAAATATAGTAGTGGAGAAACAGTTAAAGTCAGCTTCTATACATCGTAGTTTTCTATTGTATTTGTAAGGATATACGAGTTAGGAGAAGAAACGTTTAATTGGGTGGCAAAAAGACCGACACGCGGCTACTGCCGGGTTAAATGCGTAGCTGGACAGTCGAAGTAGCAGTGTTTCAGATTAAATTTGGTTAGAAGAAAAAATTTAACTGCCGTATCGTAAACTTTAATACGTCACTTTTCTCAAGTTTTCAGGATTTATTTTCAGGATATTGAACCATAAATTGGGAATATTGTACGATAGAGCGTCGTTACATACACGATTGTTTTTACACAGGATTTCTATGGATTCTCTAATAGTGAATGTGTAATAATTCGATGTTGGGAATATGATTTTTGCTTGATCAAAATCTGTTGTGATATCCTGGCTGAGACTTAAACGAGAGAGAGCAGTGGATTGACAACAAAATTTTATATTTGTTTTATGCTCTTTGATTCTTTTTTTTTAGTTTTCTTTTGGTCATTCCCTTATTCTATTGTTATATTTATGTATTCTATTATTATATTTATGTATTCCATTATTCTATTGCTATCATTTCTAAAAGGAATGGCATATACACCAGCTAATTCATCTTTCGGTGTTGGACCTTTTTTCGTACAAATTAACTCTTTTAATTTTCTTGGTGGACAGGCTATTGAATTTATATTGTGTTTCAGTAGAGCATATCTTAACTTTTCGTACAGACCAGGGAAATAGTTAAACTTTTTGTATATCATTTCTTTACGGTTTACTTTTTTGATATTTTAATGAAAATTGTATTTATAAAGAAGTTTATTAATGAGGATTGTTGAAAAACCGTTTTCTTCAGCGATATATCTGATGGTATTAAGCTCTTTTTCGAAATATTTATCTGAACAAATGTATTTTTACATCTCAATAACCCTAATTCAAATAGATTTCCAAAGAAACTTCTTTTTCAGCCAACTGTTCCCGAAAGAGGTGGGTATTTTTGACCGTGGGCAATGCAACGTTCTTTATTCAGCCATAAAGTAGGAACGGATGGATGGATTTTAACGGATGTGGTACTATCATATTTGTTTTTACTCCCTGAGTGTTATAGGCCTGAGTTACATAACGTATGTTTAATGCAATAACCGGATATCACCAAAAGGCATATAAATCGTTGTTCTATTAAATACACACACACACACATACACATATATATATATAACCATTAATTAAACATTACCGACCACCAACAAAAATTGTGATAGTATGAACGAATTGACAACAATACAGTTTCCCCAAACACACTGAATGGATACCAGAAACATAATATACAAGCTGCTATGTATAAAATAAATTTCCTTGTACTATATAACAAGAATTAATATGGAAGAAAAAAAGAAGAATATGGATTTCGATAAAAATAATTGAAAAGCTTATATATTGAATTACGTTATCAAGAGTACAGAATTCAATTATATAAGCAAATTAGTCGTTTTCTGTGATAAAAAAAGCTAAAAGCTGAAATTTTTTTTTCATCTGTACTCTAACGACTAAAATAACCAAGAGAATAGTTTCAAGATGAAAACAGAATAATATTAAATGCTGCACCGAATATTCGGTATCTATTCGGTATTCAGCCTACTGAATATTCGGTTACGCTGAATAGCAAACTATTCGGTATGCCGAATATAAGACTATTCGGTAAGGCCGAATATCGAAATATTCGGCCAGATCGAATACTTAAAAAACCTTTTTAATTTTTTTTTAAACCTTAAAACAACTTCTACTTTTAACCCTTAATTAATAAAAATATTTAGAATAATTAGGAATAGAATTATATTTAAATTATTTTGCATTCTTTATTTGCAATTTGAAAAGTATAACGTAAGAAAATTAACCAATAATGACGAATTTAATCCCTTCTTGACAATTACACAGTACAGTAGAGCGCCACTTATCGGAAATCCAATTAACCGAATTTCCAATTATCCGAACAGCCTATTTCTCCCATTTTTTTTAAAACCGAACTTCCAGTTAGCTTACCAATCTGTTTTTCTCAAACTTTTTTTAAACCGAACTTCCAGTTAACTTACCAATCTGTTTTTCTCAAACTTTTTTTAAACCGAACTCCCAATTATCCATTGGCTTGGAATAAAATTTTAAATAAAGAAAAACTAATAGTGGATCAAAAAATGAGGAATGTAGAACAATAAAGGAGATAGAGATGCGGAGAATTCTACGCTATGGAGAAAATGAAATTAACCAGTTGTTAACTAGTGAAGTACATGACCCTGGATATCAGATTTTAAATGACAATGAGATTGTGGATGAGATTCATGATGAAAAAGAAATTGAAGAAAAGGAAACGAACGCTCTGAAAATAACCCAGGTCCGTCACATAACACAGCCTTTGAATGTTTGGAAACGGCTATGAAATGGCTCGAACGGCAGAAGAACGTTGATCCTAATCAACTAACGTATTTAAGAAGAATTACAGATATGGCAGCATTGAAAAGAATGTCTCCGTTGAAGCAAGCAACGATCAAAAGCTTTTTTGCTTAAATTAGAATCTCTGGAGTTCAGAAAATGATTTAAAAAAAATTAAAAAGACAGAAAAAGACAATTTTTAAACATGCCAGCACTAACTGGTGCTGATAGTCTTAAGCTTAGATAATATGTGAAGGTTTTAGTATAGTCAGAAACATCCCTTAAACTGTCTGTCCATTTATCAGAACTAGGGTCTGTCCCGACTTGTTCGGATAATCGGCGCTCTACTGTATATGGTTGTAAAATTCGTCTTCCGATTCTTCCAAAATTTCACTTTGATTTTAAAATACTTGTTTTAGAATAAACTAAGAAAATTTTATTCTTTTGTTTTAATACAGCGAGGATTCCTTGAAATTTAAAATTTTATCAAGAAAGCAGCTTTAAAACTATCCTCTTCTTAAAAAACAATTAAAAGCATAGATTTTTTTAGTGTAAAATTTATTTGTAAAAAGATCTTGTTTATGGACTCATGTGTGTTAAATATTATGTAAAATTGTTTTAAAATTTAATTTTTTAATACTTTCAAACTCAGAAATTTAAAAGTATTCAGCAAGCCGGGTATTCGGTATTCGGCTCGCTAGTCCCTAATTCGGCTAGCCGAATATTCGATATTCGTTTTACCTGATGGCCGAATATTCGGTATTCGGAAAAAATCCCTATTCGGCGCATCCCTAATATATATATATATATATATACCAAAGTTATCAAAATTTAGCATTCATATCCAAGCAAAATAAAACACAAATTAAGCAAAATTAATGCACAAATAATACAGAAATTAAAGAAAAAATTAGGAACGAAATATGAAATCGTACGACTCTAAATATTGAAATAATTTAATTATATGATAAAAAAGGAATCTTTGTGTTTTTGTTTTGTTTTCGTTACATTTGAAGTAAGTGATGTAATGTTATGAGCCTTTCTTCGAAGTTTAGTTTTTGTACTGTTTAAAAATTACTAATAAATTGTTATTTGATGTGGTATATTTTTCGTGCAAAATATTGTTGCATGCGATATTCAGATTTTTCAATGTTTAAAACACGTTAAAATGTTGCGATTTGCTAGAAATTTAAAAAAGTTCAGTTCATCCGATAATTTAATTTTACTGAGCTAGAAGAAATATCCAGGTTGTATTCAAGCAGACACAGAGGCCTAAGGCCTGCATCCCCATGATATAGGTCTGCCCGGGCCAGGCTCGCAACTGGTCCAAAGACCGAGCTCTTTCATTAAACTCGTGACAGGCCGGACCCGATTTTATTTTTTTTCTGCAGATTCAGACTGGACTGGGTTGGGTCTGGTACTCATACTTTCCGGGCCGTGTTAGGCCAGTAATTATTATTATTATCAGTATTTTATATGAATCCAGTAGTGATATTGCACATTTTTTAAAACGGTATCTGTAAAAAATTACCTTTGTAAAATAAATTATAGACACATATTTGTAAAATCTGCTTAAAAAAGAAAAACGTATGTTGTTATCTCATGTTCCATGGATTGCGAACAAAGTGTAAGCTAAAAAAATGTTGTATTCTAGCACAAATGTGTACAAAATATTCTTTAAAAAATTTTTAATTGTAGGGTAATGTTGGTTAAGAAATATCGTAATGATAGTTAAGAATTATCGGCTCTTTTTTAGAAATTCGGGCCAGGCCTTATTTCATTGTTTATAGACTGGGTCTGGTAGGGCCCCTGTCCAAATTTTAGCTTTTTAACCGGCCTTGAAAATTTCGGCTCCATTCCATGATTCTGCTGTATACGAAACGGAATCTTGATGCTGCCATCTACCAATACAAACTATAACTACAGTTAAAAAAAGAAAAAGAAAGAAGTTAAACTATATATTGATTCCTCTATTTATTAATTAAAATTAGAACTAAATAGAGTTAATGAAATGAAGGAACTTAACCCTACACTATCATAATATTAAATAAACAGGGATTGAAAGAATACATAAAAGAGGATCCTTTTTAAGACAAGAAAAACTGGATACGGATATTCTGAAGGAATAAAGAATATAATTCTGAATATTTCATAGTGCTGCCATCTATACATATAAATATGAGCTGCACTGATTGTCAATAAATTGTGTGTGAAATTTAATAAATCTATGCTGTTTTTGTAAATTTGCATGCATATGTTATTAAAAAACTGTATAACATGTAAGAGATGGTCTTTGCATTGTGTTGTATATGAAGAATAATACAATTACAGAGGCATTTTTTAAAAATAAAATTTATTTCCTGTTGTAAAATTCATTTTATACACAACTAGGCTCAGGAATAATAATAACATTTTTTTTTTTTTTTTCAGAAAAGCAAAAAAAAAAATCAGCAGATGTTAATAAATAAGGATGAACAGCAAATGGTTTCAGCAAATAAATAAGGTGAGAAGGCAATAAATATCATAATAGTTAAGTAAATGTATTCCAATGTGTGACAACTGACACAATTGATTCACAAAACTCAGTAATGGTGAATTCTGCGGTATTTTAAAATTGGGCTAGGACTAATTCTTTGTTTTGAAAATTAGATTTTACTCAAAGCAAGATTGGTTTTTATAATGGAACCGAAAGTTGAAGTCTGAATTTCTACTTCTCTAAGTGGCGATTATAGATAACGTAGATGACTCTTTTTCTCACTTTTCTTTAATTTCATTTTTTTTTTTCGGTCTGTATGTCTGGTTCAAGTCTTGCAATCAATTGATTTTTGCCTACTTCCCCAGAAGTAATTTTCCTCAAATGTTGCACACAAGTTCAATGTTGATAACAATGCGATAGTCATACATTGTCAAGGTCATGACCTCATCAGTGGGAGGTCACAGCGTCAAAAACGTTTTTTGACATTCTTTATCGAAATCAGACAGATAACGAATAGATTTTTCTCAAATTTAATTCACAGGTTTATTATTGATGATTCTGCAATAGTTTCAGTGCCATAACTAGCAAAGTGGGACAAGGATATTCTTTTGCGTTTTTGATTGGAATCATACCTTTAACAAACCGATTTTGCTCAAATTTTGCATATATGTTCACTGTTAACGACATTCCTAATATTGCAGTATTTTCCGACGCATAATTTCAAACCTACATCAGGGGCAGGATCCAGGGGCAAAAACATTCTTTTACGTTTTTGCTTGATTATCCCATATCTAACAAACCGATTTCGCTTAAATTTAGCGCACAAGTTCATTGTCGACGGCAACGCATATTTAAATATTTTCAGGGTCATATCTTAACAAGGACCAAGTCCAGGGGCTAAGTTCTCTGTTACATTTTTGACTAAAATCACATGTCTAACAAACCTACTTTACCAAAATTTTACAAACATATTCACCGTTACTGATATTGCCATTTTCAAGTATTTTCAGACTCATGCTTCAACAGGGTCAAGATCCAGGGACAAAAACATTCTTTCACGTTTGTGATTGAAATAAAATATCTAACAAACTAATTTTGATCAAATTTTGCATACAAGTTCACGCTCGACGACAACTCGACAACGCATACTTAAGTTATTTCATTGACTATACCTTACCAGAGACAAGGTCCTGTGGCGAAATTCTCTGTGACGTTTCTGGTTAAAATCCCTTATCTAACTAACCGATTTTGTTCAAATTTTGAATACATGTCCATTGCGGATGACAATGCATGTTCAGTGCATTAAATTTTGAATAAAATGCGTGTAAATTTGTATATTTCTTGTTTAACTTGTGTTTTCAGTCTATGTTTTGTAGAATTACAGAGCGATTATAATAGAAATACATAGAAATGCTGAAACTGGAGGATTTACACTCTTAAATCAATCTTAGTAAAAATAAGCAAGGCAAACATACAGAAAGAGGAAAGCTCAAACTGTAATTCTCATGACCTGCAGAGATCAAAATCAAGGAGACCCTGAAAGGTGGGGGGTGGGGACGTATTTCCGTGGATTTTGAAATCTTATTTATCTTATTATTCTATTTATCTTTGATGATTTAAAAAAAAAAAAGTTGTAAAATTTATTTTTCCATTGTAATTTAAGCGATATGTAATTTTAACCGATGCGGTAAACATTTTGTACACGCGTGATTGCACCGTATAATGGACAAAATTTCCTTAAATTATTAAAATTATAATTTATATGTGATAATTATAATTTAATGGTATGGAAAATATATGTAAAATTCAACTTTATGGAATTACGATCTTCTGTGTTTCTTCCTGGAAAAGAAAGAGAGGGCCGGTTTGGGGGGGGGGGGGGGCTAAATCTATAACAGTAACAATAAACGCATGTAATGTCTTGTCCTCCCTTACTAGATTTCATTTTGCCAGCGCTCATGCAATGATGGGTAGTAGAGGTAAAATTTCCAGGATTTGGGTCCGAATTGCGTCAAAAGAATATAGTAACTCTATTTATCAGAGTGAAACATAAATATTAATATTTTTCTAAAAAAAATGGAGGAAACAAATTTGACAAGACTTCCAATAGAGCTGTGCAAGGTGACGTCACGAACAGGTTTTTGCTGGTGCTGTAGGACAGATATCGCTACCTTTATCAATGCTTTTTCTGTTTGTGTGTCCTACAGCTACTTTCATTGTTCTCCGGTAAAAGTCACGTGATGTGAACTGCTCTATATCGCTAAACTAATATTTGCTTATTCATCTAACTTGTTTAAACGAATTTATTCTGGGGCACCAAATCTGTAATGTATGCTGCTATAATTTGTAAATATAAAACCTTTCAAACTGAGCATGTGCTCTGAGCGTATATCGATACTCTTATAAACAATGTTTTTTTTTTTTTTTTACAAAGATTTGATATGTGGGGATCTTATAAAACTATGGGGAAGAGGAGGCAGTCAAGACTTTACTTTAGGTAGAAACGCAACTGTGGCGTAGAACTTTAAATCTCTAGGTCTATGGGAGGTAAGTCGAGAGTATAAATTTGGTGATAAAACAAAAAAGAGCAAAGGCTTTCCAGAATAGCGGAAGTTTGGCGGTGAAATTTCCTAACTTCGGTCGACATTGAATGGGGGAGTGATGAGGTGCCAATGGAGGTTATAGAGGTTTGGCTGTTTCTGCGCCCAAATCTGAAGGAGCCCTAAAAGAGAGCAATCATAAGAACAATACAAGATTCATCGAAAAGTAAGTCAATAGCTCAGTAGTCCAGCAGTTTGATAATTAGAGCTTTCGAGAGACGAGACCTCACTTTCATTTTAGGTTGGGGCCAGAAACATTATAATTATTTTTTAAAATAATATTTTTGTGTTCATAATAACTAGTAAAAGCTAAACTGTATTTAGAAATTTGAATAACTTCAACTTTTAGTTTAAAAAAAATCATCAAAGCCTCAAATGAACAATATTACTGAAGAATCCTCTCATGTTCAAGATGATTCAATGACAGTTTTGCATGATATACATGATCCCACTTAAGCCTAATAAAAGCACACTAAAAGACACCCCACTGAGACAGGAAGCGGTTAGGTGGTAAGTATGCATGTAATACAGAAACATTAATAAGTAACCAATTATGAAGATCTATTTGTTTCCTGATCAGAAAGAGGTTATATCGATCGACAATGCTTGCCACCATTTGATTTCGCAAAGCTTGCAAGCTTGCTTCTATAATAAATTATTTCAATTGATCTCACACGAATTGGCATTTTTTAACTGAGTGAAAAAATATCGAGGTGGAGAGTCGAACCCAAGACCTTAAGCTTAAATTGCCAACGCTCTGCCTATTGAGCTATCTAGACCGGCAACCAGCGGACGTAATTCACTCAGGCAACCCGTTGACAATGGCATATTTTTCTCTCAGTTGGAAAAATGTCAATTCGTCTGATATCTTTACCAACAAAAGTGACTGAAGTAAAAATATTAAAGTGTTTAATTGATTTGTTGCACTATCATCGAAAATTAATTTATGTTAAGATATTAATTAAAGTAGTTGTATTTTAAAATTACAATAAGCAATTAATATTTGGTGTATTCTGTTAGTTATATTAGAACTTTAATAAGCATAATAAAGTATGAGGCTGTAGTTTTATATATCCGATTTCTTATTTAATTCTATATGCTCGGATATGTTCGAAATAATATTTTCAAAATTTGCTGCCTAATTAATTTTTAATGAACAAAAAAATTAAGTAATCACGATATTTTAAAATTTTGGCTGAAGAAAACCCTTATGAGGTCTATCTTAAAAATGCATTACAATAAGTAAATAAATAAATAAACCAGAAATAGCTTTAATATGACTGATGAAAGTCATACAATATAAATAAGTAGTATAAAGTAATACAATATAAATCGCCTGCTGCAATATTAAAGCACATGTTATTTTAATTTTTTTTTTTTTTTTTTTTTTTTAAATCCAGTAAGTATAAAAGGCTTAAAAATCGCAGTAACTTCCGTTGTTCCTCAACACCTTCCCACTCAACGTCAGTGGAAGTTAAGTTGATTTTTCGGTTTCTGAGTTACAATCTTAATGAGCTTTATAACAATCGGGCGAAATTTGGCGTTAAAAATTTTTGTTCTCCCTGACTTAATCTGTAATGATAGTGTAATGAGACAATCATGTTTATTTTTCTGCCCAAATCAGAAGTGATCAGCAGTTATTCCTTGTCTAGTTGTTTTTAATTTGATTGATCAAAAGAAAAGTTACAATTTTGAAATAACTTTAGGTTTTATGTTCAAAATAATTTTTCAATTTATTTTCGGTGTCATACTTCAACGCTGTTGGCTCAATTTAAATCAAATAAATCCTTATACAAACTTAAAAAAATATTACATATAAATAAAAGAAAAATCTTTTATCTATTTTTTAATAAATCGTCTGCTTAAGTATTAGAACAGAATGAAATTTAATGGACCCTATTCTTCCTCTCGGTTCGAGGCTATAAAAAAACAGCTGTTTGGGAAAAGATCGGAAATTCGCTTCATTGAGAAGCATTACGGTCTTCAAGATTTCGCTTATTTTGTATTCCGCTACTGAAAGGATTGAAATGTATGTAATAGATCTGAATACTATAAAGAATATTCATTTAATTTGAGATTAATTTTGTGCAGATTATCGAATAAATGTAACATTAAAATAAATTAAACTATAGCCAATTTCTGTATAAATGAGTGAAATTTCAAATGTTTAAATCGAGGTTTGTTTATAAATTATATAAATAAAACTTATTTTACTTAAATATGCTTTTACTTAACGATTTCAGTGTTAATTTTTAGTGTTTAAAATTTTTTTCATTTAAATTCTGTACATTTTATCCTTTTTTTCATTATTTAATAATTGAATAATGAGAGGATGCGCTTATATTATTATTAATTAGGTTTACAAGCTCATAAGTGTGGCAATAAAATAACGCTGTTAAGAGAAATAGCGAAAAAAACCTTGGAGAATGCAAAGCGCAAGCAAACGATCACGCCGCCATATTTTACCTACTATGACGTTACAGGAATACTGTCCATATGATTTTATACTTATAAGTTCAATATAACAGGTTGTAACGAAAGTTTCCCGCCACAGCTAATACAGTCTGTGCAAACAGTTCGCGTTGATGTGTTTGTTCATATTTTGTCAAAGAATTTTTGGCATTTGAAAGAAAGAGACTTGCTTTATAACACTGTGTTGTGAAATTTGTAAAAAAATATCGTTATCATTAAGTACAAGGTGTCTGAAATGGAACTATCCCGCTACCAGATTAGAACTATCATTTACTTCCAGTTCCGTTGTAAAAAGCCAGCTACAGAATGTCACCAAATAAAGTGTACAGCTTTAGATACTTGTGTTCTATCCTATGACACTGTGAAGGTTTTGTGAAATGGTGGTTATATATAAAATTACAATTAATTATACATATTATAATTAGTATTATGTAATGGTGATTTGGCGGAAAACTTTCGTTACGACCTAATAAATAAATATAGATAAGAATCATGTAACCTATTTTGAGATGAAGATGCAAACAAATGGTGTTAAGCAAATATTAAATTATCCGATTATGGGAATCGGAAAGGGGAAAGCAGAACCATAAAATTTGACAGAAATATCCGTCTTCAACAAAACCCAATGGCAGAGAAGATTACCAATCGATTGACCTTTTCTGACCAAGGAAAAAAAAAACAACCCCATTGAAAAATCAAGTGAAGAGACCTGCTCTTTCTAGAACATTCAGTGGTGCGAAATATTTGCAGAGTTTTTTTCTTTTCATAAAAGGCACCTATTCAAGGAGAAAATAAAAGGAACGACTTAAATTCACAATGTTTTTCTCCAATATAGAGCACTTTAAAAGTTCTGATACTCTTTAGAATAAAAACACATAGGAGCTGGGATGATAACACAGCAGGCTTGACGCAAATGTAGCTAGTCCAGTAGCTTGAAACATTTCGTAACAATAAACATAAAATAAATTATCCTCAATACGTGCACCAGATCCAGCTGTCTACTCAGAGCTACTATATAAACAATCTAAACAATTTTTATAGTAACTTTGTGTCAGGCTTCCAGCGCCTAACGCCTACTAGTTTACATATTGTTTATGTTTAGCAAAACATTTGACAGTAAGCAAATATATTTTCATTCATACAGTAAGTTTTCTCCATATTTGTAATAACATATAATAGGAATTATTTTGGTAGCATTCCCAATCTTGTTTTCTTGATCTCATTTCAAATGATGGGTGTAAAATTTGTAGACGTAGTCACAATGTCGTTTTCAGAAGATGATAATCTGGTTGATCCATTCAGCAAACTTGGTTATCCTCGTGTAGACTCCCGGTTGATTGGGTAATGCGCAACCAATACCCCAGGATATGACTCCGGCCAGAACCCACCGTCCATCGTCTTCTTGAATGACCATAGGTCCTCCAGAATCACCCTATGAAAATAAAATAAATAAAATTAACGCTGGTTTAAAAAAAAAAAAAAATATGCAATTTAACAAATTACAACGACTATTTGGAAAATGATTTTTTCAAAGACTAAAATTTAAGACATAAAAAATCGCACGGAGTTGATCATACATTACGTACGCCATGAATTACATTTTTCGGTACTGTAAATTTTTAAACTTCTACGGAGCTCGTCATACATTACGTACGCCATGGATTAAACATTAATATTCCTGGACCAATTTTAAATGAAATTTCGTTCTTAAACTTTTAAACATCCCACAATATTACTTTTTACATCGTCGTATAGAGAAAAAAATGTACTTTTAAATGCAATTTGTTTGAAAGCTGTATCTCAATTTGTTTCTGAGTTATTAATTTTTTTTTGTAGTTTTTATTACTTTTTTGTCATAGTGGCAACAGAAGTATCCATCTCTGTTGAAAGTAAAGGGAAAATACAGATTACTGTATAGACCCATCAGAAAACGAATAAAATGCGGATTCAACTAATAAAAAGCTTCAGATACGTTTTTGATTTCTTACCTTGACCGAGGACAATAGCCATTTTTCCAAATGGTTAAAAAAAGTTTTATTTTTAACAGATAACGACGACAAAAATTCATATTTCAGTTAAATGACAAAGGTCAAAATTTAAAATGTTTTTTTACAAAGTTTAATCAATAAATTCCCGGAATATTTTTTTTTTTTATGTTTATAGAAAATACAACAATCATACCAATCATGAATAATATATTTACTTAGTTAAGACACATTAGTTGAATAAAAATATGCATTTCTGTTTATATCGCTTGTTACACTTCTCTGTTTTTGTTATTACCAGCTGTAAGGTATTCTTTGCAATTATCGAGGTAGCGGATTTCGATGGACTTTATGCTAGAATCAAAATCTGTTTCGTGTAAAGGAATTATAATTGTGGAATATTAGTAAATGTTAATATTGCTTTTGGAGCGCAAGTTGTGATGTATTTCCAAAATTTCCCCGCGGTCGAAGAAGGTAACGAAATTAAGCAACATTCACCAATGCCTATTTTTTCCACTTGATCAGAAGAGAAACATTCTCATTGAATTTGTCCCTCATAATCTAACAGCTACATTGTATCCCTTTTGAAGCAAATTCCACGAAGGAGGTTTTACAACTTATTTGTATATATATATAGGGGAGATGAGGGCACATGTGAACAGGGGGCAGATGTGAATATCGCAATTTTTCAATAGTTATTATAAGTTTTTTTATTTGAAAAAAATTACTGAAGATGACAGCACATGTAGACATAGAGGAGATGGGGGCACATGTGAACAAACAGTTCGCATAAATATAGCTTTTTCTCATGACTGGATTAATTTCTATAAACAAAACCTACTCGATGCAGTAAATAGAACTTTCTTTTATACATGGTAATTCTTTAAAAATCACCTGTATAGTTCTTCTTATATTTTTTAATAGTTTTATAAATTCGAAAAATTGCTCACATGTGCCCCATCAGCGGGGTAGTTGTGAACACACGTGGAGCACATGCGAACACAAGTAAAAAATACCTTTGACATGTTTTTTATTCTGTTATTCATTTGTCATCGTAATCATCAGTTAATTACCTGTGAAATTCACCATAAAGATATATATATATATGTGTATTTCTCCAGTTTGTGGGTGACATGTTTAAGCAAAAGATTATGAAATGAAAATAAGTAGATTTTGGAGGTGGAGGCATAGATGATTCATTAAGTATTGCTGAAATAAAATAAAAAAAAATAAAAAAGCAATTTTAAAAAAGAAATTAAAACTTTAAAATTTTGCTTACGGTTTTTTGCTTGGGGGAAATTTTAGGGAGGGGGCGCTTACATACTATTTATCTCAAATCTGCCGAAATACGAAAGATTCCCACTGCTGTATTTGTCTTATTTACTTGTAAATTATAGATAAAGAAGGATTTTTTTAACGATTTAAAAAAAATCTCGACTATACCCCACCTCCCCTAACTTCTTTTGCTTTTGAAAGAGGGAGGGGGTTACAATAGGGATTTTACGGTAGTTATCAGTTTAAAATTTTTACTTTCTTAAAATATTACTCATATCTATCTCCATTCAAAGCATCATATACATAACTGTTTTAGATATGGAAGTAAGCCATCATTGCAAGTTTAGAACAAATCTAATAGAAAAATTTGCAAAGTTGTTCAAGGTAATACTTTTGTATTAACAATGCATAAAAAATATTGTTGTAAACTGTTAAGTAAAATAATATATAACACTTATTGCATTTTAGAAAACATTAAATTTATTTAAAGTACAATTGAATGTAAACGAGCTTGTTGCTCTTTATGTATTTGCTGAAAGATGTGATTGATGAAGTTTCAATGCAAAATCAACTTTGTGTGAGGAAAATATCTTCTATTTCAGAAAAATTATAGATAATGGAACGGACATTATTTATCATTAAGTTAACTGAAAGGAACAGAATCACAGAATGATTATTGGGGCATTTATATACTGTTCATATCTGCCCAACTCGACTGTTAACAAGTGCCCCACATTGCTGCTTCTGTTAAATTAATAAATCATTAACATTTCTCAATTTTAGAAGAAAAAGAACTGTATAAAAAATATTTATTAGTATTCATAGTATATGTTAAAACACTCAAATTCAAATAAATGAATAAAGAAATAAAGTTATACGCTTATCAACTTGGAACAAAGATTTTACTTTTGAGATCTGAAAACAGTATTTTGGCTACAAAGGACAAACAAAATGTCAAAAAGCTTAAAATTTTTTTTACCATATGTCTACAGGTGCTGTCATCTTCAGTAATTTTTTTTGAAATAAAAAAACTTATAATAACTATTGAAAAATTGCGATGTTCACATCTGCCCCCTGTTCACATGTACCCACATCTCCCCTATGGTAAAATTTTTTTAAAGCTTTTTGACATTTTGTTTGTCTTTTGTAGCCAAAACACTGTTTTCAGATCTCAGAAATAAAATCTTTGTTCCAAGTTGATAAGCTTACAACATTATTTCTTTAATCATTTATTTGAATTTGAGTGTTTTAACATATACTATGAATACTAATAAATATTTTTGATAAAGTTCTTTTTCTTCTAAAATTGAGAAATGTTAATGATTTATTAATTTAACAGAAGCAGCAATGTGGGGGCACTTGTGAACAGTCAAGTTGGGGGCAGATATGAACAGTATACATAAATGCCCCAATAATCATTCTGTGATTTTGTTCCTTTCAGTTAACTTAATGATAAATAATGTCAGTTCCATTATCTATAATTTTTCTGAAATAGAAGATATTTTCCTCACACAAAATTGATTTTGCATTGAAACTTCATCAAACAGTAAATACATGAACATCATCAACATCAAACAGCAAAAACATTTTCAGCAAATACATAAAGAGCAACAAGCTCGTTTACATTAAATTGTACTTTAAATAAATTTAATGTTTTCTAAATGCAATAAGTGTTATATACTATTTTACTTAACAGTTTACAACAATATTTTTTATGCATTGTTAATACAAAAGTATTATCTTGAACAACTTTGCAAATTTTTCTATTAGATTTGTTCTAAACATGCAATGATGGCTTACTTCCATATCTAAAACATTTATGTATATGATGCTTTGAATGGAGATAGATATGAGTAATATTTTAAGAAAGTAAAATTTTTAAACTGATAACTACCGTAAAATCCCTATTGTAACACCCCCCCTCTTTCAAAAGCAAAAGAAGTTAGGGGAGGGGGGGGAGTATAGTAGAGATTTTTTAAAAATCGTTAAAAAATCCTTCTTTAACTATAATTTACAAGTAAATAAGACAAATACAGCAGTAGTGGGAATCTTTCGTACAGATTTGAGATAAATAGTATGTAAGCGCCCCCTACCTAAAATTTTCCCCAAGCAAAAAACCCTAAGCAAAATTTTAAAGTTTTAATTTCTTTTTTAAAATTGCTTCTTTATTTTTTTTTAAATTTTATTTCAGCAATACTTAATGAATCATCTAAGCCTCCACTTCCAAAATGTACTTATTTTCATTTTATAATCTTTTGCTTAAACATATCACCCACAAACTGGAGAAATACACATATATATATTTCTTTATGGTGAATTTCACAGGTAATTAACTAATGATTACGATGACAAATGAATAACAGAATAAAAAGCATGTCAAAGGATATTTTTTCATTGTGTTCACATGTGCTCCACGTGTGTTCACAACTACCCCGCTGATGGGGCACATGTGAACAATTTTTCGAATTTATAAAACTATTAAAAAATATAAGAAGAACTATACAGGTGATTTTTAAAGAATTACCATCTATAAAAGAAAGTTCTATTTACTACATTGAGTAGGTTTTGTTTATAGAAATTAATCCAGTCATGAGAAAAAGCTATATTTATGCGAACTGTTCACATGTGCCCCCATCTCCCCTATACAAAGAAACAACAGGGCAAACGAAACCGAATTTTCGGTCTATCTTCAATTAAAATATCTTATTGTCGTGTCATGTGACATGAAAGATGAGTCGTATTCAAGTCTCTATAACATCGACATGCGCATTTTGTGACAAGTTGCAAATAACTATAAACTACGTCACGTTGACTTCACTCTTGAGTCATTATATGACGGTCATTTGAGGGTCACAATGTGACGAACTAAAGACGAACTTTCGGTTACAGTTGTGACTGCGATTTTTGAGATAATTTCTGCCATCAAAATGATATCAGATCGATTTGACTGTAAAATATAAGGGAGTAGGGTTATTGATTGCATTCCACAAAAGAAAATAATATCAAAACTGAAATTACGAATTGATGTTATTTACCTCGCAAGAGTCCTTCCCACCTTCTCCATAGCCAGCACAGATGAAGATGTCAGGTATGTCTTCGACGAAACCAGCCTCACGGTACATAGTCTCGCATACCTTGTTGGTAATGACAGGAAGGGACACTTCTTGGATTACGTCAGGAAGTGGACCCTCTAGAGGAAAAAAAAAAGGAAGCTTTGATAGTCGAACATTCACGAATTTTGTATATACAAAATTATACATGGTGTGTTCACAAAGTTTCAAGACTGGTCTGAGAATACAAAATTTATTAAACTTTTTTGTACAGCGAACTAAAATTTTTTGAAATATGACCCTTGGGCATCAACACACCGCTGCCAGCGTTTTTTCCATTATTCATAGGCTCCCTGGAAATCTTTGCCCGCAAGCCTGTTGAGTGACCTCGTCGAAGCTGCCTGGATCGATGGAATCGTGTCGAATCGTTTTCCTTTCAGGTCTTTCTTGATCCGGGGAACAAACAAAGTTGCTGGGAGCAAGGTCTGGGCTGTAGGGGGCTTGCGGCATTATTGCCATGTTAAACTTAGCCAAAACTTCGGCGGCGGCAAGCGGCGTTTGAGAGGGTGCATTGTCGTGGTGAACAATCCAATCATTTCTGATGTCTGGGCGGACGCGCCGGACTCGATCCTTCAAATGGAGAATTCCAGCGTAAAACTGGCCTGTCTCGCCGCGTCCGCCCAGATATCAGAAACGATTGCATTGTTCACCACGACAATGCGTCCTCTCACAAGTAGCTCGCAGCCGCCAAGGTTTTGGTTAAGTTTAACGTGGCAATCCTGCCACAAAGCCCCTACAGCCCCGACCTCGCTCCTAGCGACTTTTTTTTGTTCCTCCGGATACAAAAAAGTCCTCAAAGGGAAGCAGTTTGACAAGTTTCCAGCGATCCACGATTCCAGTTTCGACGAGGTCCCTTAGCAGCCTTGCGTGCGAAGACTTCCAAGAAGCCTGTGAATAATGGAAAAAACGCTGGCAGCGGTGTGTTGATTCTCAAGGGTCATATTTCGAAGAATTTCAGTTCGCGGTACAAAAATGTTTAATGAATTATGTGTTCTCAGATCAGTCTTGAAACTTTGTAAATACACCATGCATGATTAAGGCTGATCTAAACTTATTTTTTTCTAAAAAGCATGCTTAAAAAATCTTTGCACAACAATCATAAAATAATTTCCGGAATTATGTTAATAAAAGTTTCAGAATACTGTCATTGATATTTTAAATGGCAAATTTTTAGGTGCGTTCGCGTAATTATATAAATACGTAGCACCTATAGTCGTCGTCTGGTCCAGCCGTCTGTGCGCATATGACAGCGCAGAAAACATCCAACCGAAGGGTTTGAAATTTAATATCTATAATCGTTGCAGAATTTTGCCGAGTCATTTCAAATTTTATGAAAATCGAATCGAAACTTAAAAAGATATTAATAGAAGTTTTCTTCATTCTATTAAATCTTATCCTGCGTCATTAATTCAATGATATCCCGTAATAGGTAATGATGCTAGGTTGCCACGGTGATGACGCTCCATTTAAGATGGAGTCCTATTATTTCCTTATTACTGAATTTAACATATAGAATCGTAATAAATTTTGTATTCTTGCATTTTTTCATAAGTGTGCAGCAGCTGTAGCACCAACATGTGAATATTTTTTAAAACTAGTTGTAGTACGAACGCACCTCATTTGCCGCGTTTAACGTACAATTTTCGACTTGTTTTTATTTACCTGTCAAGGTAACCGATATTTAATCATAGTTTATTTCTAGTTAACAGTAAAATGATTGAAATTTTAACCCTGTCGAGTAATTTAAGAAGCAAAACTCGTAAAAAAACAACAAAAAAACAAAACAAAACTGAAATTGAATTATAACCGACGCAAACGGTGTTAATGTTAGTTGTCCACAACAATGCATTCAGAAATTTTTGCCTTTCAGATAGCTGTCTTTAGCTATTTAAACCAAAAAAAAAAATATTCTCTACCCTAAAAAATATCATAACCGAAAGGGCTGATACTGTAATAAACTGTAAACATGGATCTTATTTTTTAAGTGGACCTAATGAGGCCTTCTAAGTCTGTTCTTATACCCTGTCTTAACCAACGAGTAAATAAGATAGTAAAGGCGCAAAAGCTTTTTTTTTTTTTTTTTTTTTTTTTTTTTTTATAGAATCAAAGTAAATTCATTTCGTCCATGAACAATTAATATTTATACTACGAGCTGCGTGGCTGCAGTTAAACACATAATACTAATTATCCAGAAAACATAATAGAATTTATATTTTATTTACCTATTACGCATTTTTTACTAAAGATATAAATCAATTTATAAATCAAATATTTTTTAGATTTAAAAATAAGCTGCGATGCTATATATCCTAGTACTAGTATGAGCTTTATAAACACAAAAGGATGGAAAACAAAGAACAGGGCAACGAAAAACAAACACAGAAAATCGTCACACTGTTGAAAAATCAGAAAAAGAACAAAATTTTCCGAAGCTGGACGTTAAACCTGACGGTATCCATTACATCGTCTAGTGCTCGACCGATGTAATCGGAAAACAATTCAACTGCATTGGATAGAGTACACGGACGTGCCAATCAGCTGATTCAATTTTCATAGTTCCAAGGGATGTTAGGGAACATGTTCCTCACGTTCGAAATGGAGAATCACGACCAGAAAAAAAAATTGCTATCAATTGTATCTGAAAGAGAACCTAAATCATAATGAAATGATGGAAATTTTGCCGTACCCACTTTACCAACCATATTAATTCTCACATACTAGCGAGAATTCTTATCTCAAACTGTCTCCTAGTTTTAAAAATTCCAGCTTACAGCGACTCTATATAACTTTTACCGCTCTATTTTATAGTGTTATTTTCCTCCAAAATGCCCGATTAATTTGAACATTATATCCTATCAACAAAAGCTACGCGAATGTTTGAGTTCAACGACATACAAGGCCAGTTCATGACGTTTAAAACGTCATACGGAGTGGATCATCTTTACACGATGATTGGTACAAAGCGGCGCGGCCATCGTTTTGTGCCAATCGCCGTGTAAAGATATTCCACTCCGTGTGACGTTTTAAAAGTCATGAACTGGCCTTGTATGTCATTGGTCGAGGTTCAACAACATAATCAAAGGCTGAAGCGAAAGAAAAACCCGGGAGCACGATTTGAATAATTATTTCATTATGTACAAGATTTTGTGCAATCTAAGCTAATGTTTTTGCACTTCTGCTATAGCGCATAGAATTTAAAGTGTGGAAATCGACCATCCCTGTAATACTTAAAAAAAACCCGCTAAAATATTGTATCCCTTAAATGTGCAATGATGCTGCTGCAATATGCAGCTCGCAGCGACATCTGCAGGATATTTTCAACAACTGCAAGATATTGCTAGTCTATACAACGAGCCGTTAATTCCCAAATTGGCTCAGCCGAGCTTAGCAATCTGATTGGCTAAAACTGATATTTATATAGTAGAAAATTATATTTATTTTCTTATGAAGTAGTGTAATGTAAAATAGAATGCAATTATAATGACTTAAATTGATTTATTTTGTTAAATTTGATCAAAATCACAGTAAAGTAATCCAAAATATTAATATTAACAAACAATCAGATTGCTGAGTTCGGCTGAGCCAATTTGGGAATTAACGGCTCGTGTCTATACAATATAATACTAGTAATACGAAAAGCCCGCAGATGTCGCTGCGATCGACACTTGGGAATTTAGCAGTATCGTCGCACATTTCAGGGATACAAATTTTTAGCACTGTTTAGATAGCATATTTCCACACTAGGTATTCTAGGCGCTGTACTTCTGCCAACGACCCAACATTTGCACCTATTGACCTATCTGTATCTAAATGCGCCCTTAATGCAACCCTTAATGTCCTTAACGAAAATGTGCCGTTTTGGAAGCACAAAACTGAAATCTTGTTGCGGATACACACGCTTAAAAGCTGACTGTATTACGTATGTTTGCACTTCATGTCTTATTAACGTAAAACATTAACAAGTTTTTGAAGCAAAAGTTACATATGAAAAGTTAAAATTATTAATGTCAGTAATGAGACTAAAGGTATACTTACCTTCGTACAGCCTTCCCCATCCAGTGACAGTAGCATATTTGCCGACATACGAGTTGTTGCCAGAGGGCACACATGCAGGTAGGACGTTCTTCTGGAAGGTGACTGGTTCGTAGAACCTCAACAGAGCTAAGTCGTATTCGAACGTACGACGATCGAACTGCGGATGCGAAGCAACGATCTGGACTCGTCTCTCCACGAAAGGCAGAGGCTCGTTCTCATGGCTGATGTCATACTCACCAAGGCGCAAGAGTATGTCTGAGAGAGGCACGCTAGAGGAAAAAAAAGGATATAAGAAAATTCTCAAAATTTGACAGTTGACAAAAGAGAGAGAAAATTTGAGACAACATTTAGTTTATGTTTAGCAACTATCCAACGATATACAATATTATTAACCCGTAACTGGAGACGGGAGTCAAAATGACTCCACGTTGTTCTTTGGCTCTGATTATCACGCAGTTTTTCTCCTTAAATAAAATCATCTCCTCAGTACCGTCAAGTAGTTCTTTTATCGTTACATGATTTCCAGAATATATTGAGTTTCCGAAATAAATTCCAATGCAGTTTGCAAAAGACAAAAAAGAAAAATAACATTGGAGTCTTTTGATTCTATGTCTCTGATCGCGTAAGGAAATTCATGCCTCCAGTTACGGGTTAAGCCTAAATTCAATAAATAAAATAGATTAAACTTTATATTGAACCCAGTGAATTGCACCTTTTGTAGATTATGGATTTTAACTTCATTATGATAATTTAATTTTGATTCGTTCATAGTATATATTAAAACTGATATTCAAAAGTGCTAAAGGGACAGGGACGGTACATCTTCAGGCTGCTAGTCACTCAACTTCCAAATTTCCGTCGGTGATTTTAAGTCTATGGGCGTTTGATGCATTCTTATATTCAAAATATCGCCTTAGGAAATTAATATTTTTTACTTCTTTTTTCTGTGTACTCTTCTTAAAGGAGGTCTCTTTTTTTCCTAGTTCTCAAAATATTTCTAAAATTTACGCTTAATTTTATATGAAGTGTTAAATTTTTACTCCCAGTTCGTCAGTTTTTTAAACATAAAATATTAAATTAAGCATAGATTTTAGAAATAATTTGAGAACTAAGATAAAAAGTGTCATCTTTTAAGAAGAGAACACTGAAAGAAGAAGTTAAAAATATTAATTTCCTGAGGAGATATTTTGAATATAAAAATGCATCAAACGCCCATAGACTTTACATCACCAAGGGGGATTCAGAAGCTGAGTGATAGCAGCCCTAAAAGCGTCAAAAAATCGAAATTTTAGTTTTTATATTAAATGAAAGCCATTTGAGTTCTACACTTTTTTTTTCTCTTTGTTCAAATTCACGACTGAGAAAAAAAAAGAAAGGAAGAAAGAAATTCTGACAGCGTTGCAACCGTCCTTGAGCCTGTACAAAACAACAAATTGTTTCTATAAACAAGAAAACTCAAATAATAGAGCTATAAACAATAATAACAAGGACAACTTTTAAACCTGCTAAACACCGAATTTACCTTATTCTCATTTCGTAAACATTTTTCAATTTTCTATGAAAAAAATTGAATTCCAAAATTTGCATTATTACCCTTTGTTATAACCCGTTTAAACAAAATTCTCCATCAAACCACTCTGCTACTCCAAACACTGAAACCGTTTATGGTATGTTCATGAAATTGTAAACATCTATGTATTTTCGGACAGGCTGCATGATAATAATAATTCAATTTAACTATTAGCATTTCTGCTACGTCAAGTACACATACACTCATGTTTCACTGGCTGGACGTCCATTTTATGCGCTTATGAATCGGATCAAATAGTCCGCCATTGCCTATTTTGTTGTTCTTTTTAAGGCCTAAAGAAAATGTAGAATGCTAGTAAACAAAATCACTCATTTTGTTATATTCATGGTTTTGGAATAATAAGAATACAGAGGGTGTTTACACGTATTGGGAACGATTTTGATGTTAAATTAAAAAACAACGAGAAACAACAGGGGAAAAAATTTGGCAACATGTAATAACGCCATAACTGAAATGGTGGCTGCAATGAAAAAATATCGTCTGCTACTGAAATGACACGCGGCAAGTGGCTTGAAGATTATATATTTGCTTTTTCCTAAGAGAATTAATATGAAAATCATTCAGCAAGTGATAAATGGAAAAAAAATGTCACAATTGATGAAACGTGGATTTATGTAAATGACTGCAATAAAAAAAATATCAATTTATTACCGGAAAAGAGGCCAAAAAGACATACAACTTTGGTTCAAACACTGCAAAGAAAGTTTCTCTAAAGGATTTATGGTGATTGCTGGAATATCTTACAACGAAAAATTAAAGATCAGAAAAGTTGAGAAAAATGTTAAAATTAACTCTACTTATTAACAAAACAATGATCTAATAGAAAAGTCGAGAAAAATGTTAAAATTAACTCTACTTATTATCAAAACAATGTTCTAATTCCTATTTTTAAAGAAGAAATACCAAAACTTTATCTTACGAACGTTAACCCTTTCCGTCGCTGAGTAATTCTGTTTATAAACTGATGAAATAATGACTGACACCAGAATTTACAAACGAATTTATTAGAAAATACGAACTTGCTTATTTTCACGTACGTTATAAAAGGAAAATTTTAATTAAGTATTCTTGGTGCCGTTGGTCAGTTTTGGAATTAAAAGTAGGTGTCCTTTTTTAAGGACATCGCCCACGAAAGGGTTAAAAGTGTTGAGTTCCACTCCACCAGGATAAAGCGAGCAGCCATACACCTAAAAGTAGGGTAAGGTGCCCTATTATCGTCCCTCAGTCATTTTTAGGCCCTTGGAAGTTGTAATTTTCAGTGAAAATCTACCAAATTTGTATTTTGCATAGACTAACTACCCACGTACATAGAAATATAGGCAAATATCGTACAAAAAATTTTTTGCTATGCGAAAAATTGTTTTTTCAAAAGTATCTAAAAATTACAAAAGAAAAAAAATGGTCGCAATTTCGTCCCCCCAAAAAATCCAATAAGCCGAGGCTTAACTTATAACTAAATCAAAATTTATTTCTAAATGCGTAAGTAATTTAATTTACATTAAAGTAAGGCACAAAAAAATGTACTAATTAACAGTGGAAGATTAACATAACGAAACATTAGCCATCCAAACATAAGGAAAAATTTGAAAAAAAATGTCATAAAAAAGCATTCCTAATTTCGTCCCCGGGACGAAAATAAGAACTGCAAGGGGTACGAAATTGGGACCACGCTACTTCCCAATATTACGGAACTTCAGTTTCCGTAAGATGAACTGAGCGTCCTAAAACTCGCTGTATGCTACTGTCAGCATCTTACCAACGTAAAACACATGCAATGAATAAGAAATAAATACTTACAGTACATTAAATAACGTTCTACAAACGATGTAACAAGAACTCAGGCCTTCTAAAAATAAGAAATTCGCCGTCTTTAATTTATGTATGCGTCTTGGCGAACGAAACTTTCAACACTGACTCCTTTTACCTCCCGTTCCCTGTGCCTTGCGTCATAAGTGGCGCCATTTTCGTAGAAGCGGAGAAGTTAAGGGGGTCGAAATTAGGAGAGGGGACGAAATATGGGCACTTTACTTTACAGTCTCATTTCTTGAAAAATTGATAAGAGAAAATGGTATCAAATGTATACCATTTAATAATATTCCAAACAAGTCCCCAGATGTTTCACCAATGGGTTACTGTGTCTTTGGACTATTAAAACAAGCTCTTTTGAAACGCCGACTAATTACGTTGAGTGGACTCTGGAAACTTGCGGTGGAGGAATGGAAAAAATTCCACTTTCAGTTTTACAAAAAGCCCTACTATCTTGGAAATCCCGCTGCAATATGATAGTCCACAACAAGGGTTACCAGATAGAACATATTAAAAAATTAATCCTTTTAATTTATGTATTTTATTTTTGTTTTCAAAATCGTTCCCAATATGTGTAAACACCATCTGCAGTTGTATTTGTATGAAATGCTTAAAAATAATGTCAAGATTCAATTACGGAAAATTATTTTGAGTACAAAACCTTGTGTAGGATGGAATCAATAAAAGATTTCCCTTCAATTCTATTAATCCCTCATACATAGTAGAGGACAGGTAAAGCATATTACTGCGGTTTCTTTATTGATTTAAGAAGCGTTTTAGGAAAAAGCCAACCTCTGCAAAAAGCTTTACATTATATTGTGAAATTTCCATTATTTGGAAATCCAGATATTTAATTTTCGCGTAAGATTGAAACGCGCTTTAATTTTTTACCCGTTAGAGATACGTAGGTAATGTAAACTGCAAAATTGTTCAAAATAAGGTAGGAATTAAGATTATGTTAATGAAATGGCCCTACCATCAATTTAAACTAGTCGTATGTTACAATCCCAAAACTTTCTTCTATCTCATACATGTTAATACTTCAAAATACTCAGTGCCAAAATTAAATGACAATCTAAGCCCATCATGAGAGTTCTAAGGGATCTATTTATGTGAAAATGTAACAGACTATGAAGTTTGATTAAATTCCGTACATTAGTTTTTGAGACGGAACAGTCACAAAAATTGTGAAAAATGCAGCATAGCAGAGCCACCTGTTGACACCAAAACCTAATCAGCGACAACTTATGTCAACGGCAACTGAATCTCAAGTTTGAAAAAAATCCGTGCATTAGTTCTTGAGCTATCACGGAAATCGTGAAAAATGCAGCATAGCAGCACCACCTGTTGACACCAAAGCCTAATCAGCAACAACTTATGTCAATGTGTAACTGAATCTGAAATTTGATAAAAATCCGTGCATTAGTTCTTGAGATAGAGCTATTGCGGAAATCGGGAAAATGCAGCAAACTTGTTGGGCAATTTACACCAAAAACTAATCAGTACCAGTTTATATCAAGGTCCAACTGAATCTAACATTTTATTAAATTCCGTGCATTAGTTCTTGAGATAGAGCGCTCGTAAAATTTTTGTCACATGCAGATACTTACCGAACCATAGACTTACAGACATACATTTTCTAAAAACCGTCAAATCGCGCTCAGGAGCTTCTAAAACGTATAAATCCACCGAAAACCGGAAGTGGAAAATTTTCACGAATCCAGTACTTTCTTCTTGTAAAGATAAAGAAAGTAAAAAAGTTACGAAAATTTGTATACGGTCTTCTATAAGTTATACAGGGGGTGTACATACATTTTTGTAACGATATTGCGAAAAGAAATATATCAACACAAATAAGAATTTTACTTTCTAATATATTCATTTTGATAGCCTTTTTTGTTGAACTATCATATTACATCTTGATTTCTAAGATGAAAGATCTTTTCTTAAGATATCAACCTTGATTTTGTTCCTCCTTTGTTCCAATCTTACAGAATCCCTCCAATGTTTTGCGATGCCACTTATAAAAAGCTTGTTTTAAAAGTTCAAATGCACAATAATTCATAGGAGACACGTCGGGGGGACGTAGGTGGGATATATTTATATGAAATAGTCTCAATTACGGTTTCATTTCTCAATTTTTCTAAAAAATATATAGCAGTATATTTAGAGGTATGACTGTTAGTCTTATCCTGATGGAACTTAACACAATGGAGATTGTTTGGGTAAAGTGATGGAATGTTTCTTTGAAAACAGGTGTTAAAACATATTTCTGATACTATTCCGAGTTAATTTTGACATTTTTTTCTATTTTCCTTATTTTAAGTTTTCTGTTATAAGAGAATCCAGCAATAACCATAAAACCTTTCGAAAAAGTTTCCTTGTTTCCTCTGAACCGACCTCTTTTTTGATAGTAAATCGATTTTTCTCTAATGCAATCAAATAACTATATTCAAACCTCATCAATTGTAGCAACATATTTCCCTTTTTCACCTGTCAAATAATTTTCATACAACAATCTGCACATAGTCTTAAGCTGTGAAATAGAGTTCTGCACAACCGAACCCTCAAATTCCATTTTCAGTCAACCCGCAACCCGACCCGAACCCACAAATTCCATTTTCAGTCAACCCACAACCTGACCCGAACCCAAGATATTTCAACCCGCAGCCAACCCGAACCCAAGATATTTCAACCCGCAATGAAAGAAAAGTAATTCACATTTTAATACCATTATGGAAAATAATTTACAACTGTATTTCTAATACCATTTTTATGTTAGAAGAATGAACAAATCTATATTCTTTAATATTCAAATATAGTAAAACCTCTGAATAGCGGACACCTCGGGATCGTTGAATAGAGTCAAACACCTGGTTGGGTTATCCCGAATTTTCTTTTTTCGACTTGGAATGAATCTAATTTTCTTTCTTCAGGTCGAGTTCACATTAGAAGAATTCTTGTGGTTCATATATAGGTTTTTTGCCACTCAGGTTGTTGAGATTTTCAAGAAAAGTTTGAGCACAATTAGTTTCAAATGAAATTAAATGTGTATTTAAATACGTATGAGGATATTTTCAATTTACTGCATGAGAAATGAAATATATATAAGAAATGCGACCATTCTTTCGTTAAGAACCATTTTTTCTTCATTCGAAATATGAAAAATATTATCAACATTTCGTTTTTGATACACAAAAAACATATGTATCATATTTTTGATAGTTTATGTACAGTGTACATTGTACACATACACATGTTACGTGTGTGTAGATTGAGAAGTGCCTGCTGTTCAGAGATATAAGGTATAAGCGTTCAAATATATAAATTTTAGGAATTGAAAAAGTATTCGCTAAATAGAGATATCCGCCTTAGAGTCCTGCACGGGTCGAGTTGTACGCGACCTGAATTCCATTTGAAGTTAACCCGCAACCCAAAATGAAAGAAAAATGAATCATATTTTAATGCAATATGAAATACGATTAACAAAAATCTACATTCTATATCAATAAATATAATTGTTAATATAATAAAATTTATCTTCAATTAAAAGAATATCGCATGTATGATAAATTATACCCGAACTTTGATACAATGAAAACAAAGAAAGTAGAAAAAATAATGTTTCAATCGATATGTAACTGTATAAAACAAAAATCTAATAGTTAAATATGCTTTAAAATTAGTTGCCACTTCAAAAGTTCCATTTATAACGGTACACCCTGTTTTACACAATTGGCATTCTTCCGTTAGCTTATCATCATTATCAACAGTTATTATTTTGAAAATTTTCGTGGCTAATATAGCGCATCCTGTATATGACAACTAAATTATTCACTTTACACATTTTCAACGTGAGCTCTAAGAAGTGTTAGTGATCTTTTCACGAGTCTTCGAAACAACAAACAGCATTATATTTCTATAGTACACTGCTCAAAACAATTAAAGGATATTGCAGTTTTAGGTGGATTTTGTGTCTGGTAAACTGTTTAGCTGATTGATACATGGTCGACAGACATAGTAGGTTATATGAGAATAAATTACACATGTTTGGCAGAAAAAAATGCATTTTATTGCGCATTTGTGTACTAAAGGAAAAAAACACAATTTGTGCATATGAGAAAATAAGAAAAGGTGTTTTCTTCAAAGAAAATCATTTTCAGTAGGGGGTATGGTTTCCACGGGCGGCCAGCAACGTTGAACACCTTTGAGGCATGGACTCAATGAGGCTATTAATGACGAGTTGGGGTATTCTGCCCCACTCTTCCAGAAGAGCTCTTTCCAGTTCTTGGAGAGTTTGTGGGGGTTGTTGGCGGCCAGAAACTCGTCTTCCTAGAGCGTCCCAAACGTGCTCGATTGGATTCATGCCTGGAGAACACGCTGGCCATTCCATTCGAACGATTCCTTCCTCGAAAAGGAAATCCTCCACCAGGTTTGCACGATGTGGCCTGCAGTTATCGTCCATTAAAATGAAGTTATCTCCGATTGCTGCAGCGTAAGGGACTACAATAGGTCTGAGGATCTCATCCCTATATCGGCGACCAGTCAGAGCTCCATCTCGAATGATGTAGAGATCAGTGCGCCCGTCAATGGAGATGCCACCATACACCAACACTCCTCCACCGCCAAATCTGACACTTTCGTGCACGAACGCAGGATTATTCCTACTGCCACGGTCCCTCCAGATGAAAATACGCCTATTATCCGGATGCACAGAAAAACGGGACTCGTCAGAAAACAGAATATTGCTCCATTCATTTCTCCTCCAGTTGACATGCTCGGTTGCCCACTCCCTGCGGTCGCGACGATGCCTTGATGTTAATCTAACACATACCATCGGTCGGCGAGCATACAGACCTACAGCATGGAGCCGGTTTCGGACAGTCTGAGTTGAAATCGTGGTGCCTGTAGCCGAGCGAAGGTGTTGTTGGAGAAGAGTAGCGTTCATGGTTCGGTGTCTCCGAGCTGTTAACGCTAAATACCGATCTTCATTGGGCGTTGTTGTCCGTCTACGACCTTGCCCTGGTCTTCGGCCTGCACATCCACTCTCCAAAAAACGGTTCCAGATCCTGGAAATGACAATTTGTGACACTCCAATGGCTTGCGCTACTTCGGCTTGAGCTTGGCCCCCTTCTAACCTACCAACAATTCTCAAAGCTTCTGAATCTGTCAAATGACTTCGCTGAGACATCGTACTCATCGAAACAAAGCAATCACTGAATGCCGATCATCCTTGTCTTCATTCTCTTTTATCCAGTTGAAAGTCAAATTTCATTCGCTGCCGCTGAAGCGACGTTTTTGACGTCGAACTCAAAATTTGCATACTCCACAGTTTGAAAACCAGAAAAATTTGCATTTGTGATTCTCTTCTTCTATTTTCGGCAAAAAAAATTTCGTTTATATCTTTATTTTATATAAAACTTCAAATATCCTTTAATTGTTTTGAGCAGTGTAGTTTAAAAATACAATACGCAGCAAAACTTTAAAATGATCCTTCCTGTCTTCCACAAAGTCGTTTTTTGTCATAACAACGTTAGAAGTACGAAGACTAGAACATTAGAATTGTAACTACTCAGCAAAGCATCTGCACTGCTTCGAAGCACCTGTTATAATCCTTATCGTACCAGTAGTTTTATATTTATTTCATTTAAATTTAAATTACAAAGAAAGTCAAAATCGTTACAAAAATGTGTGAATCCCCGTTTGTATCTAGAAAAACTTTTATCCGTCTGCTCTAACAAGTAGAAGAGTAATTTCTAATTAATTGTTTAGAAGAGTAATTGAATTAATTGTTCGACCAAAACGTATTGAGTTATATTTTGAATTTTATGAATTTATAGCGTTTTCTGGCCCTTAAAACAGAAAGGCTCATTTTCAATACCGAAAAATGCAAAATTTTCTTAAAATTCAAACTAGTATACCTGGGTCAGTTTTGATTGTAGAAGACTGGTTTGCTTAACCCTCGGATAATCAAGCGAGGCCATTTTGCGCAAGTTCAATCCTAATGGGAATTAATGATCATTTTATTTTTTAAATCCTTGTTCCAATAATATTGCATTTTCTATTTCTTTCTACTGCTGCAACTGTTATATATATATTATTAAATTAATTTTAACAGCTGAGTTTCGGAATTTCTTTGATATGATAAATAAATGTGTCTTTTTAGGTGCGTTCGTAATTATATAAATACGTAGCACCTATAGTAGTCGTTCAGTCCGTCCGTCTGTCCGCATGTAACAGAGCAAAAACTACCCAACCGAATGATCTAAAATTTTAAATATATGATTGTTGAAAAATTTTGTCGAGCCATTTCAAATTTTATGAAAATCGGATGTATAGTTTAATTACAGGGACAGTCAAAAGTTTTTCTTTGCATTACGGCCAATGGGAAAAATTATTGCAAGTGCATTTTAATGATGTTACAGCCTTCCGAATGGTCTGAAATTTGAAATATATAATTTTTGCAAAATTTTGTCGAGCCATTTCAAATTTTATGAAAATCGGATGTATAGTTTAATTACAGGGACAGTCAAAAGTGTTCCGTTACATTACGGGAATGGGAAAAAAATTATTGGAAGTGCATTTTAATGATGTTACAGACTATGCACTTTATGAAGTGCAAAAAATTATACATTCAGTACAATATGAGGTGCAAAAAATAATTATAAAACTAGTTATAGTACGAACGCACCTCATTTGCCACGTTTGACAAGCAATTTCCAACTTGTTTAACTATGGAGTCACTGAATGACTCCACGTGGCCTTTCATGATTCACATTTCCACCTGGTCATCCGAGGGTTAATGTATTAATGATCAAAGTGCGGAGATTGTTTATAGGTGCGTCCGTAGCTATTTAAATACGTAGCACCTATAGTCGTCGTCTGGCCCGTCCGTCTGTCCGCATATAACAGCGCAAAAACTACCCAACCGAATGGTTTGAAATGTAATATGTATAACTGCTGCAGAATTTTGTCGAGTCATTTCAAATTTTATGAAAATCGAATCAAAACTTAAAGATATAGTAATAAAAGTTTTCTTCATTCTATTAAATCCTATCATACGTAATGAATTCAATGATATCCCATGATAGATATTAATTATAGGTTGCCATAGTGATAACGTTTTATTTAAGATGGAGTCCTATTATTTCCGTATCACTGAACTTAATATATATAATCTTAATAATTTTTGTATTCATGCCTTTTTGAATAAGAATACAACAGTTATTGCACCAAGATCTGAATATTTATAAAGCTAGTTATAGTACGAACGCACCTCATTTGCAACGTTTGGCGTATAATTTCCGACTAGTTTTATTATATAATATTTATTCGTTCTTTTATTTTAAGTATGTATATTTCTATTTGATTTAATAAAGTAGGTCATGAAAGTCTGCAATTTTCGACTTGTTTAAAATATCACACCTATTATACGAGGATCCAATAAGTGTATAAAAATTTAAAAAGTGTAACTTTTTGAAAATTAATAGCATAACTATTTCATCAACCTAATCCTCATTCCGACTTTATTCTAAACAATTTTGCAAAACTAGCATAACTGGGTCAGTTTTGATTGTAGAAGACTAGAATGCTTAGTGTTGTACTGGTCAAAGTACAGAGAATGTTTTTTAAAAATATAACACCTATATATGAGGACCCAAGGACCGTGTAAAAATTTAAAAAGTATAACTTTTTGAAAATTGATATAAAAACGTAATCTTCATTCCTACCTTATTTTAAACACTTTTGCAAATTACATCGGCTATGTATCTCTAAAAATTAAACAAATTAAAGCGCGTTACGATCTTTTTGGAACATCTTGTATAATTCATATAATAAAGGTGGTGTGTGACAAAATAAAAAAAGTTGAGTTAATCATTATGATTGGAGATAATCACTGATCCTCTACCATCTGTTAAATTACTATTTTAAAAAGATAAATACTCACAGAGATTTTAATTAATACAGGAGGCATTTGACTATTAAAATAAACGGTCAAGTGCGAGTATTACTTGCGCTCAGAGGGTTCCGTATAATAAATATGTAAATTATTAACTGTATTATTAAAAAAATTGTTGCTAAAATAATAATAGGACTTTGTAAAAAATTATACAAGTAGGGTTGGGAATAGCTGTATATATACAAAAAAAAGTATGAATGGGTATACCATAAAAGTTCAAAGAGATATGAAGCCGAAATAATATAAAACTATTCTGTATAACTCTTTTTTAAATCTTATCCTAATCTGTTTTTTTTTTTTTTTTTTTTTTTTTTATGAACTGAATTCTGTACTGACAATAAAGGTAGTGCATATTTAAACTTCATCTGGTATTTCATAAAATTAAATTCAGCGTAGTAATAATCTTTTCTTTTTACAGTGTAGCTAAAAGAAAACCCTTGTTCAAAGTTTATACTTGACGTTGTGTTAAGCGCGCTTCGAAAGGAGGTCACCAGTTCCGATGTCGTCATGTTCCGTGCCACGTTTTTTCAGATAGGTTTTTAATTAACTTTTAAAGACACGGCAGGCGTATTGAGAGATCCACCCAATGCAAATTAGTCGCGAATCCCATAGTATTTATGTATTAGTTCTAATTAAATTAGTCAGTTTTTAACAATTTGAAGTTATTGCTTTTATATTGCTACTGGGCATTGCATTGCACAAATATATCATTAAAATTTTTTATATAGGCTTTAAAAGCCGATGGTTATATAGAGTACGCCGCCCCTCTGATTATGTATGCCCAAATCTCGGCTAATTATAGACGATTTTTTTCGAAAATCACTATCAAGAATGCTTTTATACTTCTGCTACAAGTAGGTACCTTCAGCGCTCCTCAACACCTTTGGTGAATGCCCGCAAATCGAAATTTGTATGTGACGGAAAAATGCACTTTTCTCAAAAACCATGTGACCTAGGGTAATTGCTATAATTTTCCTGCAAGGTTTAAATTAACGTCTACTACCTCTAATTTTTTCATAATTTTAGTTTCAGTAAATTCGGAAATAGGTTGGGGGAAGAGGACATATTTTTGCTATACATTTTCGACGCTATCTCTGAAAATATAATACCTTTAATTAAAAGAAATGTAACTTTGAGTTCAGCTTTACGAAAGCTTTTACAAAATATACAAAGAATTTTTTTTTCAAGTAACTTAATTAGCCCCTCTACATTTTTCCTAAACATATTTGTGTTTGTTCAATAATCTGTAAATATGTGGGTCAATAGTCTTTATTACTTCCCACAATTTGAGCTTTCCACATTCCATAATTTATGAGTAAAATGGCTGTGACAGACAGACAGACACAGGAGTGATCTTATAATGATTCATTCCGTTTTTACTTTTAAGTACGGAACCCTAAAAATGTAATTTTAGCAATAAAAGTTTCAAAATCTGCTTTCTCAATTTGATGATTGTGTCTGTTTAAATCTGGCCCTTCATTTTTTGCATAGATATATATAGATTCATACGCAAAAAAAAAAAAAAAAAAAAAAAAAAAAAGACAGTAAAATACGTTATATACTTAAGTATGCTTTCTGAACAATTTTCTGTCATAATGAAAACAGATGTTCAGTGACACTGACTTGACCCAAAGACCTGAAGGATAATTTTAGGGACACATTTTATTGTTTTAAAAGAACGGCGGACGCCGACGTGACTTGCCTACTGGACACCGAAAACGTGTACGGGAATACCACTGGAGCCATGTTAAAACAGCTAAACATGACATTATAACAACAACATTGCTGTATAGCCGATGACGCCTGCAGTACAGATACGCGGTTTTTCTGAACACTTCCTTCAACTCGAGGTCAAATATAGCTTTTTTTTTCCTCAAAAGAAAAGTTCGAAAATTACTTCGAAAATGTCAACCTGATATTGTTTGTAACAGGATTTTTTAACCTTAATCCATTCCCCACTAATGGTGCGAAATTACACAGTTTTCTTAAGTAATTGTTTTTCTTATGAAAATAAATGCTTGAATCAACAAAAATATTTTTCTTTAAACCTAGAACGTTTGTTTTAACTAATTAGTTTTTTCTTTTAAAATCACTAAGTCACAATGTTATATACACACATTGTGTATACAATACATAATATAGAAAGATAATATGTAAAAAGTTAATTTATTGGGTAATTCAAATGATTAAGCACTGAAATAACATCCCATGAACTTTAATATAATTTCATAAAGATAATTTTATAACGTTTCGTAAGTAGCTTCTTCAAATACATTACATTTATTACTTAAAACATATAACACACATTTTTTCGAATAGTCCAATCAGTCCTAACCACGCTTTTATTGTCATTTCATATGTCGATGCTTCATGAATGATAAAAATTAATCGACTGACTTTTTTTCTAATAGGGGAGGGTAGTACACAGTGAGACGAAAATTATTATTACTTAACGAATGGCGACAATTTTTATTCTTGTGAAAAAAAATTTTGCTACATTTTTAAGCTACACAAATACGCTACACATTAATGTATAAATGGTTTTAAAAAAGTTATTTATAAAAGCACAGAAGCAGCATAACAGAGTATCGGAAATTGTCTCACTGTGTACCACTTGTGGTACACAGTGAGACAATGTATATGTTTTCATAAATCATACATTTTTACACTCTATCAATAATTTTCTGCAGTTTATGATTTCTAATTAATATTTCTAGGTTTTCAAAATATTAAAAATATGAGCCTCGGGTGAACAATGGCAAACCTTGGGCTACCTTCATGCAAATTTTCAGCCTCTTACGTTTAGTATATTTCCCTAGCCATCGCACGCCCCAACACACACACAGAAAGAGAGAGAGAGAGAGAGAGAAACCTTCTTTTATTAATAAATAACCACCAGAACCACATAATAGGTACACAAAGGGACACGTTTCACTGTGTACCACAACTGTGTGTCTCACTGTGTACTTTCGTTATGTTCTAACAAAATGAATGTCACATCTTTTACATCAATTTCATCGCTTTAAAAAGTTTATGTTGTTTTGTCGAAATAGTCTATTATTAGATATAGCAAGGTTTAGTTAAGTAAATATATGTCATATTGAAGGAAATAAACTCTAAAATAGACGTTTATGTCACTTTAACCACTATAAAATAAAGAATTATTTACTATTTTGTCGGACGAGTAACTGAAGGGCCGAAAGTACATCCACGTGTTGCATAAGTTGAGGTCGTTATGTGTGTGTGCCAGCTTGGAGAAAAAGTTACAACTACATGTCAAAGTGACTGCTGTCTCACTGTGTACCATGTCTCACTGTGTACTAGTCTCCCCTATTCAAAATCTCCAGACTTTGTGCTCGTGAATTTTCATAACTCATGTTTTCAAAGCATGGATACTAAAAATTACCAGAGGGTCAGATAATTTGATGATCACGCACGTCATAAGGAAAATAAATGATGTTTAAATTAAAATTCTACAAATACATATATATGTACACATACGAGTATTTAATTAAAATATGCAAAAACACATTATAAAATAAGAAATATTTTTTCTAAAACAATTAACTATAAACTCTTAAAACAATTAAACATTAAACTACACACGCAAAAGACTGCCTCTCTCTTCAGTGGGTGCACAAACAAAACTGACCCCCCCCCCCCACACACACACACGCACACACACTATAAAAATCTTGTAGGTTTCGAAACGCAAGTCCATCTTGCATTCAAAAACAGTCAAAAGACATTGAACGTTGTTTTTGAATGCAAGATGGACTTATGTTTTGAAACCTTCAAGATTTTTATAGAGGGCGGTGGAGTTGGTTTTGTTTGTCCACCCACTGAAGAGAAACAAATAGTCTTTTGCCTGTATGTTTAATTGCTTTAAAAGTTAATTGTTAATTTTTTTACTGTACACCTTCTTTCCGAATTTATAATGTATTTGTTTTTGCATATTTTAATGAAGCATATTTTGTTGCATTTCATATAAGCTGCTTTTGTGCCTGTTCTGCAATAACATTAATTAATTATAATTGAAATATATATATATATATATATATTGTATATGGAAATTATAGGTTTTGGCTCTTCCTAAAAAAATCAACTTGACTATACATGATAAATACTTTAAAACATTTCATTAATAATTGAATAAAAGTTGAATTTCTACGAATTTTTATGCATCTTAGAAAGAATTCATGCGTCATACATTTATTTTGCTGATTTATCACTGTCCCTACATCTTAGTTTGGGATAATTCCTGTTTTTGACCCGCAATTATAATTCTTTAACTAACAAAAAAAAAAAAAAAAAAAAAAATTTCGATTTGCATGTTTGCCAATATGTATGACTTATTTATCTTAAAATATTAGTATGAAGAAAAATTTAAACAAAAAACTTATTGCTTCAGTGAATGGGTAAAGCAACTAGAAAAATACACCTAAAACGAAGTAAAAAAAAAATGGAATAAGAATGATAAAACTGAACAATAATCATGAATCAGGTGAAAAAAAGATAGTTGCAGAAATATTGCGTTAATTTTGAGAAAAGCGTGGTGTCAAAAAGAAGAACAGAAGAAGAAAGTACTAGAAAACAGGAATTCTGCTTTTTCAGAATTTAATATCGCCCCCGATGATAAAAAATGTACAGTCGTGGAATAAAAAAAGTAAACACTACTAACTCTGAAAAAAATTATCGTAGAAGAAAGTTACTGGTACCACACGATTGGTAATGAAATCTACTTTTAAATGATGTATATAAAATTTGCTTAGGAGGCCATCTACATATTAAAACGAACCATAACTTTGTTTTTTTTTTTCAATAGCACTACACAATTCTGACAGCATAAATGAACTCTACACTCTTCAATTAGCCTAAAAACAAATTTTTATGCAATTCATACGATAAGTTTACGATAAATTAATTATTTTAAAACGAGCGTATTTTAGGAGCTGTATCCAAATGGAAGTTCGGTACTCGATTGTTGACTGAGAGAGCCCCCTTCTTGATCAAGGCATCTTAATCTCCAATCAAGCAGAATAGCATAAGAAATTTCAAAATATCTAGCCACTTCTATCACAGACGGCCCCTTAAGTCACCATTTTGCCTTTTTAAAAGTATAACTTGAAAACTACTTGGAAGAAAAAATATGAAATTTTGGATTTCTATACAGCAGGACTTAAAAAATCTAAATCCATCAAAAAATTGTAGGTTGCAATTCATAATTTTTTCGAACATTAATTTCATAATTTATATTTCGTATCACAAAATTATAAAAATTGCAAATTCAACGTATTTATGTTTGAGAATTTTAGTATTATTGCTGCACAGAAAATTAGTACAATAGGAGCATAATTTCAGGAGTTATTAATAAAAATATGAAAATGTAATTTAACATTAGAGGCACTAAATTTTGAATGTTTATAATTAAAAAACTTATCATTCAAATGACTTGAAATTTGGTGTCTAGGCAAAGTTTGAACCGAAGATTTGAAATATCTTGTTAAAATTGGGTATTGCTATTGAAAAAAATGAAGTTATGATTTGTTTTAATATGTAGATGACCCCCTAAGCAAATTTTATATGCATCCTTTAAAGACTTTATTTCCAATCGTTTGGTACTAGTAACTTTCTTCTACGATAATTTGTTGAGGAGTTAGTAAAGGGTGTCTACTTTTTTTTTTCCACGACTGTATATATAAATTTAGATAGTACAAAATAGATTTTAGTTTTAAGACTTAAAACACACGCTTTTACTTTACATAAAATGACATCATTCGCATCCGCTAAAGAATTCCATCTACCGAAAATTATGCATATAACGTCCCTATCGTAGAATAATACACAAAATAATAAGCAAAAAACGATGTCGTCATTCAAGAAACTCGACAAAAAAAAAAAAAAAAAAAAAAAAAAAATCGGCTATATACTGATTCATATGCCTTCATTTGTTCTTAACATTAATGAGATACTTAAAATTAAAAATAGTTTATAATAGCTCCATGTTTTATCAGAAATCTTTCATTTATATTTTTTCAAAATAGCACGTATTTTAATTACTTTTTTTTCAGTTGTTATGGGAAAATAGCAACAAAAAGATATAGTAATAATCTACTATTTTCCAACTATTTTTCCTTTAGTTTCTACAGAAATGGAGTACTTATTTGCCAACATTAAAGAAATGGCGTTAAAAAAACTACAAAAAAAAAATTAATAAAATAAATTGAGGTGCAATTTTCAAACAATTTGCCTTTAAAAGTACTTTTTCCCCAATACGACGGTATAAAAATTGGAAATAAGCGATGTTTAGAAGTTGAAAAAATTACAGTACAGATTATCCGTATTTAACCGTACAATGATACATCTGCTTCGTATTATGGCTGGTTTACGTAACGGAACTTTATTCTTTAGGGACGACACTTTAATTGCTGCCCGAAAGAAATAGGACATCGGGGGTTAACAAGTTTTAAAAGGCGGTAGAATACTACGAGTAAGTACGTCAAATACTTTTTGAACAGCAAACCAGGATATCAGACCATTTATTCAGTACCATTCAGACCATTATTCATTTATTCAGACCATTATTCATACAGGGTGTTCACTCCGAGACAGTTTTGTTCGTAATTTCAACTATAATGAAGAAATTTTAATGAAGTCTTTAACAACATATATAAAACTACGATATAAAACGATATAAAAATTTCGAAACGTTCGGACCAGAACAAGTATTTATGAAAAATAATATCTAAGAAATTTTCCATGAAAACGCAAAAACACGGGCTGTTTCGGCTCTACTACGCTCGGCTTCGGCTTATGTTTTCACCACTAAATATGTATACCGGGTGGTCATAAAAAAACTTCCCCGATGTATGAACCCCTAGCGTCTAACTGCTCGACCAATCGAATAGAAATTTTAGATATACCTATTTGAAGGTATGCGCTCGAGATCGTGATGATTTAAAACAATAGAGTTCTCTCGGTACGGTTACAGCGAAAAAAATTCGAAAATTTCGAACAGCAACACCCATTTTTTTCATGCGCAAATTCATCAGCGCATTCAAAAACAATAAACAGAGTTGGAATGATACACGAACGATGAAAATTTCCGGCGTAAAACACTTCAAAAAGACCATTGCGAGGAATAAACAAGTGGCTACAAGAAATGTTTTTCAGTATAGCCGATTTTCTTTTTTTCACTTGTGAACTGATAGCTCAGTGGTCAGGGAGTTGAATTCGGAAATAATTAGGGGAAAGCTGGAAATTGTTTTAACCCCTTCAGTTTAGGTCTAGAATGAATATGCTACGTTTCCCCCCTCGTACTAGGTGAGCGTTAGGAATTATACATTGATTTATAGTAAAAAAACACGTTTTTTTTTAAAAAAAAAATACTATAACACTATCTCGAAATCACTAACTTTTTCAAAAACATTGTCAATACAAATGTTGTAGAGCTTAAAACTCAGAATAAAATCAGTACCTACACTTAATGCTTTTGTTGAATATTAAGGTCACAATTCTACTTTAAAGTTTTAGCCCCGTGGTCAGAGGGTTGAACTCAGAATTAATTAGGGGGAAACTGGAAATCGTTTTAATCCTTTCAGATTAGGTCTAAAATGAATATCCTATGTTTTCCCCTCGTACCAAGTGAGCGTTAGGAAATATGTTCGTATTTGCATTCGAAAAACCTGTTTTTCCTTAATACTCGTATTTTTAACAATATCTGAAAATAGTTAATTCTATCAAAAACATTGTCAATGCAAATGTTGTAGAGCTTAAAGTTCTGAATAAAATGAGCACCGACATTAGTATTTTTGTTTAAAATTAAGGTTTCAATTCTAATTTCAAAATTTTGCCTTAATCGCTAATCAAGAGCTTGAAGTCCGGAGAGACCAAGTTACCTAAGAATATCTCAAAACAGCTAAGTCTACCAAAAACATTGTCAGTACAAATGTTGTAGAACATAAAATTGTGAATAAAATGAGCACCCACATTAATATTTTTGTTCAAAATTAAGGTCGCAATTCCATTTCAAAATTTTGCCTTAATGATTAATCAAGAGCTTCAAGATAGGAGAGACCAGATTACCTTAACAATATCTCAAAACAGCTAACTATATAAAAAAGTTTCTAAAACAGATGTTGTAGAGCTTAAAATTCTGAATAAAATGAATACTCACATTAATATTTTTGTTCAAAATTAAGGTCGCAATTTCAGATATTGTTAAAAATATTAAAGAAAAACGTGTTTTTCGAATGTAAATGTGTACATACTTCCTACCGCTCACTTAGTACGAAAGGGAAAACATAGAATATTCATTTTAGACCTAATCTGAAGGGATTAAAATGATTTCCAGTTTTCCCCTAATTAACTCTGAGTTCAACTCTCTGACCACGGGGCTAAAATTTTAAAGTAGAATTGTGACCTTAATATTCAACAAAAGTATTAAGTGTAGGTACTCATTTTATTCAGAATTTTAAGCTCTACAACATTTGTATTGACAATGTTTTTGAAAAAGTTAATGATTTCGAGATAGTGTTATAGTATTTTTTTTTAAAAAACGTGTTTTTTTACTATAAATCAATGTATAATTCCTAACGCTCACCTAGTACGAGGGGGGAAAACATAGCATATTCATTCTAGACATAAACTGAAGGGATTAAAACAATTTCCAGATTTCCCCTAATTAGTATTTCCGAATTGGGCCTTTTTTTGCTCCCCTACCACTGGGCATGAGCAATGTTGTAAGATTTGTTTTAAAATGTGTTTTTGAGTTGTGTTTGTGTACACATAGTGAAAAAAAAATGTAATCATTTGTTTTAGAGTGCTGAATATTACGTTACTTAGGAACTGATTAGGATTGAGTGCCACGATATTACACCGACAATTTTAGTCATACGGGTATCGTTGCAACGCCATTTATGTTTTTTCAACGCGCTGATGAATTTGCGCAGGAAAAAAAAGGGTGTTGCCATTCGAAAATTTCGAAATTGTTTCACTGTAACCGTAACCGTGAGAGATCTATTGTTTTAAATCATCACGATCTCGAGCGCATACCTTCAAATAAACTAAATCTGAAATTCCTTTTCAATTGATTGAGCGGTTAGGTTGCTAGGGGAAGTTTTTTTATGACCACTGTGTACTTTTTCACGAAATTTTAGTGAGAGCTTGGATACAGTTATATTGTAACCGATTAAAAATTTAGAGACTTCGTACAATATAAGATCTTTTTCATTTCTGTTCTTTTATTTATTTATTTATTTATTTTTTTTTTTTGTTATATTACCCGACGTGAAAACGAAAACAATAAAATAAATAAATCTCGAGAAGAAAACATATGTCTTTTAGAACTAGATATCAATATTTTTTCACGAAATTTTTACACATACTGCAAAACTCTTATATTTATATCCTATAAAAAATTCAAAGAGTTCGGACAACAATAATTAAAAATAAATAAATAAATAAAATAACCCTATGAAACGACCGTACTTGAAAAAAGAAGTAAACGTCTTCTTATACGAGCACTTTTACAACTAAATATCGTGAAATTTCACAATATTTATTTGTGAATTTTTCATTTAAAAATATAAATTTATACAAAATCGGTTTAAAGATATAAAATCATACAAATTTAAGATTTATTTAAAGTTATTAAGACGGGCCGGGCAAGTCAGCTAAAGTAACTGAATAAAAGAGTCTTTTTATACATTTGTTGACCTTGATATTGCATTTAAATTCCTTTTCTTATAAGAGGAAGTTGACAAAAAGGTCATTCGTTACTCAGATTTTACCGTGATATCCTGTTCAATAACATCACGTTAGCCATCTCGTAATCAGACGACGTTAATTTTGGGAGCATATTCCATGTTTAGAATTTAAATCAAATATATTTGCAACTCACACGTGACAGAAGAGTCACATAGCCGGTGGTCATAATCTATTATAACAAGTAGGAAATTGCTCGTCAAACGTGGCAAATGAAGTGCGTTCGTACTATAACTAGTTTTATAAATATTTTTTGCACCCCATATTGTACTGAATGTATATTTTTTTGCACTTCATAAGTGCACAGTCTGTAACATCATTAAAATGCACTTGCAATAATTTTTTCCCCATTGCCCGTAATGTAACAGAAAACTTTTGACTGTCCCTGTAATTAAACTATACATCCAATTTTCATAAAATCTGAAATGGTTCGACAAAATTTTGCAACAACTATACATTTAAAATTTCAGACCATTCGGAAGACTGTAACATCATTAAAATGCACATGCAATAATTTTTTCCCATTGGCCGTAATGTAAAGAAAAACTTTTGAATATCCCTGTAATTAAATTACACATCCGATTTTTATAAAATTTGAAATGGCTCGACAAAATTTTGCAGCAATCATATATTTAAAATTTTAGACCATTCGGTTGGGTAGTTTTTGCTCTGTTATATGCAGACGAACCAAACGACGACTATAGGTGCTACGTATTTATATAATTACGAACGCGCCTAAAAACGGTTCTTAGCCCTCTTGCTGCGTTATTATTTTTCTTTTTTTTAAATCAAAACAGGTTTAAAAATTGCGCATTTATTTTATTACATATTTCAAATCTACATATACTTTAAAGTTAAAATATGCAAAATTATTATTATTATTATTATTATTATTATTATTATTATTATTATTATTATTATTATTATTATTATTATTTATTTATTATTTATTTGTGGAATTAGATAATAATAATAATAATAATAAAGAGATCGCGGAAATCGAGGGATGCGCAAATTTTGCTACTTTTACGTTGCCCGTGGAAATCGCGGGATGCGCAGCGAGAGGGTTAAACTGTGGTCCGCGGATCCTTAGAGGTCTGTGAGCTTATAACCAGCAGTCCACAAGTCAAATTAATTTTTATTTATCTAACTTCATTGTTAAATAAAAATATAACAACTATGCAGTGCATTTTCAATCAATAAATAATTAAATGCGTAGTGTCATTATAAGATTTTTGTTTCCGCTTTGTTTTCATAACCAATGTTCTTATGGCACGTCCTGTGAGTATACTGTTTTCTAGATTTTCTCTATTCTTGTGAAAAACAAGTATTGAAATCGAAGAACGTTTATGCATGTACTGAACATTTAAAACATTGAATAACATATTGCACATACAGTGGCAAAGTAACAATATAATTCCTTCCTTCGTAAACAGTGATAAATACGTTTTAATTTAATAAAAATTTAATTATTCTATCAGTGTTAACGTAGTTTGTTTTTCCAAACACAATACACTATATTTGAGGTTGTAAAAATTAAGTAAACAGAAATAATGATGTTTTGCTTTCATAAAAATTTAATTATTCTCTCAGTTTTAATGTAGTTTGATTTTTCGAACACAGTACACTACATTTAAGTTTGTAACAATTAAGTAAACAATAATAAATATGTTTCGCTTTCATAAACATTTACTTATTCTCTCAGTTTTAATGAAGTTTGTTTTTTCGAACACAGTACACTACATTTAAGATTGTAACCATTAAGTAAACAATAATAAAACATGTTTCGCTTTTATAAAAATTTACTTATTCTCTCAGTTTTAATGAAGTTTGCTTTTTCGAACTCAGTACTCATTTAAGATTTTAACAATTAAGTAAACAGTAATGAATATGTTTAGCTTTCATAAAAATTTAATCATTCTGTCAGTTTTAACGTAGTTTGTTTTCCTGAACACAGTATACTACATTTAAGATTATAACAATTTATGTAGTGCCTACCTTTTTAATTTTGAGCTAAAATGCATTTTCTTTAAAATTAAAATATATGAAACCTTTTCGGAATTTTTGGAAGGGAGGAGAGGAGTAAATCCCCGGGTTGGGCTCCTGACCCCCTCCCCTGGTTACAGACTTGGAGGGTATACATGAAAATAATTTCAGGCCTCGTATTAAGTGAAGTATAGTTAGAGTATCCCAAAAAATACAACAGACATCAAAAGGAAACCTTAGAATCATAAAATTTAAGAATCTGAAAATATTTTTAAAAAATAAGGAAAAACGCTTTGGAAAGTGAAATTTTCATTCATTCATAATTTAGAACATAAACGCTGAAATTTACAAAGAATCTCTTTTTTCTTTCTTTTCATTATTTTTACAGAAAATTTTAATAGTGTATTCTTAACTTGTGCCCAGAAACAACTTTTACGATTAAGATTTTGCAATGAGTATAAAGAGAGCGAAAACTTACTTTTCGACGCAGTGAGCGGCTGTAATGGCCCAGAATTCATTCAGCAGGGTGGCTCCGCATTTATGCAGGAATGTGTTCTTTTTCCACTGTCTCAGGGATACCTGAAGAATAATAACAATAATAATAACCATTAAAAATACAGTTACATGGATTAAACACAATCTAATAGTCCAATCGGAAAGGTTATTAATATTTCTTAGGAAAAAAATTTGAAAAATTCAAAATATTTTTTTTATAATTATTCAATGTTTTTGCACTCATATTTCCTGAATATGCTATCTATTCTACAATATTCCCCCCCTCACCGCCCTCACACACACACATAAATTCTGAACTATGGTTATAACTGTAGTTCTAATTAATGCAAAAAATAAACGAAAAGTACTGAAATTCTTTACAACCGTATACGGTTCATTTTGTCAAAGGAAGTCATCTACATATTAAAAATTGCACCTATTTTAATTTTTCAGATAGTAACACACCCTTTTTTGATGCGATATTCGAGTTCTATAGATCAAAACAGCCCAGAAAAAGAGCATAATCTATATATTTTTACATAAATATTGATAGAATTACAAGATGCAAAAGTTTGAGGATGCTAATGTTAAATCCGCATGACAAACTTTAACTTATATCGTCCCAAAAAATTACCCGATTAATTTTTTGAATGATTAAATACAATGAATAGACTCCAAACATATTTTAGATATTTTTTCCATTCCAAAACATACTTTTAATTATGAAAATCTACATATTTAAAACACAAGTTTTTTTTTCGTTACCTAGGTTTTCTACGGAAAAAATTTTAATAATATGTTTTTTTTTTTAATTGAAAACTGTTTATTTGTAGATGACCTCACACTAGCCATTTAAAAATATTCCATTTTTGTATTTTATTTTTTATTTAAAAAGTTTTTAATGGAAATTCTTCAAAGTGATAACAATCGAGTTGCTTCCATTGTTACAGTGAGAAGGGAAATATTAAGAATAACTATTTACTGATGCCATTTTCTGATTACAATTAAAGATAATTTTCTTTGTATAAATCAAACCGAAAATTACGACATGTTTAAAGGGGGGAAAAAACGCGTATTTTCACATATAAAGCTGTTACATTTCAATATATATATATATATATATATATGTATATTTTAATTCCGGTAATACGGAGTTTGAGCAACACCATTCCACGTATATCAGCATCATATATCTATACATCCTTCCATATATACAGAAGACCAGACACTAGTATATATTCTTTGATACATTAATCTGAGAGAGAGAGACGAAATGCTTCAGTAAGTAAAGCTGATGTCATATTTAAAAGGAAACGATAATTTTATAATTTTCTTCGTAAAGAAAGAGAAATATTTAATTCTAATGCTTCTAAAACACATAAATTTCTGGACATTTTATTCTCCTGTACAGATATTAGAATCTCAAGAGTGCGAATGTTCATATGCAAAACTGGCAAATTAATTCAAGTTTGGAAATATATTTATAATTAACTTATTGGCGCCAAAATATTTTTTAAATGGTGAACATGAACATAAAAAAGTACGTATGTCAATTTTGCGGTTGTGAAAATGACATTGTGTATAGCTTTCATCGAAAAAAGATACCTATGATTGTGTCGATTTTTGCTGATTTTTTCATTCGGTAGTAGTAGTACCAAAGATCAAAATCTCAATTAATAACTTCGTCATAATTACTTATCTCGATTACATGCAACTGATTAATTATACGAACAAAGTTTAATTTTTCGGTAATGTGAAAAGTTAAAGATAATAGAAGTAGTATTTTGGTAACGTTTGCTTTAAAATAATATTTTTTTAACCACCCAATTTTAATCAAGATGTATGGAAGAGGTTTTGAACAAAATTTTACTTTTATAAATTTGGTTTAAAAAAAAAAGCTGTAAAATTGCATTCCCTTGGTTTCAAATAAAATTTTTCGAAAATTCTGGTGTGAAATTAACATTACGGAAACACAAGTCTTTGACCTTTGAAAGGTTTAAGACTTAGACTAGCCAATGTCATATTGATTTTTTATAGGTTTTTTATAAATTCAATTTGGAACAGATGCGCCTGAGGCCCCCAGCCTTTTATAGAATAACCGAAACTAAGAATTTAATCAAACGAGTTTTAATTTTCCAACTGAATGAAAAAGTGTGCAGGACATGATTCGAACCAGGGACCTTTTGGCTTAAGCTGCCAATGGTCAAGTTATCATGGGCAAATCTAGTGGACGCAATTCACACAAAGAACCTTATCGATTATGATATCTTGTCTGATATTTGAATCGGCTCAACAGAATAATTTGCAAGTAATGGAACTCCCAAAAGGTCCAAGGTTCGAATCCTGTCCTGGATACTTTTTCACCAATTGGAAAATTACAACTCGTGTAATTTATTTTCCAATTAGAATAATTGCGTTAAAATTAATGTAGTAAGAATTTTTTGACAGAACTCTTCGTGCAAGATAATTTTTAAACATATCATCATAAAAAGTATGATTAAGTTCGCGCAGAGAAGAAAACAACTGATCAAGTTGCTGGATAACACGTAAATGTCAGTCAGAAACAATTCAGCATGTATTAAATCAGCCTACTTTGTACGGATCCTGAAAGCTACTAGTATACGAATTCAATTTTTCCAACTGAGCGAAAAAAAGCCCAAGCCGTTACTCGAACCCAGATCCTTGATTTAAATTGTCGTTGGTCTACCTTTTGAGTAACCTGGGCTGAGAACAAGCGGGCATATTTCGCTTAGATAACCTATTGGTAATAACATCATCCGGTCTGTATTTCGCTCAGTTGGAAAAATTGAATTCATATGATAACTTTACCGATCATTATGATTGAGTTAAAAATAATAGTGTATCTACGTCCCCATCTTTTAAATGGAGTTCCATCACCTGCAGTTTATTCTGTCCAAGGTTCGAATCCTGCCCTGTAAACTTTTTCACCAATTGGAAAATCACAACTCGTGTAATTTATTTACCAGTTAGAACAATTGTGTTAAAATTAATGTAGTAAGAATTTTTTGTCAGAACTCTTCGTGGAAGACAATTTTTAATCATCACAAAAAGTATGATGAAGAAGACAGCTGATCAAGTAGCTGGATAACACGTAAATGTCAATCAGAAACAATCCAGTGTGTATTAAATAAGCCTACTTTGTAGCCTGAAAGCTACTACTATACGAATTCAATTTTTCCAACTGAGCGAAAAAATGCCCAAGTCCTTACTCAAACACAGAACCCTTGACTTACATTGTTATTGTTCTACCGTTTGAGCTACCTGGGCTGACAATCGACGGGCATATTTCGCTTAGATAACTTTATTGGTAATAACATCTGGTCTGTTTTTCGTTCAGTTGGAGAAATTGAATTCGTATGATTACTTTTCCGGTCATTATAAATGAGATAAAAATAATAGGGTATCTGCGTCCTCATCTTTTAAATGGAGTTCCATTACCTACGGTTTATTCTGTTCAGCTGTCTACATGACAGACCAGATGTTATTACCAAAAAGGTTATCCGAGCGAAATATGCTCGCCGGTTGTCAGCCCAGGTAGCTCAAACGTAGAGCACTGAAAATGTAAGTCAAAGGTTCTGGGTTCGAGTCCCGGCTTGGACATTTTTTTCGCTTAGTTGGAAAAATTGAATTCGTATTGAACTTTACCGATCATTAGGATTGAGGTAAAAATAATAGTGTATCTACGTCCCCATGGTTTAAATGGAGTTTCATTATCTATGCGGTTTATTCTGTTGAGATGTCTACATGGCAGACCAGATCTTATTACCAATAAGGCTATCTGAGCGAAATACGCAGTGTTGAATTCAGGCAATGTCCCGAGGGGGACATCCCCCCCCCTCCCCGAAGCAATGAGATGTCTCACCGGGAAGAAGATTTCAGATTTTGTATTTTCAATGGTTAAAAAGTGCAATTCTCCCCCCCCCCCCTCACCGGAACTCTACAATGTCCCCCCCCCCCCCCCGGAGCCACAGAAATCCCTGCCGTAGAAAAGTGTCTGAATTCAACATTGGAAGTACTTCCATCTTCCGATTGTCAGTTCAGGTAGCTCAAGCGTAGAGCATTGACAATGCAAATCAAAGGTTCTGGGTTCTAGTCCCAGCTTGGGCATTTTTTCGCTCATTTGGAAAAACTGAATTCGTATGATGACTTTACCAATCAGTATCATTGTTTTTAAAATAATAGTTAGTGCGACTACTATATAGTTTAGTAGTTCAATGCAATCCTTTCCGTTGTGATTACTTGAGGAATGCAGCACAGAGAGAGAAACTGTCTTAGCCACCTTTTCACGGCACAGCGATTGAAACCTCTGCTATGAAGTTATAAGTTTTAAATCAAATTAAAATCAACTAGACTTATCTGGAAGACAAGTTAATTGTTTAAATTCAAAGTATGGTTTAATAAATTCTATTATTTTAGATTTAAATGAACTGCATTTAATAGAAAGATGTAATAATGCATACAAATGTTTTGCACATTTACATATTTTTAAATGGATAAGAAAAGAATAAACAGTACATCTGAATGGGAGATGATATGCATATGTACGTATCTTTGGTTTATACCAGTATGTATCTTTGGATTAAATTACTTTGCAAAAACCGAATATAAAGGTTATGTATATTTTCAATTAAGCTGTTTACATGGCATTAAATAATTACTTAATAAACACTGTAAAACAGATGTGTCTGACTCAATCTAATTTATATCGTATTTTTATTTCATAAATTACCAATCATTTCATGTTTATTTGCATCTTAGAACGAGACTCGTATATTAGTGCTCATTAAAAACAAATGCAACTGTATGTAGAATTTGGTGATATGCGATTCCAATTAAATTAAGTGTTCATCAATATTGATATTGGTTGAAATACTTCGAACTTGAAACAATAACTTTATTTATAACTGGCTATTGGCTATATTGGCTACATAAATTAAGAATGCCCAATAACAGTACAATGTTGTATAAATGGTCCAATATTTTGTCAACATGTAGCTAATAATGATTTGATAGCAGGAGTTTTTCTGATACAGCTGCATAATTCCATTCTTGTGAAAAATTTCGACTTCCCGTTTTCGATGGATTTACACGTTTTAGAAGGTCCTGACAGCGATTTGCATGTTTTTAGAAAATGTCTGCCTGTGAATCTATCTGTCTGTATGGAACAAAAATTTTGCGGGTGCTCTATCTCAAGAACTAATGCAAGGAATTTAATAAAACTTTAGATTCAGTTAGACCTTGATACAAATTAGTGCTGGTTAGATTTTGGTGTAAATCGTTCAACAGTTAGGGCTGCTATGTTGCATTTTTCACTATTGACGCAATAGCTGTATCTCAAAAACTAATACACGGAATTGCATCAAACTTCATATTCTGTTAGACGTTAAGATAAATTGTTACTGATTTGATTTTGTTGTAAATAGCTCAATCGGTGACGTTGTTATTCTGCATTTTTCAGGATTCTCATGATTTTAGCCATAGTCAAGTCATATCTCAATAACTGATACATGGAATTTCAACAAATTTCATATTTCGTTAGACCTTGAGATAAGTTAGTGCTGAATAGGTTTTCGTGTAAATCATATAACAGGCGGCATCTCATTTTTTATTATTACTAGACTAGTATGTAACCCCCGTCAAAAATGACGGAACGTGAATGATAAATCTTTAAAACAATATTTAAAAAAATATTTTTCTGACAAAAAAAAAAAAAAAAAAAAAAAAAAAAAGATTCCTCATGCATTTTTTTTAATCAAAAAGTATTATTCTTTGATTTTTGATGATTAGACCAAAGATATTAGGTAAACTACTGTTTAAAATCATATTTTAACTATTTCAGCATGGAACAGGAAAAGATTAAAGTTGCATTGCATTTGTAACAAATATATGCACACACACACACACACACACATATATATATATATATATATATAATATACACACACATATATATATATGTACATATAGTATAGAAAAAATTATGCTTAATTCTATAAAATATTTTATAAAATATTTTACATATTCATATTACTAAGTAGAAGGTTTTTTTTAATGTATTATTTTTTACCCTATATTAATTTTGTGACTTACAAATTATTTTACTACTCAGAAACTAATTTTGAATTATTCTGTAATACGCTAAACAGCAATTTTTTAATGATTTTAATCTTCATCGTTTCTGAAAGTAAATTGCTATTAATTGCATTATGACTTTTTTTTTTCGCTACAAACTTACTGTGTTGAAATTCATAATTTTATCTGCAAGATAATTAAAATATGTTGTTTGTGAATGGCAACAGTGTTCTTTTGTTTATATCTAGTTATCTGACGTTTGTAATAGCTTATTTTTAATTTGGAACTTAATACATTATAATTGGATATGATATACATGTTTTATACGAAAATATGCTAAACAAACATTATTTCAAGTAGAAGAAATTATCATTTAGCTGTCATATGTTAGCATAAGTTTTCCATTAAGCCTAACATGGCGTTTAGCTACGTTCGATTGGCAGACCAGAATGGTTTGCACCGGAATGGTTACCTACACTTTTTTCCACTCGGATTTTATTATAAGTAGATGTCCTACTGTTGTTCTGAGGCGACGATATCGTCTTTTTAAATGCACACAATTCAATGAACCTATACCTTTAGAACTCTCATGATGGGCATAGACTTTCATTTAATTTTGGCACTGTGATAGCGAATTTTGAAGCATTAATATGTATGAGATAGAAGAAAGTTTTGGGATTGGTACATCCGACTATCACTGTTAAAAATCAGCAGCAAACTCTCCAGCAATTCGACTGGTCTTATAGAAACCGGTAACATAACCGTAATTTAACTTTATTCTGACCATAATATTGACAATAATATGGTCAGCTGCGCTTAATAATATGGCCAAATAACCACTATCTTTAAAAATGGTCGAATTTCTGGAAAATTTGTTGCAGATTTTTAACATTGTAGTTTAAGAATAAAAAAGTACAATAATGACAAATAAAAAAACATCTCACTTACCACCCATGGCCATTCTCCGAAGTAAGCTTTACCGCCTCCTACGATTCTTCCAACTGGACCGGGCATAGGGCGACCACATACTGAGAAGAAATTATGACACATGTCTATTATTCACCATTGATTATAAAATATTAAAACAAAAGTAAATCGTAATCTCATGAAGGTACAGTGTTGCTACGGGGTCAGGGAATTTCCTGACTTAACACCAGTATTTACTTAGAGAAAAACTAGGCTTTTGAAGTTGCGCGATTACGTTAGATAAAATAAGACTAGTTTTTATCGATAGAAATACTGGTATTTCAGCTGAAAGCGTAGCAACCCTGTGGTAGAAATTTAGATCTTTATGTAAGTGTACAAATGGTCTAGCTATGTGCCTGCATGATGATTGTCTAAGCATCTAAACATGCTCGGTATTTTAATCAATTTAAGCAAGGATATTTGACATGTCACCTCTTTAATAATTTGTGTTCGGTGTATAGTCGTAGGAAAATAAATGAAACCCATCCTTATCAACTCTTACGAAAATCAACATATTGAAATGTCACTGGTACCAACCGATTAATAATAATGTCTACTATTAAATAATGCGTAGGGGTTGTTTATATATTGAAATCATAATGGACTTTAAAATTTACAATAGTAACACCTAATTTTGACATCATACAGTAACACCTGTAAAGTTGACCACCCTTGTAAGTTGACCACCTGTCTATGTTGACCTCTGTTGTCAAGAACCAAATTTATCCTATACGAAACTATAAGACAAACCCTTTGTAACTTGACCACCTGTCTATCTTGTATCTTGACCACTGATATTATACAAATTTGACTAGAACTATTATAAAATGCCCATCAAAACCCTTTATAACTTGACCATCCAAAAAGCTAACAAATCATGAATAAAAAAAAAAGTAACTCACCATGAAATTTTCTGGTTTTTTTCTTCTTTTTAACTAGAATTTCTAAAAGGGTGAAATAGTTCTTAGCCTGGGAAATGCTTTTAGCAGTGATAGGTGTAGGTAAATATTTCAAGGCTTATCTATTCTTACATTGTTGCTCTTGTGGATTTGGCTTTTCAACCCTCCCCCTCCATACTTTGATTCTAGATTTCTTTCTTCTATTTACCATTCTCTTATCATTCCTTCCCTTCTTTCAATAACCCCAGGTGCTACTTTGTAAGCAGAAATATTTTTTTTTTATGTTTTTTATAAATTATGTGTAATGAATAGTATAGTTTGAAGAATCACTAATTGGCTGTATATTGATTGACTGTTTTTTTTAAATAAATAGTAGTAATACTAATTGATTTTAAATTGATACAAAACTATTAATTCACTCTTGTAGTTAATCTTTTTTTTTATAAGGGGTTAGAAATACGCATGGTAATACAATATTATTTTAAAGCCTGTCAATAAATAAAATTTTTGTGGGAAAAAATGATATGGTATGAATATTACGTAATAAAAGTAAATTTATCATCACCTTTTATAAGTTGACCACTCCTCTAAGTTGACCACTGAAGTGCGGCACCGCAAGTGGTCAACTTACACAGGTTTTACTGTATTTGGATTTTTCGGTTTATTTTCCTTCGGATACCAAACGTGAAGTCATTCGGCTAAGTACTTTAGGAATTATGCATATGTAATTTTTTTAATTCCTAATGTTAAATTCGTTTTTAATCGTTGCAAAACGGATTATGGTAATCCAAAATTACAGCTGATTCTGCTACTTAGTTTTTGAGTTATGCTTAAAAAACTACGTGCATTGCAATCTGATTTACAATGATTAAAAATGAATTTAACATTAAGAGTTCAAAATTGTATTTAATTCCTAAACTACTTGATCGAATGACTTTCCTTTTGGGATCCGAAGATTAAAGTTACCGGAAAATCTATATGTGATGTCAAAATTGACTCCTAGTGTTGAAAATTTTAAAGTTTGGTATAATTTTAATATGTGGATGCCCCTCGAAGCATAATTTACATATAGCATTAATTACTAATTGTTATTACTAATTGGTTGGTACCAGTGGCGTTTTTATGCGATGATTTGCGTAAGAGGTAAAGGAGGGTATCCTTTTTTTCCTGTATTGTACAAGATTAGTCAACGCATATCTATATAGTAAGTGGAGTGATACTGGATCATATGTTTAACTTTGCCGTTATAGATGTGCGCTAATTGCATATTAAACGCAAGTTATCCAAATTATTCTGAAATTGGAAATCTAATGCAAATGATGACAAGTGATGCAAGTTATGACAAAACAGAGCAAATATATTATCTAAAGTTCCACAAAATCTTGTGTATTTCGAGATGTTTAGACAAATTTAAACAAACTGTCGTTTAGGCATAAAGCTATTTAAACCAGAGTAATTGAATCATATATAATAGCACGAAGTATGCGCTGAGTTTAAGATGCATTTTATAAAGTTATTTAGCAAATTTCTTGCAAGCTTATTAAAGATGGAAGATTATGTTTTTGATTTTTTGTAGGTGAAAATTGTAAAATATCACATGAAATATTTTATAAATTTAGTCTATTCATTTGTAATTGAAATAAACACAAACTTTAGAACTGATTTCTATTATTGGAGAATTTTCTAGAAGAATCTGGATAATTGAAGTTTACAGATGAGGGTTTTCTGCTTTGTTAGAGTGTTACAAAGCATCCAGTAGAAGGAAATGATTAATTTCAAAAATAAAAAATTTTCTTCAAAGACTTTTGAAATTTATTGTTATATGTAGAAGTATTCAGTTTTAAAATTTTCAAATATTACTTCCTTCCAATATTTTAGAATGATGAAGGCTAAATATTTTTTTTAATTATATTGATTTTTATAAAATGTAATAAGAATTTTATAATGAAATATTTATTTGCATAATTATGCAACATGTTTTATTGCAGTTTTGCATTGCAACAACGAAACGTGAGAATGGAAAATGATTATAGTTTTTAGATTCAGTGCTTTGAAATTGTAAAAAGTAATTTCGGTTGATTGAGGAAATCAACATAAAGTGCCAATTCGCAAGCTAATGGGGCGAATTTACAAATTTCTTCTTTAACAAAATAACTTACTTTTATCACTGAATGTATTTTATCTACATTAACTGTATTTGCAATTAGAACCAAAATTTAAGTTATGTATTTATTTATAAGAAGAAGCTTGAATTCAGTGCGTATTAAAGAGAAAAACTTAACACATTCGTCTTCAAAGTGTTCATAATTTTCAAATAGATGCTTAATGATGATACAAATGAAAACTCGATTCTGAGATTTTTTCTAGAAATATTCTGCCGTTAAAATTAACACTACAGAAATGTGTTTTATATGTATTATCTTAAATTTACTAAATTAGAGAATTAATTAGCTGAAAAAAAGATAACTTTAATGGTTCCCGATTAGGAGAAATATGGGGCTAAAAGCTGACGCAACACATAGCCAAAAATACATTTTTATAAATACATTTCTTTGTATACATTTATCTTACCTTCTCTAAAATCGGCTGAACTAAGATCTATTTCTGTTGTTGTTGGAATAGTAATAGTTGTCTGCTCGCTTGTTGTAGTTGCTGAAGTCGTTGTAGTTGGTGCAGTTGTTGTTTTTGTTGTTACTGTCACTTCACTTTTTTCTGTAGTAGGTTGTTCGGTAGAGGCTACAAAAGTTGTAGTAGTTTCTTTATCAGTAGTGGATGTCCTAACAGTTGTTGTCTGTTGAGTTGTGAGTGGAGTTGGAGATTGTGTCATTTCTACAAATGTCTCGGATGTCTGCTCTAATGAATTTTCTTGAGTATTGTCTGCGTTGCTGGACCATTTTTCAGCTATAGGCAGATTTTCGTGTTGAGTTTCAGCAACTGTACTTCTAAAATCATCAACTGAATTTTCGGATTGTTCAGTTTCAGTCGAATCATGTATAAAAGCTCCTGCATCGTTGACATCATAAACTGTTTCTGCTGATAATTCACTTTCTGAAATTAAATCTGGTGTGGGTGTTGGACTAGTGAGTATATCAGATTGCTCTGATTCTATATCCGAGAAAGTGATTTGCTGTTGAAATTGAAAATCTAAATTCGGTTTATAGTTTTCGGACACAGCTTCTTGTTGTAAAATAGCCTCAGGAATAACAGGATATTTTGTTGTATGTTTCATGTGTATTGTGGGAAAGGGATATTTTATAGTAGGTCTTTCAGTTACACTCACTGTAGTCACTTTTTTTTCAGAATTCTCAAACTCAGCTTCTACAGTCGTTATGGTGGAAGTTGGATGGGTTTTGTGTGGGGTAGGTGTATCTGTATCAGTCTTTTCTGTCGTTAAGTACTGATATATGTTTTGAGAGAAACCAGCAGTCGATGTATAATCCACTTTTAAATCATTAGACTGAGTAGTTGATGGTGGTGGTCGATGGTTATCGATTGTAATTACGGTTGTTTTCTGATTTGAATCTGAATTTGTAGTGTCTTCTAAATTTTCATTTACCGTGACGGTTGTTGCTTTTTCTAGAAAATTTGTATCGGATGGAATAGTGGTATATTGTGGGTCCAAGTTGTAATCATCTGCGGGAGGTTTTGTTTTCAATGAGTCATGGGAGGCTGTAGAAAAATAAGGTTTTTGGAATATTTTGTTCGTCAAAGTCGTGGTCGATTTAGACAATGGACTAGCCTCATCGGGTAAAGTGGGGAAAGGTTTGTTTTTTTCTTCAATCAGGGGACTTGGAAGTTTAGTAGTTACGGATGCGCTACTCTCTAAATCTGGATAAAATGTCTGAAGCTTATTTTGAGAATCGACATCACTGACGGGAGTGTCTGTGTGTTGCTGGAAAAATGTCTCTTGCACGTCCTGTGAAGGCATGGTGGACATGGAATCCTGAGCTATCTGATGGAAAATTTCAGCGATATCAGGTCCTTTGATTGTAGATGTGTTTAAATGAAGGAAATCCTGTTCAAGTAAATCTTCATAGTAATCGTATATGTCATAAATATCTTCATCTAAAATATCAGATGGTAGAACTATTGTTTCAGAGGCTGCTGGAATTTTAGTTGTAGTGGCACTTTTTTCACCCGACTGAGTCATTGTAAAACTTAATGGACTTGCTGTTGACTGCGAAGGCTTATTTTTATAAATCAATGTTTGTTTCGGAGAGACGTAGTAGTCAGATAAGGTCGACAGCTTTTCAGTATTTTCTGAATGAATAGCGTTCGTTTGTTCTTGAGCAAGGTTTGTAGAAATCTTTGTAGAATCTCTTGAAGAGATGTCATCAATGGTATAACTAGACTGAGTAGTGCTTTCACTGTCTATGCCAATAGTTTTCTCTGATGAATCAGCTGTTTCTACAGTAACAGTTTCGAATGTTGGCTTTATTGAGGATGGCTGTTTGTCAGATTCTGTCGCTTCACAATCTGCAGCTACTGTTGAATCTGAAACATCTAATGCAGTTGACTCTTTGATAGTTTCAACATTTTCTGCGTTTTCAGGTTCGTTAGCCTCAAAAAGAATTTCTTCAGCAGGAGTTTCTTTCACTGTAGTTGTTTCCTGCTGCGTATTCTTAACGGATTCATCCATAAATTCAAATTCCGTCGTTGATTCATAACTATCATCGTCCTTATGAATCTCATTTCCGAAAGCGTCGTATATTATTTGGGGATATATTATTGATGTTGGAGCAGTGATTCTGTTTTTATGTTCAGTAGTCATAGTAAACCTTTGTTCAGTCGTGCCTTCTGTATCTTTAACAGTCGAAATGGTGGTTGGAACAAGAGTTGTAGAATCTACCCTGTCACTAGAATCATTATTAGTAGAAAACGAATCTTCCGTTGTTGTCGGCGAAGTTTGGGATTCAGTATTTTCTGTTAATGATGAAAAATACTTAGAATCAGTGCATTGATATCTCTAACTTTTTTGTGCACTTCGAGCCCTTGACTAATATATGCTGCAAAACCTTTGACTCAAGCGAACGTTATTATTATTACCATTATTTTTTCCAAACTGATTACATCATGTTTGCTGATATTTATTTAGCATTATTTAAATTTGTGAATGTCTTTTATTAGACCAATGAAAATTTATTAAAAAAATATGTTTTGGAATAAATATCTAAAATGTAGATTTTATTGTATATCTATAAATTGATGTATTATAAAGAATCAGAAAGAAAGTAAAAGAAAGCGATGTTATTAGCTTTTTGCATTAAAAAAAGGAAACTTAAAAAAAAGGAGGAAGCTATTTAACTGCTGCGCTCACTTTGCCTCGATAATATGTTATTAATATTTTCGCAAGAAAAATCGAACTATTAGTAGTTCGGTGAGAGTTTCATTTATTTATTTGTCGTGGTTATGGATTAAAAAATAATAAAGTCAAAAGTTTATTATAAGTACATACAAATTTGTCAAAACCTTAGCGCTTTTTATCTATTTCGTATGCCAATGATTGAAAAAATTATTAATTTATAAAAGAAATGCTTTTCACCCTTTTTAAAATACGTCTATGCTGCTTTCAATTAAATAAATCAAACTATTTATTCTACCCAAAATATACTTTAAAATGAAGAATATAAATTTAAATTCTGAAATATAATATCTGATAAGTAAGAAATCAACCGAAACACGTTTTTCAGACCGAAACATTTCGAGAATTTTCAAACTTTTACGTGCACATATTTTTTCTTTTTTAAAGCCAAAACATCATTCAACAGTTATTATTTTTTAAAACAACAATTAAAAGCATTTATTAATTATTTAGGGGGGGGGGTTATACGGGGTTTCAAACGGCTTAATATTTAGCTTTTAATTTCATCGAAAAATGTATTTAAAAATAATGCTTTAAAAGAGCAGTAGCGCATACCTTCTTCGACGGGGGAGTAGGGATTGTAATTCTTCGAGGAGGGATAATGATTTTAATTTTCGATTTCCAACTATTAGTACTACGGCAGAAATTAAAGAATACATCTGTAAGTTTAAATACACTTTTATACCAAATGATGAAGATACTTAATATGTTATCGATGTTCTATGCTATGTTCTGTGCTTTGTTTTAATGCAGTGACCTCTCATTGACGTGACCTATTTAAACAGCGCATAATAACTAAGGGAGGGCGAAAGTCGCGCATAAAAAGAGGTTCTTGTGTGTTAATTTATTAAACACATCGATTTTACATAAAAAAAAAAATAAAATGTAATTTTATTTCTAGAACACAAAATTATGCATAGTTAATATTATAAGTAACTCTTATAGTATCCTAAAAAATTAACATTTAGCTATTCAGTTTACTTAACTGTTTATTGCAATAAAATTTTTTAGTATAAACAGTGGATAGTAACAAGTTGGTTGCTTAAAAACTGCAATCAACCAAATTTCTAAATATAAATAAAGGACATTTTTTCTTCTTTTTGCGAAAGCTATATTTCTAATATCTGTAACTTGATAATGATATCTAAATTTTCATAAAACTACATGATCCTTTATTGAAAAAACTCATTTTTCTTACAAAAATAAATGCAAATATCAAACGGATTGCAAAATTTAAGGAAACAGTTATCAATTTTCAGAAAGTTTCCGCATTTAGATCTGGTAGAACTTCCGACAATTTATTTTAATCATGCGTAACATGTTTTGAATTTTAAATAAATGCTTAGTTATTATTTTTACTGGCCGTTTTTTTCGTTCTAAATATGACTTTCTGAATGAAAAAAATACAAAGGAACTATTCGCAGTGAAGGTTTCTTTTTAGGTATGTCCTTACGAAACTCGATTTTAGAGACGATTTCAATATGAGCCGAATGTTTGGCTGTTTTTTCACCGAAACAGAATATCCGCTGAAACTCAAATTTGAGCCGAAAATGACTGAAAACGAAAACGAATAATGGGTCTAATAAGTATTACTTATATGGTAAACTAATCATTTTTAAATGGAAAATTTTACAGCAAATTTTAGCATTTATCGAAATATAAATCTTATATTAAAAGGTTCGAATTAATCGCGTACAAATGAATCTATAATATAAATTCCATTTAAGTCATCTAATATATAAGTCAAATTTAAATTATTATATCTTCTCTTATTTCAGTTCTAGTAAATAAGTCTTGTAGGTAACGTTTACGAGAAGAAAATGAATAAAAAACTAATTTTAACAAATTATTTATTAAATTATAGTTTGATTATTTTAACTAATTACAGTCTTAATTTATAATTTTAATTTTTATCGAGCGATAGAAAATCACAGAGAATTTGAAAACGCAGTCATATAGTTATAAATTTATCATTCATAAAGGACATTTCAGCCACACAGTGTCCCCTCCCCCCCCCCCACCCCAAACACATACACACTAACGTGCCGAGAGTGTAAAAATCCCCATGTGAAGTAAAATTTAAATATATTAATTAATACTTCACGTAAAATGCGATAAATTAAAAACCAACCAACCAACCAACCAACCAACCAACCAACCAACCAACCAACCACCACCACCAACAAATTAAATGGCATCCAGAAATAGCTATGTAATGCAGCTACCTACAAATTTTACAGTTAAAAAAAATATTTTGTTCAGGAAATTCAGAATACTCGTAGAAAATATAAATTTTTAGTAAATAATTTTGATTGAATTTAGCCAACAACACTTTATTTAACTTTTGTTATTAATATTTTTAAATTTACTTTTGGATTTCTAAAGGAACATTTTGCATATTTATGTTAATTGTAATTTGAAATTGAGTTATTGCAAAGGGATAAAAAATACTTTATCCATAATCGACTTCTCTGTACACTCGCGTTTTTTACCCGACTGCCAAGAAGTGTTATGTGTTTCACGCGTATCTGGGTATGTGGATTTCTTTATACCCTCGAAACATCCCAACAGCTGGATGGATTTTAATGGATGAGGTCTCTATCGATTCTTCTTAACCATCCGATGGTTATAGGCTAAGTTTTGTTTTTATAAATTCAAAATGGCGGCCGTAAAATACAAAATGGCGGTAGAGACGAAAACATATTTTTACGCACCCTACTGAGTGGCATATCATTGGATAGGTCTTTCAAAATGAAGACCATGTTTCATTGACTATTTTACAGTCAGAAGCCCCGTTTAAATATTACACAAGCTGGAAGTTGTGTAGGTAGGATCTCTAGCTTTAATGCAACACTAACCTTCATAGACATCTATAGGCCTCATCAAAACAGTGTTTATAGATAGGAACTAACAATTAAACACAATTTAAAAGTTATCAATGCAAGTAAATAAAAAAAGTAGGTAAGTAATTTAAAAAATAGTTTCACATTGATGAGAAATAATTAGTTCGCTTTTCACGAAGTCGAGTTTTGTGATTTTTTTAATTGAATTTCCGCATTTTTTCTGCCGTTTATCTTGTTCTAAAAGTAGTAGTGTGAAAAATATGAGAGTTTTTACACTCGTTTCTTTCACTTCATTTGTTTTTTGTGTGCAAAGGAATTTTTTAATCGATTATTCACTCACTTCCTAATGTACTAGAAATATTAAAAATATGTACAAAGATCTCTTTGTGAAAGCAATACAACATTGTAATATTTTTAGAACTTTTAGAAAAGTAAAGGGGGATTTTCTTTTTTTTTTTTTTGAGGGGGGGGGGGGGCTGAAAAAAAATCGATAAAAAAAAAAAAAAACATTTTTCTATTCTCCATAGCTTGTAGATTATTCCTGTAAAACGAGTTGGCCGAATTCGAAGTTCTTTCATAGTTATTTAGTGCTTTAGCGCAATACGTCCGTAGGGCTTACACTGTTTTGGAGCACAATAAACGCATTTTACGCAAAATGACTTTTTCCAAACTGGGCGGGATCAGAACCCAAAAACGATTAAACCAATCTTGCTACTTTTTTATTTATTTAAGGTAATGTAATTTATGGGAGCTTAGACCACTTTCAGTTATTTTTATAAAAAATAAATATTTTTAGAAGCAAAGCCAAAGTGCTGAAAAGGGTGTCAGAAATAGACCTTTTTTTCAAATGGCCGCCACTTTCCCATCAACAAACGCAAAATGACTTTTTCCAAACTGGGCGGGATCAGAACCCAAAAACGATTAAACCAATCTTGCTACTTTTTTATTTATTTAAGGTAATGTAATTTATGGGAGCTTAGACCACTTTCCGTTATTTTTATAAAAAATAAATATTTTTAGAAGCAAGCCAAAGTGCTGAAAAGGGTGTCAGAAATAGACCTTTTTTTCAAATGCCGCCACTTTTCCATCAACAATCGGAAAATTATACGAATTTTTCAGCAGACCTGCATAGGATATATAGATTGGTATCTATTAACTACATGCGTGTCAAAATTTAGTTCACTGCTTAAAGAAATACATATACCTCAGTTGAAAATTCAAATTCAGCAATTTCCTCTAATAACGAGAATGGTACGTGAATACTTTTGTGCAGCCCTGTATATGAGGTATCGAATTTATATATAACGAGTAACATGCAAAAAAATTAGTTAAATGTAAAAGCTGAACCGAATCCGTCGCATACCGAATTTTAAAACGCACACTCCAGTAATTATTACTCAAAGACAGTACTGTAACCGATTTCTTTTGTGTGTCCCTGTAAATGAATAAAAAATGTTATGTTCTAACGTAATCGTAGTGAAATTCAGTGATTTCTATCAGTATGAATGCATTTGAAATAGCGTAATCTCATTTAAATACTCTGCATAGGATTTCCCCCCATATACCATAATGTAATGGAAGTCTTTTGAGTGTTCCTGTAAATGAACTATTACTCCTACATACTTCATATACAGTAACAAACATGCTTTGGTGATCCTAAATAACCTTTATCAATTGCATGAAAATTCGAGTATACTTACGGGAGTTAGAGCGTGGACAGACGGCCAGAGAAACCGAATGTATAAACACTTTTCAACTATGTTGCAAAGTATTAAAAATGTTAAAAACACCATTTTTCGGCCTTCTAGAGGCAAATCGCCCATTAATACAATATTTTTACGTCATTTTATCGTTAGCTCTCCACAGCGATAAATTGCTACATATTCTTTAAGGTTACGATTGTACAGCTCACATTCAAAATATTAGAATAATTGAGAAAAATAATAAGAAATAAATATTTTTCATTTATTTATTTTTGATACTATGTAAATGCAATTAAATTTCTTATAAATTAAATCTGGAATGTTTAGATAAGATTTTAACATTTACAAAATTTAATATACAGTACAATAAATTAGGTATACAGCTTTCTGAAACACATCAAAATATTAGAATAAAATTTAGATTGGTTCAAAATATTAGAATATTTTATTTTACGCAACAATATTACCTTATGAATATGAAGTAAATTGTAGTTAATATTTTGTAGCATCTCCTTTAGCTTTCATAACAGCGTACAACAATCGATCTTGCATACTATATACAAGGTGTTTACAAACATTTCTATCAGTATTACCCAAATAGACTTTATACGTGCCACTAACTCAGTTTTACTTGAAGGAGGAATTTCTTGGAGTTTTTTCTTCATTATACGCCATAAGTTTTCGATGGGATTAAGGTCTGGTGAGTTTGGTGGCCAAGGAAGTACCTTAATGTTGCGTTGCGGAACCAATTCTAAGTTGACACCGAGGTATGAGGTGACGCTAACTCTTGTTGAAAGATGAAATCATCTTCAAATAAATGTTCTGATGATGGAATCATGTAATATTTCAAAATTTCTTGATATAGCTGAGAGTTAACCTTTTCGTAGACGGTGCATAACTTTCCAGGTTCTTCCTCACTCATGCAACCCCAAACCATGACACTAGCAGCAAATTTTACGGAATGTTTAAGGCATTCTTTATCAAATGCTTCTTGCTTTATTCTCCAAACTCAAATACCTTGATTACCATATGAAACACAAAACATACTTTCATCAATAAATAATATATTTTTCCAATATTCTTCGTTCCATAAACGTCTTGATTTACACCAATTCAATCTTACAGGCTTTTGTTTTGCAGTCATGAGAGGTTTTGTTATCGGTACACGAGATTCAAACTTAAATTTATGGAGACGTCTTAATGTTGTCGATGTAGAAACTTCATCTCCTTCTTCTTTCCATTTTCGGTGCAAGAATCGCACACTTTTAAAACGGTTTTTCTTAACTATATGCTTCAGTTGCCTGTCATCTCTAGCAGATGTTTGTGGTTTTCGGCCGCCATTTCGGCGATTATTTTGAAATTTTCCAATTTTTGAATACTGTATTAGTACTTTACTAACGCTTGATTGCGAACAATGAAATAATTCGCTGTATAACATTGATTTTTACCCTGCCGATACAAATAAACCATACGAAGTTTAAAAGATTCAGGAATATCACTCACGCGACCCATTTTAAGACGAAAAAGCAAACAAACTGCAAAAAGAATACTGATTTTAAATAAAATCGTCTAAATTTAATGAATGATGCCACCAGTTATGAATGGGTGATAATTAAAAGAGAATTAATGTGAAATATTCTAATATTTTGAACCACTTGAATAAATATTCTTTTTGACTTTTCAAAATAATTTTTTTTTAATTCATCTTTTCAAAGGTGATATTAATTTTAAGATAATAAATAAGTTTAATCAACAATAAGTTCTTAATAAAAATATCGTTTGCATATTTGCATTAAAACACATTAAAGTACCAAAAGATATTTTCAATTTGTAAAAAAAAAAAGTAATTATTCTAATATTTTGAATATGAGCTGTATACAGTTACTGCAACAATTGATTTAATGATGGGAACCACGCTCGCCAAAATAGGCTAACTGGCTGTGAAGCGGCAAAAAACGGAATATTTAAGGCATTAAAAAGTAGAAACTATATAAAAAATAAAGGAAGCAATATATTTTTAAAAAAAAATGTGTTTTAACCCTTTATCTACTGACGGTACTTATAAGTCCCATTAAAATAACTTGTTATAAAATTCATTTAATACATCAATTAGTAGTAATACAGTTTAGAAAGAGTTACAGATGCATTATTTTATCTCGTTCCAAAAGCATTATGGGTTACGCAAAACAAAAATAATTTCAAAAGAATGACTCCTTTTGCCTTTGCATTTTTTTTCAGCTTTGTTGGTGTTGGGGTGAGGGGGATTTTTCAATCCAGAAATATTTCTATTGTAAGAACATTATATTTGTACATTTACTAATCCTACAAAATACCAAGAAAAATATTTAAAATAAAAGATTTGAGTGGGGTTATAAATATTGCTCAAAATCCCTATAAATTCAAATTTCAATAATCCTTCTAAATCCTCCAATCCTTCTAAAATCCTTCTATATTTATTAAAGGATTATCATTTATTTGAATCTAAAGTAGTTTTAAAAATTCACGAAAAATACTTCAGAAGATAAAATTTTCATGAATTCATAATTCAGTACAAAGAGGGTTAATGATGGGAAACCACGCTCGCCAAAATAGGCTAACTGGCTGTAAAACGGCAAAAACGATGTATTTAAAGTATTAAAAGATAAAAACTATAAATAAAAAATAAAGGATGCGATATATTAAAAAAATGTTTTAATCAATCAACAGTTTCATACTAATTAATTTATGACTATACGTTGAGAAATCAATTTAGAAATCCTAAAACGATAGTTTAAATAATGTTATTCCTTTATTTGTTGTTGCCATATCTGAAAAAAAAGAGACAAAAATTGTATTTTTTTAAAAATAAATTCTCTAGCTCTCGCTTTCTACCATGAGCAAAAAAAGCGGTGAATTTTACATGATCGGATTCGGTACTCACGCTAACATAACTTATTGTAACGGAATTTTTTTCAGGAAAAAATATGAATTGTAGTCGTGACAGTCAGAGAGCGTCTATTTACTGTCATATCTAATGCCGATATTCCTAGTTGTTTTACAAGCTCGGTTCCACTTCCTAGATAATTACCAACAACACCTATTGCTTTTCACAAATGGTCATTGCCTTATGTTTTTCAATTTCTGTAATAATGAAATAGCTAAACATGCAGTAAAACAATGAAATGAGAATAGGAGAACAAACACCAACTAAACCTTTTTTTGAGCAGAAGCGTAACCTGTTAGATGGAGGTGGATTTATATAAGATTAAATGATTTTTTATTGCCCTTTATTCTTTAAAGGGTCATACTACGCTTAGATCTTTTAAAAAAATTTGATTTTTCAAGAAACTTATACTTGGAATAGAACATGTTTGGCGCATTTTAAAACTAACTGTATAAAAATTCTTATAACTGAGAGAGTTATGACTAGAAACATAACAGGTGATCCTTGTGTAAACTAGTGTTTAAAAGAATATTTGAAAGTCGTTTATTTCAAACTGTTTAAAATGCTGCTTTTCTAACATTGGGCGCAAGATTTCTCTTGAAGTACTTAATATTTTCACATGCAATCTTCGTGGATTTATAAATCATAGCTATATCTTAAAACTAAACCTAAATATGTATATTGTTTCAAAAACATAAAAAAAATGTGTAAACTCTGAAAATATAATGTGTAGGGTAAAATGCCCATATTTCGTCCCCCCAGTTACTTTTAGGCTCTAAATGTTGTAATTTTCAGTGAAAACAACCCAAATTTGGATTTTACATAGACTAACTACCCACGCACATAGAAACATAGGCAAATATCAGACAAAAAAATTTTAACAATGCGATTTTTTTTTTCAAAAGTATCTAAAAAGTGCAAAAGAAAAAAAAATGGTCCCAATTTCGTCCCCCCAAAAAATTCAATACGCCGAGGCTTAACTTATAACTAAGTCGAAATTTATATCTAAATGAGTAAGTAATTTAATACATTAAGTTAAGGCACAAAGAAATGTACTAATTATCAGTGGAAGAATAATATAACGAAACATTAACCATCCAAACATGAGAAAAAAATTGAAAGAATTGTCATGAAAAAGCATTCCTAATTTCGTCCCCGAGACGAAAATAAGAGCTGCAAGCGGGGACGAAATTGGGATCACGCTACTTCCCAATATGGTGGAGCTTCAGTTCCCGTAAGATAAACTGAGCGTCCTAAAACTTACTGTATGCTACTGTCAGCATCTTACCTACGTAAATTACATGCAATGAATAAGAAATAAATAGTTACAATACAGTAAATAACGTTCTAAAAACGACGTAATAAGAACTCGGGTCTTTTAAAAATAGGAAATTCGGCGCCTTTAACTTATGTATGCGTCTTGGCGAACGAAACTTTCAATACTGACCCCTTTTACCTTCCGTCCCATGTACCTTGCGTCCTATGTTGCGCCGTTTTTGCTGAAGCGGACAAGTTAAGGGGGACGAAATATGGGCACTTTACCCTAATACTTTCAACTTTACTTTAAATTACAAATTTCGCTAAAATATACACATGTTTAGATTGAATCTTAATAGGGTGAACCTGCCAGTAGTTGATACCCTTCCTGTAGTTGATCATATTTTTAAAATATTGCGCAATTTCAGGCGGAAATGAGTTTTATACGTGGCACTAGACCTAATATTTTTTGTTTGAATGTTGGTACACCTGTTGTCACATTTTTGTTTGCTGCAAGAGAAACCATTTATGAAGTTTTTTTTTATTCGAAAGCGTAAACATTAATTTTTTGAATAGTTGAAGACAATTACGGTAACAGTTAAAATAATCCACTTCCATTTTGCTTATTTCAACAAATATTTTATAAGAATTATTGTTAATCATATCCCAAGAATGATATTTTAAAGATAAATTTTTAGATTTTCGATTGACTTCTTTCGCCTGATCAAACACTGGGAAAATGGCAATAAAAAAAAAAAAAAAAAACTATTTATTTATAATTTTGTTGCTATTCAATTTCAGCAGATTTCATTGGTGTCCATTATAGGACATTCATTATGGATTGCAACAATCATGTTAGTTTACTTCTAAATCTTTAAAGGAAGGAAATAGAATAAAAGCCCCGTAGCACTGACTTTATTTGATTAACTACTGGCAGGGTTACCCTATATCGCTATAATTTATAAAACCGTGAAGACTGCATGAACAAGTAAAAATTAAATTTGAAAATTCAAAAAACCCGACTGCGTAAAAAGCGAACTAATTATTTCTCATCAATGTATCTATCTTTTATATTACTTACCTATTTTTTTTTTATTTACTTGTACCTATTGATAACTTTTAAATTGGCTTTAATTGTTAGTTCCTATCTATAAACACTGTTTTGATGAGGCCTATAGATGTCTATAAAGGTTAGAGTTGCAGTAAAGCTAGAGATCCTACTTACACAACTTCCAGGTTGTGTAATATTTTAACGGAGCTTCTGACTGTAAAATAGTCAATGAAACATCGTCTTCATTTTGAAAGACCTATCCAATGATATGCTACTCAATAGGGTTTAAGTTTTATTTTTCGTCTCTACCGCCATTTTGTATTTTTCGGACGCCATTTTGAATTTATAAAAACAAAACCTAGCCTATAACCATCGGACGGTTAAGACGAATCGATAGAGACCTCACTCATAAAAATCCATCCAGCCGTTGGGATGTTTCGAGGGTATAAAGAAATCCACATACCCTGATACGCGTGAAACACATAACCCTTCTTGGCAGCCGGGTAAAAATATGAAGCAGTTCAAGAGAAATCTTGCGCGCAATTTTAAAATAGCGCGTTTTCACGTTTTGAAATAAACGATTACAACGCACTCTTTTAAACATTGATTACATAGATATCGCCTGATATATTTCTAGTCATATTTTATGTGGTTCATTTAAAAGTGTTTAGAAAATCTTGCTTTTTCATATATTCCTTTCTGAAAAAATCGAATTTTTTGAAAATTTGAGAGAAGTATGCTTTATTAAAATGAGAGACACTCCACGATCTCGTAAATCGAATAACTTCGCGATATCACAGAAATTCATCATGATTTTATTTTTGAAGTTTCAGCTTTTCTGAAATGAAAACTTAAATTCCGAAAAAAAGGACACTCCTTCAAATACAAATCACACTCGTTCAAACACAATATTAAAAATAAATATGAAAATTTAACGTACAATCCTAATAAATAAATACGCATCATCTCTGCCGCAAATCTTTGTATAGAAATACACTAATAGTAATCGGTTTGGAATAACGTCTACTAGTAATAATATGCATAGATTAAGGTTTGGAGGCCGTCTACAGGGTGCAATATGTTATCTATCGCCGGCCTTTAATTTCTCAACCGTTGGTCGTAGACATATAGTTTCAATTACAAAAACGTTTGAAATGATCTAAATATTCATGTTGTGGCATTATTTAAAGTAAAAAATCAATTTTACAAAAAGTAAGAAAACTAACTTTTTATACGGTCCCCCAGTCCCTATAGTTATATTTAGTAAAAGTTTACTCATATCATAACAGATATAACACAAAAAGTTTGACATCTGTACTACAAAAATTGACCCAGTTATTAAATTTCAAAGTTTGAGATTTTTGCACATGATTTTGTCTTTCATTAAGGGATCAGTTAAAAGATGAATTAAAGTAATTCGAGATCAAAATCAGAGTGCAATGTCCTTTTTACGGCGAAACCACATTTAGCCGGTATCACCAAATCGGGAAATCACCAAACAGGGTTATTTAATCTAAAAATTTAATTCTCAAACTTAATTCTCAATTTATGGGTTGAACAACATTCAAAATTACCGACGATACCGGCTAAAAGTAGCTTCTCCGTAAAAAGGACATTGCACTCTGATTTTGATCTCGAATTACTTTAATTCATCTTTTAACTGATCCCTCAATGAAAGACAAAATCATGTGCAAAAATCTCAAACTTTGAAATTTAATAACTGTGTCAATTTTTGTAGTACAGGTCTCAAACTTTTTGTGTTATGTCTGTTATGATATGTGTAAAATTTTACTAAATATAACTGTAGGGACTGGGGGACCGTATAAAAAGTTAGTTTTCGAAATTTTTATAAAATTGATTTTTGACTTTAAATAATGCCACAATATGAATATTTACCTCATTTGAAACGTTTTTGTAATTGGAACTATATGTCTACGATCAACGGTTGAGAAATTAAAGGCCGGCGATAGATAACATATTGCACCCTGTATATATTATAATGTAAGCAAATTTATACTTTTTCTATAACAACACTTATGTTTAATTACTTTTATATATTTTCATTAATACATCATAAAATAATAACATCATCTAGCTGATTTTTATGAACGCATTTCTAGAAAACATAAATACATTTATCTTGTAATTCTCATAATTTTATCATATAAATTGAGAAATTAATGTTTGAAATATTTAAATTAAAACCTATAAAAAGTTGCATTTCATTTGATTTACGAAAATTCGGCCTAGATACGTATAGAAATTATTATTTTTTTTTTCGTAGTTTTTTAAAATTATTCTTAAAAAATGAAAAAAAAAACCATTAGGCTACTAAATTAAGGAATGATGTAGGAATTAAAAGAATGGTGGATTTGATTTAATTAGACTTTAACATATTTATAAAAATGTAACTAGCCTTTTTATGCTGTTAAGCAATTTTATGTAAAAATTTTATTGCACTTTCAGTAAAAGAGTTTATTATAATATGAAACATTTTATTATTATGAATACTCATTATAAATGCCAGATTTAAATTTTGTACGTATAAATTCAAATATGCAACTGAAAATGTTTAATTGAAAATTTATACCATCCTAAAAACCGATATTTAGTTTGAGAAAACTGATTAATACACTATAAAACTATTGGGAAATGTTTCCGAGAGTGAATGACAGCAAAAAAACTTTGTTTTTATAAATGATGTGTTTAAGGGGTCCCAGGTCTCTTTAAAACTTTAAAATATCCGAAATTTTAATTTTTTTAGATGTTAAACTCCTATCTTTTCTGAACATTGTGATATAAATGTTTCCTTGAAATTCCCATTACAGGGCTCCCAAATGGTCCGCCAACTGAATACCAATATTATTTTAGAAAAATTTTCTTTTTAGATTTTTCTTACAAACTGCTCCGGAATCACCTTTGAAAGTTAATTCTAGCGCAAACGTACCATAAAATTTTCTGTTAAAATTTATTCGTATTCAGTTGGACCATTTGGGAGCCCTGCCATTAGAACAGAAGTTATAGTTTTTAGAATTATACTCGCTCAATAGCTGAAGCGGTTTTTGCAAAACTTTGAAGTTATTTTTCTCCATATGACGTTTTTGGGCATAACACACACGATATCACAAAATTTCTGAATATTTTTTCATGAAATTTTCAAAACATATGTTTCATGTTAGTTTGTATAAACTGAACCTAAAATTTCGTTTTTATCGTTTAAAAAAAATATTTTTTTAGGTGATTATACTGTTGAAATTTTCAAAATTTTTCATTAGCTAAATACAACTTTGCATTAAAAATATAAAAATGCTTTAAATACAAATTTATTTAGGTTCAGGGTAATTATTACAATCTAAAGTATAAGTAGGCACCAAAATTTTCATTCTAGTTGCAAAATTTATTTTGTAATCCTGCGAATAATCTGTTATGCCGATTTTCTGTTCATCAAATGTCTGACAGTTTGGAGCCTAATGTAAATGTTAATTCTGCATTTTGCAATTTTTTTAAATACATGAAGTGAAAGAACATACTTATATCTTTTAATCCCAATTAAAATTGTGCTTTAAAATCAAATGCATTTTAAGATATTAAATGTTGAAGATGGTCTTTTTTTTTCTTTTTTTAACAATATTAGTCTTGAGACCCCTTTAAGCTCGAAAATATATTGGTTACTGAGGATACAAAAAACACTTTTCGAATTCATGGGAAATTCGGAAGAGGTTACTGTAATATTTTCGTTCGGGATCTATTTATCTATTATATACGAGGGGGTATCATAAAGTTTCAATTACTGGCGACTATTTTTATATTCTATTCGAACCACTACTTTAAAAGAAAAAAAAATATATTTCGTAGTTTATTTCTTTTGAAAATGCTCTCAAAGCGTATGTAAAAGATTTTTGTTTTGAAAAAGTGGTGAGAGATAGCATTAAAAAAAATATTCCCTTGCAATGGACCTTATGCACGTGACCTGAGGTCGAGGTTAAAATTCGTCATCTGGCGGTATTTACTGGCGGTGTTTAGCATAGCAGTCTATGGAGTGTGATTTATTAATGCTTGTTTGTTAGAAATACTGCAAAACAATTCTTTGTTATAGCAGAATATACTTAATATATTGTAATATAAATTCAAAATGTTGTTCTGTATGCGAGAAAATTCACTAAGTTTACAAATTTTCAGTTAAAATGCACTTAACCTGGGTCAAGGCTAAAGTCGCCTGCTAGCGGTGTTTGCGCCTGCGCATACTGACATTCTGGCGGTGCAGTGGCTAGAATAACAGATCAACATACCGCCAGCTCTGGTGTCTGACGTCACCTGCATAAGGTCCATTGAAACTTTACGATACCCCCTCTATAAAATACAAATGGAAATTTCGTTCCAGCTGCTATTGTTTAATTTAAACATGAAAGTGAATGTTCGTAATCCCTAAAAAATATTCAATGTGAAAAATTGCAGTTGAAACAATATTTGCCTATTTATCTTTTGCGTCAGGTTAAAAAAAAAATGCATTTGAAAATTTGATAAGATAATATCTGAGTAGCAATTTTGTTTTTGATTTGTTCTTTTTTTGATTTATTTTTTTATTTTTATCTAACTCCTCCATCTTGTAAATTACAGAAGAAAGTAGCAGGTGCAATTACTAAAAAGACTGTACTTGAGAGTTGTATGTTATTTGTTTATTTACGATTTTAATTTTACTTTTGTCGCTAAACAATTTGATTTTAAGCCGAAAAGGCATAAGCGTGACATCGGTCCAAGCGATGTTCACAATAATTGTGATTTTTCAAGTGTACGACAGAATTGTTGGAGTAATTTTTTATATTGAAATGTAAATTATATAAATAGCAGTTGATATTGTAAAAATAGAGTCAAATATTTAAATTTTAGTGTAAATGTCTACTCCACGCGCACACATATTGTAAAATAATTTAATTTCAGACGTTAAAAAAAAATTTCACCATACATTACTACGGAAACATGCCGATTTTTCTCAAAACTTGAGAGTTATAGCTTCGAGCTAATATCAGCCAATAATGTCCACTCTTTTTTTTAAACATATCGCCAATTTCCCTTATAGAAACGTTCACTTCTTCAAATGTTAAGAACTAAAGATTAAAGCTTAAGAAAATTTATGCAGTTATGCGATATTACTATCACAAAAGAAATCATTTTGCAATAGAAATTGCTTGTTGAAATAATTTTTTGCTTGCTGAGATATTTTTATAATTTGTCCTTTCTTTATTATTATTATTATTATTTGCATATCATTTCTTCTTTTTTGAAAGATATTGGACCAATCTCCTGTGATCGGGTCACCCTCCAACTGGCGTATTTATTGTATTGTTCGATGTTTCTTTTATATTTGAAGAAGCCTCTGGACGGTGAATCCGATTACAGAAGATTACACGAAACTTTTACCGTGCAATTAGTAAATTCATGGTTTTTCATTATGAAGCAAACAGACAAAAGGAGATTTACGATTGCATATTTTTCATCTGCAGTTATTTTACTATCACTAAAAAAGTAATACTTGCAATGTACGAAAAAAACTTTGAACTGTCAATGGTGGCCAATGGAACAATATTTGTTGATTTATCATTTTAGCCTAGATAAGAAAAAAAGTACTTGAAATTCAGATAAAATTTCGGTCATTATAAAGCAATTTCGACTGAGCTATAGCCTAGCCGCTAAATTTAGTGACATATTAACGATTACAGGGTTTATTTAGTCAACAAACGGAAGAATAATGTAATGTTGAAAATAACAAGCCTATTTATTTCTTCGTGTTATTATGCTCAGAGAACTAAAAAGAAATCTTCGGTTCACGAAAAGGATTATTACTAAAAATTCTGCATACCTAACGTTATCTAACATTCTCAAGGAACTTTATTCGTAAAAAATCTATAATTCAGTCAACAGCAATTTGATATTATTTAATGGAATGTACTTTGGCGCGTAATGAACTTTGTTTTATAGCTAACTCTGGTACATTTGTAACCATATCGTTGTAGATATTTCTAATGTTTGACGTCAAACTTGGCTGTGGACTCCATTACGGAAGACTAGGAAGATTTTATTGGATGAAAACTAGAGGATTATTATTATTATTATTATTATTATTTTTAATCAGAATCAGTTATTGAGGGTTTTTCCCAGGTTAATAGTTTCATTATTGCAACTGGTATATAAAAAGAAACGACAGTGAAAATGACATTATTTTAATTTTATTCAAACGTCAGCTTTAAAAATCCACTTTTATATGTTTCATATTTCTTTTAAATATAAAAGTTAAACACTGTTCTTTGTGTACAAACAATTTATTACATTTTTGACTGTATTTATTCTGCTGGAATCCGAAGATAGAAAATTGTATTAGACATGTTAGATGAAGACGTATAGTACGAAATATAATGTAACATAGAGAGAGATTGTATTTAAGCTCCGAGAACCACACATAGCATCAAGCTAAGAAGCCTGAAGTTCAATAACTAACAAACGAAAGTGAATAACCAGAACATTATTTAAGTTCAATGGTCAATCTTTACAGTCATTGTAATTCTCTCTTTTTTTAGTAGTGTGATGATTGAAGAACATTTTCATTTCTGGTGGTTATAACGGCACTTTTCCCTTCCAAAGTCTACTATAATGATCTACTATAAAATAACTTCTTCTGAATAGGAATTTGTCTAACGCATAAGATAATATTATAGAGCAATGGCGTTCGCATCGTATTCAGCAAATGCGGAAAGATTTTCCAGGTTAAGATCCATATTACTTTAAAATATAAGGTCAAATTCACCGATATGTTTCATTTAATCGAAAATTTAAATTAATTTTAAATTAAAGTTCAAACATTTAGGAATTTATTCCAAAAATGTCTTACTTTTAGTTTAGCGATAATTAGAAGCAAAGTTATAGCCCAAAATATATACCGGAAATGAACTTTCTGAAACAGGAAGCGACCGTTTAAAGAGCCACAGAAATGTAAACAATTTAATTTAATACACAAATATATTCTATATAATATATATAAAAATATATAATCACCTACAAATATGGTGAATAACTTTATGCATAATTTTTTGTGCTATATCAAAATCTTAATTTGCGTTTTTCATTGTGTACGTTTACGAGAAACATCATTTCTTAAAAAGTTTTGAAGGTATTGAAATAAAATTTTGTAACAAGGTTCTGCTCATTTATTGGTATGTCATGAAGCAAAATATAGCTTGTAAGTTTACATATATTATTTTAAGAATTATTTTTATTGAAAAATAGACTTTAAAAAAAATCATGTTTTGTATACAAAATTTCGTATATGTTAGTAAATTTAACAGGTATTGCAAATTTTTTGTTTCATAACACAGGTAAGTGGTTTGCTAATTATATTGTTGAAAAAAAAAGTGAAATATATTGAATATATTTCGTTATAGAAGGTTTGGCATAAAAACAATTCTTTACTAAAATTTGACTAAATATTGCCTAAATTTGAACAGGTAATTAAAATTCCATTAAAAAATTATATGAATTCATAGTTTTATTCTCTATTTTAAATAAAAACATATGTGTTTGATCAAAAATTTCCCATTTTTCAAAAAAAAGTGCTCCGAAGGTAAGCACATACCGTAATAGACTTCACTGTAAAAAAAAAAAAAAAAAAAAAAAAAAAAAAAAAAACTAGAGTTTTTTTGAGGGATTGGGAAAATATTTGTCCTTATCGTACCAGAAAATTTTCCGACCCAGCTCGGAATAAAATCCGTAAAAAGAAGGAAATAGTCAATAAAACGGTATTTTACGGATTTTATTCCGAGCTGGGTCGGAAATTTTTCCGGTACGATAAGGGCAACTATTTTTCCGATTCCTACAGGAAAACTAGTCGTATTTTTTTTACAGTGTTTATATTGATAATATTTAAAATTTGTCACCAATATTGTGGAGACATTAGATCACACAGGAGATATTTACAATACAAATCAATAGAAATTATTTCTTACTTGATATTTTAGGAAATATTTCCTACTTTATTAGGATATATGAAAAGGTTAGGAGCGACCATGTGTTTTTGTGCACTGTAAAAAAAATACGACAAGTTTTCCAGTAGGACTCGGAAAAATAGTTGCCCTTATCGTATCGGAAAAATTACCGACACAGCTCGGAATAAAATCCGTAAAATACCGTTATATTGACCATTTCCTTTTTTTTACGGATTTTATTCCGAGCTGGGTCGGAAATTTTTCCGGTACGATAAGGGCAACTATTTTTCCGATTCCTACTGGAAAACTGGTCACATTTTTTTGACAGAGTGTTTTTAAGATTGCTATCACTAATGATAATTCTCAATTAAATATATTTAAAATCTCCCAAATTTTGATGATTATTGGCTATAAAGTTAACAATAAAGACACAATGCTATAAAATGTTATTCCGATATTTCCTTCAAGCAAGAAAACCATTTACTCGTAATTTTATTATTAAGCAGGCAAAAAAGAAAGGAAAAAAAGATGAACGCTAATCACAAACTATTTACAAAAATAAACAGTTGCAAACCAGGTTTGTTTAAAATATTTAGTTTTTCTATTACTTGTTATAATCGCAATTAATTAATTATTAATTATAATAAACCGCAATGTCTTTATTTGAAGACGATTGCAAAAGTTATTATTTATTATTATTATTATTATTATTATTATTATTATTATTATTGTTATTATTATTCAGTTTTTTAAGAAAATGGTTCGTAATTGCTCAAAAGAAAGGAAACTTGATAACAAATTGTTTCTAGAATTAAAAAGTTTCAGATAAGATTTGCTTAAAATTTGCTTAAACGTAAAGGTGACGTAAATTCTCCTATTTAAGACTTCTAACGCCTGTTAATGAATTTATTATTTTACAATATTCTTTCTCTTTTAAAATTCACGTGTAATTATAGTTTTTATGACGTAATTTTCAATGAGTTCCTGCTTTTTATATTTTCTTTTTATAATAGTCACGTGCAAAATAAATTTTTAATTTGAAGCAAACATTATTGTTTGCGCTGTTTATACAGCTGGCAACAGTTTAAATCAATACAATTTTCTAAAATATCTAAAAAATATCTCTCGAAATGCTGAAAATTTTAATTTAAAATAGAAATAAAACCTCAAAAAATGAGTCAAATTTAAAAACTAAATGCAATCTGCACACCGGGAAATTCTGACGCATAAAATGATCTAAAAATGATTAAATTCCTATGTACAGTTTTTGCTCCTATAAAACATTTTTAATGGAATGATTTTGTTCAACTTTGGCATTAAATATCTCTTAAAATAATTCTTCGATTTTAAAACTGTCTGCATCAGCGTGCTTATCAAACATTTCTCTATAATACTACCGATTTTCATATTTTTGTATGCAACAGTTTTTTTAATATTAACGAAGAAAGACCATGCTTAAGCATTCAAATTGGATGCCGATCTTCCCGGAATATCTACGCAGATTTTCATAGGTCCATTTCCAAATCAAAACTTTTTTTTTATATATAGAAGGATTATATCATTTTATTTATTTATTTATTGATGAAATTTTTCGTTTTGCTGGAAACGAATGCTGTGTTATTTATATTGTTTTAAGTGCAAACTGATATTTCTTAATCGGACAGCACGCGATAGCGATAGATTAAAAGAAAAATTCATGCTTGAAAATTGCTTGAAAAACCATAAACAACCAGTAAACTGAGATGAAGTTTGCAAACAAGTGGTATTTGAAGTGTATATATTTTTTCTATTCGGCTGGTTAAAATTGGAAAAAAATTCAATTATATATATATGTTAAATTTGTGTTTTATTTTATTTTATTTTATATTTTATGTATATATATATATATATATATTTTGTTATTGATGAAGTTTTAATTTCGTTATGGAAAATTAGCGGAAGACAAATGCTGAACTATTTATATTGCTTTAAGTGTAAATGGTCTATTATTATTCTTCAGTCATGGAGCCTGCACGCGATGGCGATAGATTAAAAAAATTCATGGTTGAAAATTATTTTTAAAAGCCACAATAAATGATTAAACTGCAATACAGTTTTCAAGCAAATTGGACTTGAAAGTTAATTTATTCCCTTACACGACGATGGAAATGAGCGATGTTTAGAAGTTCAAAACACTGCAGTAGCGAAAATTGTAAAACCGAAATTTAATCATCAGGTGTTGCCAACTTCAAAATGACGTCACGGACACGTTTGTCTTTTATAATATAGATAAATAGAGTAGAGGATCCAACGCGGTACTCTCGGGCTACAGATTATTATTGTTATTTTTACTTTCTTCTATCTTTACAAGAATAAAGTATTGAATTCATGAAAAATTTCGAATTCCGGTTTTCGACGGATTTACACGTTTTAAGGGTCAGAGATCCCGAAAAACATGTTTTTACAAAATGTCTGTCTGTCTGTGGGTGACACCAATTTTGTGGGAGCTCTATCTCAAGAACTAACAAACGGAATTTAATAAAACGTTAGATTTAATTAGTCCCTGATATAAACTGGTACTGATTACGCTTTGGTGTAAATCGTCTGCGTTTTTCACGATTTCCGTAATAGCTATAACTCAAGAAGCAATGCACGGATTTTTATAAAAATTCAGATCCCGTTAGTCCTTGATATAAATTTAGTACTGATTACTTTTTAGTGTAAATCGTCCAGCAGGAGGCGCTGCTATGTGACTTTGTTCGGGATTATCGCAATAGCTCTATCTCAAGAACTAATGCACGAATTTTTACCAAACTTTGGATTCAGTTAGTCCCTGATATGAATTAGTGCTGTTTAGATTTTGGTGTAAATCGCCTAACAGGTGGCCCTGCTAGGCTGCATTTATCACGATTTCCGCAATAACTGCATCTCAAGCCATGCATGCAATAATGCATGCATTTTCATCAAACATCAGATTCGTTTAGTCCCTGATATAAATTGCTCCTGATTAGTTTTGGGAGTAAATCGACTAACAGCTGGCGTGCTACGTAGATTTTTTAAAGATTTCAGCAATAGTTCTACCTCAAAAACTAATGCATGGATTTTCATCAAACTTCAGGTTCAGCTACAACTTGACATAAGTTGTTGCTGATTAGATTGTGGTGTAAATCATCTAACCGGTGGCGATGATACGCTTTATTTTTCAGGAAATATTAATATATATGAGACAGAAGAAAGTTTTGGGATTGCCACATCCGACTAGTTTTTTTTTTTTTTTTTTTTTTTTTTTTTTTTTTTTTTTTAACTAATAGATTTGTTACATTTAATGTATCTTTTTATTTTGTCCACTAACAACCCCAAAATCCCCTTATTCAAATAAACTTTTCAAACTCATTAAAGGCGATACTTTCGTACAAGCCACATGCCAAGAGTTAATAGCAGAATAAATCGCACAAGACTTCGTCACTTACAGCAGACTTTTTTATTCTCATAATTTCAGAGACAGAAGAAAGTTTTGGGATTGCCACATCCGACTAGTTTTTTTTTTTTTTTTTTTTTTTTTTTTTAACTAATAGATTTGTTACATTTAATGTATCTTTTTATTTTGTCCACTAACAACCCCAAAATCCCCTTATTCAAATAAACTTTTCAAACTCATTAAAGGCGATACTTTCGTACAAGCCACATGCCAAGAGTTAATAGCAGAATAAATCGCACAAGACTTCGTCACTTACAGCAGACTTTTTTATTCTCATAATTTCAGTTGTTTAAACTTTAGTCGATTACATATATATGTTAAATTTATGTTTTATTTACAGGATGTTAATAAATAGATATCGGGGTTTTAAGTCTTTTATAATTAATACATAAAATGAAAGTCGATTACATAAAATCGAATACATAAAATGTAGTCGATTACATATATCTGTTAAATTTATGTTTTCTTTACAGGATGTTTCTAAATAAATATCGGGGTTTTAAGGCTTTTATAATTAAAACATAAAATGAAAGAGCAGCTCAAACAGTTTTACCTACAAGCTTACAAGTGTTCAATGGGAACACCTTTCGTCACACGGCTCGCATCAAGTCATCGCATCAAACGTTGATTAGTGTTTGTGGGGTCCTTGTTGCAACAGCTGCAATGGTCAGCTGGTAGTGGAGGCACATACACACGATCTTTTATGAACCCCCACAGGTAGAAATCACATAGCGTCAGATCGGGTGAGCGTCTGAATAGAACTTCTTTGCTAATCGATGTTTGGGAAAAACTGAGCTATCAACTTGATGCGTGCCGTGTGACGAAAGGGGCTCACATTGAACACTTGTAAGCTTGTAGGTAAAACTGTTTGAGTTGCTCTTTCATTTTGTGTATTAATTATAATTTTAAGTTTTATGTAATAAATACTACCAAGCGTTAAAACCCTGATATTCATCTAGAAACACCCTGTATATTTAATTATTCTGCTTATGTATTTATTGATGAAATTTCAGTTTCATCATGGAATATTAGCCGCAAACAATTGCTGAACTATTTATATTGTTTTAAGTGCAAATTGGTTAAACTTTTGTAGTCGAGCTGCACGCGATAGAGATAGAATAATAATAATAAAAAATTATGTTTGAAAATTATTTTAAAAACCACAAAAAGGAGTAAATTGAGATAGACGATCCAAACAAATTGGATTTTTAAGAAAATTTTATTATTCTATTCGACGATGTAAAAATTGAAGTTGTGCGATGTTTAGAAGTTGAAAAAATGACAGTAAAAAAAAAAAAAAAAATTATTGGTCAAGTGTTGCCACGTTCAATATGACATCAGCATTACTAACGGACATGTTTTTGCTTTATAATATAATTTTATACAATATAAATTAATTAGCTAATTATTAATTGTATTAAAACCGTAATAACATTTAAAGACGAATATGGATTTCCTTAAAAAAATATCTAAGAAGATGTCACGTAATTTGTTTTTCTAAATCGAAGCTTTTTTTTTTTTTTTTTTTTCGAAAGGCAAGGAAGTTAGAGCAGCGGTGACAAATCCTACGGTTAGCAGCAAAAGCTTTAATTATGATCCCCATTTTTTAGAGGATGAACAAATACAGCATGATATTTGGTCCAGAGCTCGAAGGCAAGCATTAATGTGCAACAAATTAATTGGAGTAATGATATTTCAGCGACAAGCAAAAGCAAAAAAGCATATTCAAAGCAACAAAAGGTTAAATTCCATTTTAAGAAAGATAATGCATTCATTTCATTTAAAAATAAAACAGGACTGAAATACAGAGGTTTACTATAACTATACACATACATATTTATTCATAGTGATTTACTGTAATACTAGAAATACTTAATGGTAACAATAAATATAACTCATTTAAATAAATTATAAAACAGACTGCATGCAAAAGTATCAATGACCACGCGGTTATTCTGCCATAGGCAATGCCGTAATCCATGTATTGAAAAATATCCAAAACTTGGTGAACAGAAGTATGTAAGTTCTGATTATAACAGCGTTTTGTTTAAATGAACCGTCACGTACTAATTTTTCTAGAACTAGTACTCATGCTAGAATTACAATGCCTGATAACATAACATAAAAAAAAAAAGAAAGAAAGAAAGAAAGAAAGAAAGAAAGAAAGAAGAAAGAAAAAGAAAAGTAGAAATACATATTTTTTGATGGGGTAGAAGGAAGGTTTTTCATTCATTTCTCAGATTTCATGCATTCTCCTAAAAGTCTTACAAAATGGTAGACATTTGAACACTGAGGAGAAAAACATACCGCCTTCACCTAGAATGAATAGGTAATCATTTTCTGAACTCCTAAACTAGAAATATAGATTTCCGAGCTATGCGAATACAGCTAAACTAAACAACTAAGCTGAATAGATGAAATGATCTAGAATTTCAAGTCTTTTGTTTTCTAGGTGAAGAAACGATAATGAATCGTTCCAATAGCGAGAAATTATCGCTTGATTTCTGGAATGGTTTCATAAACCAGAATTATAGTTACTAAAACTAACCTCTTCTGTTCGCATCTATTTGCAGAGATTTTTAAATAAGTTTGACCACGAGAATATAGGAAAACGCTCTTGAAATCTAGTAGGAGACTCTAAAACTCTCTAGCAAAGGAAATTAGAATTTATAGGGATGGCATGGAACTATTTTTTCTAGAGCCACAGTTTAGATTCTAGATGCGAGAACTATAATTTTTTCTCATTGAAAAAATTATAAAACAGACTACATGCAAAAGTTTCAAAGACCACACGGTTGCTTTGCCACATGCAATGTCGTATTCCATGTATATCCAAAAATATCCGAAACTTGGTGAACATAAGTTTGTAAGTTCTTATTATGATAGCATTTTGTTTGAGTTTAAATGAGCCGTCAAGTACTAATTTTTCTAGAACAAAAGGGATTTTCTCATGCCAGGATAGTACAGAGTGTCTATGAAAGAATATCCCAGTTATAAATTTTAGCAGTATCAGCTGTAAGCTTTGTAGCGTGTTTGCTCAAGGTCACACATAAAGAGCAACTTAAACAGTTTTAGATAAGCGCATGCGCGAGTACTGCTTTGTTATTGACTCTGTTGCAGTGCCACATAGCAGTTTCTGCCACGGGCGACTATTTATATATTCTGGTCGCATCACTATTTTAAAAAAATACATTTTGTAGTATACTTCTCTTACAAATCTTGTCAAAGCTTATGGAAAAGATTTTTGTTTTGAAAAAGTGATGCGAAATAGAATAAAAAAAATAGTCGCCTGTGGCAGCCCTGCATAGACAAAATGTTGATTCCAGAGCGTAAAGCGTTATTGTTGAGCTGAAGATTTAAAAGCCGTTAGAGCTGTGTGATTTTTTTTCCTTTGGGGCTTTATAAAAGATCGTGTCTATGTTCCACTGCTACCAAATGATTTGCCAGAGTTGAGACACAGCAGTTGAGGCTATTGCTTCCATTACTCTGAACTTGTTAACCGAAGTGTGGGAAGAATTGGACTTAAGGTTGGATGTGTGCTGTGTAACTAAAGGTGCACCTATTGAACATTTGTCTAGGTTAGTTTACCTTCAATTTGATGTATGATTTGTTGTCAATGGTCTAAATTAAACTGTTATAATATACCATTGAAACTGGTACATTATTTTATGATCACCCTGTATAATGCCGGATATCATAGCGTTAGAAAAATAGTAGAAATATTTTTTTTTGATGGCGTAGAGGGAGAGGGAAGGGGGAGGTATCTCATTCATTTCTCAGATTTCATCCATTCTCTTAAAAGTCTTATAAAATACTTAGGTACAGTTTTGTTCAACTTTTATTTATTTATTTATTTATTATTTATCAGAAATGATATTGTTAACTCGAGGGAAAAAAAAATACGGAACTATGATATAAAATGTATTAAGGCTACACAGTACCCTTTTTCTTTGGAGACAGTTAGTTACATTAAAATAATTAATGACTTTGTTTGAGATTATAAAATTAAACTGATTCTGGTAAAAAAATAAATCATTTTTACAATGACCGTTTTTTTTAATTAAAAAATTTTCGAAACATTTGAAGTTTTTTAAAACTTTTATAACATTTTTAATTTTTAATATTTTTTAGTTATTTTAAGTGACTTATATGCAATGGATTATTGGGAACAAAAGTTAGAATGGAATTAAAGATGTAACTTTTATTTAAAGTTTTATTTATTTTTGTAGCGCGAAACCTGAAAAAAACACGAAAATTTTGGAAATATTAACTTTAACATTAAAAAAAAAAATAACTATAACCCTCAGACCTAAATCCATACTAATTATTGTAGTACATATACATGTAAGTGTCAGCAAAAAATTTCAAGACTCTATCTGCAACAGAAAAAAAGCCTTAGGGATTAGAAAACACTAACATCAACAAAAATAAAAGTCTGAGAAAATGCATTTAAAGTTTGTAAAGGAACACTCAGAACATTCTGAGAACACTCAGAAAAGTTCAAATATCTTTAAAACTATTTGGATTTCAGATCTACAATTTGAAGTCATGATTCACAACCGTATGGACCACTGAAAAATTCAATAAAAAAATATTCGATATTTTTTGTCATTTTTAGGGTAATGTGTAGCCCTTAAATGAAAAAAATATGTGTATTAGATACTGCTTTGGCAGAATATGATTTTTCTTTATCGCTTTAATTACTCTCTCTTACTAATTATTTGATGAAGAGAATCGACAGTTAATTGCTCTTGAAAATGTAGTTGCGTTCTTTATTGATTATATATATATATATAAAAGATCTATATATTTTAATTTCTGCCAAATAATTTCTGATGATAGTAAAGAGACTTATACATTTAGGATAAAGCATAATGTATATTTTAAAAATTTTGGAATTTTTCTACAACTGATTCAAAAACAAGTTTTTTTTTAATATGTGAATCTTCGTAAAGAAAATCTTTTGAGTCTGAATTGTTCTTATGTTGAAAAAAATATTTTTAGATTTTAAATAATTAAAAGTAGCTCTCCAAATGATTGTTATGATAAAATGAAATGAAAATGAATGAGAATGAAATGACTTTTACTTAAATCTGACTTATAAATTGGGAGTTATCTTGCGTACCATGTATAAGACAATGGACTATGCTTGCTTTCTTCAAAATAATTTGCTAGTATATTACCTCTTATTGGCTATCAAAATTTTCCACATTCATGCATATTCATTGATTTGTTTTCTTATTCTTAAATACATGTTTTGGGCAAGTAGTGGCCATTTTGAGATCAACGTGTCTCACATGAAAATGTCAAAAACAGAATCCGAACTTTAGAATTATCTTTATTTTACTTCTAAATGCTGTTCATTTATATCAACAACAGAACGTGAACAGATAATGCAAAGACATAACAAATATTAGTTTAACACCTGACACGAATGCTAAGATTTCCCATATTATTTTAAGTTCCGTATTTTCAATATTAATATTGATGGTAATCGAAATGGGAATTTTCTTAAAGATAATCGTGGCATATCCTGTTACTAGTACATGTGTGTGAATGCCTAGCGGGCAGTATGGCTGCCATTTAAACAACAACAACAGAACAACAAAAAATAAATCATGTGGCGATACTTTTGCAGTGCAATCTGTACTTTAAAAAAAGTAAACAAAGTTGTTATCAATAGATACATGTTTATAACTTACCTTTAGTATAATCCTGGTTTGGTGTTGTTTTCTCTGTAGTACTTATCACTGTCACAGAATCCGCAGTAGTGGAACGTTCTGTACTGGAAGTAGGGATAGCTGTAGGTTTAGGTCTAAGAGTAGTCCGTCTGGTGTCAGGAGTTACACTAGGCACGGGTGGTTTTCCTGAAGTCGAGTCTCGAGTTATCCCTGGGAATGGTGGGAAAGTTATTTCCGTTACTTTAACTGTTGTTGGCCTTTGAGTAGTAGTAGTTGTGGTAGTGGTAGTAGTCCTCTTTGTTGTAGTTGAAGGAGTTGTAGATGATGTTGTAGATGAAACAGTCGTCGGTCTTGTCGGTCTTCGGGTGGGTGAAAGGGTAGATGCAGGTCTTTTGGTCGAGTGAGCCGCGACTGTAGGTCTCTGCGTGGGATAATCACCAAGAGTAGGTCTTCGAGTATATACTGCTGCAGGAGTAGGCCTTCTAACAGGGGCTGCTGTTGCAGGTTTTTGTGTCTGTGCTGCAGGAGTGGGCCTTCTAACAGGGGTTCCTGTTGCAGGTTTTTGTGTCTGTGCTGCAGGAGTGGGCCTTCTAACAGGGGCTGCTGTTGCAGGTTTTTGTGTCTGTGCTGCAGGAGTGGGCCTTCTAACAGGGGCTGCTGTTGCAGGTTTTTGTGTCTGTGCTGCAGGAGTGGGCCTTCTAACAGGAACTCCTGTTGCAGGTTTTTGTGTCTGGTGCACAGCCACTGGTGGACGACGAGTATGAACAGGTTCTGGTGTTGATTTGTGGGTAGAAATTGCTTCTGTAGTTTTTGGCATCAATGTAGTAGATGACGTGGCTGGTGGGCGAGTAGGTCTTTTCGTACTTAGTGAATACCTCCGGGTTGGAAACGGCAAAGGTTTAGTTGTTCGATCCAGTATATTTGACCAAGTTCCTATTTTGTTATTAGATGGAGTACTTTGTGTTGTTTTTAACGAACTCTGAGTAGCTGGTTTTGTAGGTCTGTTATAAGGTCTGGTTGGTTTAGTTCTTCGCATCGAAACACGCGAAGAAGTAGAATTCCTTATTCCGTACGGTTTAGTAGGACGGGGCTTTCGTTTGCTACTTGTAACACCGTATGGTCTTGTTGGTCTACTTTTTCTCTTAGTTACAGCAGTAGACGATTCGAACGGGCCACTGGTAGGCTTAGTTCTTCGGACTGGTGACTTGGGTTCTTCTGTAGCTTTAGGTCTTGTTGTCGAACTATCGAACAATGGTTTTGTGGAATAGAGTTTTGTGGGTTTCCTCCTAGGTGGATCTTGTGTGCTAGTAATTTCTTCTAATGGTCTCCACGTCACTAGGCCAGGAGGAAACTCCGTCGATGGAGCTTTAGAAGGTTTGAAATATGTGTTATATTTCTCTTCAGAAGGCAATTTTGGCTTTTCTGTTGTAAGCCTTACTGTTGTACTAGGACGAGGTTTATATTTTTGGGAGACTGTAACATCATTAGAAGAAATAGGAGGGGGCGTGGCAATATACACACCGTGAGGAAGCTTACAACAACTTCCAAAATAAAACCTGTCCATACAGTAAGTTAAATGTGTACCATTAGAACGCTGACAGTTCCAAGAAAACATACAAACACCTTCTTCTTTTGTGGCAGGATCCTGACAGCTGTACGGTTGTATTACTCTGCTGCCATCTGAAAAATAAAATATTGTTATTAAATTACTTAATATTTTTATTTTAATAATACATTCATAAATTTTCTCACTATCTTGGAAAATAATTGAAGTGCATGTTTTGACTACAGATAGTGCAAAAACCAACCAATTATTTTAACTGAATTCTTTAAAGTAAGTATGAGAAGTTTTTTGTACAACTACACAGAATCCATTTTTAGAGTTGCACATATTGTAAGTATCCGTAAACATTTATGAAGTTTTGGGCAATTAAAAAAAATAACTCAGCAGTAACTGAATGTACCACATAAATTACTCTGTCTATTATAGGTGCAGATTCCCAAAATTTTTAAGGAGCCAGTGGTTCCTAAACCCTAAAAATCCATTCGCCACTTTGGCTCCTAACCAAAATCTAGTGGCCACGTTGTGAAACAAACTCATAAAACAATAGTGTTTATATGGAAAAAACTTAACAAACAAAAATTTTCAGGAATTCAAAAGGAAAAATAGTTTAATTAATAAATACACATGTACAACAAAACACAGACTTATTATAACAAATGTATATATTTAATTTAATCCTAAAATTCTTGAAACTTTGATATTAAAAAAGTATAATATAAATCTGAAAAAATCAGAAGATAAAGTTGGACAAGATATAATTGAATAACAAAACATGCATAAGCTAAGCAGTCATGATAATGGGAAATATTAGGAAAACTTTATTTCTTATTTTGATTTTGTCATGTAAAAGTGTACATATAAAAAATTTTAGGAATCTGTAAGATTATTTCACACTATAAAAATCTCGGACTTGCGGAAAACATTTACAGAGCAAGAATATACCTCGCGTTAAGCATTTTTTCGTGCGAGTTTCTTCTTATTTTTGTTCTTTTTTCTTCAGAGTTCGGAATCCTCTATCTTCGCGACTCCATGATCCAAAACCCTTAAATAATCACTGAGATCGCAAAAATTCCCTGACTTTTTATCAAAGTCATACTTGATCTTGGCCAGTGAAAAGAGCGGGTGCTTTTCTATTTGCAAAAGAAAAACAAAATATCAATTGGGAACCTAGAAATTGATCTCTGGGGACTAAGGCACTGAAAGTCAGTCGCCACAGCAAAAAATTTAGTCGTCACCTGGCGACTGGCGACCGCAAATCTGCACTTATACTGTCTATGCAGTTAATTTTTTTACGCTATGTTCTATGACTATTTCAACACTTGTGTAAACTTCTTCAGCAGGATTTTTAATTAAATACAACTGATAATTATCAGTTGTATAGCGTTAGCTTATAAGCTAACACTATGCTTCCTATCAGCCCTGAAATTTCTATCAGATATTAGGAGACATTTCGAAAATATATTGAAATAGAACTTTTTGTGAATCCTTTTATTGCTATTTTTATTGTCATTTTATTGAATCCTAATAATACTAGATTAATTTTAACACAATTATTCAAATTGGTAAATATTATATGAATTGTAATTTTCCAACTGGACGAAAAATGTCCGAGCCAGGATTCGAACCAGGGATCTCTTGGCTGAAGCTGCCAAGACTCTGCCAACTGAGATATCCCGGACGAATCTGGAGGACCTAATTCTCCAGCTAACAGATTAGCTGGGTGAATTAGATCCTCCAGATTAGCTCAGTTGGCAGAGCATTAGCAGCTTGAGCTAAGAGATCGCTGGTTCGAATCCTGATTCAGACATTTTTCGCCCATTTGGAAAATTACAACTCTAATAACACTAAAATGTAAACACTTTTAAAACCTTTCGAAAGAATTTGCTTGAAAAAAAATTCAAACAGTATATTTTTTTTTCGTTTAGTATATATATAAATACATATAAGGTGTCGATACGCACCTCATTGTCTACGTTTGACGTACAATTTCCTACTTGTTATTATTTAAATAGTTACCATATTAATACTTGGAAATTTTTCCAGAGAGAAACATTCGCCCTGCATACAATATTTCAAATGAAAATCAAATTTCAAATTAATTGCTTAAAAGGCGCAAAGGCCAACATAGTGAAAAAGATTCCATGCCGGGACTCGAACCCGGGCCATCAGTATAGCGCACTGACATTCTACCGACTAAAATCGTTCTAGTATCGTTGTGGATAAATCGGCTGGATATCGTTCCATGTAGTTTAGACGGTAGAATGTCAGTAGGCTATATTGATGGCCCGGGTTCGAGTCCCGGCATGGAATCTTTTTCCCTAGGTTAGCCTTTGTGCCTTTTAAGCAATTAATTTGAAATTTGATTTTCATTTGAAATAAACAGTTACGTACATGTATTGTTCTACCAAACCACATCTCATTTCTTCCACTATAACATTTTTAAAAAATTAAATATTACATGACATCGTTTTGTTGTAGGTTTCTAGAAGAATAACCTGTTTAGAAAAGATATTTGACTTTTGGTATCTTTCCTTTTTCTTTAAACTTATTTTTATACGAAAGAAAAAGAAGACTAAAATTACTCTCCGAATAATGCAGCACATAGGTCATTAGACAAAGTTAAATGCGTCAACTCTCGAGCTATTGATATCTATGCAACGACTTTCACACAAGCAAGCATTTACATAGTTCAACAAATGACTATATATAATTATGATTACTTATGCACGAATAATTTTCACAGCCCAGAGGATTAGCTCACACCATTTAATGACTCAGATCATCATTTCATTGCGAAGATTTCCCTTCCAAAGCATCACTTCCTAAATCTTAATTGCTTTTGCTATTTGTGGAATCGGATCACGATTCCAGAAGTGACACACAAAAAATCTATACTAATAAAAGAAAGATGTTCGTCTGTGTGCAATGGCTAGGAAAATTTGCAGATGTCTAAATATTTAGATGCTAATAGTCCAAGGCAAGTCCGAATGAAACTGGGGTTCAGTTTTTCCATTTTTTGATAATTAGTCGATATATTAATTAAAAGCCACAATGGACACTCATCAAAAAGGCATTTATTGTCTGAAAACGCCATCCAGACATTACTAGCAGAGTAGATCCGAAGGTCGAAACTGCTCTCTTATTATCATTTTTATTATTTTTTTTAATCTTTCGAAACCCTCATCAGCTTCACTATTCGAAATACGGAAAACAGAAAATACACACTATTAGAGGTAATGGTGTAATCCACGAAAAAAAAAGAAACATGAAAATTAATCCTTTGAAAGAAATTCGTTTTGAAACGCTATTTTTTAAATAACCCTATAAATGTAACAATTAAACAAATAAATTCTTTTATTTTTTTTTGTTTTTCTTGAGTTTTCTTTTTTAGCTATATTTTTTTAATTTATTTCTTTTATGTTATGTTATTTATTAGTTTTATTATTATTTTTAATTCTAATTTGTTTATTTCTTTTCATTTTCTTTACTCTTTTCTTCCCCGTTAATTTTTTCTATCATTTTGGCAACCCTTTCCTCTTTTGCATGTGTTCCTCTTTGATTGGTGTTTACCTTTCAGCTATCGCCACCTGTCGCATTCTTTGTAAGCTCTCCTCTCTGCCCTTTCTGTTCGTTTATGACCTTCTGCCCTTGCGGACACGTGTTTACATTGGCTGATTACGGGCGGTTAAAATTTCCAGAACGAAACGCGTCATGTGTATTATTTTCTGTTATGGTGATTCATACAAAGTTTTATTATTTATTTGCAAGAATAAGTGTTGTGTGGTAAGAAATTAATTATTATGCTTGGGTTTGAAATCCCCAGACAATCCGACACACCTAGAGGGAGCTATTAAACTTATACCTAATAGTTGTGTGTAGGATAGATGACTGATTTCTTTTAAATGGCAAAAGTGTATGCACATAGTGCGTATGGGTAGTACGTACACGCAACTTCCCACAAAGTTACATTTATATACATAAAAAAGTAGCTAAGGATAACCATTATTATTTATGCCTAATTAATTTTCACTGACCAAATAATTATCTCACGACATTTAATGGTTCGAATCAGTGTTTCACTGTGAAGATTTCGTTTGTGAAACACGTCACATCCGAGATCTGAATCGTTTTCAGTCTTCGCGGAAACGGATCATGATTCCACAAGTTAACACAATAAATAAACTAGAAAACAGCATTTCTGCTTTTTCAGAACATAGTGTCGCCCCCGATGAATATATATATATATATTATAGGTTGGTTGGGTGGGTAGATGTTAGAGTACGGAGGAGGGTGGTGTTGTCTGGATAATACGCAATGGTTAATTATATATATATTAAAAAAAATGGGGGCTCTTGTATTATTACTATATTTTTGTTACGTATTTTATATGGATGTTGATTTGATATTTTATATGTAATTGGAGAATTTCATTAATATTATAATTAGCCTAATTATTGATTAATCTAATTTACAATTATTTGTTATTAAATTTTAAATTTACTAAGGACAATATCATATTAATTACTAATAGTATGCCATTCTTATAGTGAATAATATACGTATAAGTATGTATAATATAAATATAGTTATACTGTATGCATTAAAATTGGGTAATTATTTTTATTATTATTACTCTATTCATTTTAATATTTATTATCGGTTTAATGTTTTTGAATGTCCCACATTCATACTTTATGGTTTTTTATGGATGTCTGAAGATAATCCACACTCTATATTTGTGCTTTTTAAGTAATGGGTATTTAAGTATCATTTAACCTTCTATTTACTTCCACATGTTTTTTATTTCCTGTTCATTTTATAAATATCTGATATATAATTCATAAAAAATAATTTTTATATTTAATAATTATTTATATTAATTATTACTGAATTTTATTTTGTTTTATAGCATATAGCTATATGCTATATATTATCAATGTTCTAGAATTATTTATTTCTTAGTTTAGTTTAAATAAGTTAGCTAATAGAATATATTGTATGCTTTTAAATTTTATTTACAATAGTTTTTAAATACATTGTGTGGTTTATATTCGGTTTATAAGTCTCTATATATAAGGATATGTTTGGTTTTGCTGTTTATACAGTTATTTACATTCAAATGCTTACAATTATTTATACAGTTATTTACATTCAAATGCTTACAAATATTTATCTTGCGTTAGTTGTTTAATAGAAGTAATACTAGATGGCAGCACTAAATTTGTCTCTTTAAGATAGCTCTAATTGTTAATTTTTCTAGCTCCATTTCAGTTATAATTTAATACACCAGGGGGTATTTTTAGCTAAATTTTGACGATATTGTTAAACTGTTATTAATTAATTTAATAGTGCATTTTAAATAATGTAATTAATATCTTTTTATTTTATATTAGATTAAATGTGTTTAACAAGGTATTTCAAATTTTATTTCAAAATGTATTAACTGCATCCTTTGGTATCATTTACTGTGATTTCTTAACTGTTTTATTCACCTTAATCTTTTTGATATACTGGCATCCATGTGCGCGTGGTTTTTTGTAAAATACTGAAATATTCATCGGTATGGTGTTTATTATTTATATTTTATATCCTATAAATATTTAAATACGTTTTATTGATTCTTCCATTTCATATTATTTGTTTCTATTCTGCTTTCATTTTTAATCAATTCACTTGATTTTATGGTTGTTTGGGCACAGGGGAAAATAACTTTTAGCTTTAGCTTATTTTTCCCACAGAAAACAACCATTTTGCTTATATCATTGAATTCTGTGCCCTTGATAACGTAATTCAATGTATAAGCTTTTCAATTTTTGTCGGTGTCCACTTTTTTCTTTTTCTTCCATAATAATTCTTATATTAATTTTTTTTTTTTTTTAAATACTTACAGCTTTAATTCTTAATATTTGACGGTGGAAGGTTATGTTTAATTAATGGTTATATATATATATATATATATATATATATATATATATATATATATATATATATATATATATATAGATAGTACAAAACATATTTCAGTTTTAAGACTTAAAAAACAGCTTTTATTTTATATAGAGTAACGTCATTTGCATCCGCTGAAGAATTCCACATTTACGATCCAGCCTTAAACAACATCTATAGAAAAGTATGCATACGGCGTCACTTTACTTAAATAAGAGGAAATAAGTCACACAAATGCTCTTTAACCCCTTCGAGACGAGCGTTTTTTACAGAATTTTTAATCTTTTATCACCGATTTTTCAAAGCAGAAAATTTTGCCTAATTGAATCGGGAAAATGCTCGGATTAAATAAGAAAAAAATTTCAATAAAAATTTATTGGTGAGTGGATGCGCAGGTAAAAGTATGCGTTCCTTTCAGTTCACTTAATGAGAGATAATATCAGTTTCATTATCTATAATTTTCCTGAAATAGAAGATATTTTCCTCACACAAAGTGGATTTTGTATTGAAACTTCCACAAACACATCTTTCAGCAAATACGTAAAGAGCAACAAGCTCGTTTACGTTCAATTGTACTTTAAATAAATTTAATGTTTTCTAAAATGCAATAAGTGTATTATTTTACTAAACGTTTTACAACAATATTTTTTATGCATTGTTAATACAAAAGTATTGCCTTGAACAACTTTGCAAATTTTTCTATTACATTTGTTCTAAACTTGCAACGATGGCTCACTTCCATCTCTAAAACAGTTATGGGTATGATGCTTTGAATGGAGATACATATCAGTAATATTTTAAGAATAAATTTTTGTAAATTGATAACTACCGTAAAATCCCGATTGTACCCCCCCCCCTTCTTTCAAAAGCAAAAGAAATTGGGAGTGTGTGTGTGGGGGGGGGGGGGGGGAGGGGTTATAGTCGAGGTTTTTTTAATCATTAAAAAACCCTTCTTTATCTATAATTTATAAATACACTGCTCAAAACAATTAAAGGATATTGCAGTTTTAGGTGGATTTTGTATCTGGTAAACTGTTTAGCTGATTGATACATGGTCGACAGACATAGTAGGTTATATGAGAATAAATTACACATGTTTGGCAGAAAAAAATGCATTTTATTGCGCATTTGTGTACTAAAGGAAAAAAACACAATTTGTGCATATGAGAAAAAAAGAATAAGAAAAGGTGTTTTCTTCAAAGAAAATCATTTTCAGTAGGGGGTATGGTTTCCACGGGCGGCCAGCAACGTTGAACATCTTTGAGGCATGGACTCAATGAGTCTATTAATGACGAGTTGGGGTATTCTGCCCCACTCTTCCAGAAGAGCTCTTTCCAGTTCTTGGAGAGTTTGTGGGGGTTGTTGGCGGCCAGAAACTCGTCTTCCTAGAGCGTCCCAAACGTGCTCGATTGGATTCATGTCTGGAGAACACGTTGGCCACTCCATTCGAACGATTCCTTCCTCGAAAAGGAAATCCTCCACCAGGTTTGCACGATGTGGCCTGCAGTTATCGTCCATTAAAATGAAGTTATCTCCGATTGCTGCAGCGTAAGGGACTACAATAGGTTTGAGGATCTCATCCCTATATCGGCGACCAGTCAGAGCTCCATCTCGAATGATGTAGAACTGTCAGTGTGCCCGTCAATGGAGATGCCACCATACACCAACACTCCTCCACCGCCAAATCTGACACTTTCGTGCACGAACGCAGGATTATTCCTACTGCCACGGTCCCTCCAGATGAAAATACGCCTATTATCCGGATGCACAGAAAAACGGGACTCGTCAGAAAACAGAATATTGCTCCATTCATTTATCCTCCAGTTGACATGCTCGGTTGCCCACTCCCTGCGGTCGCGACGATGCCTTGATATTAATCTAACACATACCATCGGTCGGCGAGCATACAGACCTACAGCATGGAGCCGGTTTCGGACAGTCTGAGTTGAAATCGTGGTGCCTGTAGCCAAGCGAAGGTGTTGTTGGAGAAGAGTAGCGTTCATGGTTCGGTGTCTCCGAGCTGTTAACGCTAAATAGCGATCTTCATTGGGCGTTGTTGCCCGTCTACGACCTTGCCCTGGTCTTCGGCCTGCACATCCACTCTCCAAAAAACGGTTCCAGATCCTGGAAATGACACTTTGTGACACTCCAATGGCTTGCGCTACTTCGGCTTGAGTTTGGCCCCCTTCTAACCTACCAACAATTCTCAAAGCTTCTGAATCTGTCAAATGACTTCGCTGAGACATCGTACTCATCGAAACAAAGCAATCACTGAATGCCGATCATCCTTGTCTTCATTCTCTTTTGTCCAGTTGAAAGTCAAATTTCATTCGCTGCCGCTGAAGCGACGTTTTTGACGTCGAACTCAAAATTTGCATACTCCACAGTTTGAAAACCAGAAAAATTTGCATTTGTGATTATCTTCTTCTATTTTCGGCAAAAAAAATTTCGTTTATATCTTTATTTTATATAAAACTTCAAATATCCTTTAATTGTTTTGAGCAGTGTAAATAAGGCAAATGCAGGAGTGAAAATCTTTCGTATTTCGACAGATATCCGATAAATAGTATTTAAATGCCCCCTCCCTAAAATTTCCCCTAAACAAAAACCCCTAAGTAAAATTTAAAAGTTTTAATTTCTTTTTTAAAATTACTTCTTTTTTTATTTTATTGCAACAGTACTTAATGAATCATATAAGCCTCCCCCTGAAATCTACTTATTTTCATTTTATAATCTTTTGCTTAAACATATCACCCAGAAACTAGAGAAATACACATGTAAATTTTTCTTTATGGGGAATTTAACAGGTAATATAACTAATGATTACGATGACAAATAAATAACAGAATAAAAAGCATGTCAAAGGATATTTTTTCCTTGTGTTCACATGTGCCCCACGTGTGTTCACAACTACCCCGCTGATAGGGCACATGTGGACAATTTTTTGAATTTATAAAACTATTAAAAAATGTAAGAAGAATTATACAGGTGATTTAAAAAAAATACCATGCGTAAAAGAAAGTTCGGTTTACTATATTGAGTAGTTTTTGTTTATAAAAATTAAACCAGTTATGAGAGAAAGCTATATTTATGCGAAGTGTTCACATGTGCCCCCATCTCCCGTACCATTATCGCGCCAGTATGAAGATTTCATTTCCCAAACGTCATTTCCCAGATCAGCTGAATCGTTTTCATTATTTGCGGAATCAGATCACGATTCCAGAAATGACACACATGAAGTAAATAAATAAAATAAATGGGGAGTGAGTGAGAGGGAGCGCAGGTAAAAGTATGCGGAAACTCTACTTCCTAAAAGACCACCTGACCTCCAAAAACGGTGGCCGTGATCCGTTCGTTCACCCGCTATTGCTCGATCGGGATGTGGGGCAAGCAAACCCGCTTGGCAGAGAAATCGCTCTCGCACGTCGCTGGCGGGCCAAAAAGCGGGGGACTGGGACACACGAGAGAGAGGAATTATCAATCACCTTTTATTTCTTTTGAGTTATTCCGTCATCTTCAGAGGATTTTTTTTAGCGACAGAGTAGATTTTATTTTCGTTGGATACGAAGAAAAATCATTCAGGCTGCTAGTCACTCAGTTTCCGAATTTTCCTTGTAATGTTAAGGCTGTGGACTTTTGATGCATTTTAGGTAGATTTCGTATGAAATACCACCTATTGGGATCTTTCCTATGTTGGAATTTCGGAAAAAAGTTTGCAGATCTACACCGATCATGGCCCCTAGAACACAAAACCACCCCCAGTAAAAAACTTTATCTATTTATCTATCTATCTATATATATATATATATATATATATATATATATATATATATATATATATCACTTTTTTATGGACACGATAACCACAATTCTGCACAAATCTTTTCCAAACTGATACATAAAATCAAGGAGCATAAAATCTCTGTCAAGTTCGTCTATGAGCAAGATCGGACCAAGCGGGTGGAAATAAGGAGGGGTTTTGTGGAAAAATATATCGACTCAGTTTAAAGTAATTATTACTTCTAAAAAATGGGCCAAAAATTTGTGTATGACAGATTTTTGATAAAAATTAACTGGGCTCATGGGGCGAAAAAAAATAGGGTTTTGGGAAGAAAAAAAATCATAACTTCGTCAATTCTCAAGGTGTCAAATCCAATTAAATTTATTATAAATTGCCTTAATACTACCTACAACTTTTATAGTGACAAGTTTTTGATAGGACCAATTCTTACAGCAAAAATAAATTATAAATAGCTAGAGGTTGAAAAAAAAAATACCGTATTAAGGATGTACTCAAATCCAAACTGCTTATTTTCCGACTCATTTTTAAATTCATTTTTGCTTTCAAACACATCCAGTTGGTAGGTTCTCTTATTCAAACTGTATAATGTGCCGTAATGGTCCATTTTTTGAAAATTGCAGAATATATATTTAAAAATGATGTCAAAGTGGGCATTTTGAACCGAATTTCTCGAAGCGACTGTGCTGGAAACGAAAAACATGGTCTTACTGAGATAATAATTGTTTATAAATCAAGTTGTAATTAATTAAATGAAAAATAAAGACATAGGCCGCTTTTAAATCTCTTAAAAATTCACGCCAGCAAGTTTCATGATTTTCCTTTAAAAATGAATCTGAAAATGTGTCAGAAAATTTCGAGTTGTTGAGCATGAAAAAATATTTTTTAAATACTGCCTTAACATGATTCTGATAAAACCAGCTCTTATATAAAAATGAAATTAAAAAATCGTCAAAAGCGGCCAGATAAAATTGTTAATTTGGGTTTATCTCTAATCATAATTTGTTTTTTTAAGTGAAATTAGTTCTTCACTTCGAAATCTGCCTCCGCCTGTAGGCCGAGCCGGCAACGTTTTTTATAGTCAAAACAGTATCTCCTCCGGAAATTAATATTTTAAACTTCTTTTTATTTTCTTCTATCTTTACAAGAAGAAAGTATTGGATTCGTGAAAATTTTCGATTTTCGGTTTTCGATGGATTTACACGTTTTATGGGTCAGAGAACCCGAAAAACATGCTTTTACAAAATGTCTGTCTGTGAATCTGTTAGTCTGTGAGTCTGTCTGTCTGTCTGTATGTGACACAAATTTTGTGGGCGCTCTATCTCAAGAACTAATGCACGGAATTTAATAAAAATCTATATTAAGTTAGTCTTTGATATAAATTGGTGCTGATTAGTTTTTGGTGTAAATCGCCCAACAGGTGGCGCTGCTATGCAGCATTTTTTACGATTTCCGCAATAGCTCTATCTCAACAACTAATGCTTGAACTTTCAATAAACTTCAGATTCAAGTATACTTTGATACGATTTAGTGTTGTTTGTGTTTTGGTGCAAATCGCTCAACAGGTGGCGCTGCTGTGCTGTACTTTTCAGAATTTCCAATATAGGTGTATCTCAAGAACTAATGCACGAATTTTCATCAAACTTTAGAATCAGTTAGTCCTTGACATGAATTGACATTTTATACAGTTTGGTGTAAATCGCTCAATAGGTGGCGCTGCTATGCTATTTTTTGTGATTTCCGAAATAGCTCTATCTCAAGAACTAATGCTTGGATTTTCAGCGAACTTCAGATCCATGTGCACCTGGATAACAATTAGTGGTGTTTATGTTTTGGTGTAAATCACTCAAAAGGGGGCGCTGCTATGCTACATTTTTCAGAATTTCCGCTATAGCTCTATCTCAAGAACTAAGACAGGATTTTTTATCAAACTTCAAATTCAGATACACTTTGATATGAATTGGTGTTAAATTGATGTAATTTCTTGTATTATTTAAATGATTTAATTGACGTGATTTATATAGAAGAAAGTTTTGTGATGGCCACAACATACTAGTTTCTGTGTACTCTTCTTAAAGGATGCCTCTTTTTTTCTTAGTTTTCAAAATATTTCTAAAATCTACGCTTAATTTTATATGAAGTGTTAAAATTTTACTTCCAGTTCGTCAGTTTTTAAAACATAAAATATTAAATTAAATACATATTTAAAAAATATTTTGACAACTAAGAAAACTAGCCGGATGTACCAATCCCAAAACTTTCTTCTATCTCATACATGTTAATATTTCAAAATTCGCTATCACACTGCCAGAATTAAATGGCAATCTATGCATCTCATGAGGATTCTAAAGATATGAAATTCCGTGCATTAGTTCTTGAGATATGACTATCGCTGAAATCGTGTAAATCCAGCATAATGCTGCCTAGCAGCGGCACCTATTGTGTGATTTATACCAAATCCTAATCAGCAACAATTTATGTCAACGTCTGACTGAATCTGAAGTTTGGAGAAAATACGTACATTAGTTTTTGAGATAGAGCTACAGCGAAAATCGTGAAAATTCCTGCATAGCAGCGCCACCTATTGGGTGATTAACACCAAAACCTAATTAACAACAACTTGTGTTAACATACAACTAAATCTGAAGTTAGATGAAAATTCGTCCATTAGTTCTATAGATAGAGCTATTGAGGCAATCGAGAAAAAGGCAGCACAGAAGCGCCACCTGTTGGGAGATTTACACCAACACATAATCAGTAGCAAGTCATATCAAGGACTAACTGAATCTGAAGTTTGATGAAAATCCGTGCGTTAGTTCTTAAGATAGAGCTATTGGGGAAATAGTGTAAATCCTGCAAAATTCATCATAACAGCGCCACCTGTTGGGCGATTTACACCAAAACGTAATCAGCATCAATTCATATCAAGGACTAACTAAATCTGAAGTTTGATCAAAATCCGTGCATTAGTTCTTGAGATAGAGCTATTGCGAAAATCGTGAAAAATGCAGCATAGCAGCGCCACCTGTTTACACCAAATTTAATGTTTACACCGATTTACATCAAAAACTAATCAGCATCAATTTGTATTAAGGACTAACTGAATATAAATTTTTATTAAATTCCGTGCATTAGTTCTTGAGATAGAGCGTCCACAAAATTTGTGTCACATACACACAGACAGACAGACAGACTCGCAGAGTCACAGACAGACATTTTGTAAAAACATGTTTTTTGGAATTTCTGACCCCTAAAACGTGTAAATCCGTCAAAAACCGGAATTCGAAAATTTTCATGAATCCAATACTTTCTTCTTGTAAAGATAGAAGAAAGTAAAAAGTGACATCCTTTAGCAAGAATACACGGAAAAAAGGAGTTAAAAATATTATTTTCCCGAGGATGTATTTCAAATATACGAAGGCATCAAAAACTATAGATTTAGCATTAGTGAGGGGAATACGGAAGCTGAGTGACTAGCAGCCTTAAGGCTGTTAGTAAGCTCCTCAATTCCCCTCCCTAATGTTAAACCTGTGGACGTAGAATGCATTCGCATATTTAAAATATTTTCCCAGGAAATGAATCTTTTTGAATTCTTTTTTTTTTTTTTTTTTTTTGTGTGTGTGTACTCTTCTTAAAGAATGTCTCTATTTTTTCTTAGTTTTCAAAATATTTCTAAAATCTATGCTTAATTTAATATTTTATATATTAAAATCCGACGAACTGTAAGTATGATTTTAACATTTCACATAAAATTAAGTATATAGGGTAATTCCATCATAACTGACGTAACATTTGATCATCGAATTTTGTTTTCAAAACTATGTAGGAAATTTACTAATAAAGCTAGAACAAATTTTTACAATTTAAAATATTTCCTACTAAGGACTTAATACCCAAATACCTGCAGATTATTTCAATCTCTCTTTGAGTCCCAAAAATTGCAATTGAAAATTCTGTAACTGACGTAACATAAAATAGACAAACATTTTTTCTGCCTTCATTGAAGTACAAACATTATCAAAACTATCCCGTTAAAAAAAAAAAGTGATTTAATGCTTTCAACAACACTAAGTAATGCCAAATTATAACAGTAACTTGTTTAATTAATTTCTGAATAATAAAAAAGAAAAAAAATGGCATTTACACGTGTAACTGACGTAACTTTTATTGTGTAACTGACGTAACATTATACTTTCCAAAGACAATAATGGTACTTAACTTAGTTTGTAAACAGTAATTTAAAATGCCTTTTTATTAGGATTTTATTCTAGAATATAAAAATATCAAAGCAAAGAAAACCCCCACAAATGATACTTTTTTCTGGAATTGCCCTATATCTTAGAAAAACTTTGAAGGCAAAGAAAAAAAAAAATAGACACATTCTTCAAGATCAGTACACACGAAAAAGAAGTTAAAATTATTACTTTACCGAGGAGATAGTTTAACAATAAGAACGCATTCAACGCACATAGGTTTAACATTAGCGAATTGAATTGCGGAACTGACTGACTAACAGCCTTAATACAAAATGTTCTAGAACGCTCTCTATTATGGAAGATTCTTAAATTGGAAGATTTATCACCAATGGCAGAGCGATTACTTTCATTTGTTGAAAACTGTTGTTGTACGTATTATGAAAGATTGAAAATACGTGTTATCTACAGTTGCAAGATTTATTTCTCTTTTTCTCTCAAGACAAAAAAGAAAAGAAAGCAAAAAAGAGAAAAAGAAAGGGCTTTATTGACAATCGTTTTTTCTTAAATCACAGTACTGTTATTTTTCGTTTTTTCACATCCTACTTGAACTTTGTTGAATGTGCCAGTAATAGGGTAAAGTGCCCATATTTCATCCCCCTTAACTTCTCCACTTCTGATAAAGTGGCGCCACTTATGACGCAAGGTAAAAGGGGTCAGTATTGAAGGTTTCCTTCACCAAGGCGCATACATAAATTAATGACGCGAATTTCCCATTTTTAGAAGACCTGAGTTCTTATTACGTCGTTTGTAGAACGTTATTTACTGTACTGTAAGTATTTATTTCTTATTCATTGCATGTATTTTACGTAGGTAAGATGCTGACAGTAGCATACAATGAGTTTTAGGACGCTCCGTTCATCTTACGGGAACTGAAGCTCCGTCATATTGGGAAGTAGCGTGGTTCCAATTTCGTCGCCCTTGCAGTTATTTTCGTCCTGGGGACGAAATTAGGAATGTTTTTTCATGACAATTTTTTCAATTTTTTCCTCATGTTTGGATGGCTAATGTTTCGTTATGCTATTCTTCCACTGATAATGAATACATTTCTTTGGGCCTTACTTTAATGTAAATTAAATTACTTATCTATTTAGAAATAAATTTTGACTTAGTTATAAGTTAAGCCTCGGCGTATTGGATTTTTTTTTTTTTGGGGGGGGGGGGAGGAGGGGACGAAATTGGGATCATTTTTTTTTTTCTTTTGCATTTTTTAGATACTTTTGAAAAGACAATTTTTCGCTTTGTTAAAATTATTTGTACGATATTTGCCTATGTTTTTAAGTGAGTGGGTAGTTAGTCTATGTAAAATCCAAATTTGGTAGGTTTTCACTGAAAATTACAACATTTAGGGCCTAAACGTGACAGGGGGGGGGGGGACGAAATATGGGCACCCCTATCTTAATTATGAAATATTCCTTAAAAACAGTTATAATTATTATTTTCCAACTACATTTCTATTACATTTTTCTGTCAACAAATTTTAAGTAATTTTGCATTATGAATCAAAAACTAATTATAAAAACAAAAACAAATCAAAGCATCTTAAAATTTCGTAATGGTCGTGGACATTGCAATAATGGCCACTCTACAGAAAGAAAATTCATATTTAAAAACAAAGCAAGGAATAAAACAAACGAAACTGAAGGTAAAGATGGTAACTAAATTCAAATTTTATAATATAGATATTTTTAGCTTAAAATATTGTCCAGTTTACAAAATATTAAAGTCAGTCTTACTTTTTGCCATAATTTGAGTGAGATACGCATAATTGTGACACAAAAAGTTTCAATATGAGGTTTTTGAATTATTTGAGATGAGTGCATATAATGAGCTAATTGAAGTAAGCGCGTATGATGAATTATGTAAAATAAAGGATATGATAATAAAAAATGGAGGATATTGTCGTACAAGAAACTTGTAAATGTACAACAAAGATGAAAAACGTACAATCTGGAAACCATGTATTGTATGTATTTATATTGAATGTATTGTAAAATATTGTATGTAGACATGCATAGTGTAATGACTCATGTTGTAATGAGTTAGTAAATATATAAGATGGAGGCATGTTAAAATATAGGTATATAAGTAGAGGAAAAGGTCCAAATACCGGCTACCACTTTTGTTTTCAGTTTAGATCATACAATTTTCAAAATTAGTAAAAGAAAAAGTTACAGCAGGGTACCTTGACACGTTTTACACCTATTTAGAGGGAATAAAATCGGTTTAATAAGCTTTTTCTGTTTATAAAAAGCAAAATTCCGAAAGTCTTCAAATCATGAGTTTTGAAAATGGGGTCTAAATACCGGCTACTCAAGTTTCTTTCCAAAAGATCACACAAATAGAGCTAATGACAATTATTAATCAATTTGAATATTATTTTAATAAACTTTATTAATTAATAACATTTCTTATGCACAGAAAAAATGCGTAATTATTAATAAACAAGCATTTTTGACAAATTTATAAATTTCTTAACGACTATCTCTCACAGTCTTCTTTCCATTATGTTTCTAATTTTGTTTTTTAACGCGTAAAAAAAAGCTTGCTGACTGAAATGAGAATTATTTTATCTGAAAAAATCACAAACATAATATCACTCTCTGCGTCGGTCCAGTAGTTATAGGCCCACATATAGCATTCTTAACTTTGAACCCAGAATCCCCTCCCCCACTCTTGTCCGCAGAGAAAGCATTCATGCAGAAGACGCAAATTGCATCATCTTCCTTTGTTGAATATCTTCCTCTTTCACATTTTAAAAATCCAATTTCTGCCCCTTTCACCTGTTTTTCTCGGTGATTTTTCTTCTTTCCCTTCACATTTATGGCAGGGAATTTTGGAGTGTCCAACAGCGCTTTTTTGTGAAGTGATCCGGTAACCAATACCGCTCCTGAAGAATTACGGTCACGGTTGCTTTTTTTCATATTGCGAAATGGGACTGGCATTATTTTTCAAACATTTAAATTAATTTATTAACTATGGAACTATTTAAATCATCTTTTTCCCCTCCTTCAATCAGAGCAACCGAGAGAGATCCAAATATCGGCTAATCGGTATTTAGACCACTCTAGGTAGCCGGTATTTGGACCACTGCTATGTTTAAGTTAAAACTGGTTTTACTCATTCATATAATAAAATACCAATAACGTGTTTGTGGCAATTGAGAGGTAAATATGTCTAGAAAATAACTTACTCATCAATTCAATGCAGTATACGATCAGTATATTAAAAAAAAAAAAATGAAAAACACATATCTGAAGAACCTTTCATGTTCCAGTTTACGTCTTTTCGACACTTTTGCATTTGCTGTTTGTAAACGAGACAGACTTTAGCGACGTACTTCTCGTAACTTTCTTTTCTCAATCAAAGTTACAAATTCTGACTATCGCCGCTAGGCTGCGTTGCGCTCAGTTCTCAGAACACCTAGTAGCCGGTATTTGGACCCTAGCCGGTATTTGGACCTTTTAGTCTATATAGGTAATCTATTAAACATGGAGAATTAAGCCTGGAGGTAAAAATTATTAAAGTATGTGGTGATTTAAAAATTAAGAAGTTTTCACTAATTTTGCAACTCTAACGCGTAAATAAAAGGGAAGTTTTCGTTTCAATTGCAAAACGCATGAAAATACAGTAAAATATCATTTACATTTTTCTCATCAATGTTTTCAATTCGTTTGTAGGTTTTTAATCTTAGGACCCTTATTCCTTAGTATGTTTTGCAATATTTGTTTCATTTGCAAGACTAAATAAATGTGTTACCTAATTTATTATTATTATTATTATTATTCCCTTCCCACCCACGATTTTTATGTAAAATTCATTTTTGGGTAATCAATTAGTACTCAGTAAGATTCTTCTTGTACGTTTCTCGTATTTTGTTTTATAATAATGCTTATTGCTATACGTAAGTTTCATATTTAATCATATATCATAGCTGCCAATTTTCATGCCTTTTTCCTATCACAATTTTTGAAGAGAAAAATTTGCCTTAGTTATCCCTAAAATTTTGGTGGTTAAATAAGACAATTTTTTTTATTCCGCATTAGTGATAAGGTAAAAGCGCAAAAGTTGGCAGCAATAATGATATAAATAATATACGCTGCATATTTAAAGAAAAAGAAAAAATTCACTCAACAACAAAAAAATTTTCACACATTTTACGACAATTACTTAATTGTGTGAAACTTTCTAACTATAAAATTTGAACTAATATTTAACAAATATTAATAAATAAAACATTTAGAGCTATATGAAGATTTATGATATAATTTTTTTCCCTCGGCAAATGTGCTACATTTTTATCCAATATATCTTAAGATATGTACAAAAATATTTACACGATAAAAGTACGAAAAAACTTTTAGAAAGTTGCATAGGAAATAAAATATATATTAATTTCACAATTACATAAAAAATATTATTTTGAGATATCTCCTATTATGGTTTTCTGTTTAAAGACTTTTCTCGATTGTTTCTCGAAACTCATGTGTTTCCGCCGTAGTTGTACAGTGATATTTTAAAAGAATAAAAATTGTGACTTTTGCAGATATCGATCAGTGATAGGTTATCAATAACAAATTTGCTATTTTATACAGATTTTAAATAAGAATCGATCCTAAATATTCGCGCTCGTGACAACATTTCGGGATTTTCATGTACATGAAAATCTCGAAACGTTGTCGTGAGAGAATATTTAGGATTCATTATTTGTAATGTAAGAAGAAATAACTTTCTTAGCGCAGTGAATTGATACTGATACATCCGTTTACTAAGCTGTAGGTTTTACTGCAATAGAAACATTATTTAAATTATTATAATGCTACAAATATAATGAAGTTTTAAAACATTAAGCTACACCATAGGTGCCAAGTTGCCACTAATCCTCCGTAATATGTGGGTTAATTTAACCCTGGTTTAATATATTTCGCACCAGAATTTTTTTTCAGTGATGAAATTAAATAAGTTACACGTAGAAAACTGGAATTAAGTAAATAAAGGTTCTTCAAATAATTTTTCTGGTTCGGAACGTTGTTAAACTGGGTTAAACTAACCCACGCATTACGGAAGATTAGTGCGAACTTGGCACCTCTGCTACACTGTTAAAAAATTTGCAGCATTCTGGCAGGTCATTTGACCGTTTTTTCCGAAAACGGTTACACAACCGTAATTTTAACATTATTCTGACCATATTATTGGCCATTTTATGGTCAGAATATAGTTAAATTATGGTTATGAAACCGTTTTTTCAAAAAACGGTCGAATGACCTGCCAGAATGCTGCAAAATTTTTAACAGTGTATGATTAATACTTTCACAGAAAATATTTCTATACGTAATTAATTTTTTTATACTATGTTGCAGAAGATCTTTTTTTAACATAAAAAAATACAGAGAAAACAACATTACAATTTTGCCCTTTTGCTCGGCGGCCAGGAAGTTTTAAATAAAACAAATTTTTCAAAAAAAAAAAAATCTTGATACAATTTAAAAATTTTATTAACAATTTTCTACTGCGTACTTTCGATATTAGGCTCGGGCTCTGACTGACGACCCAAAATGTTCCGGCCTCGGATATCAAACCGTCGGACTCGGGCTCCGAAAACAGAGCCCAAATTTATCTCTACCATTTGTCCCTTAACCCAATTATCTCCACAAGAAAAAAAAAATGTTTTCCGGGTTCCTTATACCGAGATTTTATTACTTTTCGGAGCTAGAAATAATTTCTTTCATTTCTGTGTTATGTATTTAATTTTAAAATGTTGATACAGGCGAAAAAAGATAATTTTTAAAGAAATAAAATAATTTTGATGCAATTTAAAAATCCCATTAACAATTTTCTACTATATATTTTCAATATCGGGATCGGGCGGTCTCTGATTTCAAACCGTCGGGGTCGGGTTTTTTTTAAAAAAAGCCTCAGTTCATAAAATCTTCGGCTGAAATTTTGATGCGCCGGCTTCGGTATGTTTTCCGGGTTCCCTATACCGAGATTTTATTGTTTTTCGGAACTAGAAATGAAGACTTCCCTATATTACGTATTTAATTTTAATACATTATTACAAGGGGGGAAGGGGATAACTTTTGAAATAACATTTCAAAAAGTAAGCGATGGCTTAAAAGTTAGGAGATAAAGAATGCTTCTTGACCATCTCGCCAAAAAAAAAAAAAAAAAAAAAAGGAAAAAAAATCCTCTCAGATCTAAATTGAAGTCTGGATCCGCCCTTGACCATGCCCTCAACACAACAATGCGCTTTTAACCCAGGCTCCTAGCTATAAAATACAATTATAAGGTCACAATAGAGCCACGAGCTATATTAGTTGAAAATTATAATTCTTCTTTCCTTTAAGTACACATTCAAGGATACCGGCTATTAAGAAAACTGTAATTTTATTTCCAAACCTCCCACGAAACCGATTTCGAGCCTAATGACCGATAGAGCGGTCTGGAACCGGGTCAGACCTGGCTCTTTCTTTTTTCTATTATTTTATCTCTCATGGGTTCGAATGCCGACCTTAATGGCGGAAGAACGATATCGCACCCCTTTTTATCGGTTGATCAGTCAAGGGAGTGAGACAGCCTTGACATTGATACTCCGACCTCGTTTTCCGATCGTCTGCCGATCTTTTTTTCGCCGTCATCCGTGACACAATCCGATGACAAAAGCACTTACAAAACGATAGGTTGAAAAGTGTCATCTACGGTTTGTTTCATTCATTTACATATGCAGTTGTCAAATATTTCATCAAGTGCTTTATTGAAGACCAAAAAGAATCATAAAATGATCCTATTGTTGAATTCTTAGCGTCTAGATTTCATACATTCATTCGACGACTAACTTATTCCTGCATAATTGATTTCTATATTTACAAATTGAAAGCAAAACAAAACACAACAAAAACCACCGATACTTCTGAGTGGTATAGAAAAGAGAATCAAGGGAGGTCGGGAAAGTCTGCGAGGACTGGGCGGTACTATAAATTGGGATTAACACGTAAGGGAGAATTTACTATAGACCCTTTCAGTGTGACGTCAGTCATGACGTTTTGGTTGGAAACTGACTCCAAACAAACGGTTGCTATGCGTCATTTCTTTTTAAATATAACTCGTGGAAAATGTTACCAGTACATATCAAGTTTTAAAACACTTAGATGTGAGATATAGATATAAGATATAGCTGCAACATACAAACAAAATAGAAAATAGAACATAGCAACCGTTTGTTTGGAGTCAGTTTCCAACGAAAACGTCATGACTGACGTCACGACTGAAATCGTCTATTCTCCTGAACAAAGAAAAACTCCGTAGTACATTCGTCGCCTCAGAGCAACATTAAGACATCTAGTAATAATAACAAGTTGGAAATTGCTCGTCAAACGTGGCAAATGAGGTGCGTTCGTACTACAACTACTTTTATACATATTTTTTGCACCGCATATTATGCTGAATGATAATTTTTAGTGCACTTCATATCCATTTCATTCTGTTCGAAAGGCTGTGACATCATTAAAATGCACTTGAAATAATTTTTTCCCATTGGCCGTCATGTAACGGAAAACTTTTGATTGTCCCTGTAATTAAATTATACATAGGATTTTCATAAAATTTGAAATGACTCGACAAAATTTTGCAACAATTATATATTTAAAATTTCAGACCATTCGGTTGGGTAGTTTTTGCTCTGTTATATTTGGACAGACGGACAGACAGACGGACTGAACGACGACTATAGGTATTTATATAATTACGAACGGGCCTAAAAATGAGATTTTTGACTTACTGCTATGAATAACTGTGTTTGCATCTAGTGGAACAACTTCTGAAACACAAAGTTATGTTTAATACTATATCCCAGATGTGTTTTAAAAAAATTCCCTATGCTGTCCCACTACATGCAGATACGCAGTTATTCATAGCGGTGAGTCAGACATCTCATTTTCGATTATTACTAGATGTCCTGCTGTTGCTGTGAGGCGACGATACAGTAGAAACCTCGATGCAACGATCGTTCATTTTAGAAACTTTCTTCTTATAACGTCCGATCGAAAAAAATCGTTATATAATCATCCATGCAGAATTATTTTTACATCGAAAAGAACGGTCAGTTAGACCAAACATCAACCCCTTGGGGACGAGCGACCGGTATACGTGCCGCGTAAGATGCTCAGAATCTGTGATTATTCTCACCAGTAAATTTTTATTGTAAATTTTGCCTTATTTAATCTGAGCATTTTCCCGATTCAATTAGGCAAAAATTTCTCTTTTGAAAAACCGGTGATAAAAGATTAAAAATTCTGTAAAAGACGCTCGTCCCGAAGGGGTTAAATGAGTTTAACTTTATATGACCCTAATATAGTCAGATACTCTTAAAAGTATGGCCAAGTAACCGTTATCTTTAAATGTGTCGAATGGCTGGACAGTTTGCTGCAGATTTTTAACAGAGTATTACATATCTTCAGTGGCATGAAAATCATGAAACGTTTTCATGAGGAAATATTTAGGATTGATACACTATATGGCCAAAGGTGACCGGTCACTTGGGATTTTAGACGTTTTGTTAAATATCTAGAAACGTACATGAGGAATTAACCTGAAACTGCAGGTGTGTAAACAGTATAGTATAGGTCATATATTTCCACGAGCATTTTTTTCCCGAAACCCCATAGGGGATCGCCAATAATTTCTCTTTTGAAAAACCGGTGATAAAAGATTAAATATTCTGTAAAAGACGCTCGTCCCGAAGGCGTTATAACACAACACGACTTTCCAGCTTTTAAGCACTAATTTAATATTTTTTGTAAGATGTAGGAACTCGTAGGATGGTTTTTTTGTACTTAACTTTTTGCACACTGTTATAATTAAAATTCACCTATTCGAAAGTCTTTGGTGATAGTACCAAAGTTCCAAACGGAACAAAATTTCCGTAGTGTTTGTAGTTAAACTGAAAATTGCAAGTTAAACTATAAAAATTGAAAAAAGCCGCGGTCTGAGAGACCGGTAACATCAGTTAAAGGTTAAACTTATTTCAAGGCATCTGCGCTTTGAAAGAAATCGTACAACTATTACGATTGAGTTAACTTTTATTAGTTAAGTTTCAGATTAGTTAAAATAATTGTATTTTAACATATATTTTATTTTGTAAGGATTTGAGGCTATGATTTCTTTTAACAAAAATTATGTTATTTTCATAAGGTTTTATTTAACTTGCAACGATCGTCCTACCAGTTTAAAATTTATACTCGAACTTTAACTCACTTTCAAATGTCCGATCGACAAAAAAATCTGGATACCGTCAACAAGTTTAAGAAAGAGTTTTAGATTAGATAACATAAACTTGCAATGATTGTGGTTTTTAACTTTTGTAATTACGTTTTATGTATTTTTTAACGTATTTTATGTATTTTTTAATTCACAAAAACTTCACTTTTAACCATCATGTCAGGATTTTTTGCAAATCATAAATTTCAAGGTCAAAAAATAGCGAAAAATCTGATACTATAAAATAGATGCAATACTTTTTTATTCTGTTTAATTTTATTTAATTCAATAATTTATTCAATTATTTTGGCTTATACTGGGTTTCTTACAGCTAAACAGGTCAGGGGTCCGATGAGGTTGGGAGGGGTTAGGGGATCAGTTTTAACTTTGAGCATTTTAACTTCGAAATTTGCGATTTTTGAAAAATCCTAAAGTGATGGTTTAAAATGAAGGTCATTTTCGGATTCAGTGAAAAAAAATACATAAAAAACATCAAAAGCTAAAGACACAATCGTCACATCTATTTTATAGTATCAAATTTTCGCTATTTTTTTACTTTTTTTTTTTTAATTTACGATTTGCAAAAAATCTATACGTGATGGTAAAAAATAAAGGTCAATTTCGTATAGTAGTACAGAATACATAAGAATCAGTTATCAAAAGCTGGAAAACATGACATAACCCAACTTTTGCAGGCTAGTGTAATCTAATAACATTTAAAAAAAATGTATCATTTTGTAAAGAATTGAGGCTGTTAATTTTCATCATTTTATTTAACAAAAATTCTGTTTTATCTTTTTTCTTATATGTTTATTACAAATTGTATATTTTGCATTAATATGTCAGAATGATTAAAGATTTCAAATTTATATTGCAATGTTAATTTTACTCTGAACCATTTTTTAATGTGTTCGATGAAATTATATTTCTACTAAATTTGTGAATGATCCCTAATTTGCAGCAAAAAATATGCTCCAACTTTAAACAGCTATTACTCTCGGTCAGTTTTAATCGTAAAATAACGGGATTTTTTTTTTGTCTTTACTTGTCAGTGTAACAGGAAAATTTTACTAAATATAACTTATAGGACCGGGAGACCATATAAAAATTTAAATTTTTTAATTTTTTTAAGAAATGTTTTTCTTGACCCAAATCGCTTTAAAAATAATTCTTTACCTTATTTAATCAGTTTTATAATTGGAAGTATAGTATGCATCTAGGACCAACGGTTGCGCAAATAGAGTTCGGGCAGGTTATACGTGGATACCCTGTATATTCGCCAAATGAGAGGTGAAATGAAAGTGCCGTTTGCGGTTTATCGTGTTTGCTCACACACACAAATCATGATTACTAGAGATCGATCGAATATTCGGTTTCGTTTTCGTTTTCGGCCCAAAATCTGAGTTTCGCTGAACATTTGTTTTCGGGAAACCGTTGCCGAAAATTCGATCGGGACAGAAACTTGATCAAAACCATCCGAATTCCAAAAATCTCGTTTTTTTTTTTTTTTTTTTTTTTTTTTTTTTCTGGAAATTTTCGCCATTACTCATTGGTTTGAGCTGTGTCGGCTCAAATGAGACAATATTCTTGGATGAGACAATATTCTTAAAATTTGGAAAGAGATGCTCTGCAGAATAATGAAACAATATTACAGAATAATTCACGTTCACTAATATCCATTTTTAATATTGCAGTTAGTTTCATTATGCATGAGTTCGCGTGATTTTTGTTTATCAGTTTTCAAAAAAAAAAAAAAAAAAAAAAAAAAAAAAAAAAAAAAAAAAATGCGAAAATATTTTTATCATTATATACCTTGAAAATGTTACCGTCAGACCAATGAAGCATGTCGACATGAATAAATAAAGATATTTATTTGACTTTTAAATATATTTTTATCACTTTTAGCAAATATTAAGTTAGTTTAATAATTTCTAGGCTTAAAAGTTTTGTGTTAATGCTAACGTTGTTTTCGCTATTGTGCATTTTTTTTTTTTTAAATCTGACCTGTAATGACTGATAAATTCTTATAATAACCTTTGAGGGGGCAACTGCTCCCCCTCCCTAGCCTTTCCAAATGGCACTCGTTTGCAAAGAGAGACGCACATATGTATTCGCATAAAAAAATCAAGAAGGTATTAAAATTAAGTATATTGATTAAATTTGTTATTTTAAAATTCAAATTTCTAATAATTTTATATGTATATAAAAACTTTATGAAATATTCATTATTGACAATTTTCTCCCTTTTTTAACTACATTACTAAATAATAAAAGTCTAAATCATCTGACTGTCATCAACAGTTCCGGGCTGACCACTTCGCTTTTTCTATGCCAGGCGGCCAATTTGGTAATTTAATGTTAGCCGGGCGCAGGTGATAAATCGCCAAATATTGTTCCATCGCCATCATGTCATCGGTATTATAATAGTCCATTTCATGCGACTATCATAAGCAATTTTTCGCGTGGTAAATTAAAACAAAGCTTTGATGTTGAAATTAAATGTCATGGCTCATGGTATTATTTTATTTATTACTTTTTTTTTTATTTTTATTTTTATTTTTTTTTTTTTAAAGCAATAATTGAGAGTCATAAATTTTAAATATTTCAGTTTTAAATTAAAGTTATGCATTTTAAATAAAATGAGTGAAAGTACTATATTTTAAATGAAATTAATGAAATACGAAAAAATACGACAGGAACAATGTTTGGCGATTTATCTGCACCCGGCTAACATAAAAATGCCGAGTTTATGATTTCTGTATCAGAATCTTCGTATTTGGCGAAGGATTGAGCATGTATTTTAAATTACGTATAAAAGTAACATGATAACAATGCTTAGCATAGATTTAAGGGAGACCAAACTGGTCTCCAAGGGCAGCTAGTTGTTAAATAATTATTGATAAATGCCTGTGATTATTGGTTGTCATAAAGTAATAAAAGTTGTATTATTATTTATGTTTTGTTTTTATTTGAAACTTATACACACGCATGCAAATATACTTGTGTATATATGTCTGTTTGTTAGAAATCAGTTGCTATAGGAGAAGGACGTCTAAAGCAGCCAATGAGGCCAAAGTGGCCATTTGAGTGTTTTCCGCTGTGTTCCCGCCACTCTCAGAAACTGGGCGAACATCGAACAACCGTCACAGATACTGGTTGTAACATCTGAGAGTTTGAAGCGAAAGACTACATTTTTCTAATTCTGAACTCATTTTATTGCTTTTCGCATTTTTAGTTGCGTTCGTAATTATATAAATACGTAGCCCCTATAGTCGTCGTTTGGTCCGCCTGTCTGTCCGTCCGTCCGCATTATAACCGAGCAAAATCTACCCCAGTCGAATGGTCTGAAATTCTAAATATATAATTGTTGTAAAATTTTGTCGAGTCATTTCAAATTTTATGTAAATCGGATGTATATAGTTTAATGACAGGGACAGTCAAAAGTTTTCCGTTACATTACGGCCAATGGGGAAAAAATATTTCTAGTGCATTTTAATGATGTTACAGTTTTTCGAACAGAATAAAATTGATATGCACTTATGATGTGCACTAAAATATACTTTCAGTGCAATATGCGGTGCAAAAAATATTTATAAAACTAGTTATATTACGAACGCACCTCATTTGCCACGTTTGATGTGCAATTTCCAACTTCTTGATTTTAGGCAAGTGGTTCAATTTGTTGATTATATTAGATAAATAATGTGTAGTGTTATAATTATTTGTTCTTATGCTGTTTGATCGGCGTGGAATAACTTTTTAAATGAGGTATGTTTGATAACGCTAAGTCATGCACATTAGATGCTAGGCCCGAATTTTTGTAATGGTGTCATTCCGGGAAAAGTGGCCACAAAGAGATCGTGCAAAATGGTCAGGTGGCTACTTTGTCCTGAAACGATTTTTTATTCACTGTTCATAACAAAATACTACTCAAAAGATAATTAAAAAAAAAAAAATACTACTCCAAATACTTTGAAAGGAAAAAGACAGATCAGGGCAATAACTTCTGCAGAGAAAGGCTTACTCTAGATCAGGGTTAGCGAACCTTTTTATAGCCGCGTTGCAATTTTTTTCCAAAAATATTTTACATCACCTTGACGTGCCAACTAATAAACAAATTTAGTGGATTAAAAAATCATAAATAAAAATCTCTTATTAAGATTTTTTAAAAATGAGTATTACAATGTAATAACCTTAAAAACAATTATATTTTAGAAATTACTTTAAAAAAATTATGTGGTTAATTATGTTGTTGCATCTTAGAAGAAAAATCATTAATATCAGGTTCACATTCAGTTAATTTCAACAGAATGCAAACTGAACTGGATTTATTTGACAACTACCTTTTATTTGATTTGTTGTATTATTCATTTGCGAAAACAATGGTCTTCGGGTCATAGATGGAAACATTAAAAGGTCAAACACCAGATTTTTTAAACAGTTTTGAAAATTTTACCATTGGTACTTATGCGGTAATTTACGGTATTTTAAATAGCCGCAATTTAAATTCTGCAATTTCCAATTAATCCAGTTTTGACAAGATCAGGACATCTAAGTTTGTATATTTTGTGCAAAACGCTGTATAATAATTTAGAGCCACAAGCAACACCGTGCCAAAATTATTGTTTCGTGTTCCACCTTTGGCACGCGTGCCATAGTTTCGCCGTCCCTGCTCTAGATATTTGCGGCCTGCATGTCTGTTGGGGGCATGTGTATTCCTCCATTTGTCCTGTTGATACTCATTACTGTTTACTTTATCTTGTAACAATTTAATACTTAAAATATTACAATACATAATGCTTATTCTTAATGTGTGCTATACTTTAGCTTGTGTTGATTAAATATACATCCTAAATCAATGTGATTTGTTCCTTTACCTATGCTGGGCACTTTATGCAGCCTAGGCGGACAAAGTGTCCATTTTGTAACTTTTCTTTTAAAGTAACGTGTCCTTAAAAAAGAAAAAGAAAATAGCAATTGAAACTAAAGTTATTATAGTTATTATTGATACTTTTTCTAGAATTTTACAGAATAAAAAGGCATCATAAAAATTCATCAAACCTTAGAGTAACGCTTCCTTTCTCTATATGTATAGTTAATTAATAATTATACAAATTTATATATGTATTAATTACTTAAAAATAGAATTTGGACTGTTTTGTTTTCGGCCTAAACTAGTAAGAGTACCGAAATTCAGTTTCGGTCGAACACTAAAGATTACAATACTTTTCTCACTCTGTGAGTTTCTAAAGAAAAAATCCATATCGCCTAAGAAATCTGTTTTTTATTATTCTTGGAATTCAGACGATACAATATCTATAGGGGGGAAGAAAAAGAAAAAGAATGTAATTGAAACAAGTTATGCCTTCACCCAAACTGAAACAGTTGTAAACGATGCCATTACATTAAACCGAACGTGAATCAAATGAAGATATGATTCTATAAGCTATTATAAAAGGAGGCTTTATATCCTACATAAAAAGAAACTATTACATTCTAATAATAGACCATGATTCAATGGATAAACTGAATAGTCTATGTATAATTCATAGGTTAATGCAGATGTCCTCTTCATTACAGGCGTTCGAAACAACATTCGAATCGTTAACGATTGGTGATATTGAATTTAAGAAATGGTCATTGTCATATAGACGCATTGTTCTGGTTCATCTGACTTCGATCATAGTGCACGATTTGTCGATTGATCCCTGAAGACCTGCCTTAATCCTCGCATTAATGGCTTCAGTTTGATATCGTGTCATCAGTGCCATTTTTTTTTACGCACGATCGTACGTAATATTGTATAAGATAGTAGCTCCACACAATTTTTTTTATAAAGGAAATAAATAAAGATATGACCTTCTAGAAAATTTCTATATCAAATTCCTTGTTCAACAACGCGAAACTTTCGGACCCACTTTTGGACATCCATTCTAAAACATAAAGGCATAAAATTAGCAGACCTGATGACCATTGAAGAAATTTTGAATCAAATGGTGATTTTCATTTTTAGGGTTTCATACTTAAAAAGTAAAAACGGAACCATTATAAGATCACTCCTGTGTCTATCGGTCTCAGCTGTTTCACTCCTAAACTATGGAACGTGGAAAGTTCAAATTGAGGGAAGTAATGAAGACTATTGTCCCACATATTTTCAGATTATTAAACATTCACAAATATTATTTTAGAAAAATGTAGAGGGGCTAATTAAGTTACTTGAAAAAATATCATTTCTTTGTATATCGTGTGGAAGCACTCGTAACGTTGAACTCAAAAATACATTTCTTTTAATTTTACATATTATATTTTTACAGATTTAGAGGTAGTAGACATTAATTTAAATCTTGCAGGAAAACTATAGCGATTACCATAAGTCACATAGTTTTTGAGCAAATCGCATTTTCCCGTTAAACAAAAATTTAGAGTTTCGCGCCTTCAACAAAGGTGTTGTGGAGCGCTGGAGGTACCTATCGTAGCAGAAGTACGAAAGCATAGTTGCTCATGATTTAAAAAAAATCGTCTGTAATTAACCGAGATATTAACCCTTAAATGAAGGTTTGGACGGTTTGAACATACATAATGACAGGGGCGGCATACTCTGTGTACCATCGGCTTTTAAAGCCTAGATAACAACTTTTAATGATATATTTGTGTAATGCAATGCCCAGTAGCAGCATAAAAGCAATACACATCAAATTGTTAAAACCAGACTAATTTAATTGGAATGAATCACATAAATACTATGGGATTCGCGACTAGTTTGCTTTCAGTGGATCTCTCAATACGCCTCCCATGTCTTTAAAAGTTAATTAAAAACCTATCTGGATAAACGCGGCACAGACCAAGGCGGCTTTGCAACTTTGCGACCTCCTTTCGAAGCGCGCTTAGCACAATGCTAAGTTTAATCTTTGAACAAGGGTTTTGTTTTAGCTACACTGTAAAAAGAAAAGATTACTACTACCCTGAATTTAGTTTTATGAAATGCCAAATGAAGTTTAAATATGCACTACTTTTATTGTCAGTACCGAATTAAGTTCATCATAAACAGATTTGGATAAGATTAAAAAAAGAGTTACACAGAATAGCAATATTTGATGTTATTTAGGCTTCATATCTATTTGAACTTTTATGGCATAACCATTCATACTTTTCTAGTATATACAGCTTAAACCAACCCTACAATGTATAGTATTTTATAAAGTCTTATTATTCTTGTAGCAACGTATTTTTTTTTTTTACAAATAAAGTTAATAATTCATATATTTATTGTACGGAACCTCCTGAGCCCGAGTAATACTGGCACTTGGCCGTTTATTTGATAAACAAATTACTTATTGAGTTCTAAGCGATATTTGTCAAGTGATGAAGGGTGCGCTCTGTCGCGCCCACAAATTCGGTTCAAAACGCCCATTTTGACAATACTTTCTGAATCTTCTGCCTTTACCAAAAAATGAAAAAAAAAAAATCATTCTTTTGCGTAGTTTCTGAATAAGAGCACCTGCAAATTTCATACGTTTCCGAACAAAAAATGAATTCAGAAATGCGTCAGAAAGTAGTTTCTTAAGATTTGAGAACTGCCTTAAGCTATTTATGTTTATTGTGTTACTTAGCAATTCAGTTTCTAAAATTTATTCGACTTTTTCTTAAATTCTTAAATTTGCCTATTTAAAATTTTCTTAATTTCCTAATCTATATACGTTTATTGTGTTACTTAACAATTCAGTTTCTATAAAATTCATTCGACCGTTTCATAAATTCTTTTATTTAATTACTTAACTTGTTCTAAAATTACTAAATCTCTTAATGAGAATTTTTCTTAAATTTGTTTTAATATAGTGATTTTTCAAAAATTTGTACAAGTGCACCTTTTGCACTTAGGAGTTTTATGTATTGAACATTTTTATATGTGACGGAACGTTAATTATTTTTAGCACCAAGTGAACTTTTTGGCTAACTTAGTGTATTTCGTTTGTTTTATAAATTACTATTTTTAGACACTAGGACACCCCTACGAGCTATGCTAGCCAACCCCCATTGAGACACCGCAAACTCTAAAAACACGCTAATTCGACCGGCTTTAAAAAGATTGCAGAACTATAATTAAAAAAAAAAAAAAAAAAAATAAATAAATAAATAAATAAATAAAAAAAAACCAGTGGCGAATTCCCTGTAAAAGGGTTTCCATTCATTTCCCCTTGATTGGGGAATTTTAAGGCCGGATCAGACGCTGTTAAACATCTACTGGCTATTTTTATGTTTTATTAAATAAGATCAGTTAAACATTTGAAAAAAAAGCTAATATAAAATGAACTGTGTTAAACATCTACTGGCTATTTTTAGCTTTGATTAAATAAGATGAGTTAAACATTTGAAAAAAAAAAAGCTAACATAAAACGAACTATGTAAACAGAGTCTTTGCATCCGGGTATTTTTTTTTAACAATGCTATAACAGAATTGTTTTAAATAAAATATTTTAAATGTATCGTTTTAAATCTGATGTATTTTTCACTAAAATTTTCTTTCTCTTTTTCGTATTCACGGGAAAATACTTTTGTTGTTAGAAAGAAAATATTATCTGCACTCTCTTAGAATTCACAACAGTAGTTTAAAAGATCATCTCAAAATATGAAATAAATGTCTCTCGCAGTATAATTATTTGATCATTTTAACTAGGGCGTAATTTCTCCTATTTACTGTTTTTAACGCATATCAATGATTTATTATTTTAAAGCTTTCTTTCTTTCTCTTTTTAATATTCACGTAAAAATACTTTTTTTGCGCTGCCTTAGAATTGGCAACAATAGATTAAAAGATCATTTAGAAATGTGAAATAAATGTCTCGTGTAAATACTATATTTTTTAATTTAAATTGTTTGGCAATATTATTATTTGACCATTTTAAATAGGACATAATTCCCTCAATTTACGGCTTTTAACACATAAATGAAATTATTATTTTAAAATTTCATTTCTCTTTTAATATTCACGTGTAAATATAGTTTTATGACGTAATTTTCCATATTTTCCTGCTTTTAATACATAATCATTTAATTCTAATTTGAAACTTTTTTTCTGTTTATTAATAGTCGTGTAAATAAATTTTTAATTTGTAGGAAATATTAATTTGATTTCTTTGCGCTGTTTTTACAGTTGGCAACAATTAAAAATAATAACCTTTTCTAAAATATCTAAAAAATATCTCTCGAAATGCTGAAAGTTTGAATTTAAAATGGAAATAAACGCTCAAAAAATTAGTCAAATTAAAAAAAATAAATGCAGTCTGCACACCGGTAGCTTCTAATGTATTTCCTTTAACCTCTTCAGTTCCGAAGCTGATATAATAATACAAATGCTTATTAATCGGTTTTTTCCAAACAAACTGACATTGTAAATGACAGAAAAAATAACTTTTCCGAAATTGATCCTTTAGGCGCTTAGTAATTTAGGTTCAAAAATATAGATCTAAAACTACGAATCCCCTTAAAACATCAATTTAATAACCATTAACCTAAATTAATGCAATCACAAATTGATGAGCTTTACACAAGGAAATAATCCACAAATCCTCAATTTTTTTTATTGAAAAAGATTTAAGTTAAATACTTATGAAAATTTCTCACTTTCTTCGTCATAGTGTCTTTTCTGCATTTTTAGGCATTTTGCAAACTCAGATGAAAATAACATTTATTTTATGTGGGGATCAGCTTAGATGCTGCCATTTATCCGCTTTCTTTTAACGCAAAAAACTTTAAACTATTAAGAAATGTTGTGGAAATGTAATAAAATCGGAAATTTTAGTTTTTATAAGGGGACCTAGGGACCGAAGAGGTAAAAAAAAATTATTAAATTCCTATGCATAGTTTTTGCATCTATAAAACTTTTTAATGGAACAATTTTGACCAACTTTAACATCAGATATATCTTAAAATAATTCTTTGATTTAAAAACTGTCTCCTTCAGCGTGTTTATCAAACATTTCTGTATAATGCTACCAATTTTCATATTTTTGTGTGCAGTGGTTTTCTTAATATTTGCGAAGAAATACCCTAGGTCACGAAAAATTTATTTACTGCGGCGGTGACAGCATTCTATTCTGAATACAACAATGGAAATCTGAAAGACTTGTCCATCACCTCATCGAGTTCACGGATGAAATTCTAGGATTAGTTAAATCTTGATTCGCATATTAAAACGCAATCGGTCTGCCAAGTCATATATCTTGGTGGAAAACACCTGAAAACCCGATTTCAGCGGCTGACTTGTAGGTTACCATTATGTTTTCCTGCACCCAAAAAATATGAAAACATGGAGGACCTGGAGCAGGAAAACACAATGGTAAACCTATGAGTCAGCAGCTAAAATCGGGTTTTCAGGTGTTTTCCACCAAGATATGACTTGTCAGACCGATTGCGTTTTAATATGCGAATCAATATTTAACTAATCCAAGAAATTTCATCCGTGAACTCGATGAGGTGATTGTCTGTTGCTGCCCACTCCCGGTCTGTAATGGATAGACAAACCGACTCCTTACTAGTTTTTTCTCATTTAGTTTTTCAAAAATTATTTAGAATCATACATATTTACATTATAATTAAATAATTAATAATAATTACGATTAACTGCGACTAAAAATAATTACAGTGCTGCCACTTTTAGCTACGTTGCTGTTAAAAAATTGCTTCCGTGTCTTCTTTAAAGATTTTCATCACAAATCAGTGGAAGAGACAGATCACGTATTTATTTTAACAGTTAAAAAAAAACTCAATAATAAATTGAATTTATCCTGTAGTTAAACACCATTAAAGTTTAAGTTGTTCTACCAGTGTCTGACACACTACTTTTGTCAGTTACTGGTTCATTGGATATCTGCATTAATAATAACTTAAACCCTGATAAAAAGAAGGACGCATGCATCTGTAGTACGATATCATGTATAAAAAGGCTTTAAAAAATTTGTTTTTATAATAAAGATTAAAGTAGTATTTTTAAAGATTAAATTCCTTGAAATATAAAATAACTTTTTAAAATTTATTATTATCTTTGAAAATAAAGTGTCAGACACTGGTTCAATTTGTGTCAGTTATTGGTTTTTCAAATAGGGCTGGTGTCAGTTATTAGCAGGGTTCGTTGATATATATATCTTGATATATATCATGATATATATCCGATATTTATTTTCAAATTATCAAGGTTTTTGATATTTTCGATATTTTCATTTTCATACATTTGATATTTATTTTTTAAATTTCGTATTTCTTGATATTTTTATATATCTGATATTTATTTTCAAAATATTTTCAGTCAAAAGAAGTGTAAATGAAGTCTTCAACTCTTTTTAAAAATTAGCCCATCTATAAATAAAAACTAAAAAGAATAGCTCACAAAATATTCCCTACACTCCAAAAATTAGTTTTGGACTGTACCTGCAGCTTTCCCATTACCAGCATAAGAAATCTATATATGTCTTTGAACAATACCTCCCTAGCCTGTCTCAATTCTTTTTGTACACTGCACCTGCCAGAATGGGACAAAGGGGTTAATTGGTGATTGGGTATTGGTAAAAAAAAAAAAAAAAAAAAAATCTGAATTTTATAAGCTTTATGTTTGAAACTGAATATTTGAATGTTGAACCAAAAATTTGGTGGGATAATATTAAATTAGAACAGCCCATAAAAGATGATTTAACTTATCAGTTGTTTAGAGCTTCTCCCTCAATAGATGCATCAGAATCTTTTCTAGTTTTGGTACACTTCAGTCTAAATTACAGAAGTACATTGTGGAATGAAAAAAAAGAGACAATCTTACATTCATGTTCAAATTCTTCAATAAATAAATAAATAAAAAAAAAAAAAAACTTTATTTTGTATTTCAGAATTTGTTATTTATTTTTATTTATTTATTTATTTATTTAAACTGAATCTTGAATTCTGTGTTTTGGTGAGTGAAAAAGCGACTTTTGCAGAAAATTGTTTATGTTTTCAATTATTTGATCATAAATTGTAAGAAAAGAATAAAAAAAGACACTTAGAATATTGTTTGATTATATTTTCATGCTAAATGTAATATGTTTTAGATTCTAATTTATATTAAGTCTAAAAATATTTATAATCGGCAGTAAGCTGACAATTTTGAAAATATCGGATATATATCGAAAATATTGGATATATATCAAAATATCCGATATTTTTGATATTTTCGAAAATATCACGACCCAGGGTTCGAACCACGAACCCTGTTCACGAACCAGGGTTCGTAAATACGAACCCTGGTTATTAGAGTTATTGATCATATTTATTAAAATTATTAATTTTTAATAATACAATGTATAAATTTTCAAAATTTTGTCAACAACAATTTTTTAATGTATCTCTACTACCATTTCAAAAAGAAAATAAGTATAATATGGATATGAAATTTTGTAATAGTGATTTGAAGAAAAAAAGAATCCTTAACCCTCTCTCTGCGGAACCCGAGATTTTCTCGGGCATGCATTTTTCCGCCTAATTAACCCTCCTTGAATATTTCCAACAGTTATATTTTTATTGTAAATTTTGCCTTATTTAATCGAAGCATTTTCCCGATTAAATTAGACAAAAATTTTTGTTTTGAAAAACTGGTGACAAAAGAAAAAAAAAATCTTAAATTACACAATTTTTGAAGCTATTTTGATGAAACAATTACGCAGCGAGATGGTTAAGGTACAGCGCCTAGAATAAATAGTGTCGAAATCTGCTATCCAAATAGAACTAGAAATTTATATCCCTTAAATATGCAATGATGCTAAAGAGTCGATCGCAGCGACATTCTATGGTATATTTTCAAATTTCAATGTAAACATTGTATTCTTACAACAACGTCTAGACCAAATCGGCTCGAGTTTTAGAAAATATCGCTGCAATCGACTCTTTGGATTTCAGCATCGTTTGACATTTAAGGGATCCAATATTTTAGCACTTTTTCAAGTATGGACAGTATTCTCGTGACGTCACAGTGGGAATCACGTGGTGTAAAAATAGCTGCTAGCGCGTTTGTTTACCTTATTGTGTCACTTGATGCAGCGGAAATACAGGCAAATGCATACGTAAAATACTGCAGATTTATTTTGTACGAATTATTTTCGATCAGTACTTATATACATATTAATTAAAATCCATATATGCGTATTAACTAAAATTTAAAATTTTTATTTCATAAATAAAATGACAAATATGTATGCCGTTACTTTAAAATAGAGAAAAGAATTCATTTATAGCCCATACCTGCCCCTGAAAAGGTCTAAAACTCCGTATAAAATAAAATTATAAGCATAAATTTTCTAAACACAATGCTTTTCAATAGCGCGGTTATGAATGTTATTCCAAGCAGATGAATTTTTGTAGCCTCGCACCCAAGTGGAGAATATGGTGCATTACTTGCAGTGTTGAATTCAGACACGTTTCTCCGGGAGGGATTTCTGTGGCCACGGGGGGGGGGGGGCATTATAGAGTTCCGGGGGGGGGATTGCACTTTTTGACCATTGAAAACACAAAATCTCAAATCTTCCGGGGAGACATCTCATTGCTCCGGGAGGGACATCCCCCCCCCCCGGGCCACCCCCTGAAATCAACACTGATTACTTGGGTAGCAGATTTCCACACTTATATTCTAGACGCTATACTTATGGTGTCAGTTGCTGGGGTTTCAGCCTATGTATGGTTTTCCTACCATTGTTTTGTATGCAACAGTTCCAATTAATGAATATTTCGAATTATCGAAGTACGAATTATTGAGAATCGACAATGTTTTATATGATTCATATCAGTGGCGTCAGCTTATATGGGCCCATGCGGTGTGAGCCCGCACAGTAATTTCATCTCTCCGCCCACTTAATTTCAATTAATTTAATTCATAATTTCTTTTTTAATTATTTAATCGCTAAAATGAAATTTGGTTTATTAACGTTCTCAAAACAGTTTTATTTGAAACATAGAAAGGACGTCCCTTCATGCTATGCATATCAATTTAAAACATCAAAACAGATGGCAAAATAGGTAGGAAATTTGCTTCGTGAGAAATTTACATCCGCTGAAGGGATCTTCATGCTATGCACCTCCCGATCCCCTCCCACCAAATTTGCCCTCCGGGGGCACTTTTCTGAAAATTGCGGACACATTCATGCCGCCCGGAGGGGGATTTTTGGGGAGGGGCTTGGGAGGTGCATAGCATGAATAAGTGGCACAGACCTTTCCTACAATACGTCATATGTAGGGATCAACAAAAGTTAGAAAAAGGCCCCCCTTTGGGTCTATTATCGCGCCTCCTGGAATACATCCCCCCCCCTCTCTTTGAAGTACCGTTTGCAGAAATGTATTACTGTGCACGGTGACTATATAGAAAAGGACCAATACAATGTAGCAATTTCATAAATTTCACTCAAATATTTCTATGTGAGGGCAAAAAATTATTGATAGACCCTCGTATACACGAGAGATAAAAGTTCATATTAAATGTTACATCTCATACATCTAAAAATCCATGCACAGTTTTATTTAGTATCTTCTAAGGAATGTGGAAAATTTTTTGAAGCAGAAATATCCATATTTAAAAAAGTAGTAGGGATTTTAAAAAAGTTAAGATTAAAAAAAAATTAAATTTTAGTTAATTATGCTGTTCGATAAGATTTTAAAATATATACATATATTTGCTCTTTATTATTAATTATAGTGTCACCACAGATATTAGAGTATTATTCAAAATTGAAAATTTCTTTTAAAAGGTACTCTTTAAAAGGTACCTTAAAAAAAAAAAAAACAAAAAAACAAAAACAAACTGTAAACGAAAAATGTCTTTTTCTAAAAATCAAAGGCATTTTATATATGTGTGTTAAAAGCGAATGCATGCTGTTTAATATCTAAGTGACAACAAATTAAACCGAATAACAATACTACTTCTTTCAAATGATCCACAAAGAAACTGAAAGTTTTTATAACAAATGGAAAAAAAAAAATTAAACAAACAATGGCAACGATCTAAAAGCCCATTATCATGAACCGTAAACTAAAACTTTACGCTATGATCACAAACTGTTGTTAATAATGCACGTGTTTTTCTACAAACGTTTGGTGTGTGTAACTGTGTACCTCAAATTAGGCTTTGTAAATCGATAATTCGAACAATTTAAATGGAATCATTTCTCTTATTGAACTGCATTTTTCTTTTATAGAAATTATAAAATGTGATTATTAAAAATTTGCTTATTTAAACTATACGTTGCAAATTAAAAAATACATTAATAATAAAAAGCGCTTTTACATAAGCTGTATTAACAAAGAAATTTTCTTTTAATTGCATAATTAGGATGAGCGAAGTGAATCCTCTTCTAGGCTACACAAATTACATTTTGTCGTACAATTTACAAAAAAACCATCCAGTTTTTTTATTTGAAATTAAACATAAAAATAAATTATGATCTGTAGATTTGCATATTTTTTTTTTCTTTTTTTTACAGAATAACCATTAAAAATTTATTATTTTAATTTATTTATTTTACATGTTTTTCCATTAGGGACGCATTTTTGCTGATAAAAAGTGAAGCACGTACATTTTCAAAAGAAAAAATAGATCATGGAGTTAGTAATGATAGATAGAATCATGATTAATTAAATAGTTTCACGATTTCTTTTATGAAATTTTTAAAATACCCCTTTTTATGAAAAATATAGCCTATTTTTAATGAATTAAAATTTGTGAAAATTCAATTATTTACATTCAATTATAAAAGTATTTTTCAGTGTTAAGAATTCAAATACACAATTTATTCTTATTATGTGAAATCATTTACGCAGACGATACTTACGCATTTTAAAAGAATTATATTATTATTATTATTATTATTATTATTTTTTTTTTTTGTAAAGTGGCAACAAAAGAATTGTAAACAAATAAAATGAATTGTTAAATTCGTTATATCATAAATAAAAAAATTCGAGGAAATTCTTAGTTATTTGGCTGAATTTACATTTTTAAAATTAAAATACGCCAAAACATAAAATAACGTTTTTGCTTAATAAAGATGCATAAATAGTATAAAAAAAAATATTGTTACTTTCAAATATTTGTTTTATTAAATAATGCTTCGCGAATCCAAACAAAGGATGGCTTTTGCTAGTAATAAAAAATAATCTCTGCAACAATAATTAAACAAAACATATGACATTTACTGAAACCGAAAGTTTTTTATATCAAACGAAAAAAAAAAATACTGAAACAAACAATGACAACCATCATTATCATCAACCATAGACAAAAACAACGCTTTGATCACAAACCGTTGATAATAATGCACACGTTTTCCTTCAAACGTTTTGGCGAGACACATTGGCGAGGGACTTTCCGGCTGGTAACCCTGAAGTGTTCCCCTGTCAAATAGGCAGCTTAGCACAGTTTTCACGCGTTACCTCTGCCCCCGCAAATCGGAGGAAGAAAACATTTTAAAGTTCAAGTTTAACCGATATCTGGGGGAAGAGAATGTTTTGTAGATATATCGGTCAGGATTTATAGCTACGTTTGGTTTGATTCTATTGCTGTTTGTCTTTTTCGGTTTTTGTTGGGGCGTATCGTAGTAATGGGTATTTTAAGAGAGGTCGACCTAATGAACTATATTTAGGGGAATTTTGAAAGGTGGATAAACGCCCACACCTTAGAAAGGGCTGAGTTCTTTTCATAGAGGAATTCTCCAGTCTAGACTAAATTTTTATCATGTTTGTAATTGCATTAAAGATATTTAAAAATATACAAAAGGTAATTTATGTTTCTTTTTAATAAATAAAATTATTTTTATTATTACAATAGAGCGCCGATTATCTGAACAAGTCGGGACCGACCCTAGTTCGGATAAGCAAAAGTTCGGATAAATGGACAGAGAATTTAAGGGATGATTCTGACTAGACTAAAACCTTTACACGTTATCTGAGATTAAGACTGGCAGCACTAGTTAGTGCTGGCATGTTTATTTATTTATTTATTTATTTTTTAGTCTTTTTAATTTTTATCATTATTTTTTCCCTCTTTTTTATAATTTTCTGAACTCCAGAGATTATAATTTAACCCTTTCATGCATAAATTATTTTTCTTTATTTTCCATTATTCACAAAAAACTTTTTTTGTGATAAAGAGATAAATCAGAACCCATTGTAAAATAATTTTATTGTTGTACTGCAGGCTGGCTATTACCTGTCCACAAATCAGATCCCCATAAATGAATACTGAATTTTTTTTCCCTTTTTAGGGCGATATTTATCTGTCCTCATATGAGGCCCGTATGAAGGAAAGGGTTAAGCAAAAAAGCTTTTGACTGTTGCTTGTTTCAACGAAGACATACTTTTCAATGCTGCCATATTTCTAATTCTTTTTAAATACGTTAATTGAATATTCGAAATATTTCATAGCTGTTTCCAAACATTCAGAGGCTTCGTTATTAGATGGACCTGGTTTACTTTCAGAGCATTCATTTTAATTTTCTTCAATTTCTTTTTCATCACAAATCTCATCCACAATCTCATCATCATTTAAAATCTGATATTCAGGGTCATGTACTTCACTATTTAATCACTCGTTAATTTCATTTTCTTTGTAGCTTAGGATTCGTTCCATCTCCTTAATTATTTTACATTCCTCATTTTCTGATCTACTATCAGTTTTTTCTTTATTTAAAATTTTATTCCAAGCCAATGGATAAGTGGGAGTTTGGTTTAAAAATTTTTGGCGAGAAATAAACTGTTCGGATAACTGGAAGTTCGGTTTAAATTTTTTTTTGAGAGAAATAGGCTGTTCGGATAATTGGAAGTTCGGTTTATTCGTTTTTCGATAATCAGCGCTCTACTGTATTATTATCGTCATCAGTATTGTTACTTAAAAGTAAAAATTTAAATGCATCAAATTTATGAATTTTAGATTTTTTTTCCCTGCTGCATTGTATTAATGGTTACTTTAGGAGAGGTCGACCTAATCTAATGAACTATATTTATGATATTTTTTAAAGGTAGATAAAAGCTTACAACTTGGAAAGGGGCTGAGATCTTTTTAAAGAGAAACTCTCTAGTCTAGACTTTTATATGATCATGATTTTTATGTTTTTTTTTTTGAAGTTTTATCAAAGACATTAAAATAAACAAAGGGAAATTTAACTTTTTCTCAAATAAATAAATAAATAAAAATAATGATGATGATAATAATAATAATAATAATAATAATAATAAGGAAGCTAAATAATAAGTTGTGACTTAATTATTTGAATGCACAGAAATAATATTATTATCTATCTATATTATAAAGGACAAACATATCTGTGCGTAACGCATACGTCATTTTGCGAATGGCAACACTTTGAAATTTGAAATAAAATTTCGGTTTTGCAATTATATCTACGTCAAATTTTTAAACTTCTAAACATCGCACATTTTAAATTTTAACACCGTCGTATACGAAAAAAAAATGCTCTTTTAAATGCAATTTGTTTAAAATCTGTATCTCAATTTATTTTTTAGATATTAATTTTTTTGTAGTTTTTAATATAAATGGGAAATTAGTTACGGTTTATTATTTTTATTGATTATATCCTTATTGATGCCATTTTCACAATACAAATAAAAGTAACTTTTTTATAATTTTTGAACAGAAAATGATGTCAGACATTAAAAAAACAAAAAAAAAAAAACACGCATTCTTCTTCATAAATCAGTTACATTTCAATATTTTTACATTACGCTGATACTGAGTTTGAGACGCTAGGCAAAATGATTCAGTGAGTAAAAATTATGTCATATTTAAAACAAAACGATCATTTATTTTGATAAAACTAAATATTCGTCCAATACTAAATGACCAATACTATGACAATTAAAGGCAAATTTCTGATTTTTTTTTTTTTTTTTTCCGCGGGTATTGAGATTAGAACTTAAAGTTTGTGTGAATGTTCACATGAAAATTTGAATCGGACAAATGTGACTTTAAGTTTGGAAATACTTTCATTAATAATCTATTGTGGGTTAAAATACTTTCAAATTGTGAATTTGAGTGGTGCGTATGTAAATTATGGGAATGTGAAAATAATGTACAATTTAGATTTCATGGGGGAAAATTTTATGATGTGACAAAGCGAAATCATTTTTACTGATTTTGCATCCCATAAAAACAAACATAAAAGTCTCAATCGATAACTTTATCAAAATATTATTTGTTTTAAGAGTGAGAGAACCAATGTTAGATGATTTTTTTATTGCAATTATTTTTGTAGGTTTATTATAAATTCGATCTGACAGTTCCTTTCTAACATTTTAGTTCGTCGAATTTCGACGGGTTCCAACTCGTATTTTTAAAAGACAAGGCTGTTTTTTTAGTCATCTGGCCTGAAACTACAGAACCGATTTTTATAATAATTTTTTTTTAAATGAAAGCAGCTTATTTATAGATGTGACCGCACTCTCTATTTTTTTAATCCCTTTTTTTATATTTTGAGTTTAATTTTAAAAGTCCTTTATGAAATTTCTTCACATTGGTGAATATCAGTTTACTTCCATTTCTGAAGAGAGAAGGGAAACAATGGAAATTACCCAATCATTACGGATGCCATTTTCGCATTACAATTAAAAAGGACTTTTAAAAAAAGTATTGAACAGAAAATGACGTCACGATGAAAAAAACCCATACTTACACATAAAGCTGTTACATTTCAATATTTTTTTTTCACTTCGTTGACACTGAGATTGAGACGCTCATCTCAGAGGGCTTCAGACAGTGAAAATGGCGTCATAATAAAAATGAAATGAGTATTTATTTTGATAAAACTAAATATTTTATTATGAATGCGTCTAAAGAGGCATAATTTCTGAATTTCGCCGGCACTCAGATTTGAACCTCAAGTCAAGAGTGCGAATGTTCAGACGCAAAATTGTAACTGGCAAACGTGACATCAAGTTTGAGACTATATTTATTAACAATCTATGGCATGTTAAAATATTTTAAATTAGTGAATATGAATATGAAAAGTATGCATGTGAATTTTCGACGGTGAAAACGACGTTACTTTTAGATGTTGTTGAAAAAAAAAATTATGATTGTGTCATAGTGGCGCAATTTTTGTTGATTTTTCATTACACATGCCAAAGGTCAAATCCTCAATTAATAACTTCATAGTTTCTTATCTAAATTGCAGGTTACTCATTACGTATAGGAATAAAATTTAATTTTGCAATAATTTCAAAAGTTGAAAAATGTTAAAAGTAATATTTGGTTTTTTTATACACTTTTTATACACTTTAGTTAAAAATAGTATTTGTTTTAAGAGTTATTTAGAGAATAATTATAGTAATAATATTCAAAAGAAAATTTATGCACGGTAACTTTTGCTTCCTAAAGTTCATTAACTTTTATTTTATTTATTACTATTATTATAGTATAGTTATCGTTTCTGCTATTAGTTGTGTTTATTTATTGACTTCAAAGAGGATAATAACATTAACAACAACAATAACGATGATAGTAATATTATTCAAAAGAAAATTTATGCACGATAACATTTGTTTCCTAAAGTTCATTTACTTTTATTTTATTTACTACTATTATTATAGCATAATTATCATTGTTTTTATTATTTGTGTTTATTTATTCACTTCAAAGAGGATAATAATATTAACAACAACAATAATGATAGTAATAATATTCAAAAGATAATTTATGCACGGTAACTTTTGTTTCGTAAAGTTCATTTACTTTAATTTTATTTACTACTATTACTATTGTATAGTTATCGTTGTTTTTATTATTGGTGTTTATTTATTCATTGCAAAGAGGATAACAATAATGATAGTAATAATATTAATAATTATCATAACTTGCACTTTTGGAGTATTGAAAAGTCAGTGGCATCTGGAAATAGATACATGTCATTTTTGTGCCTTAAAGTTAATATTTTTTCCAAGTAGACCACATTTTGCATTAAAATCTTTAAATAAAGAGCATTTTTTGCCACCGATTCGTCATCCTCTTTTTTTTTAACACATATCAACATAGTTGAAGAGTGTTTATGAATTTAGTTTGTCTCTCCGTGCTTTAAGTAACAAATTTCCATAAGTCACACCGCAAGTCACCACAGTCCACAGTCTTGACAAGTCACAAATTTCAAGTTTTGATAAGTCCGCATCAACATTTTACGGAAGAGGATTGGTCAAGTGTTCTGTGGTCCGATGAGTCCGTCTGTGCTTAAAATATATAATTGTTGCATAATTTTGTGGAGTCATTTTAAATTTTATGAAAATTGGATGTATAATTTAATGACAGAGACAGTCAAAAGTTTTCCGTTATCACGGACAATGGGAAAAAAATATTGCAAGTGCATTTTAATGATGTTACAGCCTTTCGAACAGAATGAAATTGATAGGCACTTATGAAGTGCACTAAAATATACATTCAGTACACTATGCGGTGCAAAAAATATTTATAAAACTAGTTACAGTACGAACGCACCTCATTTGCGACGTTTGACGAGCAATTTCCAACTTGTTATAATGAAAAATAACCATCATTCAGTCAAAGTTGGTTTTTATAATAAAAATGAGAATATTTTAAAATGTGTCATTTTTATTTTATTGCCAGATATTTGGAACACCCTGCAAATCTTTCGTGAGACGACGTATGGGCGAAGAATATAATCCAGATTGTGTAGTGACTACTGCAAAACACGGAGGTAGAAGTACTATGATCTGGGGCTCTATAGTTGCTGATGGCGTTGGTGAAATGTTCGTTTGCAAAGGCCGCATGAACAGCCACAAATACATAAATGTGATGGAAACTGCGCGCATGCCTTCGTTTATGTGCAATTTTAGTGACAATAATTTACGTGGCGTCCAGTTCCAACAAAACAATACTCTTTGTCATAAATCAGCCACTACCACACGCTGATTTAAAGACAGTAACATTGTATTGCCGGACTGAGCAGCGCAGTCCCCAGATCTTAAGGCTCCTGTCCCTGCAGGTGAAGACATTAGTGAGCTAATGCTAAACCTATGGGAAGGTTATTTTCTAGTATCTCGTTTGCATTTCGACATTTTACTTGCATTGGATAGCTGAGCTCCATCTCTATATCGCTACATTTTTACTTTTTTTTTTTTTTTTTTTTTGGTTGCAGATATTTTTTAGAATGACACTTTCATTTTTGGAACCGGTTTCGAAAGTGAAAGTAACTTTATAAAAAATATCTGCAACCAAAATCGAAAAAGGAGTGATGTAGAGGTGGATCTCAGCTATCCAAAGCAAAAAAAAAAAAAAAAATGTCGAAATGCAAACGAGATATTTGAAAATAACCATCCCATAGGTTTAGCATTAGGTTGCGAATGTCTTCGCCTGCAGGGACAGAAGACTTAATGCAATCGAGCACTTTGAGGAATATTAAACATAAATTCAGAGAACATAGCATAACATTAAAAACATCTTTGAGAAGAGTTCTTATTCAGGAGTGGGATGAAACAAATGCAGAAAAATGTTCAATCCCTGTACGCAATAGACGAGTTCAGTCGTCACGTCAATCATGACGTTTTGGTTGGAAACTGACTCCAAACAAACGGTTGCTATGTTGTATTTTCCATTTTGTTTGTGTGCTGCAGATATATCTTATATCTATATCTCACATCTAAGTGTTTTAATACTTTATATGAGTTAGTAACATTTTCCACGATTTATATTTAAAAAGAAATGACGCATAGCAACTGCTTGTTTGGAGTCAGTTTCCAACCGAAACGTCATGACTGACGTCACACTGAACGCGTCTATATGTCCCAAAGGATTGCTGCTGTTATTAGCCAAAGATGAACCCACTAAATATTGATATTTTTTATAATTTTTCGTTAATATAATAATTTATAACACAATAAGACTTCCATTTTTTGCCTTAAAAACCAAAAATGTATTATAAGCCAGGGTGCCTTATACTTTTGGCCAAGGCTATATATATGATTTATAGAATTTATACGCAGAAAGTAATATTAAAAAAATTATTAAATTTAATAACGCATATTACAATTGAAAACGCAATTATTTCTCATAGACAATACTGTAACAGAATTCTTTTGTGTATTGCTGTAAATGAACGATGCACACTATATTCTATATAGCAGGCATCTTATAACACAATTCAGTGTTGTATATCAAATGCAGTACGTTTGAAGTAGTATAACCTAACTTAGAAACACTAAAACGATTTCCCCTCATAAACAGTACTCTAACGGAATTCTTTTGGGAGAACCCGGTAAACGAACAATATATATAAATAGTACACACTTCATTTTCAATACCGAACATGCCATGTCAAATCTTAATGACGTATACCAATTACAGTGAAACCTCCCTGTGCGATCACCTCCATTAAGCGACCACCTCCCTGAACGACCATTTTTTCATGGAACGAAATTTATTCCCATAGGCTCAATACTAATTTTACCTCTATTCAGAGACCACCCTAGTTGAACTCCCTCCATGAACGACCCACTTCTTTGAAGAAAATGAAACAAATTCCGCTTTCTCCTGGTCGCTTGAAGAAGTTTTTATTAGAATAATAATTCCGGGGAGCACATTATTCATCAAACTTCTAAACTAAATTTAGAATTTTTATTTATTCCGGTAACTTTTAAGTGTTTAAACTCCTTTGTGCCTTTTTAACTCTGGTGACAAAGTAAGGATGTCGGTCAATAAACTCCCCTGCTCTATTCTGTCAGGAAACTCTCAAAGAAATAGATAAATTAATGAAATCGTCATAATTTGTTACCGTCAAAAAAAAAAAAAAAAAAAAAAAAAAAAAAAAAAAATGCATTTATTTACTGAACTTTGAAAGGACTTGGAAAAAAAAGTTATAGAAAATAAAACCGTAAAATCAAAGCAAACGTCAGTTTTTTAAACTCTGCACTAATTAACTTACGTAATTAACTTTTGTTTTGATACTTAAATTTTCATATTTTTTCCAAATGTGGAAAATAAATTTTAGTAACATTAATTGTTACCTTTTTTCAACAATTAAAATCTAGATTTAAACATGACCTCCATTAAAAGACCACCTCTCGGAGCGACCAATTTTTATTGGAACGGAACGTGGTCGCTTTAGAGAGGTTTTACTGTATATGACAATCCGGGTGTATTACCACGAGTTAGAGCGCGGATAGGGAAATAGAAGGCCAGACAAATGTACAGATAGACGGTCAGACAAACGGAATTCATAAACACTTTTGAACAACCTTGGAAAGTGTTAAAAATGGCTTACTTACATATTTATTACTGCTCTTGTAATGAAGTTAAGTTTTATAAGCATTAGTGAATAATGTATGTAACGTTCACTACAGAGGTTCACCTTGGAGAAGATTTTCCAACAACTCCAAATGTTCAAAAATATTTCATAATCTATTAGTCGTAATAAAAAAGAAAACTTAATTTTAAAAAATTCCTAAAAATAACATTGATAATTTTTAAATGTCTAACTTTTAAAATACTATATATATGTAATATGTATGTAAATGTATATTAATGGAAGACATTTAAATGTTTTTAGAAAAATAAAATTGGAAAATGGATGTTCTTCACCTTGTTAATTATTGATACACCTTGAAAATGACGTTTCAAGGTGTGCAGATATCAAGTATCTTAGGTAGGTTGACACGGGGGCGCAGAGATGAATTCTTGCACTGTTGTAAGAAAAAGCCTACGGTCGGTGCAGCTTTTCCACACTATAAAAAAGGCAGATCTTTTTTAATCTAGGAAGATTTAATAGAACCACGAACGGAAATGTGCAGTAACCTCTTCCGAATTACCCACTTTTCTAAATTTTTAATCACGAGCATAAAAGTTATATATAAAAAAAATTGACAAAACAACCCCCTCTAAAAAAAAATAAATAAAAAAAATAATAAAAATAAATAAATAAAACAAACAAACAAAACGAACAACCAAATTATCTTTTTATCCCTTATTTCTACGCATAATTACTTTTCAACGAAATTATCCTGAGAAAGGAAGAGCTAGTAAACATAATCATCATTTTGTGAAAATGAGATGTAAAGTTCCAAATCTTTATTTGCGTTTATCGTCAAATGCCTCCTTTATCAATTAAAATTTCTGTGAGTGTTACGTTTTTTCCAATAGTAATTTAACAGATTGCTGAGGACCTTTGATTATCATTGATTAACTGTTTTTTTTTTTTTTTTTTGTACATATTACTTTTATTAACTGAGTTCTACAAATGATATGTGCAAATAGTTAAAACACTTAACCCACAATTCTTTTCTTTACTTTATAAAATTTACAATATTTATGCGTTTGTTTTTAGATAAAATGGAATGAAATTCTAATATTTTTAGGAATACAAAATTTCATAATTGACATTTGAACAAACGGCGTTTACATATATTTAAGTATAGGCACGGAAGCACTGAAATAAATTCTCGAGCTTCCTTCAAATTTCCACGATCGATGCTGCTTTTCCATTATCATTTTCCCTGTAGCCAAACTGGATTGTATCGTTGCGAAATAACATAATAATTTTAAAGATAAAATTAAGAGGAAAGATCTGCACCATCTATCAAAATAAGTTGCATATTGATCAATCAATTATATAAGCATAGAAAAATAACTATTCTTTGTTTATGCATAATTAGTTTTCAACGTAATCGTCGTGACAGACGAAACGTGCAGAAATAGTTAACAAACTTCATTCATCATTCCCTTCTTGACTTTCTAAATTTTGAACTTCGTTACAACTAACTAGGTTCATGTAGTTTGTAATCTTTTGATATCCCTACATGTACTTTTTTCTTTTTTAAGAAGCAAAACAAGTTTTTTCTTGATATTTTTTCATAAAAGCAGGGAATTAAATTACTTCGAATAAAACTAGCTTTTAGAACAAGGTTTAAATCCGTTCTTGAAAGCATGTTGGGGGTTACATTGTATCTCCTCGGCTCTTTTGTATCATATGTAATACACAGTTTACAAAGATTTTTGTAACAATTTTCAATATTTTAAGGAAATCCACATTGGTTCAGCCATTTTTTAACACTATCAGGGCCCGAATTATGCAGGGGCATGCGGGCAGCTGCTCCGAGTCCCGCTTTTCAGGAGGCCCCCGTGAGACTAGTCAGGATTTTCATTAAAAGGTGCCAAATGATTAAAATTAGCCAAAAGTGACCAAAATTCATATATTTTCAAACATTTAGGAAGGGAGTGCGGTTCCCCTTTCCCCCTCTGCTTCCAGTACTCTCTACCCTCACGCAAAAAACAAACTATATCGTTAGAAAACTAATGATTAATATTTTATTATGACAACTTAGTACTCTATTGTTTTCAAAAGAAATTCTTTATTAACCTTTTCCTCGTAACGTGGCAAGTGAAAATTATGACCATTATGTCCAATTGATTATGACCAATTTGGGGCATTTTCTACATCTTATAACGTACGTAGATAAGCAAAGTAAAAGTTTACAAAGAAATATTCGTATCAACCAATTTACAATTTTTTTCTACTATTATCCTACTAATATTTCTTCTTAAAGGTGTGACCATCTTTTTGTGATACTCTGTATACAGATGAGAACAGTACCGAGTACAAAATTTATGCATATAATACAATATATATGAAGTTTAGTACTAGCCATTTCCACATTATTCACAAAAATCTATACATAGAAGGTGGCCCCCCATAGCCTGAACCCTAGTCGGGCCCTGAACACTACAGAGGCCGGCTGATGCATTTATGCGTCATTTATAAAACTACCGTTAAGAAATTCTAATTTCTTCCAAGAAATATTAAAAAATTAAATAAGCTGGTGTGGAATGATAAGATAAAAAGAAGTTCTTAAAAACACCATACAAATTTTAATAAATGCGCAATGTCTTTCGAAAGAACGCGTCTTTCTTCATCATGTGCAGCGAACACGTCTTACTACTTTGAAAACAGCAGCAAGACTGGCCTTCGCATTCGAAAGGCCTTGTGCATTTATTAAAATTTTTATGGTGTTTTTAAGAAGTTCTTTTTATCTTATCTTCCAAGAAAGTTTAAATAGTTAGTTTTGACTACAGGTATCCCCCGACTTACGTAAATAATGCGTTCCACAAACTTTTACGTAACTTGAATTTTACGTAAGTCGAATTTCTAAATTGATTAGGTAAAATTCGCAAGAAACTGCAATATTTATTATGTATATATATAAATCTTAACGATAAGGACGATGATAGTTTTTAACGTCATAGGATTTAGTACAATATATATTATTTACACAGTAATATTTTATGAATAAACCATCATGCAGCAGTATTTATTCGGACATAAAAATATGAAAAAATATAAAAACAAGCTGAAAGAACACCTTTCAAATAAAAAACCTCTTATGGAATGCGAGATTTATAAATATAAATTGATTTAAACAATTTTCAATCAACATTAAACGAACACGTGAAGCTAGAAGGAAAAAAACCCTCGTTCCTTTTCATCGAAATTTGAAAATTAGCTTTCGTTCTGGTTTGAATTCAGCTAACATAATTATTACGGTTTAACACCAGATTTTTTGCCTCATTTTAATTAGATTTTAATTTGCTTTGTTAAAGATTTGATTGTATACCCCCACAAAAATACAACTTTTACTGATATATAAAACTATATTCTGGTTGTGGTTTATTCTGCCTATTTTATTTCTAAAATAAGTATCAAAAGTATACTAATTCATATCAAACGCTCTAGTGTGTTCATAAATGTAATTTTCGAGATTTATTACGTAACTACGTATTTACCTAAGTGGCATACTACGTAAGTCGAGGGATGCCTGCATTATCCTGATTAATATAGCGTGAAAAAATTTAAAAAATGTATATTATTAAAATTTTTCTGGTGTGACTCGAAATTTCTGAATTAAAAAACCGCCGGCAACACTGTTTGCGGGCTGTATCCCGTTAAGCCCTGACCCGCACAATTGTGTGGGTGATACTAAAGTAAAAGAGAATGACTATTTCCTGTTTTTTGTGAGATTTAAAACCAAATCTGCACATTTATATGAATTAATTGGCTTCAGATGTTTTGATAAGACACCACTAGGGGGCACTAACTAAAATACAGGGTTAGATTTTCTGCTTTTAAAAAGACTATATTATCTGACAGCAATAGACAAAAAGTATGTACTGTCGTAATTTCTTTTAAATATGATTTTTAATGTTTGCTTAGATTTAATTTTTCTTTTCATATACTTTATTCATGATTTTAATTGATTTTGTCTTTGATAAATTTAATTAGGCTTTCGAAAGGTTGAAAAACAAATGATCGCACAATTGTGCGGGTCCGAGTTTTACCGTTTCCAAAATGGGTACAATTCCTAATGTATAAAATTTTTATTTTTAAGTGATTTTTTAAAACCTATGTTTTTAGCAATTTATTTTTTATTAATTATATTTTTAAACCGGATTAATTTTAAATAGGTTTGTACTATTCATGATTTCTATTTAAAATTGATAGTATTAGATATATAATATGCACATGTAACGAACTGTATGTTTGTGCTCTGAGTTATAGATGTCATTATGCCTCTTTGTAAGACTTCGGGGAAGAATTAACGTAAAAAGCATGTTTTCTAGGAGTCGGAAATTATTTGTTTAAAAATAACTTATAATTTAGTGTATAAAGACGAATTTTTTTGACAGTGTATTGTATACTTATATTAGTTTAAAATATTTGAAATACGTTTTTAATAAGAGTTGTAATTTGCTTAAGGGGTCTTACGACTCTTAAAGTTAGAAAAAAAGGCCATTATCAACATTTAATATCTCAAAATGATGTGTATATGACTTTAAAACACATTTTTCATTGAGGTGAAAGATATAAGTATGTTCTTTCATTTCACGCATTTAAAAAATTTCAAGATGCAGAATTAGCATTTATAGGGGGCTCCAAATTCCCAGACATTTGCCGAGCAGAAAATTGGTATAACAGCTTACAGGATTGCGCAGGATTGCAACATAAATATTGTAGCTAGAATGGAAATTTTGGTGCTTATTTATACTTCCGACTATAATAATTACCCTTAACCAAAATAAATTTGTATTTAAAGCATTTTTATATTTTTAATACAAAATTGTATTTAGCTAATCCAAAATTTTGAAAATTTCAACAGTATTATTTATCCAAAAAAAAAAAAACAAAACAAAACAAAAAAAAAACAATAAAAGGAAATTTTAGATTCAGTTTATGCAGACTTACATGGAACATATATTTTGAAAATTTCATGAAAAAATGTTCAGAAGTTTTTGAGATATCTAGCGCGTAATGCCCCGAAACATCATTCGGAGAAAAATGACTTCAAAGTTTCGGAAACGCCGCTTCAGCTATTGAGCGGGTATAATTCTAAAAGCAATAACTTCTGTTCTGATGGGAATTTCAAATAAACAATTACATAAAAATGTTCAGAAAAAATAGGAATTTAACATCTAAAAAAATTTTAAATTTCGAAAATTTTGAAGCTTTAAAAATCCTGAGACCCCTTAATTTAAAACGGAACGACACAATATTTCTCCAGTTGCCTTTTCGTTTTGATTCATTCAACGCCATTTATATTATTAGCGAACATTTCACTTCAAAATAGTTTGTGAAATCAGATTGTATCAAGTAATTCTTCCTGTAAAAACAGAAAAAAAATATGCATACAGTTAAGGTTAAAACAGCCTTATTCTTTTTTCTTATATTGGATTTTTCCTTTTAACTCTTTATGCTCTGACGGGACTTTTAAGTCCCACTAAAGAAAATACAATATAAAATTTATTTAATTCGTCTACTAATAAAAGTAGATGGCACTTTTAATGCAAAATACTTTCCTGGATTCCATTCAGTAAGCACAGCGAAACTGTCGAAGCTCAATATATTTTAATGTGCTGATTTTTTCAACCATTTACATGGATTTAGTTTTTCTCCTATTAAAAAATATGTTATACGAAAAATTTGCAACTACAAAACACTTCTCAGTTGCAGTTAGGATCACAATACATTTACTGACACTGTTCTTGTAAGAATTGTAAGGTCTCCATAACAGTATTTTTTTGTTAATTAATCTAATTGTTTTTAAAAATATTTCACAAAAAAACTGTAAGTACTAAATTATTAAATCAGTTTTACTTAAAAATTTATGTAAAATCAAATTGTTATTACACGGGGTGTCACAAAAAGATGAGTACGACTTCAAAATTGTATAAAAAAGAAAGGAGAGGCCTACAGTAAAACTAGTTGCAACAATAGATAGAATAACTCAAAAAGTTTTTTTCTTCTGCCTCAGTGAACTTCAACAGGAGATCCTTTCGTAGCACGATGAATAGCAAGACGATATTCCAATTCAATCTACGAACATTTTAGCATGCTAACATTAAGGGGTCTCAGGACTCTTAATGTTTAAAATTTTCGAATTATTTAGTTTTTTTAGACGTTAAACTCCTATGTTTTCTGGACATTTTGATATAATTATTTCCTTGAAATTCCCATTAGAACAGAAGTTATGGCTTTTAGAAATATACCCGTTCAATAGCTGAAACGGCATTTCCGAAACTTTGAAGTCATTTTTCTGAAAATGACATTTTTGGGCATAATGCGCAGGATATCTCAAAAACTTCTCAATATTTTTTCATGAAATTTTCAAAACATATGTTTCATGTTAGGCTGTATAAACTGAACCTAAAGTTTCATTTTTATTGTTCAAAATAATATTTTTTTAGGTAATTATACTGTTGAAATTTTCAAAATTTTGTATTAGCTAAATTCAACTTTGTATTAAAAGTATAAAAATGCTTTAAATACAAATTTATTTAGGATCAGGATAATTATGACAATCTGAAGTATAATTAGCGACAAAAAATTTCATTCTAGTTCCAAAATTTATTTTGTAATCCTGCGCGTAAGCTGTCATATCAATTTTCTGCTCGACAAATGTCTGAAATTTTGGAGCACCCTATAAATACTTATTCTGTATCTTTCAATTTTTTAAATGCATGAAATGAAAGAACATGCTTATATCTTTCATAACAATTAAAGTTGTGTTTTTAAATCATATACATTTTAAGATATTAAATGTTGAAAATGGCCCATTTTTCATTTTTTCCAATTTTAAGAGTTCTGAGACCCCTTAACAGTAGCTACAGCTGTTTGAATATTTTGCTTCAATTGCATGAATTCATTTTGTAGGGCTCTTAGAAAATGCTACACGTACTCCACATGTTCTTCACTAGAGCTAGGGGGACCATTATGAATAACTGGATTCTTTAATAATCGTTTATGTGTTGTGCAGCGCCATCAACATACTGTACCTCCAGAAACATACCGTAGAAAAAACTTTTTGAGTTGTTCTATCTATTGTTGTAACTAGTTTTGCTGTAGGGCCTATTATTTTTTTAGGTAGATTTCGTAAGAAATACTACCTATTACATTCTTCCCTATGTTAGAATTTCTGAAAATTTTTTCTAGATCTACGCCGATCAGGATCTTTAGAACCCCAAAACCACCCTTAGTTAAAAACTTTATACATCTCTCTCTCTCTCTCTCTCTCTATATATATATATATATATATACACATATATATAAGGTTGGGGTAACTGGACCCACGAGGTAACTGGGCCATAGGCTATTTTATAAAAAGCTATTGATGTTTTTTAAGTTTTAGCTTTTGTGAACGATGCACCTTAATCTCTACTTCGTAAAACAACGTGTGTCAACTCAATTATAACTCTCACTTTGCTGTGATAGGTTGTCAAAAATTTCCGTTTCTTTTTTTAAAAACAACGTCAATATGGTGGACCTTCCTCGGTTTTTTATTAAAATACTGTAAGTACTTTTATTAAACAATCTTTTTTTTTTAAAGATTAGGCATATAACTACATTAATATTATTAGGTATCTATACATATTTACTTCATGTTTCAAATGTAAGCCCGGTGTCCCAGTTACCCCATAAATTTTTCATGAATGGGATAACTGGGACCTGTATCCGGGGTAACTGGACCATGCTGGATCCAGTTACTCCCAATAGTTATAAATAGTTTTTTGAGTTTCTCTTACTGCGGGAAGTAAATTTCTCCATTGTTTTTTGCTCGCAATAAAGAAAATTACAGAATACCTTATTAAAATTACGTAATAAAATTTAAAAAAAGCATATTGGGTGGTATCAAACCAAATTTCTTGACCCCCCCCCGAGAGGCGGCAATGCCGTTATGGCACCACATAATTTTAATTCCCAATTGCCACATTAGCACTGGAATTTTATAATGAAAATTTCACCTTTATTAAGTACGCAAAAATATACTTTTACTTGTTTTCAAATAGATTCCCTTGTAAATACTGGTGTCAATAAGTTATTTCAACATTTTACGAATGCAAGTACCTTGCAACTGAAAGCGACATAGCCAAACCTTGAAACTGTAGGATAACAGGGGTCGCATGCTATAGGGAAACTTTTATTGTTCCTACCACTATTTTGAAAATAATATCTTCATCGCACCTTTCTTTAGAATATGTTAAATAAAATGATCATGAAGGTAACTCATTAAGGGTTCTGGTAGGAACAATAAAATTTTCCCTATATATGCGACTTTTGGATACCGATAAAGTACTTAAGTACTTACGTAGCCGTTTGTTCATAGATTTACCTTGCTATTTTTTCCCTTAAAATACCCATGTTACTTTTATACTTATTACCTATACTAAACTACATAAGTACTTACTTAGTTTTTATGTTTTTGGTATAAATAAATCTAATATTTTCATTTTTAGTGCTTTTTTAGACACATTGACAACAAAGCGTTCCCTTACAACGACAATACCTTCCCTTTTTTCTTTATTGACATATAATTTACATGATCTGCGTGGTTTAAAATTTTTTAAGTTGTTTACACTTTTTCAAACATGACCTGATATCCCATATGAAAAAAAAATAAACCCTTAGCCCCACCCTGGCCCACTTAACCCATTTTTATGGGGCAACTGGACCCATGTGGAAAGAAAGATGAAATATTCATATTTTTATATTTTTAAATATTAAAATATAATTTTGAGCATTTCTGTCTGACAGAGGGAACCTAACTGAACACAATTACAGAAGTTCAGGCTTTAATTCAAATGAACATAGCTTTTTGAAGCTGAATTGTCAGAAGCTCCAGAGTCACATTGTAAAATCATATATATATATATATATAAGAACAATATCAAATTAATTACTAATAGTATGCCATTTTTATAGTGATTAATATACATATAAGTATATTTAATATAAATAAAGTTATACTGTATGTATTAAAATTGGGTAATTATTTTTATTATTATTCCTCTATTCTTTTTAATATTGATCTATTTTCACTTTGTGTTATAAAATTTATTGTCGGTTTTATGTGTTTGAATGTCCCACATTCATACTTATAGGATTTTTATGGCTGTATGAAAATAATCCACACACTATATTTGAGTTTTTTAGGTAATGGGAATTTAAGTATCTGATAATCTTCTATATACTTCCATATGTTTTTTTATTTCCTGTTCATTTTATAATTATCTTATATATAATAGTTATTATTAACGATTTTTATATTATTTTTAATATATATTTATATTAATTTTTATTGAATTTATATTGTTTTATAGCATATAGCTATGCTATATATTATCAATGTTATAGAATTATTTAAATTCTTAGAGTAGTTTAAATGAGTAAGATAATAGAATATTTTGTATGCTTTTTTAAAAATTTTATTAACAATAGTTTTTTAAAAAAATATATAGTGTGGTTTATATTAGGTTTATAATTATCTATATATAAGGATTTGTTTGGTTTTGCTGTTAATAAAATTTTTTACATTCTAAGGCTTTCAATTGTTCCTCTTGTGACATTTGAATAATAAAAATACTACTAGATGGCAGCACCATAATTTGTCTTTTGACGATAAGTTATAAATTTTGTCTTTTGCAGCTCCTTTTCAGTTATAATTTCCTACACCAGGTGGGATTTTTTAGCTAAATTTTGACGATATTGTTAAATAGTAATTAATTAATTTAATAGTGCATTTTAGTTATTTTAAATAATGTAATTACTTTCTATTTATTTTATTTTATATTATATTAATTTCATTTATCATGGTATTTCAAAATGTATTAACTGCATCCTTTGGTATCAATTACTGTGATTTCTTAACTGTATTATTCACCTTAATCTTTACGATATTTTGGTAGCCATGTGCGCGTGGATATATTGAAAAATACTGAAATATTAATCGATATGTTGTGTACTATTTCTATTTTATATCCCATAAATATTTAAACAGGTTTTATTGATTTTTCCATTTCATATTATTTGTGTCTATTCTGTTTTCATTTTTAATCTGTTCACTTGATTATAATGGTTGTTTGGGTACAGAGAAAAATAATTTTTAGCTTTAGCTTATTTTTCTCACAGAAAACAACCATATTGCTTATATCATTGAATTCTGTGCCCTTGAAAACGTAATTCAATATATAAGCATTTCCATTGTTTGTCGGTGTCCACTTTCTTATTTTTTTTTCTTCCATAATAATTCTTATAATAAATTATTTAGCACTTTTTTTATACTTACAGCTTTAATTCATAATATTACGGTTTTTGATGGTGGTAGGTTATGTTTAATTAATGGTTATATATATATATATATATATATATATATATGATTTTATGTGTGTGTATATATGTGTGTGTGTAATCACTTTTTTATGGACACGATAAGTTTCATAATTCTGCACAAATTGCTTCCAAACTGATACATTAAATCAAGGAGCAGAAAATCTCGGTTGAGTTCGTTATTGGGCAAAATCGGACGAAGGGGATGAAAATGGAAAGGGATTTTGTGAAAACAGAAAATCCTCATAACTTCTTAGTTATGATACATACTGAACCAGTTTAAAGTTGCTATTACTTCAAGGAGAAAGGCCAAAAATTTATGTATGTCAGACAATTGGTATCATTAAAAATGGCCTCAAGGGGCGAAAAAAATAGGGTTTTAAGAAGAAGAAAAACTGATAACTTCGTTAATTAAGATATCAAATCCAGATAAATTTATTATAAATCTTCTAATTATTATCTACAAGTTTTACATTGACAAGTTTTTGATAAGACCAACTCTTACAGGAAAAAAAGAGGGGTGGTGAAGAAAAAAACTCATAACTTCGTCAGTTCATAAGATATCGAATCGGCTTGGATTTCTTCTTAATATTATCTACAACTTTTATATTGACAAGTTTTTGGTAGAACTAACTCTTACAGCAAATAATTAAATAAATAAATAAAAAATAAAATAAAAGAGGGGGGGGGTGTAGAAGGGGGAAAAATTAATCTCTCTAATCTTCATTTAGTTTTTGTTGTTGAGATTAGTACTTAACTTCGAAATCTACCTGTGCCTGTATGCAGGGAGTTTTCGTTTATTTTAAATAAAATTTCGAAGTTGTACGGATCTTTTTGAGACACCCTGTATAAGTTGTTTTGGATATATTCAGATATTAACGAAGATAATCATTGAAGAGGAACACATTTTTTATTTGTAATTCGGGACATAAAAGGTTAAATATGTGATGAGAAAAATGCGTACAGTAAACGTTAAAAAAAAGAAAAAAAAAAAACATTTTTCTTATTATATTTGAATTTTTTTTTTTAATATATGACGAGAAAACGATTAACATAAAAAAACTGTATACCAGACGGATCTATTATAAACTCTATTTCATTTTAAGTGTCCATATTAATATTACAAACAAATGGAGGCATATGAATCATCAGATAGCAGATTTTTTTTTTGTAGATTTTCTTGAATGACGACATCGCTTTTTGCTGGGTTTGTGTATTATGCCGCGATAGTGACCTCCTATGCACACTTTTCTATAGACGTTGTTTAAGACTGAATCGTAAATGTGGAATTCTTCAACGGATGTAAATGACGTCATTTTATATAAAATAAAAGCGTGTATTTTAAGTCTTAAAACTGAAATAATTTTTGTAGAGGTGCATCATTTTCACTCCAGCGGCTTAGAAATTCCTTGTTGAAATGCTTCACTTTTGAAAATAACGCAATTGAAATCACACACTGATAAAACGCAACGTTTTACAAAAATTTAGAGTGTCTTTATAGAAGAGCAGTGACCTTTAAGTTAAGATAATATTTGTTTGAGAGTTAGACTAACCAATATAAGATGCATTTTTTATTGTAATTAATTTTGTAGGTTTATTATAAATTAATGAACCAGTTTCTTCTTAAACATTTTCTTTCGACGAAATTCGACGGGTTCCACCTCGTAATAATAATATTTTTTTTTCTTCATCGGGGGGCGACACTATGTTCTGAAAAAGCAGAATTCCTGCTTGTCATTATATATTTGATTCCCCCCCACCCCCCCTCTAAAATATATGACGAGAAAACGATTAACATAAAAAAACTGTATACCAGACGGATATGCATAGTTAAAGCAAAGATTTAAATGACGCGACCTGAATGAGGAAGTGTGCAACGATGTAAAACAAAACGAATCATCATCATCTTGAGAAGAAAAAAATGTTTATGATACATTATACTTGATCTACAATGACGGTCGTGGTCAAGGTTTAGTGGCTGATTTAAAGTTCAATGTCATGGGTCATTTGAATGCATTTCATATGATAGCTCCGAACTCATGCCACTTAGGGATAGAGTAGCCGATGGCTATTAGGATTCATTTTACTGTCACACCCAGAGATGACATCATAATGTGTCACTGAAGCCATGACAACATCCAGATTTATTTTCCTCTCAGTTTCAAATAAATGTTATATGGGTACTTTACAAATAAAAACAATTATAGATTTACAAAAAAAAAAACATATTGATTATTCATAGCTTCATTTGATGTACAGTCGTGGAAAATCGGATATTTCTATCAAGAGTTATCGCGTTACGTACATACATAAGTACGTACAGGCGTGGAAAAAAAAAAGGTAAACATCCCTTACTAACTCTGCAAAAAATTATCGTAGAAGAAAGTTACTGGTACTACAGGATTGGTAATAAAGTCTACTTTTAAATGATGTATATGAAATTTGCTTAGGGGGCCCATTTACATATTAAAACGAACCATAACTTTGTTTTTTTCAACAGCAGTACACAATTCTGACAGCATAAACGAACTCTACACCCTTCAATTAGCCTAAAAACAAATTTTTATGCAATTCGTACGATAAATTTCCGAAAAATTAATTATTTTAAAACGAGCCTATTTTAGGGGCTGTATCCAAATTGAAGTTCGGTACTCGATTGTTGACCGAGAGAGCTCCGTTCTTGATCAAGGCATCTTAAGCACTACTCAAGCAGTCATTGAAGACTGCTAGATTACAGGATAGAAGAAGAAATTTCAAAATATCTGTTCGCTTCTATCATAGTTGGTTCCTTAAATCATTATTTTGTCATTTTTTAAGCATAATTTGAAAACTACTTGGAAGAAAAATGTGAAGTCTTGGATTTCCATCAAGCAGGACTTAATAAATCTAAATACATAAAAAAATGTAGGTTGCAACTCATAATTTTTTCGAATATTAATTTCATAATTCAAAATTCATATCATAAAATTATAAAAATTGTAAATTCAACGTATTTATGTTTGGGTATTTTAGTATTATTGCTACACAAAAAGTTAGCACATTAGGAGTATAATTTCAAGAGATATTAATGAAAATATTAAAATGTAATTAACATTAGAAGCACTAAATTTTGAATGTTTATAATTCAAAAAGTTGTCATTCAAATGACTTGAAATTTGGGGTCTAGGCATAGTTTGAACCGAAGATTTGAAATATCTTGTTAAAATTGGGTATTGCCATTGACAAAAGGGAAGTTTGAATTCGTTTTAATATGTAGTTGGCCCCCTAAGCAAATTTTATATACATCATTTAAAAGTAGACTTTATTTCCAATCGTTCGGTACCAGTAACTTTCTTCTACTATGATTTGTTGAGGAGTTAGTAGGGGGTGTTTACTTTTTTTTTTCAACGACTGTACTTTGTATGAAACTACTGAAATAAACTACTTTGGATCGTTTTTGTGGTGCAAAGTAAATTTTCACTGGAAAAGATGCTTGTATTATTCGAATTGCAAAATGGTGATGTTCGAATATTGTGTCTGAAGTTATTGGCTGACCAAATATAACAGCCAGCCGAGGTGACATCACCGGGACATTATAATCGTCACAAATGGTGAAAGCTAAAAAGGTGATCAAAAGGTGACATGCTTATTTTAACGCACTATGACAATCAGATGACCGCCACTTCGTAACTTCACTGTGTAGTCACCATAATGATTTTTGAGTCAAATGTTCCTCGTCTGAAAATGGGGCACATGGGGACTTTTCAATGACTCATTTTTCACGTTACACGACGACAATGTGTGAATAATAGTTGCATTTAAGTCACAGTGCTTTCACATTTTGGTCACATTTGAGTTACGATGCCATCAGGATGTCTGTCTGTCCTCCTTATATGACGCCACAGATTACGTGAGAGAGGAAAAAATTTGGAATTTTTTAACTTAACGTATCAAAAAACACAAAACTCATCCAAAACGGCGCAGAAAAAAATTAAAAAGTATTATTTTGCAGGCTGTGTAGTACAGTTTTCAGGTAATTACTAACAAATACATAGAGCAGCATTTGTAAAATTTCAATTTGGCTTTTCCTTTCTGCATTATTTCCATTTTCTAGAAAGAAAAAATTTAAGTTCAACAACGAATTACGTTACAATAGCCAGAACACAATTCCTAACGACTCAGGTAAACTCTTACATATGCAACTAATACAGTAGAGCGTCGATTATTCGAACTCCAATTAACCGAACTTCCAATTATCCGAACAGCCTATTTCTCCCAAAATAACTTTTAACCGAACTCCCAATTATCCATTGGCTTGGAATAAAATTTTAAATAAAGAAAAAAACTGTTACTGGATCAGAAAATGAGGAATGTAAAACATTAAAGCAGATTGGAAGAATCCTAAGCTTTGAAGAAAATGAAATTAACGAGTGGTTAAAGAGTCAAGTACATGACCCTGGATAGCAGATTTTAAACGATGATGAGATTGTGGGTGAGATTTATGACGAAAAAGAAATTGAAGAAAATGAAAACGAATGCTCTGAAACTAACGGGTCCATCACATAACAAATCCTTTGAATGTTTGGATACAGCTATGAAATGTCTCGAACGGCAGAAGAACGTTAATCCTATTCAACTAACGTATTTAAGAAGAATTACAGATATGACAGCATTGAAAAGAATGTCTTCGTTGAAGCAAGCAACAATCAAAAGATTTTTTGTTTTTATTATCACTCTGAAGTTCAGGAAATGATAAAAAGAGTAAAAAAAAAAAAATGTTAAAAATGTAAACAAAAAAAAAATTAAATGACAAAAAAATAAAATAAAATAAAATAAAATAAAATAAAATATGCCAGCACTAACTGGTGCTGCTATTCCTAAACTTGGATAACGCGTGAAAGATTTTAGTAAAGTCAGAAACATCTCTTAACCCTCTGAGTACCAACATGATTTTTAGACAATTAGCTACAAGTGCCACGCTGCTAGAGAAAAGTAGAAATTAAAAAAAAAAAATATATATATATTTCTTAGTTAAATTCGGAACATTTTATTTACGAAAAGTATTTCAAAAATAAAAAATAAATGTTATAATTCCAATAAATATTATAATTTCAGTGATAATAAACAAGACAATAAACAAGAATCGACAAGTATGAAATAGAGATCGTATTTTTTAGATTTCTTATAAATACACATGCGGAATAAAAAAACAATAAACAAGAATCGACAAGTATGAAATAGAGATCGTATTAGTTCATGCGTGAGCTAGGAGCGCGATCGCGTTCCTGGCATTTTCGGCCAGTGTATTGAGGAGCGCGATCGCGTTCCTGGAATTTTCGGCAAGGGTATTGAGAAGCGCGATCGCGCTTCTTGGCACTCAAAGGGTTAAATTCCTGTCCATTTATCTGAACTTTTGCTTATCCGAACTAGGGTCGGTCCCGCCATGTTCGAATAATCGGCGATCTACTGTATTGGTCGATCGCGTGATTTGTTTTCTGACACTTCTTCTTTCTTCTAATGTACCGAAGAAACGAGAGGCACAAAGAATTATGTAAATTTTAATTATAGTAATTCATGCGCTGCATGAGTCATTGTAATTAAAACAAGAACTTGAATGAGTCAAACCTAACGATTAAGTGGGAGGAGACGAAAAACTAAACCATTTATGTCGCAATAAATGCTATAAATACAAATGATTCAGGATATGGTATGTTATAAAGACATGGCCAAGGTTTAGTAGTTGATTACAGGCTACTTCGGCCGGCTAACATTAAGAGGGTACCAGTTACATAATTCATCAATTCCGTGTGATTGAATTACCTTTTGCTATGGGATATACATTACTACTCCAATTCATGGTTTTGCATAATTATATACTATTGGATTAACGATGCTTTTTGAGCTCTTCGTCACTTTCTGTTTAAAAGGATATGAATGCATTCTACATATTAATAAAATGAAGTGTTTGCGTGTCTGTCTATGTCTTGGCGATGATCGGGGAAATATATCGCATGTAAACTTGGTTCCCGATAGGCGCTCAACAGGCGCTCAACATATCTGGCCTCAAAGTTTCGGATTTTTTTACTACTTTTTAAATTTTATCTTGAATGCTAGTTTTCACGTTTTTTTTTCTATTTTCCGATATTCCATTCATAATTTTTACGACATTCATAAGACGAATCCGATTTCAGTCTTGTACAATAATACTGTCAATTTTGTCCTATATTCAATGAAGTTGATTCGGAATTCGTAAAGCAATTTTTCTATTTTTCGCAGTTTTTTAAATTCAGTGTTTCTTGAAAAACGAGGATTTTCTTTTTTATTAAACGATTTTGAGAGAAATCATTGACATTCAGCCTTAAATTTTCTGGAATTTTTGAAAAACTTTTACAAAATTAAAAATATTAATTACATGATTTGTTACAATTTTTTTTAAAAAATATGTTGATGTTGCGATTTTTTTATACTCAAAAGCAAAGGAATAAACCATGGAATAATTTTGCTCCTTAAAAAGAAGAAAGAGACGGAATTGGAAAGCTGTCAAAAACCGATAGTTTCTAGGGACCATGTTTTTCTCTTAATGAAATGTTCTAATTTTATTCAATTGTTGTCATTCGATTTTACTTTCGGAGCATATAAATTAAACTTTTTTACATTGAAAAATTTCAAAGCTTCAAGATAATCCTGGGCAACGCTGGGCTGGTTTGCCATTGTTAAAAATAAGTTACAGTCAAGTCTGCTTTAAATACTTTAAATACTTTAACTTTTTTTAATAATTTAAAATACTTTAAAAGGATAACCGTGTTATATTTTCAATGCTACCAGAGCATTCTGTTGGCTTCCATGTTATCAATTCCTAGTTAATAAAATACAATGCTGTTCAATGAAAGTACATTACGAGTGAAACATTTGTTGAGTTGCCGTAAATTTTTGTGACATGAAAATGACATAGTCAATAATAAAAAGTAGAAAACACATTTTTCTTTTCTAAATGGAAGTAAACAATATATAGCTTGGGCCAAAAGTAAGTTAATCTGAGCTATTCCCTGACAGCATGTACTAATATAAACATAAATGACTCTATCAAGTAAAGTCGACAATACAACCTTAAATATTAGTTCAAACGGGTAAGTATCTGAGGAAAGTAAAAGAAACAAAGACACTAGCATTCAATATGTCCTCGTCTGGCGATTCTGGTCTATATAATTGGAGCGCAACGACAAGGCACTGGTAGAAAAAAAAACCCTGCATGTATTCAAGGCTGATTTCATTATCCAAAATAAAAATTCTGGCTACATGACATTCTGAGAATGTCTTCGGTTTCGGTTTATAACAGTAAGCACTGCTTGATGCCAAAATTTTGGAACAGTATTGATTTTGGGATTCTTGCGCTGTCATATAAGTGCCATAATGAATCTTCAGGTTAACCATTTTTGTACCTGTTTAGATGCAAATGTGTCAAAATCCTATCTTCGAACAGAAATACATGCATTTTAAATATATATTCTTCATTATTTCTTTTGGCTCTATAGAAGGGATCACAGTTGTAGTCGTAGAAAAAAAAGTAAACACCCCTACTAACTCCTCAACAAATTATTGAAAACGAAAGTTACTGGTCCCGAACGATTGGAGATAAAGTCTCTTTTTAAATGACGTATATAAAATTTCCTTAGGGGGCCATCTACATATTAAAACGAAACCAAACTTCATTTGTTTCAATGGCAATACCCAATTTTAATGAGATATTTCAAATCTTTGGTTCAAACTATGCCTAGACCCCAAATTTCAAGTCATTTGAATGATAAGTTTTTGAATTATAAACATTCAAAATTTAGTGCTTCTAATGTTAAATTACATTTTCATATTTTTATTTACAACTTCTGAAATTATGATCCTAATGTTCTATTTTTTTGTGTAGCAATAATACTAACATACCCAAATATAAATACGTTGAATTTGCAATTTTTATAATTTTCTGATATGAATTATGAATTATGAAATTAATATTCGGAAAAATTATGAATTGCAACCTACAATTTTTTTGATGGATTCAGATTTATTAAGTCCTGCTTTATGGAAATCCAAAATTTCACATTTTTCTTCCAAGTAGTTTTTAAATTATGCTTAAAAAACGGCAAAATGATGGTTTAAGGGGCCATCTATGATAGAAGTGACTAAATATTTTGAAATTTCTTATGCTATCCTGTAATCTAACAGGCTTAATTGACTGCTTAAGGGCCTTGATCGAGAAAGGAGCTCTCTCGGTTAACAATCGAGTAACGAAATTCAATTTGGATACAAATCATAAAATACGCTCGTTTTAAAATAATTAATTTCTCGGAAACTTATGGTACGAATTGCATAAAAATTTGCTTTTGGACTAATTGAAGGGTGTAGAGTTCATTTATGCTGTCAGAATTGTGTACTGCTACTGAAAAAAAAGCAAAGTTATGGTTCGTTTTAATATGTAGATGGCCCCCTAAACAAATTTAATATACATCATTTAAAAGTAGACTTTATTTCCAATCGTTCGGTACCAATAACTTTCTTCTACGATAATTTGTTGAGAAGTTAGTAGGGGGTGTTTACTTTTTTTTCCACGACTGTACATAAAGAAAATGTAAGTGCCAGAATGGTCGAAGTGATATCATTTTGCTATCAGCAATTTAGTTTTCAATATTGCTCGATAACTTCCTTCGTTTAAAGATACTTATATAAGATTCAGTCTGCATTTTTCATGATGCAATATCAATGTTGATACCATGTGACAAGAAGGATATTTAACAGTATAGAGGCAACAAAGTCTGGAAGGAACTTTTCTCCTTTTCTGTGACGAATATTCGAATTCTCATCATTGCCATATACTATGTGGAAACGGTTCTCTAGCTAACAGGCTTCCACTGTTATCCCTTTAAGACCGAATCCGCACGATTGTGCGGGTTAGGCATTAACTAAAATTCTACCTTCCTGGGTTATCTATTCCATAAAAGCCGGAATCGAGTGATTGTGCTGGTTAACAGAAACTATATTATATGAATTTTGTCAACAGATAGTGAATTATCAGTTACAAATTTCAGTTATATCATTGTTTTTAAAAATCTCAAAAAGCAGTCCAGTCTTAGAGGGCTAGAGAGTCCATTCGGGATTTTTTTTTTACGCCAGTTTGAACTGGTTTTTCACATCTTAGGGGCAGTGAGAGAGAAAAGAAACAAATTCGTTTTTCAATAGGCATGTTCGTGTCGTTACTGCTTTAACTACCTTTCTTGCAACCTGTTGTTTCAGCTTAGATGAAGTCACCATAGGCTTTTCACGGTTTAATTTGTGATTTTTTAAATTTTTGTTTTGCATAGATAACAGTTTCTATATGCATAGCTTTCACGTATCAACTGATAAGGTATTTTTGAGTTTCGAATTGAATTTGCTTACTATCAACTGAATCAGTGACACTCTATAAGCAATATAATGAGTGGAGAAACCTTTTTTTCTGTAATACAAGATCTCTTACACTGTAAAAAAGAAAAACGGACTAAAAAACGGAGATTCTACTGACAATCTAGACGTCAGTACTATTTAATTCTAATTCACTTTACTAGAGAGATCTAGTTATCTCTATTAAAATTCAAGGGCGTCCCTATTATCGTGGTCAAACTTATTTAAAAATCTCTGCAAATAAATGCGAACATAATAAGTGAGTTTTAGCAACTGTAATTATAGTTTATGAATTAATTCTAGAAATCAAGTGATAATTTCTCGCAATTTAAACGATTCCTAATATAATATATCGTTTCATCACCTAGAAACTATAGACTAGAAATTCTCGATAATTTCATATATTCAGTTAATTTGTTTACCTTATTCGCATAACTCGGCAATCTATATTTCTAGTTTAGGGATTTAGAAAATGATAACTATTCGTTCTAGATGAAGGTGGTATATTGTAATCGGCAAGCTTTAGAGCGATTTATTATAGCTAATAACGCTATGAAAAAGAGAAATAAAAATTGAATCATTTTTTATAGAGTACCGTTAAGAGTTTATAATGGATAATAATATAAATGAATTACTTCAGTGAAAATGCCCTGCATGATTCAGGGTCGATGTCTTTTGTCTTATTAAAAACTATTCGATAAGTGTCCTTTGGGATGGGTAAAAATAATAATATTGCATTTTACATTTCCCCGTCGGGCCATTCAATGAAAAACAGAAAAAAATGTCTTGCATGTGACGCTTACATATATACCTATATCTGTTAACTTATAAGTTGCTAAAATATAAACTATTCATTAAAATTAATAAAATAACCTATATTTTGATATTAGCATAGTTGTTTTAATTTGAGGATACAATAGTATTGTTGAAACAGCAGTAATACGTAGAAAAGCTGTTCCGCACGTGATATGAAATTTCCCTTTAACTTTTTTTCTACTGACGGTACTTTTAGGTACCATTAAAATAACTTATAAAATTCATTTAATACATCTATTAGTTGTAATACAGTTTAGAATGAGTTATAGATACATTACTTTACCTTGTTCCAAAAACATTATTGGTTGTACAAAACAAAAATATTTCTTAAGGGATGATATCTTTTGCCTTTGCATCTTTTCAGCTTTCTTGGCGTTAGAGGGGTGGGGGAATTTTTCAATTCGGAAATGTTTCTATATTTCTATTGTAAGAACATTATATTTGTACATTTCCTAATTCTACAAAATACTAAGAAATATATTTAAAATAAAAGATTTCAGTGGGTTTATAAATATTGCACAAAATCACTATAAATTCAAATTTAATGAATCCTTCTAAATCCTTCAAGCTTTCTAAAATCCTTCTAAAAATTATTAAATGATTATGTAAATCTTCTAATGTAGTTTAAAGAATTCACGAAAAATGCTTTAGAAGTTAAAATTTTCATGAATTCATAATTCAGTACATAAAGGGTTAATAGGTTTTAAAATCTTCACATTCTAAACCTTAGACCTTTGGAAGCTGGCCATTTTTAATAATAAATAAATAATAATAATAATAATAATAGATAACAAAAATCTCCACATTTTAAATCCTAGAATCCTTTAAATCCTAGCCCCTTTCAGGGCCATTCCATGAAAAACTGACAAAATATCCTGCGTGCGACACTTTGATAAATACCTACATCTATTGACTTATAAGTTTGTAAAACATAAACTATACAAATAACAAAAAACTCTAGATTTCCATATTAACATGGTTGTTTTAATTTGAGGATATAATAACATTGTTAAAACAGCAGAAATATGTAGAAAAGCTATCCCACACGCGACATGGAATGACCTTGTAATATTAATGCATTGACTTATTTTTTTTATGTAATAGTTTACTTTTAAGAACCTGGATTAAACTTTTAAAACTATTTTATATTTTAATAATTTTGATTATCGTCACAAATCGTGGTAATATAAAATTATCTTGCTTAACAGATCTTGGCAAAGTGAACTGTGTCACAAATTTTTATAACGTCATACAGAACTGACGCGAGAATTTACGATACCAGTAATAGTATTTTTAATCAGTAATAATTATAAAATAAAACTTAAAAGTTATGTATGTATAAGATCTTTCCAATTCTTAGATAAAATTTAGGTAGCAATTGGTACAGATTAAGTACAGTGTGCCAAAAACAAACAATAGTAACAGCAACAATAACAACAAACATTCCATAGATTTAAATTGCCATATTCTTGCAAAGAGAAACGAAAATAGTTATAAGAAATTATGTCTTTTTAACACTTTCCAACAAAGTTGAAAAGTGTTTATGCATTCGGTTTGTCTGTCCGTCTGTCCACGCTCTAACTCCCGTAAATATACTCAGATTTTCATGAAATTGATAAAGGTTATTTAGGGTGACCAAAGCATGTTTGGTATTGTACATGAAGTATGTAGGATTAATCGTTCATTTACAGGGGCACTCAAAAGTATTTCATTATATTATGGTCTATGGGGAAATATCGTTTGCAGAATATTTTAATGACATTACACTATTTCAAATGTATTGAAACTGATATAATTTCACTACGATCACGTTAGAACAGGGCATTCTTAGCATTTTATATTCATTTACAGGGGCACACAAAAGAAATCGGTTACAGTACAGTACTGTGAGTAATAATTGCTGGAGCATAAGGTTTAAAATTCGGTATGTGCTTTTAAATTTAATTACATTTTTGCATCTTACTCGTTATATACCTCGTTCTATACCTCAAATACAGGGCTGTACAAAAGTATTCACGTACCGTTCTCCTTATTAGAGGAAATTGCTGAAGGTAATTTTTCAACTGAAGTCAACTGTGTCAACTATGCGTATCTCTTAAGTGAACTAAATTCTGCCACGCATGTAGTTAATAGATTCAAATCTATATATCATATACAGGACTGCTGAAAAAATTCGAATAATTTTCCAATTGTGGATGGGAACAGCTGAATTTGGGTTTTGAAATGTGCTATGCGTTTCCATATGGTTGAATTAGACTTAATATTTTAATTTTTTAAACAGTGCAGTTTTGTTACATTATTCAAAATGTGTTGGAAAGTGTTACATAATCTATGCTTGACGCATGATTTTTTTTCTTTCTTGTTTAAAAACTACGGGGAAATAGTTAGCATTTTATCAGGAAATGGTAGAAACTGCTTTTTTCATCGTTGATATACAGTCGGACCTCTATTTAACGAAGTCGCTAAATTCCGAAAAAAAGTTCGTTACGTGGAAAATTCGCTAAATAGAGATGAACCTTTTTAAATACTTTAAACTACACAAAACAGATTTCTAATTCATAAAAACTAAACATTATTAAAAAACTTAACTAGTCACACTTTTTTTTGTAAATCATATATATTTTTTTTATTATTATTATTCATTTTACCCATCAAAAAGAAATCTGTAAGGACAACAAGAATTTAAAAAAAATACTGTCCGAAAATACACTGTATTTTCAGTTTTAAGAAAATATTTACATTAAAATTAATGAATTTTAATGACATTATCGTATTTATTATAACAAGTAATTTTAAGCATTGTATTGCTACATGCGTCCTTAAATTTAATTACTGAAACTTATTCACTACAGAACAGCCCTTTTGAGAGTGAAAGGGGGTTATCGAAAGTTTGCATTTCCTGGATGAAATGCAAAGAATGACAGGGATTTTACTGCTCTCGTTGAGTTAGGCACCTGGTAAAATTAATTCAAGGTTATTGAGCATTATAAAATGTGTAAAATAAAGAATAAGTTTGAAATGTCCGGAAATATTTTGAGAAATAGGGAGAAAAAAAATTATATCAGAAGAAAAAGTTCGTTAAATAGAGAATACACTTCGCTATTTGGAGGTTATTTTACGAAGAAATTCGCAAAATGTTGTTGGTTCCGAGGAAAAGTTCGCAAAATAGAGAATTTCGCAAAATAGAGGTTCGTTAAATAGAGGTCCGACTGTACTTATTACTGGAAAAGTGGTTTTACTTTTTTTTTCTGGAAATAATAAAACCGGATAGTAAAAAATGGATTGTTTGTCGAAATGTTGAGCAAAAAAAAAAAAAAAAAAAAGACCCCGTACAAAACGAAATGGGCCATCATACAAGGATCAAGACTATTACGATACCATAAAAATCATCTATAATTATTCTCAAAATACTCAATTATTGCTACAAGAGATAAACATAAATTTAAAAAAAAAAAGGCAAAATACCTTTATTTATTTACATTTCGACATGTTTCATTGCATCAGACAGCAACATTCTCAAGAAAATAAATTGATAAAAATATTTTCGCAAAAATTCAAATCGAAAAACTAGTAAACAAAAATAAAAATTACACGAACACAAGGATAATGAAATTAATTGCAATATTAAAAATGGAAATTTGTGAACGTGAATTATCTTACATTATTGTTTCATGATTCTGTGTGGCATTTCTTTCCAAATTTTAGGGAGCTCTATGGACACTGAATCATTGCAAATATTCTCATTGCGTAAGAAGATCTTTGTTGATTCTCTGATGATGGATGGCAAATAAAATCTTGATGGATAAATTATTCTACTATTTTTCAAAATCTATTTGTAAAGGTTCTCTGTTATACAGTCTGGCCAGAGCTGTAGTTTTCTTGTTGTATTTGATGTCTGCTGTATGTTCTTTGATCCTAGTTTTGAACTTTCTATTTGTCATTCCTATGTAAAATTGCACTGTTCCATATTCTTTGGTGAAAGGTATTTCATATACCCCTGATAGCTGATTTGGTTCAATTGGGTCTATTTTCTTACATATTATATTTTTTACGGAACGTTTTGCAACAATGGAGATATTGTATTTATTGAGTTGAGACAATATCCCCATTATTGTAAAACCATCCGCAAAATTAAAAAACATAATATGCAAGAAAATAGACCCAATTGAACCAAATCAATTATCAGGGTTATATGAAATACCTTTCACCAAAGAAGATGGAACAGTGCAATCTTATATAGGAATGACAAATAGAAAGCTCAAAACTAGGATCAAAGAACATACAGCAGACATCAAATACAACAAGAAAACTACAGCTTTGACCAGACTATATAACAGAGAACCTTTGCAAATAGATTTTAAAAACAGTAGAATAATTTATTCATCAAGATCTTATTTGCCATCTATCTTCAGTGAATAAATTGAGATTTTCTTACGCAATGAAAACATTTGCAATGGTTCAGCCTGCATGGAACTCGCTAAAATTTGGAAAGAAATGCTACACAGAATCATGAAACAATAATGTAAAATAATTCACGTTTACAAATTTCCATTCTTAATATTACAATTATTTTCATTATCCTTGTGTTCGCGTGATTTTTGTTTTTGTTTTTATTTACTAGTTTTTCGATTTGAATTTTTGCGAAAATATTTTTATCATTTTATTTTCTTGAGAATGCTGCCGTCGGATGCAATGAAACACGTTGAAATGTAAATAAATAAAGGCATTTTTTGCCTTTTTTAAAATTTATGTTTTTTAAAATTTATGTTTATCACTTATACCAATAATTGAGTATTTTGATATTTTGAAGTGATTTTTATATATAGTTTATATAATGATTCTTTCTGCTCGTATTAATGATTGGTAGATTTAAATTAAAGTATTTGAAAACGAAATATATTATATAAGAAAAACAACAGAGAGAGAAAAAACCCCCCTAAAATATACCCAAACTTTATTAATTCTGTAAAGGGTTAAATTCTTGATTCAAAAACGACTATTAGTATTGAAATGTATCAAAATCTGTATAAATAATAAAATTTCATTTGTTTTAAACAAAATAGAAGCTATTAAGAAAATCTTTTTTTCATAATGAATGGTATTTGTGTTCATGTGAAGCAAACGAAACCGGTTTCATATCACTATCAAAAAGAGATTTCATGGGCCTAAGCATAAAATTGCTTCCTGAAACTGTTTTTTTCCGCACGAATTACTTATGATCCTTTGCAAGCGGGTTCGGATAGGTTTTTCTCAAGAGGTCTTCATTGTTGACTCTGCAAAACAGAACCGCTTCTGCTCATGCGTAGAGAGCTTTTGAGTTAGTCGTTTATGGACAATTCTACAGTGCTATTACCGTAATAGCACTAGTTAAGCTTTATCTTTCTTTGCAACCACGACCACAACCAGGAAGATATTTTGGAGGGGTATTTGGTGCCCTCAATGTTGCTCGTTTTTAAATTTTAGATTTGTTTTTTTCTAATTGAATATAGGCAAATGTTAAAAGTTTTATTAAACCTTAATGTAAATAAGTCAAATAAGAGCACTGGAGATCTATTCCAGGGGGCCGGGTTCGATTCCCGGCTTGGACATTTTTCACTAAGTCGGTTTACGCCTTGTTAGCAATGTGATAATTCACGTATTTAATATTCAATAATTGCAAGCGTAATTTCACTGCTGAAAAGTAGTTGGAAAAATTAATTAAAATTGTTAAGTCAATCTATCTATATATATATTACGCTATCGTACGTGACACAGAAATTGCGATTATTTGTTAATTGTATAATGGCAACATCCGAATGAAACGCATCTCATTGGTTATTGGACAGCATTTAATGCATCTTCATACCTATAAGGGGAGGGGGGGGTTACCATAGGGGGGGGAACCCTGTTTTGTCGCCAAATGCTGCCAAGTTTGCCGCTAACTTAGCGATATATCGCCAAATTTGGCGACCAAAATTATTCGCCAAAAGTGACGCCAACTTGGCTCTCTAATATTTCGCCAAATTCACATAGACTTCCATTGTAAACCAATAGGGTTTACTTGCTTGCAGAAAATCAATATTCAACGAAAACTAATATTAGCTTAAGGGATTATATTAATTATATTTAAGGGAGTCCAAGTAAATTAAAATATGAATAAGAATAACATGCTACAATGCTTAGCATGCTTTCCCAATTATAAATTTTAAAGGAGACCAAACTGGTCGCCAATGGCGGCTAGTTTAATATAATTACAAAAGAACATTTAAGCATTTTTCATAGTAAATAACATTTTAATCTCATTTAGATGCCTCGTTATTGCTTCGTATTGACGTTATTGTCAACCAAATTAATGTTTGACACACGTTTTCAAACAAGGATATAGTCAGAAAATATTTCGGAGGGGGATTTGGGGTCAAGAATTTTATTCTTGTCCATTTTAGATTTGTTTTATACTAATTGAATAGAGGCGAGTGTTAAGAGTTTTATTGAGTTTTATCGCGAATTCTAATAATTCAATTTTATGTGATTGCAAAACAAAATGTAACCCCTTTTGACTGTAAATAAAATTATAATCACATGTAAATGCTTCAAGAATTTGGGCTAAACAAGTTTGACGATCTGCATCAGAGGCTGTTATAGTCATTTTATTTTGACTGTGTTGACATTCTGCTTTAACAGAGTTCTATTTCAGAAAATTGGAATGAATTTTTAAAATTTCTCAGAAATAGCATTTTTTTTTTCCAACATACTAACTCAATCAAACAATAAAGCGTAAAATTTTGATTTTTGAATCTGTACTGTCTTTTATTTTAGAATCTTGACCGTGCCAATAAATATGCCGATATGATTATAGTCATCCTGGCAGAAATTTCGGAGGAGAATCAAAGCCTGGTGATCTCCCTGAATTCTACGGCCTCGTCTTCAAATGTTTTACTGCCAAAAATGTCTTTCGAGTAGTATACGCCGAAAAAGCTATTTTGTGGGTATTTTAAATGACTTTCATTAAATTCTTCGAGAATTTAGGCTAAATAAGTCTCATGGATCTGTAGAAGATTTTTGTAGTCATTTTATTTTGACAACAGCAACATTTTGTTTTTACAGTGTCCCATTCCAATCGAATGAACTTTAAAGATTTCTTAGAAATTGTATTTATGTGGTGGCGAAATAATCACTGCAGACCAGATGCCCGGAGAAAAGGCGCATTAGAAGAGCGAAGTCCCGGCCAAATAGTGCCATCTAAGTGCAAAATTTCTGAAAGATGCTGCAGCACACAGATGGCTTTAAGTGTTGATCACAGAAACATAATCTCTGTGGACTGTTGGTTTTTATTGAATCACTAGGGCGTTGTCCTTTCAATTTCTTGGCTGAGAGCCTTTGGATAGCCATTTAATTCATGTTTTTTTTAGGTAGACTACCTATTACATTCTCCCCTGTGTTGGAATTTCTGAAAACCTTTTGCAGATCTACACCGATCATGACCCCTAGAACCCAAAACCACCAAAAGTTAAAAACTTTATCTATCTATCTATCTATCTATCTATCTATCTATCTATATCACTTTTTTGGACACGATAACTTCCATAATTCTGTACAAATATCTTCCAAACTGCTACATAAAATCAAGGGGCAGATAATTCGGTCAAGTTCGTTAATGGGCAAAATCGGACCAAGGAGATTGAAATAGGGAGGGGTTTTGTGGAAACAGAGAACCTCCATAACTTCTTAATTATAATACATATCGAATCAGTTTAAAGTTATTATTACTTCTAGACAAAGGACCAAAAATTTATATAGGACAGATTTTTGAGAGAATTAAAAATGAACTCAAGGGGCGAAAAATAACAGGGTTTTAGGGAGAAAAAAATTCATAACTTCGTCAATTCTCAAGATGTCAAATCCAATTAAGTTTATTATAAATCTTCTTAATATTATCTACAACTTTTATATTGAAAAGTTTTTGATAAGATCAACTCTTACTGAAAAAAAAAAAAAAAAAAAAAAAAACGAAAACAAAAACAAAAACAAAAAAGGGGAGTTGAAGAATAAGAAATTCCCTGTCGGCTCGGACTACAGGCGTTGGTAGATTTCGAAGTTAAGTACTAATTTCACCAACAAAAACTAAATAATGATTAGAGATAAACCCACTTTAACAATTTTACCTGCCCGCTTTTGGCGAGTTTTTAATTTAATTTATATATAACAGCTGGTTTTATCAGAATCATGTTAAGGCAGTATTCAAAAAATATTTTTCCATGCTCAACAACACGAAATTTCTGACACATTTTCAGATTCATTTTTAAAAGAAAAATCATGAAACTTGCTGACGTAATTCTTTAAGACATTTACAAGCGAGCAATGTTTTTATTTTTCGTTCAATTAATTATAACTTGATTTTAAAAAAATATTTTCTCAATAGGACCATCTTTTTCGTTTCCAACACAATCGCTTCGAGAAATTTGGTTCAAAATCCCCACTTTGACATCATTTTTTAAAAAATATATCCTACCTCTATTAAAAAATCGGCCATTACGGCACATTATATAATTTCTGAATAAGAAAATCTACCAATTGGATGCGTTTGAAAGCAAAAATGAATTTAAAAATGAATTTAAAAATGAGTCAGAAAATAAACAGTTTGGATTTGAGTACATCCTTAATACGATATTTTTTTCTTCACCCTCTATGTATTTTAATTCGTTTTTTGCTGTAAGAATTGGTCCTATCAAAAACTTGTCAACATAAAAGTTGTAGATAACATTAAGGATACATATAATAAATTCATGCAGATTTCATATCTTGTGAAATGATGAAGTTTTAGATTTTTTTCTTCTTTAACTCTCCCTTTTTGTTTTCGTTTTTATTTATTTATTTTTTTATTTTATTTATTTTTATTTATTATTTTTTTGCGGTAAGAATTAGTCCTATCAAAAATTTGTCGATGTAAAAGTTGTAGATAACAGTAAGACAATTTATAGTAAATTTAATTGATTTGAAGTCTTGAGAATTGATGAAGTTAAATTTTTCTCCCAAAACTCTTATTTTTTTCGCCCTTTGAGCCCATTTTTAGTTTTATCAAAAATCTGTCATACATAAATTTTTGATCTATTTTTGAGAAGTAATAATCAAACAAAACACTGTCAAAAAAAAGTACGGAAATTGTACTGGCAATCGAGACGCCAGTATTATTTCCGTAAATTCCAGAAAAATTTCCGTTTTTTCACAATTTTTTCACCCCCCCAACCCCCGCATATTTCCGTATTTAATAAATTTTGTTTCAAACGCAAAAAGAAAAACAACAACAACAACAAAATATAACTTTTTAACGAGGAACTTAGTTATGAATTTCAATTTGTACGTACACGATTATCAAGGTCAGAATATTTCTATTTAATTCAAAGAACAGCAATGAAACACTAACCTCCGGCTGAATTTGAACTAGGGAACTATACTCTTTCAGCTTAGCGGTCTTAACCGCTATGCCACGGGAACTCGAGTTACGATTTCAAATATCGTTACTTATTTCAAATGCTTTTTATGGAGTAAGGGCAAGATGTTAAACAAGGAACATATTTTCGTAGAGATAATATTTTTCAATTAAGTATACAATTCTGAATGTTTCCATAATTTTGAATATTTAGCTTTTTAATTTCATGCTTTATAAAAGAAAAATTTTAGTCTTTAAAATATTACATGCATGAAAGAATAAAATATTATAAGTAATAATTACTCCAACTTAAAATTACACTGTGTGCAAATTACTTAAAAGATGAAAAAGTATTTAAAAATGTTTTAAATTACTTTAATGTCCTTAGTACTTTCATCTATATACATAGCCTTCGTCAGAGAATACAAAAATACAAGCGTTTTATTTTCAAATTTCATGTAGTTGGCGTCGAAAGGAGTGAATGTGAAAGTCAATTTTTAGATCCGGAAAACATTGGGAAAATAAAAATATGTAAAAGAAAAGTTTAAGACCCCATGCTTTATAACCCGTTGCAGGGCTTAAAGTTAAATTTCCAATCTATTTACTTTGGAAAGTGCCATAAATATTTTTCGTTCTTAATCATAAACTTTATTTCAGGTAGATTCCGTAAGAAACAGTACCTATTACATTCTCCCCTTTTTTTTGCAGATCTACGCCGTCATGACCCCTACAATCCAAAACTACCCCCAGTTCAAATTTTTCATATACATATCTATCTATCTATCTATATATATATATCGCTTTTTTATGGACACGATAACTTCCATAATTCTGTACAAATATCTTCCAAACTATTACATAAAATCAAGGGGCAGAAAATCTCGGTCAAGTTCGTTAATGGACAAAATCGGACGAAGGTGGTGGAAATGGGAGAAATTTTGTAAAAACAGGAAAAAATCATAACTTCTTAATTGTTATACATATCGAATCAGTTTAAAGTTATTATTACTTCTATAAAAGGCCCAAAAATTTGTATACGACTGATTTTTGATATAATTAAAAATGACTTCAAGGGGCGAAAAAAATTGGGTCTTAAGAAGAAACAAATTCATAACTTCGTCAGTTCCCAAGATATGAAATCCACTTAAATTTATTATAAATCTTCTTAATATTATCTACAACGTTTATACTGAAAAATTTTTGATAGGACCAACTCTTACAGAAAAAAAAAAAAGAAAAGAAAGAAAGAAAAAGAAAAAAAAAGGGGCGGAGGGTGAAGAAGAAACAATTTCATAAGGTCGTCAATTTACACGAAATCAAATCCGCTTAAATTTATTATAAATCTTCTTATCTATAACTATTATATTTACAAGTTTTTTATAGGACCAAGTATTACAGCAAAATAAATATATAAATAAAAAAGAGGGGGGGGGGGGAAGAAAACAAATCTCACTAACATGAGTCTGATAAAATCAACTCTTACTGAAAAATGAAATTAAAAACTCGTCAAAAGCGACCAGATAAAATGGTTAAACTGAGTTTATCTCTAATCTTGAGTTTTCGTTTGTGAAATTAGTACTTAACTTTGAAATCTACCTGTGCCTGCTGGCCGAGCCGGCAAGGATTTTTTTAAAAATTGTATAGCTCAAAGAATAACGGTGTGAAATATTTTTATACATTTGACGTTGTATATTACTTCATTTCAATGTTTAAAATAGACCACATCTAGCTTTATAAATGATAACTCCAGTTTCTGCCTTTTTTTGTTTATTCCCATAATATCGTAAAGGTGACATAGCTCGAAGACACTGCTTCATTCTATTTTTTTAATCGACTGCTTTTATCAGATCTCCACTCATATAAAAGGATATGATGACTTGAAAAGATTGCATATATGAATGAAAATAATGCGTATTAGTGATGCCTCTCTAGGTTAGATCAGAAAAGGGTTACGCCAAGATACGGCATTGGTACATTTCAGTGGTCAAGTACATCAGCCAGGCCTTTCAAATAGCAGTTGGAATTAGATCTTTAATCCGTTTATAAGAAATGGGTTCAGTATTATTAAATGGATGAATCGCCTTTAAAATATAATCTTTTTTAGCAGCTTTTGTAATATTTAGCCTGTAGCGTCCCAGGTCTCTAATTCATGCAGAAGTTAATGAAAACATCTGTAAAAATGGTGTTATTTTAAAGCAACACACAGTGATCCAAAACACCCTCGTAGCACTGAAAAGTGTTGCAAGGGCTATTATTGTATGTAAAACACCCTTTTGATAATTTTACACTATAAATGAACCTGATAATAGTACAGAGCGAAGACAAAGAACCTATGACAAGCGTGCCACAGCTGGCACATGGCAGAATATTTTTAGCACGGAATTGATTGTAGTCTAAATCAATCATTGAAACTACACGAATTATATGAATTTAGACTACATGATATACAATACACTAGGCCTCGAGGTTAGTAAAGAGAAAACAAAATACATGAAAATGGACCAAATGATATCACAGGAAACAGCAACGTTAACGATAAATATTGAATTCCAATTTAATGAAGTAACAGAATTTAAATATTTAGGATCTATGATCACCTCTGATAATATGGTTGAAGCCGAGATTAAAACGCGACTTACAGCAGGAAATAGATGCTATTTTTCTCTTCGAAACATCCTAAAATCACCTCTAATATCCCGAACAACTAAACTTAAAATTTATAAAACCAATAGTAATTTATGGTACACTGTAAAAAAAACCACTGTAGATTTGCCAGAACAAACTCGATTACAGTGAATGTGCTGTATTTTTCTTTGGTTTCCTGACTATATTAACATGGAAAATACAGTAGTTGCGTAAAATTAACAGCACAATTTGCTGTCAATTTGGACGCATTTTTTTACAGCACAAACTGCTGGCGTCCAAATTGCCAGCACATTGTGCTGTTAATTTTACGCAACTACTATATTTTCCATGTTAAAATAGTCTGGAAACCAAAGAAAGATACAGCACATTTACTGTGATCGAGTTTGTGCGCGAGATGAACAGTACTTTGTATTGTAAAAATGTCGGGTTTTTTTACAGTGTAGTGAGACCTGGACCACTACACAAAAAGATGAAAGTTACATATTACTTGGGAAAGCAAGATCCTAAGACAAATTTTTGGACCTATTAAGGAAGGCAATACATGACGGATCAGGACAAATATGGAGATTGAACAGCTATATAACGAGAAAGATATAATAAGTACTATTAAAATAAGAAGAATGCGGTGGTTTGGCCATCTAATCAGAATGAGGGGTGGGAGAAGCACAAAGAAGATATCTAATGGTAAATTAATAGGGAAAGAAGTATTGGTAGACCCAGGAAGAGGTGGATAGAAAAGGTAGAGAAAGATATAACACAAAGCCATATTATATATTATAAATTAAAGGCCAGAGATCGGAAGGTCTGGCGAGGTGTACTGAGGGAGGTCAAAATCGTACATGGATTGTAGTTCCGTTGTGTATGTATGTAGACTACATGAGTTTGACCAAAATTGACTTGATGGAAATTGAAATGCGACTTAATAAGTACCAATTTAGTTCAATATGCCTCAAAGTTTTTTTGGGGGGACCAGTAAAAAAGGAAGATTATCAGATATTTTAATGTCAATGATAAAATTATCTAAAATAATAATGATAAAATTAATATCAAATTCTCTTTAAGGAAAAATGATTTAATGCTTAACTTGTTTAAGTAAGTTTAACTTAAATAAATACACTTTTATAACTGAGGATTTCTCATACACATTTATATGTATCTATAGTGAAATTTAACGATCGTTTCATACCGTTTAGAACAAAATTTGATGAACTAAAATTGTTTCAAACTCAAATTGAGTTCCGATTCTAGGTTCTATCAATTTGACTTCGATATTGTTTGTGTCGGTGACAAGAGAATAGTATTGTTGCCATGGAAACAGCGACTTATATAATATCGAAATGTATAATAGACCAGGAGGCAACAGCGCAGACAATCACCTCATCGAGTTCACGGCTGAAATTCCAGAATTAGTTAAAACTCGATTCGCATATTAAAACGCAATCGGTCTGCCAAGTCCTATCTTGGTGGAAAACACCTGAAAACCCGATTTTAGCGGTTGATTGGTAGGTATACCATTGTGTTTTCCTGCTCCCAGTCCTCCATATTTTCATGCCTTTGGGTGCAGGAAAACACAATGGTAAACCTAGCAGTCAACCGCTTAAATGGAGCTTTCATCTGTTTTCCACCAAGATATGACTTGGCAGACCGATTGCGTTTTAATATGCGAATCGAGTTTTAATTAATTCGGGAATTTCATCCGTGAGTTCGATGAGGTGATTGTCTGCACTGCCGCTTCCTGGTCTAAAGGAAACATTTCTCAATCTGACAGTTATTTTTAAAATACACAAATACACTTAAAACTTATCCAGCCAGTAAAACCGCGTAAAATTAAATAATTACAGCAACACGTAACTAGTATACATTATATAAACTTATAAAACAAATAATAAACTGTTTCATTGTTTAAGTTTAAATTACTGCGTATTTAAACTCTCATTTAAGTAGGAATTTCAAAATCCATTAAAATCGCTAGCATTTGGCGAGGGAAATGCTGCTCGATAAATGGCGTGTCACATTCGTCTTTTCGCGCCAAATATTCGAAAGTATTTTACTTTTCTACAGATTTTCTACTGGAATTGCGCCGCTCAATTTGACTGATCCTTCACAAATACACTTAAAACTTATCTAGCCAGTAAAACCGCATAAAATTAAATAATTTCATCAACACGTAACTAGTATACATTATATAAACTTATAAAACAAATAATAAACTGTTTCATTGTTTAAGTTTAAATTACTGCGCATTTAAACTCTCATTTAAGTAGCAATTTCAAAATCCATTAAAATCGTTAGCATTTGGCGAGGGGAAATGTTGCTCTAAATAGCGTGTCACATTTGTCTTTTCGCGCCAAATATTCGAAAGTATTTTACTTTTTTACAGATTTTCTACGGTAATTGCGCCGCTCAATTTGACTGATCCTTCACAAATACACTTAAAACTTATCCAGCCAGTAAAACCGCGTAAAATTAAATAATTTCATCAACACGTAACTAGTATACATTATATAAACTTATAAAACAAATAATAAACTGTTTCATTGTTTAAGTTTAAATTACTGCGCATTTAAATTCTCATTTAAGTAGGAATTTCAAAATGCATTAAAATCGCCAGCATTTGGCGAGGGGAAATGCTGCTCGCTAAATGGCGTGTCACATTCGTCTTTTCGCGCCAAATATTCGAAAGTATTTTACTTTTTTACAGATTTTTTACTGTAATTGCGCCGCTCAATTTGACTGATCCTTCACAAATACACTTAAAACTTATCCAGTCAGTAAAACCGCGTAAAATTAAATCATTTCATCAACACGTAACTAGTATACATTATATATACTTAAAACAAATAATAAACTGTTTCATTGTTTAAGTTTAAATTACTGCGTATTTAAACTCTCATTTAAGTAGGAATTTCAAAATCCATTAAAATCGTTACCATTTGGCGAGGGGAAATGTTGCTCTAAATGGCGTGTCACATTTGTCTTTTCGCGCCAAATATTCGAAAGTATTTTACTTTTTTACAGATTTTCTACGGTAATTGCGCCGCTCAATTTGACTGATCCTTCACAAATACACTTAAAACTTATCCAGCCAGTAAAACCGCGTAAAATTAAATAATTTCATCAACACGTAACTAGTATACATTATATATACTTAAAACAAATAATAAACTGTTTCATTGTTTAAGTTTAAATTACTGCGTATTTAAACTCTCATTTAAGTAGGAATTTCAAAATCCATTAAAATCGTTAGCATTTGGCGAGGGGAAATGTTGCTCTAAATGGCGTGTCACATTTGTCTTTTCGCGCCAAATATTCGAAAGTATTTTACTTTTTTACAGATTTTCTACGGTAATTGCGCCGCTCAATTTGACTGATCCTTCAGAAATACACTTAAAACTTATCCAGCCAGTAAAACCGCGTAAAATTAAATAATTTCATCAACACGTAACTAGTATACATTATATATACTTAAAACAAATAATAAACTGTTTCATTGTTTAAGTTTAAATTACTGCGTATTTAAACTCTCATTTAAGTAGGAATTTCAAAATCCATTACAATCGTTAGCATTTGGCGAGGGGACATGTTGCTCTAAATGGCGTGTCACATTTGTCTTTTCGCGCCAAATATTCGAAAGTATTTTACTTTTTTACAGATTTTCTACGGTAATTGCGCCGCTCAATTTGACTAATCCTTCACAAATACACTTAAAACTTATCCAGCCAGTAAAACCGCGTAAAATTAAATAAATTCATCAACACGTAACTAGTATACATTATATATACTTAAAACAAATAATAAACTGTTTCATTGTTTAAGTTTAAATTACTGCGCATTTAAATTCTCATTTAAGTAGGAATTTCAAAATGCATTAAAATCGCTAGCATTTGGCGAGGGGAAATGCTGCTCGCTAAATGGCGTGTCACATTCGTCTTTTCGCGCCAAATATTCGAAAGTATTTTACTTTTTTACAGATTTTTTACTGTAATTGCGCTGCTCAATTTGACTGATCCTTCACAAATACACTTAAAACTTATCCAGTCAGTAAAACCGCGTAAAATTAAATAATTTCATCAACACGTAACTAGTATACATTATATATACTTAAAACAAATAATATACTGTTTCATTGTTTAAGTTTAAATTACTGCGTATTTAAACTCTCATTTAAGTAGGAATTTCAAAATCCATTAAAATCGCTAGCATTTGGCGAGGGAAATGCTGCTCGATAAATGGCGTGTCACATTCGTCTTTTCGCGCCAAATATTCGAAAGTATTTTACTTTTCTACAGATTTTCTACTGGAATTGCGCCGCTCAATTTGACTGATCCTTCACAAATACACTTAAAACTTATCTAGCCAGTAAAACCGCATAAAATTAAATAATTTCATCAACACGTAACTAGTATACATTATATAAACTTATAAAACAAATAATAAACTGTTTCATTGTTTAAGTTTAAATTACTGCGCATTTAAACTCTCATTTAAGTAGCAATTTCAAAATCCATTAAAATCGTTAGCATTTGGCGAGGGGAAATGTTGCTCTAAATAGCGTGTCACATTTGTCTTTTCGCGCCAAATATTCGAAAGTATTTTACTTTTTTACAGATTTTCTACGGTAATTGCGCCGCTCAATTTGACTGATCCTTCACAAATACACTTAAAACTTATCCAGCCAGTAAAACCGCGTAAAATTAAATAATTTCATCAACACGTAACTAGTATACATTATATAAACTTATAAAACAAATAATAAACTGTTTCATTGTTTAAGTTTAAATTACTGCGCATTTAAATTCTCATTTAAGTAGGAATTTCAAAATGCATTAAAATCGCTAGCATTTGGCGAGGGGAAATGCTGCTCGCTAAATGGCGTGTCACATTCGTCTTTTCGCGCCAAATATTCGAAAGTATTTTACTTTTTTACAGATTTTTTACTGTAATTGCGCCGCTCAATTTGACTGATCCTTCACAAATACACTTAAAACTTATCCAGTCAGTAAAACCGCGTAAAATTAAATAATTTCATCAACACGTAACTAGTATACATTATATATACTTAAAACAAATAATAAACTGTTTCATTGTTTAAGTTTAAATTACTGCGTATTTAAACTCTCATTTAAGTAGGAATTTCAAAATCCATTAAAATCGCTAGCATTTGGCGAGGGAAATGCTGCTCGATAAATGGCGTGTCACATTCGTCTTTTCGCGCCAAATATTCGAAAGTATTTTACTTTTCTACAGATTTTCTACTGGAATTGCGCCACTCAATTTGACTGATCCTTCACAAATACACTTAAAACTTATCTAGCCAGTAAAACCGCATAAAATTAAATAATTTCATCAACACGTAACTAGTATACATTATATAAACTTATAAAACAAATAATAAACTGTTTCATTGTTTAAGTTTAAATTACTGCGCATTTAAATTCTCATTTAAGTAGGAATTTCAAAATGCATTAAAATCGCCAGCATTTGGCGAGGGGAAATGCTGCTCGCTAAATGGCGTGTCACATTCGTCTTTTCGCGCCAAATATTCGAAAGTATTTTACTTTTTTACAGATTTTTTACTGTAATTGCGCCGCTCAATTTGACTGATCCTTCACAAATACACTTAAAACTTATCCAGTCAGTAAAACCGCGTAAAATTAAATCATTTCATCAACACGTAACTAGTATACATTATATATACTTAAAACAAATAATAAACTGTTTCATTGTTTAAGTTTAAATTACTGCGTATTTAAACTCTCATTTAAGTAGGAATTTCAAAATCCATTAAAATCGTTACCATTTGGCGAGGGGAAATGTTGCTCTAAATGGCGTGTCACATTTGTCTTTTCGCGCCAAATATTCGAAAGTATTTTACTTTTTTACAGATTTTCTACGGTAATTGCGCCGCTCAATTTGACTGATCCTTCACAAATACACTTAAAACTTATCCAGCCAGTAAAACCGCGTAAAATTAAATAATTTCATCAACACGTAACTAGTATACATTATATATACTTAAAACAAATAATAAACTGTTTCATTGTTTAAGTTTAAATTACTGCGTATTTAAACTCTCATTTAAGTAGGAATTTCAAAATCCATTAAAATCGTTAGCATTTGGCGAGGGGAAATGTTGCTCTAAATGGCGTGTCACATTTGTCTTTTCGCGCCAAATATTCGAAAGTATTTTACTTTTTTACAGATTTTCTACGGTAATTGCGCCGCTCAATTTGACTGATCCTTCACAAATACACTTAAAACTTATCCAGCCAGTAAAACCGCGTAAAATTAAATAATTTCATCAACACGTAACTAGTATACATTATATATACTTAAAACAAATAATAAACTGTTTCATTGTTTAAGTTTAAATTACTGCGTATTTAAACTCTCATTTAAGTAGGAATTTCAAAATCCATTAAAATCGTTAGCATTTGGCGAGGGGAAATGTTGCTCTAAATGGCGTGTCACATTTGTCTTTTCGCGCCAAATATTCGAAAGTATTTTACTTTTTTACAAATTTTCTACGGTAATTGCGCCGCTCAATTTGACTGATCCTTCAGAAATACACTTAAAACTTATCCAGCCAGTAAAACCGCGTAAAATTAAATAATTTCATCAACACGTAACTAGTAAACATTATATATACTTAAAACAAATAATAAACTGTTTCATTGTTTAAGTTTAAATTACTGCGTATTTAAACTCTCATTTAAGTAGGAATTTCAAAATCCATTACAATCGTTAGCATTTGGCGAGGGGACATGTTGCTCTAAATGGCGTGTCACATTTGTCTTTTCGCGCCAAATATTCGAAAGTATTTTACTTTTTTACAGATTTTCTACGGTAATTGCGCCGCTCAATTTGACTAATCCTTCACAAATACACTTAAAACTTATCCAGCCAGTAAAACCGCGTAAAATTAAATAAATTCATCAACACGTAACTAGTATACATTATATATACTTAAGACAAATAATAAACTGTTTCATTGTTTAAGTTTAAATTACTGCGCATTTAAATTCTCATTTAAGTAGGAATTTCAAAATGCATTAAAATCGCTAGCATTTGGCGAGGGGAAATGCTGCTCGCTAAATGGCGTGTCACATTCGTCTTTTCGCGCCAAATATTCGAAAGTATTTTACTTTTTTACAGATTTTTTACTGTAATTGCGCCGCTCAATTTGACTGATCTTTCACAAATACACTTAAAACTTATCCAGTCAGTAAAACCGCGTAAAATTAAATAATTTCATCAACACGTAACTAGTATACATTATATATACTTAAAACAAATAATAAACTGTTTCATTGTTTAAGTTTAAATTACTGCGTATTTAAACTCTCATTTAAGTAGGAATTTCAAAATCCATTAAAATCGTTAGCATTTGGCGAGGGGAAATGTTGCTCTAAATGGCGTGTCACATTTGTCTTTTCGCGCCAAATATTCGAAAGTATTTTACTTTTTTACAGATTTTCTACGGTAATTGCGCCGCTCAATTTGACTAATCCTTCACAAATACACTTAAAACTTATCCAGCCAGTAAAACCGCGTAAAATTAAATAATTTCATCAACACGTAACTAGTATACATTATATAAACTTAAAACAAATAATAAACTGTTTCATTGTTTAAGTTTAAATTACTGCGCATTTAAACTCTCATTTAAGTAGCAATTTCAAAATCCATTAAAATCGTTAGCATTTGGCGAGGGGAAATGTTGCTCTAAATGGCGTGTCACATTTGTCTTTTCACGCCAAATATTCGAAAGTATTTTACTTTTTTACAGATTTTCTACGGTAATTGCGCCGCTCAATTTGACTAATCCTTCACAAATACACTTAAAACTTATCCAGCCAGTAAAACCGCGTAAAATTAAATAATTTCATCAACACGTAACTAGTATACATTATATATACTTAAAACAAATAATAAACTGTTTCATTGTTTAAGTTTAAATTACTGCGCATTTAAATTCTCATTTAAGTAGGAATTTCAAAATGCATTAAAATCGCTAGCATTTGGCGAGGGGAAATGCTGCTCGCTAAATGGCGTGTCACATTCGTCTTTTCGCGCCAAATATTCGAAGGTATTTTACTTTTTTACAGATTTTTTACTGTAATTGCGCCGCTCAATTTGACTGATCCTTCACAAATACACTTAAAACTTATCCAGTCAGTAAAACCGCGTAAAATTAAATAATTTCATCAACACGTAACTAGTATACATTATATATACTTAAAACAAATAATAAACTGTTTCATTGTTTAAGTTTAAATTACTGCGTATTTAAACTCTCATTTAAGTAGGAATTTCAAAATCCATTAAAATCGTTAGCATTTGGCGAGGGGAAATGTTGCTCTAAATGGCGTGTCACATTTGTCTTTTCGCGCCAAATATTCGAAAGTATTTTACTTTTTTACAGATTTTCTACGGTAATTGCGCCGCTCAATTTGACTAATCCTTCACAAATACACTTAAAACTTATCCAGCCAGTAAAACCGCGTAAAATTAAATAATTTCATCAACACGTAACTAGTATACATTATATATACTTAAAACAAATAATAAACTGTTTCATTGTTTAAGTTTAAATTACTGCGTATTTAAACTCTCATTTAAGTAGGAATTTCAAAATCCATTAAAATCGTTAGCATTTGGCGTGGGGAAATGTTGCTCTAAATGGCGTGCCACATTTGTCTTTTCGCGCCAAATATTCGAAAGTATTTTACTTTTTTACAGATTTTCTACGGTAATTGCGCCGCTCAATTTGACTAACCCTTCACAAATACACTTAAAACTTATCCAGCCAGTAAAACCGCGTAAAATTAAATAATTTCATCAACACGTAACTAGTATACATTATATAAACTTATAAAACAAATAATAAACTGTTTCATTGTTTAAGTTTAAATTACTGCGCTTTTAAACTCTCATTTAAGTAGCAATTTCAAAATCCATTAAAATCGCTAGCATTTGGCGAGGGGAAATGGTGTGTCACATTCGTCTTTTCGCACCAAATATTCGAAAGTATTTTACTTTTTTACAGATTTTCTACGGTAATTGCGCCGCTCAATTTGACTAATCCTTCACAAATACACTTAAAATTTATCCAGCCAGTAAAACCGCGTAAAATTAAATAATTTCATCAACACGTAACTAGTATACATTATATAAACTTATAAAACAAATAATAAACTGTTTCATTGTTTAAGTTTAAATTACTGCGCATTTAAACTCTCATTTAAGTAGCAATTTCAAAATCCATTAAAATCGCTAGCATTTGGCGAGGGGAAATGGTGTGTCACATTCGTCTTTTCGCACCAAATATTCGAAAGTATTTTACTTTTTTACAGATTTTCTACGGTAATTGCGCCGCTCAATTTGACTAATCCTTCACAAATACACTTAAAACTTATCCAGCCAGTAAAACCGCGTAAAATTAAATAATTTCATCAACACGTAACTAGTATACATTATATAAACTTATAAAACAGATAATAAACTGTTTCATTGTTTAAGTTTAAATTACTGCGCCTTTAAACTCTCATTTAAGTAGCAATTTCAAAATCCATTAAAATCGCTAGCATTTGGCGAGGGGAAATGGTGTGTCACATTCGTCTTTTCGCACCAAATATTCGAAAGTATTTTACTTTTTTACAGATTTTCTACGGTAATTGCGCCGCTCAATTTGACTAATCCTTCACAAATACACTTAAAATTTATCCAGCCAGTAAAACCGCGTAAAATTAAATAAATTCATCAACACGTAACTAGTATACATTATATAAACTTATAAAACAAATAATAAACTGTTTCATTGTTTAAGTTTAAATTACTGCGCATTTAAACTCTCATTTAAGTAGCAATTTCAAAATCCATTAAAATCGCTAGCATTTGGCGAGGGGAAATGGTGTGTCACATTCGTCTTTTCGCACCAAATATTCGAAAGTATTTTACTTTTTTACAGATTTTCTACGGTAATTGCGCCGCTCAATTTGACTAATCCTTCACAAATACACTTAAAACTTATCCAGCCAGTAAAACCGCGTAAAATTAAATAATTTCATCAACACGTAACTAGTATACATTATATAAACTTATAAAACAAATAATAAACTGTTTCATTGTTTAAGTTTAAATTACTGCGCATTTAAACTCTCATTTAAGTAGCAATTTCAAAATCCATTAAAATCGCTAGCATTTGGCGAGGGGAAATGTTGCTCGCTAAATGGCGTGTCACATTCGTCTTTTCGCACCAAATATTCGAAAGTATTTTACTTTTTTACAGATTTTCTACTGTAATTGCGCCGCTCAATTTGAGATGATCCTTCACAAATACACTTAAAACTTATCCAGCCAGTAAAACCGCGTAAAATTAAATAATTTCATCAACACGTAACTAGTATACATTATATAAACTTATAAAACAAATAATAAACTGTTTCATTGCTTCAGTTTAAATTACTGCGCATTTAAACTCTCATTTAAGTAGCAATTTCAAAATCCATTAAAATCGCTAGCATTTGGCGAGGGGAAATGTTGCTCGCTAAATGGCGTGTCACATTCGTCTTTTCGCACCAAATATTCGAAAGTATTTTACTTTTTTACAGATTTTCTACTGTAATTGCGCCGCTCAATTTGAGATGATCCTTCACAAATACACTTAAAACTTATCCAGCCAGTAAAACCGCGTAAAATTAAATAATTTCATTAACACGTAGCTAGTATACATTATATAAACTTATAAAACAAATAATAAACTGTTTCATTGTTTAAGTTTAAATTACTGCGCATTTAAACTCTCATTTAAGTAGCAATTTCAAAATCCATTAAAATCGCTAGCATTTGGCGAGGGGAAATGTTGCTCGCTAAATGGCGTGTCACATTCGTCTTTTCGCACCAAATATTCGAAAGTATTTTACTTTTTTACAGATTTTCTACTGTAATTGCGCCGCTCAATTTGACTGATCCTTCACAGATACACTTAAAACTTATCCAGCCAGTAAAACCGCGTAAAATTAAATAATTTCATCAACACGTAACTAGTATACATTATATAAACTTATAAAACAAATAATAAACTGTTTCATTGTTTAAGTTTAAATTACTGCGCATTTAAACTCTCATTTAAGTAGCAATTTCAAAATCCATTAAAATCGCTAGCATTTGGCGAGGGGAAATGGTGTGTCACATTCGTCTTTTCGCACCAAATATTCGAAAGTATTTTACTTTTTTACAGATTTTCTACTGTAATTGCGCCGCTCAATCTGACTGATCCTTCACAAATACACTTAAAACTTATCCAGCCAGTACACCGCGTAAAATTAAATAATTTCATCAACACGTAACTAGTATACATTATATAAACTTATAAAACAAATAATAAACTGTTTCATTGTTTAAGTTTAAATTACTGCGCATTTAAACTCTCATTTAAGTAGCAATTTCAAAATCCATTAAAATCGCTAGCATTTGGCGAGGGGAAATGGTGTGTCACATTCGTCTTTTCGCACCAAATATTCGAAAGTATTATACTTTTTTACAGATTTTCTACTGTAATTGCGCCGCTCAATTTGACTGATCCTTCACAAATACACTTAAAACTTATCCAGCCAGTAAAACCGCGTAAAATTAAATAATTTCATCAACACGTAACTAGTATACATTATATAAACTTATAAAACAAATAATAAACTGTTTCATTGTTTAAGTTTAAATTACTGCGCATTTAAACTCTCATTTAAGTAGCAATTTCAAAATCCATTAAAATCGCTAGCATTTGGCGAGGGGAAATGGTGTGTCACATTCGTCTTTTCGCGCCAAATATTCGAAAGTATTTTACTTTTTTACAGATTTTCTACTGTAATTGCACCGCTCAATTTGACTGATCCTTCACAAATACACTTAAAACATATCCAGCCTGTAAAACCGCGTAAAATTAAATAATTTCATCAACACGTAACTAGTATACATTATATAAACTTATAAAACAAATAATAAACTGTTTCATTGTTTAAGTTTAAATTACTGCCCATTTAAACTCTCATTTAAGTAGCAATTTCAAAATCCATTAAAATCGCTAGCATTTGGCGAGGGGAAATGTTGCTCGCTAAATGGCTTGTCACATTCATCTTTTCTCGCCAAATATTCGAAAGTATTTTACTTTTTTACAGATTTTCTACTGGAAATGCGCAGCTCATTTTGACTGATCCTTTATTACATGCATAAGTAGTTTCATTAGCATTTTTTTCAAAATATTCTGAGCTTGCGCCTTAACCTTCTCACTGCCGCGAACTGATATATCCCTTCACTAAGCTGTAAATTTCACTGCAATAGAAGCATTAAATTAATATAATTCCACATACACTGTAAAAAAAAACGCTGTAAATTTGCCAGAACAAACTCGATCACAGTGAATGTGCTGTATCTTTCTTTGGTTTCCTGACTATATTAACATGGAAAATACAGTAGTTGCGTAAAATTAACAGCACGATGTGCTGGCAATTTGGACGCATTGTTTTACAGCACAAACTGCTGGCGTCCAAATTGCCAACACATCGTGCTGTTAATTTTACGCAACTACTGTATTTTCCATGTTAATATAGTCAGGAAACCAAAGAAAGATACAGCACATTCACTGTGATCGAGTTTGTGCGCGAGATGAACAGTATTTTGTACTGTAAAAATGTCGTTTTTTTTTTTTACAGTGTACAGGGTTTCCATAATTAAACGACTTTACTTTAAAGTTGTCTACAAACAAAACTAATGTTCATAAAGTTGTGAAATTTTTTGAAAAACATAATAAAGGGATGGGAATTTGTTTAAGAAAAAAAAAATGTTCAAAAGTTCGCCACCAGAGGACAATTTTTAATAAATTACACATTTAGCATTACGATAGTTTAGAACAGGGTCGGCGAACCTATGGCACGCGTGCCAAAATTGGCACGTAAAACAATTTCTCTGGCACGCGAAAAAATAAATTTTATAATCACTATACAAAATAACATTCTTTTTTTTCCGTATTATAATCAATAAAATTTTGTTCCACACGGGCAGACTATCACAAACAATGTAACTATTTTTGCATGATTAACTCATCAAAAGACTTTTCTTTTCCTGTGATGTTATCAGGACTGCGGAGTCGGTGGGAAAAATGGACGACTCCGACTCCGGGAATTTTAACAGATTCGACTCAGACTCTTTCGCTCAAAAATGGGCCCGACTCCGAAGCCCTGGATGTTATGCAGTATTTTTAACATGTATTTTGCCTCTCTATACGAATTTATAAAGTTGCATTTTTCAGACTAATTTTTTTAGACAGTCACTGCAATAAGATGGCAAATGGGTATTACAGGGCTCCCAAATGGTCCGCCAACTGAATACCAATAAATTTTAACAGAAAATTTTATGGTAGGTTTGCGCTAGAATTAACTTTCAAAGGTGCTTCCGGGCGGTTTATAAGAAAAATCTAAAAAGAAATTATTTCTAAAATAATATTGATATTCAGTTGGCGGACCATTTGGGAGCCCTGGTATTATAGTTATAAAGAAATATCCACCGATCGCTCCATCGAACATCAGCAAAAACCTCGTAAATAAATTATTGATGCATTGCTTAATGCGACTTGGATAATTATAACCAGATGTTGCATTAATTATAAAGTCAAAAATAACTAAAATATTTTTTTTTTCTTGTTACAGTTTGTACTATATAAATAAATCATATTTACGAATTAAAATTTCATTAGTTTAATAGCTTATACCAAAATACAGAGAAATCGCATTTTAATTTTTAATATTTTTTTAATTATTAATTATTAATGAGTGAAAGCAACTGATTTTTAACTAGTGTTTTGTATGAATATCGCACACTGCAAAATTATTAGTTTGGCACGTTACTTTGTTGATAGATACTGTTTGTGAAATTTTCGCACGCGCGAGTAAAAAGGTTCGCCGACCCTGGTTTAGAAGTTTTATTTACAGGTTGTCCATAATTAAATGACCCTATTTTAAAGTTGGCTACAGACGAAACTATGGTTCAGAATGTTGTGAAATTTTGTGGGACATAATAAAAATATGCGAATCTATTTGAGCGAAAAAAAAAATTTAGGAGGCCATTTTTTTAACAAATTGCGCATTTAGCATACATTTACGATAATTTAACAGATTTTGTTATAACCAAACATGTTCCGCAAGACTGTTATCATTTTCAAATACCATCTAGAATCGTAGTATAGCATGTTCCACAGTTTACCGCAGTGTATTCTGGGAAATGCTAGGAACATGTCGTGAAATGCTGTCATTAGAATAAGGTTAAGTTAATAAATAAAATTTCTTATCTATCGTAATGCTTGTGTAATTTATTAAAAATCACCCTCTGGTGGCGAAATTTTGAACCTTTTTTTTTGTTGTTGTTTGCTTAAACAAATTCACATTCCTTTATCATGTCTTTTACAAAATTTCGAGACTTTATGAACAATAGCTTTGTCTGAAGAAAACTTTAAAGTAGTGTCGTTTAATTATGGACACTCTGTGTATAATTCAGTTAGAAAAAAATTAAGTTATGATTAATACGCTCAGGGCTTATATGCCTATCTAATATATAAAAATGAAAATTTGTCTGTCTGTAATGTTATACAAATCTACAGTTTGGAAGCCAGAATTGTGAAATTGTATGTACATGTGTATTAAAACCCGGCCGAGGCAACTAAAGTAATCTGGAATCGAAATTATTTATAGTTAACTTTTAATTAATTAAAAAAAAACACCCATTTATCAGCAATTTCCTATCAAAATTTAAACATTTTTCGTTATAGCAGCTACCAACAATTAAAAATTCACAATAAAATCCCTTTTTTTATGTTCAACCCGTAATCGCGCGAGTTATTTAACCAATGTGAGATATACACATTACGTACGCCACGCTGCAATACTAAAAAGCTGTAGCGGGTATTACGATAATTCTTTTTCCTCACATGCAAATAACTAGAGATATACATATTACTTACGCCACGCTGCAATACTAAAAAGCTCCAGCGGGTATTACGATAATTCTTTTACCGCACACGCAAATAATTAGAGATTATATAATTGCGCTTAATTATTACAATTCTTTTAAAAATAAAGACAAACATTTATCAGGAACATCAACAAAACGTTTTATTCTATTTATTCCCTTATTCCAAAGATATCGTTTTATCGTCTGCTGCCATAGTAACATGATAAATTAAATTTCATAAAAAAAAAAAAAATGCACAGTAGTAGAAAAATATTTTTACTAAGACCAATGTCAGACGGGCGTCTTTTTTGCTGCTTTTTTGCTATAGCATTGTGAATGGATAATACGCAAGCAAAAAAGCAGCAAAAAAGACGCCCGTCTGACATTGGTCTAAATCGAATAGTTATTTTTAATTTTGGTTTTAAAATTAAAATCATGAACTCCCGTGCGTAGAACGGGTTAAACAGCTAGTATATAATAAAAATAAATTATATCATGTTGGAAAAACATCCCTTTTTATCATATTAAAAAACTTAAGGAGGAAATAACATTACAATTTTAATGTTTTGCTCGGTGGTCCGGGGGGAGACCTTCCTTGTTAGTATCGCATTAAATGGTAATTTCAGTTAACAAAAGTAAAATTTATTGCAACTAAATTCATAACAACTTTCTTAAAAAAAAAAAAAAAAAAAAAAAAAAAAAAAGAAAAAGAAAAAAAAGAAAACAGATACGATAAGGGCGAATTATATTTCTACATACTTGGACGGACATGATAGATATCCGGATGACTGCTGTATCCTTGAAGAAGTAACAGCAGTACCACGCACGCACGCACTCGAGCTGCCGCAGAAGAAAGTAACCACTTGACCATGATGAAAATTCACTTTTTACTTTTAAAAGTGTCCAGTTAAACACTTTCTGTGTTTGCTTATAAAAGATTTGGTGGGCGGATTGTGAACATCCGCTAGTGACCGGTATGAGAAGCTTACGTTGCTGGGTCCATTCAAATAGGTTCAGAAAGATCCCATACTATCATCTGTAAAAAAGAAAAAAGAAGGGTTTGGTTAAGAAGAATTGAAAGTTATTTTAACAAAACTTATTACAAAGATTATGTCATTTGTCGGGTATACAATCACATGATTCACATTCCAGAAAACTGATCACAATTGCAGTAGAACTTCGATTAGCCGAAGTAATTGTGACCGATCCTCTTTCGGAAAATCGAAATTTTCGGATTATCGGTTAGCTTCAATTTTAAGATTAAGCAGAAACATATGCAAAATTTCTTATTATAGTAACAAGTGCTTAATAAAAATAAAGCAATAGCAAAATAGAGACAAGAATAAATTACCTGAATTTTAATTTTGAAATTAAGTGCTTTTTACATATATCACAAATGTTTGAAAAAAATGTTTTGTTTGTCGCAGTTTCGATTGACTTTGCTTTGAAGCTCTATCACGGAGTTTTCGGATATTATTAGTTCACCAATATCACTGTCTTTTTGCTGTTCTAGCCATGCCAAACCTTTTGCAAAAGCTTCAGAATTGCTAATTTGGTCGTTTTCTTCGTTCCACTCCGCAGCTTACATTAGTCAAGCAAGTTAGCAGCTTCAAGTTAAATTCAAAGGAACTCTAAGAATGGTTTCGAAAACATTTAAATCTACTCGTAGTTCGGAAAGGACCGTTTGCATACAAGGAATATGATAGTTAAAAAAAAAATCTTTCAAAATGGATTTCGCACACAAGGAATGTGATAGTACAAAAAAAAAAAAAAAAAAAAAAAAGCTTAAAAAAGGGATTTCGGTTAGACAAGAGTTTTAGTCAAAAGAGTTTTGGATAAAAGATGTTCTACTGTAGTTTTCAATTCCAAAATCACAGATTTTTTTTTTTTTTTTTTTTTTTTTTTTTTTTTTTGTGCCTGATACTGGGATATTTGAGATTGTTAAAAAAAAAAAAAAAAAAAAAAAAAAAAAAAAAAAAAAAAAACAGTATTATACAGAAATCTATCCATTCACATTTACTGAAAAGTGGGATAAAAAGCAGTTATCCTGCACAATTCTAGTTACTTGAGGTGACTTAGTGATCTTAGAATTTCTGTTTTTTTAAATTTATGTACATTATAATATTTTATTGACATATTATTAAATGGTTATATGAACAAAAGGGATTCTATCAAGAAAAAGTGCAAATTTTGTTGTGAAATTTGATTTTTTTAAGTTGAAAAAATTTTAAAACCACTCTTCTTTAACAATTTTAAACATTTATTTTGTTACATATTTTTCTTATAAGAGTGCTCTATAAATGTAAGGCTGATATTTATAAAAAGTTAATTAAATTTGATACTAGTTAATTAGTTGATACAAGTGGGCTCTGACCCCTACAAGCTACGCTCGCGAACCCCGTTCAAAAACCTCAGACTCTAAAAACATATTAATTTGATCGGCTTTAAAAAGAATACGGAAGAATTGTAATAATAATAATAAAAAAAAAAACAGTATTCTGCCTGCAAAGGGGTTTCCATTTATTTCCTCTTGTTTGGGGAATTTTAAGGCCGAATCAGCTGATGTTAAGAGATCCAATGCCTACTCTTTATCTCTCTGTATTTTTTAACAACGCTATAAGAAAGTTATTTTAACCCTTTAGCGCGCAGCTTTGCATATATGCAAACAACAAACTTTTGAATTTAATAGATTTTTTTATTCGTATACACCTAATTCACATTCGAAAATTAAAATAGCAATATTTGCTTAAAGTAATGACAGACGTTCCGTATTTAAATAGAGCGAAATTAACTATTGAAACTTTCTTGTGTAAAGTCCGATTCTCTGAACTACTAAATTTCTAGAACGTATTCTATCATGAGAATAAAAGGGTTAAAGGTTAAGTTTTATAAAATATATAATTATATAAAATAAGGTATTTGGAGAAATACTTATTAAAATATTTACTAATTTGCAATATTTTAGCGTAAAAAAACCACACGGCAGTAGTTTTTACTTGTATTGCAGATGTGCAACAGAAGAAAAGATTGACGTATTATATGAAAAATGTATCTCTGATTTTTTTTTCATTATTTTTTCTGTGTAATAAACCTTTCAGAGAATCATATATAATTTTTCGAAGCAAAATAAAAAATGACGTAAGTTAAGGGTTAAATAAGACATTTTAAATGTATCACTTTAAATTTGACGTAATTTTCACCAAAGTTTTCTTTTTCTTTTTAATATTCACGTAAAAATCCCTTCGTTGTTAGAAAGGAAATATTATTTGTTCGGTCTTAGAACTCACAACAATTGTTAAAAAAAACATCTCAAAATATGCAATAAATGTCTCGTGTAAATATATTTTTTGATTCAATCTGTTTTGGAATATTATTTTTTGGTCATTTTAAATATGAAGTAATTTCTCCTATTTACTGCTTTTGAAGCATATTAAATTTGTTATTTTAAAGTTTTCTTTCTAATTTTAATATTCACGTGAAAATTCTTTTGTTGCTAGAAAGGAAATATTTTTATTTGCGCTGCCTTAGGATTGGCAACAATAGTTTAAAAGATTTTCAAGAAATGAGAAATAAATGTGTCGTGTAAATATATTTTTAAATTTAAATTGTTTGCAATATCATTATTTGACCTTTTTAAATAGGACATAATTTCCTCAATTTACGGCTTTTAACGCATATTAATATATTTATTATTTAAAAATTTTATTTCTCTTTTAAAATTCCCGTGTAAATACAGTTTTTATGAAGTAATTTTCAATATTTTCCTGCTTTTTATATGTAATCTTTTAATTCTAATTTAATAGTTTTTTCAGTTTATAATAATCATGTGTAAATAAATTTTTAATTTGAAGGAAATATTATTCTTTGCGCTGTTTTTGCAATTGGCCACAGTTTAAAATAATAACCTCTTCTAAAATATGTTAAAAAAATCTCAGGAAATGTTGAAAATTTTAATTTAAGATGGAAATAAACCTAAAAAATTAGTGAAATTAAAAAAACATAAATGCACTCTGCATACCAGAAACTTCTAATGCATCATCCTTAGGAAAAATTATTAAAAAAATTAGTTTTTGCGCCTATAAAACTTTTTTAATGGAAAGATTTTGACTAACTTTAACATTAAATATCTCTTAAAATAATTGTTCGATTTAAAAACTGTCTGCACCAGCGTGTTTATCAAATATTTCACTATAATAACCATTTTCATATTTTTGTATACAGTAGTTTTCTTATTATAAACGAAGAAAGACGACCGGTCACAAAAAAATCGTTTATTGCGTCGGTGACAGCGTAAGTTACTTTTTTTTTTAGAATAGAGAAAGAGAATTTATCTCTCTATTCTAAAATAAAGTAGCTATCACCGCTACAGTCATTGAATTTTTTGTGACCGGAGGTCTTTCTTTGCCAATATTAAGAAAACTACTGCATTCAAAAATATAAAAATGGGTATGATTATAGAGAATTGTTAGAAGCAGTTTTTAAACAGAAGAATTATTTTAAGAGATATTTAAGTTAAAGTTGGACAAAATCGTTCCACTAAAAAAGTTTTATAGGAGCAAAAACTATACATATAGGGATTTAATATATATTTTTTAAGGATATTCAATAGAAACTCGCAGTGTGCAGACTGAAATTATCTTTTTAAGCAGCCTAATTTTTTGAGGGTTTATTTCTATTTCAAATTCAAATTTTCAACATTTCCAGACAATTTTTTTTACATATTTTAGAAAAGGTTAATATTTTAAATTGTTGCCAATTGTTAAAACAGCGCTATAGAATAATATTTCCTTTAAATAAAAAAAATATTCACACGTGACTATTATGAACAGAAAAAACCCGTTTCAAATCAGAATTAAATGCTTATGCGTGTTAAAAGCAGGAAAATATTAAACCTTACGTCATTTTTTTATTTTTTATTTTTTATTTTTTTACAAGAATATTAAAAACTATAAAATAATCAATTATTTAATATGTGTTAAAAACAGTAAATGGGGAGGGGGGGGGGGGGGAATGACGTCCTATTTCAAATTTCCAAATAATAAGATTGCCAAATAGTTTAAATTAAAAAAATTGTTTACATGGGAGATTTATTTCATATTTCGACTTTCAAATTAAAATTAAATGATTACGAATTAAAAGCAAGAAAATATTGAAAATTACGCCATAAAAACTATATTTACACTTGAATATTAAAAAAGAAAGAAAATTTTATAATAATAAATTCATTAATATCCGTTAAAATTTGTAAATGGAAGAAATTACTTCATATTTAAAATGACCAATTAATAATATTGCCAAACAGTTTAAATTAAAAAATACATTTACACCAGAGATTTTTTTCAAATTTCGAGATGATCTTTTTAACTATTGTTGCCAATTCTATGGCAGCGCAAATAATAATATTATCTTTCTAACAATAAAAATATTTTCAGTTGAATATTACAAAGATAAAGGAAAGTTTGGTGAAAGTTATGACAGATTTAAAACGTTACATTTAAAATCTGTCATTTAAAACTACTTTCTTATAGCGTTTTGTTATAAAATACCGGAAAGCAAATATAAAATACCGCGAAAGGCTCTGTTGACTTGGTTCATTTTATATGTTCATTCACAGGCTGTGTCTTTTATTCAGATTGTTTTATAAAATAGTGTAATTGGCTTTATTATGGTATCATTTTACCTGGCATTAAATAAGGTGAATATTTCGTTTTCAAAAAAGTGGTGCTAATGAGCAATTTGAATTTTTAAATCGTAATTTAATGCGACCGTTATGGGGTTAAACATTTCAGTCTCTGTCCCCAGGTACAGATATACAATATTAAATGTATGCTCTAAAACTTTCTATAAATATTACTAACTTTTGCTGTTATATATTTATACCTATACATGTACAGTATGGGAAAATATAATTCTCCTTAGTATAAATTGTATAGTAAAATATTGAAGTAAATATATTTGTCCCTGAGGTTGACCATCATCTCAGTCTCTCTAAACACAAATTTAGGTTAACTGATACCAGGAGGCGCTGACATAATTATTTCCATTGCAACATAAACTAAAGTTCAACTAGTCATCAGGGATGAAGTTAAGTTGTTCTTCTCTTTGTTTCATATTTAGAAATATTTAGTTTTTGTTCTGAATAGGGATGAGTATTTTTTATAGCATCATTCATGTCCCCACAGTTAGCTTTTTATTTATAAAAGAAAAGCTTATTTCAATTTTATTTATGTAGCATACAAATGTCACATGGCATATTTACATGTGTGCAAAATGTTTCAACAAAATGGCTGTGATGCTATTAAGACAAAAACATGAGCTCAGTCCCCATCATCTCAGTCCCAATTATTAGACACTGATTATGATGTTAACAGACACCTTCTTCCATAAAAGTTTATCCTACGCATAAAATATACATCCTTGATCTCAAAACTCGACAGCATTTAAATGACAAAACAAATATCCTAGTATATAATTGTATGTGGTAGTGGATACATTAATTTTAAAAAATAAAAATTTTGGAATGAAATTTTTCAGATATTGACCCATATGCAGTTTTAAAAGAAATGCGTAAAATAATGTGAATGTACTGTAGATTGTAGAAATCATACATCTGAAGCGGAATAATTATATTTATGAATCGCATTGATATTTTATGTAGTTAGGCTATCTGTAAAGATTAAATAGTACATTGGCGGTATCCCTTTTGAGGTAAAAGCACAGAAGTCACAGTTAAAAGCATGGGTGAAATGTGGGGTTCTTAACTTATCTATAGCAGGAGCTCTATCAGCATAAGAAAGGAGACGCTAGGTTTAGAAAAAAAGAAAGAAAAGAAACGTTTGAGTACATTAATATCTTTTATACACTTCTTTTAAGATTGAATATGCAATAGATTTGTTTTTATTGATAAACATTTTTTATTTTCCTTATTAGCCCCAATATGCTATTTCTTTCGGCCAGCAATTAAAGTGTCATCTCTAAAAAAAAAAAAAAAATAACAGAAGCCAGCCGTAAAATAAAGCAGATGTATCATAGCACTGTTAAATACGGATAATCTCTATTGCAATTTTTTAAACTCCTAAGCATCGCACATCGTCAATTTTATACCGTCGTATAGGGGAAAAAATACTTTTAAATGCAATTTGTTTGAAAACTGCATCTCAATTTATTTTCGAGAAATTAATTTTTTTCGTAGTTTTTAGCGTCATTTTTTTAATGTTGGCAACTCAAGTACTCTATTTCTGTAGAAAGTAAAGGAAAAATAGATCGAAAATAGTAGATTATTATACCTTTTAGTTGCCATTTTTCCATAACAACTGGAAAAAATTGTAGTTAAAATACGTTCTATGCTAAAAGTACATAAATTTATGATTTCTGATAAAACATGCAGATATTTTAAACTATATTTAATTTTATGTATCCATATTAATGTTACAAACAAATGAATAAATAAATCTTTTTTTAATTTTTTGTCGAGTTTCTTAAATGACGACATCTCTTTTTTTTTTTTTGGATTTGTGTATTATTCTGCTATATCACGTCCTATGCATACTTTTCTGTATAGATGTTGTTTAAGACTCGATTGTAAATATGGAATTCTTCAGCGGATGCGAATGACGTCATTTTATATAAAATAAAAGCGTGTCTTTTATGTCTTGTACTATCTATATTTATATATATATATATATATATTTCTTTTCATCGAGGGCGATACTAAATTCTGAAAAATCAGAATTCCTCTGTTTTCTAGTTATTGTGCATGCTTTTAACCCGAATTAAGAAAGGTATTTCAATTATTTGTAAAGAACATTATAGCATCTATATTCTGTAACTTTGATACCTTAGTGGGTGAAAATCATTTAGTACTTCGTATTTATGGTTTTTATTTCATCTACAGTCTTTCTTCATAAGCGGTTAGAACAATTTATTTAGTACATATGACTTTTCAGTGCTTTCCCACACTGTTACAAATTTGCAGTCGTTCGAACGTTTTTATTGAAAACGGTTACATATGCTTAATTTAACTTCATTATGACCACAATATGGTCAATAATATGGTCGGATACGCTGAGGGGTTTTAAGACTCTTAAAGCTTCAAAATTTTCAAAATTTTAATTTTTTTAGATGTTAAACTCCTATTCTTTCTGAACATTTTAATATAATTGTTTCCTTGAAATTCATTTCCATTAGAACAGAAAGTATGCCTTTTAGAATTATACCGCTCAATAGCTGAAGCGGCATTTCCGAAACTTTGAAGTCATTTTTCTCCAAATGACGTTTTTGGGCATAACGCGCAAGATATCTCAAAAACTTCTCAATATTTTTTCATGAAATTTTCAAAACACATGTTTCATGTTAGTCTATAAACTGAACCTAAAATTTCCTTTTTATTGTTCAAAAATTTTTTTTTTTTGTAGGTGATTATACTGTTGAAATCTTCAAAGTTTTGTAATAGCTAAATGCCACTTTGTATTAAAAATATAGAAATGCTTTAAATACAAATTTATTTAGGTTCAGGGTAATTAATACAGTCTAAAGTATATTTAAGCATAAAAAGTTTCATTCTAGTTTCAAAATTTATTTTGTAAACCTGCGCGTAAACTGTTATATCAATATTCTGCTCGTCAAGTGTATGACACTCTGGACCCCCCTATAAATGCTAATACTGCATCTTGCTATTTTTTTAAATGCATGACACAAAAGAACATACTATTATCTTTCAGCTCCAGTAAAACTTTTGTTTTAAAATCTTATACATTTTAAGATACATTGAATATGGTCTCTTTTTTTTTTTCTTTTTTTCCAATTTTAAAAGTCCCGAGACCCTTAATTGTATGGTCAAGTAACCGTTATCTTTAAAAAACTGTCGAACGACTGTACGGTTTGGTGCAAATTTTTAACAGCGCATTTAAAACTGTATCTCATATAATTTTATGTATGTTTCATTAACGACAATATAAAAGCTATTTCGAGGATATTTGTACGGAGTATATGTACGGTACTCTCGAGGGTGTGATTTCAAAACTTTCTTGTGGTGCGAAGAGGGTGATAACTTTTTTTTTCTTTGTGGGAAGAAAAAAATTGATCTTCTAGTAAACAGCTACGAAACAATTCATACAGTTTTATCCTCCCATAATATTTTTAAAATTAGCCAAAGTAGACATTATTAATACATATGTCTCACTTTATGTTGCAATTGTACGAATTTAGCAAATATTTTTGATAATTATTATTTACTTTGTTTAAAGTGTATATTTAATGATAATGTTTCCATTTTAATAAACTATGATAAGTTATTTTAGCTTTTGTGAATTTTATATATTTTTCTATTTTATTGTGAATTATTTTTAACTATCTCTTTTTTTTTTTTTTTTTTTTTTTTTTTTTTTTTTAATGTGAAATATGTCTTAAAGACAGGTACAAAGTATAACAAAAGGTTCGTGAATCAAATAACAACATAAAGATTTTTGTTCTTATATATTTGTGCATTACATTTTTAATTAAACATACTTTTCTCTAAAAATAATTTCCTAGTCAAATTTTGAATAACGACACAAATCCTGATCATGTTCATACCGTTATCCAAGGTCGCCGAATACGTTCATGCATATTTTTTCCTTTATTTCTGTTGAAACTAAATTAAAATTTTGTTTCCAAATCCTACAAAACTTAGTACTACTTTAATGTATTTGCAATAAGAACTTTTCAGAATATGTCTTGCAGAAATAATTTTTTTTTAAATAGAAGTATACAGAAATAATTTGTTTTTGTTTTTTTTATTATTTAATCTCATTTGAGAAAAAGCATAAACATTTGTAACAATTTTTATCTTAGCATTACTCAGAATGTGTATTATAAGAGTTCTTCTTTAACATCTGTGAGAGAAAAGGGCCCAACAATTATTTAAAGTTTCATTTTATTGCCTTTTATAATTTTTTTTTAATTTTATCTAATATAATTTAAATAAAGAAGGAGGTATATTTTATTCAGAATATGTGTTAATTTGTTAAAGTATTTCTCTCTCTCTCTCTCTCTCTGTTTTCATTTTCATTTTCTTCTTTTCTTTTAGAAAAATGTAAGTTAATTTTATTTTATCTCACTGTAATTTTTATTTTATTTCACTTAAAATAAAATAAATTATTTTTATTTTGGTATTTATTAGAATAAAGTTTAATCTTTAGCGTTTTTTTTTTTTTTTTATCAATTTCGTTTTTTTATTTATTTCTTCTTCTTCCTTTCTTTTTTATTAAAGCATACAAATTTCTTATTTTGTCTAAAATAATTTAAATAAAACTAAGATATATAATTTTTATTCAGAATATGGACTAAAGTAGTCTTTGTCTATTCCTCTTTCTCTCATTCCTTAAAAAAAAAAAAAAAAAAAAAAAAAAAAAAGTAAGATTTTTTGAAAGTTTTTATTTTGTTTCACTTAAAATAAGATAAATAAAAGTGGAATTTTATTTCAAAATTAGAAATTACTTTCATTTTGATATTTATTAGAATAAAGTTTTATCTTTAAATTTTTTCTTTCTTACCCCCCCCCCCCTTTTTTTAATTTAGAGAGAGAGAAACATAATATTTTTTTAAATGTTTTCATTTGATTTTCATCTTCACTTCATTTAATTTAACATAATCTAAATTTAAACATAATTGAATTGAATTTATTTAACATAATTGAAATCAGCAAATTGCTAAGTGATTTTTTTTTTTTTTTTTTTTTTTTTTTTCGCTGTACTCAAATTATGCAGTGAAAATTTTTTTCTTTGATAACTGTTTTTAGAAGACAAATTTAAAAAGGTTTTTATTTTAATACCACTTTAATTTAATTTAATTCAAAATAAGATTAATTAAACCAAGTACCAAAATCAGTTTTCCTCTAACTCTTTTTTGAAAAATAAATAAGTAGAGAGATAAATAAATAATGAACAAAGTTTTCATTTTTAATTTATTTTTAATTTAAAATATGGGAAATAAATCCGAAAAAAAAAAAAACAGTCTTTTAATTCTGGCCTTTCTCATAATATGGCATCTCGTCACTCAGTTTCCGAATTTCCTTCGGTGATGTTAAATCTATGGGTGTTTAATGCATTCTTATATTTAAAATATCTCCTCAAAATATTAATATTTTTTATTTCTGTCTTCTGTGTGTTCTTCTCAAAGGATGTCTCATTTTAACACTTCATATAAAATTAATATCCCAGTGGTTAGGGAGTTGAATTCGGAAATAATTAGGGGAAAGCTGGAAATTGTTTTAACTCCTTCAGTTTAGGTCTAGAATGAATATGCTACGTTTCCCCCCTCGTACTAGGTGAGCGTTATGAATTATATATTGATTTGTAGTCAAAAAACACGTTTGTTTTTTGTTTTTTTTTAAATTCCCGTAACACTATCTCGAAATCACTAACTTTTTCAAAAACATTGTCAGTACAAATGTGGTAGAGCATAAAATTCTGAATAAAATGAGTACCCACATTAATATGTTTGTTCAAAATTAAGGTCGCAATTCCATTTCAAAATTTTGCCTTAATCACTAATCAAGAGCTTCAAGATAGGAGAGACCAGATTACCTTAACAATATCTCAAAACAGGTAACTATATAAAAAAAAATTGCCAATACAGATGTTGTAGAGCTTAAAATTTTGAATAAAATGAATACTCACATTAATATTTTTGTTTAAAATTAAGGTCGCAATTTCCGATATTGTTAAAAATATTAAAGAAAAACGTGTTTTTCGAATATAAATGTGTACATATTTCCTAACGCTCACTTAGTACGAAGGGAAAAACATAGAATATTCATTTTAGACCTAATCTGAAAGGATTAAAACGATTTCCAGTTTTCCCCTAATTAATTCTGAGTTCAACCCTCTGACCACGGGGCTAAAACTTTAAAGTAGAATTGTGATCTTAATATTCAACAAAAGTATTAAGTGTAGGTACTCATTTTATTCAGAATTTTATGCTCTACAACATTTATATTGACAATGTTTTTGAAAATGTTAGTGATTTCGAGATAGTGTTAGGGTATTTAAAAAGGGTAAAAAAAACGTGTATTTTGACTATAAATCAATGTATAATTCCCAGCGCTCACGTAGTACGAGGGGGGAAACGTAGCATATTCATTCCAGGTATAAACTGAAGGGATTAAAACAATTTCCAGCTTTCCTCTAATTATTTCCGAATTGGGCCTTTTTTTGCTCCCCTACCACTGGGCTATAAGCATAAATTTTAGAAATAATTTGAGAACTAAGAAAAAAAGAGACATCCTTTAAGAAGAGTACACAGAAAAAAGAAGTTAAAATTTTAATTTCCCGAGGAGATATTTTAAATATAAGAATTCATCAAATGCCCATAGATCTAACATTCCCGAGGAAAATACGGCAACTAAATGACAAGCCCCCTTAAGGGGACCGGGTAAGCTCTATTTCTGCCATGTAAAAATATACCAACTTTATGTACCTTTTTCTCAGAAATGGTGAAATATAGAGGTCTAGAATTTTTAGAGTAGTTTGAGTAACACACTTTGCGTATTTCAACAGACCATTTTCTTTCTAAGTGAACCTGAAAATTAATTATCAATTATTTATTGAAAGGTATTTTTAAATTAGTATTTTTGGTAAGATTTCACTGCATAAAATCAATTATTCTCAACAAATCATTAAATCCCTGTGTTAAAGTATATATTATAACATAATAAAAGTATTTTTAAAAAATTGAGTTCTTAAGTTTAATAGATATTGTAAAAAAGGAACACAAACATGAGAAATCCAAGTTTTGAGAAAAAGTCAATTAAAGATTTAAATGGCCATTAAGCTGTGGAGTACTCTTAGAAAGAATGAAAAATTCCAACAATTCTTTTTTTAATATATAAACATGTGTGACACATCGTTGGAAAGATAAAAGTTTAAACCATTTAATGATATGAAAAAGTAAAAATCGATTTTTTTCCCAAATTTCGTTTACCTGGTCCCCTAAGAAGTTTACAGAATATAAATAATTAAACAGAACAAATGACCATTTAAATACAAATATATCTTACCAAATCAGGAAGCTTGAAAATTTCGCATCTTTTCCAAAAATCCTGGCAACGAAAATCCGGACGTAAACAAAAAAGGGTTTCCGATCGGAGATGAAGAGAGTTCGTTCGCCTTCGCAACGCTCCGTCAGAGAAAATCCTCCCGCTGGAATCCCGTTGGAGTGTGTGTGTGCGTGTATTATAACAACAGCCCGTAACGGGTAAAAGAAACCACCTTTTTCAGAGTGCACCTACTATTTGGGCCGTCAGAATCCCGTCTGCTGTCTGAAGATACTCTCCGCTATCATGAAGAAACGAAATTTCCGCATGGTTTGAGAAAGAGAGGTTCCAGCATCATCGCTCCTGACCTGTTCGCCAAAAAAGATTTTGTTTCAGTTTTGCGGGCCTGCTGCCTTCTTCTGATTCTTCTTTTTTATTTTCTTGATAGTTTTGCCTCGGGCCTCTGAAGGTCACGGTCGATTGTCGGCGCACCAGTGGCGTAAGTCACCGATTTATGTGGAGCAGAATAACACTTGCTGTCGTAACAGTGTTGTTCCGTCAAGACAATCCGAAACGAATACATGTTAAACCTTGTTTTTATATATCTCGTGTAACGTATTGCATAAATGTATTTTAATTTAGTAAGAAACTTTTCAATGGTGTATATTTGCAATTTGCATGACAATCTGCACCTGACAGAAATGTTTGGAAGTTTACTGTCAAATCCCAAGAAATCTAAAAGATAAGTGATTCAAGATTGAAACAAAATTATTAAACACGTAAAAACGCTTAAAAAGGTATACAATAAAGATCTTACAAAAACTTTCATTACAGACTACTAAGATTTGTGTGGAGCGGAATATATTTTCTGTCGTAACAGTGTTGTTTCGTCGGGATCGGGACAATCCGAAGCAAATACAAGTTAAACCTTGTTTTTATATTTCTCGTGTAACGTATTACATAAATATATTTTAATCTAGTAAGAAACATTTTAATGGTGTATATTTAAAATTTAATGACAATCTATATGTACTGAGAAGGGTTTGGGAGTTTACTGACAAACCCATGGAAATCCGAAAGATAAGTGCTTTTTCAAAAAATTTTTACTGATTGGTCTAATTCATCTTATAAAAAATACTTGAAGATGTTGCTATATGACAATCTGTACCTGACAGAAAGTTTTGGGAGTTTACTATCAAATCCCAAGAAAAAATTAGTACATTAGGAGTATAATTTCAGGAGTTATTAATAAAAATATGAAAATGTAATTTAACATTAGAGGAACTAAATTTTAAATGTTTATAATTCAAAAATTTATCATTCAAATGACTTGAAATTTGGTGTCTAGGCAAAGTTTGAACCGAAGATTTGAAATATCTTGTTAAAATTGGGTATAGCCATTGAAAAAAATGAAGTTTTTCTTCGTTTTAATATGTAGATGGCCCCCTAAGCAAATTTTATACACATCATTTAAAAGTAGACTTTATTTACAATCGTTCGGTACCAGTAACTTTCTTCTACGATAATTTGTTGAGGGTGTTTACTTTTTTTTTCACGACTGTACATTATTTCAATAAGAAACTTTTTGTTGGTGTAAATTTAAAACTTCCATGACAATCTGCATGTTCTCAGAAGGTAAATCCATGGAAATCCGAAAGATAAGTGATCTAAGTAAGACTTAATCAGAGTCAGTAAACACTTAAAAACGTTTAGAACAGTATTCAATAAAAGTCTTTCAAAAAACTTTTAATTTCTTTCTAATTGGTCCAATTCATCTTGCACAAAAGTACATGAAAACGTTGTTATTTTATAGGAGACATGGTATTTTCAGCGGATTAGTGGCATAAACCACATATTTATCAGAAGTAGAAAACCCTTGATTTCCTAATAGTGTTCCATCAGAATATTAAAAGAAGAACGAAAATCATACGCCAAGTATAGATTATGAAACGCTTTCCAACACATCGATGCGAAACTTTAACGTTAAATTAGTTGAAAGTAGATATGTAAGTAAACAATTTACAAAACATTTAATACATTTAAAAATCCAGTTTTAGCAATAATTTTCCATCGTAAAAAAAAAGTAGTCGAATTATTTTTTTGCAGTTCTGTTATAATCTATAGATTTGCATATATACTACAGTCGTGGCCAAAAGTTTAGGACCACCGTGCAGAAACTAGCATTTTTACAATTGAAACCACTGATAACGTCATAAATCAAATCGATTGCTTCAGATGGCGTCATTCTGTCTGGCAGTAGAGTACGTATTCACTTTTCGTTTGATCTTTGAGCAATAAATAACGTAGACTCAATTGGTGCTTGTTTTACAAATTTTGAAAACGTAGGAAAATGAGTCGAAAATCGTCAGTTTCTGAAGCTCAGCGTGCACAAATTGTTATTCTTCATAATGAAGGATATTCTGAACGTTTAATTAGTGAACTAGTAAGACGTAGCAAGAATGCAGTTCACAATGCGATCAAGAAATTTAAAGAAAAAGGGACTTATGTTGATGCCCAAAGGTATGGTCGACCTCGTAAAACCACACCTAGGGATCACCATGTCATTAGGAGAATAGCAGTTCGTTCTCCAATGAGTTCCGCAAGCAATATACGGTCAGTACTGCTTGAAAAAGGTATGGATGTCAGTCGTAGAACAGTAAGTCGGCGTTTGTTCGACGACTTTCATTTAAAATCCTATAAACATTCGAAAAAACCCAGGTTAACAGCGGCCATGAGAGCTAAGCGCTTGGACTTTGCGAAGAAACATGCCAAATGGACAATTCGTCAGTGGAAATGGGTTTCTTTTTCGGATGAATCTACCATACAGCAGTTTTCTACACGCAAGTACTATGTCCGTACACCTCCTGGAAAGCGATTCGATGAACGTTATACTTTACACACTGTTAAACACTCCCCAAGTGTCATGATTTGGGGTGGAATGTCAATGAACGGAAGGGCTGCATTGTTCTTCCTACCACCAAGAACGACTATGAATGGAAAAAATACATTGATTTGTTGAAGGATAAGTTAGAATTACACATGAACGTTCATAAATGTACAATTTTTATGCATGATGGTGCACCATGTCATCGCTCTAAATTGTTACTCAGTTTCTGAAGACGAAGAAAATTCAAATCCTTGACTGGCCTGGAAACAGCCCCGATTTGAATCCAATTGAGAACTTATGGACTCTCTTAAAGCACAAGGTCTCTGAGAAACAGCCAACTAGTGCTAAGGAACTGGAAAAAGCAATTAAGGAAGTTTGGGTGAAATAATTATGAGCTGCAGTCTGGTAGACAGCATGCCAAAACGTTTGCAGGCCGTAATAAAAGCTAACGGTGGACCAACAAAATATTGATTTTTCTGTAAAATTTGTGTTTAATGTATGTGATTTATATGCGTAGAAATGTAATATTCATGTAATAAACGGAGTTTGTAATTTTACTAACGAGTAAGTACTCAATTTATTGTCTGGATCTTAATTTTCAGTGGTGGTCCTAAACTTATGGCCACGACTGTACAATTATGATAAAATTGCTTTCAGTTAGCAAATTCAGTTTTCTTTTATACAAGCATGTATACTATTCAAAGACTTTTTTGCACACACCACATTATTTAAATTACACACGAAATTTAATTCAGGTAAAAAACGCTTAACACATCTTAAAACCACTTCCAGCAGTTACCAACCATAAACGGCAATGTATCTTGTTCTTTGCGTAGCCCGTATATGAATTTTTTAAACTCCATAAACTTCTATTAATATACTAAATATAGTTCAGCAGGAAAATGCATTACACAGTTAAAAATACCCTTAAGAAAATCGCTCCCACAGACAGTAATACTAACGAATTCCGTTTTGTAGATTGTATATGATCAACGAAGTTTATACACATAATGTACTATACAAATATTTGATTACAATTAAAAGCGCAAACCAAAGTTGAAAAGGCACTTCCCGCAAGTATCGCTTTACAGTCAGTACTATAACCTAATTCTTTTGTGTGATCCTTTAAATGAGTAATAAATGCTTTGCATCCCATATTCTTCAGAAAGCTTGCTTAAGTGCACTTCATAAACGCATATAAATTTCATTATGTGTAAAATAGCTTAACTTTCTTAAAATACACTGCAAACGATTTTTCTCCGCAGACCATTATCTAGCAGAATTTTTTTGTGTAACCCTGTAAATGAGTAATAAATACTTTGCATCCCTCATTCAACAGAAAGCATTTTTAGTGCACTTCATAAATGCATATCAATATCATTATGTGTCAAATGGTGCAACATCATCTAAGTGCACTTGGGACGATTTTCCATATTTACCGTAATGTAAAGATTAAACTATGTATATTTAGCAAGGCACAGCGACGTGCTATTTTTTTAATTCGTTGACGATTTTTTAAGAGTGTCGCGTCGATTTTCTAAGGGATAATTCTGTTCCGAAATTTTTGCAAGTTTAAGGCTTTCAGTTTCGAAAAAAAAAAAAAAAAAAAAAAAAACGATTATCAGTCCGACAATTAGGACATTAAAAAAAATCCTAATTTTTTTCTTAACATAAAGCTCTTATAATGATGGATATTAACAACGCGACATTCGTATTTCTGGGAATATTTGCGTAACGAATTCACATCCTTAGATGCAGGGATGCCATTTCATAAAGGGTTTTTTTTGGAGGGGGGGGGGGGCAAAGCTTTCATTTAGGGTTAGGGTTTGCAATATCGTGCGCGATTGCACGAATCGCGCACAAAATAAGGAAATGCTGCATAATAAAAATTGCTGTGCGGCATTTCACCTTTTTAATTATTTCACAGGCATGTGAGACATTTGATTCTTCCGCGAATTTTTTTAATTTTCGAGGAAGCCCGCGATTTTTTTTTTCTTTTACGGAGTTTTGGAAAATCAATTCATGAATTTCTTCAAACGATTGTGGAAAAATATAGTGAATTTTGTGAAAGATCTCAGAAACAAATGATTGATTTTCTTCAATTGATCGCTGAAAATCACAAATTTTGCCAGTCGGCTGCGAGAAAAAGGATACGAATTTCAATAAACAATCAAGGGAAAATGTCGCGAATTCCGTCAAAAAATCGCTGAAACAAATAGCAATTTTTATCAGTTGGTTAAGGAAAAAAATTGCGAGTTTTGTTAAAAGATCGTGGGAAAAATATTAAATTTCGTGAAACGAATCGCATCGGGTCAAATAAGCCGATTTTTCCACAGATCGGATTTCTTTCTTTCTTTTAGGTAGATTTCGCATGAAATACTACCTATTGGCGTCGTTTCTATGTTGGAATTTCTGAAAAAGTTTTGCAAATCTACACCGATCATGACCCCTAAAACCCAAAACCACCCTCAGTAAAAAACTTTATTATATATATATATATATCCCTTTCTTCTGGACATGATAACTTCACGTTTTTATAATTCTAACACGTTTTTATAATTCTAAAAATAGGACCAAAAATGTATGTATTACAGGTTTTTGATAAATTAAAAATGGGCTCAAGGGGCGCAAAAAATGGGGTTTGGGGAGAAAAAAATTCTCAAGATATCAAATCCAATTAATTTTATTATACATCTCCTTAATATTATCTACAACTTTTATATTCACAAGTTTTTGATAGGACCAATTCGTACCGAAAAAAACATTAAAAAAAAAAAAAAAAAAAAAAAGGGGGGGGGGGGGGTGAAGAAGAAAAATTTCCTTAACTCAGTCAATTCACAAGATATAAAATCCCCATGAATTTATCATATATCTTCTTAATATTGTCTTCAACATTTATACAGACAAGTTTTTGATAGGACCCATTCTTACAGCAAAAACAAATTAAAAATACATAGCGGTTGAAGAAAAAAATCATCTTATTAAGGGTGTATTCAAATCCAAACTGCTTATTTTCTTACTAATTTTTAAATTCATTTTTGCTCTCAAACGCATCCAATTGGTAGATTCTCTTATTCAGAAACTATATAATGTAAAGTAATGATCGATTTTTTGATAGAGGCAGAATATATTTCAAAAAATGATGTCAAAATAGGCATTTTGAACAGAATTTCCCGAAGCGATTGTGTTAGAAACAAAAAGTGCCGGCAGGGATTTTTTTCATAAATACGTTTTTGATCATCTTAGTTTTAATTTATAATTATCCTTGAATTGAGTAAAAATACCTAAAAGTAGACTCCTGCAACAGGTCGAGGAACTCTATTTTACCGAGTGTGTTTTTTTTTGGGTGGGGCGCAGAGTTAAGTACGTTTTTGTAATATTGTAAGAGCGTTTAAAAAATTTAGTCACCAAAGCTTATTTTTTAGCATTTTTTTTTGCTTTTTTTTCAATGACATTTTTTATTTCTCATGGTGCTTTTTTTTCTTCTCCTCCATACCATTTTTTCCCCGACGCTCTGCACTTTTTTTGTAGAATAAACTCTACTGTAATGTAACGGAATAATTTTGACTGCACTAGTAAACGAACTATTAATGCTACACACATCGTTTTCGATAGCGATCCTGCTGTAGTAAACTTCAATCACATGTAAAAATTTCAGGGCAAATCGAGTACACTTACGAAAATTAGGAGTACGTACCAGATAAACCGAATTCACAAACCCTTTACAACTATGTTGGATATATGAGGGGCTCATAACCATAGTAGACCAAGGTCATTAAAAAAATAAATGAGATTATAGTTCAACAGGAGAATGCATAACGCAATTAAAAATACCCTTAAGAAAACCACTCGCAAAGTCAGTAATACTAACGAATTCCTTTTTTAAGACTGTATATGATCAACGGAGTTTATACACACAATGTACTATACAAATATCAGATTAAAATTAAAAGCGCAAACCAAAGCTGAAAAAACACTTCCAGCTAGTATTGCTTTACAGACAGTACTATAACCGCATTCTTTTGTGTGATCCTGTAAATGAGTAATAAATGCTTTGCATCCCATATTCTTCAAAAAGCAAGTTTAAGTGCACTTCATAAACGCATATAAATTTCATTATGTGTGAAATAGTCTAACATCCTTAAAATACACTGCACACGATTTTTCCTCGCATACCATTGTCTAGAAGAATTCTTTTATGTAACCCTGTAAAAAAGTAATAAATAGTTTTCATCCAATATTCAACAGAAAGCATTTTTAGTGCACTTCATAAATGCATATCAATATCATTATGTGTGAAATTGTGCAAGATCATCAAAATGCACATGGGAAGATTTTCCCCATTTACTGTAATGCAGAGATTAAAGTACGCATATTTAGCAAGGCGCGGTGCCGTGCAATTTTGCCTTGCTACTTTTTAGGTGCGCAGTGCTATTTTTTAGGTGCGCCGTACTATTTTTTAAAATTACACTGAATACATTTAGAAGATGCACGAAACTGTTTTATCCCCTCCCACAGTGAACCACGTCTGTTTTCACATACTTTCTCATATATGACATCTGTTTACAGACTTGGTTTACTGTGGTAGTGAATAAAACAGATTTTATGCACCTTTTAAATTGATTATCTAATTTTTTCTTTCAAAATGGACTTGGTCCACTGTGGTTGAGAGCCCCTCATATTCTTCTTGTGTAAGGCATTGTCCAACTATATTTCTGATTACTAAAAAACACTTTAATGATGATTTGAAATGTGCCTTTAAAAATTCGTTAACAATCTAGATCTATTAAGAAAGCTGTGGGAGTTTACTGGAAAATTGAAGAAAATCTGGAAGATAAGAAATTTAAGGGAACTTGGCAACCTAAAAATATCGAAATTTCGTAAAAATTTCGATTTTCAGATTTTTATCTTATGTGTATCTTACATTTAAATGTTTAGGGTTGACGTTTTTACCACACATTTTTAAAGATTTGGGGTGTAGAGAAGCTACATTTACATATGAATAAACCTCAGCTTAGGTCTTCTCAATAAAAATGTATATGAAGTGGACGTACCGTTCATCTTCAAAATAACAACTGGTAGACATTAAGACACAGTCAAAAAGCAGTTGGCAACTACCAGACACGAAGACAAATTTAAAATGGAGAGCAAGCTGCTTTTATGTATTATCGCATCGGTGACGTCATCTATCTGGAAAAACCCATGACGCCACTGCTAAAAATGTCACGTGATCAGATATAGCGTATCTGCTATAATTTCGTCACATCTTGTTTACAGATAAGCCATGAACCTTATGTTTCATTTCCTACGTGGAGATCTTCTGAAGTAGTTGTCTTTAATAAAAGTTCTGGCAACTACTTTATGCCAGTATACATGTAATAATCTTTTTTTATATACTGATTAATTTCTTTTTATTTATATTATTAAAAGTTTTACTTAAAAGTAATTGCTTTAAATATAATAGCATTATCACTACTTAGAACTTAGAAATAAACAGAAAGACTCGTGGAAAATAATATTCAGCTATAAAAAATTACTTAATATATGAATACATACACACATGAAACTCTGGGATAGATGGCCATAGAGGAGAGATGGCCAGTCTAATATTTCCAAAACTTGATCATAGATGCAAGCATAAACTTTTCTCATAGGAAGTAGTTCAACGAGTTCATTCATTGCGATGTGCAGCTGTGTTTTTCGACTATAAAAAGTAAGGGAAATTTTAATGTTCATTTAATTTAGTGGTGGAATATCTTTGTTGAGTTAGGTATCTGAATGTTTTTTGCAGTACGTACGTTACATTTTTTTTTACAATATGGACTTTTAAGGCACGTATATAATCCTATCTTTGTTTCTATGCATAAAACAAAGGCGTACTATAATGGCGGAGTGACGCTTTAAATTGGGTAGCAATCTGCCCTTCCATTTCAGGATAGATGGCCACATCAAGTCGAGGAGAGATGACCACCTTTAATGAATGTTTCAAAATTATACGGAGTGAGGAATTTAAGTAAATATGATTATATTTAAAATATTAATATAACTTTTATGTTTATAATTATATTAATTGATATAATTGTTTAAATTTCAACTAATATAAATATTTCAATAATAATCATAATATAAAAGTGTCTAACGATGTGTTTTCTTTTCAGTTTTCAAGATGCTGAATAAATACATAAGAAAACCTCATTCAAACCAAGGGACCTGGGGTCAAAATGATATGTCTAAGGTAATCGAGGCTGTGCAAACGGGATCATATTCGGTAAAATGAGCGTCTGAAGAATTTCACATTCCATGTCAGAATTTGGAGCGCTGATTGAAGACAATAATTCCAATAAAGCTGGCATGGGCTCTGGTTCTATGTTTGGAAAAGAAAACGAAGAAAGATTAGTAAAATGCATTAAACGAATTCAGAAACAAGAAGTCCCAATTACTCGCACCAGTTCCTGATGTAACAATGACAAAAACAGTTAGAAAACGTACAAAAAAGAGTAGCTACGGTTTTGGCATCACCAGAAAATATTGAAAAATTTCGGAAACTTTCATCCCAGAAACAGATAAAGTTGATAAATAAGCTTAAAACCGCGAGAAAATCTCAAATAAACACGAGAAAAAAAAAAAAAAAACACGACGCTTCCAGCAGCGAAGAAGATGAAATACATTTGAAGTTATCAGATTCTAAAAATTTCGAGGGAATAGAATTATATTAGGATCACTATGTCGATTGTGGAGAAGAATACAATACTGCAACCAAAAAGGATGAATGTATACAATGCATGAGGTGCCTGAAGTGGTTTATTTGAATCATATACAAACTATCTTTGCCAAAAATGTGGTAAAATTTTACGAAATTGAAGGATTGAAATTATACTTCAAATTTTGTTTATTCGAATTTTATTCATTGATTTTTCGTGATATAATTGCATCTTTCCAATTTGCATATGTTTTTCATGATTAACTATATGAAATGTGTTATTTTTTTTTGTTATTTTAACTTCACTTTTTTTTCTTATATTGGAAGGCCGTTTCTCCTTGGCTTGAAGAAGAGATGGCCATCTGCCATTTTAATTTCAATTTTGTTTCTCGTTTTTTGTTCCCAATATTTAATTATTTTTTGCCCAAAATATGATGAGTATATGTATAATAATTTTAAATACGTACAAATATTTCTTGTATTCGCATTCTAAGAATTTATATTTCAATCTTTAAAATTTATGGCCATCTATCCTAGAATTACCCTACATATATATATCAGTCGAGGGTTAAATAATCTAATCAAGCTGTAATCCATTATGAGCAAAACTTGCTTATGTAAGCAACAACAATAATTAAATCTCTTTTAAAAATCCTATCTTGAAAATTAGGAATTTTGGAGAAAATTATAAATGAAACAAGGTTTTATAGTTCCTTGTCGTCATAGAATAACAAGGTGCTAACTCCCTCGCCCACTCTTTTGAGAAAAGTGATATGAATGTTTTATTTCTTCAAAGGTAAAAAATCGGCTGTAAACTTGTCAAATACGCTAACTCTCGAAAAACTGACTAGAATGTGTTGTATCTGAGGTCAAAATGTAGACGCCAAGACTACAGAAATTCAATAGACAATATTATCTAATTTTAAGTTAGTTAGAAGCTTGTCATTCCAAAGCAATGAGTTTCAAAGTTCTCCCCAGATGACGTAAACGTAAGAATGTCCTAACCTGTCTGTGTGCAGTCATGGGTGATTCAGAAGATGAAAATGAGGATGTGAAGGATGGAGTATTTGATAAGATGAAGCTGCATATAGATAGGGAAGTTGATTGCCATACAATATACTGGCTGAGCTAGTATATCCAGAAGTGAGTCCGAATGTACTTGAAAATGCAGAACTCTGTGATGGTGGTATGATAGGACTGTTAGCAGCCATACCAGGATTTTGCTTTTTCCATTAAGTTCGAAGATTTTGTGTTGTTCTTTCACTAATATTAATTTTCACTAAGTCCGTGGATATTGACAGAACAAATAGTTTATTAAACGAAAACACTGCACAAACACAAAACAATTAATTTAAAGATAAATTTCTCACACAGATTACTTTTTCGTAACAACTTCACACAGAATAATTTTTACGTCTACACTCTTCTACCGTTCGCACGCAGACTGAGTGTGGCGGGAGAAAAAACTGGCAGTGCGCAGGTATAATGCGCATAAAAAATGTTTGCTCGCCTTTAAACCCAACACACCCCTCCTGCGAGAGATACATTTTTTTTTTCTCTTTAAACAATTCCAAAAAACACATATACATATACATACAAAAATTACACACAAATTACATACAATAATTACACATATCATAATAGTGAAATACTTTCCATAGAATATAACAACTTATCTTCACTTACACCTTTAGTAAGGAAATCAGAAATAATATGTTCACTTTGAACATATTCCAATGAAATAATATCTTCTGACAATAAATCCCTGACAAAATGAAATCTTAAGTTTATGTGCCTAGATTTATTTGAAGATTTTGTACATTTAATCCACTGTATTGCTGCTTGGCTATCAGTGTTTAAAATTATGGCATCTTTTATAAATTGGTTACAATTTAACTCAGACAATAAGTTTACAGTCCATATTATATCCTTACACATTTCTGAAATAGAAAATAATTCTGCTTCACATGTAGAAAGACTAACACTTTTTTGTTTACGACATTTCCAAGATACTAATGACTTTCCTAACAATACAACTCCCCCTGAAAAACACCTTCCATTTTCTCCATTTCCCCAACTAGCATCTGAACTACTATTTAAATACCCAAATTCGTTGCTGTAAAATAATTTTTTGTCTTTTGTACCTTTTAAATACCTTAACACTCTTTTAGCCAAAATGTAATGTCTTTTCTCTGGTTTGTGATTAAATTGAGACAAATAAGTAGTGACAAATGATATATCAGGGCGTGTTCTATTGGCTAAATATAAAAGCTCACCAATAATTTCCTGATACATAGTTATGTCAAGCAATTCATTTGTTGGAGGAAAACTTTTATCTTCACCTTTAACAATATGTGTTTTCACAGATTTACAATTTTCTAAATTATGTTTTACCAACAATGACTCAATACATTCCACTTGTGACAAACTTATACCTTTTTCATGTTTTTCAATTTCTATACCTAAAAATTTAGAATTCTTATTTTCGTACAATTCGAATACATTTTTAATTTTAGAAACAATATTTTCATACATTATTTGGTTATTACAAAATATAGCTAAATCGTCTACATACATACATAATATAAAAATGTTATCATTTTCAACTTTAATGAATACACAGTTATCAGAAGCTAATTGATTTAATCCAATATTACCAAGTTCCTCTTTTATTTTTAAATACCAATTTCTACCCGATTGGGGTAATCCATAAATACTCTTTTTCAGTTTACAAACTTTATTAACCCCTATCAGTTTTTCATATCCAGGTGGTGGTGACATATATAAAGTTTCTTCCAAATCACTGTATAAATATGCCGTTTTTACATAAAAAAACTTAACAATCAAATTTAATTTAGCTGCAAGTGCAATTAGTAATCTAAATGACTCAATATTTACAACAGGTGAATACGATTCAGTATAATCTTTGTTTTTAATTTGATTAAATCCAGCTGCCACTAATCTGGCTTTATATTTTATTTCCTTACTGTCGTCCTCTTTTAAAGCATAGACCCATTTACTTTTAATCAATTTCGTTTTTTCTGGCATATCAACGATTTCCCAAACATTATGCTTAATTAAAGAATCCAATTCATTTTTCATAGCTATTCCCCAATCACGTGAATTCACACTATTTATTGCCTCTAAATAATTGCTGGGGACATTATCAGTTAAATTAGCTGACGAATATTTACTTTTCAATCTTTCTGACCTTCGAACTTCAGTCATATTTTCACTTCGGTCTTTTATTTTGTTGTTTCGATTCCTTTTCTCCGCGCCTTCATGTCTAGCTGGAGACAAATTAAGTTTTGTTAATGGGGTTGCGCAACCGTTTTTTATTTCGCTTGTGTCAGAAATTTCTAAATTGAGAGATTTATTCTTTTGATTTTCACGAATTTCATTCTCTTCCGGAAAATGTTTATTTATTAGCGGTTCAATATCCCAACACTCTGAACATTTACTTAATCCAAAATATCTACTTCCCTTTATAGTTTCATTGAACTTAACAGAACGTTCCTCAATCACTGTCTTATTTTTTACATCATAAATACGATATCCCCTCCTATCTCTAGCATATCCTAACATAATTCCACTTCTTCCTGGTACATCGAATTTATTTCTCATTGTTTTAGGAATATGAAAATAAGCTAAACAACCAAATTTTCTTACATAATTTAAATTGGGCTTTTTACCTGTCCAAATTTCTAAGGGGAGTTTTTCTTTTCCTTTACGGGGTGTTATATTAGATACCTGTGTATTGCAATTGATAGCTTCTGCCCAGAATTTGGTGGGAAGTTCGCTTTCATATAATAAAGACCTAGCCCTTTCTAATAGAACTCTATTCGCTCTTTCAGCCTTTCCATTGCTTTCGCTGTTATATGGGACAGTTTTTTCGTGAAAAATACCTGCATTAGCAAGATAATTGTCAAATTCCGTATTTACGAATTCGAGCCCATTATCACTTCTCACTTTTTTAATTCTTTTACCCATAAGATTTTCATATTTAGCTTTAAATTTATAAAATACATCAAATGCTTCATTTTTACTTTTGAGGAAATAAGTAAAATACATTCCAGAAAAATCATCCACTAGTATCATGAAATATTTTGCCCCACCAAGTGACTCAGGTTGTATCGGGCCACATAAATCCAAATGAAATAATTGCATAATGTCAGAACTTTGGTCAATATCAATATTCGGATGATTTTTCCTTGTTATTTTACTTATGTCACATGTATCACACTTAAAATCAGACACATTTACATCTTTAAGATCTATATACTCTTTCATTTTTAACATATATTTTGAATTTAAATGACACAATCTGTTATGCCACAGTTCATAATTACTAGCACTCTTATCAGTAAAATTACACTCAGATTTATAGGCAGGTTGAAGTTTAATCTCTAATCGATTATCATTTTTAAATGCTTTAGTTAGAAATTTATTATATTTGTCAAAAATTAGCACACAGTTATTTTCAGAAATAATTCTACAACCCTTATCCATTAAAGCAGTAACAGATAATAAATTATATCTCAAATCTGGTACAAAACTAACATTGTTTATTGTCAAATGTATAGAACCAATTTTACTTACCGCATTACATGATACCGTACCTGTACCCTTCGAAATTATTTTGGAATTTTTACCTGCTTGATAGATATCCTTTTCTTCAGGAATTAGATTAATGAACCATATTTTATCTTTACACATATGCGAGCTGGCCCCGCTGTCTAATAACCATATATTATCACATAGTTCACATTGTTCCGATGAAATAGTAAGTACCGAATTGTTTCTGTCCTTAACTGTATAATTTACATCGTGGTGCGTTTTTCTTCTTTGTCGGTTTCCATTGGACCTGTCATTTCTTGAAATATTATTCCTGTAAAAACAATCCTTGGCTATGTGATTCGGACGTCTGCAAATGTAACAAAGTCTCGGACTTTTGTTTTTCCTTGAGTAGAATACTTCAGCGGCGGTCCCTTCAGCACGAGCGGTATTCGTCAGTTCTTCCTCCCGTAGAATTTCTAGTACTTCATCCATACTTTTCTCACGTTGAGTTTTTAAAATATCTCTTACTTTCGAGAACTTTCCTTTCAGACCTCGTACCGTGTAGAATACAAGTTCTCTCTCTGTTACAGCCAATCCAAGTGTTTGACGTTTTGTTGAGATGCCTCGAGCTCTGGCTATATAATTATTTGCAGATTCATTTGACTTTATTTCTAGATTCTTTAACTCGTTGCCGGCATCTATTCTTCTATCTTCTGCTTGACCGGTAAAAGTCGATCTTATTTTTTCCCATAATAATTTCGCAATTTCTTCTGCTGCAAACTGTAGCGCCTGTTCATCAGACAATGACAGCTTTATATATGCGACGGCATCGCTATTTTTTTTGTCCCATTCAGTAGAATCCTTATCACCCAGTCCTTCTGCTTTTACTTCGGATATGAAAGTATCCAACCTTTTAAGGCTTAAAGCAGCTGTTATTTTTAGACTCCATATAAAATAATTAGTTCCGTTTAATTCGGGGACGTTTAACTTGTCCATGGTTTCTTTTAACAAAACTAATTTCGATTTAGAATATCAACCGCGAACTGCAACCATTTTGTTGTTCTTTCACTAATATTAATTTTCACTAAGTCCGTGGATATTGACAGAACAAATAGGTTATTAAACGAAAACACTGCACAAACACAAAACAATTAATTTAAAGATAAATTTCTCACACAGATTACTTTTTCGTAACAACTTCACACAGAATAATTTTTACGTCTACACTCTTCTACCGTTCGCACGCAGACTGAGTGTGGCGGGAGAAAAGACTGGCAGTGCGCAGGTATAATGCGCATAAAAAATGTTCGCTCGCCTTTAAACCCAACATTTTGAAACCAGATTTACACTTGAGCCTCTGTCAGTCTTAAATTAAGTGTAGTTTCAAACGTTTGCAAGCAGAAAAATATCGTGTAGTCTTGAACTCGTTTTCCATGGCAACAAATTGTTTGTACGTAAAAACAGTTCATGCTCTTAGTGTTTTTCCAATTTTGTTGCTATCTACGCCAGACATTTTTTTCTTTTGCTGTTTCCGGAAGTATTTTGCGCAATTTTGTGTCCCCACATGCAGCAGTGTTGAAAACGTTGCTAGTTGTTCGGCACTCCTCTCTGGAGCACGTTGAACTACCCTCAATAGGGCTTCTGTGGAAGAATCTGCCCCCATTGATGTTGACTGCAATAGGAAAAAAATAATAATCATAAAAACATAAGTTTCTATTATATATAAGATTAGGTAGTATACAGTGGGATTCAAATATGATCGTTTACATTTTAAGAAGGTGATAGAACACATTATAACAAACAATTTTTGCATCTGGAGCCACGGTCCTAAGCCATTTATTTAGTAAAAAATATCTGGTGTCTCACTCAATTCGAATCCGGATTTTCGCTCATAACTTTACCAATAATGGAAATGTTTTAATGAAAATTTCAGCAGACTTACTTTGCTTTGTGGCGGAAAGTGTAATGACACGGCAAGTGTTGAAAATGTTTAGTATTTCAGGTCAGTGAGACCGTATTTAATGTTAATTACCTTCTGAAATAATCAAGGTGTGGATTGTGACCACTTCTACTCCAAGTCTTCTTGTGACAGCATTACATTTGACAAATGAAAGGTAAATCTGCAGAAATTTTCATTACAATATCTTCATTATTATTAAAGTTATCAACAAATATATCGGTTTGGATTGGAATAAGACATTTTGTATTTTTGACTGAATAAATAGATTATGACCCTAGTTTTCTCTAAAATTTTTTTGTCTTTGTTCTAGTGTAACTCTATCATCCCTTAAAATATGAGCAATCAATTTTGAATCGATAGGAAATGTCATTAGCGATCAAATTGTAGCTAATGGGGTGTCTTTCCAATTGAGACATCTTCACAAACCCCATTCAATTTAACTGATTGGATGTGCATTAATATTAAATGTAATACAAATTTATACTAATTGAATATACAGACATCATAGTCGTAGCAATGGTGGTGTGGGCGATCCCTCGCCCCCCTCCAAAGCAGGCGCTGTAAATTAGGATAGGCGCTGAGAAGCTTCATCGGCTCCATCACATACCAATACTAATGTGCCGATGATCGACAGAAAAAACTAGCGAGATTTTTTGCACCAGGCGCCAGATAGAGCTGCTGTGGCGGACCATACGTATTAAAAACTGGGCCTTTTCCATAACTGGAGTGTCATAATTTTTCATAAAAATATTTATTAAATGAAAATAACATGTACTGTTTCGTTAATAATAATATTAATATTATACATTATTTCTGTTGTCAGCAACCCTTTTTCTATGCACATACAAGCACATAGCAATGAATGAGGTATCGAAATGTTTTTGAACTGGTGTCTGACATAGTTAACTCAGATTTCGTTAAAACGTGTTGTTTGATTACAAATTGCAGTTAATTAAAAATTAATGAAAAAACGTATCAGCATTATTTCTATAATGGAATGAAAGATTTTTCATAAATCAATGTTACCACACAAATATAATACCGTGTTGTATCATACTTAACAGTGATTGGAATTCTTTTTTTAGTTTTCTGGATTCTAAAGTGCATTTGTAACTAATCAAATTATCTTTCCTTACATAAATAATATTTCAGATTGTTAAAGTATATCATCAATAGACCTCAGTAACTGTAAACTTGTCTGTCATGCAGTCATGACATTTTTAAACTAAACGGTTTTTGACAGTTGCCCACATTTCTTCAGTTTTTTCTTCTTTTTACGGGGAAGGGAGCGGATTTTCAAGTTAACTTGTGATAATTTTGACATATGCGTCCTTCTTTTTACTTCTTTGCTTTTTCTCAAAAAAAAAAAAAAAAAAAAAAAAAAAAATTCCGACTAAAGGTAAATGGAATTCACGTTAGCAGCTCTCTGGTATCACGGTGCGTTATATTATTTCGAGTACGAATTCCATACAAAGTTCAGTTATTCAAAGGTAAGTGTGTAATTAACCCTATCTAAGACCAAATTTCAACTGAAAAGAAAATATTAGACGGATAAACCGAGACCCCATACTTTGGAACTCGTGTATTTTGCCACTATAATTAAACAAGCAGGCTTTTAAAGAAAACTTATTGTACTGAACAAAAGCATTTCTAAGTCACTGCCTGCTTTTTTTATTGATTTATTTTATTTTATTTTTATTAGTGGCAGAATGCTATTTTTTTTTTCTGACAACGGTCAAATCATTCTTACCACAAATATAGACCAGACCATTCATTACGCCTACATTTAAAGTGTGCGCTATCTTGTGAAGATTTTGGGTGGGAATTATTTGTTTTAATTTTTTAAATGAAAATATTACAAGAACGAAAAATCATGAGTCTAGCATAGATTATGATATACTCTCCAACACATTCAGAATACTGTAACAAAACTTCACAGTTTGTGAATGTGAAAAATGATGTCTAAAAAAACAATTTGGAAAACGCATAAGACCATTTAAAAACCCAATTTCTGCTATTATTATGAATAGTCGGAAAAATACCTGATTTGTTTTACGTGCAGGCCTATATGTGATCTATAGATTTGCATGTATGCTACACAGTATGCTAAAAGTTAGTTTAGTTAAGGTACCCGCACACCTTTGAAACATCATTTCCGATCAAAATACCGATTTTTCATTTTTGTAATAGTATTAAAACCAAATCTTTTACTTGTCGAATCATGCTTAAATTGTCTCTGTATCTTAATTAGAACCAGAGTTACAGCTTTTTTAAGTTACAACTAGTACACCTTTTGAATTGTGTTTAAAAGTTATTTTTAGCTTTTTCTCAAAATGAAATTTTTCAAATTCTTACTATACGCAAAACATTCTGTAGCAAAATATTATGCATGAAATGCCTTGAAATTTCTTTTACTTCTTTTACAAATGTTTATTGAGGGAATAGACTACACTCGTGATAATATATTAAATTTGTTTTATTAACAGTGGTGTAAGTGACAAAGTTGAAACGAATTTTCCATTACATCAGTACTTCAACTGTCACAGCATCTGAGATATAGATGGTACTATAATGCGATTAGTCTATGTCTTAGAGAAAGTTATTCTCTTTATTATGCAATTTATAAAATTCCAATACAGTGGTTTGTTTTTGAGTTAACATATTTTGCAGAAATGTCAATTTTTCACATCATTTTGACTATTTTTCACTTTGAAAAAATTATTTCTGTGCAACTGCTAAAATATTTATTTATTTTTAAAAGTTTTAACTTAAATATCATCATAAAAAGTTGGTATAAAGAGAAAATTTCAAAATTTTCAAAAAATAACCTCCGAAGATCTGTGGATACCTTAAGCGAATCGCACAGCTGAAAATTTCCATTCAGCAATTTCCGTGAGTAAACAGAAATGTACGAGAGAACTTTTGTGCAGAACTGTATAGTATCTACAAAATTTATACACACCAAGTAATAAAAAATATAGTTCAATTTAAAAACGCGTACCACAGCTGAAAACTCATTTACAAAAATTATTGTTCATAGGCTTCGATAGTTGTATTATTCAATTTCTTCCATAGTCAAATTCTTTTGTGCGTCCCTGCAAATGAACGATGAATTGTATGCAAATCCTATTCTACAGTATGCGCCTTATAACACACCTCAGTGATATATGTAAGTTTCAATATGTTTAAAATAGTGTAATATCATGAAAAGGCACCTCAAAGGTTTTCCCCCGTAGTCCGCAATGTAACGGAATTCTTTTGAGTGTCCCTGTAAATGAAATGTAAATTCTATACACTTCATTTTCAATGCGACTATATTTACGCGAGTTGAAGCCTGTAAAGGCGACAGACAGACAGACAAACTGATTTCATAAACACTTTTCAACTTTTCTGAAAATGTTAAAAAGGGGAAATACAATTCCAAACAGATTCTAATGCAACATTTCCTTTCAGCTTATTTAAATTTATACTAAGTTTCATTACCAGTATAAATTAAAACTCTATCTTTTTGTTGAAAGATTTTAGCGCCAAAGTGCAGTATCTTATGGTTAATATGATTTTATGATTAATTTGTCTCTTTTTTTAAAATTGCCTCATGGCAATCAATTGCCAGTTCTGATAAGTCTGTCAATAGCTACTTTACATTATTGCAGCAAGCACATGCTCATTTTTTAATTAGATTTTTTAAAAAATCATGCTTAAAAATTATTTTTTAAAGTTAGTGAATTGAGCTACATTGCAAAAAAAAAAAAAAAAAAAAAAAAAAAAAAAAAAAAAAAAAAAAATCAGAAACGATACAGTCCGTAGCGGAAACGTTTCCGAAAATTTAGTGTAATTTAGTGTAGTCTTCAGTTACTGATTAAGTCTGAAATGTTACGCTTATTTCCGTGTAAAGTATGTGAAGAGAATATTAGGATTTTCTGCACATGCCCAATACGTTCTGCAAATGTCATGATCACGTGATTTTTTATTGTTCTGGAGTTGACAGTAGAATAACAAAGAGACGTAACATACCTCTTTTTTTTTTTTTTTTTTTTTTTTTTTGGAAAACGTTAGACTTTTTAAAAAGAATAAATATTATCTGACTTAATATTATTGCATAAATAATACTAGAGTTGCTGTTAATCTTTTGTTGAACATACAAAGTTAAATAACTCGCTTGATAATTTCTTTATACTCTTGTTCCATGAATCTATAATACGATATTACTAGATATTTGATTAATGAATAATAATCTAATGTCAGTATTAGTGAAATTCAGATAGCACCCTTTATACATTATTATCTCGTCGTTTTGAGCTTAGGTTCCAATTTATAACTTTTATTGCAATGATATGTATCGTTTATACGCAAAAGAATTTCTTAGTTGCACTATACGTTTTTTCCTCGTTGTTTATGAATTACATATTTGTAAATAGATCTTGTTGAAATTTGACTTCTAGATCTTGTTGAAATTTGATTTATAGATCTGTAAAATATTCTTTTTTAAAATGAGGTCTCGTCAGTTCAGTGCTATAGTTGGAAAAAAAATATTTGTGGGAACTCACCTCTCATAGAGTAGATATTGATGCTACCAGAATTTTGCTAAGCCTAAAGCCACTTTAAAAGATTTTGTTAAAGGCCGACTTTTTTAAATTAACAGTTATAATTATTATATTCTAATTTTTATAGTATTGTATTTGTATAGCATTTATCTAAAAGCAATATTTATTCAATATCATTGTAACATTTTCCATTATGACTCAAAATTTAATTGAAATAACAGAAATAAATCCATATATTCCTGACACATCTATCCTAGACGTTTCCATAATGAACGATAATGAGAGGTGTTTTCTGTGCTCTCTGATTTACGGCAAGCTGTCTCGTTCATTTCGCTTAAAAAAAGGGGGTTGTGCTCGTACGCGATTTATATATATATATATATATATATATATATATATATATATATATATAATAGTATTATTGTACAAAAAGTTTATATATATATATATATATATTCAGTAACAAAACAAATATTTCTGGGAACGGCGTTCCCTCCCAACTGCAGCACTGCGTCAGTTCCATCCTGTAAATATAGAAATATTTTCGAAAATATTTTATTTCCTTACATAAATAAATGGTTTTTTTAATACTTTTTAATATTTATTTTTTTTTATCTTACAAGTATAGTATACTATAATACAGCCCGATTATCCGCGGAATTGGGTGGCAAGGTCACCGCGGATAACAAACATCGCGGATAACTCGAAAAAGATTGAAAATGGGATGCAAACACGAAAAAAAAAATGAAAATTCAACTTAAAATCTATGTTTTAGTATACAAAAAACATAATAAAACGTTTAAAATACATACACATGCACAGTAAAGCAGAAACCTTTGCTTTACGTCTAAATTACTAAAATAAAGAACAGTAAATCAGAAACAATGCCATACACACTGTACAAAAAGAGTTGAGTTACACTTTTTTTTTTAATCAGTCACTTGTTTTTGCTTCTTGGAAACACCTTTTCTTTATTCTAAATTGTAAACTATTGTTTCTCTTTTTGTACGAAATAATTTTTATCTCGAGAATGAAGCTATTCTTGATATGCTCTCCTAGAATTTATCATAATGGTCTTATTTAATTGTCAACTATTTTAATTGGTATGTTTACATTTAGTTAATAAAATCAAGAAAAGACATCAAGACTTTATTTCTGATATTTCAAACATGGCAACTGAATCTAGAAATATTCTACCATTACTTTCGAATGCATGAATTTTTCTGTTTATATTTATTAGTAGGGCTTATTGTATTTTCCTTGCTGTTAACTTGAAAAAAAATTATTCGCGGATAATCGGGGCTCTAACTGTATTTCAAAATATTTCATGTGTGTTAGTAATTTTTTTATTTTCATAGATATATTTTTGAAAATGTTTTTTCTGTTAGTAAGCACTTTTTAATATAGTATTTTACAATTATCATGCTACTAAGTATATTCCTTTAAAAGTATATATTTTATTTGTATAAAACTTCAAAAGTGCTGAGATAACCTGAGAAAATATATTTATTTAGAAGTACACATTTCAGGAAAATGAAATAATTATTTGCAGACATTAACTATTTTGAAATAGTGTGACTTTTTACATGATAAAGAAATAACTATTTAAAGGCATATAAAAAAAACCCATCCATTTATAAATAGGAAAATTAAACATTTTCAGAGTGCATTTATTTACAGGATGGAGCTCACCAGACCGCCCTTTAAAAAAGAATTATTTATAGATCTTTAAATCAAATTTTCAATAATATTTTTTTTTTACAAATATGTGATTCCTAAACTACGAAGATAAAACGCATAGTACAAGTGAATTTAGGAATTTCTTCGGTCATATAAACGATACATTTCATCATTACAAAAGTTGTGAATAGGAACACAAGTTCAAAACGAAAAGATGATAAAAATGTATAAACAGTGCTATCTGTATTTCGCTAATAGTAGTATATTATTCATTATACACATTATTATTCATTAATGAAATGTATAATATCTATTACAGATTCAAAGACAAAAGTATACATTTCGAACGAGTTATTTAACTTTGCATGTGCAACAAATGATTAACAGTAAATGTAAAATTATTATGCAATAAAATTCCATCCGATAATATTAATTCGTTTTAAAAAGCGTATTATTTTCTTAAATAAAAAAATATATGACATATTCACAAAGGCCTCCTAAATGCACAGGAACATTTACGAAATATACACAAACATATCCAAAATATACTGAAACATTTACGAAATATACACGCAAGCATATACAAAATATACACAAACACATTCGAAATATACACAATCATATCCTAAATATACACAAACATATCCGAAATATACACAAATATATCCGAAATATCCAGCAATATTTCCGAAACACGTAGAAACGTTTCCGAATATTCTACCGAAATACGCGGAAACGTTTCCGAATATTTGACCGAAGTATGCAGAAGCATTTTGCGAATGTCTGACCGAAATATGCGGAAACATAACAGAATCACTGGGTCACATTGCTGCCCCCACCAGATAGAGTAACGTTTCCGAGCTTTGTTTTAGAATGCACATTGCTATTCAAGCAAATATCTAATATCTATGATAAATTTATGGGCGAGAGTATATATTTAGAACAAGTTATTTAACTTTGCATGTGCAAGAAACGATTAACAGTAACTCTAATATTATTATGCAATAAAGTTCAACCGGATAATATTAATTCCTTTTTAAAAAGCGTATTACTTTCTTAAATTAGAGAAATTATCAGATATTCACGAAGGATTCCGAAATGTACAGAAACATTTACGAAATACATACAATAATATCCGAAATATACACCAACATATCCGAAATATATGCTAACATCTCCGAAAAATACAGAAACATTTCCGAAGTATGCATAAACGTTTCCGAAATATACAGAAACTTTTCCGAATATTCTACCAAAATATGCAGAAACCTTTTCGAATATTCTACTGAAATATGCGGAAACGTTTGCGAATATCGGACCGAAATATGCGGAAACGTTTGCGGATATCGGACTGAAATATGCGGATGTGTGTATAACAAAATTCGGAAACGTTATTCCAAATAATGGGGCAGAAATGTGGTCCAAATTTTTAATTACATTTTCGCATATTTCGGTCAGATATTTACAAACGTTTCGCATATTTCGAACTGTTTCAGCATATTTCGGTAGAATATTCGGAGTTGTTTTTGCATATTTCGGAAACGTTAGTGTACATTTCCGATGTGTTATTGTATATTTAGGAAATGTTTGAGTGTATTTCGTAAATATTTCTGTGCATTTAGGAAGCCTTTCTGAATATGTCATAAGTTTTTTTTATTTAAGAAAGTAATACGCTTTTTAAAGAAAAAATTAATATTATCCGATTGAATTTTATTACATAATATTAGAGTAACTGTTAATCGTTTGTTGCACATACAAAGTTAAATAACTCGTGCTACATATATACACTCTTGTCTTATCCATGAATTTGTAATAGATATTAGCTATTGAATTAATGAAGAATAATGTAGTACTAGTATTAGTGAAGTACAGAGAGCACTATTTATACGTTTTTATCTACTTTTCGTTTTGAACTTATGTTCCGATTCACAGCTTTGTAATGATTTTTATTAAGAATACTTATGCCCGTGTAGGTTAGGAAAAGCGGCCATTTTGTAATTTTTCTTTTAAAGTAACGTGTATCTTTTAAAATCCTTTTTTAAAAAGTAAAATAGCAATTGAAACTAAAGTTAATATAGTTACTATTGGCACTTTTCCCTAGAACTACAGACGTGTGAAAATTATTAGAATAATTGTGAAATTTACATTAAAATCTTATTATATTGAAGAAATAATACATTTAAAAAATATTGATACATTTAATATTTAGTGTGCATCCTCTTGTTTTTTATTAAAGATTCGATACGTCTTGGCATACTTTGTATGAGTTTTTGGCAATTAATTTGTATTTCATTGTCATGATGCCAAATTTGGATGGATTTTTCTATCAGAACATTTTTGTTTGTGATGTTTCATTTCTTTAATTTAGTTAAAGAAAACACTTCCATGGCCTGGAAACAGTCCAGATATGAACCCCATAGAGAACCTATTGGTCATTGTAAAGAAAAAATTAAAGAAATGCAACCTCACAAACAAGACTAGTCTGATAGAAAGACTCATCCAAATGATCATGACAACGAAAAACAAATTAATTGCATAAATCTCATACAAAGTATGCCAAGACAAGTGTGCCATGATTTCTTTAATAAAAAACAAGAGGATGCACACTAAATATTAAATGTATCAATATTTTTTAAATATTTCTTTAATATAGCAAGTTTTTAATGTAAATTTTACAATTATTCTAATAATTTTCACACGTCTGCATACTGATTAAAAAGTATTAAAAATTCATAAAACTTTAGAGTGACTACTTTATCCTTTGTTGCCTTATAGATTGCTCACAACGAGAAATAATAGTCTGTAGACGTCAATAAAAAATGATTTTCAATGGACTATTTAGAATTACCAGTTTATCACGCTAGCATTTTTCGGTATTTTTCCATCCCAGAAATCTGTTAAAAGGATGACCTATGATAGGGTAAACAATTAAACCGGTTCAAAATTATATGTCATAACATTCATGGACAAAAGTTGATTGTGTTTAGAGACGAAGTGTCAATGACTTACTTCTCCCTTCTTCTTCTTTTTTACACTCTTTTATTACACCCAGCCTGGTTTTTGTACGTAAAAATGAATTTTGTAACCGATATTCAACTCACTTCCTGAGAGGCAAAAACTGTAAAAAAAAAAAAAAAAAAGTACATACGTGCATTTCCGATAAAAATACCACATTTTAATATGTTTAGAACTTAATTATAAATTTATTAATTTTAAGGCATCATCTGTTAACTCTTTATCTCCTGACGGTACTTAAAAGTATCATTAAAATAATTTATTATAAAATTCATTTAATACATCGATTAGTTGTAATACAGCTTAGAATGAATTATAGACATATTACTTTATCTTGTTCCAAAAGCATTATGGGTTACACAAAACAAAAATATTTTTAAAAGGATGATTTCTTTTGCCTTTGCATCTTTTCAGTTTTCTTGGCGTTGGGAGGGGGGGAGGGGAATGTTCAATTCGGAAATATTTCTATATTTCTATTGTAAGAACATTATATTTGTACATTTCCTAATTCCGCAAAATACTTTGAAAAACATTTAAAATAAAAGATTTGAGTGGGGTTATAAATATTGCACAAAATCCCTATAAATTCAAATTTAATGAATCCTTCTAAATCCTTCAATCCTTCTAAAATGTATTAAATTATTATGTAAATCTTGTAATGTAGTTTAAACAATTCACGAAAAATGCTTTAGGAGATAAAATTTTCATGAATTCATAATTCAGTCCCTAAAAGGTTAAAATTATAACCTATGATAGGGTAAACAATTAAACCGGTTCAGAATTATATATCATAACATTCATCGACAAAAGTTGATTGTGTTTAGAGATGAAGTGTCAATGACTTTTTCTCCTTCTTCTTTTTTACACTCTTTTATTATACACAGCATGTGTTTTGTATATAAACAAGGAATTTCGTAATCGATTTTCAACTCACTTCCTGATAAGGTTAGAACTATAAGAATTAAGCAGACAGGTGCATTTCCGAAGAAAATACCACTTTTTAACATTTTTTCAACTTAATTATAAATTTATTAATTTTAAGGCATCATCTGCTAACCCTTTATCTACTGACGGTACTTAAAAGTACCATTAAAATAACTTGTTAGAAAATTCATTTAATACATCGATTAGTTGGAATGCAGTTTAGAATGAGTTATAGACACATTACTTTATCTTGTTCCAAAAGCAATTTTAAATTTTGCAGTATACTTCATAAAAGATACAACATAAAATTTCCTTGATGGATAATACTGAATCCTATAGTCTGTTTTTTGCTGGGTGAATAGAACAAATTACTTCAGTTTTTAATTCATTCATCTTCAATTTTTTTGTAAGTGAAAAAAAAGAAATTTAGAATATTGTTTCATTAAGTTTTCATGTTAACTGCAATAGGTTTTAGTTTCTAATTTATATTATGTTTGAAAATATTTATTATCAGCAGTAAGTTGACTATTTTGAAAATATCGGACATATATAAAAATCACCGGATATATATATTAAAATATCGGATATTTTTGATATTTTTTAAAATATCATGATATTTAAGAATCTTGACTTCAATAAAATTATAAGATTTCCTTACTATTGCAAAATGACAAAACGGCTCGTCCGCTGTGCTAATCTTGTTGTGGGGAAACTGGTTTTATAGCCATATTTGTTATGGTTTTTTTTTTTCTTTCCATAGGGCTATTTTAAAAATATCGGATACATATACATATAAATATCGGATATACATAAAAATATCGGATATTTTTTATATTTTTTAAAATGTCATGATATCTACGAACCCTGACTTCAATAAAATTAGAAGATGTCCTTAATATTGCAAATTTTCAAAACGGCTCGTCCGCGGTGTTAATCTTGTTGTGGGGAAACTTGTTTTACAGGCATAGTGATATGCTGTATTTTCATATGACTACAGTAAAGCCCCGATTATCCGAGAGCAGATGATCCGGCGGTTTCTCCGCGAAGCAATTTTTTTAAATATTATTATTATTATTATTATTATTATTATTCAAGTCAACAGTAAGGAAAATACAATAAGCCCTACTAATAAATATAAACAGAAAAATTCATGTATTCGAAAGTAATAGAAGAATATTTCTAGATCCGGTTGCCATGTTTAAAATATCAGATATAAAGTCTTGATGTCTTTTCTTGATTTGATTAACAAAACATAAACACAGCAATTAAAATATTTAACAATTAAATAAGACTATTATGATAAATTCCAGGGGAGCATATCAATTTTTAAGATAGAAAAGGTGTTTCCAAAGCAAGAAGCAAAAACAAGTGACTGATTTTTTTTTTTAAAAGGTGTAACTCAACACCTTTTGTACAGTATATATGACATTGTTTCGTGTTTACTGTTCTTTATTTTAGTAATTTAGACGTAAAGCAAACGTTTCTGCTGTACTGTGCATATGTATGTATTTTAAACGTTTTATTATGTTTTTTGTACACTAAAACATAGTTTTTATGTTGAATTTTCTTTTTATCATGCTTGCATCCCATTTTCAGTCTATTTCGGGTTATCCGCGGTGCCCTTACCACCCGATTCCGCGGATAATCGGGGTTGTACTGTATTTTGAAAATATCGGATATATAGCAAAATATCTGATACTTTTTATATTTTTGAAAATATCATGATATCTACAAACTCTGAGTTCAATAAAATTAGAAGATTTCCTTACTGTTGTAAAATGTCATAATGGCTCGTCCGCAGTGCTAATCTTGTTTTGGGGAAATTGGTTTTACAGGCATAGTTGATATGTTCTTTTTTTCATATGGCTATTTTGAAAATATCAGCTATGTATAAAAATATTGGATATATATCAAAACCTCGGATATTTTTTATATTTTCGAAAATATCATGATATTTAGTAACCCTGACACTAAAATTAGAAGATTTCCTTACTATTGCAAAATTTCAGAACGGCTCGTCCGCATTGCTATTCTTGCTGTAGAGAAACTGGTTTTACAGGCATAGTTGATATGTTTTGTAATATATATAATTATATATATATATATATATAAATATTGGATAGATATAAAACTATCTGATATTTTTTTACATCTTCTAAAATATCATGATATTTACGAACCCTCACTTCAATAAAATTAGATTTCCTTACTATTTCAAAATTTTAGAACGGCTCGTCTGCGATGCAAATATTGTTGTGGGGAAACTGGTTTTACAGGCATAGTTCATATGTTTTTTTTCTTATACGAAACTCTAATTTTTGGTAAATCAACGACTAAATTTTACGTAACAACAAATTTCTTGTACATTTTAGTAATCAAAACCGCCATCAAATTTCGAAAGGCTTTATCCTGAATATTTTTCATTAGAGGAAGTAAATTTAATTTCTTATGTAGCTGAATTTGGTCAGGACATCGCAACTTGTTAGTTATTTAAAGGAATACGCAATTATAAGTTGTTATTTTCAAATGTAGACACTGACTCTGGGAGCACTGTATTTAATATACAGTTAAGAATAAAATTACTAAATGGAAAGAGAAGAGTTGTATTCAGAGAGAGCACGTCATTTTTGTGAGTTGTGTGCTAAATGATGTAAACCTTTTCACTATAATACAATAATTCTTATTCCATGAAAATAAATAAAATATTTTCTAGACTTCTCGTGTGTATGAGTGGTGTATTAAATTCTTTTATTTTATGTTAATAAATTCATGTTTTAAAATTGAAAGCAAAATCATCATACTGTACAAACTTAAACTCTATGCAGATAATCTATCATCTGCATAGAGTATTGTTTTCTTATACATTATTTTGATAAATTTTATAATTTGGAACTAACAATAGATATGAATATGATTTGTAAGATTTAAACAACTGCAAAAACATTAACAGAAATACTTATCAAATTTGAAGCTACAACATGTTTTCGAACTTTATATTTTTGTATTTTGAAATTATATGCGATGTGTTAGAAGAAATATTAAAAAATAATAATATGAATTAATGCATAATGTGCATAATTAGTTCGAGGGTAAAGCGCCTATTCCTAGAGCTACTATCCAAGCGTTACTTTTACACAATTGTAAATATATGCATTATCGCTTCTAGATCTTCTATTTCGATTCAGCTGATAATTTTCATTCAAAATATTGCTCAGTATTAAAAATGGCTTTGGGAAATGTCTCAATAAAATTGCCGATTATCACTCAATTTTTATCCTACTTTATTGTTCATATTTATTTATTTATTATTAAAATTCGAGTTACGAGCAGAGCGAAATTCTTGCGGATTATTCATCAAATGAAAATGCAAAGAAATCTATTTATTCAAGAATTCCCTTTCACATTCCTGAATAATGGAAGTTCGTGACATTCTATACTAATTTACTTTCTATGACATTTCACTTAGTAGATTCGTGGCTACCTTATGTTTTATTCAGCAAGATACAGTTATCTAGGCTAAAATTTGTCTAAAACGGAATATTGTCTACTGCGAAAGTTTTCTTGGTCCCGATCGATTCCGCCTTAGACAGAGTTTACGTATTTTGATACCATGTATATACAGGGTGCAATATGTTATCTATCGCCGACCTTTAATTTCTCAACCGTTGGTCATAGACATATAGTTCCAATTACAAAAACGTTCCAAATGAGGTAAATATTCATGTTGTGGCATTATTTAAAGTAAAAAATCAATTTTATAAAAATTACGAAATCTAACTTTTTATACGGTTCCTCAGTCCCTATAGTTATATTTAGTAAAAGTTTACACATATCATAACAGATATGACACAAAAAGTTTGACATCTGTACAACAAAAAATGACACAGCTATTAAATTTCAAAGTTTGAGATTTTTGCACATGATTTTGTCTTTCATTGAGGGATCAGTTAAAAGATGAATTAAATCAAAATCAGAGTGCAATTCCGCTACTATTTATCCAATCCTTAGTAAGTATGTTTTATTTTCCGGTTGTCGATTCTACCTAATTTGACGTTTGAATGTTGTTCGACACATAAAAGTTAGCTCAAGTTTTTAGATGAAATAACCCTCTTTGGTGATTCTCCGATTTGGCGATACCGGCTAAAGGTGGTTTCGCCGTAAAAAAGGACATTGCACCCTGACTTTGATCTCGAATTACTTTAATTCATCTTTTAACTGATCCCTTGATGAAAGACAAAATCATGTGCAAAAATATCAAACTTTGATATGTAATAACTATGTCAATTTTTGCAGTACAGATGTCAAGCTTTTTGTGTTATATCTGTTATGATATGGTTAAACTTTTACTAAATATAACTATAAGGACTGGGGGACCGTATAAAAAGTTAGATTTCATAATTTTTATAAAATTGATTTTTTACTTTAAGTAAAGCCACAACATGAATATTTAGCTCATTTGAAACGTTTTTGCAATTGGAACTATATGTCTACGGCCAATGGTTGAGAAATTAAAGGTCGGCGATAGATAACATATTGCACCCTGTATATAACTATAAGACAGTGCTGTTAGTCCTAGAGAACCCAAAGAGGCATATGCCATAGACGTTATTATTTAACCCTTCAAAACATGTTATCCATACAAAAGATGCAAATTCGATATGATTTAATTTATGATGCTTTAAAGAAAATCATGCAAATTTCTTATTTGAAAGACCTTAATTTTTTTTAAATGATGTTCTTCAAAGAAGAAAGTAAATGTTAAACATCATTCTGGCCTGTGCTTCCAAGGTAAATCTTTTATCTGTATTCAATCCATGTCACCTTCACAGTCAAGTAGCCATTAACCTTGAAAAAAAGCTTTTTTTAAATTTAAAACGACACAGCCTTCACTTATGCAATTTTCCCTTCTCTAAAAGAATGCGAGGTATGTTCTTTTCCATGGTAACGTTAAAACAATATTCTAAAATATCGAAATAACAAAATTACTTTCCTCTGAAATATCATTTGGAATTTTCACATGACTTTATATAAGTTAAATACAATATTTCCTTAGGAAAAGACAGTGAATAAAATTTCAAACTATTAAGCCTTAACTAAATGATGATTTGTATTCTTATGAAAATAAAAACTTGGTACTTTTTGAGTAATTTAATAAATAAATAAATAAATAGATAAATAAATAAAAAATAAACTGAAAATAAAAATAAAGTAAAATCAATTTTAAATATTAAAAATATTGAGGCAAAATTGTGAGTTTTTAGCATAAAAGGGGTGAATTTTCAACAATTTTAGTGTCAAAAATCGCTGAAAATTCATAAACTTCAAAATATCACAACTAGATAAGTTTTCGTCGTACAGTATACAGGGTATCCACGTATAACCTGACCGACCTTTATTTTCAGAACAGTTGGTCCTAGATGCATCTTCCAATTACAAAAGTGGTCAAAATTAGGTGCAGAGTTAAAATAAAAAAAAGTTTGAAGCAAAAAAAAACAATTTAGTGAAGAATTACAGAATCTAAATTTTCATACAGCCCTCAGTTCCCTATACTTATATTTAGGGACGTTTTGCCTGTTTAAAAGTATTGCAAGCACAAAAAGTTCCGTATCTGTACGGCCAATATTCGCTCAGAAATTTGAGTTCAAAGTTACCATGCATAGTATGGGGACTGTATACAAATGGAGATGCAAATATCCCCTATCAGAAAGATAAAGAGATTTTAGAGTTAGATATGATTATGACAAAAGGGTTGTTGTTCAAGCAAAAAACTGTATAATATTTGTCTAATCACTGGTATTGAAGATAAAAATTTATATTTTGTACAATACATAAGATCACAGTGCACAAACTCATACAAATTTAATAAAGTAATTTGAAATAATAACATAGTAAGTAGTGCTTTCTCGCACATAAACCCAAATAAAAACAAAATAGAAATAAACAATGTGGATAAATATCGTCTTTCATACTTTCTCACTACATGTGTTCCAAGTGTCTTCCCTGGATTACAATAGATAGACGGAAACGTGACAGAAATTCGTCTTGAACATTTTTTAGAATTACCTTCATTTTAAACCACCATGTCAGGATTTTTCTCAAATCGCAAATTTTAAAGTTAAAAAGCTCAGAGTTAAAATTGACCACACCCCCCCCTCCCAACCTCATCGGACCCCTGAGCTGTTTAGCTTTAAGAAAACCCAGTATAAGACAAAAAATTGAATAAATTATTGAACTAAATAAAATAAAACTGAATAAAAAAGTCTTACATCTATTTTATAGTATCAGATTTTTCGCTATTTTTCAACCTTGAAATTTACGATTTGCGAAAAATCCTGACATGATGGTTAAAAGTGAAGGTAATTTTTTTATTCAGCATTAAAAAATATATAAAACGTAATTATAAAATTAAAAAACACAACCATCGCAGGTTTATGTTAATATGTCTAATCTAAAACTCTTTCTTAAACTTGTTGACGGTAATCTATCCGAATTTTTTTATGTTATTCTTTAATATAAGTATGTATAAGATGGTAAGCGTCAAAAATCATAATAATATTACACTGTCATCGGATTTAAGTCAGTATGTAACATTTAACTTCGATCGGACATTTGAAAGTGAGTTAAGTTCGAGTACAAATTTTAAACTGGAAAGGCGATCGTTGTAAGTTAAATAAAACCTTATGAAAATAACATAATTTTTGTTAAAAGAAATCATAGCCTCAAATCCTTACAAAATAAAACATATGTTAAAATACAATTATTTTAAGTAATCTGAAACTTAACTAATAAAAGTTAACTCAATCGTAATAGTTGTACGATTTCTTTCAAAGCGCAGATACCTTGAAATACGTTTAAGTACTTTATATACGAACACTGAAAGCATGGTCGAAATCATGTGTTTGAGATGCAAAAAAGTGGTATAAGTAATGCATTTCAAAGTTTTATATAACTCGGTCAATTTTAATGTTAGATGAATGGGACTTTTCTTTGACTTACTTGTTAGTGTCACAGTAAATTTAACTAAATATCGCTTATAGGACTGGGGAACCGTATAAAAATTTAAATTTCGTATTTTTTTTTTTTAATGTTTTTCTTGACCCATATCACTTTAAAAATAATTCTTTACCTTATTTAAACCATTTTTGTAATTGGAAGTATGCATCTAGGACCAACGGTTGCGAAAATAAAGGTCGGTCAGGTTATACGTGGACACCCTGTGTACATTCTTTCATTTATTAAAGGATGGGGGTACCGTTTTTTAAATGTAACTTTTAAGATCCAAGATCATGCGATAATTTAAACTTCGCAACTTTTTCAAAAATAACTTTTACAATTTAAAGGGAGGTTCTACTTTCTTAGGGTGAAAATTTTCGAAATTTTTTTTTCACTTTTTGTATCTTTCAAGTGTGTAGATTGTTGCCATAAAGCGGTTTCGTGATATTGAAATTCTTAAGCAACTTTTTTGGTCGTTGAACGTAATGGCACTTACTGAAAGTAACGCTTTGTAATTGGTTTTTTTTTTTCGAAACCCTGTTTTTCAAACTATTTTTTCTCGAGAACTTTTTGGAAAAATAGAAGTAATAGGTGGTTGAGCTTATACCATCAAAAAGCATTAATTTTCATGGATTACACAAGCCTGCAATGGTTGTGTTGATTAACTTTTTATAATAGATTTTTAGTTATTTTTTAGCGCTGAATTCGAAAATGACCTTCATTTTTAACCATCATGTCAGTATTTTTTGCAAATCGTAAATTTCAATGGTAAGAAGTAAAAAAATAGAGAATATCTGATACTAAAATATACAGGAAATGGTTGTGTTTCTTAATTTTTGATTACTGATTTTTATATATTTTCTAGCGCTGAATTCGAAAATGACCTTCATTTTTAACCATCATGTCAGTATTTTTTGCAAATTGTAAATTTCAATGGTAAGAAGTAAAAAAATAGAGAATATCTGATACTGAAATATACAGGAAATGGTTGTGTTTCTTAATTTTTGATTACTGATTTTTATATATTTTTTAGCGCTGAATTCGAAAATGACCTTCATTTTTAGCCATCTAGTCAGAATTTTTTGTAAATAGTCAATTTCAAAGTAAAAAAAAATAGCAAAATTCTGATACTATAAAATAGATGTGATGGTTATGTTTTTTAAATTCTGATAATTGATTTTTATGTACTTTTAAGCAATAAATCTGAAAATAACCTTCATTTTTAACAATCACGTCAGAATTTTTCTCAAATCGTAAATTTTAAAGTTAAAAAGTAAAAATTTTGCAAAAAAATCCTGTCGTGATGGTAAAAAATGAAGGCCATTTTCGGATTCAGCGCTAAAAATACGTAAGAATCAATTATCAAAAGCCCAAATTTTGCAGGCTTGTGTTATTTATTTGCACGAGCCCGCAAACGTAAAAAAAAAAGACGAAAAGAAATGACATTTTTATTCAAATGACCGCCATTTCTCAAAGATAAACTTTTAAACACTTAAATACATAGTGTAACTCAGGAGTTAAATGATCTTTTTTTGCCATTTGTCGATTTCTATTGAACTTTTGGGGAACTATTATGTGTTACTTAAGGCTGTTCTCAAATCCAAAGGGTCAACTTTCTGACATAAGTTTTAATCTCGGTTTTAATTCATTTTTGTTCGGAAACGCAAGAAATTAGAAGGTGTTGTTGTTCAGAAACTATGTCATCGAACTGTTTTTTCCGTTTTCTTGTAAACGCAATAGATCTTTCAGAAAATACTGTCAAGCTTGGCATTTTGAACTGAACTTCCGAACGAAAGAAGAAAATCCAGTCAGTAAGGGGAGAAAAATGGCGTGTCACGTGATCCAAATTGCTTCTAACTCAATAGGTAATGGATTGATCCAAAAATGGAAACAAGTGGGTAAGTGTGATCACAGATCGCACAGAGGGTTTCGTTTAATATTCCTTTCAAAACACTTTATCCTTTTGAAAAATCTGTTACTTCCACATTTCGCAACCAGGGGCGCACTCTATTCTAAATAAACCTCTATCCGAACAAAACTCCGTTTTACATACTATCCGTAGATATATTAGTCGAGGGGATTGGGCTCATAGCACCCGAGATAAGTAGGCGGCACTGACGGTAAAAAGTGGAACTAAAATATGTAAGGCTAAGGTGCATAATATGTAAAAATGTTCAAAGGGGTGTCGGCAAAAGTTGGAAAAGTGCTCCCCGGGTGAAAAGGGCGGAGGTTAGAAAAATTCTTTAAAATACACAAGTTAGAGCCCGGAGGAGTAAATAATATAAGACTTTTTGAAAAGTTTATGATTTGTCGTGCGGTCTGGGGTATTCAGCTATACGTATGAAAAAATTCATGTCTCCAACTTAATTAGGGGCTCTCTTAGAATGAATTGCTTAAAATACTTATGTGGTAGCTCAAAGGGTTAAACGTAAGACTTTTTCAAGATTTTATGATTTGTCGCCTGGCTTCAGGTGTTCTGCTATAAGTATGCAAAATTTCAAATCTCCAATTTAATAAGGGGCTCAGTTAGAAAGACTTGCTTAAAATATGCATGTGGGAGCCCAAAGGGTTAAATGTACGACTTTTTCAAAATTTTATGATTTGTTGCATGATGGTGTTCAGCTATAAGTATGAAAAATTTCACGCCTCCAACCTAAATAGGGGCTCACTTAGAAAGGATTGTTTAAAATACACATGTGAGACCCCCAAAGGGTTAAATTTACAACTTTTTCAAAATTTTATGATTTGTCGTTTGATGTGAGGGTTCAGCTATAAGTATGCAAAATTTGACGCCTCCAAACCTAATTAGAGGCTCACATAGAAAGAATTGTTTAAAATACACATGTGGGAGCCCAAAGGGTTAAATGTACGACTTTTTCAAAATTTTATGATTTGTCGTTTAACCTGAGGTGTCAAGCTATAAGTACGCAAAATTTCACGCCTTCAACCTAATTAGGGGCTCACTTAGAAAGAATTGTTTAAAATACACATGTCGAAGCCCAAAGGGTTAAATGTACAACTTTTTCAAAATTTTATGGTTTGTCATTTTATGTGAGGTGTTCAGTTATAAGTATGCAAAATTTCACGCCTCCAACCTAATTAGGGGCTCACTTTGAAAGAATTGTTTAAAATACACATGGGGGAGCCCAAAGGGTTAAATGTACAACTTTTCAAAATTTTATGATTTGTCGTTTGATGTGAGGTATTCAGCTATAAGTATGCAAAATTTCACTCCTCCAACGTAATTAGGGGCTCACTTAGAAAGAATTGTTTAAAATACACATGGGGGAGCCCAAAGGGTTAAATTTACAATTTTTCAAAATTTTATGATTTGTCGTTTGATGTGAGGTGTTCAGCTGTAAGTATGCAAAATTGCACGCCTCCAACCTAATTAGAGGCTCACATAGAAAGAATTGTTTAAAATACACACGTGGGAGCCCAAAGGGTTAAATGTATGACTTTTTCAAAATGTTATGATTTGTCGTTTTATCTGAGGTGTCCAGCTATAAGTATGCAAAATTCCAAATCTCCAACAGGTATAGTTTCTGAGAACGGTCTCTGTGACGGAGAGACAGACGGACGGACAGACAGACAGACAGACAGAGGAGCGAGACGAATAGGGTTTCGTCAGATGAACGAAACCCTAAAAACAGTTCAATTCCAAATCGCCTCTCTTGTCAGGCTTTCCAATTTTATATCTTTTCGTTAAAAAATGAATTTGTAAATGTGTCAAAACGTTTTGCACTTGTTGAGCAGTTCAGTTGAGAACAGTCTTAACGTTTGATAACATGCATTGAAGGTCTTGAAGTCTGTTTTTGTTCTGATTTGTTATCACGGAGAGATTATAACATCTTTTGTTGATACTGCTTGGAATGGGCTCGACTGGTGTTTTTTCTCTATCTTTATAAGCATGTAATTATCAATTCTGAAAATTATTAAGAGCATTATAAAAATCATTATATCGTTGAATAGTAGTTATTGTGCAGTGTAAGCACTTTAAAGTAAGTATAGCATTTAAAATTATCATTTTTTAAGCAATTTTTGTTATGTAACTCAGGAGTGACATTATGTCCAACCGAAACATAAATACATTTTTTTAGCATTTTTCTAGTGTTAAAAAATAGACTAACAAATTAACAAAAATAGACTAAAATGTAATATTTTAACGAACAAAATAAAAATTGATGCATTAAAGGGTTAATTACATAAAGGCCGACATTAGGGTGGAGCGAAAAAAATTAATTTTTTACAATCAAAAACGGGTAGGTGCCAAAAGCTGCCTTTATACTAGTACATCATCTGCGTGCAATATTACCGCTGAAAAAAAAAATAGCTTGAGTCTGCGCTTTTGGTCCAAAAGTCGAAATTTTGGGTAAAATTTGACATTTTTTCAAAAAAATTAAAAAAAAATTCTACAGAGATGGTTATTGTTTAAAAGTGTTATTTAATCCTTTATTATTAATGACTTAACATATTTAAACGATAAAATCATATCTTCGTTCTGTATAACTGGAACAAAACTGACAACTTTTGGTGAAAAAAAAGGCGTTGCCACTCTGTTGCGTCATACAAATAATTGTTGCTTAGAGTACAGCTCTTACCTAGTTTCTTTCAAAACTACCCAGGAGGTACCACGTGGAGGTGACTGCATTTCATGTCACAACAGTGCATAGCTCGACCACCCTACCATCTGAACTCAATGTTTTATTTATACATTGAATTGTGATTTTTTATCAAAGACTGATTTTCTATGTATCAACGTAGTACATCTGTTCTTTGGATCCATAGACTTTGGATGCTGCTGCTGTGATCTCCTTTACGTATTTTTCTACCGTTTGTGTAAGAGAAGACAAACAGTGTAATGCAGTGCAGATGATATTAATGTAATCTATTCTGCCGTTTATTATCTTCACCAAGATTGCACCCGATAAATGCATATTGATTAGAGGTTCTGTTACCACAACACTTTTCCAACGAATTAGATTTATATAATTATCCGCTTCAAAGTTGATTGTCGATATTTCAGATTTACGTATGCCATCATTTACTCTCATCTTTCAACTATTATGTGCTGAGCAGCTAGTTGTTTAATGTGATGGAAATCGTCAGAGAGCATTGAATTAAGAATTTCCTCTGAGTATGCAAAGGAGCCATTGCCCTAAATAACCTTTTTTTAGCAGTCGTTTTATTCCGTTTTGTGAGTTGTTTAGTAGCAGAGTAATTTCCCATGAGTTTTTAGGTCCCTTCTTTAGCTGTGGATTATATTTGATTGTAAACTATCCTGAGGCCAAACTTGGATATCATAGTACATTTTGAGTGAACGTAGAGACTCTGATGGGCAGTGAGTGCTCAATTGAAGGCGAATAATTCTGTTAGTCGTTGTCATCCATTCTGCGAAGGACATGTTTAGAATGAACCATTACAATTGATTATATGCCACCTCTAAGTCCAGTGAAATTTCTCTGCATCATTTATTAGACATGATCGTTGGCAAAAATTAGATTCTAACCCACAGGGATTCACTGGACCAATAGGAAAATCTTTGTCCACGTGCCATTCCCTTTTTATTTCCATTTTTGAAGCCATAGAGAGTAATTTTCAAACATTATTTCCTAAAATCGAGAAAAGAGTACTCAGCACATACCCGAAATACCTGCTAGAGATTTGCAAATTTTTTCATCAAGATATGGCTCAGAAGAACTAGCGAATTGGAACCCAAGAAACTTCTCCTATGCCAGATGGCTCACAAAGGCGCATAAAATTATTCGCTTTTATATAAGCACTGGTTGACCATCAGAGTCTGGTTCACTCACAATGTATGAAATCCAAGTTTATGCCGCAGGATGGTTTACATCAAATATAATCCACATCCAAAAAATTGATCTAAAAACTTATGGGAAATTACTTGGCTACTAAACATCACAGAAAACGGCAAAAAACAAATACTAAAAAAATTATTTAGGACACCGAGAGTAAATTTTTCACATCGAGAGCAAATTCTTTTTGCAATTTTGATGACAATCGCCATCACATTAAGGAACAAGCTTATCAACATATAAAAAATGCAAGAGTTAGAGTAAAGGATGGCATACTCAAAGATGAAATACCTAAATGTTGTAAAATGTTGTAGGAACAGACCTCCCAATTACTATGCAGTAACTGGATGCAATTTTGGTGAAGATACTAGAGGGCTGAATAGATTACATTAATTCCACTGCATTACTCTGCTTACCTTATCATACACAAGTAGTAGAATACGTGAGGATATTATGTGAAGGAGTGTCACAGCAGCATCATCCAACGTCTGTGGATATAAAAAAGAGATGGACTAGGTTGATAGATAGAAAACTTATGCCAGTTTTTGATAAAAAATCACAATTCAATACATAAATAAAACATTGCGCTGAGATGGAAGGGTGGTCGAGCTATGCACTGTTGTGTCATGAAATGCAGCCAATTCCACGTGGTACCTCTTGGGTAGATTTGAAAGCAACTACGTAAGAGCTGTATTCTAAATGACAATTAGTTGCATGACACAACAGAGTGGCAACGCTTTTTTCCCCCCAAAAGTTGTCAGTTTTGTTCCACTTATACAGAACGAAGATATTTTTTTATCGTTTAAATATGTTAAGTCATTAATAATAAAGGTTTAAATAACACTTTTAAATAATAACCATCTCTGTAGAATTTTTTTAAATTTTTTGAAAAAATGTCAAATTTTACCCAAAATTTCGACTTTTGGACCAAAAGCGCAGACTCAAGCCATTTTTTTTCAGCGGTAATATTGCACGCAGATGATGTACTAGTATAAAGGCAACTTTTGGCACCTACCCGTTTTTGATTAAAAAAAAATAATTTTTTTCGCTCCACCCTAGTATACAGTATTCTTTAAAAGAATCTTAATTGGATATTATAAAAATCAGACATTTTTTGTATAGAAATAGAGTTTGGCTGAGCCAGATTTTTACATGTGCCGGGCTTCTTTTAACTGAATTTATCACGGGCCGGGGCGTGAACTGCAAAAAATATAAACGGGCAGGGTCAAACTTTTAAGGGCTCGTGCCTGGAAATTTCGGCTCATACATATCTCTAACCGGAGGTAATGCGAAATTGTAAATTTCTGTTATTTTTGGAAGCCAAGGAACCCGAAATAGCTTTATAATAGAAACATTTTTCTTTTTTTTCCTCTCAGATTCTTCGGTTCTGTGGGAACAAAAGTAACGCCAAAATTGTAAATCCCCCACCCCCCCTTTATTTACATGCGGGCAACACCCAAAATAATGTGAAAATGTAATTATTTCTTTTCGGAATCGGCGGTACCCTAAATAACGATCAAACAATGATTTTGGGATTTTTCAGATCTGCAGAACTCTAAATAAAAGCCGAAATTGTAGAATTAATGCAGGAAATTTGAAATTTTTACTTTTTCTTTCGAACCCGCAGAATCCGAAATATTTCCGCAATAATAAAATTTTCATCTTTATTTTTGTTCCTTTCCAACGAAATTTTTTGGTTCTGGGGGACCCGAAATAACAACCCAATTGAAGAAACTTCGCCTTTTCTTTTTAAAGTCCGCGGATCCGGAATAGTAAAATTTCCGTCCATCTTTAGATTTTGATAGTTGGATTTTTCGGGTTTGCGGGAAACGAAATTGTAAAATTAATAAAACGGATAATATATTTCCCCCCTTTTTCTTCCGAAGCGCTGAGAACGGAATTGATGCCGAAATAGGGAAAATTTTTGCTTTGTTTTTCTTGCGTTCCCTCATAATTTTAACCAATAGGCAATACTAGTATATTAGCCTGGTCGGAGTCGGAGTCTTAAAAATTTCCGGAGTCGGAGTTGAAGTCGGCCAGTTTTCCCACCGACTCCGCATCCATGCACTCTAAAGAGGTTGAGCATATTTTGATTCTGCTATAGAGTGAATATTCACTCCTCTGGGGTGAATAGTGACGCTTTTTTATTTACAGTGAAGCCCGTAATCTCTTTATCATAACTTATGCTTTTCCAATTTGGAATTTCATAGGCAAATCTAGTATGGAAAATCTCTAAAAAATACCTACAAGAAATTTAAGAACCATCAGAAATGGTTGTAAAAATCTCAGTAACACCACTATTACACCTGATTTAAATATTTGCTCCTTTAATCAACTGATCAAAAAACTTCCTAAAACTTTAAAAAATATATCTATAATATCCCCAATGAGTTTATTACTGAAATGTCGGACTACCACATCTTTAACCCCAACAACAAGAAAAGACCACATTATTGATCATTGATTGAAGCTAATACCTGATTTTCTTTCTGTTGTTTTCTCTTTTTAGGATTTCGTTCATCTGACGAAACCCTATTTGCCTCACTCCTTTGTCTGTCTGACCGTCTGTCACAGAGCCCGTTCCTAGGAACCATATATGTTGGAGACTTGAAATTTTGCATACTTGTAGCTGAACACTTCACATCAAACGACAAATCATAAAATTTTGAAAAAGTCGTAATTAACGGACGTTATTAATTAAAAAACCCAAAATTGCAAGATCGGAAAGGCATTCATAATTCAATGAAAGCATGGATTTTTTATCAAATTACAAAAACGATCTTCTACCGATTAAAAGCAGGCGTAATTGTAACGGCAGATAAGGACTGGCAAATTCTTTAAGGCGCGATTACATTTTTCTACGCATCCCAGAAATTTCGAAATGAGTACCACAAGACGGGGGAAAAAAATTAGCTTTCAGAAATTAAAAAAATTATCTCGATCGTACCAAGAAAACTCGAAAATTCGTTAAAAATCGAGATTTTTTTTTTTTTTCCTTCATTTGTGAAGGCGACAGATGTCTGATGCCATTGAATTTTCGGCGATGAAGAAACAGATTCCGAATTTTTATACAGGACCAAAATTTTTAATATCGATTATTGAGCTACGAATTTTACGCCATCCGACGTAAAATTTCATTCTCTTTCAGAATATGTCTTTATTTTTTAATTTCGACAATCGAAAGCGAAGATAATTAACTTTTTGGTAATTAATTCCAAAATTGCATTTTTTGCACGGCAGGCCGCGTGACACAGAAAGAAAAATAGATAAATTTTTATACTAGAGTTTAATAATCGCAGTACGAAATTTTTTAACTATTGGTTTTAAAATTTTGGTTCTTTCTCATCCGGATGTTTTTTCGTACGCTGATTCATAAAATCTAAATTTTAAAAAAATCGGACCACAACTTTCCGATTTATGGAAATATCGATTTTTAAACTTATAAAAGAGATGCTTTGTCGCACAGACAATAGACGGGAATTTGTTAAAATTAGGAAAACTAAAGAACTGATCGCTTTTAAACTTTGACATAGTTTATAACACATAATAAGAATTTTATAAATTTAAGGTGAGCTGAATTTCTGTTGACGGGAGGGCAAACGAGGACTCCGACAAAAAATGGTTAATCTGTTGGATAAAGTGTTTTGAAAGAGATATTAAACGAAACCCTCTGAGCGATCTGCGATCACATTTACCCATTTGTTTTTGTTTAACATTTATTTATTTTAAACTTTTTACGCACACACACGCATATACAGGGTGTTGCCGAATTCGACCGACAAATTCAGAGAGGTGATAATAGGTTTCAAGGGGATGAAAAATTAACATAGAACATGGGGTCGCCAACCACTTACTTAGTCACAAATACGGGGTGTTTCATCTTAACTGAACTTGGGGGTTGACGGTAATAATTTGAGAAAAATAAAAACATTGCAATGAAAATGCAACGATATGTACAGTCGTGGAAATAAAAGTAAACACCCCCTACTAATTCCTCAACAAATTATCGTAGAAGAAAGTTACTGGTACCGAACGATTGGAAATAAAGTCTAATTTTAAATGATGTATATCGAATTTGCTTAGGGGGCCATTTATGTATTAAAACGAACCATAACTTTGTTTCTTTCAATAGCAGTACACAATTCTGACAGCATAAATGAACTCTACACCCTTCAATTAGCCTAAAAACAAATTATTGTGCAATTCGTACAATAAGTTCATGAGAAATTAATTATTTTAAAACGAGCGTATTTTAAGGGCTGTATTCAAATTGAAGTTCGGTACTCGATTGTTGACCGAGAGGGCTCCCTTCTGGATCAAGGCATCTTAAACGTAACTCAAGCAGTCATTGAAGACTGCTAGATTACAGAATAGTAGAAGAAGTTTCAAAATAGTCACTTCTATCATAGACGGCCCCTTAAATCATCATTTTGCCGTTTTTTAAGCATAATTTGAAAACTACTTGGAAGAGAAATGCGAAATTTGGGATTTCCATAAAGCAGGACTTAATAAATCTAAATCCATCAAAAAAATGATAGGTTGCTATTCATAATTTTTTCGAATATTAATTTCATAATTCATAGTTCATATCATAAAATTATAAAAATTGCAAATTCAACGTATTTATGTTTGGGTATATTAGTATTATTGTTACACTAAAAATTAACATATTAGGAGCGTAATTTCAGGAGATGAAATATGAAAATGTAATTTAACATTAGAAGCACTAAATTTTGAAAGTTTATAATTCAAAAACTTATCATTCAAATGACTTGAAATTTGGTCTATGGGCATAGTTTGAACCGAAGATTTGAAATATCACCTTAAAATTGGGTATTGCCATTGAAAAAAAAATGAAGTTTGGATTAGTTTTAATATGTAGATGGCCTCCTAAGCAAATTTTATATACATCATTTAAAAGTAGACTTTATTTCCAATCGTTCGGTATCAGTAACTTTCGTCTATGATAATTTGCTGAAGTGTTAGTAGGGGGTGTTTACTTTTTTTTCCACGACTGTACCTTGTTTTGTGTGAAATGTGATAACGTAACGAAAAATTCAGGAAAAACAGGGTGCTCAAGCAGTCGATGACACCGTATGAACTGGTAGTGGCAGTCCAAATTATGGAGCGTCCAGTGCATACTGCTGGTGCGTATAATGGAAACTTCTACAACTTTTTTTTCATCTTATCACATTTACAACAAAGCTGAGAATACCTGTTGAATGTTTTATTAGAATATACTTCAGTTTTCTGAAAGATAATACCGACAACCCAAATTGAGTTAGGGTAGAATGTCCTGTATTTTGATTAAATACGTGGTTTGTGACCTCATGTTCTATAGTAAATTTGTATTCCAATTGATTCCTACTATCACCCCTCTGAATTTGTCGGTCGAATTCGGCAACACCTTGTATATACTATTTATAAAATATATAAATATATAAAATTATTATATTCCTTGTTATTATGGCTCCCTAAGTTTTAGATATTCAGCTACTCTTACACTGTTAAAAATTTTGCAGCATTCTGGCAGGTCATTCGACCGTTTTTCGAAAAAACGGTGTCATAACCATAATTTAAGTGTATTCTGACCATAAAATGGCCAATAATATGGTCAGAATAGTGTTAAATTACGGTAACTTTGACCGTTTTCGGAAAAAACGTTCAAATGACCTTCCAGAATGCTGCAAATTTTTAACAGTGTACACTGTTAAAAATTTTGCAGCATTCTGGCAGGTAATTCGACCGTTTTTTTGAAAAAACGGTTTCATAACCATAATTTAACTAAATTCTGACCATAAAATGGCCAATAAGTGTAGGGTGTAAAGTTGCACTGTTAAAAATTTGCAGCATTCTGGCAGGTCATTTGACCGTTTTTTCCGAAAACGGTTACACAACCGTAAATTTAACACTATTCTGACCATATTATTGGCCATTTTATGGTCAGAATATAGTTAAATTATGGTTATGAAACCGTTTTTTCAAAAAACGGTCGAATGACCTGCCAGAATGCTGCAAAATTTTTAACAGTGTAGCGTCAACTAGGAAGCCCGAGAAATGCCTAAACTATGCAACTGTTATGCTGTTAAGCCTACGAAACGAGCATCCTGTATGTGTTTTTTGTTTTTAAGCATCAGTAAATTCCAAATAGAAATCAATCATCACCATATTCTCCTATGTGGTTACATGTACAGGGTGTGTGCATCATTAGTTCGTGCAAATTCATACTGAAATGTTTTATGTAAGTCAGGCAAACACAAACAGGCAAATGAAACAAATCACAATACCATGACACTGAATTTATCAATATTTATCTGAAATTATCGAATAAAGCATGTTTTATATATTTTTTAAATGTTGTGCATAAGAAAATATCATTTTTTAACATAAATTTTTACACAAACTTGAATAAAAACTTACCCAAATGTTGTGCAAATATCTGAAAATAGGTTTTACTTGTATATAAACATTATATAGTAAAATTTTCTTTTGTGTGGTACATTTCAAAGCACAAAGAACAACACTACAAGGTTAACAATGAGTTTGAATTAAACACTGATTTAGGATACTTTCATATACTTACTTCTGTTTAGTACTGCAATGTATTTTTTTTTCAAAATAATAGGTTCGTAGATAATATCGTCGGTACCATGTCAAACTATCCAATGTGAAAAAATGCAATTTTCATATTTTGTGCCATTTTATTGCATTGTGCATGATATGTATTAATCAAAATCGCCACGTCTCTAGCTTCCTTAGAAACTTAGATAATGACTGTTCGAAGGTATCCAATATGCACATTTTTCTAAATTTTACAAAGCAAACTATCCAATATGGCATATTCGATACGTTGCCTCAAATGTTTGGATATTTTTCTTTTTCTAAGCATCCGTAGCACGTCAAACTATCCAATATGAAAATAGTCTTTTTATCAGGAAGACAAAAACTGTTTTATGTATGGATTGAAATTTAACGCAATTGACGTTTATTATAGTATATGTTTTCTATTGTTAATGGAATGTGAGAATTTTTAGTTCATTTACAGGGACACTCCAAAGGATCCCGTTACATTACACTCAATAGAAAAAAGGAGCGGTGTCTTTTAATGTTATTACGATATTTAAAACATAATGAAATTAATATGGATTTATATCCAGTGTATTAAAATATGTTTTATGCAGAATATGGTGTGCAAGCCATTTATTATTATTTACAGGTTCATACAAAAGAATTTTGTTGTATAATGGTTTATAGTAAAAATAAAAATGTTTGAAGCATATTGTGATTATGTTAAAATATTCCAAACTAAGTGAAATTGACATCCGTAATTGATTTACATTACAAACTGCTTACTGTAGAATATGACATGTATGATAGTTATCGTTAATTTACAGGGACACACAAAAGAATTCGGTTACTCCGCTGTCTATTAGCGATAGTTGTTTGAAGTACGTTTTCAATTATAGTATGAGTTTTTAACTATTTTAATATTACGTGGTGCGTATAAATTCTATAGATCATATACAGGGTTATAGAAAAGAATATGTAAGCATTACTTTGTATGGGCGAGAATTTCTTAAAGGGTTTTTTTTAATGGATTTATGCAATTTCGGTTTATCATTTCTTTTTACTATACTAAAATATGTTGGCGGAAATTCCTAATATGCAGGGCTACGCAAAGAACTGAAAACATTGCCGGCTATGACTGGTAATATCTGGAAGTGTGCTTATAACAATTTTTTGCCTGAATTAAATTTTACCATATTACGTAACATGTATAAAAATCTGTAGATAATATACGAGGCTATACAAGAAATTCGAGTATATTTCCGTTTATTGGCGGAAATTGGTAAAGGTTGAAAGTGTAAAAGGCATTACGCGTTTTTTAATTAAACTAAATTGTCGCATACTATCTAGATTATATACAAATCTATAGATCATTTACGGGACTTCATAAACTGATTCGGGTACTTTTTCTGTCTATGGACAGTAATTGTTTTTTAGTGAATTCTTTTGTGAAGCCCTATGTACGAGGTATAGAATTTTTATACAACGTGTAAAAAAATAGTTAAATTTAAAAGCGTATACCGAAATTCAAAAACGCACTTCCAGCAATTATTGGCCGAAGACAGTACTAACACATTTCTTTTGTGTGTCCCTATAAATGAATGACAAATGCTATTAATGCATACCTTATTCTGTCGTAATCTTCTTGTAATGAAATTCAGTTATTTATATCAGTTTTAATACAGTTTAAATAGCGCACTGTCATTAAATACTCTCCAAACGATTTTCCCCTATATACCATAATGTAATGGAAATCTTTTGAGTGCCCCTGTAAATGAACTATTAATATTACACACTTCATATGCAATACCGAACATGCCATTGTAAGAACCATTAACATTTTTGAATCGCACGAAAATCCGAGTACATTTACATGAGTTAGAGCGTGGACAGAAAACCCGAATTCATAAACACATTTCAACCTTGTTGGAAAGTGTTAAAAAGTATAATAGGTTAAAAATTTACTTTCAGTAATTTCTACCAAAACACAAGCATAACTGAATTCTTTTGTACAACCCTGTGTATTACCTACAGATTTTTATACATGACACATAATAAGCTAAAAATTTAATGCAAGCTAAAAGGCGCTTAAAAGCACTAAAATGATACTTCCAGAAATTATCATCCATAATTGTCCATGTTTCTTGTTTTTTGCGTGGCTCTGTATATGATTTTACTTATATTCTACAAACATCTCATGTACTAACTATAGTTCAGCTTTGAAATGCATAACACAATTAAAAACTACGTATCATACTTAGCAATGCTAACGAATTATTTTAGGTAGTCCTGTATACAATCTATAGAATTTATACATACCACGTAGCATGCACATAGTTTTAAAACGCATACCATAATATAAAAAGCATTTCCAGCAATTATTGATAATAGACTACATTTTAACGGAAATCTTTTGTGTGTCCCTCAAAATGAACAATAACTGTTGTACACATCATATTCTAACGTAGGCATGTTGCTGTGCACCTCAATAATATATATAAATTTCATTAAGTTTGAATTAGTGTAACACAATTAAACTAAACCACAAACTTTTCTTTCCCCATTAAGCGTAATGTAACGGGATTCTTTTGAGTGTCCCTGTAAGGGACCTATACATGCTACACGCTCCGGTTTCAGTACCAGACATGCCATAGTAAACGTCAAAAACATAAATAATTCATATGGGAATCCGAGTAATATTTACGAGAGTTAGAGCACGGTGAGACGACAGAAAAATAAACCAAAAGCCATAAAAACTTTTTAACGATCAAAAAAGTCTTGAAAAAAGGGATTACCCCTTTATCATTCCCCACGTTCGGGAGAACATTTGCAATTATTTAATTAAAAGAGTCTTTTATGAATGTCTTCCAAATTTTCTTCAAAGTCATTTGATCCAACGTTTTATAATGGGGGATTAAATAAATCAAAGATTTCTATTCGAAAATAGTGGTAGAAAGCGGCTTATGAGTTTCTAAGAATAAAATAGCGCAAAAATTACTACTATTTATAATTAATGGAGTGCCCGTTGTTGCCCACCTCATTATTTGAGATATTTTTGTTTTCTTATATTTTATAAAATTAACAGAATGTTAAAAAAAAGGCTTTCATCTTTATTAATTTACTGTATATTCGTCATTAGAATTATTAAAGAAAAAAATTAAGAGTTTTATATTGAATATGTAAATACCAAAATTTTTACAAGTCAAACTATCCAATGTGGCATATTGGATAGTTTGAAGCTGAAAAAGTTCAACGGAGCTGAAAACGTACAAATAAGCATGCCATATCAAACTATCCAATGTGATTTTTTAGCGAGTAAAATTATTCAAATGACTTATCTTAATAGCAAGCTTAAATAGTATATAAAACAGCACCCGAAAATATAATAATTGTTTACTGCTGCTTAGCGCTGATTTTGAATCCACAATTAAAATAGTTTTTTTGCCTTCCTGAAAAGTGGCTATTTTCACATTGGATAGTTTGACATGGTACCGACGATATATGAAAAAACAGCGAACATAGTAGGTATTTTTATAACTCAGACAGTTAAAAGCTGACCCCCAGAGACACTCGGGCTTAGTTCGCTTCAGCGAAAACGGTACCCCGAGTGATACTCGGGCGTAGATTTCAAAGTGTTGAAGAGATAAACCAATACTTCTACCAATACAAATACTTTTAAATGAAACGCTTGAATTGATATCGTGGTTGATTTTTCGATTTAAATTTAATGCCTTATCGGAGATAGAGTTCTACATGGGAAAGATTTTTCCTAAACTCACTTGTCGTCTAGAATTCAAGGTCAGATTAACTCTAATTACTTTTAGTGTCTCGGAATCTGTCCATCAGGTTGTGGTTCAACGAAAAATAGTCTGGTGTTATAGGTTAATTTCAAACAGAAAATTTTCAATTAGGCTTGTATCTATTCTGAACCTTACAGGATTCTAAGCATTTCAGTGTTGTAGTCGTATAAAAAACAGAGGATATACGCTATAGACAGTGGGCAAACGCTAAAGTCATAAACGTCAGTACTAGAATATAAGCTATAGCTTTATTTGTGAAACAGAGGGTATACGGAAATTACCTCTTCGGTGTATACCTCGTGTACCTTACGGCGTATACCTCCGTATACCCACCACTACATTCCAGGCGAATTTTATTTTGCACAGCAACCAGTAGCTTCCAACGCTAATGCGCCAAGTTTAATACATCAACCTAATTTCAAGCTTAATCATCGTGCACTATCCAAAAAGAAAAATATCCAAAACAGGATTATGACTGTGGTTTTCGGTGAGGCTACTTACAGTGTGTGTGATATTTTTTATTACCATATAATAAAGGGGTCTTATCAGTTCATTATTATCTACTTAGTTCAACAGATTGAGTCGCTCGCACGACCCATAAGTACAGAATGGTGTGCTAATAGTTTTCGGGAATGAATAGCTCACATGTGCCAAAACCACAACATTAAAATGCTGAGAATGGCCCAGACTCGAAATCAGATAGACAACAAAAGGACAGCAATTGTTTTTTTTTTTATTATATTTATTATTATTAATGTTGACAGATGGAAAACGACCTGAAGAACAAACAGCGAGATATTTAATGTCGCCTACAAGTAGCTTCCTTGTCTTCAGCCATCTTTTTTCTTGTCCGCAACAATTAAGTCATCTGGGAACACAATACGCACGCGATTAGTATACAAATATTGCGGGAACAAGATTACGTCCATGCAGTCCCGCCTTGTTGACCAGAATCTCAAGGTCAGTTGAGGATTTTGCGGTGACAATCGCCACCGTAGAATACCTAATCCGTCCGTCATTCTATCCTTATCGGACGATGTAATGCCATTGTTTTTGCAAAAAGCTTTTCGGACACAGTCATTTTCAGCAATCAATGCAATAAGTATGTTTTTCTTTTCTTTTCTTTTATTTTTAGGGAAGCTAATGTATTTTTCTATTTTTAATCATCCTAAATATTCTATAAACAGTTTTAGTTGCAGTGAGTTGCAGACAAAGTGAATGAGGTTGGTTGTTTAAAAAGTAACGAATTTCATAATTTAAATTTTCATCCAGATACACATATAGGGTATAATCTCAGATAAAAGAAAATTTTATGTCCCTGGCTAAAAAATGTGAATTAATCAGGTCAACTAAGATTTATTTTTTCTTATAAATATTTCTGCTCATTTTGCTCTAGTTTAACCCCTTAATTCTCGTGCCCGTCATATTTCCGGGCTGGAGATTTAATTGCTGGAAAAACTTCTGAAACCAGAAAAATTTAATTGGCATTTCCATGTGAAGTTTTTGAATATTACCGTTTGGGTTTAGTTTCTGGCACTGATTCTGATGATGAACTTTGTATTGCGTGTTTCAAAATATATCACACTCAAAAAAATTATCACTGATTGAAATTTAATGTATAGGGAGATGGGGGCACATGTGAACAGGGGGCAGCTGTGAACATCGCATTTTTTCAATAGTTATTATAAGTTTTTTTATTTGAAAAAAATTACTAAAGATGACAGCACCTGTAGACATATGGTAAAAAAAAAATTTAAGCTTTTTGACATTTTGTTTGTCCTCTGTAGCCAAAACACTGTTTTTAGATCTCAAAAGTAAAATCTTTGTTCCAAGTTGATAAGCGTCTAACTTTATTTAATTATTCATTTATTTGAATTTGAGTGTTTTAACATATACTATGAATACTAATAAATATTTTTGATAAAGTTCTTTTTCTTCTAAAATTGAGAAATGTTAATTATTTATGAGTTTAACAGAAGCACCGATGTGGGGCACTTGTGAACAGACAAGTTGGAGCAGATATGAACAGTACATAAGTGCCTCAATAATCATTCTGTGATTCTGTTCCTTTCAGTTAACTTAATGATAAATAATTGTCAGTTCCATTATCTATAATTTTTCTGAAATAGAAGATATTTTACTCACACAAAGTTGATTTTGCATTGAAACTTCATCAAACACATCTTTCAGCAAATACATGAAGAGCAACAATCTCGTTTACATTCAATTGTAGTTTAAAAAAATTTAATGTTTTCTAAAATCCAATAAGTGTTATATATTATTTTACTAAACAGTTTACAACAATATTTTTTATGCATTGTTAATACAAAAGTATTACCTTGAACAACTTTGCAAATTTTTCTATTACATTTGTTCTAAACTTGCAGTGATGGCTTACTTCCATATCTAAAACAGTTATGTATATGATGCTTTGAATGGAGATAGATATGAGTAATATTTTAAGAAAGTAAAATTTTTAAACTGATAACTACCGTAAAATCCTTATTGTAACTCCCCCCTCTTTCAAAAGCAAAAGAAGTTAAGGGAGGGGAGGGGGGGGGTTATAGTCGAGATTTTTTAAAAATCATTAAAAAGCCCTTCTTTATCTATAATTTATAAGTAAATAAGGCAAATACAGCAGTGGGAATCTCTTGTATTTCGGCAGATTTGAGATAAATAATATGTAACCGCCCCCTCCCTAAAATTTTCCCCAAACAAAAACCCCTAAGCAAAATTAAAAAGTTTTAATTTCTTTTTTAAAATTTCTTCTTTATTTTTATTTTATTTTATTTCAGCAATACTTAATGAATCATCTAAGCCTCCACCCCAAAAATCTACTTATTTTCATTTTATAATCTTTTGCTTAAACATATCACCCAGAAACTAGAGAAATATATATATCTATATATTTATGGTGAATTTCACAGGTAATTAACTAATGATTACGATGACAAATGAATAACAGAATAAAAAGCATGTCAAAGGATATTTTCTCCTTGTGTTCACATGTGCCCCAAGCGTGTTCATAACTACCCCGCTGATGGGGCACATGTGAACAATTTTTCGAATTTATAAAACTATTAAAAAATGTAAGAAGAACTATACAGGTGATTTTTAAAAAATTACCTTGTATAAAAGAAAGTTCTATTTACTATATTGAGTAGGTTTTGTTTATAGAAATTAATCCAGTCGTGAGAAAAAGCTATATTTGTGCGAACTGTTCACATGTGCCCCCCATCTCCCCTATACATTATTTCAAATATTATTTGTAAAAATTTGTGTGATGATGATAAATAAAGATCTAAGATGTGAAAAATTAAGGTCTTATATGCAATAATTCGTATGGTTTAAAACAAACATTAAGACACAGAATTCTCGCATGATGGATTTTCTACAAATGTGAATTTGTTCTATAACATCTTTTTTTTTTCGCCTTAAAAAAAACTTATCGTATATTTTATTTAGAAACCTTATAATTATTCAATTTCTGTAATAAAAAAATAGGTACTTTTTTATCGTTTTTCCAAATATTAAGCGATACTTAATGGCTTAAATATAAAAAAAAAAATCTCAATATCTAGGAAATTTGTAAAGATGTAAATGTCATTAACAAGGCCTGTACCCAAACTACAAATTTTTTATTTGAAATTCTTAATTTTAACATTTGGAAAGCTTTAGAACAAATGCAATGATTATATGGAGATATTTCAAGTCTCTATTTTACACATATATTATATTTAACATTTTAGGTAAAACAGGAAATATTTTTTTTATTTATTTAAAGTTCGTCCCTAGTATTAACTGCCATTACCATGTTCCCCAGTAATGCTTCATTCTGTGCTCCATAACCACAAGATGTCTTTTTAATATGCAACGTTCTTCGATTGTACAGTTCCACCTATTCATGCGAGCAATAATGTCTAACTTTGATTAACTGTGGAAGAACTGTTTCAATTTGTGCCTTTTGTTCCAAAATTACTTTCAGTGTATCTATTATGTGCCACTACACATTATTTTACATGTTCAGCTGTAAAAATAAGTATAAGTCAAACGATAAATAAATTATTATGAAAAAGAAAGTTTTATGTTATTTCACAGTATCAGATTTTTGCAATATTTCGACTTTTAAATATTTAAAAATTTGCGATTTGTGAAAAATCTTGACGCGATGGTAAATAAAAATTAAATTTGAAAAATCAAAAAACTCGACTGCGTAAAAAGCGAACTAATTAATTATTTCTAATCAATGTAAAACTATTTTTTTATATTACATACCTATTTTTTTTATTTACTTGTACTGATGACTTTTGAGTTGCGTTTAATTGTTAGTTCCTATCTATAAATTTTGTTTTGATGAGGCCAATAGAATGAGGCCATCTATGATGGTTAGAGTTGCAGTAAAGCTAGAGATCCTACCTACACAACTTCCAGGTTGTGAAATATTTAAACGGAGCTTCTGACTGTAAAATAGCCAATGAAACATCGTCTTCATTTTGAAAGATCTATCCAATGATATGCCACTCAATAGGGTGCGTAAATTTTTTTTCGTCTCTACCGCCATTTTGTATTTTACGGCCGCCATTTTGAATTTATAAAAACAAAACCCATCCTATAACCATCGGACGATTAAGACGAATTGATAGAGACCTCATTCATTGAAATCCATCCAACCGTTGGGATGTTTCGAGGGTATAAAGAAATCCACATACACAGATACGCGTGAAACACATAACCCTTCTTTTCAGTCGGGCAAAAAAATAAAGTAATTTTAGGATTAAGCGCTATAAAATACATAAGAATCAATTATCAAACGCTAAAAACACAACCATCACATCGAATTTATAATATCAGATTTTCGCTATATTTTTTACTTTTTAACGCTGAAATTTAAAATTTGCGAAAAAAACCTGATGTGATGGTTAAAAATGAAGGTCGTTTTCAGTTTCAGCGCTACAAAATTCATAAGAATCAATTATCAAAAGCTATAAAACATGACATAGCCCAGTCCAAATTTTGCAGACTACTGTAATTTTTCAGGGATGGTTTTACTATGTAACATTACATTGCTTAGTTATAGAATATTGGGGGAAAGTTATACTATCAGGTCAATTGGATTATGAAAGGTTAGTATTTAAAAAAAAAAAATACACAAAACGGATTTTGATTTGAATTACATTGTTAGTTAGATACTTTTTCGGGGACGTTTTTAGTATATTGCATATCGTTCTACTGTTCTTTAGTAAACACTGTATTGTAAATCTACTAAAAAACAACTTTTAAAAAGTAAAAAAAAAGCCAAGCAAAAAAAAAGAAAAGAAAAAAGGGGAAAGTTGTGGCTAAAAAATAGTGTGATATCAAATTTCCAAGCTTATATTATGGTACTTATTTAACATTTTTTATTAAAAATTTACCATACGTAAGTCGAGTACCTAAGTATGCGTTGATAGAAAGCTTTTTCTCCTTTACTAAATACATCATAACGTGTTTCTGAAAATTAATTTTTTTTTAATTATGCATGATGGGCTTGGCGGCCATATTTTACACCATTCTTTCCATATTTTACACAAATTTCTAAGCACACAAGTACATTGTTAAGATCGGAAATTCGAAATTGTTGCTTAAGCAAACATTTTATGCTTTTAATTTATGGAAATGAGTGCCTAGAAATTTGTGTCTTAAAATAAAGTTGAAGTAACTTCAGGTTTCATCTTATGATTCTTTTTTTTTTTCGGAGGGGGTTAATTAATTAGTTAAAGCAGTAAAAATCAATTTGTTTTTTTTTTCAAAATAAAAGACAATCTTAATTCATCTGTCTGTAGCCAAAACTAGAAGTTCAAAATTCTTAATAATGCAAACATATCACGAGCTTGGCTTTTTTTTTTACTTTTGAAAAGTTGTTTTTTAGTAGATATCAGTCCTTTTTTTTAAACAGATTATATATAATTGAAATAATTCTACTCGCTAAAATTAGTCCTTGTATAGCCTTTATCAGCAGGGAACAAACACAATAGTATACATTTTGTTTACCTATCATTCATTTTTTAGAGTAATTAATAATTTAAAAGTAAGGAAAGTCAATTTCTTCTTTCAAAGTATCAGTCTTTCTCAATTTATATCTCCTTAAAATTTTCTGTGAAGGATGAAAATTTAGTTAAAATCAAATAGAGTCAAAATAAAATATATATTTATAGTTAGTCTGTCAGTTAATTGTTTGTTCTAACTTTTTTTTGCTGACGGTTTTGCAAAATAAATTTACCTTTACAAATACCTACGGATAATCCGAGAATGAAGCCCCGCAGGCATCTAAAGAATCGAAGATCTGTCTAAAGAAGTAAATCTAGCAATTCTAGACAGGATGAGGAAACATTTTTGACAAAAAAAAATCTAAAAATTTAAAGATATAAACTGTACATCTTCATTTAGATCGTGTTATAGCGAAAAAAGAATAAATATGTAATTTTACTCAAGTCTGTTTATCCTTACCTATTTGCATAAATGTGAGAATATAATTTCATATAAAAATTCCCGTAAATTGATTAATTTAATAGTCTATTATTAAAGCCGCATAAACATTAGAATTAAATTTTTTCCAGTTAAAAATTGCCTGAAATCTATAGTCTTATCGTTCGTCAAATTTGTTTTATGTTTTTTTTAATACCCAGACACCTTTTTCTAAACTCTGACAAAAGATCACAGAAATACCGAAGTTATCCAAATACTTATATCTTTCTATCGTATTTCTTTTTTGAGGGGGGGGGGGGAGGAAGAGCGCTTAAGAGCTTCGTTTTGTTCTTAGAACTCTGAATTAATCATTGAAAAGATCTACCTACACAAGTCTTGTTGCAGAATTTTCATTAGCTAAGAGTTGCATCAACTTATACATCATGTGAATATATTAAATTACTTTTGTAAAATACTAGATGGGAGCCATTGATATTTTCAGAGCATTTGCCTACATTTTAAACTTAAGTCATTTACAACTATTCATTCATTTTCTATACGAATTAAAGAAGTCGTTGTTTCCATGGCAACTGTACCTTTCACTATTGCTTGTTTGTTTGTTTGTTTTATTGAACACATATATATCAGATCACGTGGGGATCACGGCGGGATTTGAACCCGCCCCCACCTACGCTCTCAAGCGATTAGCGGCGTGGTGTCTTATCCACTCAGCCACGGTGGGCCACAATTGCTCTCTCTAATACCCAGATACTCAAATTTAACCAGCTGCGCTTATAATTATGCTCATAACAGAGTACATTTATATGTAAGAGTGGTGACATATGCACAAGTCGTGTACTCATATTCAAGTTTTTGTCCAAAGTACAGTAACTCAGTTTTCAGTAATAGACGTGGAAGATTTCGATTAAACTAACCAGAAAAGTTAAAAAACATTGCCTTTCTGATTTGATTTTATTCAAAATCGTCTCAACCAACCAAAGTTAATGTCCGGGATCCAGATAAATTTTTCTCTGTTAGTAAAATTAGATTAACCAATCAGTAGCCTCCATCCTTGCAGGCTTTTCGGTGTTTACTGCAAACATAAAATTTTTTTCAAAAATCCAGGCTTCTGATTGATCAATCTCATCTCGCTAATAGCGTAAAATCTATCTTGATCTCGGCCTATTCAACGCCCTTTACATATTCGAGAAAGCCTTGACACGCGTCAGGAAAATATCACACAAAGCAGGCAAAACAAAGAAGAAAAATCATTCATTGGCTCGTTGATATCCATGAGCCAATGAATGATTTTGTTCCTTTGCTTTGCCTGCTTTGTGTGATGTTTTCGTGACGCAAGACTTTCTCAAATATCTAGGGGGCGTTGGTTTATTTCACCATCATGAAGATATGAAAGGAGAGGAGCAGACATGTCAATCTTCCCGTGTGAAAAACTACATAAAAAACGAGTTCTCCCCCCCCCCCTTCTGCCCTTTTCTCTCTTGATTTTGACCGATAGCAGCCCATTTAGCAGTCTCTAGTGCAAGATGCCGCTATATATGGCGGACGCAAGGGGGAGTGTGTTAGCGTGACCAATGACATAATAGGCCAGTTCATGACGTTTAAAAGTCACACGGAGTTTGATCATCTTTACACGATGATTAGTACAAAGCGGTGCGCCATTTTTTTTTTGTGTGTCCATTGCCGCGTGCAGATAATCAACTCTGTGTGACGTGATGAGCTGGCCACACTTTAGGAACAGCTTCAAATGACGTCATCTATATCTACTTCGAGGCAAACGAAAAAGACAGGCTACCGCGGTGCTACAGCGTCTAGAATATATAGTGTGGAAATCCAATCAGTCGATCACAGCGATATCTGCAGGATATTTCCCAAAACTCCAAGACAATTTGGTCTAGACGATGTAACTTTTTTTTTTTTTTTACGTTTTATTAACATACATCTGACCTGTGTGCTTGGCGTCAAACCCGCTGTAATAATACCATGTTTACTTTGAAATTTGAAAATATATCGCAGATGTCGCTGCGATCTCTGGTCTCTGCGATCTGCCCTGGATTTCAGCGTCAGTGCACATTTAAGGGATACACTTCTTAGCGGTTCTTGGATAGCAAATTTCCACATTATGTATTCTAGACGCTGTAGCGGTGCATTACACATGTCTCTTTCTTCTTTAAAAAATATCCTGCAGATGTCGATGCAAATGACTGTTTGGAATTCGACATCGTTGTACATTTAAGGGATTCAATACTTCAGCACTTTTTTAAGTATTGCTCCGATAGTCGATTTCTACAACATATAATCTAGACGCTATAACGGAGCTATAGTTTCTAGAAGATATAGTTTAAAAATCGGCTTATTAAAAAGGTGCTAAAAAATTGTATCCCATAAATGTTGAACGAGGCTGAACGACGAATGTCGATTACAGCGACATGTGGTAATTCCAACGTAACTATTTCAAAAGAAAACGTTTTGCTCAGAGAAGATCTAGAAAATGTTGTTCCTATCGACATTTGTCATTCAGTATTTTTCAATATTTATGGGATTAAATTTTTAGCACTTTTTAAAGCATTACTGGAATAGCCTGTTTCCACACTATGACCGTTATCTAGGTAGATTTTTCTCTGTTATCGTAACGAGAATGACCAATCAGAAACCAGAATTTTTTCTAACATTTCACTGTTTGCAAAAATGTACCTGGATCCCGGCCTATATTTCTAGCCGCTATAACTGAGCTCAGGAATAGTACAGAAAGCAAACTCCGTATTTTGATAAATTAAGGCCGGGATCTAATTAGGATCAAGTGTGTCTCTATAACGAAGTAGCGACATACGGCCAATAAATGTTTATTGGTAAAACTGATAAAAACAAATCGTTAAAGTTCTTTGTGGGCATGCCATTATCGTCAGGCTAATGCATGTTGAATTATTTCCCTAGTCTAATAGAGATCGTCCATGCGCCTATCATCCAATGGAGGATATTCCAAATATGGGTTCGAGGCTGAAAAAGTCACGTGGTACCGGTAATGGAGGATATTCCATCTGCGTTCTGATCACGTGATGAAGGTAAAAACATCTAGCGTAAAGAAGGGGAGGCTCCGTAGACGTGTAATGTAAATCCCCGGTAGCCAATGAAACAGTTCATCAGGCAAAGCAGTAGCATCTTCCCTTCTTATCAGTTTGAAGTTCCTTGGGTAAATTACCGGTATCACGTGACTTTTTTCAGCCTCGAACCCATATTTGGAATATTCTCCATTTACCCAAAGAATTTCTAACTGATAAGAAGGGAATCAGGAAACTACACTGTTAAAAATATCGTGAAAAATTACCTCTGTTCTTAAAGGTTCTCTATTTTCTGACCAATGAGAACGCTATATGAACGCCTATGAAGCGTTCTCATTGGTCATAATACAGATAGCCTTTAAAAACAGAGGTAATTTTTCACGATATTTTTAACAGTGTACTATTGCTTTCCCCCATGAACTGTTTCATTGGCTAGCGGGGATTTACATTACGTAGAAGGAACCTTCCCTTCTTTAAGCTAGACGTTCTTGCCTTGACCATGTGATCATAACGTAGATTGAATATCCTCTATTCAAGAAAGCGGATTGCCGTACTTTCGACAAAAACTTGAAATGAGCATGCCTTCTGTGCATATATCACCACTCTTATGTATAAAGGCTCTCTGTTATGGTTTTGTTTCTGAAACAGCGCCTAGAATACCTAGTGTGGAAATATGCTATCCAAACAGTTCTAAAAATTTGTATCCCTTAAATGTGCGACGATACTGCTAAAATTTCAAGTGTCGATCGCAGCGACATCTGCGGGATTTTTGTATTACTATTATTACATTGTATAGACTAGCAATTTCTTGCAGTTGTAGAAAATATCCTGCAGATGTCGCTGCGATCTGCATATTGCAGCAGTATCATTGCACATTTAAGGGATACAATATTTTAGTGCTTTTTTAAGTATTACAGGGTTAGCCGATTTCAACACTATATATTCTAGGCGCTATAGTTTCTGAGCGCTGTTGGTTAAATTTCGATATCTGTGTTTTAGAGTGAGCAATAAAGAAAAGTACTAAAACTATTGAAACAACAACTTCTTTAATATTGGAATGTATAGCAAGGGAGTTCAGAATCAATGCCTTAAATAGTTTCGAATATGCACTGTTGTTATGACATCAATACCCTTCCTGGATGTGGAAATGCAAAATTGTGTTCAACATAATTGGCCGCAATCTAGATAGATTTTTCGCTGTTAGCGAAACGAGATTCATCAATCAGAAGCTTGCACTTTTGCGAACTTTTCGCTGTTTGCAGCAATGCAGGCTATTGATTCGTGAATCTCGTTTCGCTAACAGCAAAAAATCTATCTGGATCCCAGACTAGATTTCTGTAAACATTGCACTTCATCCATGGCACTAAGAAAATGACTCAAAACATTTATGACATAGGCCGGGATCCAGAAACAGCAAAAATTCTCAAACATTCTGGCTTCTGATTGGTCAAACGCATTTCGCTAACAGCGAAAAATCTATCTGGATCTCAGCCATAGTTTTCTTCGATGAAATCAATGCAAAAGGATAATATAAAAGAATAGTATAAGACTTCTAAATTGGTTTGGCGGGTTTATCGCTGTTTGGCATAATTTATAAACTTTAGAATTAATTAACAGTTTTTCGCTAATTAAGAATAGAAAATTTGTGTTTTTAAAGCTGAATTTTATAAAAGCACGTAGATTGAGTAAATATCTGTCCAAAAATGCAATCTTTACTGTTTTATGTCCATTATTTAAGTCTCTACCTCAATTGAAGCATAAGGTGTGACGAAGAAAATAAATTTGTCATTTTCAGTATTTCGACGTTATTTTAAAAAATCTATATCTCTGTTTATAATTAATTTATGAGGATGCATTTGATCTCAAATTGAAGATCTTTTCCATTAGGTCCTAATGGTTTTAGTTTTATTTTTCTGCGATGATTGGTTCTTTTGATATGGGACATTTTACGCTGGCATGTTTGGTCGATTTAACATGGAGAAGCTGTCTTCAGTATAATAAGCGGTTACGGTGTCTTGCGTTTTATTCTTGGCGTTTGTTTGTTTGGCGAGGTTAGCATTTTTTTTCAGCTTGGCTTGGCAGAACGACCGTCCTGCTTGATGATCAACTAAACGAACTGGTCTTTAACAGACCACAAGTTAACACATTTGAACTAGTCGGATGTGCCAATCTCGAACCTTTCTTCTATCTCATCTATCACAGTGCCAAAATTAAATGATTATAAAGGTATAGGTCGTTGAATTGGGTGCATTTAAGAAGGAACGTAAGTCTCGAATTGTTTCAAACAAATCATTGAATTTCGGAACCCACCCTCTTAGATGTCCACAACCAAAATTTCAACAAAAAAGAGCATAAAATCAACACCTGTTGTTCAATGTACACGCAAGTCTAATAAGGACCTATTTACGTAAAAATGTAACAGAATATTAAGTTTGATTAAATTTCGTGCATTAGTTTTTGAGATATAGCTTTTGAAAAAATCGTGAAAAATTCAGCATAGCAGCACCACCTGTTGTGAGATTGATACCAAAACCGAATCAGTAACAGCGTAGGGGAGACCGGGGCTAGGCGCAGTTTTTAGTTATTAATTTTTATTAAGTTTTTGTTTAAGTGTTTTATGAAACTTTAACTGTACTTTTAAAGAACAGGCATTGGGTTATAAATACCCGGAGTTTTGAGTTTGTAGCTTTTGTTGTTTATGTTTAGCGGGAGTCTAAATTAAAAGGAAAATTGTGCGCCAACCTACCCCGTCACGGGGAAAGTTGCCTATACCTACGGGGTAAGGTGGCACACGCTTTATAAACATTTAAATGAAACTCAAATAAGACACGCAGTTAAGAGAAATCAATTTCATTATTGCCAGCAAGTTACAAAGGCATTTTATCGCCTTACAATGTAAATTCTAAATTATGCAGACATAAAAATAATGAATAAAACATTAACATTGAGTAACTTCTATCCTACTCGATATCATCATCCGAGATACAGTTGTCACAAATAAAAAATCGAGTGTTTCCGTTTGGGCAAGCCTCGTGTGCCCAAAATCTTGCATTGCAACCACTTTTCTCGGTGTTTGCTGTTTTTCAAGCTACCAGCACACACCAGACACCGAGCCAACTTGCCCCGTGTTCAATGCACCTACTAGCCCCAAAATAAATTTCTTCACAAAAGGGACACGTAGCCATCTAAGCATAAATAATCCAAGCAAATCACAGATGGGGTAGGTACAGTTAATCGTACACCAAGAAAAACTGCACAAGTTAAATCGCAATTATTAAGATAAGTATTAGAAATTAGAAAAAGAATGAAGCAACAAAAAATTACTTATGAATACAAAAAATAGAAAAACCGTAATAAATGTCCTCTGCACATACGTAACGCTGCAAAACTACAATGAGGATTGTAAAAAGCAAGAAGAAAGGTACTCTGTGACTGGTTGTGCAATCTGTCCACAAACAGGCAATTTATGAGGACTGGGCCTACTTACCCATGTAGTCAACTAGTCCCGGTCTCCCCTATGCCAACGTCAAACTGAATCTGAAGTTTGATGAAAATCGGTGCATTAGTTCTTGGGATAGAGCTATTGCGGAAATCGTACAAAATGGAGCACAGCATCGCCACCTGCTGGGCGATTTGCACCAAAAACTAATCAGTACTAGTTTATATCAAGGTCTAACTGAATCTAAAGTTTTGTGAAATTCCGTGCATTATTCTTGAGATGTGCTTGTAGGCCGAGCCGATAGGGATTTTTATTTTTAAATTTTTCCTCCCTGTGTTTATGGTCATCTGCACTTGATGGGATTAACGGAGAAGCTATTGCATCGGGACAAACATGCCGAGAAAAAACTTACAAGCATGAACATTATAATTTGGATAACATTTAAGCCTCTTTCAAAACAAGAATCTGATGTCTTTTTATAATGACAAAACTGGTATATGTGTTTTCATCTGAGAAATGCCCGGAGCCGTCAAGAAAGACAATTTCGCGGATGAGAGATTCCAAACCTATCTCGCTATGTAATAGTGAAGGGAAAAAAATTAAAACTATATTTATCTTTAGCTGAAATATTCGAACGGAATGCAGGTGATAAAAGTCATGTTACCTGTTACTTCGCTGTGGGGTAACCCGGTCTCCAGATACTCATCGAGTATCTATAACCCAGAGATAATAAAACTTTTGCAATAGGATGCAGTTAAAGAATAAATAAACGAAGTTGGACGATTTCTGGGTCGATGAAGGAATAGTTGCCGGCAGCTACAATTAAATAAAGTAAACAAAGTTCTAAAGTTTTAAACTTTAAAAATCCTAAGCGAATTTAATCCATTTATGCCTAGCGTCCCATGTTTGGGACGCTTCGCATTATAACCATTTAGTGTGCAGCTTTGAATATATGCAAACAACACTGTTTTGAATTCAATATATTTTTTTTTATTCGCATATACCTAATTCACGGCAGAAAATTAAAATAGCAATATTTGCTTTAATTAAAAGACAGGCATTCCGTATTTAAATAAAGCGAAATTAAACATTGAAACTTTCTGGTGTAAAGTCAGATTCTCTGAACTATGTAATTTCTAGAACGTAGTCTATTATGGGAATTAAAAGGTTAAAGGTTGTTTTATAAAATAAATAACTATATAAAATAAGGTATGTGGAGACATACTCATTAAAGTATTTACTAATTTGCATTATTTTCGCGTAAAACAGCCACACGACAGTAGTTTTTACTTGTATTGCAGATGTGCAACAGAAGAAAAGATTGAAGTATTCTATGAAAATTATGTCTCTGCTTTTTTTTTTTTCATAATTGTTCTTGTGTAATAAACCTTTCAGAGGATCATATATAATTTTTTCGAAACAAAACAAAAAATCACGCATTTAACAGTTCATTTGTATAATTTTCTTCCCCTTTATAACATGAAAATCGTATGAAATATTTATCTATAAATGTCTTTATCTGTTATCGAGAGATGAGAGAAGCTTACGATGAATATTTATTTGCTTAAATGAAAGCTATTTTTGGAGGTCATAGATTTTTCATTTTTCAAGATGGCGAAATGTGAAAAATAAGTTTATTCGTGTTTTTTCTATCAAGGATCCAAATAAATCAGTCATAATCTTAGCTTGTAGACTTCTTTGAAATACGTATTTTTTTTTATTGTGAAGTTATATGTTCAAGCGTACTTTTTATGCATTTTTGTAATGTACCAAATATGGGTCGCTAGGCACGAATGGGTACATATTTTTATTAGCCACTTAAGGGACAGTTATTTATGCAAAGTCCTTTTCAAGATTATTATGAAGCAAATTGTTTTTAAGTCTCCAATACGATTACTCTTAGTTTATTATTATTAATATAATGTTATTAGTCATTGTAAAGAAATAAATATATATATTTTTAGCAGTTCATAAAAATACTAAATATAGTATATAATTTACAACTTAAAAACTTATTTTATATAAATTTAGACAAAATATATAATTATGCATATTAAACTATTACAAATGTTATGCATATTCCAATATTTAATACCTTCACATGTTATCAAATAAATGCAAAAAAAAAAAAAAAAAAAAAAAAAGCGTATTTTTTTTAGCATTTTTTCAGTTTATTTTGAAACATTTTAAAGGGATTTTACCAACAAATTTGAGAAAATAAAAATTCAGGCACAAATGGGTTAATAAATGGCTGAACTAGATGTAATTTCCCATTAATATAATTTTTGATTAATCTGATACAGGTACATTCAACGAAAAACGGAGAGATAAATCGAATTTTGTAACATATAGACTTCAATAGATCTATGAGCTATTGTAACGTAAACTGTCATAAATTAAAAAACATTCATTAATTTATCAGTTTATCAGATTTTGTCATACTTTCAATAATTTTCTGATGATATTCATTTAATGACAGAAGCAAAAAGTAGGATTTAACATCTCTCTCACTTCCTTCTTTTCTTTTGTATTTTTTTCTTCTTTCTCTCTCTCCCTCTCTCTTTTTAATTTACACAAAGTTATATCCTTTAAAAATATTAACGATATTAAATTTCCTGTAAACAGTATTTTCCTTTTGAAGCTAATTTGAACTTTTTCTGCTTTATTTATTTATTTTTCTCAAAGAATTTGTTTGGTATCGAGTATGCAATCTCTTCAAAATCATGTCTCAAATACACTAATCTCAAAATTTCAGTCCCAAACACAACTCCTTTGATAACTATAGTTTATTGCAATTTGTTAATTGCATGAATTTTTCCATTGCTAACTAGCCGTAAAAACAACACAGTGGTGAAGATGTGCCCAAGTCGGCACTCGAATCCGGGTAACTACAAAATTATATCTATAAAGTTTACTGCAATCAAATTTGGTGTACACAATGCCTCACAGTTTGAATCTACCATCAGCAACATCACAGGATAAATTATGATAAATAATTTGCAATTTATATGTGAGACTAATTAGATATTATTACTACGAGGGCAAGTCAGTAAGTAGGTCACAAAAGCCAATAAAAAAGGAAAACCAAGATACATTCATAAAAGGCATGTTTATTTCTCTATACAATCGCCATTTACAGTGATACATTTTCCCCATCTCTTTATGAGTTTTCTAATACCTGCTGAATAAAAGTCTTTGGACTGCACTCTCAGCCATCTGTGTACCTCACATTCAACGTCTGTATCCTGTATCAGTCGGCTATAGGCTAAACCATGTGAACACCCTGTTGCAGTTGCTAATGCTGTCTATTGTTGTTCGCCTGTCAGCTCTAACCATTTCCTCAACCTTCCGCACTGTTTCTTCTATCGCAATCTCAACAGGATGTCCACTTCGTCTTTCGTCAACAACTTTCGAACGGCCCTGCTCATCTTGTACAACTGTTGTCTCATAAATTCGAAATTAACATCTTACAGTTGGATTGTGCTGCCAACTATTGGAATATTTGGAAACAATTTACTTCGACTTCTGGTGGGTCTCTTATAGCAATTTGTGACCTACTTAGTGACTTTCCCTCGTAATTAGATATGAGACAATAAAAACTGAGCAACTTATCTCCAGATTGGCCTGTCTAATATAGAAAGTGACTATTGAAACAGTTTCAGAAGTTACATAAATAGGCTTCAATCATTACTAATGAAGTTCAGAAGAGAATCTGATTACAAAATATCTTTTCTACATTGAAACAGCATCAACAACATTAAAACACCTTCTGAGAATATTCGACGTTGTTCAATGACTCCTATAGGCGTTTCGCCACGTTTATTCTGATGAATTTGATTTTGCATAGTTCGATAATAACACAATATAGCTAATCTCCTTTAGTTACAGAAAATTTTTCACAAGTTGAGTACTGCATGGCCTTGCGTTATCGTTTGCGGAATGACATCCAGGCTCACGGCTTCCTGTGAAACCTCATCCCTGCAACAATACTGAGAGATCAAAATAGTCTCAGTAAAAACATGCAATGTATAGCTACCCATATAATGTGTTCTATATAATGTGTTCTACCCAGCTAAGTGCCGGCCAGTATACATAAAGGTAACACCACATCCATCAATAGTTTCGGATTTTGTTTATGTTATATGCTTCCCAATTTTTTCGCACTCATTAAATTGATGTATATAAACTGCACCCTTTTCGTTTGAAATAAGAGCTATTTTCACTAAATGTTGATATACAGTAAAGCACCGTTTATACGTTTCTCCTTTATGGGGGCATTCTCACAATATATTGACTTTCGGGAATAAAAATCTGGTGAAATTAAACTTGCTAAAATAACATTTTAATCTCATAGACAAATGCCTTAATGATTCAAAATAAAGAAAAAATGGTCAGCAGCGAATTTTTTTCTATTTAACTGAGGTTTAAGTTAAACTTGCGAGTTTAATTTTCCTTACAATTTTACCACTATAACTTTCTATTTTCTTCTAAATTTTTACTTATAATGAATTTGCATAGTACCCACAGGACATTCAAATAAGAAATAATAACAATGTAGTATTTTTAGTACAAAATTTTGGTATAACATTGTATTAAAGGGGTGTTAAAGAATGGACGGAAGGGAAAGAAAAAGGGGGGATGGCATAGGAAAAAAGGGACGGTAATGGAAAAAAGGGATGGTAAGGATGGGATGGTAAGGGAAATTACCACTATTTTTAGGCAAATCATGTTAAGACTCAATGATAGCCACAATGTTCATTGAGTTTTAGAAACAGATATTTACATTGGATTAAGTAATAATAATTAAAAAAAATAATTTACCTCGAAAAGTACAGGAATAAACCTTGGGGACGGTAAGACTACCAATAAAGCCACAATGTTTGAAATTGATATTTAAATGCTGACTTAAATTCTGCAGTAAATTTCTTGTCAAAGAATTTTAGACATTCTTTCTCTAGCATACTTCTGCATAAGAAAAAAGTTGAAAACAATTCTGTGGCTGCATCTGAAGTGATTTTCTGTATAAGTTTAGCAAGAGGGATGGTAAGAAATCTGAAACCCAGGGACAGAATTCAAAAAATAATGTCAACCGTAAAAATGTGCGCAGGTTAATTTTTTGCTACATATTTATATAAAACAATTGTCCCAGTTTCGGAAAAAAATGACATCGAAAAGCAATTTTATACAGACAGCTACAAACTTAAAAATCAGCATCAGGGGCACGGGACGGTATAGGAGTTTTCTTGGTATTTGAACCCCCAACATCGCCCAAAGCTTATTTATCTCGTTAATATTGTTATACAATCATGCAATGGGGTATTCCCCAGAATATGAAATTTAAAAATACCACAAGAATATGTACTAAAATAAAAATTATTATTCAAGGACATAAAAGCCAAAAGATTGTGAGAATGCCCCTTATACGTCTTTTACATTCATACGCCTTTTCAGCGCGGTCTCGGCTTCCCTATGTATTTTAATGTTGTAATGTTTTGTTTATACGACGCATAACGTCGGTTGTACGTCGTTTCTTTCACGTCGTAACCGATTTTTTCAGAATTTTTTCTCCCAAAGTCTTTCTTTTTTTATGCTTGCAATATTTGGAGAAAGATGAAAGACAAAGAGTATGTGCTACAGCTACAAGCAGTTTTCCACGTTCATGGAACCTGTGAAGGGGATGAGATGTAAAGAATGGACAGTAGGTGGACTGCATTGACATCGACACGCTTAGAACCTTTTTTGTTCCTTACAACGCTAGGGAGAAAACTTTTGAGGAACGTAACTCCATACATATTGCTTTGCTTTGCCTCAAAGTAAATCGGCACGTCAGATGACAGTTAACGATTAGTTTAATTAAAATATGTTTGTAGATTCGATAATGGAATATAAAAGTGTAATTCAAGTTGTGCAACTGATATAAGGTTTGGTCATTCTGACTATGAGTTATAGAAATGTTTGAATTATAGAAATGCTTATTTTATCATTTTTTTCAATGTTATAACTTTTTTTCAATATATAGTGCATCTTAAACAACAGAAAGTGGGAGCAAAATTAAATTTGTATGGTTGCAGTATTTAATTCTTCAGTTAAAGATTTTACATCTTAAGCGACGACAATTTCGATTGTACGCCTTTTTCAGTTATACGTCGTTTTTGAACAGTCCCCTGAAAGACGTATAATCAGTGCTTTACTGTATTATATCAATGTACATATCAACATAAAAGAATGGAAATAAGGTAATGATTTGAAAAGTATATTACAAATATTAACAATACCAATCATAAATTTAATTTCACAATTGAACAGCTAAGTGGAAGAACATGTTGAGTAACAAAAATGACATTTGAAGAAATTTGAAGTGAAAGTTTTTGCTGTAAATTTTAATGATTTATTTTCTATTTGATACCATGTGTTTAAAATATTAACAGGTATGGTACTAAACTCTCTCAGAAAAACTTATTCATATTTAATTTTCAAATATTAAAAATTATTAATATTATTGACATTATTAAATATTAAAATATTAAATATTAATGAATAATGTCTTAAATCTTCAAGACTAAATGGAATCTTAGTATTTTAGCTTCACCGTGTGATAGGATACCTCATAACGCTTTCATCCGAAAGATGAAAATTTTTTTTTAGAAAATGTGGCATAACATTTTCATCCACTCAGGTCTTCAATTATTCTCAGGCTCCAACTTGGCAGACGTAAAGTACAGTTTATTGACTTCGCATTTCTATGTCTTTACTGATTTTGTCTTTCTTTTAGAGGTAGACCTACCACCAGGGCTGCGGAGTTGGTGGGAAAAAATGGACGACTCCGACAACGCAGACCTACTTGTAAAATGGAAGACTCCGACTCTCACTCTTTTGCTCAAAAATGGGTTCGACTCCGACTGACTCTTTTGCTGAAAAATGGGTTCGACTCCGACTCCGCAGCCCTGCTTACCACGGAAGTCTAATGCTGACTTAGAGAGATAATAAAAGCTCTCATTCTGTTTGGGTATAAAAATTTAGCTGACATCATTTTATGAAATGGATGTCTGCTTATCAGAGCAAAATATAAAAGTTCAATACTTGTGTCAAACAATGATGTATCGGGCCTCAAGAAAAGTGATATCTCAACTGCTGTTTGTATATATATTTTAAAATATTAAATGGTTTATTACAAAAGTTAGAAAATATAAAAAAAAACACACTTACTGAAATAGCCAATTTGTCAAGATAACTGATTCGATTAAACAAAATATTTCATTAGTCGAGTCGCATTTCTTTATCGCATAGCTGACTAGAGTGAATTCTATATGAGAGTGGTGATATACGGGATAAAAAATACGATTGTTTGAGACGATTTTGGGCAAAAGCGAATCGCAAAGCGTCTTGTCGATCTTGCCTTTATAGCAAAGCAAATACTTGTAAACTTGTCACACTTACCTAATCAAATTTGTCCGTCGCCCAAGCGAATATCTCAAATTCAGGAATGCAGTTTTGCTATAGTTCAGACAAAAGCGTCTGTCTAAGCACAATCTCAACATGCGTTCGGTGCGTATGTGACCACGCTAATATACAGGGTGTCTACTCTCAACTGTGTCCAATGATTAATTCCTAAACCGTTAGTCATAGACTTATAGTTATAATTACAAAAATGTTTTAACCCCTTGCCTGTGACGCCCTAACACAGTTCGGGCAACGCAAACGTACCAATTTTGGCATGCCCTACCTGAGTTTGGGAAAGAGAAAAATCGGTGTTTCAATTCCATGAAGTCCGAACTCAGTTCGTCCACTGGATAATATGTAATTTACCATTTTCCCCAATAGATGGCGATACTTTCCCGCGAAAAGTTCGGTAGTTTCGCGCCAATTGTCGAATTTTTGTACTTTTGCCGTTCTTCCCAAATTTCATTCAAGCCATTCAGAGAAGAAAAAAAAATTCGATTTTTGGTATGTTTTTCTCAAATATATTCCACAGGCAAGGGATTAAATGAGGTAAAGAAATATTTTTAAAGAGATTTGGGTCAATAAAAACATTTTTAAAAAAATTACGACATTTAAATTTTTATACGGTCCTATAAGTTATATTTAGTAAAATTTTTCTATTACACTGACAAGTAAGACAAAAAAAAGTCCCGTTCATATAACATGAAAATTGACCGAGTTATGAAACTTTAAAAAATGCATACCTTAAACCACTTTTCTGCATCTGAACACAAATGTGTTCGGCCATGCTTTGAGGGGTCATATACCAAGTGCTTAAAGTATTCGAAGAACTTATTTCATGTGTATCTGTACTTTGAAAAAAAAATCGTACAAATATTACGATTGAGTTCACTTTTATTAAGTTTCAGATTGGCTAAAATAATTGCATTTTGACTTATGTTTTATTTTGTAAGGATTTGTTTCTTTTCATGATTTCTTTTAACAAAAGTTATGTTATTTTTATAAATTTTTATTTAACTTCAACGATCGTATGTATGTTTTTCAAGTTCAAAATTTGTGCTCGAACTTTAACTCACTTTCAAATATTCGATCGAGATTAAATTTTACATATTGACGTAAATCCGATGACAATCTAATATTATCGCAATTTTATATACTTTTCGCAAATCATAAATTGTCAAAGTTAAAGCATAACAAAAATCTGATGCTATAAAATAGAGGAGCTGGCTGTGTTTTTTAACTTTTGATAATTGATTTTTATGTACTTTTTAGCATTTTTATTTTTATTTTTAACCATCACGTTAGAATTTTTTTGCAAATCGTAAATGTCAAAGTTAAAATATAGCGAAAATCTGATACTATAAAACAGATGTAAAACTTTTTATTTTATTTTATTTTAATTTATTTTATTAAATAATTTAATTATTTTTTATTTATTTTTTATTTTTTATTTATTTATTAGCCCCGGTACGGTATGCTATTTCTTTCTCCCAGCTTATTTTGTGTCCAAAAAATAACGTTAGCTTACAGACGCTAGCAGTAAACAAAGTAGATGTATCATTGTACAATTAAATGCTCTATAGCATTTTTTAAAATTTCTAAACATCGCACATTTTCAGTTTTTATACCATCGTATTGGGGAAAAAAAGTACTTTTTAATGCAATTTGTTTTAAAACTGCATCTCTATTTGTTTTTGAAATATTAATTTTTTTGTAGTTTTTAGCGACATTTGTTTCATTTTGGCAACTCAAGTACGCCATTTCTGTAGAAAGCAAAGAAAAAATTGCTGAAAAATAGCAATTATATCTTTTTGTTGCCATTTTCTCATAAAATGGGAAAAAAAATTAATTAAAATACGTGCTATTTTTAGAAAAATATAAATGAAGGTTTTATGATAAAACAGGGAGCTATTATAAACTATATTTAATTTTAAGTTTCTATATTAATGCAAATGACGTCATTTTACATAAAATAAAAGCGTGTGCTTTAAGTCTTAAAACTAAAATATGTTTTGCAGTAGAGTCCCGATTATCCGAGTCACGCTTAAGCGAGTTATTTGCTTCTGATGGACTGGTGGCTTCTATTATTATGAAACAGCCATTATAAATGAAGCGTTAGGTGAAGATGAAAGAGCTGCCGTAAAAAGTTAAAACTCTAATTTTCTGGTCAGAATGGAAAAAAAAAAAATTGCCATAATTTTTTTAACACTTCATTTATAATGGTTGTTTCATAATAATAGAAGCTACCAGTCCACCAGAAGAAAATGAAGTAATGGAAATGCCGGGGCGACACTGAATTCTGAAAAAGCAGAATTCCTGTTCTCTAGTTTATTTATTTATTTTTGGTTTTTATTGGGATTCTTACAGCTAAACAGCTGAAGGATCCGATGAGGTGTGCGGGGGGAGGTTCAAATTTTAACTTTGAACTTTTTAACTTTGAAATTTACAATTTGCGGAAAACCCTGACGTGATGGTTAAAAATGAAAATCATATTCGGATTCAATGGTAAAAAATACATAAAAATCAATTATCAAAAGGTAAAAAATCAACAATTACATCTATTTTATAGCATCAAATTTTCGCTATTTTTTTTCTTTTTTTAGCTTTAAAATTTACGATTTGCAAAAACTTTTCACGTGATGGTAAAAAATGAAGGCCAATTTCGGATTCCGCGGTACAGAATGCGTAAGAATCAATTATCAAAAGCTAAAAAACATGACATAACTCAACTTTTGCAGGCTTAGTGTAATGTAATAACATTTTAAAATATGTATTATTTTGTAAAGAATTGAGGCTGTTAATCTGTTAATTTTCATCATTTTATTTTTTTTTAATTATGTTTTTTTCTTCTTCTTATATGTTTATTACAAATTGTTTATTTTACATTAATATGTCAGAATGATTAAAGATTTCAAATTTATACTGCAATGTTAATTTTACTGTCAACCATTTTTCTAATATATCTGACGAAATTATATTTCTACTAAATTTGATAATGATCCATAATTTTCAGCAAAAAATATGCTCAACTTTAAACAGCTATTGCTCGGTCAATTTTAATCGCAGAGTAACGGGACTTTTTTTGTCTTACTTGTCAGTGTAACAGGGAAATTTTACTAAATATAACATATAGGACCGGGGTAGCGTATAAAAATTTAAATTTCGTATTTTTAGAAGTGTTTTTATTGACCCAAATCGCTTTTAAAATATTTCTTTATCTCATTTTTAACATTTTTGTAATTGGAACTATATGTCTATGACTAACGGTTTAGGAATTATTCATTTAACACTTTTCAGAGTAGACACCCTGTATAGACACCCTATAGTTCACTAATCACGAGTATACTCGTGTTTCCGTAACTAAACGCCATCGACTAAGGGCGGGTTCTGAATCCTTCGTTCCACTTAGTAGGTATCATAAGTACACAACTTGTTTCACATATTTAATTAGCTGTTACCCCAGATAGCATGAACATTAGCAGCATGTTTGATTTTTTCTGACATTATCTTGCCGTGACAAATTTTAATTGAGAAATTCGCGGCAAATTTCCCGTAAGGTATACCATTCCCCACTTGCATGAGTAGTTTGTTGTGAAACTGATGGCAAGACTGTCTTTAATTCCCGAAAGTGACGAAATCAAAAATTTACGCTGTTGAGAGAATAGACAATCAGCACATACGCAGAAATTGCAGAAATTTTATTCGGTTGGCACCTCTTTTTCTAAACGCTATACTTATCAAATACCAAAAAAACGCTCGTATTGAAAAGTACAAATATTACTTTAACTTGTCTGTGGTGATGAAAACGATGCATGCACCTTCTGGCGGTGTGTTCGCATCAATAGACCTGGTCGGATCTATGGACTCCTCCGAAGGGGTTAAACTTATAGTGTAACAGTTGTAAACAGATAGTAGGGCATGGAAAGATTACTACTTTGCAGTAAGTTTGCAGTATTTTTGATTACGTGTTTGTCGTTAATTTCCAATAAATTTGATATAGCATGAATTTAACTTGCACGACAAGTTAGCTGCAAATTCAAAGTGTGGTGACTTCGGCGTTTGCGTTATCTTGCTGCAGTCTTGTTATGAACTTTCAGTCTTGTCATGCTGAGCTTGCTGCAACTTTGCAGGTTTTCAAAGCAAGACTGCTGCAAATTTTCTGCTAATTAAAAATTCTATCTGGGACGTCAATATGTCATTGTTCTAAAAGCAAATAATTGCATAAAAAGCATTATAATTATCATGCAGATATAAATCACTTTCAATCAGGCATTATAAAAAAATACGTAATAAGCTTCGCAAATTGAAAAAAACATTTTCAATATTAACCCTTACAAGCTTACTGGAACTGCTATTGCTATCTAGTGATGGTCAAGAGAAATATGTACTATTGTTCCTTAAAAGTACCATTGCGAACGCATTCAATGAGTGTGTTTTAATTGGGATAGAAAATTGTAGTACTTTAAAGTACCGGCGGGGCATAAAGGGTTAAAGCTGTCTTTGAGAAATGGCTAAATTAATTATACCTGTAATGGCTAAATTACTTTTGCCTGAAATTACTATAAAATTAATGGAATCAATGCCAGAACAAATGAAAGCTGAAATTGGAAACAAAAATAACCAAAAAAGTATTAAAAATTACGTTAATCTTTAATTGATGTTACCGGTCTCTCAGACCGCGGCTGTTTTCAATTTTTACAGTTTAACTTGCAATTTTCAGTTTAACTACAAACACCACCGAAATTTTGTTCCGTTTGGAACTTTAGTACTATCACCAGACTTTTGAATAGGTGAATTTTAATTATAACAGTCCTGCGCAAAAAGTTTAGTACAAAAACACCATCCTATGAGTTAATCTTGCCTTTTATTCATCTTTCGTTGCAGCGGTCTTACAGACCGCTGCACACTAGTTATGTGAAAATTTCTGTGACATCAGTTAAAGGGTAACAATGTTTTTCTTGATAAATTCTCAACTGTACAAACACTTTTGACATTCTAAGTATGTGCTAACATTTTCCTTTCTATATCACCATATATATGCCAAACAGAGAGTCAAAACATATATTAAAATATTTATTTGCTTAAAAGACGTTACTAAAAACACATTAAAAAATATATTAAAAACCTATATTGACATGTTTCAACTCCTTCACTGAGTCGTCATCAGAATGTATAACAGAAATTACAATGCATATGAAAACTGGAAAAAAAAACATCGAATACAAACAAGTAAACATATAACGACCCCTACATTTTCTACATCGCACGTGTTCCTTCTATGTCGCGATTCCGCAAGTTGTCCAATCACTCAATCCATATATTCGGGATGCGAAAAGATAACGTATCATTACAAACACCTGAACCTCTTAAATAAATTTTAATGGACTCTCTTAGAAATATTATTTTAATCAAATAAATATTTTAATATATGTTTTGACTTTCTGTTTGGAATATATATTGTGATACGGTTATTAGTGGATGTACTAATTAGGCTTATTACTCTTATACTTACATTTGTATTTTCCTTTCTTTAGCGTGTAATATAACTATGCACAATTATATTTTTTCAATTTTCTTTTATTTCATCATACTGCGCTGAATATTTATTGCGCAGCATTTCATTAACTCAAATAGCTTCCAAAAATACCAGAAAGTGTACGAATACTTTTGACGCTAATTGTATGTAATTTTTCTTACATCACATGGTGATAAACTTAAGAAATATATATATGTATTTATATATGTTTGAGTCTATTTTGTGAGACTGTAAGAGATTTTATATTAAAACCTTACATTTAAAGGTAATTACAGGGCTGTCATCGGTGACTATTTATTATTATTATTATTATTATTATTATTATTATTATTATTATTATTAGTATTAGTATTAGTATTATTATTATTATTATTTCTAAACAAAAATTTTCTTGGTAGATTTCTTCTAATATTCCAGGCATATTCTTTTTTACCGGTAGGAAAAAAACAGTCGTCAATGGCTACCCTATACTTACTAATGCATAAACTTGAAAAACTATCCCTGCAAAGGGTACAAAAAGGCTTTCAGAAATAAACGGGTTTTCTGTTTTTCCAGAACCTAAATTTCACATTAAACAGCTGGTCAACAAAGTATTAAAAACAGTTTAAAATTATTAATATAAAATACTATAAAATACAAGCTTTTTTTAATATTACAATGTTACCGAAAACAAAAAATTAGTTCAATATTCTGAAATTACAAATCTATAAAATTCAAAGACAATATTTAATTAATATTTGTATTTCATTGGCAGTATTTCCGATGCACCGAATGATACCACAATATTGCACGAATATAAACAATGCAATCAACGTTGTTTTGTTGCTAAGGTAATTTTTACTCTCGCAAAAACTGTTCCTGCACTATGCTTCCTCAAATCAACCCCCAACAGAATTTCGTCTATCCCGTCTATCCAAAATAAATTCACGGACTGCCATTAGACCCTGATTCGCTTTTTCAGAATCTCTCCTCTAATTTTTGTTACAGTTAGTTATTAGTTTTTTCCACGCAGGATAATCATCCTAATTGTTAACAGGTGATGGGAAAACACAGTTTTTTGAAACAGGTTGAAGGGGGAAAATATGATGTTCAGAGGCAAAGTGGCACAAATCAAAGAGAAACTGCACACGTAAGATGTAATCTTTCAAAGAAGGTAACTCGAATGTCAAGGTCAGGTCAAGTCAGCAAGAAATTTAGAAGTTGGGGGGGGGGGGGGGGGATTTCAAAGAAGGAAAATGATTGGAAAATTCTTATATGAGAGCTAATTTTAGATACCTTTATGAAGGTAGTGGCAGGTTTTACAGAGAATTTCAGCAGACTGAGAGAGTCTGCTGTCAGAAGAGAAGAAAAAAATATGATCATAAACTCACTTTTCCGTGTGTCATCTTGTCTCCTTTTCCCTTTTCGTGTCATCTTTAAGTAGTGATTAGAGGGACCTGCATTAGGTCAGGTAGCCCGACTTTCCTACCCCGACCAATAGCGGATCCAAGGGGAAGGTCAAGGGGGTCATGAGCCCCCTCTGAACACCAACAAAAATATTCTAAATATTATTTTTAAAATGAAATATCAGTAGAGTCCCGATTAACCGAGTTTGCGTTTTAACCTAGTTATTTTCTTCTGATGGACTGATGGCTTCCATTATTATGAAACAGCCATTATAAAGGAAGTGTTAGGTGAATATGAAAGAGCAGTCGTAAAAAATAACTCCGATTTTCTGGTCAGAATGAGGAAAAAATGGCCATAATTTTTTTGAAAAAAAAAAGTCATAACTACTTTTTTTTTCAAAAAAATTAGACATTTTTTTTTCCCATTCTGACTTGAAAATCAAAGTTCTAACTTTTTACGGCTACTCTTTCATCTTCACTTAACACTTCATTTATAATGGCTGTTTCATAATAATGGAAACCATCAGTCCATCAGAAGAAAATGATCCATTCCAAAGGTATAAGTTCGATTGAAAAACTAATAATTTGAGCAGAAAAAAGAGGCTACACCTGCAATTTTTATGACACTAATAGAATCACATAGCTGCAAATGTGTACGGTTTTGTTTCCTCTAAAATTTAATACAATTTTTTTTGCCATATTTAATCGTTGACAATTGTTTTCCTTTTTAAACTGAATTTCCGGAAGTGACAACCAATTATTCCCTTGTGACTACATTTCTGTGGCTGTCAACTTGTAAAACTTAGCTAACTTTGATAACATTTTCTGAATGAATCTTTACCTTTATAAGAAAATGGGAAGCTCTTTAAATTCTTGGTATCTAAACAAAATCGGTAAATTTTATGTTCTTATTAATATTAATGCAAATTTTTTGTATTTACAAAGGAAAATAATTTCGCGAAAGTATCAGAAAAGTAGTTAGTTTGGATTTGGGAACAGCTTTCAATATAAAAAATTCTCATAACGAGATGTGATCCCCTCCCACCAAAAAAAAAAAAAAAGGGAAATCCATGAACCCCCTCTAAATGGTGACCTGGATCCCCCTTGCCCCGGCTGGACCCATGGGTTGGGTCCGGTTGGCTCTCATTTTTTGCTGTTGTTGTTGTTGTTGCGGTAGGTTAATATTCAGCCTGGTTGATATAAGTTTTTGGCTATAGATTCGCTGCATTTTGCATTTACTGTTAAGTTTTTCGGTTTTAGTTTTGGTTCTTGCTTGTCGGGCTTGGGTCTACCTCAGAAGGAAAAAATAAAAAGTAAACAAAAGTACAAGATATTACATCAGTCAGTGTGAATAATAATTATGTTTACAAGTTTGACATATGATAGAATATGAAAGAAACAGGATAGCCAAGTTATGTTACTTGTACATGCAACGGCACAAAAAAAAAGTTTTATTTGTAAGCAAAGTGTTCTTCCAGCAAACAAGGATTTGCAAATTTGGGAGCAATAAAATATTTCCCAGACTGATGAATTGACTGCTGACGTCCTATAACTTGGCCTGGTAGTTAGATCGCACACATCACACTATAGGATTTATTTATTTTTGTTTATTTTATTTTATTTTATCTGTATCAGTACAGCATCTATTATACTCCAATAGCTAATATCAATGATTTGAAGCAGAATCTGTGCAACGTCACGCAGAGCCTGGCAAAGAACTTAGCACGACCAACTTCTCTGACTGCAATACTGGATTAAAAGAACATATTTTTATATTATATATATAATAGAATAGCATATAATATAATATAGATAATAAAATGTGTGAAAAATACCAGGGAACTTATTTCTCATTTAATATGCTAAATTACTTTTTAATTTCTCAAAATCTAGCATCCTTTACAATATTTTAAATATTTATTTTTTTGCGTTCGCGTTTACTTTCAAAATCATGAAATCTATACATTCTTCAATTACATCAACTTTGACTCTAAGAAATAAAGTTAATAATGCCTTTTTCTGGCGTTTAAACATTTAAAAACAAATCTAGGACAAAAATATCATTATCTTACACAGAGGAAATGTTATTTCGAATTGCATGCGAGAGTCTCTGGACCTCCAACTGCTGCGAGGCACTGGGCATAGTCGCCCTGCCTCGTTTGCCTGATGGTTGCGCGGGCTCTGATTTAAAGCAAAGAATCACAGTTAAAATTGCAAACATTCACGCAAATAAACTAAAGCATTCTTGGAAGAATTCGGATTATCAAAGATATTAAAGAAATGTCAAATAAAACTTTACTTGTTGCTGTCATGTATACGCGATGATTCCGAATTCATGAGCAAAACTTTAAGGGGACGAGGGATCTTTAAAATCAATTTTTTACTTTTTGTAAATTTCACTTTAAATATTACTCAAGGGTACATGATAGGCATTTTAGAAATCTTCGAAAATGCCCCCGGCGCGTTCCATATCAATGAAAATCCCCAATATTTTTTATGAAAGTTTGGTTTATATATATAAATAAAACTGTTCATCGAATTTTATATATTTGAATATAAAGGTTAAAAAAAAAAATTAAAAATTTGGAATTTTTTCGAAAAAATTTCAAATTTTTTTTATACTTTTATATTCAAATATATAAAATTCGATGCACAGTTTTATTTATATATATATAAACCAAACTTTCATAAAAAAATACTGGGGATTTTCATTGATATGGAATGCGCAGGGGGCATTTCGAAGATATCTAAAACGACGCGTAAAATTCCATTTTCTTCTCAAAAATAATTTTTTTTATATTATTTTTGTGATAAATGCATGCCATAATCCATATAATGTGCCCTTGAATAATATTTAAAGTGAAATTTACAAAAAATAAGAAATTGATTTTTAAGGTTTTCAAGGTCCCTCCTCCCCTTAAAGAGAGATAGAACACACCTACATAAACTCAAATCACCATAAAAGGCACGGTAGTAACTCAAGCAGTGAAGCTCTCTAAGGCTAATATCAGACGAACGTCTTACATTAGCCTTATGGTGAACAGGAACCTGTTTGCTACTCAATTCGGGCATCTAGAGTATTCTCACCTGCAGCACCCTATATTAAATACATGTGCGCCTTTATCTGATTAGGAGAACCAACAACCCCTTTTACAATACATGTTAGAAATTGTGATGCATGTCGGTATACATATTTATGGGAAATTTTTCGTATGTTTCAGATTATGTACAGTCGTGGAGAAAAAAAAAGTAAACACCCCCTACTAATTCCTCAATAAATTATCGCAGACGAAAGTTACTGGTACCGGACGATTGGAAATAAAGTCTACTTTTAAATGGTGTGTATAAAATTTGCTTAGGGGGCCATATACATATTAAAACGATTCCAAACTTCATTTTATTCAATGGCAGTACCCAAATTTAACGATATATTTCAAATCTTCGGTTCAAAATATGCCTAGAAACCAAATTTGAAGTCATTCATATGATAAGTTATTCCATTATAGACATTCAAAATTTAGTACTTCTAATGTTAAATAACATTTTCATATTTTTATTTATATCTCCTGAAATTATGCTCCTAATGAGCTAATTTTTTGTGTAGCAATAATACTAATATACCCAAACATAAATACGTTGAATTTGCAATTTTTATAATTTTATGATATGAATTATGAATTATGAAATTAATATTCGAAAAAATTATGAATTGCAACCTACAATTTTTTTGATGGATTTAGATTTATTAAGTCTTGCTTTATGGAAATCCCAAATTTCACATTTTTCTTCCAAGTAGTTTTTAAATTATGCTTAAAAAACGGCAAAATTATGGTTTAAGGGGCCGTCTATGATAGCAGTGAGTAAATTTTTGAAATTTATTCTGCTATCCTGTAATCAAACAGGTTTCATTGAGGCTTAAACGTGGCGGCTCTCTCGGTTAACAATCGAGTTCGGAACTTCAATTTGGATACAACCCTTAAAATACGCTCGTTTTAAAATAATTAATTTCTCGGAAACATATGGCACGAATTGCATAAAAATTTGTTTATAGGCTAATTGAAAAGTGTAGAGTTCATTTATGCTGTCAGAATTGTGTACTGCTATTGAAAAAAACAAAGTTATGGTTCGTTTTAATATGTAGATAACCTTCTAAGCAAATTTTATATACATAATTTAAAAGTAGACTTTATTTCCAATCGTTCGGTACCAGTAACTTTCTTCTACGATAATTTGTTGAGAAGTTAGTAGGGGTGTTTACTTTTAGGTAGCTTTCTTTACAAAAAGCTACCTATTGCAGCCGTTCGGAGGAAAGCGATTTCAAAAAATTTTGGTATATTTTCATCGATCATGACCCCCAGACCCCGAAACCATCCTCCGTTCAAAATTGATATATATATATATATATATATATATATATATATATATATATATATATATATATATATCAATATATATATATATATATATATATATATATATATATATATATATATATATATATATATATATATCAATATATATATATATATATATATATATAAACGTAAAGCACAGTAATCACCAACAAAAAACAACAAACAAGATAAATTCATGTGAAATGCGCCAAACAGCTGCAGTAAAACACATAAATTAAATATAAAGCAGTATAAGATTATATTTAGCCTAAACCAGCGCACCCCCACCCCCTCACAGAACAAGAAGAACAAGAAAAATATCTATGTAAACATTAAAACTTTAACAAAAACTAGAAAAAGATAGGCTGCGGCCTCATCGGCAGTGGGTTATGTTTCAAAAGCAGCCGAGCATTCGATAAAATATACATTAGTAGCAGTGGGTTTCGGCCAGAACAGTGACAGCAAAATCAAATGTTAAAACATTCGATGGCTATTATCACATGCTCCCCCACCGGACCCTACGCCAACAATATTAAATGCTTTATATATATATATATATATATATATCTGACCTATGTCACACTGTAACTCTCGTATTTATGAACCGATTTGGATGTAATTCGGTGTGTACATAGTACATACCAATGTCTCGACCGAGTTCGTTGGCCAGCTTCATCCGCCATTTTGTTTCAAAATGGCGGCCATTTAAAATTTTTAAAAAAATTTAAAATTTGAAATGTGGTACCAAAAAATTGAAAACGGAAAAATATTTTTTTCTTATGTATTTGACCTTTATGTATTTGATATTACCGTAGCAGTTTTTGTTTCGTCTATATCTTAAAAAATGGCTGAGTTATAGCATTTTGAATTTCTAGCGAAGCTGACATTTTGAAACGTCCTGAATTTTGTCACGCGATAAAAGGCGTATTTATGAACCGATTTGGATGTAACTTCGTTTATACATAGTACAGACCAATGTCTCGAACGAGTTCGTTGGCCAGCTTCATCCGCAATCTTGTTTAAAAATGGCGGCCATTTAAAATTTTAAGAAAAATTTAAATTTGAAATGTGGTAGCAAAAAATTGAAAATTCAAAAAATATTTTTTTCTTATGTGTTTGACCTTGATAAAAAGATTCGGGAGCAGTTTTTGTTTCGTCTATATCTTAAAAAATGGCTGAGTTATAGCATTTTGAATTTCTAGCGTGGCTGACATTTTGAAACGTCCTGATTTTCTCCACGTGATAACAGACGTATTTATGAACCGATTTGGATGTACCTTGGTGTGTACATAGTACATACAAATAACTCAACCGAGTTCGTTGACCAGCTTCATTCGCCATCTTGTTTCAAAATGGTGGCCATTTAAAAAATTTAAAAAAAAAAATAATTAAAATGAGATACCAAAAAATTGGAAAATGAAAAAGATTTTTTTGTATGTGTTTGACCTTAATACAAAGATTCCGGAACAGGTTTTGTTTCGTCTACATCTAAAAAAAATGGCTGAGTTATAACATTTTGAATTTCTATTGTGGCTGACATTTTAAAACGACCTGATTTTTGTCACGCGATAACAGGCGTATTTATGAACCGATTTGGATGTAACTTGGTCTGTACATAGTACATACCAATGTCTCGACCGAATTCGTTGGCCAGCTTCATTCGCCATCTTGTTTCAAAAGGGTTGCCATTTAAAAAAAAAAAATGTAATTTAAAATTTAAAATGAGGTATTAAAAAATTGGAATATGAAAAAGATTTTTTTTATGTGTTTGGCCTTGATACAAAGATTCTGGAGCAGTTTTTGTTTCTGAAAATTTGTTCTTTTGTTTATATCTTAAAAAGTGGTTGGATTATAGCACTTTGAATTTCTATCATGGCTAACACTTTGAAACGATCTTGTATTTGTCAGGCGATACCACACTTATTCGCCTATTTCGATGGAAGAAGACATGTGGATAGTATACATCAATATCTCGACCAAGTTCGCGCCAGCTTCATCAGCCATCTTGTTTCAAAATGGCGGTCATTAAATTTAAAAAAAAAATTATATTTAAAGTGAGGTGCAAAAAAATTAGAAATTGAAAAAGGTTTCTTTCTTAAGTATTTGACCTTGATATAAGGATTCAGGAGCATTTTTTGTTTGTCTTTATCTTAAAAAATGGCTCAGATATAGCAGTTTCAATTTCTAAAGTGGGTGACATTTTGAAAAATCTGATTTTTTGCCTGCGACAGCACTCGTATATATCAACCGATTCCGATATGAGTGAGCATGTGCACAGCAATTACTAAGGTCTCGACCAAGTTCACTGGTTAGCCTCATCTACTATGTTGTCTTAAAATGGCAGGCACTTTAAGAAATCGCCGAATTTGGCAGCCAAATATAAGTGACTTTAAATAAAAGCAGCTTGGATAAAGCTGACTAATTTCGCGAAATTCTCATTCATAATGATTTAGTATTGATAAAAATTAGTATTGAATCTCCTACATTCGGTTTTCACTTAATTGAGCTTCGTGTGTTTGAATAATATAAGTTGGCTTTTTAAAAATAAGGAATATGAAAGCTACCTCTTCCTCCCGGCACTGGCCGGAAGGACTTTTTTTTCCACGACTGTACAAGTTCACAAACCACATACTACAGAATAGCAACATTAATGATTACTTTGACTCTTAGAGTATTAAATTCAAATGAAGACTGATCGAAAAAATTAATGTAGTTCAGAATAAAAGAAACTAGTTGGATGTGCCAATCCCAAAACTTTCTTCTAGCTCATATATTTTAATATTTTAAAATGTTGTTACAGATGTCAATATTTCATTTTTATTAGTTCAATACTATATCAACTTTGACTTTCATGTTAAATTTCTGCTTCAGTCAATTAATCGGAGTAAAAACGAGTTAATCTCCATCATGGTATTTATTAAAATCACGAATAGTCGGCTTATCAGGATGGGAAGTTCCCGTCGATTCACGAGCCACTGGTGTACAATAGAACAACGAAAAATTAAGAAGATTACACAAAAATCGCTAGTATAGCGCCCACTTCCGGCGGAATTTTCCCACATTCAAGGAGGACCTTCTTGCCATGGCCAAAAACGCGCACAAAAAATTTGGTTCAATTCTATGCATAACGTCATACACTTTTAGAAGGTACAATATTGAAAATGACACAAAAATTGCTATTACAGCGCTTCTTCCGGTAGAATTTTTCCAAATTCAGGAAGGACCTTCTTGCCATGACCAAAAACATACACAAAAATTTGGTTCAATTCTATGCATAACTTCATACACTTTTCGGTGGTACAATATTCAAAATGGCACAAAAATCGCTATTACAGCGCCCCCTTCCGGCGTATTTTTTCCAAATTAAGGAAGCAGCTGCTTGCCATAGCCACAAACTTTAAAAAAAAAATTAGTTCAATTCTATGCATAACTTCATACACTTTTTGATTGTACAATGGCGACAGACACACTGGCAGACGGACAGACAGGCATTTTCTATAAACATGTTTTTGTGGGATCTCTGACCCCTAAAACGTGTAAATCCGTCGAAAACCGGAAGTCGAAAAAAATTTCGATTACAATACATTCTTCTATTGAAGATAGAAGAAAGTAAGAAGATGGTTGGGTTCATCATAAGTTTTGAAGCCCGATAAAAAAAGGAGTTTTTTAAAAATATTTCTGTGTAATTTATTATAGTACTTTTTTTAAAGATCCCGTTAACTGAAATTTATTATATCTATTACTATTTTTACAAAACAAATTTCTTCTGTCATGTCCTGGGAATGTTCAGTTATGGCTCATCCCGTTCCGATGTAGGGAAAATGTAAGCTTGATCTCGGCACTGCCCGAGTATGCTGAAAAAAAATCATCTCAGACTCAGACACAATCTAACTATCCGAGGCCGATCTCTGAGTTGAACAGATTACTTTTCTGTATTGATGTTGTGAAACTAACATCAGCACATTTCTCTCACCCGCATGAAAAGACAAAAGTAAATTTCACAGGAGAGGCAAAAGAAAATGTGCATGATTTTACTGTAACATGAAATTATAGCACTTAGCTCTGCATGCAGGAGTAAAAATGTGCATAAAAGCTTAAAACCCTTAAGAATGAAGACGTAGATGTGGTTTGGAGGGTTGAGTAATTTTACCTCCCCACACAATCCACCTCCCTTCTTTGGTCACGAATGGACATATAGCATAATAAATCGATTTTCCGTATAACTACACTTATGAAACGTCTCCTGTAGCAAGACGCATCTAAAACAGAACTTTTAGTGGAATAAAACGCAAAAAGAATTTTTGCGAAATGTGTCACTTTTCTTTCTTGTGAGCGATTTGTACTTATTCTCACCCCAGTCATGCCCGTTGAAAATTGTTCCTATTTTATCGGCGTAGTTTGATTTTTTTCAAATTTGTTATATTGGGCCGGTCAGCCTGATTAATTTTTTTTTATCGATCCGTTCTGGCCCGTTAACAAAAATTATCTTCTGCTGACCCGGCTCGTTTGAAAAATTGCCTTCATTTTGATGGCCTTGCAAACCTCTTTACCCCGGGTTCTGCAAACTCAAAAAATCCGAGGGAAAGTACTTATATACAGGGTTATTCTAAATCAGTGGTTCCCAACCTTTTATCGGCCACGCCCCACCAAAACATCAGTAAAGTCACTATGCCCCAACTTCCTTAATCTGTAAATTATGTTTCTTATTTTCTAAAAAGTGAAGTATGTTCACACAGGTGAAGCGTAATAAAACCTTAACAATACTTCTTAATTTCACATTTTTTAACTTATCAAACAGGTGAGTTTTCTGTGGCAAATGTGTTTTTAACATCATTTTACAAATGCAATGATGTTATACATCTTCGCCTTTCTGTCAAAAAGAGTTTTGTTGTACTTTGTAACTTACCTCAATGTTAAAAAAAAGGTGTTATACATCCTGCCTTTTTATCTTCACAAAATATCTTGAAGAGAGACTTACATTTAACGTTGAAAGTGATAGCATTCACACATTTTGTAATTCATTTTGTGACTTATTAAGAGTTGGTGGAAGAGATTTCAACACTAACTTTTTTAAAAATTTAAACTTTTTAAACTTTTTAAAAATTTAAAAACTTTTTTAAAAAACACAACACACAAGAAGCATTTCAAAACTCTAATCTTTATGAAAATTAAGTAGCCATTATTTTATTCCGGTGACAACACATTTTTTTTTCTGTTTCCCCTTTCCCAATATCGTTGTCTTCCATTTACCCATTTCCTTTTCTAATGCTATTTAAGATTTATAGGTTTTATAAAGTTGGTAGTACGTAATTCAGATACTTCAAATATATTTTAAGGTTAAATGTGTTCGAGACAGTCAAAGTTATACTACATACTTTTAAGTAGTTTCAAGTATCAAAAGAATCTTCAAGCGATATATAGCAAAGCAAACAGAAACAGAAATCTCTCTCAATAAATAATCGAAAGCGTTACGAAAAATTATAAAATGTGTCCCAGAAAAATTATAATGAAATTTAATATTAAAATGATGTTAAGATACTTTTAAAAAGTCATTCGTATAATTATTCTGACCTTAAATGTATTTTAAAGTTTTCACTGGGAATATTAAAAAAAAAAAAAAACTGATTTTTTTAATTTTGTTTGCATTCCATTAATTTTTAGTCTACAACTATACTTTGAAAAAAAAAGAACAGAAGAAACTGATAGCGAAAGAGTGAGCAACAAATTTGAAATTGCCCCCCTAGAAAGTCAAATTGTCCCCCAGTGGGATATACGCCCCACGTTGGGAACCACTGTTCTAAATGATGGATCTATTAAAAAAAATTGTATTTATTAAATATAAATCCAAAATGAACAATCTTTATACCAATGAAAAGAGGAAGTTTCAAAGTTTTTTTTTTAAGACATTATAAATGTTCAATGTGTCCACTGTTTGCTGCACGGCAAACATCTACGTGGTAGCCAAACTCGTGTCACACACGAGAAAGCGTGTCTGCTATTACTGAATTATACCATCACCGCTTTCAAAGCGGTGATGGTTCAGAAGCGGCCGGTAGAGGTAATAGGCCGCGATTTCGTTTCACTGTTAGTTGTGAATGAGATGGCTACTGTGGAGCACAAGGTTTTCTGCGTTCTTGAGTTCGTAAGAAGTGAGTCGCAAATTGCAGTGCAGCCGTCATTTCGTACCAAATTCGGTATTAACGGGGGAGACATTGAACATTCATAATGTCTTAAAAGAACTTTGAAACTTCCTCTTTTCTTTGGTATAAAGATTGTTCATTTTGGATTTGTACTTTAATAAATACAATTTTTTGAAAATGGGTCCATCATTTAGAATAACCCTGTAATAAAGTACTTATATACTTATATCTATTACAGTTTTCAATTAAGAACGGTTTTCATCTATACTCTGTACACCGGGTAGTATATTGGGCATCTTTAATTTTGGCAGCTTGGTATAGTCCAAAAATAACAATAAAAATTCCTTTTAATAGATTTAAAATTACATATAATTGGTTTAATTTCACTTCGAACTTTCTAACAAAAAATGCTGGAGTCTGAATCTGAGTCGGCTTGTTTTTTACCGACTCCGACCCTTTTGCTCAAAAATGGGCCGGACTCCGACTCTGCAGCGCTATTAGAGTGAATGAACAAAAGTGGAATTGTTAACTATCTAAAAGAGTGAATAGTCACTCCTTTTTTAGACTGTTTATATATTAGTGTTTTATTGCGAATAGAGAGAGCAGAATTTTAATGAATTATTTTATTTTATATTTTAATTTTCTTTAAATTTACTTTGGTGTGACTCTGGAAGTTTCAACACTGAGATCTAAATTTAATTAATTCTAAATTTTCAGATAAATCCCTAATATATTTTCTTTTAACTCTTCATAAAGATTATAGAAAATGTAACATAAACTGTGCCGTAGCTGCTTTGAACTCAAATATCGTGTCAAAAATAGGTGTTACAAATGGAAAATCAAAGTTGGTATTTTTTTCTATTACGCAGATAGTCTTTATTTTAAAAACTGCATTTCTATCCTAAAAGAAGACATTAATTCGGGACTGATCATACCTTGTTTTTGTTTTTATTGTAAACGATCTGCGAATAAAAGCTGGTGGGATTTTTATTATTTATTTATATATAGGGGAGACTAGGGAGGGTTGACCCACTTTTTACAAAAGGATTTTTTATTTTTTGAATATTGAACGTAGAATAAAGTTTTATATATCATTTTATTCGTTATACAATCAGTTATCAAATTAAAATTACTACATCAGTGTAACATATAAGAAATGTGAAAAATAATTGATTTTATACATGAAAAAATAATGAGTCAAGGCTCCCCACATACGGGAGGCTTGACCCACTATAAGGGAGGCTTGACCCACTTTGTTTTACATTGCGCTATTTGTGAAGAGAAATAAAATCAGTTCAAAAAAAGCAAAATAACTTCATTCTACATCGTTTAATTATTATAACAAAATATTTTTTTTTAAATATGAGGCTTAAACAAACCTGTTAAGACGCAATCGCAAGTCAGAGGAGAAAAATTTTGTTTTAAACAGGAATTTGTCTGGGCAGGTATACTTGTACAGCAGGGAAAATGAAATTTTAACATTTAAGGCAGCATTCTGTTTGAAACAGGTTCCGTTTTCATAGTGTTTCATGTTATTATGTCCGGATTTTGGAGCCACTGTCCCGGTTTTTTAATCTCCTTGTTCTATTTTTTATGACACTCGATCTGACAAATCTAGTTGTCACATAGTTTGACTTCATCTCACTGTATTCACCCTGGTGAAATTTTTCTACATACCTTCCTAAATTTTTTCGATCGATGCTATGTTCTTTTGCAACCGCATGAACACTTAATTTATCATTAACATGATTTAAAACTTTAAGGGGCAAAGTACTTTCTGTACTAAAATGTTGAAATAAATGAATGGCACCGGAATTTATGAACAAATTTATTTGGAAATAAGAAAAAGGCTATATTTCACATATATGTTAAATGAAAAGATTTTAGCAAAATTCTGGTGTCATTGTGATGTTTCGGAATTAAAATTAAGGGTTTTTTTAAATACACCACTGCCCCTCAAAGGGTTAAGACTGCTGCTTTCATCCTGTATAGCCTTTTCTAGTCTTTCCCACAGTTTCTATTTACCTATTGTAAGCAATATTTAAATGGAAAAAAGCTCCTATCGACTTTCCCATTTTCAAGCAATTTTTCACAGTTTTCTATAGTCAGTTTTAAACATTTTCTTTTCCATCACACCATTTTACTGAAGCTTTACAGAATAAATTTACATTCTTTTATGTATATACCATTAACTTTTCATTATGCACAGTGTATAATAAAAAGATTTCCAAAACAACTTAATTAAGGGAGCTTTGAGCATCTGGTCAACCCTCCCTCGCATTGACTAGGTCAAGCCTCCCTACATAGACCTTTTATAAAGATTACCGCACTGTTATGTTAAGCCTAACTTACTGTACACTCTTTATGCCTGGAATGAAAGCTCAATATTTCTGCATTACTTAAAACCTACTTACTTAAATTTCTATGATATAATTTATTTAAAAAAAGCTTACAGAATATTTCTAAAAAAACACAACTTTTAGGTTTTCTACTATTAGGTTTTCAACTATTTCGATTACCTCTATGAAACGAAGACTGTTGTTTGAGCATTCCAGTAGCTTTGGTTGACACCTATTGATAAAACTCTGAAATTCTTTTAAATATGAAAATTGATGTGTGGGTCAACCGTCCCTAGTCTCCCCTACTACATTTACTTATTGACACGGACTACATTTGCCGCAATCCGTTTTGTTTTGTTGTTGTTAATTAATATAACATATTTTATTTTTAAACTTCGCACCGTAAATTCATTGTTTTAACTCTTAGACTACGGCGATACACACATGTATCAGCCAATCTCGAAATTGATATTCTAATGGTTTAATAAGATAAACAATTTCAAATAATCAAACCTGTGAGTTTCATTTTTTATCAGCGGATTGTTACGTACAGAGAATGGTTAACAACCAGAACAAAAAATAGCCGCAACTAGTTATTTCGCCCTATTCAAGCAATATTTTTATCGGATCTTGACCTTCAAAACAAACGACTTTTTTTTTTCTTGTAGGCCCCAAATCTTTATTCTCTCTGTCTTTGCCCTAAAGCGGTGATAGTTTTTCTTTAATTCTGTTTCATTGGAAATGTAAAATGATTGAATAAATCATCAGCAATTCGTTGATTTGCATTATTTTTCTGAATAAGTTGACATCTTTTAATTAAGATGGAATGCCAGTTAACCTCCTTTAAATTAAGATTATTTTGTTGATAATTAGGGTTCCGTACTTAAGGGGGCAAGGGACCTTAAAAATCATTTCTTTTATTTTTTGTAAATTTCACTTTAAATATTATTCAAGGGTACATTAAATGCACTATAGCATACTTTTTTGCATGCTTTTTTGCATTTATCACAAAAAAGTAAAAAAAAAAAAAAATTGTGAAAAAAAAAGAATTTTCCGTAATATTTTAGATGTTACGGAGACCTTTTCAAAATGCCCCATGCGCATTCCATATCAATAAAAATCCCCAATATTTTTTATACAAGTTTGGTTTATATAGATATAAATAAAACTAAGCATCAAATTTTATATATTCGAATTTAAAGGTAAGAAAAAAAATTCTAAATATTTTGAAATTTTGAACAGCAAAAATGCTCAAAATTTAGAAAAAAAATATATTTTTTACCTTTATATTCAAATATATAAAATTCGATTCCTAGTTTTATTTATATATATATAAACCAAACTTGTATAAAAAAATATTGGAGATTTTCATTCACATGGAATGCGCATGGGGCATTTTGAAAAGATCTCCTTAACATCTAAAATATTACGGAAAATTCCTTTTTTTTTTCCACAAAATATTTTTTTTTTTACTTTTCTGTGATAAATGTATGCTATAACGCATATAATGTACCCTTGAATAATATTTACAGTGAAATTTACAAAAAATAAAAAATTATTTTAAAGGTCCCTTGTCAAAAGCAGGGGTGCAGAAAATGTTTCTACTCCCAACATTTCCCCCAATCAACATGAAAATTTCCTGAAAATTTTACGGTATATTATAGGTAAATGCTCTATGACCGTAGGTATAGAAAATTTATGTTTCCAATATTTCTCAACTTATGCACGAGTATATATGGCAGGGGTGATTCTGAGTAAAAAAAAAAAAAAAAAATTCTGAAATTCACAGCAGATTTTCTGAAAGGTTACAGCAGAGTGTGGGAAGGAGGAGGGAGAAATCCATTCCCCGTACTAACTCTGTTTTTCTGCGCCCATTTGACGAAATTCGCATTTTTTCGCGATCTTTTGACGAAATTTGCGGTTATTTCGCGATCTTTTGACAAGTTTTGCGGTTATTTCGCGATTTTTTGACCAGTTGTGCGGTTATTTTGCCTTCTTTTGACGAAATTCGAGCCCTTTTGACGAAATTCGCAATTCTTTCGTGACCTTTTGACGAAATTTGCGCGGTTTCTGCGATCTTTTGCGAAATGCGCGGTTGTTTTGCGATCTTTTGACGAAATGCGCGGTTGTTTCACGATCTTTTGACGAAATTTGTGGTTGTTTCGCGATTTTTTGACGAAATTTGCGTTCATTTCGCGATCTTTTGACGAAATTTGCGGGGTTGTTTCGTGTTTCTTTGTCGGTAGAAATTCGCGGTTATTTCGCCCCTTTGTCGAAATTCGCGGTTATTTTGCGATCTTTTGACGAAATGTGCGTTTTTTTCGCGATCTTTTGACGAAATTTGCGTGCATTTTGTGATCTTTTGACGAAATTTGCTTGCATTTCGCGATCTTTTCACGAAACTTGCGGTTCTTTCTCGAACTTTTGACGAAATTTGAAGTTATTTTACAATCTTGTGACGAAATTTGCACTTTTTCTGTAATTTTTGGACAAAATTAGCGGCCTTTTTATGTCCGAATTTTCAGATTGATGACCTATTTTTTTTCTTTTTTTTTCGGAAAATTCGGAACAGAATCACCCCTGATATACGGTACATATTATTTTGAGAACGATTTTGTGAACGGCCATACGGATCCTTTTATTTGTAGTGAAATTTTTCTATCTCAGGGAATTACGGAATTCGTTATGAAAATCGAAATTATTTGTATATATTTCTTCAAAATTTTCCCAGGTGGTTAAAATTTTCCCCGATCCTAGATCGCCTGATCGGACATATTCTGCACCCCTGGTCAAAAGTAGAAACCGAACCATTGTAAGTGCACTCCCGTGTCTGTCTGTACGTTTATCACAGTCATTTTACTCGTAAACTGTGGAACGTGGCCAGTTGAAATTGGCTGAAGTAATAAAGGCTATTGACCTACATATTTATAGATTATTAACCATTCACAAATATATTTAGAAAAAATATAAAGGGACTAATTAAGTTACTTAAAAAAAAAATAAAATAAATCTTTGTATATCGTGTGGGGTATCGTGTGAAAGCTTTCGTAACGCCAAACTCGAAAATAAATTTCTTTTAATTTTAGGTATTATATTTTCCGAAATAACGTCGAAAATGTAATGCAAAAATATGTCAACCCCGCCTCCCCTCTATTTCCGAATCTCCTGAAACTAAAATTATGAAAAAATTAAGAGTAGTAGAAGTTAATTTAGACCTTGAAGGAAAACTATGGGGTTTTTCTCTATGGTTTTTACCCCATGCCCCATAGTTTCTGAGAAAGCATTTTTCCGTTACACACAAATTTCGATTTGCGGGTGTTCAGCAAAGGAATTGAGGTACCATCGTCGCGAAAGTATAAAAGGATTGTTGATAATGATTTTCGAAAAAAATTGGCGGTAATTAACTGATATATTAACTCTTAACAAGTAATATAAAAATTTTGTTTTTAAAGTCAATTCCTACTTAGGCCATCAAAGAAAAATTTAATATAATCAAGCTAATATGAGTTTTTGTTGCATTAAAATATATCAATTTGTTGATTTTCTATAAGCAAGTAGGTTTACAATGGAACTCTATGGGAATTTGGCGAAATATTACAGATATCGCCAAGTTGGCGTCACTTTTGGCGACTCATTTTTGCCGCCAAATTTGGCGATATATCGCCAAGTTGGCGACAAACTTGGTGGTATTTGGCGACAGAACGGTGTCGCCCCCCTATGGTAACCCTTATTGAAAATACTTTCATTGAAATTCAATAACCAATGGCGGCCATTTTGTTTCCCATGCAAAACTAAAATTAATTAATTAAAATTTAATTAATTAATTAATATTTGAAAAAACTTTATTAACATCAATTGTCATCCAGTACAAGTTTTAAAAAATTTATTTCAACCTGATAGGATGAATAACATAGGCGTAACCAGGGGGGGTGCCCTGGATGCCCGGGCACCCCCCCCCCCCCCGCTTGCGCAGACTCAAACACAATTATTTTAAAAAATCAAAATCTATAAAAGAAAACAGAAATGAAAGCAGAGCTCAATTAGTTTAGTTCAGAAAATTAACAGCCTAAGTTTTGAAATTTGATAAAAGAAGAGATCCCCGTTCTTTAAGAAAATTATGTTGTTTATCTTTTTTAAAAATAGAATATTTACAAGATTCTGTATTAGTCATAGTAAGTCAAAAAGGTGGTTTTATAATCCCACTTTGACGTCTTTGTTCGTGGGAGGTATTTTTTACGCCGGTCTTTCTATTGCATGTTTCTGCAATTTCATGAGAAATTATCTCAAGTTCTTGACGAGGATAGAAACTACTTGCCTCTTTGCTTTCGTAGTCTAAAGTCTAGAAAGAAGCAAAGAAATTTGAAAGGAAATGCAGATTTGAAACGATAACTCTAAAATGCGATTTGCCGGGGGAAAGGGGGAGAGTGCACAGATCCTGACTCCTTTGAAAATGAGAAATAATAGTACAGAAAATTCAGATTAATCTGGAGGCTGGTTGGTTGGTTAAATTTCGTCTTTCGCGGCCATTTTTTGATATTCGTAAATGAATATGATTGCAGTCTTTCAGGTCAATATAGTAATTTTTTTCCTCTGAAAAATTTCATACGATTTTTAGAGTTCTTCTTCTTTTGAAACTAGAAAAAGGAACACTGTTTCAATCTTTTAGCCCAGTGAAGTAAATTTTGACGAAATTCGCGATTTTATTCTGCGATCATTTCATGATATTTATAATTTTTTCCCAAAATCGTTTGACGAAATTCACGTCTTTCTACGCGCTTTTTTGCCGAAATCCGCACTTTTCACCACTAACCCTTGACAAAATTCGTGTTTTTTACCGCGATATTTTGACGAAATAGGCATTTCTTTAGCACGATCCTTCGATGAAATTTACGTTTGCTTTCCACGATCTTTTGACGAAATTCGCTTTTTCTTTCCGCAATCTTTTGACGAAATTTGCATTTTCTTTCTGCAATCCGTTAACGAAATTCTCGTTTTCACCGCGATCCTTTGACGAAATATATTTTCTTTTGCGACCGATTGACAAAACTGATTTTCTTACAGAGGTCATTTGCGGAAATTCGCGATAGTATTGCGCGACCGATCGGGAAAATTCTCGATATCTTTCCGCACCTATTAACAAAATTCTCTACTCTTTTCCGCGATCTTTTGCCGAAATTTGCAACATTTTTTCGTCAATCGTTTATCGAAATTCGTGATTTTTTGTGCAATCTTTTGACGAAATTCGCGATTTCTTTCTACACTCTTTTATCGAAATTCACGATATTTTCCCACGATCGTTTGAAGAAATTCTCAAATTTTTTCCGGGACCGATTCAAAAATTTATTTTGAGAAATTCCATAAAAGAAATAAAAATAGCGGACTTCAAAAAAATTTGTAAATACTCACTGAAGAATCACAGGTCTATGAAAGAATTTTGAGGGGAGAAATACTGCACAGCATTTTTTATTATGTGGGACTTTCCTTTTCTGTGCACAAATCGCGCGATTCCGCACGTTATTTCAAACCCGGCCCTCAAAGAAAACTTCATTATTAGAGGAGTTTCGCCGCTTGGTTTTTTTTTTAAACGAACATAGAATTAAACAAATCTAGGATGGGGGGGGGGGGGGGCGAACTGCCTTCAGCAACGTACTCCCGAGAAAGCTACGATCCCTTCTGTCTCGAAACAAGCGAATCTTGAATTATTGCGATTTTTTATTTCGAGCCAAATTAAAATTTCAGCTTTCTTATAAGAACTGATTTGACATTCTTCCAATTTGAATTTAATCACGGCAATTGCAAAAATTACCGGGTTTTTTTTTCTATTTCAAAAAAAGTAAAAAAATCTCCTCAAAGCACGAAAAAGCACGCTAAAAATCGCATTAAAATTTCCGAAAAGATTAAAAAACCGCAGAGAACGAAATTAAATAATTGGATAAAAGATTTAAAACGGATTCTTTTTAGGAATGTAAAAAAAAAAAAAAATCACCTCGAAATGCCAATAAAATCTTCTAAAAATAAAATTAAAAAATTGTTAAAAATTGAAAAATCGCTGTAAGAATCTCGAAAAAAACTTTATTGAAAAGAAAACAAAGTTTACTGGGTAAAATATTGAAATCGGATTCATTTTTACTAATTTGAAAAAATTGCCGCAAAATGCGAACTTCAAACAAAAAAATAATTGAAAAATTCCAGAAATTGTCTTCGATATGCTTGACTTCAGGCATAGTCAGGCATAGACTTTCCTGTCAAATCTTGCGACTGTGCGGGCTACATAGTCTTTTCAGAGTTCAGTGCGCGTGCGTACGCACACACACACACACAGACAGACAAGTACCTATCTTTATTATTACAGTCGCATCATAGTAGTATAATTTTTATCATCTTGATAAAATTTAGTGTATATTATTATGACTTGCTTTACCTAACATATTCGACACATTCTGAGGTAAACACATGAATTAATGAATATTATAATTATTTATAATATTATAATAATTATTTATATAGACTTTCCTTCAAAATTTCTTGGGTCCTTCCGGTGATCCCTAAGAAGTCACGGAGTCACATTCTGTAAAACTTTCGTGCGTATGTACCGGTGTACCGCATGTATTATCTGAGATTTACCATCCGGCAACATTTCATGTACAAGACTTTGACTGACAAGGAGAGGGCCAACCTTGTTAATCACAGATTTTGATTATTTTAATATATGTTGTAGGGTAGAGGCCCCTTATTGTCAGGTTCAACGGATTTTATCCAATGCTCCTGAGTTCTTGAGAAACCGGGGGTCTAATATTAGTGCACAACTTAAATACTTACTTTGCTACAACAATGGTAGGTCAGTCGTAGCTCAGTTGGTATGGTGTTAACCGGCTGATTGGCGGGCCCGTGTTCGATACCTGAATGCGCTACATTTGTTTTTCTCATTTTTTGTTTTATAAATTTACTTGTAAGTATAACTTAATAATCTCACTGTCAATTAAAATTTTTAATGTTGTATATCAATTATAATTTTAACCTATTTAATTTTTTACTTTTAACTGAATAGTTGTAATAAAACATCATAAAACTGTTATTTTTTTTAAAAAATCACTTTTAAAATGTATTTCATATATTCTTTATCGTTGCAATGATATTGAGCAATTGTGTCAATTCGTGATTTTAAAGAAACATCATTTACGCATTGCTTTAACAAAGGAAGTCAATGAGATAATACTATTATTCTGTTTTTAAAGTAACAAGCATAATCATATTAAAAATTAGCATCAGAGTTAAATTACAACCGATTTTTTGCATATTAAAGATTTTTAAATTTGTAATAAGTATGCTTGCGCTTTCAATTATTTTGCTTTCCCCTTTATCTTTTTTCTGCTTTTATTTTATTTGAATATTCCTTTTTTTTTTTTTATCATAACTAGATGGCACCACAACAGAATTTGTCACGATTTTGGAATTTTTATCATTCAATAATAGATCCAGTTTCTTTTTTAAACCTCTTTAATGGATGAGAAATGATAGTTTACAAATAAATGATAAATTTAAGTTTGTTAACATTATAATTAATTTTTGGTGTTAAAATTTTTAATTGAAATTATTAAATTATAATTACAACTATATTTATAAAACAAAAAATGAGAAAAACAACCGTACCGCATTCAGGTATCGAACCCGGGCCCTCGGATCAGCCGGCAAACGCCATGCCAACTGAGCTACGACTAACCTGTCATTTTTGCTGCGAAGTAAGTATTTAAGTTGTCTACTAATATTAGACCCCCTGGTTTTTTAAGAACTAAGGGGCATTGGATAAAATCCATTGAACCTGACACTAAGGGGTGTCTACCCTACAACATATATTAAAATAATCAAAATCTGTGATTAACAAGATTGGCCCTCTCCTTGTGAGATAATTTTAGATCTCACACAATGTTCCCCTGTGCCTATAGAAGTTTCCAGCATGAGTAAAGGCCTTTTTTAATCTTTATAAGAAGTTATGGTGCCAAAAGGTTTTACACTTGTGACCACACTTAGTCACTGTCTTATCTCACTGCTGCAAGGAGCATATCTTTTTTTTTTTACTATTAGATTCAGTTTTGATGTTTTGTACCTCTTCTCATCCCCCCCCCCCCTCACGCAAACAAAAATTGCGTTTGAACCCTTTTAAAAGAAATACCACACAATTATGACCTTCTAAGATGAAAACGTGTCTAAAATGGAAATTTGACAGGTTTCATTGTGTTCCGTTTTAGCAGGTTTTTACTATATAAGATATTTTTGTATCCAACATGTTCAGATTAAAAAGTCTGGGCAACCCCCGTTCAAAAGGCTGGTTACGCCTATGTAATAATGAGTATTTTATTAACGATTGAAAATTTGCACAAGATAAATATATAAATATATAAATAAATACAGGGAGAGTGTGAGCTAATAGTAGGAATTGAAAAACACGGACGGTTTCGACATATGTAAAGACATGGGCGGCGTATTCTATCCGTCGGCTTTTAACCCTTTCCGGCGCGAAGTAATTCTGTTTGTAAGATAATTAAATGATGGACTAACACCGGAATTTACAAACAGATTTATCAAAAAATAAAAACTTGCTGATTTTCCCGTACTTTATAAAAGGAGAATTTTAATTAAATATTCCTGGTATACCAGTAATCTTAAAATTAGGTGTCCTTTTTTGTGGACACCTCCCGCTAAAGGGCTAAAGCCTAGATAACAACTTTTAATGATATATTTGTGTAATGCAATCCCCAGATACTAATTTATTTATTTGCTGTATGGAAGTGTTTGAGTGCGAGTAATACTCGCACTTGACCGGTTATTGAAGAAAAAATTAACAACTTATTTTTAAATGGAAATCCCCCTTAGGTTAGACAAATTTTAAACAAAAAGTTCCATAAAAAAAAAAAAAAAAATATGATCACTTGATCATCAGTCAGATCAGAAAATTATTCGTATTCTCCCTTGATACTGGTGGATCCTGCTGCTTGGTAACGGTGGTTACGAAATAACTAAACAAAGGTTTAATATTTTTTTAACTGGTTGTAGAAATCTGGCAAATTACTCTTTTTCACAATATATTATTATTATTAAATGACATATATCAGTCAGTTTCACTCTACGTTGGAAGTCGATAGCTTAACGGCTAACTTTCCCACATTACCCGCCAGTCCGTTTGAGAAAAACCACAAACATTCTTTTGAGAAAAACACATTTAAATATTTTTGAAGAGGTACTGACGCTTCGACAGACGACGTAACCAGTCAGTGGAAGAGCGGTTTTTTAAAAATTGACCTTCGAGCAAGGCGGAACGCGGTTTTAGAAACAAACATATATGCATATTATAAACTACGATTTGGAGTTGTAGCTAGTATAACTATTTCTTAAAAAACCCACCGTGCTTACAGTTTTTTATGGAGCTTATAGGAATATCTTAGAGCGGAGCCACAATAATCCAATTCGGTACGTCGGAATAATTTCCCAGCAGTTCCGACACCTGAATGTGTTCTAAAGGGTAGCTCGTAGAATACTAACTGTAAATCATAGAGTTTGCTACGAGAAGCACACTTGAAGAGAGTGCTTTATACCCTTATAGGGTTTTTATGCTAGACAATAAATCTTGGATAATTGTATTCTATTTCAGTATATGTTATATGTCTATGCGCTTCTAGGCTTAAAAGTTATAAATATTTGATAATTGGGCCATGTGTTGCAAGTTACTTGAGATTTTAATTGGGACTTGACGTAGAGGAGAAATTTAGCAAGCGTTTGTGGAGTGCCGAGACATCGAACAAATGTCTGCACTTAAGATTCACAAACTGGACTAGACATATAGAATGCAGGCTATATACTTGGTAACGGCCACTTAGGCCATCATTACTGTGATTTATATCTCTTATGGGTTTCTAACTTTTTGAAGTGTTAACTTGGGGTAGATATTAGAAGCTGATTTAGCAACCAAAGGAAAAATATATTAATTTAATGGTTTCAGGAAAGGATAGAATAAAGGTTATAGAACACTTATCAATTTTATAACCTACATACATATATACAAAAAAAGTAGAATATCTTATGCTGAAAAAAGTAAATATGGAGACCACTACTTAAGTTTATAGAATATGGCAACGAAAAAAGCAGCTGTTTTCAGCGCAGACGATTTTTATCAAAATTCGGAGAGCTATGTGATTGTCTGCGTTTACAGAACATCAAAAGCTGCGAAATTCTACTTACTGTGATTTTTCGAAAATCAGATGTGCTAAATAATTATGTCGATATGTCGAAGGGACTTCAGAGATATGATTTTTTATGAATTTCGACATGGTTTGACACAGAAACAGTGTAAACGGTGTAGCTATAGAAAGAAATCGACGTTTGGTAACGAAGCATCATCTAAGACTAAGGCAAAGATTTACAACGGATTTAAAGAATTTTCCCGAGGTCATAAGAATCTTAGTGACGATGTTCAGGAAGGTCGACCAAGAAGTGCTGTTACTCCCAAAAACAGTGATGCTGCGAGAAAAGTAATTTTTTCTGATCGTCATGTAACATATCTCACCCTTGCTTCAAAATTGGCATACCTCCAAAAACTTCGTTTTTCAGGAAATGCGAAAAACTGTTTCCGGTCTGTGGAAGGGTTAATGCCTATGTTGCGAACAAAACTGCTACCTGGTGACTGGATTTTCAGTGCACTATCTGGTATTTTAGGTGATTTGTAGAGGCATAAAAACCAAGTAGAACGGCAGCCATAGTTCAAAAAACCCAATTTTTGAGTTGAGCCACTTTTGAAACAAGGGTGCCATATGGTGAAATTGAAGCATCTTTGAACGTTTCATGGACCCGCGTGCATTCAGTTTTACATGATCATTTAAAAGTGAAAAAGGTGTGTTCCCGATGAATCCCACCACAATTTAGCTCAAGCTGAAAAGGACACTCGTGTGAAATGGTGCTAGGGAAATCTAAAAAAATATCTAAAACTCCGGTGCCTCAAAACACGTGTACGACATCGTAACGTGTGACGAAACCTGGATTGATTGATATGAACCCGAAACCAAACAACAATCGTCTGTTTGGGTACTTCCAGATGACCCTAGACCATCAAAAGTTGTTCGTGGAAACTTACAAATGTCATATTTCTGCTATGACACTTTCAGAGTGGTATAAATGTTTACATGACTGGTTTATTCGAATGCAAAAATGTATCGATGTTACAGGAGAGTAATTTCAGAATCAATAAAACATATCGTCGACTCATAGCAGCAGTAGAGCATCTAGTAATAATAAACAAGGAAGAAAAAATCACGCGTCAAGCATAGATTATGAAACACTTTCCAACACATTCAGAATAATGTAACAAAACTGCACCGTTTAATAAGTTAAAACGCTATGTCTACTTCAGCCATATGGAAACGCATAACGCATTTGAAAACCCAATTTCAGCTGTTCCCATCTACAATATGAAAATTACGCGAATTTTTTCAGCAGACCTGTATATGACATATAGATTTGTATCGATTCACTACACGTATGCCAAAATTTAGTTCACTTAAGAAATACATATTCCTCAGTTCAAAATTCCCCTTCAGCAACTCCCTCTAATGAGGAGAATGGTACGTGAATACTTTTGTGCAGCCCTGTATATGAGTTTATAGAATTTATATATAACGAGTAACATGAAAAAATGAGTTAAAATGAAAAGCGCATACCGAATTTTAAAACGCACACTCCCGCAATTATTGTTCAAAGACAGTACTGTAACGGCTTTCTTTTGTGTGTCCCTGTAAATGAATAAAAATGCTATGAATGCCCTGTTCATTCATTTTCTTTTATTCCGGCTCAAGTTCGAATATTTCAGTTTGGGGTTGACTCGGGTGGGGTTTCGGGTTGATGGAATATTTTTTGTCAATTCTGGGGCGGGTTCCGGGTTAATTTAAACAGAAATTCCGAGTTCGGCTCGGTTATAACTCGACCCATGCAGGACTCTAATAGCAATATTTGTTTCAGATAAAAAAAAACACATACGAAATTAAAGTGTGTAATAATACACATTCACAGGTACTGTCAATCAGTGGAAAACAGCCAATATTTATGATTGTTTTCACAGTAACTTCTGAATCTGCATATTTTTTAATGACTTTGCTATTGTAATCATTTACATCTTAATCTTTTTCTGGAGAATCAGTTGCTGGTTAGTTACGTTAGTAAAAACAAGAAAGAAAGAATCATGCGTCTGGCATAGATTATGAAACACTTTTCAACACATTCAGAATAATGTACAAAACTGCACAATTTAATAAGTTAAAATATTATGTGTAATTCAACCATATGGAAACGCATAACACTTTTGAAAACTCGATTTCAGCTGTCCCCATCTACAACCGAAAAATAATCCGAATTCTTCGAGCAGTCTTGTATATCCTATATAGATCTGTATCTATTCACTACATGCATGCCAAAATTTAGTTCAGTTAAGAAATACATATACCTGAGTTGAAAATTCCCCTTCAGCAATTTCCGCTAATAAGGAGAATGGTACGTGAATTCTTTTGTGCAGCCGGTATATGAGGTATAGAGTTTATATACAACGAATAACATGCAAAAAATTATTTAAATTTTGAAGCTCATACCGAAATTTAAAACGCACTTCCAGCAATCATTACTCAAAGACAGTACTGAAACCGATTTCGTTTCTGCGTCCCTGTAAAGAAATGACAAATGCTATGAATGCCCTATTCTATCGTAATCATCTTGCAGTGAAATTCAGTGATTTATACCGGTTTCAATACATTTGACATAGCGTAATCTCATTAAAATACTCTGCAAACGATTTTTCCCATGTACCATAATGTAGTGGATTTCTTTTGAGTGAACCTGTAAAAGAAATATTAATCCTACATACTTCATATACAATACCAAACAAGCATTGTTGACCCTACATAACGTTTATCAATTGCATGAGAATCCGAGTATATTTCTGGGAGTTAGACGGACAGACAAACCGAATGCATAAACATTTTTCAACCTTGTTGGTGTCATAGTTATGTTTCCATTTAAAATGTACAGATGGCAGCACCAAACAATTTCTCCCGAATTCATGATAAATAAGTATCAGAGTAAATAGAATATTCTGTTCTATGATGTCTTGTGAATTGTGACGTGTTTCTGTTTTATTAAGTGTTAATTAAATGTTAATTATGAATTTACTGCTGCCTCTTCATTTATAGTCGCGATAATTATTAATTAATTAGTTTTACAGACACTTTATTGGCGACGATGAATTTAAATGAAATAACTGTGTCGGTAAAATTCTACTGAAAATAATTGAGCCAAATGAAAATGGCTCAGCTTCCAGTTTCAAGTTACTATTGTTGCTTCTAATACTTAAATTTGCTGATAATTCGTCATCATCTTCTACTACAATTATGGGGTGGTAAAAAATAAATAGTTTCCCGATCCGGAGCCGAGAGGCTCCATGCGGTCCTTCGAAGGAGGTCGCGTAGCGACCCCCAGTCTTCCGTGACACCAAGCCACGCTCAGTCTCACGACGACAAACCCGTCAGTCGGAACAGCTGCGCATGGGACATGCAAGGCCAAATTAGAACCTAGATCTTCGCAAAGTCTGTGTTGCAGTCTGTTTCTGTTCGTCCCACGGACTGTTGTAGCGAGTTCGATCCTCAAGAAAACGCCTGCCCCCGAGGCGATGCTAAACTCTTGCGACAGAGCCTAAAACTGACCACCATGTGGCCAGTCAAGGCGAAACCAATGCATTGAAGCCTGCCACTGACTACGACACCGTCAAGCCGACAACCCATCACCCCAACGAACTTCTCCAGGCCTGACTACGTAAGGACATGCCATGCTTCATAGAGGGATCCTGCTACTTGCCGCTAGCCAAGCCCCGAGGGGATGCGACAGCCTCCTCAGGAACCTAAGATGGTTAGTCCCAGGCACCCTGCTTAGAGGACCTAAATTAGGCTTCCATGCATCATTCTACCACTATCGACATCCGTACGATAGTCTACCACCAGCGTCGAGGCAACGCCTTCTGAAGGCATTACGCCTCAAGAGGGTCACAAAGTGCCCCCTTAAGTGTCAAAACGAGTCCAGCACCCTGCCTAGAGGCCTTGAGAATAGAACAGGGCAGTTCGCTTCTCTCCAACCTATAAATCAAGGCCCGGAGCTGCGACACAGCCCCCAACCAGTCACACCGTGTACGTATCAAGACTTGTTTCCCAACAAAGAAGTTACATTACAGAGCTCAAACCCCATCAGTACGAGCTCAAATAAGTTAAAAGAATTACGCCCCGAGAGGGTCACCATGTGCTCCCTCAGGTGCCGAACTTAATCGACACTCTACCTATGGGCCAACAGAAATGGGACGGGCGGAACATCGCTTCTCCAAATAAACCTGCCCAGTTACGAACCGCACCACGGCCGCAAACCCGCAACACCAGTTGATTTAAACAAAAATTGGCACGCGCCACCATGCAAACTTGCCATCAAGACGAGAAAGTAAGAAAGCTGCTCCTCAGACCAGCGGACGCAGTAAGTCCCGCCTACGCATAGACATGCCGGACTAGCTTTGCCCCCGAGGCGTAGTTCCGTCAGCTCGACTCCCAAGCAACACAGCACACATCAAACATCAAACATAAAGTTGGGAGAAATTCGAGAGAGGGCTTGGTAATCTGGTCGACATACACCTTTTACTAATTGGCTAGGCTTCGTGGTTATGCTACCCTCGCCAGCCTCAGTCGACACCGGTCTTCCGTGCCTCACCAAGCTTACCCCCAGATGGGGCGTCCTCCAATAGAGAGTGGTTGGCGCTATCCAACGCTCACCTTCTACAAGTCGGAGGGCAGACGAATTATGCTCCCACACCATCTGCAGTCGACACCGGTTAGACTTGCCTCCCATTGACTCAGGAAGGGGCCCCACCTGAACAAACATCAACACTTCACAACACACTTTTTATGAATCTTCCACATTTTTTTTAATTTTGTCTTAAAATTTTTGTTTTATACTTCTTTATTTCATTTTTAAATATTTTCACACACAAACACTTAGGAAACCAAGGCTCGGGAGAGGAATATCGTTCCCAAAACCCCGGAGACCAATTCCAACGGGGACCCTGCTTCCGGTCACCATCCACCGTAGGGGGGCCGGGTCGAAACCACAGCGTCTAGAGCCTGGCTCCCCGTCACCCCTCCTCCCACACTAAAGGGGTTGGTTGGAGATTACCAGGAGGGGTCCTCACCGCACACATTTCAGCTTAGAAAGGTGTCTAGACACCAACCTAGTATCAGACGGGACCAATCGGGAGGCGTATGTACGACTTGAACTGTGAGAGGCTGAGGACCTTCGTAAAACCAAGTTTTGTATTGCGCTTCGCAGTCGCAAGCAACTCACTCTCAGAAATAAAACTCTCCTTTTTGACGATTCAGAAATCCTCGAGCTGTATTTCGTCGTTTTTGACGATCATTTCCTATTAACATCACGTGACTTGTAACGAAACGTAAACCCTCAAATATTTGACGAAATTTTTGCCTCAATCTCGGTCAGACTCAATGCATTTTAAGGAAACATTTCCTCAAATCCTCCTCAAATCCTACGATTATTTCCTATACGATCCTCAAATCCTACGATTATTTCCTATGCGATCCTCAAATCCTACAGATATTTGCTTGTTTGTGTTAGTCCTGTAATAATTTATTTTAAAACAGCACTTAGTGCTTTTCAGAAAATACTGAAATATAGGTAGTTATTGTTTCTTCATTAGTTATTTTTTTAGCTGTTAGAATTTTTAGGAATGCTTATTAATATTATTATTATTTTATTTATATGTTGTCGTTCGTTATGTCTTAATTCGAAAAGAATAAATTTCCTGTGTTTTTCAAAACCATTCAATAAGAAAATTAGGTCAATAAAATTTCAAACTTCTAGGATATCTTTTTTTTTTTTTTTTTTTTTTTTTTTTTTTTTTTTTAAGAAGTACATTATGTTTTCAATCAAATTAAAAATAAACATAATTGATCCCTCTCCTCTTTATAAACAAAACAGTAAAGTGTTAAAATCTTATCTTCCTACTCAAAGTGATAAAATCTCAAGCAATATACACTTCACAATTCATTATTTGTGAGCAACAAATTAACCAGACCATATTCTAATCATCCATTGATCAAAGAAAATTTCAGTTGTAAATTATTTAATCAAGCCATATTATAATTATTCATTGATACGAGAAAACCATAAAAATAAATTAGCTTTCCTTAAAACTTTCAGAAAATATAGCAGCCCGATAAAATTGCAATCTACGTTATAAAAATAAAATACGAAGTAGAATTCATTATATCAGGCTAAAAGCAGACACTTTCAACTCCCCAGCAGCCAGGTTGGCAGAACACCGACCTCCCACACGAAAGGTCGTGAGTTCGAATCAAGCCGGGGAAAGAGAGAGGTGGTTATTTTTTCTTTCCCCGTGTCAAATATTGGAGCTTCCAAACTGATTGAGAGATGGCGCCACCAGCCCTCTTTTGACGAAACTATTGACGAAATTTATATCGTCAAGCAAGTGAAGAAACTAATTTCATCAATTTGACGAAATGTTCGCTCGGAGCATTTTCCAGGAAACTATTTCGTCAAAAACAAAGAAAATTTCGTGAAATCTGAGTATTCATTTCTGAGAGTGCTACGAAGTCCCCGATCAGAACACGGGAAGGGAGACTTTCCCGAAGGAAAACACCCACGACCCTGCCCAAATCGGAAACATTCCTAGAACTCTCTTTCGAAAGAGCCGTAGTCACTCCCGTCTATGGGGGTGGGTAAATGACAACTTTCATTTATTTAGATTTTTTTCTTTTGATGCATTTAGTAAATAAAAATGTTTACTACTTTCAAAGAGCTTGATGATACAATTAAATCGTTCACAACCTATGTAAAGCGGTTGGAACCGAATTTCATTTTACATGACACAAAAGAGGAAAAGAAAGTTCCGGCTATTATATCTTGCATGAGACGGAAATTGTATAATTTGTTATGTGATTTATGCGTACCTAAAAATTGCGAATCTCTGAAATATTCTGAAATTGTTAATATTCTGCTTAATATTGCTTGTTAATATTCTGCCCCTCAACAAATATCAAATTAAATGAATTTCATTAAATGTTTTCAAAATGAAAATGAATCAGTTCAAAAGTTTGCTGCTAGGTTAAAAAAGAATGCGACCTTTTGTTCATTTACAGGAGATGCTTTAAATGAAAACTTACTTGTACAATTTCTGCGAGGTCTGAAAAATAAAAGCGTTTAGAATAAATTGATAACTCAAGTTAATGACTTAACTTTTGAAAAAGCTGTTGAAAAATATTTATATATATACTGCAGACAATGTAGATATTGAAATTTCAAAAATTAAACATAAAAATTTAAATGTAAATAAAGTTTCAAGCACTAAAAATGTGCAGCCAATGAAATTACAAAATTGTTCTCAAAAACAGAATATCAACTTCAACACTCGTGTAAATACTGCATATTCTGATGTTAATGAAAAATAAACTAAAGTGTTACAGATGTGGAAATTCCTCATATTTAGCTAACGTATGTCGATTTATAAATGTTACTTGCAACCTGTGTAAAAAAAGGCCAGTTAAGCAAAGTATGCAGAAGTAGAAATCTTCAAAAACAGGTAAGTATTTTAAATACAGTAAATCTTTTAACAGTAAAATATGAAAAAGGATCAAATCCTATTAAATTATCATACGAATTGAATATTTCCAACTGAGCGAAAAAATGCCCAGGCCGGGAATCGAACCCAGATCCTTGGTCTGTCATGTAGACAGCGCAACAGAATAAACCGCAGGTTAAGGACCTCCATATAAACGATGGATACGTAGATGAACTATTATTTTAACACAGTCAAACTGACTGGTAAAGTTATCATACGAATTGAATATTTCCAACTGAGTTAAAATAATAGTTCATCTACGTATCCATCGTTTATATGGAGGTCCTTAACCTGCGGTTTATTCTGTTGAGCTGTCTACATGACAGACCAGATGTTCCTACCAATAAGGTTATCTGAGCGAAATATGCTGGCTGGTTGTCGGCCCAGTTAGCTTAAATGGAAAAGCATTGGCCTTGTAAGCCAAGGATCTGGGTTCGATTCCCGGCCTGGGCATTTTTTCGCTCAGTTGGAAATATTCAATTCGTATGATAACTTTACCAGTCAGTTTGACTGTGTTAAAATAATAGTTCCTATTAAATTGTCTGTTTTAATTAAAAACCAAGGCTATAGCTGACATGGAGTTAGATACTGGATCTGAAATTTCTCCAGTTCCTTCAAAAAGATTTCGCAGAATTTTTCTAGATTATAAAATTTTTCCTCCAGATGTTCAGTTAAAAACTGCAACTGGTGAAATTTTTAAACCTGTTAGATTATGTTGAAGTGAAGGTTACTTATGAAAATAAAACTAGAAAGGTAAAGTTGTATTTGATAAAAGAAGATAATTTACCATTATTATTTGGTAGAGATTGCGGGTATCTGAATTTGATATTGTTCATCATAATTTAAAATCTGTCTTTGTAACCGAAATCGCAAATTATTCTGATAAATTACAAGCATTATTACATGATTTTTCTGATTTGTTTACTGATAAGACTGAGGAAATAAAAGGATTGAAGGCAGAACCTTATCTTGAAAAAGATGCTACATCCATATTTTGTAAAGCTAGGATAGTCACATATGCACTTTGTGCAGCAGTCAGTGAAGAATTACAAAGGTTATAAGATGGAGTTATTATTAAACCAGTTACTAATAGCAAGTGGGCAACTCCTATAGTTCCAGTAGCAGCAAGTATTAGAAATATTAAGGGAATATAATATTAGGATAAATAAAGAAAAACCATTCTGTGGGGATCTCAGATGAGGGTGGTAGCGTGACGTGATCTCCTCAGAGGCGTGATGACAAAGGTTTTAGTAAGATGAAAATTGAAGGTTTTATTCTCGTAAAACAACAAGAACTCTTGGCTAAATACAATGTCAACACTGACACAGCAAAATAAAGTTTTTGTAAGGTAGGAGAATCTAATAAAAGTTCTTGACAGAATAATAAATCAGAGTCCAGATTAGGTAATTAAAGAGTCTCTGTGAAACACTATGATCCCTTTTAAGTAAATAAAAGTCCTTTAGAGGTGCAGACTAGCAGTCATCCGTGCTATCAGCTTCTCCGCTGACCCACTCAGCTATATCTCAGCTGATCGGCTTTTGTTGCCGTTGAGAGAAACAATCTCCTCTCCCCTCGGAGCGACCTCCGAAAGATAATCCCGTGAAAGCCTAGAAAGAATCCTTTCTCTCCCCCAGGTTGAAGAACCTCTTTCCAGTTTAGCTTTTGCTAACTCTTCTAAACTCTCTCTGATCTCCTCCGAGATCTCGTATATATCCTTAATTTTTCTCTGGAAAACAATGCGAGTCTTCAACATCCACTGGCATTGGTTCGCCTATCAAAATGCTTTTGACAGCTGGCCTTCTAATGGCCAGAGCAGGCCCTACCCACATTTTGCACACGAAACTCTCCTTTCAAAGTATGCAATGTCGAGAAGCACTTATTGGCATATTTCGGTGTCACAAAGTGGGAACCAGGTGACCCTCCCTTTATCTATGCTGTTCCAAAGTGTCACCTTCGTAAGATCGATCGTCCTGAAGTTATTTACTTTTATGTTACCGGCAAACTCTGAGACTTAGACAAATTTTCCAGTGTCTCTCGCGAATACATGGAGTTTCCATAGGCCGTGATTCTGTATCATTTATGAGGGTTTTTACATATGGAAAATTGTGAAAAGGCTAAGTTTTCACAATTCTTTATGGAAGATGAGATAACTTATTGTGGATATAATTTATAAACATGGCATTCATAAAACACAAAATAAAATTCAGGCTATTTTAAATGCTCCACGATCAGTAACTGTATCGCAGGTTAAAGCTTTTCTAGGCCTAGTACAAATTATGTTAAGTTTGTACCAAACTTATCTACAATTGCACATCCTTTAAATACTTTTCTTATGAAGAATGTGAAATTTAAATGGTCTTCTACGTGCGAACAAGCATTTAAAGGTATAAAAAAAGAAATTACTTCTGGCAGGGTTCTTACTCACTTTAATCATAAATTACCTTTTGTTTTAGCAACTGATCCATCTCCTTATGGTATCTCTGCAGTTCTTTCGCAAGTGATGCCTGATAACATTAAAAAGCCTATTGGGTTTGTGTCCAGAACTTTGACTAATGCAGCAAAACGGTTTAGTCGAGTTGATAACGAGGCACTAGCACTAGCTATGATGTCTTGTGAAATGCGACGTGAGTTTGTTTTGTTAAGTGTTAATTAAATGTTAATTATGTATTTAATCCTACCTCTTCATTTATAATATGTGATAATTATTAATTAAATAGTTATACAGACACTTTAGTTGGAAAGTGTTAAAAATAAATTATAGACTTTTTGCATGCAAAATTAATGACTATTTCAATTTTTAATTTATTTATTTAAGAGGTCTGAGTACTCTTAATAGAACTGAAGTTAGCTGTGTTAAAATTATACCCGCACAATAGGTGAAGAGGCGTTTCCAAAACTTTGACGTCATTTTCCTCCAAATGACGTTTTTGGGCATAACGCGCAGGATATCACAAAAACTTCTGAATATTTTTTTATGAAATTTTCAAAACATATGTTCCATGTTAGTCTGTATAAACTGAACCTAAAATTTCATTTTTATTGTTCAAAAAATATTTTCTTTAGCTGATTATACTGTTGAAAATTTCAAAAATTTATATTAGCTAAATACAACTTTGTATTAAAAATATAAAAATGGTTTAAATACAAATTTATTTAGATTCAGGGTAATTAATACAATATGAAGTTTAAATAGGCACCAAAATTTTCATTCTAGTTGCAATATTTATTGTGTAATCCTGCGCGTAAGCTGTTAAACGAATTTTCTGCTCGTCAAATGTATGACACTCTGGAGCCCCATATAAATGCTAATACTGCATCTTGCTATTTTTTAAATACATGACACAAAAGAACATAGTTTGGATCTTCTTGTAAATGTTATTTCTGCATTTTGCAATTTTTTAAATACATGAAATTAAAGAATATACTTATATCTTTCATCCTAACAAAAATTGTGTTTTAAAATCATATATATTTTTAAATTTTAAAACCTTCCGAGCGTCTTTAGGGCTTTCCCGCATTTACGTAAAAATGCTTATAAAAATAATCTTAATGTAAATTTTCTTTCCGTTTGTTTCAAAAATACACTTCATGCCCCTTTATTTGATATTACATTTTAAAATACAATTCTGTTTAAAATATTTTTTTCTACAACAGATTTAAGTTGTTTTGGGGAAACGAAAAAATACGTCCAAACCGCCTAGAGTGTTCAATGTTGAAAATGATCTTTTTTTTTTTTTTTTTTTTTTTTTTTTTTTTTACAATTTTAAGAGTTCCGAGACCACTTAAGATCAAATTATCGATTAGTTATCACAAAAATAATTTTAAAAAATTTGAAATCACTCCAGTTTTTCTTGAGAAAAAAATAATAAGAACGAGAAACAGGAAAAAATGTAAGTTTAAAGGAGAATGTATCAAAGATTTCGACTAACCGAAAAATCGATTTATTTTTGTACATAATTCAAGTTGAGTTAACTCTGAGAAATTCCCACTACATTTCATTTTATTTGAGTGGTTTTTATTTTCAACTACAATTTCCTCCTTAACATGAGACATTTTTATGTTCGGACCCAGCGCCTTTAAGGGGGCAGATCACGTTGAGCAGCCAGAAATAACCGTATTTAAGGGGGCTCAGGGATTGATCGATACCGAAGAACATGTAAACAGAGCTCTCGCTTCGAGTCCATATAAAATCAGAAGTATTCAATGTAACTAATTTAAACTTTCTGATATTTTTAAGGTATGTTTTTAATCTTATAAAACTATAAAATGAAGTACTTCAATGTAACAAAATAAAAAAATATAGCAACATTTATATAACACAATTTTCGAAAAAAAAAAATTAGGTGTCATATCACCATCCGTAAGATATCTTAACGTTGAACTGACATAAGAAACTAATTTTTGCTTTAAAAGGATCAGGAAACTTTACTCCATAGGATGAATTAAGACTATATTAACTATCACTCAAAGGAAACCTTATTAAAAAAGTTCTCAAAGTTGAAAATATAAACCCCCCTAAAAAATACAATTTTTTTTCATTAAAAACACACAAAATATTAACCCATCTAAAATATATTAATTCCTTCTATAGATAATGATGTTAAATGCATGCAAAAAGAAATTAAGCTATTCCATCAAATAGTTTTATTTTTTAAATCTTACGGATAGTATTCAAAAATCAAGTTTTGAGAAAACGTGACTTAAAGTTGTAATTAAATGTGTGCGGCTTTGAAAGGGACTGTTATATAAATGCTTATAACTCCGTTAAAAGTGCAAATATTTTTATGAGATTTTTTATACTGTGTTCAGAATTAATTGAATAATCAAAATAGGTACTAAAAAAAAAATCGAATTTTAAAAAGTTTTCAAGCCCTGAGTCCCCTTTAAGCGGTACGAAAAACTTTTTTCTTTACTTTCATTTTCATTACATTCTTGTGGTTTAATAAAATATTCAAATACACATATATTTAGAAGAGGTCGTCTCTTAAGGGATTTTTTCAGGACAAATATCACTATTTGTTTATAGAAAAATAAATCTAGGTTAAACACGCGAAATTTCGACTTATTTAAGAAGAGATTTTCCCGCAAGAAAATACCGGTACCAAAGAATTTTCTGGTCGTAAAATTTCAAGACAAGTACCACCCCTGATTTAGTAATATTAATTAAATCATAACGACAAAAGTGATTTTTGAAAAATATGAATATTGAAACATGCATTTTGCGCGCACAATTTTACAATTTCTGAATTTTTAACGTTTCATATTTTGTCACTTATAATACTATATTTTACACTGAACCTAAATTTGAAAGTATATTAAAATTATTTAGCACAATTAATGAATTTTCTAATCATATTCACTAAATTTCACCAAAAAATGTATAATTTTTTTCATTCCACAATTTTCTGTGACAAAAATCAGACTAAATTGAGGTTCAGATTAAACTAACACATGTAAACTAAGAATATACATAATTTCAAGGTTCTATGATAATTAGTTTTTTAATGAGAGTGCCCGCAATACCAAAAAATCAATTTTTAGAAAAATGACTTCAAAGTTGTCTTATAAGATTACAGCAAATGCTTTTATGCAAGATATTCTTTTGTCATAACTTCTGTTCTAATTGGTATTTTTGTAAAATTCTTTTTGCAGTGATTTGTAACTTTTGAAGATATTCATTCTGAAATTTGTGAAAAATATTTTATTTTTGAAACGTTAACGTGAACTGCCCCCTTAAAGCGATTCGCAAAAATAACTTTTTCTCTGCTCAAAAATCATGAAACTTTCTGGCGCATTTCCTTGGATCTTTTTTAAACATAAAAGAATGATACTTGCAGGAATAATTATTGAAGTGATTTGTAATCGAACAGCTTTTTAATTTACTGATAAATACTTTGAAACGTGGGTGATAAGCGACTGTTGTTTCCGGACGGCTGTTTATTTCCTTGCGCTCTCGTAGCCCCACCAGTGGCTGAGAGGTTCTGCTCTCGAAACTGGTAGACGGGAGGTGCTGGGTTCGATCCCAATCGCGCCCGTCGGCCTAATCGTTCGGAGTTTTCGTGGTTTTCTTCGGACCTTGAATTTCCAAGCGTTAATACGGGTTAGGTTCCCTTAGAAAGACCCCCACGAAGGGCACTCCCCCCCTGGGCCTATATCCCTCGTGCAGATAATTGGCCGTCATAAATACAACCAACCAACCAACCAACCTTGCGCTCTCGTATTCTGAAATTCTGTTCTACACGCCAATTTTAACAGCATTTTCTGAAAAATCTTCTACTTTTACCGAAAAACTGGAAAACAATTCGATTAATTATATCAACAACCAATTTTACACTCTTGCGAGCAAAAATGAATTAAAAAATGTATCACAAAGTAGTCAGTTTTGATTTGAGCATTAAAGATTTGCCTCTCTCTCTCTGTGCCATATAATTCCCACTTTCTTCAAACAATCACTTTTCAACGCTTCCATACTTGAATACTCTGTATAAAATTTATTTCCAAGTGAATGATTATGCCACTTGTAACCTTCAAGAAATTAATTTCTGGAATTTCTCTTTCTTATCTTTGGATGAAATTTTGTGGAAGAGATAATTTAAACTTTTATCATAACTAGAATTGGAATTTTCAGGAGAAACAATAAATATTATTACTATTATTCTACGGTATTTACAAGTGAATGCTTATGCCACTTATAACCTCCAAAAAACTAATTTCTGGAATTTGCTTTTTGTTATCTTTGGATGAAATTTTGAGGAACATGTAATTTTAATTTTTATAACTAGAATTGGAAATTTCAGAAGAAACAATAAATATTGCTATTACTATTCTACGGTATCACCATGAAAACTGCGCTCTCAAGTGAGAATTTGCTCAAAATAAAAAATAAAAATAATAATAATAAAAAGGAAAAAAAGGAAAATCTACATTAGATACGCAACGTTAAATGCGAAAACAAAACTTGCAAATTATGCTAATGGAACTTTCTTAGCGCGAATGTTATATTTATCTGCAAAATCTTCAGCGCAGTCGTAATGTAAGCAAAAGTAAAATTCATGGATTTTCTTTTAATACATATTATATAACATAAGTAATTCAAAGTAGATTTTTAAATGTTCTGCCAGTCAGACAAATAAGCAAATTTATCCTGTTTGTCTAAATTGGGATCTTCGCCAATTTTTTTAAACTGCCCCCAAAATCCTTATCAATTTTTGATATTTCCGTCAAATACTGGCAGTTGTTTTTTAGGATAGTGCAATAACTTGTTTTGCGTAGATTCACCTATAACAGAATTTTCCTTCTCTAATTGTGTAAGTTTAAAGAATTTCTGCTCTAAAATTTGCCATTTATCAATATAAGCCTCGGACTCATCAATTTCATGTTGGCATAAAGCACCTGTATATGATATTTTCCTATTCTAACCTATTTACAAGCCATTGTGTTTCCATACCATATTGGCTGGCACTCACTCGATTTTTGTATTATGAAATAGTGTTATATTTCACGTTGCTTTCATCTTATAACTGCATTTTAGACATGTGTTTTAGGCAATTAGATAGCACATTCTTGCAAAAATATTATAAACACACCCACACCAATTCTGCCTAAAAATCATCGTAAATAAAAAGTTGGGCGCGTAACCTTTGACTGTCGATTTTCCATAGTAGTATCAAAACATCTACTTGCTATACATACACGTTCTTCACCCTCAGTTTCATCTAGTAGAAATAAGAGAAAATTATCTAAATCAGTAAGATGTAAAGCGTCCGTGCTATTTTCTTGTACCGTAGGGTTTTCATTATCAGTTGTACTATTTTTATTCTTGCGGTGTTCAGCTCTAAACCTTTCCCCAGACGCGATGTGTTTTGACAGGCAATTACGATTCTACCAAAGTATAGATCATTGCAGTATACGTATCCCTAGCCACGGGCGTAGTTTTGACTCTAAGCTATTGTACAGTTTACGTAAGGGATATTTTTGATTTGAGTTTTTCCTCAGCACTAAAGAAAGAAGATCCATGACGTTCATTTTTTTTCTCAACTGGTGGTTGACTTTCATAGTCATCGTCACTAGTTTCCATGGAAATCCATGATAACTCGTTTTTCCCACTCTTTTCGTTCTTGACTATAAAAGCTGTGAAACAACCTCAAATGTAGTGTGAAAAAAGTAACCAATTGGGGAATTCAGAACCCCTCATCAGGGAAACATCCTGAAGGTTCAACTGCCAACTGCCAGTCTTGGCGAAAAACACTTATAGTAGATCTTCCCTATACCAAAACGGGTATGAAGTTGTTTCAAAGCTTTGTCATAAGTTTTAGAGCCAGGAGTAAAGCTTTTAACCAATTCATCGGCTACTGATTTTTCTCCATAGCTTCAGACAAATAAGCAAATTTATCATGTTTGTCTAAATTGGGATCTTCGTCAATTTTTTTAAACTGCCCCCAAAATCCTTACTAATTTTTTATATTTTCGTCAAATATTGGATATTATATTTTAGGATAGTGCAATAACTTGTTTTGCGAAGATTCGCCTATAACAGAATTTTCGTTCTCTAATTATGTAAGTTTAAATAATGTCTGCTCTAAAATTTGCCATTTATCAATATAAGCCTCGAACTCTTCAGTTTCCTTTTCTATTTCCGCCTCATTTACATCGGCTGTTGTATTATCAAGTTGCTCTTGCCTAATGGCATACTCGGTTTCTAGCATAATTTTTGCTTTATCTTCGATTAATCTTGAATGAACAATTTTTCTGTCTGCTGATTTTTCGGCTTCCTTTTTAGATTTTTATTACATACTTTCATAAAAAGGCTTAATCAATCTTATATTGGCTGGCCCAACTCTTGAAACAAATATTATTTTGAACTGAACTTTAATTTTAACTTTTCACATTATTAAAAAATTAAACTTTATTCCTATGCGTAATTAGTAGCATGCAATTAAGATATGAAATTATGAAGTTATTAATTGAGTATTTGATCTTTGGTAGTAAGTAATGAAAAATCAAAGAAATCTGCGCCACTGAGATACAAATATTTTTTTTTCAACGAAATCTTTAAATAACGTCATTTTCACCATCGCAAAATTTACATGCATGCTTTTCATATTTATATTCACTATTTAAAAAAAAAATATTTTAACGTGCAATAGATTATTAATAAATATATTTTCATGCTTGATGTTAGGTTAGCCAGTTACAATTTTAAATGTAAACATTCGCACTCTTGAGGTTCTAATCTAATTACCGGCGAAATCCAGAAATTTAATTTTAGACGCATTCGTAGTAAAATATTTAATTTTATCAAAGAAAACACTTGTCTGAAAATGAAATGAGTATTTTCTTCGATAAAACTAAATATTTTACTACAAATGAATTCCATTTTTACTGTGACGCTATTTTCACTCACTGAAACCCTCTGAGATTGTCTCAAAATCCGTATCATCGGAATAAAAAAAAATTTAAATGTAACAGCTTTATGAGTAAAAATGCGTTTTTCTAAATCGTGACGTCATTTTCTGTTCAAAAATTTCAAAAAAGTTATTTTTAATTCTAATACGAAAATGGCATTCATAATATTATGATAATTTTCATTGTTTCCCTTCTCTCATCAACAATGGAAGTAAGCCGATTACCACCAATATGAAAAAAATATATAAAAGGCTTTTAAAAGTGAAATATAAAAATGGGATTATTTAAAAAAATAGCGAGTGCGGGCGCATCTGCAAATAAACTGCTTTCATTAAAAAAAAAAAAAAAATTATTATCAAAATCGGTTCAGTAGGAAGCTCAGGCCAGATGACTAAAAAAACAGCCTTGTCTTTTAAATATATAGATAACTTGAACAATTGAAGTTTATGGAAATAGTATTTTGGTAACTTTATGTTAAAATAATATTTATTTTAAGAGTTAGACTAACTAATGCAAGATGGATTTGTTATTGTAATTAATTTTGCAAGTTTATTATAAATACAGTAATACCCCGACTTACGTCACCCCCAGGCATGGGAGCGTTCCTACCCAAATGACCGATTATTACCACTAAATTTTAATAGCATTCTTTGCTTTATTAAATCTCAGAAATTCTGTCAGTAAATAATGCTTGAAATACTATTAAAATTTAGTGATAGTAATCGGCCATTTGGGTTGCAGCGCTTTCCTTCCTGGGGGTGACGTAAGTCGGGGTATTACTGTAAATTAGGGTGGGCCGAAAAAAACTTATTTTTGATTTTCGATGATGGGTAGTGCGGAAAAGTGGCCACTAGTGGTACTAAGTTCACACAAAAAATTTGAGATTTTTAGGACAATTCCTATATTTGCCGCTTTTGGCTTGAAGTTTTGCTAAAAGGCTGATTTTTTAACTTTTTTAGCAAAAATTTTAAAAATGTTAAATTAAAATTATTTTAATCGTATTTACTTGAAAAGGCATATTTAATGTTCCAAATGTATAAATAAGCTCTGATAATGTATTATTTAATTGCTATGTGTATTTTAAATTAGACGATTTTTATAGCCTTTTCGCGTTTAAGTGAGAAAAAGTTGCATGTATTGTTTGAATCTTTTAACGGTTTCACTATTTTGTCTTGTATATGTCCCTTGGTTTTTCTTATTTTTTTCGATGCTTTAAGGGTCATATATTTGGGTAACGGACAGCAGAATCCCTCAGAAACAGATCTGAAAGGAGAGAAGGGGGTGAGGCGAGAACTTAAGCGAACGCAGTGACTCATCGCGAGGGGGAGTGAAGAAGAAAATACAAGAGGGGAGAAAGTGCGATAAGGGATGCTTATTATTTTCAGTGCTCAGTTTCCCTGAGACATGGCGGAGTCTGTGTGAGACAGGAATATGCGTTTAGGAGTGTTTGGCTCTGAAGGGCCTGGTTCAAATTCAGATTCAGTCGAGCTGCTTGCTTGAAAGCTCCCACTACTTGACTCTTCCAACAATATAACTGTCTTCCATCTGGATCTAACTCCACTCGTTGAAGGCTTTGTCGCAGAACCACTATTCCTCGTTGAAATTGTATCCCTTTTCATTTTCCGCGATATTTTCTTTGCAAGAGTTTTGCTTGTTTTTAAATCAATATTTCCGATAAACATTTTTCGAACAGTTCTTTGATCCTTCAAGAAGTTCACCTCCCGATGTGGAACTTTACGTCTGATGTCGCAGCTACAATTGTTCAAGCCTCTACACTTACAAGCTGCAATGTCAATAAGAGAGGTTTCCGCATTTCGTACGAAATCTTTGCAGGAACCTTGCCTTTAACGCCCGTATGATTACAAGATTTCTCCAAAGATCTACACTCATTGTAATAGTTTTTAATCTCTCCGTTAATTGTTCGTTGGGAAACCACTGGTATGGAAGATTTTATTCAGATTTCGGAAACTTTTCACCTACCATTTTAATAATATTATCCACTGGTTGAAGATAAATATCTCGATTTTCTTCTATATCGCTTCGCAACCAATAGTAGTGGCGCATGATGTCAGCAATAGTTGGCAATTGCCTTTCAATTTGCATGGTGCCCCAAAATGACTATTTTTCACGCTATCACATGTCTTCACATGATCATGAACTTTCGCACTAGCCATTTCTAAACTCATCGTAATAAAACGCACAAAACACAGTAAAGGCACGTTAAACGATCCAAAAAGCAATGTATTGCACAGAAAAAAGGTTTTACTTTTGCACTGAACAAATGTCACAGGGAAACCGAGCAATGAAAAATAATAAGCATCCCTTATCGCACTTTCTCCCCTATTGTATTTCCTCCTTCACTCCCCCAACATCGCGATGAGCCGCTGCGTTCGCTTAAGTTCTCGCCTCACCCCTTCTCTCCTTCCAGATCTGTTTCTGAGTGATTCCGATGTCCGTCACCCAAATAATCCGTCACCCTAAAAGCATCGAAAAAAAAAATAAGAAAGACCAAGGGACATAAACAAGACAAAAGACGGAAACCGTTGAAAGATTCAAACAATACATGCAACTTTTGCTCACTTAGACGCGAAAAGGCTATAAAAATCGTCTAATTCAAAATGCACATAGTAATTAAATAATACATTATCTGAGCTTATTTATACATTTGGAACATTAAATATGCATTTTCAAGTAAATACGATTAAAATAAGTTTAATTTAACATTTTTAAAATTTTTGCTAAAAAAGTTCAAAAATCAGTCTTTTAGCAAAACTTCAAGCCAAAAGCGGCAAATATAGGAATTGTCCTAAAAATCTCAAATATTTTGTGTGAACTTGGTGCCACTAGTGGCCACTTTTCCGCACTACCCATCATCGAAAATCAAAAAAAAGTTTTTTTCGGCCCACCCTACTGTAAATGTGATAGTTCCTTTTTAAACATTTTCTTTCCTCGAAGTTCGAAGAGTTCCACCCCTTTATATTTTAAAATAATACGAATTATGACTTTTGGCAGATTTCTGCCAATGATTGGGTATGAATAACAAATTTGCTACGCGGTTAAAAATTTGAAACAAACTATCCAGTCATTCGACCGTTTTTTTTTCTTTTGAAAACGGTTACTTAAGACCTTGGGAACGAGCGACCGGTACACATGCCGCATAAGGTACTCAGAATCCATGATTACTCTCACCAGTAAATTTCTATTGTACATTTTGCCTTATTTAATCTGAGCATTTTCCCGATTCAGTCAGGCAAAAATTTCTGTTTTGAAAAAACGGTGATAAAAGATTAAAAATTCTGTAAAAGACGCTCGTCCCGAAGGGGTTAAATGTAGTTTAACTTTATATGACCCTAATATAGTCAGATACTCTTAAAAGTATGGTCAAGTAACCGTTATCTTTAAATCTGTCGAATGGCTGGACAGTTTGCTGCAGATTTTTAACAGAGTATTACATATCTTCAGTGGCATGAAAATCATGAAACGTTTTCATGAGGAAATATTTAGGATTGATACACTATATGGCCAAAGATGATCGGTCATTAGCGATTTTAGACGTTTTGTTAAATATCTAGAAACATACATGAGGAATTAACCTGAAACTGCAGGTGTGTAAACAGTATAGTATAGGTCATATATTTCCACGAACATTTTTTTTCCGAAACCCCATAGGAGATCGCCAATAATTCTGTAAAAACTAATGTAGTAAAAGCGTTCAAACTCGACATTATTAATAAGTGGCTTATTATAATATACTGTGTTCATTTTTATGAGTATAGCATGTACACTCGTAGATAAATTAAGGTTTTATAAAAACAGTCCCAAATTTCGCCAAGTTTTTTGTTTATAATTTGCATAGTTCTTAATATAAAAAAAAAGTTCTTTTCAGAAAATATGACAAACAACATTGTACACAATACTCTGCATTAAGAATTAAAGAAATAATAAAAATTGGATGAAAAATGAGTAGGTTTACTAAAAATTGTTTCACTGCGCATACGCGAATGCAATCAAAATATAATGTGCATAATGTATTAGCTAAGTATATAGAGTAACTTTTGTGAAAGTCTCAAAATCATAGCTTGAAAATTCTGAAAATTATCGTCAATAGAATAAGCTCGAAATCCGTTGTTCCCAAAAGGAAGCAAAAAGATGAGGGGTTGTATCCAAATATAGTAATACGTGCAATACTGTGTACGCTGTTAAAAATTTTGTAGTAGGTTAAACCAACTTTTGGCGCTCTAGTAGCTGCCACCATAAGATGGTGAAATCTCACTCCAAGATTTGGAGCTCCGATTGAACCTTAGCTCCAAATGTTGGTTCAAGATTTCACCATCTTATGGTGGCAGCTACTGGAGCACCAAAAATTGGTTCAACACACCACAAAATTTTTAACAGTGTATCTTGGCACTAATCGACAGATATTTGATACAACCCCTCATCTTTTTGCTTCTATTTGGGAACAACGGATTTCGAGCTTATTTCATCGACAATAATTTTCAGAATTTTCAAGCTATGATTTTGAGACTTTCACGAAAGTTGCTCTATATACTTAGCTAAGGCATTATGCACATTATATTTTGATTGCATTCGCGCATGCGCAGTGAAATATATTTTTGTAAACCTGCTCATTTTTCATCCAATTTTTATTATTTTTTAATTCTGATTGCAGAGTATTGTGTACAATGTTGTTTGTCATATTTTCTGAAAAGAACTTTTTTTTATATTAAGAACTCTGCAAATTATAAGCAAAAAACTTGGCGAAATTTGGGACTGTTTTTATAAAAACCTTAATTTCTCTACGATTATACATGCTATCCTCATAAAAATAAACACAGTATATTACAATAAGCCACTTATTAATAATCTTGAGTTTGAATGCTTTTTCTACATTAGTTTTTACAGGTTTATCGAAAAGATATTCGTTTCTTTTCGATTTGTTGACGGTCCCCTATGGGGTTTCGGGGAAAAATCTTCGCGGAAATATTAGGTTGTAACGAAAGTTTTCCGCTAGAAAAAGTTCTTAATAAAGTTAGAAAAAAACCCAAGAAAGCAGTACCTTTAGGGAAGGTAGTAATCACCATCCGAATCTATGATTTTCTGCCAAGGTTTTGGTAGTTTTTCAAAGTCTTCGGCCTAGAAACTTGGGGGCCACGGGTCCAAAAACAGATCAACCTCATTTCGGGCGTCCTGTGCAGAATTAAAGATAGCACAGCAAGATGTAGCTGCAAGTGGGAAAAAAGGTAGTAGTCCGAAGAAGTGATGTCGGGGCTATATGGTGGGTGTGGCAAAAGATCACATTCGAGTCCATACAAAGTCCAGCCGGTGAATGAAGACACATGTGATCTAGCATTATCTTGATGAAACATTATCTTCTTGCGCCGGAACTCATTTTGACATTTTACTTTGATAGCAGCGTCAACACGGACTAGCATCTTGCTGTATACCTTACTGTCCATGGTTTTACCTTTTTCCTGATACTCTTTGTGGATAATACCACGGCAATCCCACTAGATACAAAGCATTATCTTTTTGTTAGTCAAATTGCGCTTTGCGACGCTGCCGACGGGCTCACCGGGCGTAGAGCAACCCTTTTTTCGGCTTGTGTTGTTGAAGTGAATCCACTCTTCGTCACAAGTGACGAAACGGTCCAGAGTTTTGTCCTTGCGTTGATATTCGAGCAGATTAGTGCAGGTCTGAACACGTCTGCACTTGTGTGCTTGTGTGTGTGCTCATGCGGCATCCAGCGATTGAACTTGTACATCAAGTTTATGCAATGCATAGCGCGGCTAATGGACATGGCACTAACGTCTAACTGCTTAGCTAGCTCTTGAGTGGTTGAATACTGATATTCTTCCACAAGTTCTCGCAGGCGGGCCTCATCAACATCAGTAGGCCGTCCAGAACGCTCTGCTTCTTGAATGTCACAGTTCTTGTTTTTGAACTTTCGGTACCAAAACTTCACAGTGTCACATGATTCAATAGTAGTGCCTAAAGCTGTACACATGATTCGCTGACATTATGTAGCTTATTTTTTGCAACAGAACTGGAAGTAAATGCTGGTTCTAATCTGGTAGCGTGATAGTTCCATTTCAGACACCCTGTATTTAATGATAACGATATTTTTTTTACAAATTTCACAACACAGTGTTATAAATCAACTCTCTTTCTTTCAAATGCCAAAAGTGGTTTGACAAAATATGAGCAAATACGACAACGCGAACTGTTTGAAAAGACGATATTAGCTGTGGCGGGAAACTTTCGTTACAACCTGATATATGACCTATACTATACTGTTTACAAACCTGCAGTTTCAGGTTAATTCCTGATATATTTTTCTAGATATTTAACAAAACGTCTAAAATCGCAAGTGACCGGTCACCTTTGGCCATATAGTGTACTTATTTCTATGTACAGTGCGTGTAAAAACTTTAAGGACAGCAAAAAATATTAACTTTTTGGATACATTTCAAAAAAGAAAAAAAAAAGTTTACTATAATGTGTATCATAAAGTTGAAAAGCTTATAAAAAAGTCGACAAAATTTATCTGTAAGTATTTTATTACGAAAATGAAGCAATTGTACAAAAAAGACAATTTCTCCCTGTTTAAAAACTTTAAGGACAGTAAAATAAAAACAATACAGTAACTAAGAAGCAAATACTTAATATATTATGCACCGACTATTGCGTTTAATGACTGCAAATATTTTATTTTTCATGGACATTATTAATTTTTGGCACAGCTCGGGACTGGTTTTGTACCATTCATCTTCAATCGTAGATCTGAGGTTTGAAGCTGAGAAAAAAATCTTCCATTTTTATAAATTCATCTCCCCATTTCTCGATAGGTTTTTGATCAGGATTTCTGGGAGGCCATTGCAAAGCTTCAATATTTTTCTTCTGAAATCAGAGTTTTGAATCACGGCTTACGTGGATAGGCGCATTATCTTGCTGATAAATCCTTTTATCTACTGGTAGAAGTGTTGCAACAGGTGAAAGATGGTCAGAAAAAAATTTTAGATATGACTTTGAATTAACTTTTCCTGAAAGATATGCAAGTAACACCACGGCATTGAACGAAAAGCAAGTCCCATGTCTTAATGGATCCGTGAACCTAACTGACGTTTAGAGAAAATTTCTTTTTTTCTTCTCAAATCATGCCAATAATATTTCCAGCCATCAGGACCATTTAAACAGGGACGGCGCCAGAACTTGCCCGACGGGGGTACACAGTATCCCCGACAAGGGGCCGAATTTATTAATTCATACAGTAGAGTGTCGATTATCCGGACGCCGATTAACTGGATTATCCAATAAACCGGATCGATCAAGGGTCATGCGTTTTTTCCCAACCTTCTCCAAAATTTTTTAAGTGAAACTTCTTTAGGTGCGGCAGGGTAAATTTGGTTGTCACGAAAGTTAACCGTTAAGTAACGACTTCCTAATCAGGAAATAATAAAATCTCCAACAAATGCAAAGACAGCAATGCAAAAAATCAACTGTTTCTAGAACCTAAGAAGTTCCACTTCTAATGCTCGAAAGTCCCACGCAGAAAAAAGAAAATGACCTCTAGGAAGCAGAAGTCTATTCTTTCCCCTATCACAATGAATTTTTTTTTTTTTAATGTACGTACTGTACAGTGTATGTATATATGCATGTAATAATTTATATGCGTACGTCTAAGTATAAGTTTATACCAATTTTGTAGAAAATAAAATTTTAAAAAGTTTAAAAAAAAAGCTTCTAAACACGCCTTAATACGCTAAAATGTGCACTACCACAATTGCCAGTCCTAAGCCTGGAAAAAGTGTGAAGGGAAGCGACCTGAAAAACATAGTCATTAGGTGTTTTAAAAGTTGTCCAATTATCCGAATTTTTCCTTAATCGGATCGGCCTCGGTCCCGACTGGTCCGGATAATCGACACTCTACTGTATAAGAGATCTCCACGAGTCCAGGTTTGTCCCGAAGTCCGAGCTCGGTAAATGTTTCTTTCATTAAACTCGGTCCGTGGTTAAATTTTATATGGAAATTCGATACGGGCTCGAGCTAAATTTTAGCTTTAAAAGAGTTGGTCCGGGCTCGAACTTCATTCTTCCCGGGACACATACGGGTCTTATATTTTTTTTCTGTTGATTCGGGTCAGACCGGCACTGTATTTAAATTTTTTTCCCATGTCTTGGTAATTTTTCTCCTTTATTAGTGGTTTAAATGAACAATAAAACATTTCTTTTGTTTTTTTTTTTCTTTTTTAAAATAATAAGGGGAATATGTTTCGCGTCCCGATTTGGGATATCCCGAAAAGCGCAGGTCTCTAACCCTCACACTGCTATTTAAATTAGAGATGAATTGCATAGGGCCAAAACATCTTTATTCCAAATATAAATTTCGGAGCTTGTCAAAGAATATTGCAGATAAATAAAGGGAAAATAGCTCTTAAGGTTATTTTGGAAACACCCTACTAGCCATCTAATCTTCATAGGCGGCAGGGCTTAATTTCTAACAAAAAAAAGTACCGAAGCCCTAATATTCTGCAGTACTAACAACCGTAGCGTGCCCCCCCCCCCCCCCCGTCACTCCAATCTCCATATTTATATTCCATACACTATTTGCAAAACGTAAAGCATTTTTTTTTCTTTAGAAAAATAAAAATTTTAAATGTATCTGTCAGCATATACTTAGATGTAAACTATTCCACTTTTTAGTTATCACTCCTTCAAATAGAAATCTTTGCCTAACTTTAATGTTAATTAATTGCAGAATTCTGGGATTATATATGGTAAGGATTATGATTCGAAAATAGTGGCAACACAAAAAAAGGAATAGTTCGCCAGCTATGAATTTTTATGAAAAAAAGAATGAAATTTACAGAAATTAATATTTATATGCTGAAGAATAGAACAACGTTTTTCACTTTTCTATAAAACGTGCATATCTTAAACTATAAACGGTTCCTTCCGCTTTACAATCTTTTGTGTTGAGTCTCTGAAAATCAGATTAAATTAAAGATTCGATGCTTTTATAGAAAAAAGGGAAACACTTCTCGGTTGCGTTCTTTCAGATTAACAAAACATGGCAATTATATCTACTTACAAATGAAAATAACTTCGTAAATGGGCCTTAAAATGGACAACGTTAATGGTATAAAAAGAGTGCTATTGTACTGGGCTTCGGAGCCCTATATTTATGAGCTCCGGTGAATTCAGATCAATACTTAAATATTTACTAAAAACAGAGAACTACCGGAACTGAGCTCCGGTGTGCTCCGGTGTGCTCCGGCGCAAATTAAGTCCTGAAGGCGGACGAATCCACAAAAGAAAAAGTTTCCGCACTTTTGAGCATTATCCGAAAGGAAAAACTCTGTTTCGTATTCTTTTTTCCACCCACCAACCTCCAATAAGAGGCCATTCAATATTACAGATTTTACGTGCACATATATGGCCCATACACAGCAGTGTGTGAGCGACAACGAAGGGAACAGTTCTCCGGTTATGAGGCGGACCAACCCGCCCCTTAAAAAAAATGCAAAGGCCTAGAAACAAGAGTCCCGCATTAGGTAAGGTGGGTGTTCAGGGCGGGTTGACCATGTATTTTAATGTCGGAAGTAACTGAAAAAAATCAGTTGACAAATCCCTATCGAAAGCGCATGCAGCGACCAAAAATTCTTTAAATTTGTTAGTGAAAGTGTCATCGTGAAAACTAGCAGTTAAACGTTACACCTAATTAGGATTCCGGTAGGGTAATAAATAAAACTTACAGCCCTGCAAATTTTATTTAAAACCAAGCTTCAACCCGAACCGAACCCAACCAAAAATATTCCGTCGAACCGTAAGCCGATCGAACCCGAAATACTTAATTCCAATCCCAACCTGAAACCCGGAATCGGAGAAAATTGATCCAAAATACATATAATGTAATTATAGAAAAAAGTATGTAATCATATTGCTAATATTGATGTTATATTTTACATAGAAAAATAAACATGTAAGGCGTCATTCATATTCAAATACGTAGTTTTTTATCTGAAATAGATTCATGCGCTTGTTGGGTTATATCCGACCCAAACATTCAACTTAAAGTCAATCCAAAATCTACCAAAAATTTCCGTTGGCCCAAAACCCGACAAAAATTTTTCTATTGACCCTAAACCGAAACACTTTAACCCGAAACCGACTCGACACAAAAAGACCTATTATTTAATACAGTTATGAAAAAATAGTCAGCAATCATATATCTAATATCAATTCTATCTTTTATCAAATAAAATAAACATGTAAAGCGACTCATTCATATTTAAATACATAATTTTTCATCTAAAACAGTAGCTTAGATTTTCTTTTTGTAAAATTGAGGTAACTCGAATTTAACTTGGCTCGTAAGTAGTGTTGTCAGGTCTAGTATTGCAAAAAGCGGGACAGAGAGAGAAAAAAAAGCGGGACAGGCGCTTGAAAATAGAAACATCCTAAGCACTACAATAAAACCTGTTAAAACGGATCCAGTGTAAATGAATAATGCTTTAAACTGAAAATTTTTACAATATCGGCTACAACAATGCTATACAATTATAATGCTAAGATTAAAACCTGTCTAAATTGGAAAGTTCTTCCATTAAATAACTTCCTTTCTCCCTATTGAATTATACTTTATCCATAAAGGAATGGTGTGAAATTAATTAGTCGAACTAGAGTTTTTTAAATAATTAAAATTAATATTATGATAATAATGCTCACTTTATAAATACTACATTTTATTATTTTCATTATTTTGCATTTCAGCCGCTTCCGAAAGAGTGCAATTATTATTACGTACACTCTCAAGAAAACATTTTGTGAAACGTAAAAAACACAGGCAGCAAGTTGCCGAAACGCAAAAGTAACATGCAGCACCGTTACGGGAACATCTCTGTGATTAGACGAAAATGCAACTTCAGACAATTTTTACGTTAGATTAATGAATTTTCTATATTTTGGATTGAAACGGGCAAATCAAAACAGGCATTTTCGTGTTTTAATAATAAAAGTAATTGCAGAAACACTTTCAACTCATGTATTTTTTGTAGAGTGTATGTTGATCGAAACCAGACAGCGTGATCCTGCAACTTCTGATAAGATACAGAATACATAATTTAAATCTGAGACTAAAACTGAAATACAAAATTCTTAAAAAGAACGTAAGTTAAAGGAAAACTTATAAAATAGCTTAGAATGTGAAAGTTCATTATTTTAATATCAGCTCAATCATAAAACAAAGTCTTGTTGATGTTTTAAAAAAAAAATCTTTAAATTCATGCTTATTTCGAAACAGTCAAAGTTTAGAGGTCTGCACGGGTCGGGCTCGGCCCTATTTTCATTCCTGTCACTTGGGTCGGGTAGGGTCGGGCTGGGCTTAATCATTACTCTTTCCGTGCCGGGCTCAGGCCTTACTTTTTTCTAAAGGATCGGGCTGGGCCTAACTTCTTTTTTCCTTACCGTGACGGGACAGGTTTCATTCTTCCTAGGTCTTCAAAAGTCAATATTTTCAGTCCCCGTCTCGATCCAGTCCGTATGAAAATCATTGTCTCGGCATGACCTGGTCCGTGCAAAAATCAGTAAAATTTGGCCCGGCCCAAAATTTTTTGCAAAAAATGTATATATTTTTAAATCGACATTATTCTACAATTATGAGCAAACATTGAAATGTATTCATTTTAAAGAATAGTAGATTTCTAGGCAATAATATTAAAATGCAGTAAAACGTATGAAAAAGAACCAGCCTACGACGGAAACTTGTCTTATACGGAAAAATTTATTGATCCATGCAAAATGAATATAATAATACGTGAGAAAGTAATATAATACATTTACACCTGCTAAGAAGGAAACTTGTTAAAATGCATTTTTTTCTTTCCTATGCGATTCCATCTTAGGAGATTTTACTCTATAGCATTTTTCAGATTTTTAAGCCTCCAATATATAATATATTGATTAACGATATTAATTATAGCTTAAACATTTACATACAAGTAGCGATTCATTAAAAAAAATGTACATCGCAACTTAGGACGCTTCTTAAAAAATGAAGATTATAAACATGAAAAGAAAGGCTAAATAAGTATTTTTGGTCAGAAATCCTCCTTTTAAGAAAATCGACGTAAAAATCCATGTTTTGTAGAAATTCCGTCGGGCTGGGTCGGTCTCGGGCCGAGATTTTAACTTTTTTCCGAACCGGCTTGGGCCGCACTTTTAGCTTTTATAGCAGGCTGGGCAAGGCCGAACTTTTAATTTTTCTACCGGGCCGGGCTCGGGACGAAGTTTGAACTTTTATACCTTTCCGGGCTGAACCTTTCTTTCTATGAGTCGGGCCGCGCCCGGAACTGGCAATTTCGAACCATACAGACCTCTACAAAGTATACCTAACAAGTTATTACTTAAAATTGTTCAGTCTAATAATACAATTAAGTTTAAATTACCAAGTAGGTCAAAAAGGAAACACTAATCAACCCGATCCGCATCAAAGTTTTAGAGCTAATGGCCAACACGATCGGGTAGAATCGGGTTATCTGACCTGATACAATATTTTTTAGTTATTGCTATATATACATCTTCCCGCAATTTACAATGAAGTTATGTATGTATATAATTATTTTCTCATTTATACCTTCCATTTCTCTTCTATATATTAAATATAGATTAATATCCATATTATTATAAAATTAGACTCTACTCTGTATTAAAATTAAGGAACAAAGAAGAAATTTTTAGTTTAATACTAAGTTAGCTTGAATAATTATACAAAACTAGTTTTTGTTTACTCATTCATTTATTAAAAAAAAAAAAACTTACCCTACGCTTTTTAATAACAGTGAGCAGATGAATTTCCACGTCCTGTCTCTTCTTAAAATCGTATTTCTTATAGGCGCCTAAGTTTGCGGTCAATCGAATAAACATAGGACAGGAGTGAACACCAGTTCTAGACAAAATGTGTAAGGTTTTCGGTAACATCCGGTCGTTGTGACGACATGCTGTAACAGACATGTGGTTAACTTCTTAAATTTTCTCGTCGCAGACTAAGGAATAAAATTTTAATTTAGATTAAACTCGTAAAAATTTGACCTAATTTGGGTATGGTGAAAAATCGGGACGTTCCACGTAAATCGGGACACTTGGCAACACTACCCGTAAGTATCAAAACTCAACCCGAAACCCAACCAAACCGCAACGAAAAATGTTATCCTCAATCCGAGCCGTTGGTCGGGTCAGGTGTAGGTAAAATCGGGCTACCTGAATCGATGCAGGACTCTAATCTGAGATATAATTCTAGGCACTTTTTTGAAAAATCAGCTTAAACAACACTGATGCGCAAGAATCAGTACTCATCCCGAAACCCCCAAAAAATATTTCAGAGCCAATCCGACTTCCAAAAAGAAAAAAAAAAAAGTCAGCGGCAAACTCATCGGTGGGTCGGGTTTTCTATAAACTAACCAGAGATCTTTAAAAAAAAAAAACCTAACATGCACCCGACTCGACACGACTCGGGTCGAGTCGGGAAAAATCGGGTTATCCGACCCGATGCAGGACTCTATACTCAAGTCAAAAACTTTTCCCCGACGACGATTTAATTTGACCCCGACGGGGTGGGTGCAGGTATGCCAGGCGGGCGGGAGGGGCATATGCCCCCCGGGCCCCCCTCTGGCGCCGTCCTTGCATCTAAATTTCATTTGTTTTCATTTGCGAAAATTATCTGCAGCCATTTGTCGTCCCAAGTCATCACTTGTCTTGCAAATTGTAAACGCTGGGTTTTGTGGCTAGCTAGAAAAAGGAGGGTTTACCCAATTTTACTGTGTATTTGAAATTACCAGATAGATTAATTGTATTGCAGATTGTCTGCTTGCACACGTTGAGCCCAGTCGTTTGTAAAATTTCTTTGATGCTAACTTCGAAACTCTTCTTTCATCTCTGGATGACAAGGCTTTTGGTCTACCTCTGGCGGTTTTTTCTCACACTCGTCTTTAAAACCTTAAACAATTGTTGATTATGGTTTTGGATCTGCCTGTCTTTTTAGAAACATCCCTAAAGCTCATTCCTGATAGTGCAAAAGATTCAACAGCACATTTTTCATACTCAGTCAGTTTGCTTGCTTTTGACATCATTATAAAATTAACAAAAGTTTTAATAGAAAACGCCAGAAAAATCACTATACAGAAGAGATTTTAAAGAGCAAATGAATAATAACTATACATAACATTTATATAAAGAACTAGTGGTGGTGTCCTTAAAGTTTTTATACAGGCAAAAATAGCGTTTCTTTGCATAATAATTTTTTTTCGCAATAAAAAGTTCACAGATACATTTTGTTGACATGTATTCTAGTATTTCCACTTTATAATCAACATTAAATTACCATTTCAAATATCGCATTTTAAATTTATCAAAATTTTTACAATTTTTTGCTGTTTTTAAAGTTTTTATACGCACTCTAAAAAGATATTTTTAAATGAGAAAATTATCTTGAAACTATCTAAAAATGTTATTAAAGTTTTTCTACTACTTAAAATTACAAAAATAAGCCCCACCCGAATATATGGACCCTCCGCAATTTTCAAAAAGTTCTATTTTTCGAAAAAGTTCCGTTTATAATAGCCCCCTACCAAAAATCTTTGATTGGGATGTGTTTTCATGCATCACTTGACGACGACATTTTTTTTTTAGTGTGGATAAGTGAGCTATGGCTAGTTTCTTTGTTTTCATGCTCCCTAGTGTTGCCATTTAACGTTTTTCAAAGATTGCCGCTCGCTGCCCTTTTTAGACATAGACCCTGCACCTTTTCCATGTTTCTTTTTTGTTTTCTCCATTTTCTTTCAAAATATTTTGCCTCTTTTTTTTTTTTTTTTTTTTTTGTGGAAAAACGTGAGACATTATTTTCTTTAATTAAAAAAGAAAAATCTACGCACGGTTTCTTTCTGCATATCGAAACATGTCTATTGCTGATGGTGAGGATCTGATTCTGATAACGTTCGATTTCCGACTTCGTGGAGTTGAATAAACAAAACAAACCGCAGATAGTCCTCTCCTTTTTATTTGCAATGGTTCTATAGTTCGCTTTTTTGTTGGGTACTCGAGTTTTCTAATAACTTATTGTACTTTTTTTTTATGTTATTACACAGCACTATTATTGCAACTTGGTGAAAATTAGAAGGAAATCGGTCAATTAACAACGGATATATCATTTTTTTAGTAAGAACAAAACGGGTTTTGCTTTTCTACCTTTTCTTTTAATTGTCTTTTCTGTTTGCTTGCAGCTCATTGATTTCTTTTTCGTGCACTAAAATGACGTGCCCTTGCTCATATATTCACGGAGTCCTTTTAATACGTATGTCAGGTTTCTGAACTTAATGAGCATGTGACTCATTAAGATTACTGTTAATTAATATTATTTTATTTTATAAATTGTATTTTGTATGTAAACCACGTTCTACGTATTTGGGTTAGAGAAACATTTTTCTTACCTTGAAGTTTGGAATGAACTATTATACTCATATCTTATTGTGTGAAAAGATCCATTGTGTAAACGACATACGAGTGTTTCTTTCGTATACAAGAAACTAGAATGTGGTCACAAAAGAAAATAGATAAAGGAACAAAAGAAGTTATTGGTTATCTCTATTGAATGACTGAGCGAGGAAGCCAAGGGCAGGGGGAGAAAAGGTGATTCGTGGATTGTACAAGGGAGGACCCCAAGTGTTTTTTTCTCGAAGTAGAAGCTGGGAGAGAGTATTGGAGAGTATTGTCTGAAGTATCGTGGTGAGAGGGTCGAGGTTGGAGTCGTGGATTTGCCAGTGAAATTGTTCCCGAGAAAGTATTTACTCCTGCGGGGAGAAACATGCATGCAAAGGGGATACCTGAGTGGTTCTCCAATAAGCCTCGTTGAGTTCGATAAAGTGAGGAGGGAATAGCGCGTAGTTTAAAAATACTAGTCAGTACGCAGACATTATTTCAATGTATAACTTAGTGTTGGGCAGGATCTGCTATATCCCAGCCTATAATTGTAAATAATGTTTTTCTTTTAATGTAAATAATCTGTAAATAAATTATTCTTTCATTTTAACTGAATAAGTTAGTATTTAATAATTATCCTTCTCACATTGTGTCCTATATCACTCATGTATCGGTGACATTTAGGCTATCAACAAAACAGCGATTATTCGAAGTCTCTACGAACAGTTGACTTCAGTTCGTGTGATTATTACCATCGTATTGACAACAAAAACGGCAACGACGCAAAAAATAATAGAACTTGAATGGTTTTACTCTCACTAAAGAGAAAATATTATTATTTAGTGGATTATTAATTATTATTCTTTGTTTATTTTAAAAAGTTTTAAACTTTCTTAGAACATTTTATTTTAAATATTTACGGACTATAAATTATCGCGTATCAATTAATTTCTTTTAATAGTCATTAATGCGGAGAGCATTGAGGAAACGTTCAAGAAAATTTCGTTTATAAGCCTCCTCGCTACTTTTGCCAATGTTTCATGTTGTCAAAGGGGGGTGGAGGGCTTATTTTTGGAATTTTACGATACGTATTTTCGGTATCGACATTATTTTCTTTAATTAAAAAAAAAAAGCGTAGTTCGATGTGCAAATCCCAAAACTTTCTCCTATCTCATATATTTTAATATTTCAAAATGTTGTTACAAATGTCAACATTTCATTTTTATCAGTTCAATACTATATCAACTTTGACTCATCTTAAATTAATGCTTCAATCAATTAATCGAAGTAAAAAAAAGTTAATCTCGGTCATGATATTTATTAAAACCAATAATTTTCTGTTATTCTGTTGTATATCAACTGTTCGCGAATAGTCAGCTTATCAGAATGAGAAGTTCCCGTCACTTCACGAGCCGCCGGTGTGCAATAGAATTACGAAAAATCAAGAAAATTACACAAAGATCACTATTATAGTGCCCCTTCAGGCGGAATATTTCCAAATTCAGGTACGACCTTCTTGCTGTGGCCAAATGGCCAAAACATACACAGAAAATTTGGTTCAATTCCATGCATAACTTCATACACTTTTCGATGGCACAATATTGAAAATGGCACAAAAATCTCTATTAAAGCGCCCCCTTCCGGCGGATTTTTTTCAAATTCAGGGAGGACCTTCTTGTCATGGCCAAAAACCTACACGAAAAAATTGGTTCAATTCTATGCATACCTTTATACACTTTTCGATGGTACAATATTTATTCAAAATGGCACAAAAATCGCTATTACAGCGCCCCCTTCCGGCGGATGTTTTCCAAATTAATGGAGGATCTGCTTGCTATAGCCAAAAACTTTTTAAAGAAGCTTGGTTCAATTATATTCTTCATACACTTTTTGATAGTGCAATGGCGACAGACACATGGACACACGGACAGACAGACATTTTCTATAAACATGTGTTGTATTTTCGAAATTTTACGGTACGTATTTTCGTTATCGACCTCTAATCTCTGATGATACAAAGTGTTTAAGACTCGGGCTCCAAAAAAAAAAAAGAACCTGAAAGCATCTCTAATAATTACTCCTTCAATAAAACATTTAATGGTCCAGTCTAAAAAACGAACAAACAAACAAAAACAAGTCGGAAATTGTACGTCAAACGTGGCAAATAAGATGCGTTCGTATTATAACTAGTATTATGAATATTCAGATTTTAGTTGCATTCTTCTGCAAAAATGCATGAATACAAAATTTATTACAATTCTATATATTAAATTCAGTAACACGGAAATAATAGAACTCCATCTTAAATAGAACGTCATCACCATGGCAACCTAGAATCATTAAAGATCATGAGATATCACTGAATTCATACGTATAATAGGATTTAACAGAATGAAGAAAACTTTTATTAATAACTTTTAAAGTTTTGTTTCGATTTTCATAAAATTTGAAATTGCTCGACAAAATTCTGCAACAATTATAAATATTAAATTTCAAACCATTCGATTGGATAGTTTTTGCGCTGTTATATGTGGACAAACAGACAGACAGACGGATGAACCAGACGACGACTATAGGTGCTGGGTATTTATATAATTACGAACGCACCTAAAAACGGAATTTTTCGTACACGGAGAAAGAAGAAAAAAGAAACACTTACTATTCTAAATGTTACTTCTTAAAATATTCAAGAATCGTTACCAATTATTAGAATTTTAAATCATTATATAAACATTGCAAATGTTTTTGAAAGTGTGAAAATTCTCATGATTACATTTTTAAGACCTATTTTTACTTTTCATGTTTGTAGAGAGGCGTTCAAAATATCTCTCATTAAGTTTGTTTCGAATTAAGTTGCAAAATAGCAATAATGATTAAACACCTTTTTTTAAATTATCTGCTTAATCTGAGACATCACTAACCTAGCGCCCTTAAAGATTCGCCCTGGTGCCTGTGTGCTCCAGAATCCCAATCCCGTTTCCAATTATTTAAATCTGTTTCAGATATACAAGATATTTACAAGTAAATGCGCATGTCACCTGTAATCTTTCAAAAAGCTAATTTCTCGATTTACATTTTATGGTTGGATGGGACCTTTAACAACATTTCTTCTGCGAAGTTTCAAGACGCATAACACACTGAAGTTGAGTTTTTTTTAAATTTGTTATATGCAATTTGGCAGTTATACATATTTTAATCTTTTTTATCAGCGGGAGCTTCTCCTGGGGATATTTTTCAATGCACGAGTTATCAGCTGACTGCAACTTTCTTCCATATTTTTTTTATGCGTGTAGAAATCAATTAGAATTTTGGGCTGTCATATTTATTTTACTGTTAACTTGAGCATGTCACCCTTCGAACTACCTCAAAAGTTTTTTAACGGGTGACGTTTCTTCTGCATACAAGTACTCAAGCGAAACGGTGTGCTGCCGCAGGTGTTTATTGGCGTAATAGTAAAAGACTACTGTAAAATAAAGATTTATTGCCGTTTCTATTTTAACTGAAACCATCATAAAAAAATGTGAGGTGGATCAAATATTTTGGCACTTTTTTTAAAACGGTTTGAACTTAGTAAGATAGTACATAGTAACGTGTTTGTTGTTTCGTTTCGTTTGAAGAATCAAGGCTCAAACGGTGATATTAGTATTGCAAACGAATTTTAATTCGAAAATGCACACATCAGTGCAGGCAGCCTTGAATAATTTGTCTCTTTCCAATTAATGCGAACACTAACGCACATTTTTAGGTAACTGCATTAGTGCTTATGAGAACCCATTTATCAGATGATTTATTGATGGCATTTGCTTGTTTCTATTTTAGTTCGAGTGTTTTATTGATATGGAATTAGAATAACAAATAAGAATAATCGGATTAATATTACATAAGGACAAATTATCGTCAGATTAATATTACATAAGGACAAGTTATCATCAGATTACTATTATATAAGAACAAGCCAACATCAGATTAACATTATATAAGAACAAGTGGGTAAATGTGATGGAAGATAGCGCAGAAGTTTCGTTTATTGTTCCTTTCAAAACGCTTTTCCTTTAATAAATGAAAATTAAAATTCTACTGCTATATTCACTTTGAGTTAAATAATTAAAATACATATAAAGCACAAATAATAGTACAAAAATTACTTTCAGGTACATAAATATAATATAAATATATCAAAAATCATATATTAATATAATCTCCCCTTTCATTTATTAAATCCTAAAATTCCTCTTTCATTTTATTTTAACTTCCAACTCCATTCAAATCATTAAAGGATACCTTAACAAAACTTTAGCATAACCAAATTTATTTAAGTACAGTCCCTATCTTTAAAATTCGCAATAGTCATAAAACCCCTCCGAAGTTAACTGTTATAGGACCAGATGCCAGGTCTTGATTTCGATTCATTTTATCTGAACATTTTCATGACCATATATAGTTATCGATAATTGCCCGCTTTCTCCGGGCCGTTTGCAAGCTAAGCAAAAATATAATCATATCCTTATTTGGCTTGCGAGTCTGCGATCAAAAGTTCCAATATTCACTTCCCAGGCCCAAATCTATTGACAATGTACAACGTTCTAAAAATTCGTATGGGATTTTGAAATGAATTCAAGGCTAAAGGCGATAACCTGCCAATTTTTATATGTAAATCTCCATCTCAGAAAATCACAGCCAAAAATTGTAACCTTTTGGCGAATTATTCGGCGAGAATGTAATTAAGGAGAAACATGCAATGTATCTCTCTCTCCTTTGCTACTGCCTCTGAAAGATGTATTCTTAAGCTTCCTCACCTCGAATAAACATACTTCTGCTTTTAAGAACCTGGACTCGGGGCTTTTTCATATATAACAAAATGTTGTCAACGCAATACTCTACATGGATTAACAACAATATTATAATAAAGATCTTTAAAATACAAATTAAAAATATCTTAAAATACAACCGAAAAACCTAGAACGTTTTCAACCATTACAAGGCCGTCATCAGTAGGATTTAAATGTTGCTATTATTTTCTTTGCACTTATTCGAGAGCTGTCCAGAAGAAAAACATTGTAATTTAAATTTAAATATTGTACATCAGGTGAGATGCCAGATAAAGTTATTCAAATTTTCAACAAAAGGAGCTTTCATCTGTTATGTAGCAAATATCTCCATACTCCATACGATATCCATGGTTTAAACTGTTTTTTAAAAAGTTAAAATTTAAACAAAATAATACAGAAAAAAACTAGGAAAAAACAGGCTATGGTTTCATCGGCAGTGGGTTACATTTCAAAAGCAGTCAAGATTTGAAAAAATGTATATAAAATATGTATTAGTGGCAGTGGGTTTCGACTAGAACAGTGAGAAGCAAAATCAAATGTTAAAAACTCGTTGGCTACATATCACATGTTTTCCACCAGACCCTACGCCACATTGTTAAATGACTGCCTCAAAGAGAAGCATTTTCGCCGATCCCAACCGTTATAGCAAAAATTTGAAACTGCGCATGCGTGGGGGCTTAGATTGAAATTCTCTTACTAGAAAACATGTACGTACAGGGTTACCAGCTTGGCGCTTTTATCATATCAGACATGACATTTTCATCCCATCAACATTTTTTTTCAAATTTTTCAGTTGATTAGCAAAATTTCTCTAAATGTTGTAATAAGCCAATGGTTTATAATAAATAAAAGTACATCTACCATCAATTATATATTTTACACTTATTGTTTAGTTATTTTAAATCACCTGCAAAATATATTTTTAAATAATTAAAAGTAATTTGGTGAAAGTCCATGTAAAATTTTATTGATTTCAACAGAAGGAACTGCATATTATTTAATATAATTCATTTATTAAACACACAACTTTATTTAATATTCTATTTTTATTTGTTTTGTACTTTTCTATGTCAATTACATTATTTTATTTTTATTGACACACAACACTGCTTTAGAAATAGCTTCATGTGATTTTCTTAAAATATTTAATACTAATGCAATTTTTTATTACTCAACAAATAAAGAGTTAAATTTTGCAAATGAGCTATGAATGAGTAATTTAAACGTATTACTAATAAAAATGTTGCTGCAAATACATATTATTTTTTTCCACACTTAATAATAAGAAGAATTATTAACTTATTTTTATTTTTACTTTATATATTTAGTTTTTTTTTAACATAAAGTTAAAAATATATCCTTTTAAATCTTGCATGCCAAAATAGTATATTTTTAAAGAAACAGTATTAATTTATTTTAAGCAGTACATATAAATTTAAATGTAATAGTTTATGACTTTTACAAATTTAATATTGCATTATTTTTTAACAACCTATTCCACTCTTTTGTATAATTTTACTAAATATTAAATGCATTTTTTATTGAATTTTATTACTATGGCCTTCCTTCCTAAATACAACTTCTTGGAACTGTTTTTTTTTATTATTATTATTCAGTTAAAAGCTATTAAGATAATTATAAAATTCTTTGAATAACCAATTATGTTTAAATTACTGGGCGGCACAGTACAGTTTTCTTTCTCTTTTCTTTTTTTCACTCTTTATTAATGTAAATTATCAGGTGTAAATGTAAATAATCAGTTTTGATCTTATTTAACTTTTTAATGGTAAAATATAATTATTTTAATTTTTTTAATATTTTTCTTATGTTTTTATTTTAACTATACCTCTCTTTGCTTTTTTTTGTGTGTGTATGGATGGAGGGAATGATACTATTTGAACCGAAAATAAGCTAACATCAATATCATTTATACTTCTTTAGATTTTTTTCAGTTAATGATTAACATGATATGATGTTTTTATCGCATTATAATTGTGGTGTTTAAAAATGAAGAAAGAATTGATATGATATGAAACTGTTTTTAGGGATACATTCAAATAAATAGTAGTCTTATCTTATAGCGGTGATCTTTCTCTTTTATTTCACTTCGTATATAAATTGTACCTTAACCCATTTATGCCTAGCGTCCCATTTTTGGGACGTTTCGAATTTTAACAATTTTTCATAATTTTCTTCTTCTTTACAACATGAAAATTGTATGAAGTAATTGTCTATAAATGTCTTTATCTATTACCGAGAGATGACAGCATAACACTGATATTTATTTGCTTAAATGAAGGCCTTTTTTCGGTGTTTATAGGTTTTTCATTTTTCAAGATAGCGAAATGTAAAAAGCAAGTTTATTTGTATTTTTTGTATCAAGGATCCAAATCAATAAGTCATAATCTTAGCTTGTAGACTTCTCTAAAATACGTATTTTTTTAAATTGCGAAATTATATGTTCAAGCTTATTTTTTATGCATCTTTGTAAAGTACAAAATATAGGCGTCAGGCGCAAACGGGTTCATATTTCTATTAGCCAGTTAGGGGACAGTTATTTATGTAAAGTCCTTTTCAGGATGATTTTGAAATAAAGTGTTTTCTAGCCTCACATGCGATTATTTTTAATTTATTTCTTTACAGAGATAAATTACAGAGATAACTATATTTTTTTAATAGTTCTTAAAAATACTAATTATAGTATATAATATACAATTTAAAAGCTTAATTTATATAATTTAGACAAAACATATAATCATGCATTTTTCAACATATGGATATTCCCATATGTAGTACGTTTACATTTTATCAAATAAATACAATAATATTTTAGCGTAATTATTTTTAGTATTTTTTCAGTTCATTTTGCAACATTTTAAAGTGATTTTAACAAGAAATTTGAGAAAACAAAAATTCAGGCATTAATGGGTTAATATTATGTAACATCATTCATCTATCAAAAAAATAAAAATTACTTTGCAAAGATATAGATTATTATTAAGAGTTTTTTTTTTAAATTTAAAATCGAGTTCATTTTAGCTATATCATTATCAAATTAATTTATAATACACATTAATTAGATAATTAATTATTTATAATTAATAAATAAGCAATGATTAGATATTCCAATTAACTAATTTGATTTAATGTTTTGTTTTCAAATTATTTATTAATAGCATATTATTATGTAATTTTCATACAATTTATAAATAATTATAGCATATTTGAATATGAAATAATAGAATATTGAATTATGTTCTATTGTTATGAATATTGTTTGATAAAGATAAATTATTATATTTTGTAATTTATAATTATCAAATTTTGTTGTTGTTATATTTTAAAATTAAATATGTCACTGTAATTTATAGAAAATTTGTTTGATAATAACAAATTATTATATTTGATAATTTATTATTAAAAACTGTAATGATACAATAATATTAATACTTAGATTATTATCAAATTATTATTATTATTTTTTTATTATTATATTAGTAATGTAATGCTATCCATATATTTCAATAAATGAAATTTTACATATCAATATTTCATTGAAAATTAATGATAACTTATGATATTTATTTATAAAATATTATGTTCTTTAGACAATAAAGAAGATAATATTTATTATGAATTACACCTGTTTTATTTATAATGAAAATATTTAATGTCGATAATAAGTAAATACCATAAACATTATAAAAATATCAATAATGATCAAACATTTCAGTAAACCATTTAATGATTAAAATAAATAAATATATGTATTTAAATACTACATAACAGCATTTTTTTTTTTTTTTTTACAAAATATTTTAAAATTTATTGAACAGTTAATTAAAAAAGTTATAATTATATAATAATTCATAAAATAGTATTTCAACATTTTATAGTATGTACTATAAAGTATCTCTCTATAACCTATATTGCAATACTATAAATTTATTTATCTAGTATAGATAATATTTATTATTTATAAGTCACATGAAAGTTGATGACAGAAGAGAAGAGTCAAAACTGTTTAAGAAAATATTTTTATCATTTTTGACTGGAATATACGTATATTGTTCAGGCAAATTCATTATAAATATCAAATCAAATAAGTTTACATAAGCTCTACACTGTATCACCGTTTCACAAGAACAAGAAATTGAAATATTTTTTCGAAAGCCAAAAAGTAATCGCCAATTTAGCATGATGACATGTAGCAACCTCGGTAACCCTGTACAAGTTTTCTAGTAAGAGAATTTCAATTAAGTCCCCACGCATGTGCAATTTGTTATTTTTGCTATAACGGTTGGGATAGGCGAAAATGCCACCGAGAACATAGTAAAACATGCAAAATGCTGTTCGTTGAAAAAACCAAAAAAAAAAAAAAAAAAAAAAAACAATCACTCCAACAACTCAGCCACGTTGTCACAACCAAAAATATGAAACACAAAACAAACTAAACAACGCAGAATCCATCTTCCAAACCACCAATCCAAATTCATTCCAGGTCTGTTGCCAATCCGACACAGCGCATCATTATAAAACCGTCCTTAAACTGGTTTTAGGCAATGTAAGTCATTCACTGACGTCGAAAAGCAAACGATCAATAATGCAGAAAGTCTGCAAAATCTGAATAGCTTTTTTTTTTAAATAAAATTAAGAGGAATATTTTTTTGTAATATAGATTACTTTTAAAATGAAATAATTCCTTTTGAAACAGGTATTTACCTGTACAAACTCTACAAAATCGAAATATTTGACTGATAATGATATTAATATATACACGTTTTTAAATGTTGGAGGACCAGTGAACAAGCTGATTAACATTAAATGGAAAACTATTACGTTTATCGTAGATTGAAATCTGTACTTTGTTACTTATTAAAATTTTTTTATCAAGGTAATCAGCTTCCAATCCATTATCATTTGTTTTCTTTAATATCAGGGAATCATGAAATATTTCTCGAGAAATTTCATTAAGGTCACTATTGAAGTTTAAAACAATCAAATCGTCAATGTATCTATAAGCGAGGTTTTGAACATCAGCTGTGTTAATACTGTAATAAAACTCATAAAAAAATAAAAATAAGTTAGCAGCTGTAGATGAGTAGCTAGTACGCGTACCAATCCCACTGATTTGTAAGTATATTCCTATATATGTTGCGATTTTTTAGAATTTGTACAGATAAACACATGTTTCAAAACGAATTATTTCATTTGAAAAGTAATCCATATTACAAAAATAATGTTCCTCTTAATTTTATAAAAATATATTCAGATTTTGCAGATTTTCTTCATTACTGATCGTTTGCTTTTTGACGTCAGTGAATGACTCATATTGCTTAAAGCCTGTTTAAGGGCGGATTTATGATGATGCGCTGTGTCGATTGGCAACAGGCCCGTAATGAATTTGGATTGGTGGTTTGGAAGATGGATTTTGCCTTGTTTAGTTTGTTTTATGTTTTATATTTTTAGTTGTGGCAACGTGGCTGAGTTGGTGTATTGTGGTTTTTTCCCAACGAACATAATTTTGCATCTTTTACTATGTTACAGGTGAGGCATTCATTTAATAATGTGGCGTAGGGTCCGGTGGGGGAACATGTGATATGTAGCCATCGAATGTTTAACATTTGATTTTGCTACTCACTATTCTGGCCGAAACCCACTGCCACTAATACATATTTTATATACATTTTTTGAATGCCCGGCTGCTTTTGAAATATAACCCACTGCCGATGAGGCCGCATCCTGTCTTTTCCTAGTTTTTTCTGTATTTTCTTGTTGAAATTTTTACTTTTTTAAAACAGTTAAATTCTTTTATGTTGTTCCGTGAGGGGGTGCGCTAGTTCAGGCTAAATATATTCTTTTGCTAGTTTATATGTATATATATATATATATATATATATATATTTGGCCAATGCCGCGGATGTTGAACATTAAATCCCATTGTGTGGCGATCGGGGAGGTAAAATTTAGATCTAAGCTATTTCAGAGTGTGAGGGAGGAGTAGCTATCTGGTATTTAGTTTGTCACTAGTACCTACTGTAGAAGCCCAGTGCGAATCCAAGCAGTGGAAAGTTTGAAAAAAAAAATGGAATTTTTTTAATTTTTAAATACTTAATTAAGTTGTAAAAAATAATTGGAATGAAAAAATGGAAAGTTTCTATTTTTCAATATTTATATAAGTTATAAAAAATAATTTTAAACAATATTAACTATTTATACATTTATGAATTTTTCATTATTCGTAATATTAATTGCGGGTTTAACGAATTTTATGGATTTTTTTAGATTGCTACACAGCGAGGTTAATGCATGCAGTGATTTTTTTTCTTCATGTCCACGAAGCACTCATACCGTGGTGATCGCAGCTTTAACGAAATTCATGTATTTTTTAGATTGCTACACAGAGAGGTTGTTGCATCCACTGATTTTTCTTTGTTGTTGTTGTTCTTTGTGTTATTTTCATGGGTGCAAAGCGCTCATACATGCCTAGGTGCTCGCGGCTTTAGTGAATTTCGTGCATTTTTTATATTTCTACACAGTGAGATTGCTGCCTCCAGTGATTTTTTTTCAGTGGTCACGGATTGTTCATACATGCGTTGGTGATCGCAGTTTTAACAGATTTAATGCATTTTTGAGATTGTTGCACACATACCGCGATTTTTTTTAGTTTTCATGGACGCGAAGCGCTCATGCATGCGTTAGTGATCGGTTACATGATAAAACTAGTTGTTGGGGGCCACCATAATACTTACCCATCATGAATACACATAATATAAAATATGAAAATAAAACATGTGTGTAAACTATTATTAAAATGCATTGCAATTCTAAAATAAAATTTAAACGTGTATATTTAAATATTTTTAACAAAACCTGATTGTATTACAATGAGAGTCTATGGGAATTTGGCGAAATATCAAAGATAGCGCCAAGTTGGCGTCACTTTTGGCAAAAAAATTTTATTGCCAGATTTGGCGATAAACTTGGCGGTATTTAGCGATAGTTTGGCGATAGTTTTTTGTCGACGGGATAATCGAGTAGTACCGAATTGCGTAAAAGAAACATACCTATAACACCAAAAATGATAATCATATTAACTAATAGTTTACAGGGTCGGAGTATGTTTTTCGGAATCGCCAGTATCTGAAACGTGTAAATCCAAAAAAAAAAATTTTTCGATTTTTAAAACGATTACAAGACTTACCCTATACTACGTTTGATGGGTAAGTAAAAAAAATACTGATTCACAAAGTTTACAAAGTTTCGCAAAAACAAGACTGATATTGTTAAAAACGCGCGTTTTAAATCCGCGAAATTTGCTTCATTGTGTTTGTGGAAATCGGAAAAAATATTTGATAAATGTACGTAAAATACTTATGTACGCATTTTGTAAATGATTCAGAATCATCATTGAGTTATGTGCATCAAAAGAACACTTTGCGTGATGCAGTCGGTCGCCGCTTCCAAGACATTAAAAAGCCAGTATCATTTGGATATCTGAATCTAGCGAGCCAGTCAGAACGTCTTGGGATCTGGAGAGAGTAGATATTGTGAATATGACTGCCGCACTAGCTTTCAAATAAGATCGCTAGAGTCATGTGATACTCTTTTCGTACACCTGCATTCGTGCATTACATGAATCAAGCGGTCTGAAAAAAGAGACACGTGTAACGCATCGCGCAGCCTGCCTTTATATACCTGACGTCCGTATCCAGAGCTGCCGGTATTTCGATCCCGCCAGAATGTCAGTACATGCAGTCATAAATGCCGTCAGCGTATGAATTTTAGCCTTGATCCTGATTGTATGCATAAAGTTAAACCGAAATTCAATTTTTTCGGATACACAACGACATTTTGGATTTATATTACAATATATTAAATACCTACTGTTACAACAATGAATTTCCTCACGGTATTTTTAACAAATAAACATTAAAAACACAAAACATTCTTCACAGAGCGCTGAAGTAAATACCGCCAGCAGACGAATTTTAGCCTCGATTCCAGGTCGCGTGCATAAAGTCCATTGCTTCCGTATAACTTTTCTTCATTGCAAAAAAATGTTTTTAACAGGTTGGCAGTCACTTAAAATTAGCCATCACAAGTCACTGTCAGGTCAAGGTCAAGTTGACTTCTTTTTGGTGATGTAATGACTCCAAAACACTCTTTTTAAGTGACCTTGTTCTTGATCTTTTTACTTTGTTTTCTACAGTTTACGTGAACTACTACACACCAGCTGCAAACATTTTAAATAAATATACAGTAGTACCTCGATTCTCGAACACATTTCTTTACAAAGAATTGTTTAATAACCGAATCAAATTTTAGCATAAGAAATAAGAAAAATACGATTAATTGATTCAAACTTCCAAGTTACTTCATTTATGTACTGATTTCAAAGAAACTGTATTCTACAATACAGTAAAATATAAAAAGACATTTCAGAAGTGTACCTAAAATGAAACAATACCAGTTTTATATCATTTTTATAAAAGTTTAATAAAAACCGTAACCATATTTTTATTGGTGAAACTTCGAATGACTTGTGGGATTGACGAGAAAGAGGAAGGTATCCATTCTTATTAATTTTTAGATCTTTTAGACTAGGGATGCACAACCTGTGGCCCGCTATGGGTTAAGTCGTGGCCCGCGATCACAATTTATATAATTTTTTCGTTTTTTTGACACAATTTATAACTGGAAAAATTCCAATTTTTGTCCATATGTCGTAGGAAAAAATCGCGAATTTCGTCAGTTTGCCCCGGGAAGAAATTGCAAATTTCATCAGAGCCAATTAAGAATCGCAAATTTCGTTGATCGAGTTCGGAAAAATTACGAAATTTATCGATGAGCCGCAGAAAAATCTCAAATTTCGTTGATCAACTGGGGAAAAATCTCGAGTTTTGTCAGTTTATCGCGAGAAAAAATCGCAAATTTCGACAATTTGCCGCTGAAATAATTGCAAATTTCGCAAGAGTCAGTTAAAAATCGTGAATTTCGTTGATCGGACGCGTTAAAAATCGCGAATATTGTTGATTTTGTAATCCTTGATCGGTTGCTGAAAAATCGCGAGTTTTGATAGTTGATCGTGAGAAAAAATCGGAATTTTGTCAATTTGTCGCGGGAAAAATTACAAATTTCGTCAGAGTCAGTTAATAATCGCAAATTTCGTTTATAGGGCGCGGAAAATTTTCGAATTTTGTTGATCGCGAGAGGAAAAATTGCGAATTTTGTCGACTCTGTGCGGAAAAGTCTCAAATTTCTTTAATCCGGCATAGAAAAATCGCAAAATTTGTCTATGAGGTACGGAAAAATTGCAAATTTTGTTGACCGGCTGTGGAAAAGTCGTGAGTTTCGTCAGTTTATTTCGAGAAAAAATGTCGAATTTCATCAATTTGTCGTGTAAAAATTACAAATTTCTTCAGAGTCAGTTAAGAATCGCGAATGTCGTTGATCGGACGCGGAAATATCGCGAATTTTGTAGAAGAGTTGCAGAAAAATTGCAAACTTTCTTGATCGGCTACGGAAAAATCGCGAGTTTCGCCAGCTTATTGTGAGAAAAAATCGCAAATTTCGTTGATCGACTGGGGAAAAATCGCGATTTTGCCAATCTGTCGCGGAAGAAAATCACGAATTTTGACAATTGATAGAAAAAAATTACAAATTTTGTCAATTGGTCGCAAAAATATTGCGAAATTTGTCAATCGCTTGTAAAAAAAATCGTGAATTTTCCCAAATATTCGCGAATTTCGTGAATAGCTCGTGGAAAAAATTACAAAATTTGTGCGTCGATCCCAAAAAATATTCCATTGGTCGCAGGAAAAAATCGCAAATTTCATCGATTGTGCACGTAAAAGAAATCGCTATTTTCGGCAATTTATTGCGCGAAAAAAATTCGCAAATTACATCAATGTACATCAGGAAAAAATTACGTTTCGTCGATTGGTCATTGGAAAAAAATTGCAAATATAGTCAATCTGTCACGTAAAATATTGCAAAATTCGCCAATCACTCATAAAAAAATCGCGAATTTTGTCAATCGTTCATGGAAAAAAACTTGAAATTTTCAAAGATTGATCGCAGAACAAAAAAGTCGCGAAATAATTCGATCGGGGGCGGAAAAAATCGCAATTTTCGTTGATCCGTTGTGGAAAAAAAATCGCGAAATTTGAAAATGTATCGCTGAAAAAAATCGTAAATTGCGTTAATTTATCGCAGGTATCTCAAATTGGTTGTTTGAAAAGATTGCAAATTTTGCCAATGGAAAATTACCGCGAAATCTGGCAATAGGTCGTTGATAAAAAATCGCGAATTTCGTCAATCAGTCGCACTTGATTGACAAAAGAAAAAAAAGCGAGTTTTGTTAATAGTTCGTAGAAAAAATATAGCATAATTAGTCCACCATATCTTGTTATTTCAAAAATAAGTTTCCTTTTATTTTAAAAGAAGTTATTCTTTTTTAAAAGAAGTTAAAAAAATTTAAAAGAAGTTATTTTTTTAAATAATTTTCAATAACTTTCAATTATTTAGAAATTTTGGGTAATTTTTTTTTCAAGTTACCATTTGTGAAGAAGGAACCGTTAGTCTTCATAAAGTGTTGAATGGTTATTCATACAGATACGAAGAAGCCCTGCATTCCTTCATACAATTATTTATTTCCGTTTGTTTATTTTTATTATAGACAAAAATAATTATTTATCAAGAATAAAGACTTATTACCCTCCTACCTCTCCGATATAGAATTTTCTCTGTGTTACTGATGTGGCCCTCGACAGCCCAAACATTTTTGTAAGCGGCCCTTCTCTTAAAAAGGTTGTGCACCCCTATTTTAGACCATTGGGTTAACTCGTTGATTTTTAATCTGAAAATGCTCGAAATTTATCCGCACAGGGATCGATGTATCTCAGAGGTTCCCAAACTAACACACAACCTTAAATTTTGAAAGCTCTTCGCAAACCACCTATTATATGTGAATAATAGGGATTTTTTTATACACTTGTGTACAAAATTTAAGGACGAGAGAGTTTTTCGAATGCATCGTCGTCTTGCAGAAGTTTTCCACATCGACCAAAATCATACCATAAGATCTCCAAGATGTGAAAATATGGAACAAGTGATTAAAACTATTTAAACAATCCGTTCTGTTGCCTTATGTGGCTTTTATGCTAATTTATCTGCTACGTTCTTAATTTTTGCACACCAGTGTATAATCTCCCTTAAGAAAAAATGATCTTTTATACAAAGCACAGATGCGAAAATAGTAATAGATATTATTAATGTGAATAATCGCAATAACATCACAGTATAGTAATAAAACATAAATTTCTTTTAATAAGCATGGAAAATTGCCTTTATTAGTAATCGCATTGAAAAAAAAACAGTTTAAAAGGCAATGTGATTGATAACATTGTTTTACTCAAACGAGGTAATGTATATCAGAGTGAACTTTAAGTCGCTAAATACACGAATTTTAGTAAAATACTGTCATTTCATGAGTGGTTTACCTATATTATTTTTTCCTTTAAAGGTGTAACATACACTATTTTCGATATATTTCCGCAGAAATTACATTTAATAAAATACGTTGGTGACCAAAATTAAGATCAAGAACACGTTTTTGACAGTAATTCAATAAAGCTATCACTAAATTTGATAAAATGTTCATCATATATATTTTAGGGAATGAGTATTATAATGTTAGCATCCAGTTTTAAATAAATGGTGTTTTGCCTAAGTTTTGAAACCGAACTAGAAATTTGAACGGTAACGCATCTGAGAGTTTTGGATTCAGTGTTGGGATTATTGCATTAAAACTACCAAAATTGACTAATTTCAGTACAGAAGAGTTCTTATAATCATTTAGACGATTCAATGAGATGGAGATCTGCTGGCAAGCTTGAAGCTAGATAATCCTAAGCGGAGGGGGTTCGATGGTTACAAGTGGCAGTATCCAGTTTGTGGAATCAATTCCAAACGAATGGTACTATCATGAGGAAGCCCGGCCAGGTCCGCCCAAGAGCGATGACGCCAGCACAGTATCGTTACTTCACATTAAGTACACGAAGGCATAGACAGACGTCGACAACAGATCTTTTTCGTGACTTTTCTGCTTCGTCTGGAGCAATATTCTACAGCCAAACTGCATACAGATACACAGAAGAGAGGACCCTTTACGACCAGCATTGAGTGATGTGTCTCGCTCTGAGAATATCACACGAGAAAGCCCGTCTGTCCTGTAGCAAAATACACCACAATTGGAATCACCAAGAATGGGGCGTGTTATTTTCACTGATGAGCTAGATTTAGCAATCAAAGTTATTCTCGACGAGTCTTCATCTGGAGAATCTGCAGCCCGCTATCATCCCTCCAACGTGAGGAAAATCGACCACTTAAGAGCCCACTTTAGTCACGGCAAAAAAAAAAACAACGCTAATGTAAAGTCTATGGGGCCGTTATTTTCAAATTTCTCTCTTTGATTTTAATATTTTTGAATGATTTTTGTTGCATAGGATAGCTGAGGACAATCTACAACCGGGCTAGTTTTTACTTTTTCCATTTTGATTATAGTTTTTTTTTAATATTAGCATACTTTCAATTTCGGAACTGGTTCAAACTGGTTCCAAAAGTAAAAGTATTTTTTAAAAAAATCTGAAACCAAAATCAAAAAAGTAAACACTAGCCCGGTTGTAGATCGTCGTCAGCTATCCTATGCAACAAAAATTATTCGAAAATATCAAAATTCAAGTGAGTTATTTGAAAATAATTTCCCATAAGATTAACATTATCATCCGGGTCTTTTTGAGTGACTAGGGTAGGCTCTTAAGGGACAGAGGAATCCTTGTCTGCGGCGACATCATGTTGGACAATCGTACACCGCTATAGGTCCTTGATCAGATTAGTGTCCCTGCATAACGCTATAGGGATGAGGTCCTTGAAGACCATGTGAGATTTTCCGAGTGCTGCATGTCCGGATTTCCTTTTCATGGACGATAATGCGAAGCCATACAGAGCTCACATTGTTGAGGATTTTCTAAAAGAAGAGGTTATTCGTCGTATGGACTGACCCGTAAAATCTCCGGACCTTAATCCTATAGAGCATGTTTGGGAAGGACTAGGAAGAACCATTGCACGATGTAACCCCCTTACAGGACCCTGCAGACGTTAAACTTCGTGCTTTTAGAAGAATAGGATTTATTGCCGCAAGACTTTCTCGAAACCCTCATTAACAGTCCAATGGCTCGTTGTGTGGCTTGTATTCATACGCGATGGCCACACTCCATATTAGACGGATCGTTTCCGAGATATAATGCTTCATGGTTTAAGCGTTTTCTATTTAACCTGTATCCTAACTAAAAATTCACATGTTTTCCATATTGTTATGTCGCGATATGGTTTCTCATACTAATGTGTACCTAATTTCATCGCAATAAACCAATTATGTTCAAAGCTGGAATAGCATAGTTGAGGTTTATTCTAACAGGGCGAGAAATGTCGACATCAGGACTCGAACCTGGATACGTTGGCGTGTCATGCCAAAGTTCTACCTTTTGAACTATCTGGACGGTACCTGGCTGACGTAATTCACTCTTATTGTCTTGACATTCTTTATCTTTACGTGGCTTTTAACTGCAACAGTAGTTTAATTCATCCGAGCTATAACTATAGCATTTACGTGATGAAATTGTGTGATTGCACGGAAACTTCTATATACCATGTAATTAGGTCATAATGAAGAGAGGCAATTTTTATTTCAACTAATTTGCTTACCGTAAAAATACTTAACAAGATGCTCACTGTAGAACAGGGTGTGAATAGCATTTATTGTACGGGTATACACAAAAGAATTCGGTTACGATATTGCCCATGGGCTATAATTGTTGGATGTGCGTTTTCAGTTGAGTGTTTAAAGATAACTAATTTTTTGCATATGACTTGTGTATAAATTCTATAAATCATATACATGATTCCACAAAGGAATTCATTTTCGTTTATGGGAGGAAATTGCTGAAGGTGAATTTTCAACTGCATTATGCGTTTAATTGAATTTTAGCAAACAATATTATTATATATACAAATATATAAATCATATACAGAGCTTCACAAAAGAATTTGAATACTCTTCCTATTATATATGGTAGTTGTTGAATATGATTTTTAATTGTGCAATGCGTTTTTCAAATTGTTTACTTACATAATATGTATTTCCTTGTTTAAGAACCTTATTAAGGGTGTTCTCAAATCCAAAAAGGCAACTTTCTGATATAAGTTTTAATTTATTTTTGTTCGAAAATGCATGAAACTAGCTGGTGTTGTTGTTCAGAAACTATGTAATTGAGCTGTATTTTCCATTTTTTTGCAAACGCAATAGCTCTTTCAGAAAATAGTGTCAAAGCGGGCGTTTTGAACCGAATTTCCGCGCGAAGGCAGAAAGAGCACTCAAGAAAGGTCGAAAAGCGTGTTTGTCACGTGATCGAAATCACTTATAACTCAATAGGTAATTGATTGATCAAAAAATGGAAAAACAGTTCAATTCCAAATCGCTTCCATGGCCAGGCTTTCCAGTTTTATACCTTTCCGTTAAAAAATGAATTTGTAAATGTGTCAAAACGTTTTGCGCTTGTTCAGCAGATCAGTTAAGAACAGCCTTAAATAAAGGAATTTCATTACAGTATTCTGAATGTATTGGAAAATGTTTCACAATCTATGCTTAAATCATGATTTGCCTTTCTTGTTTTTCATAAATACATTTATAATGCATTAAATATTAGACTGGACTGATTAATGTTGCCTAATTGAGTTTGTATAAATTATATTACATGTTTTCTATTTAATTTTATTATTTTATATTTTCATCTGTCTGCTTCTTTAAAAATTAAACTGATGATATGATTTTTACGTTCCAGATTTCTTCACAGTTATTTGAAGAATTTTTTTTTTTTTTAAATACAGATTAAGCTTGCAATTTTTTGCTACATACGAGGTCTATCTGATAACTATCCGACGTTCATTTCTCCCGCTCGCAGTAGTGATTCTAAAGACTTCGCCACTTTTGCACTTTTGAAGGAGACAGCTTAAGGGTGCTGGTCACTCAGCTTACGATTTCCCCTCACTAATGTAAAGTCTATGGGCATTGGATGCATTCGTATGTTTAAAATATCTGTTCGGGAATTTAATATTTTTAACTTCTATTTTTTGCGTACATTTCCTAAAAGATGTCTTTTTTTTTTTTTTCTTAGTTCTCAAAATATTTCTAAAGTATACACTTAATTTTATAGGAAGTGTTAAAATTTTACTCACAGTTCGCCCACTTTTAACACATGAAATATTAAATTCAGCATAGATTTTAGAAATATTTTGAAAATTAAGAAAAAAAAGATACCTCCTTCAAGAAGAGTATACAGAAATAAGATGTTAAAAATATGAATTTCCCGAGAAGATATTTTAAATAGACGAATGCATCAAAAGTCCATAGAATTAACATTATGGAGGAGAATTCCGAAGCTAAGTGACCAGCCCCCTTAAGGTTCCGCTGCACTGAATCTGCCCGATCGCGAAATCCCATGTTAGCCTATGGGAAAACTTTCAAGCGCGATTACTCATTACCTAATATAATTATTAAAATACCTCTTTCGCCATCAGAAAGCAGACGTCAGATTTCAATGATGTGCGTTTTTAAAAATTATCTCCGTAAATTTTAAGTACATAAAAAATCCCTATAAACTTTGAAATTTCTATTTGATTAAATTTTATCATCTTCCTAAAAATACTTAAAATTTATGTAGACAATTTTTAAAAAAGCACATCATCTGCATTTGACGCCTACTTTCTGATGGTGTAAACGGTATTTTAATAATTATATTAGGTAATGAGTAATCGCGCTTGAAAGTTTTCCCATAGGTTAACATGGGATTTCGAGTTCTGGGAGTTTCAGTGCAGCAGCGGCCCCTTAATGCAAAAATTCAAGCATGAGCATAATTAACGCTCATGCTTGAATGCTTTCCAGTTAGCCAGTCTTTGCCTGCTGTCCTCCGAGTGAGGTGCTGTCATGCGTCTTCGTCGGATTTTGATTTCTCTCAAGATGGCTGAACGGGTTGAACAAAGGTGCTGCATCAAATTTTGTCAGAGTTTGGTGATTCTCAAAGGGAAACAATGCGCAAGATTCATCAGATGTCGTAAGATTCACCAATGCTTCTGCTCATTCATCGCACCTGATTCAGACTTTCTTGGCAAAACATGGAATTCCAGTCGTTCGCCAACCTCCCTACTCTCCAGACATGGCTCCTTGTGACTTCCGGTTGCTTCCAAAATTGAAGGCGCCATTGAAAGTATTTAATTTTCTATCCGTTTTGAGAGTAGAGATGAAATATACAGAATGCGGCAGAGGAGTTCAGAAGTGTTTTCGGCAGTAGAAGGAACGGTGTGCTAAGTGTGTGGAAGCGCAAGGGGCTTACTCTGAATGGGACTGGGGTCCCAATCCCGTCAGGTAACTTATATGTTATTTCGGCCAAAGGTCGGATACTTTACAGACAGGCTACGTACAAAGACGCAAACAGTCCTCTTCTTTACATTCAAGTGTTCAAGTTCTGCCTTCTGTTGAGCTTTTTAGCAACTATTTATTTTTTATCCAAGGACAATGAATCAGTTTTTTCTAACACTAGTTATTAAAGAAATAAAACTATAAACACCAATATTGCCATTTGAAACGTAAATTCAGATTTGTTTTGAAAAGCATTAAATAAAAAAAAAATTGTTCAAATTCTACCTTCCGTTCAGCTTTATAGCAACTATTAATTTTCTATCCACGGACATATATCAGCTTATTGTGGGACTAGCTATTTATCAAATAAAACACCAATTATTGCTATTTGAAACTTAAATTTAGATTTATTTTGAAAAGAAATGAATTAAAAATAAATTATTTATCGTGATTTTCTTAATCTGCTTTATAGACTCAAAAAGTATTAGAAACTAGGACTGTGGCAGCCTACGGACTTGATCTGTTACACTCGTACTCTGCGGACATGGACACACAATGTTTATGAAAAAATAATATATTTTATTATTTTATTAATGACATGTATTGTATGACTATACTACACCCCATTTTCCTTATTATATATTTATAACTGCAATTATTTTTCAATAAGTACTTCATGACATCGTTTAATACATTTCTAGGAGTATGACCTATTATCAAAATTGGTTCACGCATTCCAAAGTTACTGCCCAAAAATATGCATATAAATAAAGACTCAATCCAAGTAAAAACTCTTTTACCGTGTCTTTAACCCTTTATGTACTGAATTATGAATTCATGAAAATTTTATCTTCTAAAGCATTTTCGTGAATTGTTTAAACTACATTAGAAGACTTACATAATCATTTAATAAATTTTAAAAGGATTTTAGAACGATTGGGGGATTTAGAAGGATTCATTAAATTTGAATTTATTGGGATTTCGTGCAATATTTATATTCCCACTCAAATCTTTTATTTTAAATATTTTTCTTAGTATTTTGTAGAATTAGGAAATATACAAACATAATGTTCTTACAGTAGAAATATAAAAATATTTCCGAATTGAAAAAATCCCCCAACGCCAAGAAAGCTAAAAAGATGCAAAGGTAAAAGAAATCATCCTTTTAAAAATATTTTTGTTTTGTGTAACCTGTAATGTTTTTGGAACAAGATAAAGTAATGCATCTATAACTCATTCTAAACTGTATTACAACTAATCGATGTATTAAATGAATTTTCTAACAAGTTATTTTAATGGTACTTCATATGGTTCGTACGCCTCCTTGAATTTTGCAGACCAGAAAATTTTTCGGCACCAATATTATCTTATAGAAAATCTCTTCTTAAAAGAAGACGAAATATCTTAATATAATTCTATCTTTCTTTTCAAGTTTTTAAAATTAATTTAACTTTAATTTCTCTTAATTATGTAAAGCATCTATGCTAGTAAAATCTTCAGTTTTTCCTATTTTAAGTAGCTGTAAACAACTACGCCTTTATTTTTTCCCAATGGCTCTTAAATATAATGTAAGACATCACAATATTCAGACTGGGTGTGAAGTTGATGACAACTAGGTAACCAACCCCTTAACCGCTCCTTCACAGTTCAGCACTGTTCAGCGCGCGCGTTTAACCTAAATTTCTTTTTCTATAAAAATATAGTTTTCCTGGAGAAATAACGGTATCCGTACCAACCATGTACTTATAAGTACCGTCAGTAAATAAAGGGTTAAACCAGTTAAGTATATTTTTATTCCATTTTCAATACCTTCAAAGTTTTAAAATATTAGGGTTTTTCTTTTTTTTTCTTGTCCGCATTCTGACTCTCACAAGAATGGTAGGATCGAACGAAATTTGAAAGGGTCAATCCATTTCAAGTGGTCCAGAAAATGTCATATTCGTTGCTCGACCATTTTTAAAAAATCTCAAATTTTTTGTACAACAACCCTAACATAATGGAAGTTCAAAATGAATATTATTTTAATTTTATTAATTTTTGTTTGTGCATGGCGGCCATCTTTGTTTCATCGTCTGCAGCAATTTTCTCACAAGAAGGGTTTACGGAAGTAAATAACTCGTCGTTTATTTATCCAATACAAGTGCGGATTAAAGCAATTTGTACAGAATACATTGGGCTAAAAATTTGGTAATGGAGTAGTTTCCGAAACTAACTGCTTATTGGTAAAATTTAAGCATAAAGTTTCAGTTTTTTTCCAAAATTTGTCCGTTTACAAGAGGAAATTTTCCTAGGAAGGAAAACTGTCAACATGACATAATTTTTTTTTACAAATAGGCCGAAAGTACTTGTACTCACACGCCGAGTTCCAGATCTGGGACTTACTTTCTCTTTGCTAAACAAAATCCCAAATTTTTCAAAAATGACAAAAATCGCACATTTCAGGTTTTGATATCTCTGGTGGGGCACGAGATAAAAATCTGAATTTTTTTTTTATAAGAGTATTTTATGGTAGTGTTATGCACAAGAAATTTCAGGATAGAGATTTGACTACAAGCTGAGATATGGCAAGGGCAACATGTCAAAACAATACTGCCAAACTATTGTTTTGTTGTAGTCACAGCTAAGTATTTATCTCAGAGTATCATTTAAATTTATTTTTTAGATTATCTTTAAATAATAGTAACAGAAAATAAATCTTTTGCAATTAATTTAAAAAATAATTATGCCTGAGGCTTACATTTTGTATGGTTTCAGTAATTTTTGTTGTAATTTTAGTAACTAAAAGAAACCTCAGCACTTTTACATATATATATATATACAAGACCTGAGACAAAAACAGAATAGGGAAAGAGAAAAGCTGTTAATGTTGGCATACTTGTTGAGACATGATCAAACGTGTCAAAACACATTCCTGCTTGTTGGTTTAAAAACCACAATTTTAATGCTGCTTGCCAGTCCCTGAAACTTGTTCCTACCATAAGTACATTTTCCTGTAAATGAAAGATTGTGCGATGTTACCATGCATCAGCCTCAAGTAATTTTCAGAAAGTAAAGATACCCAAAGCTTTTTCAAAATTTATACTGCAGAAAAATCACATTTTTTCATAAGAAGTAAGTTAGGAATTATTAATGAATTGAGACTTGCACATAGGGATTTCAAAGTATATTTCTATGAGCCAGCTGGGCCAAGATCTTCAATCAAGTTATCAAGAGATGACAAGACTTGGTTCCTACATATAAAATTTTGAGAAACATCAAAATTGTGGTTTTTGAACCAACAAGCAAGAATGTGTTTTGACACGTTTGATCATGTCTCAACAAGTATGACAACATTAACAGCTTTTTTCCCCTATGTTCTTTTTGTCTCAGGTCTTGCGTAAAAATTTTTTTTTCTTTATGTAAAAGTGCTGAGGTTTCTTTTAGTTACTAAAATTACTTACAACAAAAATTACTGAAACCATACAAAATGTATGGCCTTAGGCATAATTATTTTTTTTATTAATTGCTAAGTTTTGAAAAGGGCTTTATTTTCTGTTACTATTATTTAAAGATAATCAAAAACATAAATTTAAATGACACTTTGAGATAAATACTTAGCTGTGACTGCAACAAAACAATATTTTGGCAGTATTGTTTTGACATGTTGCCCTTGCCATATCCCAGCTTGTATTCAAATCTCCATCTTGAAATTTCTTGTGCATAACACTGCCATACAATACTCTCATAAAAAAAAATTTCAGATTTTTATCTCGTGCCCCACCAGAGATATCAAAGCCTGAAAAGTACGATTTTTGTCATTTTTGAAAAAATTGGGATTTTTTTTTAGCGAAGAGAAAGCAAGTCCCTGATCTGGAACTCGGCGTGTGAGTACAAGTACTTTCGGCCTATTTGTAAAAAAAAATTATGTCATGTTGACAGTTTTCCTTGCTAGAAAAATTTCCTCTTGTAAATGGACAAATTTTGGAGAAAAACTGAAATTTTATGCTTAAATTTTACTAATAAGCAGTTAGTTTCGGAAACTACTCCATTACCAGATTTTTAGCCCAATGTATTCTGTACAAATTGCTTTAATCCGCAGTTGAATTGGATAAATAAACGATGAATTATTTACAATTCCGTAAACCCTTCTTGTGAGAAAATTGCTGCAGACGATGAAACAAAGATGGCCGCCATGCACAAACAAAAATTAATAAAATTAAAATAACAGTCATTTTGAACTTCCATCATGTTAGGGTTGTTGTACAAAAAATTTCAGATTTTTTAAAAATGGTCGAGTAACCAGTGCTGGACCACTTGAAATGGATTGACCCGAAAAACTTCTTAAAATATTGCCGCATTTTCCGTATTGGAAATAATTACTGCTATCATCACTTCCTCAACTACATTCGCTTAAAATAATTCAAATTCTTCAAGCCTAAATCACCATGTATTTATTGCCTGTTATTGTTCGAATTTTATTTTGATGAGGCTGTGTATTTTTAACATAGATTTTGAGCAAAGGGCAAAAATTGTTTGTATAGGGAATATTTGGGATGTTTGACCCGCTTTTTTGCTAAAATACTCGTAATATGTGTTTGGTGTTTCATATACAATACCATCTAAGTTTGCCTCAATAAATAACTAAGGATGTATAGCAGGTTGCTGTGCTGTCCAACACGACGTGCGCGGTTACCATGGCTAACTTTGAAGTCTTTCTTGGCGTCCTTTTGATTTATTCTATTATTGATTTTTTTTTTTTTTTTTTTTTTTTTTCAAAACAAAAATTGGTTTTAAATAGAGCTTTTTCGGTGCGTTCGTAATTGAAGAGCTGAATGGATGAACATGTTATGCCACATTTTCTAAAAAAATTTTTTTATCTTCTGTATGAAAGCGTTATGAGGTATCCTATCATGAGGTATCCTATATTTGAAAATTAAATATGAATAATTTTTTCTGAGAGAGTTTAGTACCATACCTGTTAATATTTTAAACACATTTTATCAAATAGAAAATAAATCATTAAAATTTGCAGCAAAAACTTTCACTTCAAATTTCTTCAAATGTAATTTTTGCTACTTAACATGTTTTTCCACTTAGCTCTTCAATTATATAAATACGTAGCACATATACTCGTCGTTCGGTCCGTCCGTATGTCCGTCCTCATATAACAGAGCAAAAACTACCCAACCGAATTGTCTGAAATTTTAAATATATAATTTTTACAAAATTTTGTCGAGTCATTTCAAATTTTATGAAAATCGGATGTATAGTTTAATGACAGAGACAGTCAAAAGTTTTCCGTTACATGACGGCCAATGGGAAAAAAATATTTCAAGTGCATTTTAATGATGTTACAGCCTTTCGAACAGAATGAAATTGATAGGCACTTATGAAGTGCACTAAAATATACATTCAGTACAATATGCGGTGCAAAAAATATTTATAAAACTAGTTATAATACGAACGCACCTCATTAGCCACGTTTGACGTGCAATTTTTAACTTGTTTATTATAGGTGGCAATAAAGGTTTTGGTTTCTTCCTCTACAAAACTTTTTGAGGTAAACCCCTCTAATGAAAAACATAATTCTAAATTTACTGCAATTTTTTTTACTATTTATTTTTACATGGCTCCTGCATCGAAGGGGTTTTATGGCTCACACTATATAGGGTGCATGTGCATCGTACAAGACGTGTGTGTGTGTGTTGCTATCTCAGCTATAGTGACGAAATGTTGTCATATCAAAAAATACTTTCAACACGTTCGTTTAAAAATACTTAAACGTATTTTAAATCCTTTTTTTTTTTAATAGGGACACACTATAAAGTTTAATATATGCTCATGAAACAGAAATTATTCAGTATTCTTAAACGTACTTTAAATCCCCCTTTTTTTTTTAATAGGGACTCACTATAAAGTTTAATATATGCTCATGAAACAGAAATTATTCAGTATACTGAAACGTACTTTAAATCCTTTTTTTTTTTAATAGGGACACACTATAAAGTTTAATATATGCTCATGAAACAGAAATTATTCAGTATACTTAAACGTACTTTAAATCCTTTTTTTTTAATAGGGACACACTGCAAAGTTAAATATATGCTCATGAAACAGAAATTATTCAGTATACTTAAACGTACTTTAAATCCTTTTTTTTTATTACTTTCTTCTATCTTTACAAGAAGAAAGTATTGGATTCATGAAAATTTTCGAATTCCGGTTTTCGACGGATTTACACGTTTTAGAGGTCAGAGAACCCCAAAAACATGTTTTTACAAAATGTCTGTCTGTGAGTCTGTCTGTCTGTCTGTCTGTGTGTCTGTGTGTGACACAAATTTTGTGGGCGCTCTATCTCAAGAACTAATGTACGGAATTTAATAAAAATTCATATTCAGTTAGTCCCTGATACAAATTGATGCTTATTAGATTTTGGTGCAAATCGCTCAACAGGTGGCGCTGCTATGCTGCATTATTTATGATTTCCAAAATGGCTCTATCTCAAGAACTAATGCACGGATTTTCATGAAACTTCAGATTCAGTTAGTACTTTATATGACTTGATGCTGATTCGGTGTTGGTGTAACTCGCTCAACAGGTGGCGCTGCTATGCTGCATTTTTTACGATTTCCGCAATGGCTCTATCTCAAGAACTAATGCATGGATTTTCATCAAATTTCAGATTTAGTTAGTCCTTGATATGACTTGATGCGGATTACGTGTTGGTGTAAATCGCTCAACAAGTGGCGCTACTGTGCTTCATTTTTTATGATTTTCGAAATGGCTCTATCTCAAGAACTAGCGTTTTTTACGATTTCCGCAATGGCTCTATCTCAAAAACTAATGCGCGGATTTTCATCAAATTTCAGATTTAGTTAGTCCTTGATATGACTTGATGCTGATTACGTGTTGGTGCAAATCGCTCAACAGGTGGCGCTGCTATGCTGCATTTTTTACGATTTCCGCAATGGCTCTATCTCAAGAACTAATGCACGGATTTTCATCAAACTTCAGATTTAGTTAGTCCTTGATATGACTTGATGCGGATTACGCGTTGGTGTAAATCGCTCAACAGGTGGCGCTGCTGTGCTGCATTTTGCACGATTCCTGCAATAGCTCTATCTCAAAAACTAATGCACGAATTATCATCTAACTTCAGATTTAGTTAGATGTTAACGAAACTTGTTGCTGATTAGGTTTTGGTGTTAATCGTCTAATAGGTGGCGCTGCTATGCTGGCATTTTCATGATTTTCGCAATAACTCTATCTCAAAAACTAATGCGCGGATTTTCCCTAAACTTCAGATTCAGTTAGACTTTGACGTAAGTGGTTGCTTGGTAGTTTTGTTTAACATAGGTTTTGGTGTAAAGCACCCAATAGGTGGGGCTGCTAGGCTGAATTTTGCTGCATTTACACGATTTCGTAGATAGCCATATCTCAAGAACTAATGCACGGAATTTCATATCTATAGAATCCTCATGATGGGCATAGATTGCCGTTTAATTTTGTTAGTGTGATAGCTAATTTTCAAGTATTAACATGAGATAGAAGAAAGTTTTGGGATTGGTATATCCGACTAGTTTTAATAGGGACACACTATAAAGTTTAATATATGCTCATGAAACAGAAATTATTCAGTATACTTAAACGTATTTTAAATCCTTATTTTTTTTTAAATAGGGACACACTATAAAGTTTAATATATGCTCATGAAACAGAAATTATTGAGACTAAAATGTGGCTTAACCCCTTCACGGTCGCTTAATATTTGAAAAAACCATCAAAAGTGTACCTATTTTTTTATTACAGAAATTGAATAATTATAATGTTTCTAAATAAAATATGCAATTAGTTTATTTTTAAGACGAAAAAACAATATTTTATAGCCATATTCATATTTGTATAAAAGCCATCATGCGAGAATTATGTGTCTTAACCTCTTAAGCTTCGCCTCCGATAAATGTAGGTTACTTTTTTTATTATTCAGATTGTTTGATTCCCACCACCGTAGTTTACGGCAGATAAAATGATGCGAAAATAAAGCTATTTACACTATTTAAAAAAAAAAAAAAAAACTGGTGGGAGTCAAACAATCTGAATTAAAAGATAGTAGCCTACATTTATCGGGAGCGGAGCTTAAGAGGTTAAGACACATAATTCTCGCATGATGGCTTTTATACAAATATGAATATGGCTATAAAATATTGTTTTTTCGCCTTAAAAATAAACTAATTGCATATTTTATTTAGAAACCTTATAATTATTCAATTTCTGTAATAAAAAAAATAGGTACACTTTTGATGGTTTTTTCAAATATTAAGCGACCGTGAAGGGGCTAATATTCCAGTTATCATCTGAAAGGCTTGATTCATCGGAATCCATATCAAAATGACAAAAATATTACAAATCTATGACAAATCTATGGCAAATTATAGATCGCACAAATCAAACCAGAGTGCTAAAATTCAAAGACTTCAAATGGAAATTCCAGTTCAATTTTTCTGGTTTCAGAAGTTTTTTCCAGCAATTAAATCTCCAACCCGAGAATATGACGGGCACGAGAAATAACGAACGACACCTCAGCCCGAGATATTGACGGGAGCGAGAATTAAGGGGTTAAGAGGGTCCGGGGCTAAAAATTCTCAAGAATATGCAATTTTTTTTTCTTAAAAAAAAATACTGTGTTTTTATCGTTAAATACCGCAAACCGCATGCTTTTGTCTTCATTAGATCCAGAGATATAACATATTTTGCCTTGAGAAGCGATGCATCAGCTACCCTCTGACGAGAACTTTAACTTCATTTATCTGAGAATGGACTTTTTCACGATTTGTCAACTTTAAAAGAATAAATCTAAAGTTCCTCGTAAGATATATGTATGAAGTTTTGAAAAGTATTTTATGCTACATTTCCAACAAATTGTCTTCAGATTTTTTAGTTTTGAGTGATAATTGTGAAAATATGCTAATTAATGCAAAACTTATAACAAAACTTCATTTTTTTACTTAAATTAATTTTTATAAAATTCATAATCAGTATTTTAAGAAATCCCGAAGACAAATTAAAATGACACATATTTTCTGTACACAAAAGTGTAAAAACTTTGTAAATCGAGTAAGTACTTCCATAGTTATATCAAAAATTAAGTATGTTTAAAATTTTAAAATTTATTATTATTTTTTTAAATATTTAAAATTTCTCAGATTTTTCTTTTACATGCAATATTCTTATTATATTAAAACTTATTTCAGAAAAAACATTCATAACAAAATCTCTATAGATAAAAAAAAAATAGAATTTTGAGCCCCGGACCCCCTTAAATTGATTGTAGATAACAATGAAGAATTTAGATGAGAATTAGATTTTTTAAAAATTGGAAGAAAAGTTTTCATGACCATTTTTTTGCATCTATAAGCAAATCGTGGGCTATGCTTATAAATAAAAAAATAAGCATTTGAGGCAGCGGTGTAGTCGTAAAAAACCAGAGGGTATACGCTATAGCAGAGGGTATAATATCAGAGAGTATACGATATAGTTGCGAAGGGTATATGGAATTCTCAAGAAAGTATTTAGCGTATACCACGGTATACCCACCACTAAATCCCTTATTTGAAGGAAATACTGCGAACTCCCGTTAATACGGACTTTTTTTTACTGCGTTAAACGATGAAAACATTTGAATGAAATTTCGTGGAATAAATTGAATAGGTTACCATCTTATCGTTAAAATAAACAACTTTTTTTACTCTATAATTCAGTAATTTTATTTAAAAAGCAAATTAGTGGCAAATTGCTGATACAAAAGAATAAATTACGGAGACCAAACAAAATATGTAAAGGAATCGTCATACTTGCATAATTTAATTTTAATAAAATAATCTCTCACTATTATTTGCGTTGTTTCAACAAAGGGGTTGTACGCATATAACGTTATCAACTTTTGAGTAATTTTGGACCCCCTCCCCCTCTTACGATATCATACGTTATCATCCCATGAACACCCCCCCCCCCACCTCCCTAATAATATCGTTATCAATGGCTAATTTTTTTTTTTTTTTTTAGTAATATACAGATACGGTTACATATTCGCATGCTTTATTGATTAAGTGACTAAAATATCACTATTATAAATGAAATAACACTTAAAAGAAATAGCTACTATTTAAAAATAGCTTTTTGTTACATAATGCATTCAACAATAACATGTCTTCTTGCACTTGTCCCCGCACGGGGTGGTGGTGGGGGAGGGGGGGGGGGCAGGACTGCTGATCAGCAAAACAGGTGGACAACATTCTTTAACTTTTCTTTACTAGTAAACACAAGTATTATTTCAAACATACTTCGGAAATAGTTTCTCGATCAGCAGATTATATACGTGCATACACATAGGAATGCCAAATGTTGGAGAAGTCCACATTTTGGAAATAAATAATTTTATAGTCTTTTAATTATTTTAATAATAACTTTGTATTTTCTAAAAAAAAATAGATAACAGACTATTTTGATGTAAAGAACATTTTGCAAATAAAAAGAGAAAATTTTGGTTGGATCAAAAACGATTACGATATCAAAAGACAAATTCCCCTCCCCCTAGAGATATCTTACGATATCAGACTTCCTCTATCCCCTAAATTGATAACATTATATATGCACAGCCCCAAATGATCTGTTTACAATGTTGGACAACCTCAATAAAAAAATGAACAAATTCTAACTCAGATTCAACTTCTCAAAAATGAGTCAAGTTTACCCTCAAATACAAAAATTCATAAAACTAATCCGCTCAATTGAAACTTAATTGTAAAAAGGAGCGAACTTCACTAAGGATTCAATTTTTAAGAAAAAAATTAAACAAACAAGTAAAAATTAAATTTAAAAAATCAAAAAATCCGACTGCGTAAAAAGCGAAATAATTAATTATTTCGCATCAATGTGAAACTGTTTTTGATATTACTTACCTATTGTTTTTATTTACTTGTACTGATGACTTTTAAGTTGTGTTTAATTGTTAGTTCCTATCTATAAACACTGTTTTGATGAGGCCTATAGATGTTTATGAAGGTTAGAGTTGCAGTAAAGCTAGAGATCCTACCTGCACAACTTTCAGGTTGTGTAATATTTAAACGGAGCTTCTGACTGTAAAATAGTCAATGAAACATCGTCTTCATTTTGAAAGGCCTATCCAATGATATGCCACTTAATAGGGTGCCTAAAAAAAAAAAAAAAAAAAAAAAAAAAAAATCGTCTCTACCGCCATTTTGTATTTTACGGCCGTCATTTTGAATTTATAAAAACAAAACCTATCCTATAACCATTGGACGTTTAAGACGAATCGATAGAGACCTCATTCATTAGAATTCATCCAGCCATTGGGATGTTTCGAGGATATAAAGAAATCCATCTACCCAGATACGCGTGAAACACATAACCCTTCTTGGCAGTCGGGTAATAAGAAAGAGTAAATTGTCAGAAAAAAACTACAGGGTGTCTCAAAAGTCCCTGACCCCCATTTTAAAATTCAATATAAAATCAAGAAATTGTCGTGTAGGAGTACGGTTTGGACTAAAATGCTTCTCATGATGAAAAGTTTTCTTCAAGCGAATGAAAATATTTAGTTATAAACTTCGATTATAGATGTGTCAAATTTCTGACGCTAGTGAGTGTGTAACTAATTAAGATTACTGTTATCTGATGTTATCTTTTTACTTATTTCTTGTATTTCATGTGTTTCACTTTCTACATACAGGGGTTAAAGTAATATTTTTCCTTATCTTGAAGTTTATCCGAGCTGTTATAGTTAGATATTATTGTATGAACCATCTTCATTGTATCAATGCATTCGAGCTTCCCAATCTATTCGAGAGCGCATACCACGATTAGCGAAAAAGACAGTCGTGAGCAACCCGTAGCTTTTTATTAAAGAGGATTACCAATCAAAACTCGAGGAATAGCTATTAACCCCCTGAGGGGCAAGCAATTGCGTTTGTATAATGCTGAATTCCCACCGGAAAATTAGAAAAATTTTATTTCAAAATAAGGAAAAGCGATTTTACGACTTTTTTCCACCAAAGTTAGAAAAGTAAAATTTCTTAATTTTTTTCTGGTGTAAATCTTCATTAATCGTAGGTGGGATAAAATATATCCCACCGCCCCTCAAGGGGTTAACAATTTTTTAACCTTTTACCTTTTTAGGTGTTATTCGTCCTCTTCAAGAAATTGTCGCTGACAATTTCTTGATCTGCCAATAACCAAAGTTACATGAAAGTGGTTTTGAATAAAAGATGTACAGTCGTGGGGAAAAAAAGGAAACACCACCTACTAACTCTACAAGAAATTATCATAAAAGAAAGTTACTGGCACCAAAAGATTGGACATAAAGTCTACTTTTAAATGATGTATATAAAATTTTGTTAGGAGTCTTTGCTTTTATTTATAAAGGAAGAGTTTCAATGTATTATAATTGAAAATGTCTCATATTTTTTCTATACCTGCGATCAAGTATGGAATAAGTAAGATAGGCACATTCTTCTGTGTTCACACATTAAGATTTGATTTTGATAATATTCAGTATCTTATTAGAAAAGGGAAAGTATCTTAATTAAAAACAAAACAAAAAAAAACCTGTAAACAAAATCGAAAAAGTAAAATACGGCCTTTGTAGGACCTCAAAATGAGCCAAGGGGCAAACAAAATATTTTTTTTAATCTCCCTTACGTTTAACATTAGCGAGCGTGTGTTTTCGAGTAAGTGAAGTAGCCCCTTAAGCGGAGAAGTCTTAACGAAAGTCTACTGTATTACTTTTTTTAATAATTTACTATTTATTTAATAATTTTAGACATTTCTATCTGTTTGCTTTCGTGTGTGGGCACGGGAAAAAAACATGAAATCAACTTCCCCTCTATCATTGTTCTAATGCAAAATTTAAACCTTGCTTTGTCGATTCTAAGAATTTTGTTCGTGAAATATATTTAGTGATGAAGACATTTCAAAGATTACTACAGTAATTGTAACTTAAATAAAACGGTTTCACTTGTAAACCTGATTGCAAGTGAAACTATCATATATATTGCATTTCATGCAGTGAATGCTGTCACATAGCAGCTGTCCCGCTGGTGCCTTGTGATTGCAATACCAAGTAAACATGCAGCCAAATCAAAGAGAAAAAAGTCTATAGCAGAAAACGTATAGATAGCTAAATCTTTTAAATAATTTACAGGTAAGGATTATATGTATACTATTGATTTATTTTTTAAACTAAGTTTTAAATGTGCTTAATCATTTAATTTAGTGATAAATAACGTTTTATGGCAACTTTGAATACAAATGATACATACGTGCTGGGGGAAAAAAAAGTGATAACCAGTCACTAACTCAGCTGCAAATCACCGTCGCGTTTTTAATCCTTACTTTATCAAAATGCACAAATACAATTTAGAAAGTAAACCAATAGATGAGAGAAATTTTTTGAAGACAATTTCACAGAGAAATTTTTACATCAAGATGGATGCTCTCGCTGAGGCAAGCTTCTTTAAAAATCATTTAATATTGATATAATTTAATATCAGAATCAGCTAAATATATTTTTTGCTTTGTTAAATAAACTAGAAACTTTGATTTAATCTTATTATGATAGTTCTAATTAATTATAATTTTGTTATAGAATCTTTTTAGGTGTGTTCGTAATTATGTAAATACGTAGCACCTATAGTCGTCGTTCAGTCCGACTGTCTGTCTGTCCGCATATAACAGCGCAAAAACTACCCAACCGAATAGTTTGAAATTTAAAATATATAATTGTTGCATAATTTTGTCGAGTCATTTATAATTGTATGAAAATAGGATGTGTAGTTTAATGGCTAGGACAGTCAAAAGTTTTCCATTACATTACGGCCAATGGTAAAAAATTATTTCAAGTGCATTTTAATGATGTTGCAGCCTTTCGAACAGAATGAAATCAATATGCACTCATGAAGTGCATTAAAATATACATTTATTACAATATGCGGTGCAAAAAATAATTATAAAACTAGTTATAGTACGAACGCACCTCATTTGCCACGTTTGACGAGCAATTTCCAACTTGTTTAAATGTGTGTCCATGACGTTTGACCATTCTGTAACAACAAAAATAGTCTTCGGAATTTTTTATGTGATGGTTAGTGGGATCATTATTAACAATGTGGGAAAACTTCATAATTTTTATTTCAGTTTCTTAAATGTCGGTAGTGAAAGGGTTAAATAAGAACATGCTATAATAAACTTCAATAATTCATATCCATTTCGTGACAATCCAGGTACAGTCGAACCCGGTTAAGACGCTTACGTTTAATACGCGGTTTTTTATCGGTTCCTTGAACATCTCCGATAAGGCTAATGCGAAAATATCACGCTTAATACGCGAATGGTTATTACGCGATCGCGCTTAATACGCGATTTTTCTGTTTTTTGAGGCAAAAAAATCACGCTTAAAACTCGAATTCATAGATCAAGATGAGAATTCCTTTTCTATTGCCAATTTAACAAATATTTTCTTTCAGATAAAAACCACTGTTTCCAAATAGTAATATTTGCTTATTTAATAACAGGTTAATTAAGGCGAACATTACTAATAAGAAATAGTAGTAGTTCAATTCTACCATGCTTTGTCTCGCGCTTCGTGTATGTTTTCACTTTAGTTAGAGAGAGATGATATTCAGGATGCTCAGATACGCCATAAAAATTGTTAGGATTAGAGGTTACCATTAGGTTATGATTAGAGAAACCTATTGTTTGTGAGGTTTTAAATGTATCTTATATGATTAGTATGTTTTATAATGCATATTACAAACAAAAAAAAATTATACTAATAAACTCGTTGAACAAATACGTTTGCGGTTGCGTATTTTTTTTTTCTATCTTTCTCTACTTTTTGCTAATGCTAGCAATATTTTTTACACAAAGATTAATAAGGATAGTTATTTCTTACTAGCTGTTTAACTCGTTCTATGCACGGGAGTTCATGAATTTAATTCTAAAACCAAAATTAAAAATAACTATGAGATTTAGTGAAATATTTTATTACTACTTTGCCCCCTTTTTTAATGTAATTTAATTTATCCTGTTACTATGGCAGCAGACGATATAACGATATCTTTGGAATAAGGGAATGAATAGAATAGAAAGTTTTGTTGATGTTTGTAATAAAATGTGTTTCTTTTTATTTTTAAAAATTTGTAATATTTAAGCGTAATTAAATAAGCTTTAATTATTTGCAGCGTGGTGTACGTAATATATATATATCTAATTATTTGCATGTGAGGTAAAAGAATTATCGTAATACCCGCTACAACTTTTTAACACGTTGAGTGCCATGATGACTGACACTGAAGCGCTGAAAAATTTACAATGTTTAAAGTAATTTTTAAGAAAGTATAATCCTGTAATAAATAAAAGGTCGGTAAATTTTAAATAAATGTTCAGTAATTACTTAAAACAATATATATATTTTTAGTTTGTATCATATTTTAGACGTCAGGCATCGGTGAATGACGCGTTTTTAATGGAAAGTTCACTGTCAGTCACCGGTGACTGACGTGGCGTTTAACGTGTTAATATTGCAGCGTACACTGTTAAAAATATCGTGAAAACTTACCTCTGTTTTTCAAGGCTATCTATTTTCTGACCAATAAGAGTGCTTCATAGATATTAATGTGGCGTTCTCATTGGTCAGAAAATGGAGAGCCTTTAAAAACAGAGGTAATTTTTCACGATATTTTTAACAGTGAGCCTACGTAATATGCAATGCGTCTTGCAATAGAAAAAAAAAATGTTGTGGTAAGAATTTTTTTATGGATTTTTAATTTTTGGCAACTGCTATAACGAAAACTGTTTACATTTGAAGGAAAATTGCTGTTAAATGAGTGGTTTTTTATTAATTAAAAATTAACTATAAGTTATTTCGATTCCGGATTACTTTAGTTGTCTTGGCCGTGTTTTAATACACATGTACGTAACCTTTCACAATTCTCGCTTCCAAACTGTGGATTTGTATAGCATTACAGACAGACAAACAAATTTTCATTTTTATATATTAGAAGATTATATTAAAAATGAAGGACAGATAACGGTAGTCATTATGACAAGTACTAAATGTGACTTTAATAACTGAATTGTGCTTCAAAGATTTAATATTTTTCTTTGTGTTAAAAATATTAATCTAGCAGAAGAATTATTTTTGTTATTTTACTTTTGGTTACAACGTATTAATCTACAACAAAGCCATTTTTGAATCCATATTCATTTTCAGTTATTTATTATTCCAGCCGGTCCTATAAAAAGAAACAATGAGTTAAATGTAAATACAGTTAAATTTTAATCTAAATATACATAAAAGACACAATTTTCATCAGTAAACATACAAATGAAAGCTCTAAAGCTCATTTAGATGATTAGATGTGTAAATAAGCCCGGTTCCTGCAGCATTATACAAATCACGTTCAATACGCGATCCCGCTTAATACGCGACTTTTGTCCACTCCTTTGGAATGCGTCTTAACCGGGTTCGACTGCAGATTTACAAATGTTAGGGCCAAGGGGCAAATCCGTAGCCAATGGGGTCATCACTAGGGTTTGAGTCCCCTCCAAAATTTCTGTACGGATGACTATAACTGTGCCCTTAAGGGTCCTGTCCCTGCCGGCGAAGACACTCACGAGCTAGTGCTAATCCTATGGGGAGGGATTTTTTTAATATCTGGTTTGCATTTCGACATTTTTAAATTTTTTTTTTTTTTTTTTTTTTTTTTTTTTGCATTAAATAGCCGAGGTCCGTCTCTATAGCGCACCTTGGTTACTTTTTCGATTTTGGTTGCAGATATTTTTTAGAATGACACTTTCATTTTCAGAACCGGTTTTGAAAATGAAAGTAACTTTATTAAAAATATCTGCGACCAAAATCAAAAAAGTAACCAAGGTGCGCTATAGAGACGGACCTCGGCTATCCAATGCAAAAAGAAAAATTATTTAAAAATGTCGAAATGCAAACGAGATATTAGAAAAATCCCTCCCCATAGGATTAGCATTAGCTCGTGAGTGTCTTCGCCGGCAGGGACAGGACCCTTAACTATCAGTCAAGACAATCAAGATTCAAAAATCAAAATTATGTGCTAGCGTATCTTTAATATTTGATTCCGTTAGAATGTTAAAAATATAAATGGAATAGAAAATTCCTAAAACTCTTTCAATATCATTCGATTTTTTGTCGAATTGAGCTCTGTAAAAGCAGAACGTTAATGCTGACACAATAAAATGATTACAAGAAACAGCCAATGTTTAGCCAAAATTTATGAAGGCGATGGCACATAATTTCAATGGCAAATAATTAAAATATCCAAAAACTTTGAAGTTCTGACGTATACTACTGAAAAGACACTTTTGCCTATAAAGCATTTAAAAACATACGTACAAAATGTAAAACATTAATTTTATCGACACTAATGTCTATAAGTCTATAAGTCACTGAAGATGCATATAAATGAGATTGTTCTTTTGTAATGAAAAGTCTTACATTTTCCTTTGTAATTTTCTTAAATTGAATTATTTGAATCCACAATAAAGCTTAATATAACTCTTAACATTCGCCTCCATTCAAGTAATAATAATAATAATAAATCATAAGACATCAATAAAATTCATGGCCCCAAATCCCCCTCCGAAATATTTTTCTGGCTACAGCCTTGCCAAGGAGAAACTAGAAAAATCGAAATCATAAAACCTTTTTAAGTATGTTGGAAAGTGTTAACTGCCTCATACTTCATATACTGTATACAGCCTCTAGATGGCAGCACTATAATAAAAAATAGGTAGTGATCATTCAGGTGAATTATAAATTATGCTAGATTCGAAAGAAGTTCCTTTTTAAAAATAGTTCACTGAGTATTTTAAATGCACCGTTGTTACATTTTTTACATCAATCTATATGTATACAGTCAATATATATGTATAAATATGTACTTGTATAAATCAATGCTCGCAACTACATTTATTGAACAAAGTTACATTTATTGAATAAAATCAGTTGAATAAATGTAAGTAATTTGAAAAAGAAACGAGCAAAGCATCTATTACTATTCACTGATTACAGGGGAAATATTGACGAATATTATGAGCACTCTTTCTTTTTTTTGAAATAAACTAATAATTTTAATTTAAATGAATGTACTTTTGTTTCTAAGTTTAATTTGTAGATGGCAGCACTACATATTTTATATAATTTTTTCTTTTTTTCTACTTTCCCCCCTTTTTTCTCTCTAAAAAAGGTGTATACTAGCAAAGCGAAAGCACTTTTGTTTAAATAATCTGTATCCATAAACAGAAAAGTATCACTTTTTGCGAGTTCAAATACACTACCGCAAATTTACAACGTTAAAAGACACAAATTGAACTCAGGGGCATGCGGGTCATCTGCCTGGGCTCCCCCATAGGTTGGTTGGTTGGTTGGTTGTATTTATGACGGCCAATTATCTGCACGAGGGATATAGGCCCATGGGGGAGTGCCCTTCGTGGGGGTCTTTCTAAGGGAACCTGACCCGTATTAACGCTTGGAAATCCAAGGTCCGAAGAAAACCACGAAAACTCCGAACGATTAGGCCGACGGGCGCGATTGGGATCGAACTCAGCACCTCCCGTCTACCAGCTTCGAGAGCAGAACCTCTCAGCCACTGGTGGGGCCGGCTCCCCCATAGGATTATTCAGGATCTTCATTATAAGGTGTCGAATGGTTAAAATTGGCCAAAAGTGATTAAAATTCATATGTTTTCACACATTTAAATAACACCTTCCCCTCTCTGCTTCCTGTACCCCTCCACCCACGCAAAAAAAGAACTATATCATTAGAAAACTAATGAATAAAATTTTATAATAATAACTTAGTATTCTATCGTTTTCACGAGAAATTATTTATTGGTGTTTTCTCGTAACAAAGGCAGCGGAGTCGGTGGGAAAAATGGACGACCGACTCCGACTCCGGGAATTTTAACAGAGCCGACTCCGACTCTTTCGCTCAAAAATGGGACTGACTCCAACTCCGACTCCGATAACGCACCCCTGCTTGTAAAATGGACGACTCCGAGAATTTTAACACGTTGAATGCCACGGTGACTGACACTGAAGCTGAAAAATTCACAATGTTTTAAGTAATTTTTTAAGAAAGTATAATCCTGTAATAAATAAAAGGTAAATAAATTTTTAGTAATTACTTAAAACAATATATATATATATTTTTAGTTTTATATCGTATTTTAGACCGTCAGTCGTCGTTGAATGACGGTTTCTAAGCGGAAAGTTCAGTATCAGTCACCGGTGACCGACGTGGCGCTTAACGTGTTAACAGATCCGACTTCGACTCCTTCGCTCAAAAATGGTTCTGACTCCGACTCCGCAGCCCTGCTCGTAGCGATACTAGTTAAAACCATTCATTATGACAAACTGGGGGCATTTTCTTTTAGTCATCTTATAACTGCGTAGATATGCAAAGTAAAAGTTTGCAATGGAATCAAGTTATCATTTCATCAAATGATCATTCAATCAATCAAAGTGTCATTTTTTCTACTATTATTCTACTAGTATTTTTTTTTGACATTTTGTGATACCCTGTATATAGATGTGAACAGTACCTGGTGCGAAATTTATGCATACGTACAATATGCATGAAATTTAATACTATAGCCACTTCCACATTATTCGCGAACAATTTCTATGGTTAGATAGAAAAGGGTCCCTGAATGATGCTTTCCTTGGGGACCTACATAGCCTAAGTCGGGCCCTGATTGAACTACCATACCACACTATATACGGCCATGTCAAGGATACACCATATCCCCTTCATCAGAGCAGAAAAAAATAATCGTAAAAAAATAAAAAGATTAAAAAGGATTCAAAGAAAAAGAACCTCCTCGGCTATAGACCCGAGCACAGCTAAACGAGTGCACCTTGAATCAGTGTCCTCCTGTACTCGGGGCTGTAACCGAGGTTTTTAGAGCCCCCCGTAGTCTCATTAAATTTACATTCGTAATTTTCTATTGATTCTGCGAATGATTAGATTATATCTCAGATTTCATTTTACACTGAAATTTATAAGGATAAACAACAGTTTGGGCAAGCATTTTATATTATCCTAATATCCAAATAGAGGTATTATTTACTTAACTGCCAACCGCAAACACCTACATGTGATGTATAAGGTGCTTACGGAAATGTAAACGGAGTTATCTAATTTAGAAATCTAATATTTTTACAATCCCCCCTCCGCCCCCGCCCCCCCCCCCCCTGCAAAAAAAAACCCTCCTGTCATTGCCGTTCTATAATATTTAGATCTAAGATCTTATCTAAATACTAGCAAACTATGCCCGCTGCGCTGGTCAATATTTCCAAATGAACCTTGGATTAAACTAAATGGTGAATTTGAACTTGTATTTTAAACAATATGGATCTTCAGCTTGACCTTGCACATTACTGAAAACGGTGCGAACGCCATTGCGATATAATGCTATCTTAAGCGTTTGACAAAATTTAGCAATTAAGAAGTAATTGTTTTAGTTGATTATAAACAGCGCACTTATGGTCGGGTAATGAGACCGTTATGACAACAGGAATTAATACCTCTGTAACTAATCAACCTATAATGAAATCGTATATACTAACACCATTCCTAAAAGTCATGCAACAGGGCCACTTGTAACAAAATATGTTCTGTAGATTTTTTTAAAAAGGCTAAACTTTCATAATCAGGTTCACTTAATTTTTGAACTTTTACTGTTGCTCTATAACTAAGTACCCTTGAACAATATGTATACACTAAAACCTTTCCAAAATCATCACCTAACTAATTCTGGTATATCCTACGAAAGTATTATAAACAATCGGAATGAAATACAAATTTCCGTTGTAAATATATAGTAGATGATGATGATGCGATATTGTGTAATAGAATTCATAGTAAAGTTTTCGCTTCAAACAAAAACGATGCTTTCAACATTAAAGCTAACACACCAATATGTGAAGTATCCGATTACGGAAGGTTAACTTGAATTCTCATGAGCAACTACTCAAAGAAAAGTGAATATGTGGCTTTTGTGATACTTTTATGTCAGCCGGGCGTAGGTAATAAATCCATAAAGATTGTTTTCATAGCATATTCTTATTTTATTATTTTCATTTAAAACACAAACCTTTCACTCATTTAATTTAAAATGCATGCCTTATACTAATTTCATTTAAAAAACTGAAAAGATAAACAATAACAGGAAATAATGCCATAATTAAAAGCAAAAAAATATTTTTAATTTACATACGCAAAATGTAACTACTGCTACTGGGAATTTTAAAAATGCTATCAGCGAGATGTGCGCACGGTTGTTATAAATGTACCCATTTTTTCTTCTTATCGAGGAGCAATTTATAAATCGCACAATATTATTCCAATTCCAATTTCTTTCATTGTGGAACCTATGACCCGAAAAAATGGAAAAAAAAAAACTTTTGTAGATTCTTCGGATGACGGCATCTGACGCCATAAACCGAGTTTATATATATGAAAATAATTTTTAAGTCGTTACAAACATTGCTTTCATACTTAAATATTTTCATTGGTACTACTTGTTATCCCGTCGACCAATTTCGCCAAATTATATAAATTGACATAATCTTTATTTTAAATAACGAAATAACAAATAAATTAGTATAACATTAATAAAAATACAAATAAAACGTCGAAATTAAAATCACTTGATGACGTAAACACGTGTAGTTTGTTTAAATTCAAGTGAATTTGATATTTACGATCAACCATTATTGGCATTTAATCTTATAGTTTGACGATAGATTTTTGGTCGACGGAATATCTAAGTAGTACCTTTTCCCTTTTTGTTTTATAACGCTAAATTCTCAGTAATTTTTTACCTTTTATTTTACCTAAAATCACTATTTTTTTTTTTTAAATTATGATGCTTGCATTTTTATTTCAAACTCATAGAACCGTTTTTATTTTTTAGCCAAAAGGGTTGATTTGAATTTTTTCCGTTGCTAGAGTAACGGATGTAATGGTAGATATTTTGAGGATTAGATGCCAAAGACACCGCCAAATTAGAAAAATACGAAATGTGTCATGAACTGTTGGACTTATAAAAATTTATTTGGTAGCATTCGATTCAGCATACAAAACTACATTAAAATATGCTATCATTTGATGCATAATTTTGATATTCGATTTTTTCCCCTCCCCGTGCAAAAACCATTAGGGGTGACACTTTAGAAAATCCTTTCTTAGCAGTAGTTTATGTCATAAGAAGTAATTTTACCACGATTTTCAAGATTTTAGGTTCAGTAGTTTGCGCTGTACGTTAATTAGTCCCCTAATCCAGACTTTATTTTATATACTATATTAGATATGCGATTTTGCGGTGAATCGATGATCGAAAATTAGTCCAATATCATTTGAAATATTACATAACAGAGGAGAAAGTACGAAGAAAGGCGAAGAAGAAATGACGAATTACAAAAGACTTGTAATTTTTTTTTTTCAAAATGTTGAATTTTTCCATAGTAATAACGTATTAAAACATAAATTTCCTTAAAAATTATCTTTATTTCCTAGATTTCGAATCTGTGAATTTTCCTATAAATGAAATTGGCGATATGACTTGAGAAAATAGATAATATTTGCTTAAATAAAATGGGTAATATTCGTTGATCTGAGTTCGAGTTTATAAATATCACATGCTTTCGGAATTACGGCGAAAAACATTTTAAAAAGTATGAAATTATTTTACAATATGTATGTGTGGCAGAAATTCACACTGAAATTTAAGTATTCGATTCCATTTTTAAAATATTAACTGATATCTATATAAGTTACAATTGAATATGAAAATGTACTCAAAAAATGATCTCTTTCACCTAAAAAAACACCATTTGTGAGAACATCTTCAAGCTAATGTCACGCTTATGCATTTTTGGCTTAAAATCACATTGTTTGGCGACAAAAGAAAAATAAAAAATTGTAAAGAAACAAATAGTAATTACACATGTGACTCACAATTACATCTGCTTGTTTCTTTTATAAGTCACGTGATGGGACAATTAGATATAAAAAAAAAGAAAAGAACAGAACAGAAAGAAAATGTTGTTAAAATTTCATCTAATCAAATTTTCAGATTCGTTTCCATATCTAACGCAAGCGACAAAGAGCCAAATATTGCGTATCAAGTGTAATATTTCTTATTAAATTAATTTTTAAGCATTACAAATATTTCTTTCAGGTTTTGATTAAATGTTTCCGTTTTTTAATATTATCACTCATTAAAACGGATTTTCTTCTTCTTTTTTTCTTTTCTTTTCATTTAAATAAAATTAGTAACAGTTTTTCCTTTATTTTTCGAGGTTTAATAGCCGTTTCAATTTTTTTTTATCAACGATGAATTTCGCCAAGAAATAAAATGGTAACCTTATCGCCCAAAATAACAGAATTTTCCGTCATAATTCTAAAACTAATATAGGTAGAATAATGTGTTATAGCTTAAAACCTTCCCTGAAACTATACCTATCTAACGGTATAGGTTCCGTAAAAATCCATGCAGTAGAACTCGAAATCTAGGCGTTCGGAACGAAATTTCCGTTTGGATTTTATATATATAATAGATAATAGAATAGATAATAGATTTTATATATATATATATAATAGAATAGGTAATAGATTATGTGTTATGAACTATCTCAAAGTTTAAAACAGATCGCATTGTTATATTTCCTAATTTTAACAATATGGCGTTATGTTAGTTCCACATTCCACCACCAGGGAGCGCACTCTATTCTTAACGAAAGCGTATCTGAACGAAACTCCTTCATGCAACCTTTCCGTAGATACATGAATCGGGAGGGTGGCGGTCTTAATCAATAATTTAAGATAATTGCAGAAATTACTGCGAAAAATATTTTAAAGGGACCCTACGCCGGCCCCTAATAGAGTTAGAGGAAATCGGAAGACGGCAAAATAATCGCGGGGAAAAGTTTGCTTGGGTGCTTCGGAGCTACTTTTGGCGCGAGATCTAAGCTCTACGACCAATAGGAGACCAGATATTTAAGGAAATATGAAGTAACAAAGTCCAAAATAACAGAATTTTCCGTACCAATTCTATAACCAATCTAGGTAGAATGATGTGTTATAGCTTAAAACCTTCCCTGGAACGATACCTATCTAACGGTATAAGTTCCGTAAAAATCCATGCGGTAGAACTCGAAATCTCGGCGTTCGGAACGAAATTTCCGTTTGGATTATATATATATAATAGATAAATCCTAATCTATTTTATAGCATTTGCTTACTAAAATCGCTCAAAAATAAGCATGTTTGAAGACTTTTAAACCTAATGGGTAATAATTTATGACCGTGTCCAGTGCTAATTGACTAAATAGCAAACGTGATTTTTGAACATGATTATTCATGCAATCTCGTTATTTTTTTTTTAGTTTTTAAGAATGAAAACGATTACTTCCCGCTAACTATGACGTCATTTTCGACATCGATATTTATGCGGTGCATGATATTGACATTTGCTGTCCTCTTGCTTTACATTTTCTTTTTAATTTTAAATAAAAAAATAAATGTTAACTGTGCGCAGACGATAAACAGTAAAATATTGATAGCAATTTTCTTTTAATAATAAGAATTAATATCATAACTCAAGACCATCTTATTTCGACATCAAAGCATTTTATTTTATTTTCGATGTATGACGTCATATTCGCTTGCTTTCCGTGCTTAATCAAATCAATCTACCTTGTATTATTAAAAATTACTTAAATATTTTTCGTTTTATTTTCAATATGACGTCATATTCATTTTTTTTAATTCTTAATATTTTTATTTAATTTTCTATTCACGTGAAAATCTTTCTATTGAAAATTTACTGTTTAGGAGAAGTTATTATTCCGCTTTTTGATTTACTTGGCAAAGAAAGAAATATTGTTAAATTTATAGAAAAATATCAATTGATTCTTTATGAAAATAGTAAACTTTTGAATTTATAAGCAATTTAATTAAAGCAATTAATAAAATGTTTGAATAAAATTAGTAAAACATAGCCTTAATTTATTTCTGGGTTAAAATCCATCTATACGCAAAGATACCGGGTGTCCCAAAAAGGACTGACTGATTTTAAAATTCAATAACTTCCAAACGGTGACAGATATTAAAAAAATTCTTGCAGGAGGGTTATGCATAAAGTCAAAAGTTTTATTACAGTGATTTTCGATTTTAATTCGAATTACAAACAATAGATGGCGCTGTAAGCAATAGTCGCTAAATAAAGGCTCGATTTTTGGTCCTTTCTGTTGTTCCATGCAGAAAAAGGAGATGGAAATGTATTATCCGGGCCACGAAGTACCAAAAATCGAGCCTGAATTTAGCCTCTATTGATCGCAGCGCCATCTATTGTTTGTAATTCGAACTAAAATCGAAAATCACTGTAAAAAAACTTTTGACTTTATGCATAACCCTCCTGCAAGAATTTTTTTAATATCTGTCACCGTTTGGAAGTTATTGAATTTTAAAATCAGTCAGTCCTTTTTGGGACACCCGGTACAAAGACATTAATTAATCCATTTTGACGTTGGCTTGACTCAAACACTACACACACACATTATGCACGTTTATAATGTTATTAGGATGAATTACTGTTGCTAGGTAACTGATAAAAGAAAAAATAAAAACTGTACATTTCACATAACTAAATTTATAAAACAAAATGTTTTCTATTATTGGAACATATGTATAAAAATCAACCAAAGGTAACACAAATAATTAAAAAAATCTGACAAATGTATTGACGAAATTTCAAACTAATAGGAATAATTTAAGACCCGTATCGGAAATTTTCAGTATCTATATTTTACCATTTAAATCTATTAAACAAATAAGCTATTTTCTTTCAACAAATGAAAATTTGAATATCCTCTGAATTGCCATAGAAAAGCATTATGGCGCAAAATAAAATGTCCTGTATTTTTCGAACGAATGAACCAAATGTAACAAAAAACAATTGAGCTAAATCCGGGTACCTCAACAACATGCTTACTTTATTTCAAGTTAATCGGATGCTTTTTCCGGTAGTTGTCGCAGAACAGACAGACGGAAACCAAAAACTTTTCGTGTCTCCAGAGTAAGACTCTACTGTCGTTTAGGGGGGTGGTCATTCAGCTTCGGAATACTCCTCCGTAATGTTAAGTCTATGGGCTTTTGATGCGTTCGTATATTTAAAATATCTTCTCGGGAAATTCATATTTTTAACATCTTTTTTCTATGTACTCTTCTTAAAGGATGCCTTTTCTTTTCTTAGTTTTCAAAATATTCCTAAAATCTATGCTGAATTTAATATTTTATGAGTTAAAAGCGGGCGAATCGTGAGTAAGATTTCAATACTTCCTATAAAATAAAGTCTATACTTTAGAAATATTTTGAGAACTAAGAAAAAAAGAGACATCTTTTAGGAAGTGTAAACAAAAAATTGAAGTTAAAAATATTTTTTTCCCGAAGAGATATTTTAAATAGACGAATGCATCAAACGCCCATAGACTTTACATTAGTGAGGGGAAATTGGAAGCTGAGTGACCAGCCCCCTTAAGAGATAGTGGTGGTGTCTTTTCCGGTATTACGAGGATGCTTACTGGGATTTGACATTGAAAAATTAATTTTTTTTATTCACTATATTCGTTTGGACCCTTAAGAAAAAAAAAGTTATTGCCTAGATTTAGAGACGGTTACAGTTTCATCCAGTCAGTGTTGATCGATTCATATGGCATCATGGCATGTGTGATATGTTCATGCGACAAGAAATACATAAACCTGTCTTTCGTATCTCGGAATTCTACGTCGTAAAATATGAATGCAGATATTCACTACTTATGTATTCCGATAAGTCTGATATAAAAGGAAATCTGTTTATTCCAATTCATACTGGCCCAGAATTATCTGTCTTTTTATTCAAAGCCAAAAGTTATCAGTATTTGTACTGCAATAAAACTTTAACGGCCACATATAAAATATTTTACTTTTTAAGAACATGGAATTATTTTCGAGTACAATCGAAAATTCCATGTTTATAATAACTTGCTCTTAAGGGTGTATTCGAAAAAATATTTTTCCACCCTCAACAGCTCGAAATTTTCTGAGACATTTTTAGGCTCATTTTTAAAAGTAAAAACATGATACTTGCTGGGGTGATTTCTGAAGACATGTTTAACATGCCGTGTGATTTCATTTTCAGCTCAATTAATTAGAATTTGATTTCTAAACAATTATTTTCTCAGTATGACCATTTTTTTCATTCCCAGATCGCCCGCTTCGGAAAATTTGGTTCAAAACGCCAACTTTGACAGCGTTTTTTACAGTATTTTCTGTATTTATCAAAAAATTAAGAAGCACCGCACATTATATAGTTTCTAAATAAGAGAATTTCCAAGTTTGATGCGTTTGAGAGCAAAAATGAATTTTAAAATGAATCAGAAAATAAGCAGTTTGGATCGGAATACACCCTTAAAGCACGAACAAATTCGCTAAGTTCAAAAGGTTTATAAAACTAAAAATAGTTCAATTAAACTTGTGCCTTTTATACACTGTTTGATAAATTTATGATATGGAGCTATTCCGGGGTAAATAAAACATGAAAGAAAAATCATGCGTGAAGCATAGATAACGAAACACTTTCCAGCACATTCAGAATACGGTAACAACACGTCACCGTTTAATAAGTTGAAACAGGGTGTCTAATTGAACCATTTGGAAACGCATAACATATTTGGAAATCCAATTTCAGCAATTCCCATCCACAGTCGAAAATTATCCGAATTCTTTCAGCAGTTCTGTGTATGATATGTAGATTTGTATCTGGAAACTACATGCCTGCAATTATTTACTTCAGTTAGGAAATACATACCACAGTTTAAAATTCTCCATCAGCAATTTCCGCTCATAAGGAGAGTGGTACGTGAATTCTTTTGTGCCGCCCTGCATACAAGGTACAGAATTTATACACAATGAGTAACATGCAAGAGATTATTTAAATTAAAAAACGCGTACTGAAATTGAAAACGTACTTCCAGCAAGTATTACTCAAAGACAGTACTGTAACCGATTTCCTTTGTGTTTTCCTGTACATGAACAATAAATGCTATGAATACTCAATTCTATAGTAGTCATCTTGCAGTGAAATCCAGTGATTTATATAAATTTAATTTGAAATAGCATATGTCATTAAAATACAATATAAACGACATTTCCCCCATTGACCATAGTGTAACAGAATTCTTTTGAGTGCTCCTGTAAATGAACTATTAATGCCACACACTTCCTATTCAATACAGAAAATGCCATGGTAAACATAATTAGCATATATTAATTGCATGGAAATCCGAATATATTTACGCAAGTTAGAGCGTGGACAGACAGACAGACAGACAAACCAAATTCATAAACACTTGTCAACTATGTTGGAAAGTTTAAAAAAAAAAGAAGATGAAATATTACTAAAGTATATTCCCGATTATCCGACGCACGATTAAACAATACACTTGGTTAATCGACACCTTTCACATAATTTATCATAAGGATATTTTTGACTGTATTCAGAAATTTTAAAGGAAAATTTATTAATTTAAAACTTATAATAAATTAAAAGGCCTTTCTTTTTTTGTAAATGCTAATAAATGATTAAAAGGCTGTTAAAGTCTTTTCTGTACACTGTAATTTTTAAAAATTGGGAATTAATAGATATAATGTAAGCTGCCTATTATATAGAATCCGAAATCTTGCTGCAAGCTAATCACAATTAAAAATAAAATAAAAATATATCAATGATTTTTTTTTTGTTTTATTCTTACTTATGACAAAAAATAATAAGTAAGTATAAAAGTAAAAATACTTTGAAAAAAGAAACACTCTTTTATAATAGCCCGAGAAGCGGCAGCACACACCATCATCTCATCGAGTTGATGGCTGAAATTCCAGGATTAGAGAGAACTCTATTCGCATATTAAAATGCAACTAGTCTGCCAAGTGATATCTTGGTGGAAACCACCTGAAAACCCGATTTTAGTGATTGACTGGTAGGTTTACCATTGTGTTTTCCTGCTCCCAATCGTCCATGTTTTCATAATTTTGGGTGCAGGAAAACACAATGTTAAACCTACCGATCAACCATTAAAATCGGTTCTGCGCAGGTGGTTTCCACCCATATATCACTTGGCAGACTAGTTGCATTTTAATATGCGAATAGAGTTTTAACTAATCCTGGAATTTCAGCCGTTAACTCCAAGAGGTGGTGGTTTTTGCAGCCGTCACCCGACCTATAAGTAGTCAGCGATTACCTTAGAAACCAGGCATAGCTGCAATTCAAGATTTTCCCAAAGAAAAAAAATCCGTTACAATACATTAATTTGGCTTGCGCAACAAATCGGATTATGGGAAATTCATAACTTTTTTTAAAAAAAGTTAGGTAGTAAACGCGAGGTTGTGAATTTGTTTTTTTAAATAATTATATTTTTAGCTGTGATCCTTTTTTATTAAGATACCGCTACAGAAAAGAAAAAAAAAATCCTTCTTCAAACTGTCTTTTTAGGGTTTCTAAACTGATTCCTCAACGTATAATCACAATTTAATTAATGTGAAACTATTAATAGATTAAAGCGTATTTTTTAAAAAGTAGATGACTCTTTATTTTTTATGTATGTTCTCTACTTTGGTTATTTCCATGCGAACTTTTCATGTCTGTCACACTGCTGAAAATCGCTATGCTTGTTGGCCACCGTTATTTTCGAAAAGTTTGCTTCTACATATTCAATTGTTGAGATATCTCCGATAAAATAAGTCACATTTTACCGTTCTAAAATACTGGTAGCCAAAAATCGTAGTATGTGACAGACATGGCAAGTTCGCATGGAAATAGCCCTTTGTGTTTAAGGGGACAAGGAACCCATCAAACTCATTTTTTTTTTAAATTACACCTTAAATATTATTCAAGGAAATACTATATGAATTATTGCATATATGTATCAGACAAGAAATTGAAAATATATATTTTTTGGAGAAAAATAAAGAGTTTTTCTGAGTACTAAAAAAAAAAAAAAAAAAAAAATCTGTAGTTCTACAGACATGTTTACTAAACTTTCATCTGCAACTGTACAAAAAAAGCTCCAAATCTACAAAACTAGTTTTTGTAAAGCTACAGAAATCTGTAACTTTACAAATGAATCTGCTAAAATTTCAGTAATCTTACTGAATTTTTATCTGCAGCCCTGGTTGCAGTTACATGAAAAGTTCTAAGCATCCCAGTTTCCTAAAAAATTCTTAGTAACCTTACAGATTTTTTTTATTTTCGGCGCAAAAGTGTGTATGTTACATGGATTTTTTTTGTTGCCGTTACATAAAATGTTATAGGAATCCCAGTTTCCTGGAAAAACTTTAGTAACTTTACAGATTTTTTTTTACAGTGAACTTTTCAAAATGCCCTAACCTCACTCCATATCAATTAAAATCTCCAATATTTGTTATGCCGGTTTGGTTTACATATACAAATAAAACTGTGTATCGAAATTTATATATTTGAATATAAAAGTAAGAAAAAAAAGTATTTTCTAAATTTTATGAAATTTTCAGCATTTTTGCATCTTATTTCTGAAAAAAAAAAAAAAAAAAAATCCTTCTTCAAACTATCTTTTTAGGGCTTCTAAACTGATTCCTCAACGTATAATCACAATTTAATTAATGTGAAACTACTATATTAATAGATTAAAGCGTAATCTTTAACTTTTCCAATTATATTTAGTTATAAAAAAAAAAAAAAAACTATGCACAGTTTTATTTGTATATGTAAACCAAACTGGGTGTAAAAGCTATTCGTGACTTTAATTGATATGGAGTGAGGTTGGAACATTTTGAAAGTTCTTCATAGCGTTTAAAATATTCAGGAAACTGCCTTATTTTTCTCAAACAATTTTTATTCCCGGTACGGTATGCTATTTCTTTCTCCCAGCTTATTTTGTGTCGTCTCCAAAAAATAACGCTACCTTACAGAAGCCAGCCGTAAAAAAAAGCGGTACGATTAAATACTCTATAGCAATTTTTTAAGCTTCTAAGCATCGCACATTTCCAATTTCTATACCGTCGTATTGAAAAAAAAAAAGTACTTTTAAATGCAATTTGTTTGAAAACTGCATCTCCATTTATTTTTGAAATATTATTTTTTTTTTTTTTTTGTAGTTTTTGCAGTCATTTGCTTAATATTGGCAACGGAAGTACTCCATTTCTGTAGAAAATAAAGGAAAAATAGTTACAAAATATTAATTATACATTTTTTTTGCCACTTTTTCATAACAACCGAAAGAAAATGTAATTAAAATGATTGCTAATTTTTTATGCTATTTTGAAAAAATATAAACGAGTGATTTATGTTAAAGCATGGGGCTATTATAAACTATATTTAATTTTAAGTATCTATATTAATGTTACAAACAGATGAAGGCCTATCAATCATTAGAAAGCTTTTTTTTTTTTTTTTTTTTTTTTTTTTTTTTTGTCAAGTTTCTTTAATGACGGCATCTTTTTGCTGCATTTGTGTATTATTTCGTGATAGTGACGTCCTATATGCATACTGCCCCACCAGTGGCTGAGAGGTTCTGCTTTCGAAGCTGGTAGGCCCCACCAGTGGCCGAGAGGTTCTGCTCTCGAAGCTGTTAGACGGGAGGTGCTGGGTTCGATCCCAATCGCGCCCGTCGGCCTAATCGTTCGGAGTTTTCGTGGTTTTCTTCGAACCTTGGATTTCCAAGCGTTAATACGGGTTAGGTTCCCTTAGAAAGACCCCCACGAAGGGCACTCCCCCCCCTGGGCCTATATCCCTCGTGCAGATAATTGGCCGTCATAAATACAACCAACCAACCTCGAAGCTGGTAGACGAGAGGTGCTGGGTTCGAACCCAATCGCGCCCGTCGGCCTAACCGTTTCGGAGTTTTCGTGGTTTTCTTCGAAGCCTTGGATTTTCCATGCGTAAATACGGGTTAGGTTCCATTAGAAAGACCCCCACGAAGGGCACTCCCCTCCCCATTAGGGCCTATATCCCTCGTGTTGATAATTGGCCGTCATAAACACAACCAACCAACCTTACTAATTTTTGATATTTTCGTCAAATATTGGATATTATATTTTAGGATAGTGCAATAACTTGTTTTGCGAAGATTCGCCTATAACAGAATTTTCTTTGTATGTCGACTTTTGCATGTATCAATAAAATGAGTAAAATATATTTTTTTCAAATTATGCTTTTCTGCATATCCCTTAAACCATCTTTTTCATTTTTTTAAATCATAATCCGAAAAGTAATTGGAAGAAAAATTTGAAATTGATAATTCTCATAAAGCAGGACATAATAAATATAAATCTACCAAAAAAATTGTAGGTTGCAATTCATATTTTTTTCGAATATAAATTTCATAATTCATAATTCGTATTATGATTATTTTAAATTACAAGTACATTGTGTTTATGCTTGGGTTTTTTAGTATTATAGCCGCACAAAAAATTAACAGATTAGGATTATAATTTCAGGAATTATTAATAAAAACAAGTAAAAATTAAATTAAAAAAATAAAAAAACCCTACAAATGAAGCAAAAAGATGAGGGGCTGTATCCAAATACAGTAGTACATGCAATATTGTGTATGCTATATTGGCACTAATTAATGGATATATGGATACAACCCCTCATCTTTTTGCTTCATTTTGGGAACAACGGATTTTGAGCTTATGCTATCAACGATAATTCTCAGAATTTTCAAGCTATGTTTTTGAGACTTTCACAAAAGTTGCTGTATACACTGATCTAATACATTATGCACATTATATTTTGATTGCATTCGCGCATGCGCAGTGAAACATGTTTTAGTAAACCCGCTCATTTTTCATCCAATTATTATTATTTTTTATTTCTGATTGCGGGGTATTATGTACAAAGGTTTGTCATATTTTCTGAAAATAACTTTTTTTTATATTAAGAACTCTACAAATTATAAGCAAAAAACATGGCAAAATTTGGGACTATTTTTATAAAAACTTTAATTTCTCTACGAATATGCATGCTATTCTCATAAAAATGAACACAGTTTATTGCAATAAGGCACTTAATCATAATCTACTGTGTCGAACGATTTTGCTACGTTAGTTTTTACAGAGTTATCCAAAAGATATTCGTTCTTTTTCAATTTATTGACGGTCCCCTATGGGGTTTCTGGAAAAAATCTTCACGGAAATATATGACCTGTACTCAGGGGCGCCCCAGCAGTATCCGGCGACTGTGTGCAGAACTTCAGTTGGCACCTCATATACCTAAACCCCTTGTGAGTATAAATGCAGAGCTGCCAAGCCAACCTTCTGGGGTTTTTTCCAGATTAAATACACGAATTTTAAACCAGAAAATTTATTTAATGAAATGTGTCTTGTTTCTATAGGTTTCTTTTTTTATTACATTTATTAAAGTAAATTTCAGGTTAAAAATGTTTTTGTTTGTCTTTAAAAATAAGGAAGGTTGGCAGGTAACAGTGCATTTGTCTTAAATAGCTAAATATTTTTTGTGGGTTCAATAAAAAAATAAATAATTTAGCTAAGCAAAACAAGGCATGCTCGCACTTTTCACTTTAAAAACTCACAAATTTATACGTAATTTGTTTTTACATGATTAAAAAAATAATTTATTTCATTTCTTAAAATACGTGATTGCTGTTATTTACTAGCAACTAACCAACTAAAATACTAAACATGATTTTTACGAGAAAATTAAAAACATGTACATACTAAAATAAAACTATACTTTTCTGACGTCTGTCTCTGCAGAGTGTAAAAAATTTCGTAAGAACTCAAATTATTCAAAAAAGTTGTTCGAGATTTTTTTTTTTTTTTTTTTTTTTTTTTTTTTTTTTACGTAGTGTTTTAAATACAGCTTTCAAAAAGAATAAGTTCGAATTAACTAGTATTTCAAATTATCCAAGTTCGCATTAAGAATAGACAACAGTATAATGTCAAATGTATGTGTAAAGAATGAGTAACTTACCTTATTAATTAATGAAGCATTAAAATTTACTTCTTTAATCCAATTATAAAATATGTATATTTTTTAATCTCTTTTTATTACGAGGGTGGTTCAATAATTATTGTCCCTAGTGTATATTAAATATTTGTAGTGCGACGGTTGTTGTAGAATATCGAAGCCTAATGTCTTAGATGCCGATATGCTCAATTTCAGAACCGTAGCTGCTATATTGACATAGTTTTGGAGGGAGAGGTGAAAGGGGGGGAGAGGGGTGAAAAGCTGATTTTTAGCTTACGGGGTTAGATTTGTGACAGTGGATGAGACGGAGCTACTGTCATTTGGACTCGGGATCATAGTGATGTAGCCACATCTCATCCACTGTCACAAATGTAGCCACATAAACTACAAACCAGCATTTCACCCTCACCCCCCCTTCCTCACACCCCCCCCCCCAATAAAAAAATGGGCCTTTAAAACTTCGCCCCTCCCTCCAAAACTATGTTAATATAGCAGCTACGCTTCTGAAATTGAGCATATAGGCATTTAAGAGATTAGGCTTCGATATTGCACATCAACCATCGCAGTACAAATATTTTTATATACATTATAGTCCAGGGGAAATGTACCAAAAAAGGTTACTTTGCAAAAGGTCGGGTAAAAGATTTTTTTTCTGAATTGTTTATAATGATGCCAGCATGGAAAAACCAAGTTTTCTAACAAAATTTCTTAAGGCTAAATTTTCTGTGACCAAAAACTTTGGTCACAGAAAATTTTGAGACCTTTTTTGATTTTTTTTTTAAATATCTCGAGACCCGTTGCCGTAGCATGTTATTTGTCAATTATAATATTAAAGAAGATAAAATTCTCTACAACTTTCATACGTAAAACTTTTTTATACACTCAATAGCAAGCGCAGTAAGTCATTTCAAAAATAGGACAATTTTTTCAATTTTCTTAAAAACCGTGAAAAACGCAGTTCTGCCCTGATTATTCAAATATTTACCACGGATTTAATCGTGTATGTCAACTTCTATATATTAGTAGCAGTAAAATATGTGTTTCAGGGCTAAAACTAGCCTTTTTTGCACTCGTGCCAAACATGGATTTTGGCGCCCCCTCCACCCCCCCATCTTTTAAAAAGAAAATTTACCACGGGAATTTTAATAAATCTCAAATAGCCGGATTTTGAATTTTAATGATAAATTTTAAGTGTGTAAGCATTAAATACGTAATGCTGAACTACGTAATCAGCTTTGCCAAATATTGATTCATTAAAACCTTGAAAACAGTACCGAAAGGAGCCGAAATATATTCCGCTTTAAACAGGTTTCCATCTTAGCAGGTATAATTGTCCATATTATTTCTCTTGAGAAAATATATACATTTCTTTAAAGACCGAATTCCGTAAATACAGATTTCATTTTCAAAGAGTTTACGGTAGTAGTCGTATTGAGGCGTTTAAAGTCACAGTTAAATGAATTATGGAACTAAATTAATCACACGAAGACTTTCGCAAGGTAACATTAAACCTATGGGAGCGTTCTTGACAAATATCTCGCTCACAATTTGTTACTTTTGAATATTTTTTTTTTTTTTTTTATCATGGGATACCTGAGATCAATATCTAATGTTGTGCTTTTGTACTTTTTCGGGTTTGGTTGCTTTTATATATATATATATATATTCGGACACTTTCATTTTTGGAAAATTGTTTGGAACCCGTTCTGAAATTTAAAGTATCCTGTGTGAGCTTTAACGCAATTAATAGATAATCTTAAAGTTTTACATCTTTCTGCATGCTAAAATGATATAATCTCTTGCTATATCAATTGATATAAGTGTAAAAAAATTGACAATATATTTTAAAACTAATATTTTAAATATTTTTTATAAAACTAGTGGTGATCTTAAATATTTTATTAACAGAATTTATAAATTTTACAAGATATAAATGCATAACATTAGTTAGTGAAATAATCTGGTGTCATTTTTATTGTAGCTATTTAATAAGGTAAAAGTATTTCTTTCATAAAAGATATTTATCTTTTGAGTCCCCCTTTTTTATATGGAACTACAATTCAATGTTTGCTATCTTTAAAACAGTAAAACATTAAAACATATGCTATCAATAATTGGTAAATAAAATATACCATTGTAGAGAGGAATAAAATATGTTTTTCGCAAATTTTCATACCTGGGTGATTTTCAAAAAAAAGTCTCATGTTTTACTGTCCTTTCACATTTGCACAGAAAAATAGTTAAATATCATAATTTTAATTATTGCATTTTAACTATCATGTTTTTTAATGATAATTTACAGATATATTATTATTTATCAAATATTTAAAAATAAGAAATATATTCTTTTGTAGTCAAAATATCATTACCGTAGGTTGTCCCAACAAGCAATTTATTAGGTAAAGATTTGACAAAGTTCTATTTAAAACAGATGGTTATAATTTTTTTTTGTACTTTATTTATTAAGATGCTACTAATTAAAAAAATATTTATTTTCATTAATTAAACTTATCTATAATTCTTAATAATTTTTTTAAACCGCGTCCCAAGAAAGAGTGTCATTGCCATGCTTCTGACAAAAAGTTCCTCCGGATTTTTTTAGAGGACAGCAGATGCCTTTTTATCCAGGCAAAATTACTCCTTAAAAGTCAACTTTTTATCAGGTTTAGGTGAATACAGTAAATAGTTTTATAGTTTCAATAAAACAAGCAAAGACGTTGAATGTTTTGGTGAGTATTCCTTTGTAAGTCATTACCGTACCCAATTCTAATTGATAATTAAATGAACTTTTATCTCTTAATCTACTTTCATTATACGAGAAATAGAAAACCATTGTATGGGACAGAAGATATAATGGCTGCCATTTATGCCTGGAATAAAAATAAAAATATTTTGCTTAATTTGTTATTACCGTGCTCACTTATGTCATTATACCAAGTGCATTAAAATTTAAAAATTAGTTTTAAAATGTTAAATTAGTAATTTAGTCTCTGCTGATGCTTGTATATTAATGTTTATGAGGTAAAGTAATTATTTACAAACAATTAAAACTTTCTGATTATTTCTAAAAATTTGATTTTGTTATTCCAAAACATGGGCAGATTTTGAAAATGACCCACCTATTCCATTGATACCTGGAAAAATATGTATGCATTATAAAAATTATAAAATTCATTAAAATTAAGCAAGAATTTTTTTTTAATTGAAACTATCGTGCCAATAAGTTACTATAGATTGAAAAATTCTTTTAAACGATGCTTTGAAGTTAACATCGTATGCACTTAAAGTTACTGTCTAAATATGCAAATTGTCTCATTCATCTACACTCTGCCCTACTTTTAAAATTATATAAATTTATTGCATATTAAATGTATGTTGAGATGAAAATAAAGACGTGAGTGTGCAAATAATAGATAATTTACTGCTACCAATTTTTAGAAGTCGACACACACAATTAAATCTGCGGGAACATTTGAATAATCGCGGCAAAACTACGTTTTTCACGGTTTTTTAGAAAATTGAAAAAAATTGTCCTATTTTTGAAATAGCGTACTGCGCTTGCTATTGAGTGTATAAAAAAGTTGTAAACATGAAAGTTGTAAAGAATGTTATCTTCTTTAACATTGTAATTGACAAATAATATGCTACGGCAACGAGTCTCGAGATATTTCCAAAACATCAAAAAATTTCCCAAAATTTTGCTGTTTTTCGGCCACAGAAAATTTAGCTTTAAGAAATTTTGTTAGAAAACTTGGTTTTTACATGTTGGCATCATTATAAACAATTTAGAAAAAAAAAATCTTTTACTCGACCTTTTGCTAGGTAAAATGTACATTTCCCCTGGACTATTAGGGACAATAATTATTGAACCACCACGTACATATACTTTAACCAAGTTGCAAGATCTTCAAAATTTCATGTCTCAGCAAAAGTGAGTTTGGTCATACTACGACGCCGATACAGGTTGGCGCCAATACAGTATCGTACGATTTAACCCTCTAGAAAGAATGGTTGTTAAACAGAAAGGGACAGCATGATTCAATCTAATTTGACAAAAAAGCTCCGTGTTAATTTTAATAAGTAATTTCTTCAAAATAATGCGACATTTTATTTTTCATACATTTTTAATATGTTCCCACAACTAATATGATAATCGTAGAACAAATTATTTTATTTGCTTCAAAGTGTTACTTAAAAAGAAAAATCTAACTATATTTATAATCACATAAATATGGCTATTGACTCACATATTTATATATATTTAGGCATTCACAAAAATTTTTATGTAAAATTAGGAGTGCTAAATTAAGTAGCTTAAGAAAAAATGGGTTTTTTTTTCCTTGGTAGCAGGGGCAGAGGTATTGTTCTAAGGAACTCGTAACACCGAACTCAAAAATATATTTGTTTTACTTTTGGATATTATATTTTCAGAAATTCGTCGAAAATGTATGGAAAAATTATGCCCCCTCCTCCTATTTCCGAATCTACTAAAACTAACATTACGAAAAAATTAGTAGTAGGGATTTATTTAAACATTTCAGTAAAACTATAGCAATTATCCTAAGCCATATAGTTTTTCAGAAAATCGCAGTTTTCCGTTATACATAAACTTTATTTTGCGGGAACTCGGCGAGGGAGTTGAGGGGAGTTCGAGGTACCTATTGATGCGAAATCATCCAAGGATTGTCGATAATTATTTTCGAAAAGAATTGTCGGTAATTAGCTGATATATTAATTAAAAACTATCTAGAAAAACGCGGCACAGACCTAAGCGGCGATGCAACTTTGCGACATGGTTTCGAAGCGTATTTAGCACAATGTTAAGCTTAAACTTTATACAAGGTCTTTGTTTTAAGTAAGGCGAATTACAATGATAAATAATCAACGTTTTTCCTTCCAATTGAATTCAATTATTGAAGTGAATTATTGAAAAATATTTAATAGAATAATTCCAAGTTTTTTGCAAAGTCGTATTCGTTTAACGGCTATATTTTGTAAAATTGCAAATAGTAATTAATAAATTTATTGTACGGAACCCTTTGTACACGAGTGAAACTCGTACTTGAATGATTATTCTTTGTTCAAAGTAAATCTATAAAATACAATTGAAATTTCAATAAAACGCAATTCATTTTGAGGTTGTTCTCAAAAACATGTTTTCCTCCTGAATAATATAAAACTTTCTTATGTTCATGGGCTCGTTTTTATGCGTAAAAGCATACAATGATAAACACAAATATTAGATTGGTTTGGAATCGAATGGCGTTTCTCATTCCCTTTTTTAATGCATTGCATTTTGAGTTATGTCCTGTTTTATTTGTTTATTGTTTGAGTTATATGTAACCGATTGCTGTGATTGATTTGTGCCCTTTTTTTGGTAATTTAGTTTTGCATAGGAACCGTGGGGAGGGGGGGGGGGAGTAATTGCACTTTCGCCCGTCCATATCGTTGTTTGATTTGTTAGAGAAACTAAAAACCTATAAATTCAAAGAAAACAAAATACTAACAAACATTGTTACAATTTGAGATTTTGTATTTTGATAACAATTGCTCCAAACAATGCGTGGAGCAGTGCGAAAAACACTCTAAAGGACAAAAGTTTATCTATAAATAAAGACACGCTGCATAATCGCCTAAGTAACCCTTAGGTAATTAGCCGAGATATTAATTAAAAACTATCTAGAAAACAATCTAAAATTCAATTAAATGAATATGATCCTGCTGCAGCAATAAAACTTTGGTGAAAAGATTCTGTTAGGTCACGAAGGCAATGTGAATGATAAATATTAGTGTCAAAAATAGCACTTTTTGTAATACTTTATTTCATTGCAATTAATAGCAAAAATAAAATATTCAAAAATTTTTTTAAATAATTCTTAATATATATTTTAATTTACTTGTCTCTTTTATACATTGTATTGTATGTCTAAATATCTTCAAATATGTGCTTGACTTTTATTTTGACTGCAGTAGTTTCTTGTTTATGCTTTTCTGTTACATGTGATGCCAGTTTTAATTTTCAGTTGTGTGTAAAAAGATATTAGTAAATTACAATGTTGAAGCATTCGCGGACGCCTTTCCGAATTTTTGGTGTTTAAGCTTTTTAAATGTATTTCAGGCGCTTGACCGTGCCCTTAAACCTTCCAAGCGTTATCTTTCGACACCTTGGCGCCTTTCGGATTGATCCCCCTTCCCCTTCTTAAAGATACGCCGCTGACGAGCATCTGCGAATTTGATATATCTTAACAAGTTGGAAATTCCACGTCAAACATTACAAATGAGGTGCGTTCGTACTATAATTAATTTTATTAATATTTTTTGCACCGCATATTGCACTGAATGTATATTTTAATGCACTTCATAAGTGCATATCAATTTCACTCAGTTCGAAAGGTTGTAATATCATTAAAATGCACTTGAGATAATTTTTTTACATTGGTTGTAATGTAACGACAAACTTTTGACTGTCCCTGTAACTAAACTATACATCCGATTTTCATAAAATTTGAAATGGCTCGACAAAATTTTGCAACAATCATATATTTAAAACTTCAGACCATTCTGTTGGATAGTTTTTGCTCTGTTATATGCGGACGAACAGACAGACAGACAGACGGGCAGAACAACGCTTATAGGTGCTAGTTACTTACATAATTACGAACGCACCTAAAAATGAAAATGAACCCATGTGTCAGAAATGATCAACTTTCGATTTATATACTGCTTTAATAAATTTAAATTGGATAAAAGTTTTTCAAATATTTCAGCTTCTTCTAAAATATTTGGCGCCTTTACTATTCTGGCGCCTGTGTGCGGTGCACACTTTGCACACCGGGTCGGCGCGCCCCTGCCTGTGCTATTTTGTTTACACACCTGGAGTTGCAAGATAATTCCTCATGTATTTTTCTAGATATTTAAGAAATCGTCTAAAATCGCAAGTGACCAGTCACCTTTGGCCATATAGTGTATTAGTCCCTTCAGCAAAATTCAAGAACAATTTCTATGGATAGATTGAAGGGTGCTCCGAAGAATGATGCTTTCCCCGAGGCCCTACATAGTCTAATTGGGGCCCTGATAAAAAGTGCCTAATTATGGAATTTCCTGTTTAAATCTGCTTTATTTTTAATTATACTATTTTCTTTTATGATAATAATTATTTTGCTTTATGATAGTTGCTAATTTACTTCACTTTTAGTCAATTTAATTGTAATTTAAATTATAAATTGCATCTTATAGCGTTCTCTCAATTATCCGACACTTTAGGACAAGGGTCCGCGAGTGTGATATAATCGGAAGTCTACAGTAATTGAAATTGGCAAGGAAGAATCTAGAGATAAAAATAAGGAAATGTCTGCCTTTTTTCATCCAGAACTTTCATAAAAAGCTATCATAAATTACAAAAGCAACAAAATATCCTTCAAAAGCGTCATTTATGTTTATCTCGTTGAACATAAAAGTAAAATGAAAAATGTAAACAAACAAGCAGTTGCTGCCAAATCACGATTTACAACCAAAAGCTCGGTTGCTACAAAAATGATAACATTCTAAACATTTATTTAATGTGTAAAATGCAATACAAGCATCCCTCGACATACGTAATACTCGACTTACGTAAATTCGCATTTACGTAAGAAATCTTGAAAATTACATTTATGAACATACTGGCGCATTTGATACGCATTTGCATATTTTGGACTATTGCTTCATAAATAAAGTGTACATATAAAAACCACAACAATAATATAGTTTTATACATTAGATATAGTTATATTTTTATTGGGATATACAATCAAATCTTTAACAAAACAAACAAAAATCTGATTGAAATGAGCCAAAAAAATCTCTGTTTAACCGTTACAATTTTGTTAGCTGAATTCAAACCATAACGAAACCCAATTTTAATGTTTCGGTGAAGAGGAACGAGTGTATTTTTTCTTCCAGCTTCAGAGCTGTTCGTTTGATGTAGATTCAAAATTGATATAAATTAATTCATCAATGTTAAATTTATAAATCCCATATTCCACAAGATACTTTTTATTTGAAAAGTGTTCTTTCAGTTTGTTTTTATATTTTTTCATACTTTTATAGTTTATATCCAAGTAAATACTGCTGCATACTACTTTATTTATAAAATAATACTGTGTGAATAATGTATATATTATATATATGTTACATTATTAGATCTAATTCCGCGATTTCCCTGTCTTATTCTAAATTACTACTCTATATTCACTAAATCCTTATTCTTAAATAATCTCTATCGTTAATTCTGTTAAATTCCCTTTAATTTAATGTCTCATCTGTCTAATTTACTTATATATTAAGTTTTTAGTATTATTAAATTAAATGTTCCATTTCTGATCTTTTTTTCTTTTAGAATGTTCTTTTAGCAGCCATATTCCCCCCCCCCCCCCTTCCGAGAATTTACTTTCGCGCGCTTATTCCGGGGTTTTCCTTTTTACCTTCAAATTCATCCGCTTCTCTGTCAGCGCTTTTTCCATGGCGTGATATCCTTAATTATTAATTGGTTGAGAGCGCGAGCTATGTCATATTAGTATTACTACGCAAGACGCACAAAAAGCCGATGCTCGCAACATTTCCACAGAATTTGTCGTATTTCCACTTTGATAACTTCCCCTGGTCACCGTCTGATATTTTCTATTATCTACAAATTTGCTTACCCATAATTAAATACCACATAGAGATGGCTTGATTAAAACGAATCGGTGGAAACTGCACCGCAGAAAGCTGCTTAAATAAAATCCTGAGTTAACTTACGTATTGTCTCATTTATTCCGGAGAAACATACACTGGATAAATGTGTTACCTGGCCTACCACTCGATGATTGCAACTACGTTCCAACATCCATGTTGATTTACTACAGAAACATTCTCTTTCAGCTTAATCATAATGCACGGCTTCCAGATTGATTATTCATCTACTATTACATGGAAGCTAACTACACTTTCGAATCATCATATAACGTAATAACGTTATATACAGTGAAACCCCCCAGTGCGACCACCTCCATTAAGAGACCACCTCCCTGAACGACCCTTTTTTCATGGAACGAAATTTATTCCCATAGGCTCAATACTAATTTTACCTCCATTCAGAGACCATCCCAGATGAACTCCCTCCATGAGCGATACATTTCTTTGAAGAAAATTCCGCTTTTTTCTGGTCTCTTGAAGAAGGTTTTATTAGAAAAAAGCGCATTATTCATCAAGCTTCTAAACTAAGTTTAGATTTTTTTTTTATCCCGGTAAATTTTAAGTGTTTAAACAACCTTTTGCCTTTTTAGGCAATGAATTTAACTCTGATGACACATTAAGATGTTGGTCAATAAATTCCCCTGCCCTATTCTGTTGGAAACTCAGTCTAAAGAAAAAAAAATAGATAAATTAATGAAATGGTCATTATTTGTTCCCGCCCAAAAAAAATTGCACATATTTACTGAACTTCGGAAGGACTGGGAAATAAAAGTTATAAAAAATAAAACCCTAAAATCAAAGCAAACGTCAATGCATTCATTTTTTAAAAATCTGCAGCAATTAACTAATGTAATTATCTTTTGTCTTGATACTTAAATTTTTATATTTTTTCCTAATGTGAAAAATAAATTTTAGTAACATTAATTGTTACCTTTTTTCAACAATTAAAATCTATATTTAAACACGACCTCCATTAAGAGACCACCTCTCGGAGCGACCACTTTTTATTGGAACGGAACGTGGTCGCTTTAGGGAGGTTTTACTGTATATGTATATAATAAATATTGCAGTTTCTGACGAAATTTTACCTAAGAAATTTACAAATTCGACTTACGCAGAAATTTACGGAACGCATTACTTACGTAAGTCAGGGGATGCCTGTAATAGACAAGATTTTAGATGAAAAAGTACAAGAAAAATGAAATCAAACTAACATTCCTTTGAGTACACGAATCTTATTATTATTAGGAGAAGTATTTCCAGTAGAGCCGTATAAGGCTTTTGCACTGCAATCACTGAGTTTATTTTCTGATATATAATTTTTAATTAACTACATTTTTTAAAAATCAAACAACTTGTTTTAACGAAATATCAATGTACTATGTTAAAAGCCTGTACAAAAACTTTTCGTATACACTGTAAAAAAATCCAATTAAATTTCCTGTAGGAGACGGAAAAATAGTTGTCCTTCTCGGAACGGAAAAATTTCCGACCCAGCTTTGGAATAAAATCCGAAAAAAAAAAAACAAAAAAAAACTAAATAATAGCTAAAATGGTATTTTTCGGATTTTATTCCGAGCTGGGTCGGAAAATTTTCCGTCCCGAGAAGGGCAACTATTTTTCCGCCCCCTACAGGAAACTTGGTCGGATTTTTTTTACAGTGTAATACACCATTCATCGTTGTGTGTTTTGTATGTTCATAGAAAAAAGTAGGTTGACATCAGAAATAATAAGTATGATGATACTTAATCTAAAAGTATAACGAAAATTCCTTATGCAATGTCAGATGTGGGCAAAAATCCTATAAAATGATACCTCATTCATCGTTATGCGCTACATATTAGGGCGATTCTCAAAAGGTACGCCTGGACACAAGTCATAACTTTAAGCCTTTCAAACATAACTTTAATTATCATTGACTTTATTTTTTTTTTTTTACACTGAGTTTTTAATTCTATTCAGAGACAGAAAATGACATAATTTATTGTAAAAGCTTTGTATAAATATATTAAAATTTTATTATTTTATGCTAAAGAGGCCAATTTCGGACATTCATAACGTTAACTGCTCCGATGTACCACCAAGAAAAAGAGTTTAACTTTTTTCCAGGTGGTTCTAATGGTAAACAACGAATGCATAAAGGAAACGGATGATTTTTTGATAATTTCGTTAAGAGATGGCAGGCTGATTTATTGCTTTTTTGAAGATAGAAGGACTTTTCTATAAAGAATTTTTCTGTATTTTGTGATGTCCAAAAGTAACGTACGTAACAAAGCATTTGATTTTATTATTATTATTACTGGATAACAAAAAGTTAATTATACATATATATATGTATACAGACACATTTACTACATTCTTAGTCTTAAAAATTTTTTAAATACTAAGAGCAACGTCCAAAATCTGTAACGTACGTGCGAAAAAATGTCCAAAATTTGTAACGTACGTAAATGCTAATTAAATGCTTTAATCATTAATTTTCCAGAATAGTTGCTGTTTGTGTATAATTTTGTAGACATACTATTATAAAATATTTATATATTATATTTATAGACAAAATACTATACTATTAAAAAAATTGGCCTTAAATTTGAAAATTTTAAAAATTACATATAGTTAACGTTTAATGATTCCACCTTTTGAGAATCTCCCATTAGTTAAATTCAGTATACTATGTACGATGTGGGAAAAAATGCTAGCCAGTGATACTTTATTTTCAGTATGTGATGTCATATGTGGACGATAAATCCTATCTTACTGATTCTTCATTCTTCGTTGTACGCTAACATATTAGTTGAGAAAAAGGGATGGTGACAACAAAAATAATATACGTTAGACGAAAAGGTGTAAATATGGGCAACTTCTTTTGTTTTTTGACTTAACCCATTTGTGCCTAGCGTCCCATTTTTGGGACGTTTCAAATTTTCGTGAATAAGTATATTTTTCTTCACCTTTATAACATGAAAATTGTATGAAATAATTAATTTTTAAATGTCTTTATCTATTACCGAGAGATGGCAGCATAAGGTGGATATTTATTTGTTTAAATGAAGGCTTTTTTCGGTGTTTATAAATTTTTAATTTTTCAAGAGGGCGAAATGTAAAAAGTAAATTTATTTGTATTTTTTCTATGAAGGATCCAAAATTGCAAGTCATAATCTTAGCTTGTCATAATCTTAGACTTTTTTTAAATATGTATTTTTTTAAATTGCGAAATTAAATGTTCAAGCCTATTTTTTATGCATTCTTGTAACGTCCAAAATATAGGGTTCTAGGCACAAATGGGCACATATTTTTGTTGGACATTTAGGAGACAGTTATTTATATAATCTCTTTTGAAGATATTTATGAAATAAATTGTTTTTAAATCAGCAATACAATTATTCTTATTTTATTATTAATAATAGTTGTAAGGTTTTTAGTCTCCGTAAAGAAATAAATATATTTTTTTGTAGTTCATAAAAATACTAATTATAGTACATAATATACAATTTAAAAACTTTTTAAATATAAATATAGACAAAACATATAATTATGCATATTATTCTATTAAAAATACTCATATTTAGTTTTTTTACATTTTAATAAATAAATACAAAAAAATTTAAGTGTAATTTTTTTTTAGTATTTTTCCAGTTCATTTTGTAATATTTTAAAGTGATTTTACCAAAACATTTGAGAAAACTGAAATTCAGGCACAAATGGGTTAAAGTGACTTTCATTAAAAAATATTTTAGGTTTTTAACCTCCATCAACAACTATAACAAGTTTACTAAATGAGAGGAAGCAAAACAATGATTAATATCAATTGTTTCAATTCAAAAACAAAGATTTACAAAAAGTTTTGAAAAAAGCACCTGAAAAAATAGGGTGCAAATATGGGCCCGCTCCAAAAAAGGTCACAAAAACTAGTAAAATGACTTAAAACAGCGATAAAATAATACAAGATGGTAAAGAATGTTACAGAAGAAAATTATTTTCAGAAATCGAAAACATAACTGGCTCTTTCAGCCGGCTACAATCTAAGTTTTCCTACATTCGGCACATTTAACCCATACTTCTCCTAGATTGTCTTCACAGAACATTCCATCACAAAAGGTGCAAGTTGCATCACTCAAGACTGGTTTAGTCCCATCGTTGATATCCAGGTTCATATCATCATTACTGTCCACAATTGGAGGGTCAGGGATAAGTCCGAGTATAAATCATATCGTTTCGTGGGTCGATTTTTTAAGTTCTTTAGTCTTCCCACCGCTGTCCCCTGACTGATCTCTTACTTTGGGAAAACTCAATGATGTCTTCTTGAGATCCCTTTGTCAAGCGACTTGGTCAACTAATCTTTGCATAGTGATCCAGTGATGACGCTGAACCTTGCCGCTTTGCGTGCACGAGTAATGGTTTTCTTCTTCATGTTGGGGCCAGGAGATATGTCGACAGAAGAAACTGCATTTAAAGTTCCCGGGGAACATTGCGGTGTTTCAGCAGCCTCATTAATTAGCACAGCTAGAACTTAATATGCTTGTATATCAAGAAAATTTGAAAAAGAGGGGGCCCATATTTACATCAAGGAAGGGTACCCATATTTACACCAACCTCAATTAAGCAAGATTGCCACTTTCACATTGTAACTTAAAGACGTACATGACTAAAGGTGTGGTTCTAAAAGTAGCGTAGGATCTTCGTTTTCCCGATATCACTAACTATAAGGACATGAAAATAAAACTATTTCAGATACCTGTAAAAAGTTTGCAGTCCCGAAAAAGCTCAAATTCACACAATAACTCACACTATTTAAAAATATGGTTCCAACTGCTCTCTATTATCTTATATCAACAAGTAGCATCATGTACAATCTTGGCCGCCAGTCTGCAGCACCTCCAATGGTCACTTCGGGAGGGGTGCCCATATTTACACCTGTGCCCGTTTTTACACCTTCACTTCTATTATTATTATTATTATTATTATTATTATTATTATTATTATTATTATTATTATTATTATTGTCTTTAAACATAAATAGACGTGTGTCAAGCGATCCCAATTTATCCTTAGGAGCAAACCAAGTAGCACAGATTTTTGACCTATCGTTGGCAGTTTGTGCAAATTGGTAATAGGTTTGGGCATGGGCAGGTTGAGAAATGGTTGGGAAACGGTCGATACAGAGACTCGTCTGATTTGGAGCGTATATGAACAGGATTCTATAACGGTTGGACCATTGTTGGAGCAAATGGTTTGTTGACCAAAGGACCGACAAAACTAGCATTTCTTGCTGTGGTCAAACGTAGAACAACAATTAGCCAACACTAAACCAACGTTGGCCCAAATATTTTGTGCTACTTGAAAAGCAAAAATTAACTATATCTTTTCTCAATATACACCATTAGTGCACTCATTGGCATAAAATATTCTCCCAAGTTTGTGTTGAAATTTTGCCATTAATGGAGCAGTATTGGCAAGAAATATTAAACTATTGTAAATTCAATAACATCAATGTTGGGGCAATAGTGTAGAAATATCAGCACTTTATAATTAGAGCAATATTTAGCCAATATCGGCATTACATTGGAAATATTTCCATTAAAACGTCAATATTTCACCAATGCTTCTTTCATTTGTTTATATTGGCTAAATATTTTTTGTCAATACTTGTGGGATCTTTTATGCCAATGAATGCTATATTGGCTCAATCTTGAGCCAAGAAATGGTTAATATTGCTTTGGCTTGCTACTGAGGATCCTTTGAAATTTTGATGAAAAATAATGCGGTATTGAAAAGTTTCCATCGCCAGCAGATTATGAGAAAAAGAAGAAAAAACAATTCTAATTTCAATACATTTTTGCACTGGGTAATATAACGCATAAGGTTTTTTTTTTCATTCCAATTTAATAATTAAAAATATATATATTAAATGACATTTACATAGCTGAAAAGTAAAATTAAAATATTGAATAATTGCAATGTTCATCATTTTGTAGAAAAAGTATAGAGAAATTTTATAAACATAAATAAAATGTAGTATGAAAATGTGTGAAAGTGTTAATGTTAATTTCAATACATTTTTGCACTGGGCAATATAACGCATCATTTTTTTTTCATTTGAATTTAATAATTAAAAAAATACGTAGTAGGATTCAATAGTTCCCGGACTGACTCTATAACTGTAAAAATATTACCAGTTACATTGCTGAAACACATCCGCCTTAGAAATAAGATCCTTGCGCAACAATACACATTTGCCATCGCCTGTAAAGGTCATCGAAGCTCTTCTGGTATCCATTTTTAGCCATGTCCTTTAATCCAGCCTGCGATGCACTTTTTTCTTCATCTGAAGTTTGAAATCGGCGACCATGTATGTTAGGCGAAGACCAAAAGGCAATTCGAATTGAAATGGTGGGAGGCTTAATCTCGGCTGTTGACAAAGATCCTTCCCTACTCTGCAGAATTGTTACTGGAGACTGGAAATGGTGTTTTTTATGCGATCCGCAATCCAAGAGAGCATCGGCAACTTGAAAATCACCACGGAAGAAGAAATTCCGCCAAGATCGCTCTAAAGGGAAGGTCATGCTAGAGGTATTTTTCGATATCCAGGGCATTGTGCATCTGGAATTTATCCCTGAAGGATGCACTGTCAACAAAGAACTCTATGTAGACATCCTGCGTCGTTTGCGTGAGTCGGTCCGGAAGAAGAGGCCAACATTGTGGGCTGTGTAGTCATGGGTGCTTTTGCATGACAACGTTCCTGCACACCGATCCCTAATTGTCGGTGACTTTCTTACGAAAACGAAAACAACTGTTTTGCCACATCCTCCTTACTCCCCTGATCTCTCAACCTCCGACTTTATCCTGTATCCTGAACTGAACGTCACTTGCAGGATCGTCAATTTCAATCTTCAGATGAAGCTAAAAGTGCATCGCAGGCTGAATTAAAGGACATTGCTAAATATGGATTCCAGAAGTGCTTCAATGACCTTTACAGCCGATGGCAAAAGTGTGTTGTTACGCAAGGATCTTATTTCGAAGGCGGATGTGTTTCAGCAATGAAATTGGTAATATTTTTACAGTTATAGAGCCAGTCCGGGAACTTTTGAATCCTACCTCGTATATATTAAATGACATTTACATAGCTGAAAAGTAAAATTAAAATATTGAATAATTACAATGCTCATTATTTTATGGAAAAATTACAGAGAAATTTTATAAACGTAAAAGAAATTTAGTATGAAAATGTATGAAAGTCTTATAGACCAAATTATTAAGTCCGAATTTGCAACTATTCCTTTGTTATATATTCTATTGAGGTAAATAGTCGAAATGTGTGTTTGTATATTAATCGCAATTAAGGGGTCTCAGGACTCTTAAAGCTTCAAAATTTTTGAAATTTTTATTTTTTAGATGTTATACTACTATTTTTTCTGAACATTTTGATATAAATGTTTACTTGAAATTCCCAACAGTTATGATGTTATGACTTTTAGAATTATATCTGCTCAATAGCTGAAGCGGCGTTTCCGAAATTTTGAAGTCATTTTTCTCCAAATGACGTTTTTAGGCATAACGCGCACGATATCTCAAAAACTTATGAATATTTTTAATGAAATTTTCAAAACATGTGTTTCACGTTAGTCTGTATAAACTGAACCTAAAATTTTCTCTTTATTGTGAAATAAAATGTTTTTTAGATGATTATACTATTGAAATTTTCAGAATTTTGCATTAGCAAAGTACAACTTTGTATTAAAAATATAAAACTGTTTTAAATGCAAAGTTATTTAGGTTCAGTGTAATTATTATAATCTGAAGTATAAGTAGACACCAAAATTTTCATTCTAGTTGGAAAATTTATTTTATAATCGTGCGCGTAAGCTGTTATACCACTTTTCGGCTCGGCAAGTGTCTGACAGTTTGGAGCGCCCTGTAAATGCTAATTCTGAATCTTGCAATTTTTTAAATACATGAAATGAAAGAACATACTTATATCTTTCATCTCCCGAAAAATTGTGCTTTAAAATCATACACATTTTAAGATATTAAATGTTGAAAATAGTCTTTTTTTTTCTTTTTTTCCAATTTTAAGAGCCTTGAGACCCCTTAATGCAATTTTATGTTAATTGCTACACAAACTTCCGTATGAGTCATTCAAAGTGAAGTGGCCTAAATTCGTACATGGTCTCTAATCGATTCCTCTTCAATTTTGAGGAAATCGCTACAGAAAGTACATATGGAAACCGCAGATGGAAACCTGCAAATTGCCAAAGTAATATGATTGGCGCACCACATTTCTATAAAGTTTCGTTCTTCAACACCGCAGCAAACATGAATGTATCATCAAATTTGCCATTTTATAGTTCGTGATACAAAAAACCTTAAATATTGAAAACTTATTTCGTATATCAACTTTTTCTGCTGAAAAATATAATTGCAAAATTAATCACGAACGGTGAAATGACAAACTTGATGATTTGAAACTTGACATCTTTTCGGCAGCATTGAAGAAGTGAACTTTATAGAAGCACATCTGATCCCCCAAACATACTAATGATTCTAATAGTTTGCATCTGATCTACACGCACGCCCTGTAGCAATTTCATTAACATTTAAGAGGGACAATCAGGAATCACAGAGATATTTGACACTTTTTTAAAGCTGGATGTTGATAGAAAAGCTTAACAAATTTTTCTTTTTTAGCGCCTCAAAATCTATGCCGGTTTGGTCCAACCCGCGGCCCACCTATTCATTTGCTATTAGATACATTTAGACTTTACCATCAAAAAGTGTTTCCTCTGAGACCTATATTAATTTTTTTAACGAATTTTTTATAGAAAACTTCCTCAGTAAGTACTCAGTAAACAGCAACTATTCCAATGAATCCAACTGCACTACATTTTAACGTCTAATTTTGTTTATTTCGATAATTCTCCAGGCTGCAATAATGTCTGGTTAGGAGTTTTCTGCTGTTTTTCATTAACATGATTTCAAACGGCATATATACGTGTGACATTTTGACTACAAGCAGTTGGCGTTCATCGGTTTTAACTTGGGTTCCCAAAACACATGCACAGGCGTTTTGGCCGATTGGTTTAAGAAAGAATAAAATGGATGAAGAATACACACAAGGCAGACTGTTGAGACATTATTCGGCTTTATTTACACACTCAGAATTGGATCTAGGGGGAATGCTCTACTTAGCCGATGATAAAAAATAATAAAGTTCACTCACACCAAACAATTAGCTTAAACAATGTTCCATCTCTCGGCTGCTTTCCACATAACTCCGTAAACATCTCCGTACCCACTTCGATACCTTTTTCACTTCGTTCTGCACACCCATACACTAATATCCATGCATTGTACTTCTACACTTCATCGTACCGATACATCGTACGTCTAATCTGTCATCTCATCTCCCTAATCTCTCAAATACCTCTCAAAAAACCTCTCGAATATCTTCTCAAACCTCTCAGTAGCCGGCTCTGCGATTGTATTTATACTACCTCGGCTTAACGTTACAAAATTCTGATCCTTCTCTCCCAATCATAATCGCTTTTTAGACGGCTTATTAGTATTTCCGGTCGGATTAATATGGAAGTAAATAAGTTTCCAGGCGCGAAACATTGTTCCAGAACTTTCCATATCTCTGAAACCAGGCACACAAAGTGTAAAGAAACTTTAGTCCCTGTTGTCGAGATTGCATCAAAAAATAGCTTTTTTCCTCACCAGACGATAAAAAAAATGATCTATTATCGCGGAATAAGTTTTTAAGCATTGAAATATTCTACTAGACACCTGGATAATTTTTTAATAAAAGAATGATTTTAAATTAATAGGCTTTTTAGACGGGATAAATTATGAGTTATAATATTTGAGCAATTAAATAAAAAATTTAGAGGGGTTTGATATACCGAGAATTAATAGCGAATTTCAATAAGAATTTCAATAATAAAAGGTTTTATTAAAGAAATATAAATAGTTAGAGCCATATTTAGATTTACGTAATTTAGAACAAGTATTATTAGATGGATTAGGATCTTTTGGAGATTAATAGACTAGGATTTTAACTTAATAATCCGGTATAATATATGGAATATTACTATAAGGGAAAAATTTATGTAGAATAATTTTAACCTTGGCGAAAAAATTTAAATTTTGTAATACATATACATATATTAATTAGTCAACTACATGTTTTTTTTTTTTTTTTTTTTTTTTTTGTATCACAAAATAAATTTCTGTATTAAGAACAACTATCTACATAGCTTGATTAATGTTTTTAAAAAGTGAATATCTGTGGTTGTTTCAAACATACATATACAGTGCGTGTAAAAACCTTACGGACAGCCAAAAATATTACTTTTTTTGATAAATTTCAAATCTGATGAAAAAAAGTTTACTACAATGTGTATCAAAAAGTTGAAAAGCTAATAAGCATGTCCACAAAATTCATCTGTAACTATTTTATTACGAAAAAAGTAATTGTACAAAAAAGCACTATTTCTGCCTATGTAAAAACTTTAATAACAGCAAAATAAAAACAATGCAATAACGAAGAAAGAAATACTTAATATATTATGCACCCACCGTTGTGTTTAATGACTTCAGATATTCTATCTTTCATGGACATTATTAATTTTTGGAACAGTTCGGGACGGGTTTTTCACCGTACATCTTCAATCGTAGATCTGAGTTCTGAAGCTGAGGAAATATGTCTTCGATTTTTATAAACTCGTCTTGATAGATCTCCCCATAAGTTCTCGATAGGGTTTAGATCAGGACTTCCGGTGGCCATTGAAAAACTTCAATATTTTTTCTTCTGGATGCAGAGTTTTGTCTCACGGCTTGTGCGGATAGGCGCACTGTCCTGCTGATAAATCCATTTTTCTCCTGCCAGAAGTATTGCAACAGACGAAAGGTGGTCAGAAAGACTTTTTAGATATGCCTTCTAATTAATTTTTCCTGAAAGAAATAAAAGAAACCGCACGCAATTGAACGAAAAGGAATCCCGTGTCATAGTGGATAATAATTAGAAAAATTATGCAATGCCTTTTAACTTTATTTAAAACTATGTGTTTTATAAAACACATTCAAATTTAGGTACAAATGTGATAGAGTATAGAGTGCCGGAAATATATTAATAAGGCACAATTTTTCTGTTAAATTTAAAATATTTATGCCTGAATTTTTGTTTTATCAAATTTCTTGGTAAAATCACTTTAAAATGTTGCAAAATGAACTGGAAAAATACTAAAAAAAATTATACTAAAATATTTTTGTATTTATTTGATAAAATGTAAATGTACTGGGAATATATGGGAATATCCATATGTGGAAAAATGGATAATTATATGTTTTGTCTAAATTTATATAAATTAAGCTTTTAAATTGTATATTACATACTATAATTAGTATTTTCATGAACTTTTAAAAAATATATATTTATTTCTTTACAGAGACTAATAACATTATAAGTATTATTAATAATAAATTAAGAATAATCGTATTTGAGGCTTTAAAACAATTTATTTCCTAATCATCTTGAAAAGGACTTTACATAAATAAATGTCCCCTAACTGGCTAATAGAAATATGTACCCATTTGCGTCTAACGCCCTATATTTTGTACGTTACAAAAATGCATAAAAAATAGGCTTGAACCTATAGTTTCGCAATTAAAAAAAATACGTATATCAAAGAAGTCTACAAGCAAAGATTATGATTTATTTATTTGGATACTTGATACAAAAATACAAATAAACTTACTTTTTACATTTCGCTATCTCGAAAAGTGAAAAACCTATAAACACCGAAAAAAGGCCTTCATTTAAGCAAATAAATATCCATCTTATGCTGTCATCTCTCGGTAATAGATAAAGACATTTATAGACAATTACTTCCTACAATTTTCATGTTATAAAAAAGAAGAAAATTGTAAAAAATCGTTAAAATTCGAAACGTCCCAAAAATGGGACGCTAGGCATAAATGGGTTAAGATATTTTGATTAATTATGCGCGCATGGTAACATACCACTTTTAATAAAATGTCACTATAAAATGGTACTAATTACACAAGCCTGCAAAATTTGGCTTGCGTCATATTGCTTAGCTTTTGATAATTGATATTACGTATTTTGTAGCATTGAATTCGAAAATGGCCTTCATTTTTTACCATCACGTCAGGATTTTTTGTAAAATTTTTACTTTTTAACATTGAAGTTTACCATTCGCGAAAAATTCTGACCTAATGATTAAAAATTAAAGTTATTTTCAGATTTAGTGCTAAAAGGTACATAAAAGTATCAAAATTTAAAAAACTCAACCATCACATCTATTTTACAGTATCAGAATTTTGCTATTTTTTAACTTTGAAATTTACAATTTGCAAAAAATCCTGACTTGATGGTTAAAAATGAAGGTCATTTTCGTATTGAGCGCTAAAAAATATATAAAAATCAGTTATCAAAAGTTAAGAAACACAACCATTTCCTGTATCTTTCAGTATCACATGTTCTCTACTTTTTGACTTTTTACCATTGAAATTTACGATTTGCAAAAAATCCTGACGTGATGGTTAAAAATGAAGGTCGTTTTCGGATTCAGCGCTAAAAAATACATAAAAATCAATTATCAAAAGTTAAACAACCCAACCATTGCAGACTTGTGTTATTTTTCACCTGGAAACACAGATAATTTTCATAGTAGACTATAAGTTGAGAAATTTAATAAAAATATGCACTTATAAATCATAATTTATTTTATTGTTTGTTTAAACAGGTGTTTTAAAGCATGCGCTTCACCAAAAAATATGATTTTTTTGTCTTTATGCAAGTTTTAACAAGCTTCAGAAACAACTCTTTAAAATATGAAAAAATAGTAATTATATGCTTTTTTTTTTCCTCGAAATTGATAATGGTCAGTGGGGAACTGTTAAAACTAAAATCTTATTATTTCATAATGACAATTTTTATTAACTTTTCATTCTGTTCATACTGAAACCAGAGATCTTCTCAATCCTTAACCCCTTGGGGACAAGGGTCACCATACGTGAGTAACCAGTGACGGATGAGGTGCTCAGATTACGTGATTATTCCCACCAGTTGTTTTTTATTGTAAATTTTGCGTTATTTAATCACGGAATTTTCCCGATTTTAATTAGGCAAAAATTTTAGTTTTGAAAAACCGGTGATAAAATATTAAAAATTCTTTAAAAGGCGCTCGTCACGAAGGGGTTAATATAATGAACGAAAAGTCAGAGTTAAATACGTCAGTTTGACGCAATCACAGTAAAATGTTTCAGTTTTATAAAAGGAAATATGCGTTTTATTTTAAATATAAAGCCATTTTCACATTGGAGATAGCCTTCCACCTTTCTGAAATAAGATGCCTTCAGGTGGCCTTAACCCTTTATGTACTTAATTATGAATTCATGAAATTTTTATCGTCTAATGCATTTTTCGTGAATTGTTTAAACTACATTAGAAGATTTACATAATCATTTAATAAATTTTAGAAGGATTGGAGGATTTAGAAGGATTAATTAAAGTTGAATTTATATGCATTTTGGGCAATATTTATAACACCACTCAAATCTTTTATTTTAAATATTTTTTTTAATATTTTGTATAATTTGGAAATGTACAAATATAATGTTCTTACCATAGAAATATAGAAATATTTCCGAATTGAAACCCCACTCCCTCCCTCAACGCCAAGAAAGCTGAAAAGATGCAAAGGCAAAATAAATCATTCCTTTAAAAATATTTTTGTTTTCTGTAACCAACAATGCTTTCGGGACAAGATAAAGTAATGCATCTATAATTCATTCTAAACTGTATTATTACTAATCGATGTATTAGATGAATTTTATAACAAGTTATTCTAATGGTACTGATAAGTACCGTCAGTAGATAAAGGGTTAATCTCAGTTGGAAAATTGACACATCGTAGTAAAATGTTTTATTTTTATGAATGAAAATAGACGTTTTCGATTAAATATAATGCTCTTTTCACTATAAGAAAACCTCCTAATACAGTAAACTCTGTCTAAGGCGGAGTCGATCGGGACCAAGGAAATTTTCCGTAGTAGACAATATCCCGCCTTTGACAAATTTTACTCTATGTCTATGGATTCGCAGGGACTTGAAAATCTTTCTGAGTTAGACAGATTTCCGTCTTACACAGAGTCTGCCTTACAGAGAGTTTACTGTATTTCGAAAATAAAGGCAGCGTGGTTTCAAATAAATGTTGTAACTTTATGCAATTTCATTTGTGATTATATTTTCGATCATTAGAGAAAAATATATAAAATTAGAAAAAAAATTAATATTTCGAAAACTAATTCGAATTTAAAAATTCTAATACCAGTTTTGAGATCTGCGGATCAATTCGGATTTTTGGTGTTAATTTCATCACAAAGTATTCCGTATTTTAGGAGAAATCGCCGTAAAACATAATCAGTTGTTTAATCAGTCGTTTCATAGAATCGTTTCATAAATTCGTTACATTTCAGTCGTTTCATATATCCCTTTCATTTCATTAGGATTTTATATATATAGGGTATATATATATATATATATATATATATATATATATATATATGTATAACATATACATAATTAGTACTAGATTAATTTTATCGAATTTATTCTAATTGGTAAATAAATCATAAGAGTTGTAATTTTCCAACTGGGCGAAAAATGTCTGTACTAGGATTCGAACCAGGGACCCAGCACAACCCTTCAACAACCCTTGACTATGTGATATTTTGAAATTTAAATTTATTCGGTGATTTATGAATAGTAGAATAGAGAAACCGGGGGTTGGGCGGGGGATAGGGTATCGCATAATAATATGTAATATTTGTTCAGATTTCCTGTCAAAAGGAAAATCGCAAACAATGGTTTAAATGTGGGTTATCAAACAACTTATCTCACATTTATTTATTCAATGAAAACAAATGCAAAACATTGTTTTTATGCAGGAGAATAAAAAAATAAGTATAATATTGCTTTGTTTGGTAAAAGTTGGCATACATTACATGTCTTCACGTTGTTATTCATGTGAATCTTACATATTTTTAAATGTAGATTCCCTTTTCAAAACCATTTTGTTTCTATTTTTTTTTTAAATAACTAATTCAATAAATCTACTTGAGCTAGTCTGAAATAAGGAACATGAATAAATGGACTTTTTCGAGCGTGTCTATACAGGCACAGAATTCGGTGGATGTGTAACTTTCGGATTCGGCGATTTAATATAGTTGATTGTTTTCTACAAGCTATAACGATTGCGTAATGCATACAAAGCACAAGAACAATTCGAGTCATAAATAGATATAATATGAAAAGAAATTATTTACTGCGGAGCTCACGTTATTTTTCAGAAACAAAATGCCTTCAAATAAAATTTATTCTCAACAAAAATCGTCTGCAAGCAATCGTAATTTTATATTCTCAGATAAATGCGCGGTTGCGTAAAAATATGTGAAGTAAATCATAGAGAAAGTTTTTTCAGAATTTGTCTGGAATTGTTTAGTGGCAAATTCCTTGTTATCTTCAGAATCGATATGGGTAATGATTAATTTTGGTCAACACATTTCAACGGTATTTATTGAATTATTGATATATATATATATATTCTAAATATATTTATAAATTCTTTTAAAATTTTATATTTAAAACTATTAATAACTTCAATCATCTGCATAGTTTCATTTTAAGATTACAAAAACATTTATCCAAAAAATCCAATTTTTATTCCGACCAACTGTACAAAAGATGTGATTGGAGTTCAAAGATTAATAATGATTACTGGAAAACTCAGGGATGCATAAAATGATAGGTACGTGATTTTCATCTATCCTGTTAGTAGAAAAGATATGAAAAACTGTTGCTTAGGTATAACTAATGGTTACTGAAATATCATTCCTTATCTTTAAATGACTGTTATTGTTTTATTTCTAAACTTTTTTTTAATGCATTACAAGCCAAATATTTTTATGTTGACTAATTATTATTGACACGTTTTTATACGCTCTAAAATTAGAGCTGAAATATATCATGGAGAACAAGAGCACTGGAATTTATTGATTTGAGATTTTAATCCGTGCTGTTAATAGAATATATATGGAACTCTTACTTAGATTTCTTCTGTATATTTAAAGGTTATTGAAACAGCATTCCTTACTTTTTAATGACTGTAATAGTTTTGTTTCTAAGCTGATTTTTTAATGCATTACAAATGGAATATTTTTATGTTATTTTTGACAAATGAATTTTCTTTTAACCTCTGTCATTATTGACATGTTTTTAAACGTTCGAAAATGAGAGATGAAATATACTATGGAGAGAATAAGAGCTCCAGGTTTTATTGATTTCAAAATTTCATCCGTGTTGTTAGCAGAAGATAAATGAAATTCTCACTTACAAGTAAAGGTACTATAGTCTGTGGCGGGGATTTTCGATTTTTATAGCTCATTCCATTCGGCTCATCGAGCTTAGTAATTTTATACCTTGCATATCAGCTATTGAGTTTTTATAATGACAGGGAGCCGGGTCAAAGTTCAAAATTTCGTTCATTGAAAAACAGATGCCTTCAAAGAAATAAGTGCCTTTTAGGTTTTCTAATTGTTTTTACAGTGCCATACATTGCCAATAACTACTATAAGGTTATATTATTGCTGTTTTTATAAGAATTTGTAATTGCAGATAAAATATTTGTATGAAACTTGACAGGAATGTTTTCGCAAGTTATGATGTCCTCGTCTAGTTCAGTGTTGCCAGTGGGCTACTTTTTAAAAATTAAGATTTCTTGATTGGCACACTTTTCTGAAATGGTAAAATTCCCCTTGTTTTCTCCTTAATTAACCTTTAACTGATGTGACTAAAATTTGTCACACAACTGATGTGATCCGGTCTCTCAGACACCTCGAATAAAATGAATAAAAAAAAATAACTCAAATGGTTGAATTTACTTAAATTTTGTCCTAACAATATCGTTGTACTTCTCTTAGGAGCATGTGAATTAAATTGCATGAAAAAAGTATTTTATTCATATTATTTAACTTCAGTACAGAAAAGTAAAAAGGTGTAAAAGTGTTTACAGCTGGGAGTCGCGGGTCTGGGAGACCGCGTGACATCAGTTAAAGGTTAATATGTCACTAAATAAGGCGAATTTTACTATTTCAAAAAAGTGTTGCCAATCAAGAAATCTGAATTTTAAAAAAGTAGCCCACTGGCAGCACTGGTTTAACTTATGTTCATCCTGTCAATACTTTTTCACAAATTACGAGCAAAAATCTTTGTAACCACACATAGTCATTTCTTTTGTCAGTTTTTCAGTCACTTCGTAATTTGCGGTACGTCTGCGTACGGTTGCATGCGAAGGAATTTTCTGCTACTGTTTTATTTTCGGCAGCTCGCATTATGCAAATTTTTAAACTTTGACACGGCCCCTTGTCAATTTTAAAACTCAATAGCCGATATCCGAGGTAGCAAATTACTTAGACAAATCGAAGACGAATCGAATGAGCTATGAAATTCGAAATTCGCCGTCACAGTACCTTTACTTGTTAGGTTTCTTCTTTATATTGAGGGGGGTCACAACCATAGTAGATCAAGTCCATTTTGAAAAAAGAGATAGTCCATTTAGAAGGTGCATAAAATCTGTTTTATCCACTCTCACAGTAAACCAAGTCTGTAAACAGATGACATATATGAGCAAGTATGTGAAAACAGACTTGGTTAATTGTGGGAGTAGACAAAACAGATTTTATGCAACTTCTAAATAGACTATCTCATTTTTTTTTAAGAATGGACTTGGTCTACTATGGTTGTAAACCCCTCAGGTTATTGAAATATCATTCTTTATTTTTTAATGACTGTAGTTGTTTTATTTCCAAGCTGTTTTTTTAATGGGTTACAAATCTAATATTTTTATGTTATTTTTGACACCGCATCAATTTCCTTTTAATCTCTGTTATTACTGACACGTTTTTATGCGTTTGAAAATGAGAGCTGAAATATACCATGGAGATCAAGGTTACTAGAATTTATTGAGTTAAAAATTTTTATCTGTGCTGTTAGTGTAAGATATATTAAACTCTTTCTTTGGTTTCTTCTGTATATAAAAATGTTATTGAAATTTCATTCTTTTTTTAATGACTGCAACTTTTATTATGATTTTTTTAATGCCCTACAAAAAAAATTATCTTACGTTATTTTAACCATAGTATACTGTTTGCATAACTAATTAATTAATAAATAATTATATAATCAATAATGAGATGGCCATGGAGATGCTTAATTAACATTTAGTTAATACATCACCGCACAAACACAGCTTACAGTACACATGACATTTGAGAACCGGACATTCTGTTTACATTGTTACTTATTTATCATAAATTAGGGAGAAATTGTGTGGTGCTGCCATCTATCCTTTTTTAATTCAAATTAGAAACACCATACATAGCATGATTTTTCTTTTAAGCTCTATTATTACTGACAGGTTTTTATACACTCGAAAAAGAGAGCTGAAATGTACTCTAGAAAACAAGATCAGCAGCGTTTATTGAGTTTAGATTTTATCTGTGATGTTAGTATAAGATATATTAAACTCTTTCTTTGGTTTCTTTTGTATATAAAAATGTTATTGAAATATCATTTTTTTAATACCTGTATAAACTGATTTTTTTAATGCACTACAAACCAAATATGTTTATGTTACTTTTAGTATGATTTTTTTTAAGTTCTATTATTATTATTATTATCATTATTATTGTTATTATTATTATTACTATTTTTGACGCATTTTCATACGCCCGAAAATGAGAGCTAAAATATACCATGGAATGAGATTTTCATCTCTGCTGTTAGAGAAAATATATGAAATTCTTACTTCGGTTTCTTCTGTATATCTAAACGTTCTTGAAATATCATTCTTTAGTTTTTAATAACTGTAGATGTTTTATCAGTCATTCAACCGTTTTCGGAGAAAACAGTTATAGACCGGGAGCCGGCAGCACAGACAATAATCTCATCGAGTTCACGTCTGAAATTCTAAGATTAGTTGAATCTTGATTCGCAAATTAAAACGCAATCAGTCTGCCATGTCATATCTTGGTGGAAAACACCTGAAAACCTGATTTTAGCGGCTGACTCGTAGGTTTACCATTGTGTTTTCCTGCACCAAAAGGTATGAAAACATGGAGGACTGGGAGCAGGAAAACACAATGGTAAACGTACGAGTCAGCCGCTAAAAGCGAGTTTTCTGGTGTTTTCCACCAAAATATGACGTGGCAGACCGATTGCGTTTTAATATGCGAATCAAGATTTCACTAATCCTAGAATTTCATCCGTAAATTCGAAGAGGTGATTGTCTGTGCTGCCGGCTCCCGGCCTGTCATACAACCGTGGTTTAACTGTATTCTGCCATAATATGGTCAATAATGTGGTCAAAATACATTAAAATTACGGTTATGTAACCGATTTTTGAGAAAACGGTCGAACGACCGTACAGTTTGCTCCAGTTTTTGACAGTGTAGAGTTTATTGAGTTGAGATTTTCATCTCTGCATTTAGTAGAAGAAATATTTAAATTCTCACTTAGGTTTTTTCTTTATATATCTACAGGTTATTGAAATATCATTCGTTATTTTTTAACGACTGTTTGATTTTTTTATGCATTACAGACTTAATATATTATTTATTTTATTTTTATTTTTTTTTTTTTTGACACCACATGGATTTCTTTTTAAGCTCTGTTGTTATTGACGTTTTTGCACGTTCGAAAACAAGAGCTGAGATATGGCGAACAAGTGCAATAGAATTTACTGGGTTGAGAATTTCACATGTGCTGTTAAAAAAAGATGTATGAAACTCTTACTTCGATTTCTTTGGGGTTTTTTTTTGTTTGTTTGTTTGTTTTCATATATTGTTCGGGTAATTAAGTCAATTGTTATTTTATCAAACGTTAATTAAGTATATAGTAGTAGCTTATTAATATAATTTATGAATATTCTAGGATATTCCTTGATTGATTTCTTCATTTCTTCTAAGTCGGTTTTTTCCCTTGTTAATTTTCATACACAAACCTTTAGTAGAGGAAGTCTGGCGTTGCATTAATGGAGAAACGCTCTTCGAGAGGCATGTTAACAAAAACATGCATTGTTGCTAAAGTGCTTTTATATGCCTTGTTTTTTTTTATGCGGTTTTCCAATTTCGCAATTGGTTTTTTTATTCACTTCCACCTAAATTTTATGAAACGTGTATAAAAAAAAATGTAAGTCTATTTCTTTTATTAATCACTAAAATAAACTTACAATGTTTAACAAAAATAAATCTATACCTTAGTAGAAAAGTATTAATACCCTAAACTACACAATATGAACTTTAAAGGCATTTCTATTTACTTATTACTTACGATTATTGCTGAAGGGGTATTGCTGGAAGGAATTTCCAACTGAGGAATATGTATTTCTTAACTCAACTAAATTTTTGCGTGCATGTAGTTTATGGATACAGATCTATATATCATATACAGGGCTGCTCAAAAAATTCGGATAATTTTCCGACTGTATATGGGAGTTGCTGAAATTGAGTTTTCAAATGTGTTATGTGTTTCCAAATGGTTTATTTAGACATCCATTTTCAGCTTATTAAACAGTGAAGTTTTGTTACATTACTCTGAACGTGTTGGAAACTGTTTCATAATATATGCTTGATGCATGATTTTTTCTTTCTTGCTCATGACTGTAATCGTTTTTTTTTTTTTTTTTTTTTTTTTTTTTTTTTTTTTTTAATACATTACAAACTAAATACTTTTATGTTACTTTCGACACCACATGGAGTTCCTTTTAACCCTCTCGTGCATGAATTTTTTTTATCACCTATCCCCTCCCCCTAAAATTATTATGTAATAATTGTATATTGAACAAGATAAATATTAAAAACGCCCCATGTCAACCTTTAATCAAAATTTAGGCGAAAAACATAGTGTGCCAAATACTGTATTATAATCTGAACAACGCATAAAATGAAACTTAAAATGCTGTCAAATGGCAACACTATATGCATTACAGGGTTACATTCTTTTTACCCGACTGCCAAGAAGGGTTATGTGTTTCACGCGTATCTGGGTAAGTGGATTTCTTTATACCCTCGAAACATACCAACGGCTGGATGGATTTTAATGAATGAGGTCTCTATCGATGCGTCTTAACCCTTCGATGTTTATAGGCTAGGTTTTGTTTTTATAAATTCAAAATGGCGGCCGTAAAATACAAAATGGCGGTAGCGACGAAATTTTTTTTAACGCACCCTATTGAGTGGCATATCATTGGATAGGTCTTTCAAAATAAAGACGATGTTTCATTGACTATTTTACACTCAGAAGCTCCGTTTAAATATTACACAACCTGGAAGTTGTGTAGGTGGGATCTCTAGCTTTGCTGCTACTCTAACTTTCATAGACATCTATAGGCCTCATCCAAACAGTGTTTATAGATAGGAACTAAAAATTAAACACAACTTAAAAGTCATCAATACAAGTAAATAAAAAAAATAGCTAAGTAATATAAAAAATAGTTTCACATTGGGGACAAATAATTAATTAGTTCGCTTTTTGTGCAGTCGGGTTTTTTGATTCTTTTAATTTAATTTTTATTATTATTGACGTTTAAATATTACACAACCTGGAAGTTGTGTAGGTGGGATCTCTAGCTTTGCTGCTACTCTAACTGTCATAGACATCTATAGGCCTTATCCAAACAGTGTTTATAGATAGGAACTAAAAATTAAACACAACTTAAAAGTCATCAATACAAGTAAATAAAAAAAATAGGTAAGTAATATAAAAAATAGTTTCACATTGGGGACAAATAATTAATTAGTTCGCTTTTTGTGCAGTCGGGTTTTTTGATTTTTTTAATTTACTTTTTATTATTATTGACGTTTTTATACATTCGAAAACGACAGCTGAAATATACCATGGAGAATAAGAGCAGTAGAGTTTAATGGGTTAAGATTTTCACATCTGCTGTTAGTAAAAGATATATGAAACTATCTTAGATTTATTTATTATTTTTTTTCCGTGTATTATTTGGGTATTTATGTTGATTCATTATTTTATCAAACATTAATTAAAATATATATTAGTAGCGTATTAATACAATTTATGAATACTGCAGATATTTCTTCATTCTAAGTCGGTTTTCACCCTTATTAATTTCCATAAACAAATCTTTATTAGCTGAAGTCTGGCGTTGCACGAATGAAGAAACGCTCTTCCAAACATCTTAGTAAAAATATGCATTGTTGTTAAATGCTTGTATATATCTTGTTGTTTTTTCTTTTTTATGCTGTGCTCCAATATCACAATTGAGTTTTTTATTCACTTCCACTGAAATTTTATGAAACGTGTACCGAAAATAAAATAAGTCTATTTCTTGTATTAATCATTGAAATTATATGAAACGTATACCAAGAAAAAGTAAGTGTATTTCTTTTATTAAACACTAAAATTATATGAAACGTGTACAGCAAAAATAGTAAGTATATTTCTTTTATTAGGGAAATTCCACAGAAAATTATCTTTTTTTTGGGTGGGGGATAAAATTTATAATATGTTTAATTTAAGGGTATGATAGGAAAACTTGATATTTTTATATTCTATAATAAAATTCTAATAAAAAGGCATTGTAAATTACTGTTTACGAACTAAGTTAAGTAACATTATTGTCTTTGTAAAGTCTAAATGTTACGTCAGTTACACAATAAAAGCTACGTCAATTACAGATGTAAATGCCATTTTTTCTTTTTTGTTATTCAGAAATTAATTAAACAAGTTACTGTTATAATTTGGCATTACTTAGTATTGTTGAGAACATTAAATCATTTTTTTTAACGGGATAGTTTCGATAAGTTTTACACTTCAATGAAGGCAGAAAAAATGTTTGTATATTTTATGTTACGTCAGTTACAGAATTTTGAATTGCAATTTTTGGACTCAAAGAGAGATTGAAATAATCTGCAGGTATTTGGGTATTAAGACCTTAGTAAGAAATATTTGAAACTGTAAAAATTTGTTCTAGCTTTATTAGTAAATTTTCTACATAGTTTTGAAAACAAAATTCGATGATCAAATCTTACGTCAGTTACGATGGAATTGCCCATTAATTAAAAATAACCTTATAATGTTCAACAAAAATAAATCTATACCTCGGTAGAAAAATATTAATATCCGGTTTGGAATTATAGAAGAAAAAACTGTTTTAATGTTTGTGTCTACACTCTTTTGTTTAACTCAACTTTGTGTTTGTATATAAAGATGAAATTTTGTAATTTGTTTTTAACCCTATGCCTCCAAATAATTTTTAAGGTTACAGCTGTTTGCTAACTACAAAAACAACTGAGTTATGTATCCGCCAAATCACTAACGCCCAAATTTTCCAACTAACTGTGAAACTGTAACAACGATCTATTTTAAACGCTATAAAAGTAGAAAATATAAAGAAAAAATAAAGAATGAAATAACTTTTGTAAAAAATATTAATTAGGTTATCATTAAACGTTGAGAAAACAATCCAGAAATCACAAACAGATAGTTTAAATAATGCTTTTTTTTTTTTTCCTTTTGCCATAACTTAAAAAAAGCAGAGCAAAAATAAAATTCTTTTAATAAATCCTCATTTGTCATTGCTATCAAGCGTAAAATAAGCGGTGAATTTTCTATAATCGGAGTGCACCTCAAATTAAAGTATTGTAAAGACATTTTTTGGGACATGGATTGCAGTTACGAAATTGAAGCAATTTCTAGAAGCTTCAAATATGCGACTCCAAAATTACAGCAGTATTACAGCAGTAAATTCTCTTAAGTAATATTTGTGTTATGTTTAAAAAGTTACCTGCATTGCAGTTTGCTTTGTTACGGTTACAAGTAAATTTAAGGAGTTTCAAACTTTCCCATTAGGAGTTCTAAACTTTAAACTTTCGTAATGATTAAGCAACTTGATCAAATGACTTCCCGCATGGTATCCTACCGTAAAATTTACCGAAAAATTCAAATACGATGTCAGAATTAGGTGTTCGTATTGGAAATTTCAGTATGAAAAGTTTGGTACAACTTCAGTATGAAGATGATCCTTTTTTTTTTTTTTTTTTTAAGCATAAATTATAAGAAGACATCGCTTACCCGCAAAGAAAAGTGACACAACTCGCAAAAAATCATTGTGCGTTTTATTCCTCTAATAGGTATGTCATAGGTACGTCTTGTTACAGAAGAAGTTTCATAAGTGTAGCTATCTGGAAAATCACTTTATTATGCTATATGTATATTCGTGATGGCAGAAGGGGTGCAAATTGTTTGGGGAGGTAAAATGACTCAAACCTCATCTACGTCTTCATTCTTAAGGGTTTTAAGCTTTTATGCATGTTTTTATTGCTGCATTCAGAGTTAAGCGCTAGAAATTCAGTATGAAGATGATCCTGTAAGTTTTTTTTTTTAGTTTTTTTTTTTTTTTTTTTTTTTTTTTTTTTTTTTAAGCATAAATTATAAGAAGACATCGCTTACCCGCAAAGAAAAGTGACACAACTCGCAAAAACTCATTGTGCGTTTTATTCCTCTAATAGGTATGTCATAGGTACGTCTTGTTACAGAAGAAGTTTCATAAGTGTAGTTATCCAGAGAATCACTTTATTATGCTATATGTCTATTCGTGATGGCAGAAGGGGTGCAAATTGTTTGGGGAGGTAAAATGACTCAAACCTCCAAACCTCATCTACGTCTTCATTCTTAAGGGTTTTATGCTTTTATGCATGTTTTTACTGCTGCATGCAGAGTTAAGCGCTAGAATTTCATATTACAATAAAAACGTGTAACTTACTTTTGCCTCTCCAGTGAAAATTACTTTTGTCGAGATGCGTCACTTTTCTTGCGGTTTAGCGACATAATCTCCGTCGAATGGTTATTTCTGGTTTTTTTCCCCTCTAAGGCAATTTGGTGGTTAAAATGTATGGGGTGCTTTTGTTGCCCCTCCCTTTTTTTGCCGCCTGTACTTGGTCATATGCGCTCTCAGAAATACTTCCTTCAATTCACGGAAATTGCTGCCAGGATTTTTCCACTAATTGACGAATATTTTTTCTTCTCTGTTACAGGATGTAAAATATCCGTTAATTGAAGAAAGTTGAAAAAAAAGTAAAAGTTGCTGACAGTGGATTCGAACCAGCTATCTTAACTTAACAAGACGAGCTCGCTAACCAATGGGCTATAGTCGTACAGTAGCGAAACACTTTGAAGTAAATATGTTTGCTTCAGATGGGTAATGGCGTGATCAATTTCTTTAAAAAGCTGTTAATTTCGAGAAAATTTCGTCTTCAATGAGATTGTGGCTGGGGCCTTAATACTTTAGTATTAATATAGAATAAAATTATGAATTATAAAAATTTTTAAGTATATCGCTAGATGTAAAATATGAATATTATATTTTTATTCGATAGGTTTTTTTTTTGTTGTTTTTTTTTTTTTTTTTGAGTAATATCGATTTTTTTTCCATTTAATATTTTAATTAAAATATATTTTAAATGTATTCATTAAAAATATATTTTAAATGCGTATATTTATTTATAAACAACTTTATAAATTTAACTTTATTTAACTTTATTCAACTTATTCAACTTTAAAATATAAATTGTGAGTACTTTTGTATGAATGAGAAGGTAATTGTTATTTATTTTTAAATTTGAAAACTTTTTTTCCCTTTTTACTTGAATTAGAAATCTTAATTTATAGAATTTTTGGTTTTTCATTCTTAAAATAAATTCGTATTTAATATTAATATAACCAATACGCATGTGTGCTAGGAATAAACGGAACTTCTCTTTCTTTTTCAAACTTTTGGGAAGAATTCACGGATAAAACATGTTTTCTAGGAATACAGAAATCTTTTGTTAAGGGTTTATTCCAATCCAAACTGCTTATTTTCTGATTCATTTTTGCTCTCAAACGCATCAAACTGGAAATTCTCTTATTTAGAAATTGCATAATGTGCCGTGTTTCTCGATTTTTTGATAAATGCAGAAATTATTGTAAAAAATGCTGTCAAAGTTGGCGATTTGAACCAAATTTTCGAAAGCGGGAGATCCGGGAATGAAAAAAAAAAAAAACGGTCATACTGCGAAAATAATTATTTAAACCTCAAATTCTAATTAATTGAGCGAAAAATGAAATCACACGGCCTCTTATACATCTCTTCAAAAATCACCTCAGCAAGTTTCATGTTTTTACTTTTAAAAATGAGCCTGAAAATGTCTCAGAAAATTTCGAGCTGTTGAGGGTGAAAAAAATATTTTTTCGAATACACCCTTAAAAAGGGAGGAATAATCTAGTGTATATTGACGAGTTTTTCTGATAGTGTAGATATAAAATCGAATCTATCAATGTTCTAATTCTAAATAGATATGATTCATTTATACAGCACGATAATTAGTAAATGCATAATTTTTATTAACAAGCAAAAGTAAAGTATGATATCATATCAGAAGAAGTATCTTTTTGAAATAATAGAACATTTTCTATATAATCTAATACAGTATAACTTCAAAAATCCGGCATCTTCGGGACCCAGACTATACCGGATTTTTGAAGGAATGTCAAAAGTAGTAACTAGGAATTTCACTACTAGGAACGTGGTACGATATTCTTAATGGTGCCTTTAGTCATAATTTATTTCATTATTAAACGATAATTATGTAAGAATAGGAGAAAATTAAATATAAAAAAAAAAAAAACTTACATTAACTGATATTTTCTCTGTTACAGAAAAAAAAAAAATAAAGAGTGAAATTATTTCTTCTCGTGTAATTTCGGACATATCAATGTCAATTATTTGTTTGCTTTAATTTTTTTTGGCAGTTCTTTAATAAGTTTTTCTTGTATTTTATACAAATGAAGAATTTCTATTACGGATCTATTTCGGTAATACAGTCTTGTTCTCTAAAGCAGGTATTAATTCTCAAGTTAAATGCATTTTTCTAGTGACGCCTTTTCTTCTGCCTGTTGTTCATCCTCGACTTCGGAGCTGTTACTAGCGTTATCGACAGCTCTATTCCTCTGACAAATGAAAAAAATGTCAAATATTATTTTTTTTTTTTCCTTTTACTATCAATTTTGAAGTTTTAATTCGCAAACAATTAATATTTTTCTTCTACCATAACTTGAAAGTGTAAAAGAAAAAGGAAGGAAAAAGATGGTTTTGATGCCGGATTTTTGAAGTTGCCGTATTTTTGAAGTTACACTGTATAAGGAACCGAAACCGGACAAATGAACTCTGAATTTATATTTCCCGCCTGCAACTGATTGCAAACCTATTCGTAAAATCTTAAGCTACCGTGGACCTTTATTTAAGAAAAATCGACCAAAATATCCAAAATTATTTTTGTGCATATTATATATAACTCTCCAATTTGTTCTGAGCCATTTACGAAAGACCGCATGCAGATGCGATTATTTTTACAAGCGTTACAAGCAAAGTTACAAGCGTTTGAATTTTGTACACCTACAATTTTTCGGCCCTTTAACGTATACTTTAAGTCTGTTTTTCTCAAAACAGATTTTTCTTCGTTTTTAGGTGCATTCGTAATTATACAAATACGTAGCACCTATAGCCGTCGTTCAGTCCGTCTGTCTGTCTGTCCGCATATAACATCGCAAAAACTGCCTGACCGAATCGTTTGAAATTTAAAATATATAATTGTTGCATAATTTTGTTGAGTCATTTCAATTTTTATGAAAATTGGATGCATAGTTTAATTACAGGGACAGTCAAAAGTTTTCCGTTACATGACGGCCAATGGGAAAAAATTATTTCAAGTGCATTTTAATGATGTGACAGCCTTTCAATCAGAATAAAATTGATATGTACTTATGAAGTGTACTAAAGTACACATTCAGTACAATATGCAGTGAAAAAAATATTTATAAAACTAATTATTGTACGAACGCACCTCATTTGCCACATTTGACGTGCAATTTCCAACTTTTTAGATTTTTGAAATGCTCCATGCATAATAAATTTTGATCAAAATTCATGAAATTGATAAGGAAGAATCCTGATATTGTTTACAATGAAACTGTGTATGCATTTTAAAATTCGACTTCATTAAGACAATTAAATGTGATTATTAACTTATTAATAAACAAAATTTTGATGAAAATCGATATGGAATTCAGAAAAAAAATTCTAAAAAATTAACTATTCAAGAGATGTAAAAATCGATACACAGATTTGTTTGTAATGGCGTTTTAAGTGATTAAAATGCAAAACCGAGGAACTATTTCAAAAATTATGACGCGTGGAGCATTTTAAAATTTCGTTATTTTTTTTCTTAAAATTAAAATAAGATTGGAAATTTCTGTAAAGGTTTTCTTACTTACATTGAAATGTATATTTGCACAAAATTTCATATCTTTATGACGAAAAAAAAAATTAACGTCCAACGACCCCATAAACAAGTAATTCATGACATCGAATAATTGCGTGCGAAATTGATGAGTAATTATGAACTAGGAAATGACGATAATTCTGCAAAATTCGCTAAAAAATAAAATAAACACAGATCATGAATAATTGTAAACTAGGAAGTGACAATAATTCTGCAAAATTCGCTAAAAAATTAATTAAACACAGATCACACTTTTGCTTCGTATCGTTTCGAATTTTCATTACATATTACATGTCTTAACATAATATCTCTCTAATTTCGACCTCGGAGTCTTTGTTGGGAAACCCGGTTGCTTAATGATTTCGTGATTCAGCTCGTTTACCGAAAATGAAACGGCTAATAAGTAACTTGTACCATTCTCTCTGCAAACAAAGTGATGATGTACACAGACTATGGCAGGTAAGCTATTTTTCATTATTCAAAGGGAACTCACGTGGAAATCAGAAGCATTCTGACTTCGTCATGTCTGTTTATATACATCTTTCTTATTTGACTAGAAAAATAGTTTAGCAGTTAGATTCTACGTGAAACGTTGCTATTGTTAACTAGTTCGATGTGCCAATCGCAAAACTTTCATCTGTCTAATACATCTTAATATTTCAAAATGTAGTTACAAATGTCAATACTTTAATATTATTAGTTCAATACTATACCAACTTTGACTTTCATCTTAAATTTCTGCTTTAGTCAATTAATCGGAGTAAAAACGAATTAATCTCGATAATGATATTTATTAAAATCACGAATAGTCGCGAATAGTTTTCCGTTATTCTGCTGTAGATCAGCAGTTCGCGAATAGCCGGCTTCCCAGATAGCATTTTTAATTAGAAGGAAATTTGCAGCAGTCTTGCTTTGAAAGCCTGCAAACTTGCAGCAAGCTCAGAAGGACAAGGCTGAAAGTTCATAACAAGACTGCAGCAAGGTAACGCAAACGCCGAAGTCACCACACTTTGAACTTGCAGCTAACTTGTCGTGCAAGTTAAATTCATGCTGTATCAAATTTATTGCAAATTAACGGCAAGTAAGTAATAAAAAATACTGCAAAATTACTGCAAAGTAGTAATCTTTCCATGTCCCACTAGCTGTTTACAACCTCTTCGGGGGGGGGGGGGGGGGTCCATAGACCTGATACCTGATCAGGTCTATTGATGTGAACACACCGTCAGAACGTGCTTTCGTCGTTTTCATCACCATAAACAAGTTAAGGTAATATTTGTACTTTTCAATATGAGCCTTTTTTGGTATTTGACAAGTATAGCGTTTAGAAAAAGCGGTGCCAACTGAATAAAATTTCTGCAATTTCTGCGTATGTGCCGATTGTCTATTCTCTCAACAGAGGGATTTTTTGCTTTCGTCACTTTCGTGAATTAAAGACAGTCTAGCCATCAGTTTCAAAACAAACTACTCATGCAAGTGGGGGATTGTATACCTTGAGGGAAATTTGCAGCGAATTTCTCAATTCAAATTTGTCACGGCAAGATAATGCCAGAAAAAATCAAAATGTTCATGGATTATCTGGGTTATCAGGATGCGAAGTTCCCGTCGCTTTACGAGCCACCGGTGTTCAAAAGAACTACGTAAAATCAAAGAAATTATACAAAAATTGCTATTACAGCGCTCCCTTTCGGCGGAATATTTCCGAATTCAAGGACCCAGATAGCATTTTTAGTTTGCAAAAAATTTGCTGAAGTCTTGCTTTGAAAACCTGCAAAGTTGCAGCAAGCTCAGCATGACAAGACTAAAAGTACATAACAAGACTGCAGCAAGGTAACGCAAACGCCGAAGTCACCACACTTTGAACTTGCAGCTAACTTGTCGTGCAAGTTAAATTCATGCTGTATCAAATTTATTGCAAATTAACGGCAAGTAAGTAATAAAAAATACTGCAAAATTACTGCAAAGTAGTAATCTTTCCATGTCCCACTAGCTGTTTACAACCTCTTCGGGGGGGGGGGGGGTCCATAGACCTGATACCTGATCAGGTCTATTGATGTGAACACACCGTCAGAACGTGCTTTCGTCGTTTTCATCACCATAAACAAGTTAAGGTAATATTTGTACTTTTCAATATGAGCCTTTTTTGGTATTTGACAAGTATAGCGTTTAGAAAAAGCGGTGCCAACTGAATAAAATTTCTGCGTATGTGCCGATTGTCTATTCTCTCAACAGAGGGATTTTTTGCTTTCGTCACTTTCGTGAATTAAAGACAGTCTAGCCATCAGTTTCAAAACAAACTACTCATGCAAGTGGGGGATTGTATACCTTGAGGGAAATTTGCAGCGAATTTCTCAATTCAAATTTGTCACGGCAAGATAATGCCAGAAAAAATCAAAATGTTCATGGATTATCTGGGTTATCAGGATGCGAAGTTCCCGTCGCTTTACGAGCCACCGGTGTTCAAAAGAACTACGTAAAATCAAAGAAATTATACAAAAATTGCTATTACAGCGCTCCCTTTCGGCGGAATATTTCCGAATTCAAGGACCCAGATAGCATTTTTAGTTTGCAAAAAATTTGCTGAAGTCTTGCTTTGAAAACCTGCAAAGTTGCAGCAAGCTCAGCATGACAAGACTAAAAGTACATAACACGACTGCAGCAAGATAACGCAAACGCCGCAGTCACCACACTTTGAACTTGCAGCTAACTTGTCGTGCAAGTTAAATTCATGCGTATCAAGTTCATTGCAAATTAACAGCAAACAAGTAATCAAAAATACTGCAAACTTACTGCAAAGTAGTAATCTGTCCATACCACGTTAACTGTTTACAGCTGTTGCACTATAAGTTTAATCCCCTCCGAAGGGGTCCATAGATCTGATCAGGTCTATTTATGCATACGCACCGTTAAAGTGCGTACATCGTTCTTACCACCATAAGCAAGTTAGGGTAATATTTATGCTTTTCTAGTCGAGCCTTTTTTGGTATTTGAGAACTATAGCGTTTTAAAAAAGCGGTGCTAACCGAATACAATTTCTACAAATTCTGCGTATCTGTTGATTGTCTAGAGGGATTTTTTGCTTTCGTCACTTTCGGGAATTAAAGACAGTCTTGCCATCAGTTTCACAACAAACTGCTCATGCAAGTGGGTGATGGTATACTTTGTGGGAGATTTGCAGCGAATTTCTCAATTCAAATTTGTCACGGCAAGATAATATCAGAAAAAATCAAACTTGCTGCTAATGTTCATGCTATCTGGGGAGGACCTGCTTAGCATAGCCAAAAATATTCACAAAAAATGTGGTTCAAATCTATGCATAACTTTATACACTTTTTGATGGTACAATTGCGACATACGGACAATCGGACAGACAGAAATTTTCTATAAACATGTTTTTGGGGATATCTGACGCCTAAAACGTGTAAATCCGTCGGAAACCTGAAGTCGAAAAAAATTTCGATTACAATACTTCCTTCTGTTGAAGCTAGAAGACCGCGATAAATATAAGAAATCGAGAAACTTAAATATTAGTTCTAGCACATAAATTCAAGACTCTAGTAGTTGTGTGTGTGTACAGACAAATTCTAGATTAATCTTTTTTTCTTGATTTTATTTAGACAAACACAACACACAAGGAAATAACTTAACATGTAAAATAATTATTATAATTTCTACAATATTCCAAGGAAGCGGCGTTTACGCTTCCTGGCCATGCGGATTTCAAGATGCTACAAGTACAAATTTTAATGCGTCATACTGAGTTTCAGCGCGGGGCGACAATAGCGCCACATCTTCGTTACCCACGTGATTCACCACAATTGTTTCTGAAAACGTTCGATATGACGCATCACGCAGTAAAATACTCTTTCGACAATAACACCTATCTCAAAAGTTTTGAATATTTATCTATTCATGCAATGTCATGTTTACGTCTAATGTAATACCGATTATTAGGGTTCTGCACTAAAAAATTAAAAACGGAGCCATTATAAGATCACTCCTGTGTCTGTCTGTGCGCCTGTCACAGCCATTTTACTCATAAGCTATGGAACGTGGAAAGTTCAAATTGGCTGAAGTAATAAAGGCTATTGACGCACATATTTATAGATTATTAATAATTCACAAATATATTTAGGGAAAATGAAGAGGGGCTTATTAAGTTAGTGAAAGAAAATATTTTCTTTGTATATTATGTCATATGAGTATCATGTGAAAGCTTTCGTAACGTCGAACTCAAATATACATTTCTTTTAATTTTAGGTATTATATTTGCAGAAATGTGGTGGAAAATGTAATGTAAAAATATGCCCCCCACCCCCTTCTATTTCCTAATCTACTGAAGCTAAAATTAGGAAAAAATTAGGGGTAGAAGAAGTTAATTTAAACCTTGCCGGAAAACAATAGCGATTACCCTAAGTCAGATACTTTTTGAGAAAATCGCCTTTTTCCGTTACACATAAATTTCTATTTTCGGTCGTTTAGCAAAGGAGTAGAAGTATAAATAAATTGTTGATAATGACTTTCGAAAAACATTGTCGGTAATTAGCCGATATATTAACCCTTAAAGACACGGACGGTTTGGACATACATAAAGACACGGGCGGCGTACTCTATCCGCCATCGGCTTTTAAAGCCTAGATAACAACATTCAATGTCATATTTGTATAATGCAACGCACAGTTACTAATTCCTATCTTTATTGTACGGAGCCCTCTGCGCTCGAGAATTACTCGCACTTGACCGGTTATTTTATATCATACGGCTGACTTGCGGCAAATGCGGTCGCCATGTCACCTCCGGAGACCAAGATATTTTTTCTGGCGAGTATGCTTTGGTACATCCTTTCAACTTTGGTTCCATCCCCTCAACTTTTTTTGCTCTCCTTCTCTTCTTTTCGTTTTTAATAATATACTGGTGAAAAATGTACCTAAGGAATGAGCGTCAACTGCACCCCACTCCCCACACACACCACCACCCCGTGCGTGGCAGGTACTAATCTTCCTCTCCTGTTTTGCTGTTAACCGTGCTTAAATTTCATTTTATCTCATATACTTGGAAAGATAGAGTAAATTTCCTTTTCGTTAATAAGTCCTGCTGGGGCACCAGCACTAAGGAATTTGGTATAGACCGCAGATTTTAAGAAATTGAAGTCCTGCATGGAAGAAAAAAAAAGCCTGCCATATACAATAACACTAAAAAGTCAAAAGCAATTTTACATTTTAATAGTTTATTTGCTATTTATTACTCAATCAATTGATCAGTTTCAACCACGTGACCACATACCGGCAATTTTCCACCAACCTATCAAAATCACCCGTCTTTTAGCGCTCAACCAATAAAAGTAGAGAAACTTGGTGGGCAAACAAAAAACATTAACGTGGATGTCAAGTTGGTTGCTAGTGGGGCACGTCATTTGAAACTGATCTATACAGAATGGTTTGTATTGAGTGATATTTTAATGCAGGCTTCTACAATGCGATATCTTCTAAATGCTAATACTGAATCACATTTTGTCCCACAATTTTTATCTCTTGAATTTTATATTGAAAGTATTTTCCATCATTGTATCGGACACAGAATATATTTTTAAGGGTGTTGGTCAGTGAAATCTGCAATTCCCGTCGCTAATGTTAAACCTACAGTAGTGTAGAGCATTCGTATTTCTAAAATATCTCCTCGGGAAATTAATATTTTTAACTCCTTTGTTCTGTGTGGTGATCTCAAGGGATGTTTCCCTTTTTTTTCAGTTGCCAAAATATTATCTTGACAAGCCGTAAGTAAGATTTCAACACTTCAAATGAAATTAAATATATACTTTAGAAAAAAATTGTAAACTAAAAAAGAAATAAACAACCTTTAAGGAGAGTGCACAGAAAAAGAAAAGTTAAAAATATTAATTTACTGCTGAGATATTTAAAAAATATGAATGCATTACACGTCCATTAGGTTTAACTTTAGCAAGAGGAATTTAAGATCTCACTAACAACAACAACTATAACCCTGCAACGCTGATCCTCGTATGTGCCTCCTTTTTACTGCGGTGCTTACTGCAATACTTACCTCAAGTACTAACTGCCGTTCAATACTTACTGCAATAGTATTCTCCTATACTCACTGCAATACTTACTATCACACTATTACTGCAATAATTTACTAATGCATCACTGTGATCGTCCGCGATTTCTAAGAGGTTCCAAATTCGTCAGCTACTTACGGAACAAGTGAAAATCGCGGGCGAAGATTTTTCCTTTTTTATTTCAATACGAATCACATTCTTTCTTCGTGAAAGTAAAAAAAAAAATACCTTAATATAAGGTAAATGCACCTATAGTGGCCCCGTACCAGTAATTGCCCACTCATTTTTAAAGTTTAAGAACAAGCCCAAAATGCATCTCTTGAAAACAACTCAAAGAAATCTGATTGACTTACTTCCTTAAATGTGAACTTTCCACAAACTGTTTGGAATAATTGTTTTTTTTTTTTTTTTTGCTGGTACATATTATTTTTTTTTTTTTCTAGAATGTCTTCAAAAACATATTTTTTTGGAAAATTCTTAGAGATTTCATTAAGAGATAAGCTTTTATTTAAAACATCGTTCCTTTAATATTATGTTTTATTTTAATCTACTGTTGATATACTCTATTGCATTGTAAATAATTTGTTGGAGAAGCCAAAAACTTAACCCGTAACTGGAGACATGAATTTTCTTACACGTTCAGAGATATGTTATTTTCCTTTTTTTGTCTTTTGTAAACAGCATTGGAATTTTTTTTAGAAACGCAATATATTCTTGAAATCATGTAATGATAAAAGAACTACTTGTCGGTACTGAGGAATGATTTTATTCAAGGACAAAAAAAACACATGATAATCAGAGCCAAAGAACAACGCTGAATCATTCTGACTCCCGTCTCCAGTTACGGGTTCATGCATCAGAAATTGACTAGGCCCACTACTGGAGCATAGAGGAAGGTAAAATTTTTTATTTTTCATTTTTACGGAAGAATACATCGCTCACCCGCAAAAAAAGTGACATCTCGACAAAAGTAAATTTCACAGGAGAGGCAAAAGAAAATTTGCATGATTTTACTGTAAGATGAAATTAAAGCTCTTATCTCTGCATGCAGCAGTAAAAATGTGCATAAAGGCATAAAACTCTTAAGGGTGTATTCGAAAAAATATTTTTCCACCCTCAACAGCTCGAAATTTTCTGAGACATTTTCAGACTCATTTTTAAAAGTAAAAACATGAAACTTGCTGGGATGATTTCTGAAGACATGTTTAACATGCCGTGTGATTTCATTTTCAGCTCAATTAATTAGAATTTGATTTTTAAACAATTATTTTCTCAGTATGACCATGGGGATGAAAAAATTCCCAGATCCCCCACTTCGGAAAATTCGGTTCAAAACGCCAACTTTGACAGCGTTTTTTAGAGTATTTTCTGCATTTATCAAAAAATTAAGAAGCACCGCACATTATATAGTTTCTAAATAAGAGAATTTCCAAGTTTGATGCGTTTGAGAGCAAAAATGAATTTTAAAATGAATCAGAAAATAAGCAGTTTGGATCGGAATACACCCTTAAGAATGAAGACTTAGGATGAGGTTTGGAGGGTTGGGTAATTTTACCTCCCTACACAATCCATCCCTCTTCTGTGGTCACGAATGGACATATAGCGTAATAAAGTAATTTTCCGTATAACTACACTTATGAAACCATTTGTATAGCAAGACGCACCTATGACATACCTTATTGTGGAATAAGACACAAAGTGAATATTTGAGAGATGTGTCATTTTTTCTTGCGGGTGAGCGATATTTTGAAACTTTGAATGTTTATTCTGATACATGAAGGTTAGGACTAGGCTAAAAAATATGTATATCTTTTGGACTTCACTAACGCTTTAACCCTTTATGTATTAAATTATGAATTCATGAAAATTTTATCTTCTAAAGCATTTTTCGTGAATTGTTTAAGCTACATTAGAAGGTTTACATAATCATTTAATAAATTTTAGAAGGATTTTAGAAGGATTGAAGGATTTAGAAAGATTAATTAAATTTGAATTTTTAGGGATTTTGTGCAATATTTATAACCCCACTCAACTGATTTTAAATATTTTTCTTAGTATTCTTTAGAATTAGGATATGTACAAATATAATGTTCTTACAATAGTAATATAGAAATATTTCCGAATTGACCCCCCCCCCTCCCCCAACGCCAAGAAAGCTGAAAAGATGCAAAGGCAAAATAAATCATCCTTTTAAAAACTATTTTGTTTTTTGTAACCAATGATGCTTTTGGAACAAGATAAAGTAATGTATCTATAACTCATTCTGAACTGTATTACAACTAATCGATGTATTAAATGAATTTTATAACGTTATTTTAATGGTACTTATAAGTACAGTCAGTAGATAAAGGGTTAATAATAATTAGATAAATATCCTTAAGTGGCCCACTACTGGTGATTTTACTTTAATTATTTAACGTTTGTTTTTGCTTATTTCAAGCTATCTGTGATCGAGGAAATTTTTTGACACATATTCTTCGGCGGTATGTTCATTGAAACATTCCATTGATGCATGAGACGTCTTGTAAATAAGTATTTGCCAGTCATATACTACACGATACTATCAACCATATAGGAGACATTGTGTTATATGTTGCTAGAAAAAATACACAAATGGACAGAAAATACGTAAAAAGACGTAAATGCATTCCTCGTGTAATAATTAAATTATTTTAAAATTTTCTTACTTTTACATAATTTAGTAGTAAATATAATTTTTATGACGTAAATTTACCTATTTCCTACTTTTAAAACGTGATCATTTAGTTATTATTTTAAAATTTCATTTCTGTTTTTAATAGTGACGAGTAAATATTTTTTTTTTTTTTTTTGGGAGAAAGTATAATTATTTGCGCTGTTTTACCAATTGTCATCAGCATAAAGTAAAATTTCCTTTTTTTAAATACGAAAAAATATCTCTTGAAATGATGGAAATTTGAACAGAAACTAAAAAATAAAAACCTCAAAAATTAGCCAAAATAAAAAAAAATAAATGCAGTCTGCACACCGCGAGTTTGTAATGTATATCCTTAGAAAAAAAATATTAAATTCCTATGTATAGTTTTTGATCCTATAAAATTTTTTTTAATGGAACGATTTTGACCAACTTTAACATCAAATATATCTTAAAATAATTATTCAATTTAAAAACTGCCTGCTTCAGCGTGTTTATCAAACATTTCTCTAAAATGCTACTAATTTTTATATTTCTGTATGCAGTAGTTTCCTTAATATTAGCGAAGAAAGACCTCCTGTCGCAAAAAAATTCATTTACGGCTGCGGTGACAGTGCTAGTTACAATTTTTTTTTTCTTTAATAATAGAGAGATACGAATCACGCTCTTTCTCCGTGTACGTTTAAAAAAAAAATCTTAACATCGTTTCGCGTTTGTTTTTGCTTATTTCAAGCGAGCTGTGATCCAGGAAATTGTTTGACACATATTATTCCGCGGTATGTTCGTTAAAACATTCCATTGATGCTTGGTAGCATGGGACGTCTTGTAAATAAGTATTTTGCAAGTCATATACTACACGATCCTATCAACCATAGAAGACAATGTAATGTGCGTTGCTCGAAGAAAGACGCAAATGGACAGAAAATACGTAAAAAGACTCGCATTTTGTTTGAAGAGTGTCAAGTTGGTTTATGTTTGGAAACATGCTGCAAATTTTATCAGGATAATAAGTGAGTAAAAATAATCCTATTAGACTTGTTGCAAAGAATGTATTATATTTACTAGTACAGCCATTTTTGCAATTTTTTCTGCTAGTCCCCTGTAAGAAAAATGATGGAAAAAATTATTAAAAAATGATATTTATTTATTTATTTATTAAGAAAGAAAAAGAAAATTGTTAATCAGATTTTTTATCTAATCAAATTTTGCAATGCATTTTCTTAACCAGAAGCAAACGATAAACCGCCAAACATTGTTTAAAGTGCAAAGCTTTGACAATGAATATTTTTTAAACATTAGGAAGATTCTTTTTTTGTTTAAAATAAATATTTTCCTTTTATATTATTATCTCCCATTAAAACGCCCCCCCCCCCTTTTTTTTAATGGATTTTTAATAAAATCAATACAAGTTTTTTATTTTATTTGTATTTTTTTCTAACTGATATAACCGTTTACATTCTTTAACTAACAATAATGCTCTCCAAAAAAATTATCAATGGCAACCTTTTCACCTAAAATAAGAACAAAAAATCAAATTCTATTATAAAAAAAATCATGATTATATTGGTATAGTATAAATATAAATCACCGCGCGAATATTCTCTTTCAGATGGAAATATAACCCCCCCCGCCCCCCAAAAAAAAAAAAAAAAAAAAAAAAAATGACTGGGTAGATTTAGAAGTCATCTGGGCTAAAGTTTTAGGGCCTCCTGCTTTATAATATATATGATAAGTAATTAAAACTTTTTGTTATTTTCAATATCGCTCCCCATCTTTTCTTTTTTTTTTTTTTTCAAAGAGAAATAAATTATACGTATAAAATGTATCTTAACATAAAACAAAATTGTTTTTTTTTTTTTTGTCTGTTTTATTGAAAAGTTTCTGTGAAAAGTTTCAAGAACTTTAATTAAAAATTACATTTCCCTGAATATAAAAATGTCGTGCATTTTTAACCCGCAAACCACATGAGCCGTATTATATGTATTTTGACACCCCCCCCCCCCCCCAAAAAAAATAAATAAATAAATAAATAAATAAATAAATAAAAATAAAATAAATAAAAATAAATAAATAAATAAAAATAAAAAAATAAAAATAAATAAATAAATAAAAATAAAAATAAAAATATGATTAAGCAAATATGATTAGCAAATTTTATCGACATCATTTAAAAGTAAACTTTATTTCCAATCGTTTGGTAGCAGTAACTTTCTTCTACAATTCTTTGTCGCAGTGTTAGTAAGGGAGTGTTTACTTTTTTTTTCTCCACGACTGTATGTACAGTCGTGCAAAAAAAAAAAAAAAAAAAAAAAAAAAAAAAGTAAACATCCCCTACTAACACTGCAACAAATTATCGTAGAAGAAAGCTTCTGGTACCGAACGATTGGAAATAAAGTCTACTTTTAAGTGATGTATATAAAATTTACTTAGGGGGCATATTAAAACGAACCATAACTTTGTTTTTTCAATAGCAGTACACAGTTCTGACAGCATAAATGAACTCTACTCCCTTCAATTAGTCTAAAAACAAATTTTTACGCAATTCGTACCATAAGTTTCCGAGAAATTAATTATTTTAAAACGAGCGTATTTCAAGGGCTGTATCCAAATTGAAGTTCGGTATTCGATTGTTGACCGAGAGAACTCCCTTCTTGATCAAGGCACCTTAAGCAGTCAATTAAACCTGTTAGATTACTGGATAGTGTAATAAATTTCAAAATATTTAGTCACTTCTATCATAGACGGCCCCTTAAAACATCATTTTGCCGTTTTTTAAGCATAGCTTGAAAACTACTTGGTAGAAAAATGTGAAATTTTGGTTTTCCATAAAGCAGGACTTAATAAATCTGAATCCATCAAAAAAATTGTAGGTTGCAATTCATAATTTTTTTTTAATATTAATTTCATAATTCATATCAGAAAATTATAAAAATTGCAAATTCAACGTATTTATGTTTGGGTATATTAGTATTATTGCTACAAAAAAAATTAGAACATTAGGATCATAATTTCAGAAGTTATAAATAAAAATATGAAAATGTAATTTAACATTAGAAGCACTAAATTTTGAATGCTTATAATTCAAAAACTTATCATTCAAATGACTTGAAATTTGGTGTCTGGGCATAGTTTGAACCAAAAATTTGAAATATCTCATTAAAATTGGGTATTGCTATTGAAAAAAATGAAGTTTGGATTCGTTTTAATATGTAGATGGCCCCCTAAGCAAATTTTATATACGTCATTTAAAAGTAGACTTTATTTCCAATCGTTCGGTACCAGTAACTTTCTTCTACAATAATTTGTTGAGGAGTTAGTAGGGGGTGTTTACTTTTTTCTTTCCACGACTGTACATCTTTACACACATCAACCAAGTTAAGTTACATATAAAAGAGTGTAAAAAACGCTGCTTTAGAATATACAATTAATTTTTTAGAATTTGACTTCGACTAAAAGCACTTATCTAGTGTAGTTTTATTACATAAGATATTGTTCTACATGTTTTCATCATGCGACAAAGAACTGTTTCTGGATAGACGGCGCAGTTCATTTGTTTGAAGAAGAAATCGAGCCATTCCGATTATTATCTGCTCTTTTTTTTACGACTGACAATTGCGTTTGATATGGGAAATCTACGAACCAACCTATACCCTCAATAAACACAATGTAACAAAAAAATATTAAGATAAAATACTAAATTCAGATTTATTCTTACATAACGTCTGTGGCTCATTAAAAGTTAAATTATGCAAGAAAAGCAAACATGATGCTTTTCGTGCATAATTTTGGTCGTGCTATCCAGATAAAAATCGACCAACTCGTAAATTTTAAGGCTTCCAACGAAGCAGGTTATACAATTCGCCTGTATACAGGGTGCCTAAAAAGTTTAAAATGTTTATTAATCTATTACCTTTTGGAGATACGTACAGTGCTTACTTTGCACCGGAGCTCGGCTCTGGTACTTTTTTGTTTTTTGTGAATGTTTAAAAATGGATCGGAATTCACCGGAGCACATAAATACTGCGCTCCGGAGCTCAGAGGACAACGCTTCCAAAAAAACGAAGCCTAAATTAACTTTTTTTTTCGTTCTTTTCTACCAAAGCACTTAAATATTTGACGTAGAGTGTCTTGCGTGTAGGAACATACTTCTATCTAGCCGCTCAGTCGCGTAGACTCAATGGTTTCCGAACGGCGGCGAGGAGTGTCAGAATCAAAATTAACGGAAACCGAATCCACTGTTTTTACTAGGGGGCGTGTTACGTTTACTCGCAGCTTTTTGTTCGTGTTTGTAAAATATTCTTAATGCTCAATTTTTTAGCTCCACTGGTGAGTAGAATTTTCTCAAAATTCCCCACTCCTGATTTTAATATTTTTGCTCAGTTCATTTGTTATATTTTATTGTATAAAAATGCATACCGATATAGTCAACATATACAGAGTGTTCCAAAATTCGACCGACAAATTCAGAGGGGTGATATAAGGCATCAAGAGGATGAAAAATTGTCATAGAACACGGGGTCGCAAACGACTTATTTAGTCACAAATACGGGGTGTTTCATTCTAACTGAAGTCGGGTTGACGGTAACAATTTCGATTAAAATAAAAACACTGTATATTAAAGACGTGAATTATCACATTGGTAAGAAGGCGTAAACCAACTTAGTGAAAAATGTCCAAGCCGGGAATCGAAACCGGGCCCCTGGAATAGATATCTAGTGCTCTACCACTAAGCCACAAGGACGATGACCAGCTTGGCATCTCTCACTTATATAAGTCGGTAAGGCTGCAACCGCAACACTAGATGGAAAAGTGTTCATGAGCACACAATCTAGCGGCGTAACATGAGACGCAAATGAACCCAGCATCGGTGAATATACATTCAACTACTTTTCAGCAGTGAAATTACGCTTGAAATATTTCAAGCGTAATTTCACTGCTGAAAAGTAGTTGAAAAATTAATTAAAATTGTATATTCACCGATTGTATATTCACCTATGCCGGGTTCAGTTGCGTCTCATGTTACGCCGCTAGATTGTGTGCTCATGAGCACTTTTCCATCTAGTGTTGCGGTTGCAGCCTTACCGACTTATATAAGTGAGAGATGCCAAGCTAGAGGTCTGCACGGGCCAGAATTTCCAGGCCCGGGCCCGGCCCGGCCCGGCCCGAAGGAAAGCTATTTTGGCTCGGCCCGGCCCGGTGTAAAAATTGAAAGTTCGGCCCGAGCCCGGACCGGCCCGGCCCGTTTACATTTTTACCGTTCTCGGCCCGGCCCGGCCCGTACAAAAATCAGTGAAAACAGGCCCGGCCCGACTAAATTTCTACAAAAAATTCCGTTTTTTCTCGACATACAATTAAGATTCTTTTAATGAATACTACATGCATATTTATGGGAACATTTTACAGTATATTTTAAATTATCATGTGTTCGCAAAATAGAAAACACACAATAGTAAACATTAACGATTACTGACAGTGTTTTAGTCAACGTCTCTACAGACGTTTCAAATTTTAAATAAGGGTTCATTAAAAGATTATTGTAGTTTAGAATAAAGGGTTAAAAAACATGGTAACTTTTGAAGCTTATAATAAAAGGTACATTTGTGAAAATATTTCTGTTATTTTTAAGGCTTTTCTCAAATCCAAAGGAGCTACATTTTGATACATTTATGAATTCATTTCTTTCGGAAACGCATGAAATTGGCAGGTATTCTTATTCAGAAACCATGTAAATGCCGTTTTTTCTTAGATAAAAGTAATATAACTTTCAGAAAATACTGGCAAAGTTAGCGTTTTGAATCGAATTTCCGGAAGCGATAGCACAGGAAAAGAGAAAAACATACAGTCACGTGACAAGAGTCTCTGTTATCTCTGTACGTAATTTATGAAAAATGGAACCGCTATTCGATCCCAAATGACTTCAATACTCCGGCCTGTCAATTTTATGCCTTTATAGTTAAAAATGAGTCAGAAAATGTGTCTGAGAGTTTCGCATTGTTGACCAGTAAATATGAGAACCACCTTAAGGTACATTTCCAAAGATACTGTTAACAGAAGTTCATTATCGCTATTAATAATTTTACAAAACATAATGCCTGTCCTACACATCCTGAGAACGATTAATACCAGTTCCGTCCCGGCACAAGTTTGCCGAAAATTAAACCCGCGATCAGGCATCATGTAACTGTACGATGCCGATCTCTACGATGGACATGTTACATTTCTGTATTGATGTTGTTAAACTCGCATCGGCTCGTAACGCACATTTATACTTCTCGAAAAAGTCATATTCATTGGAAATGGCCTCGTATTTTATCTACTACTCTCAAATTCTTATATCGGGCCGATAGGCCCGATTAATTTTTTTTATCGGCCCGGCCCGCTTATTTTGTCTGTCGGCCCGGCCCGGCCCGTTGAAAAAATTGTCCTAATTCTGCCGGCCCGGCCCGGCCCGTTTGAAAATTCTCCTCCATTCCGCCGGGCCGGGTACGGGCCTCGGGCCAAGCCCGGGCCCGTGCAGACCTCTATGCCAAGCTGGGCATCGTCCTTGTGGCTTAGTGGAAGAGCACTCGAGATCTATTCCAGGGGCCCGGTTTCGATTCCCGGCTTAGACATTTTTTACTAAGTTGGTTTACGCCCTTGTTAGCAATGTGATAATTCACGTCTTTAATATTCAATAATTTCAAGCGTAATTTCACTGCTGAAAAGTAGTTGAAAAATTAATTAAAATTAAAAACATTGCAATGCATGCCCTGAGTATCGCACGGGCACCCGGGGCCCATGCCCTGGACACGAAATTTCTGAGGGGCACGAAATTTTCCATAAATTCATCTAAGTTTCCATTAAAAAATAAAATTATTGTGAAAAAATGTAATATTTGAGATAAATACTATGAAATGACAAAAATATATCTCAATATATGGTTAAAAACCCATTTCAATAAATAATAGAAAGAATATTTTATTTTTATTCCTAGAAAGACTTTTCAGTTTTCCGTAAAACTTGGTTTTTTGAGTTGACGCTTTTCGAATAAGTGTGTAACGTAAAAAAAAAAAAAAAAAAATAGTATCAGTAAATCAACCAATCTAAGGGGGCACGAAAAATTTAAAGTGCCCTGGGCACAGAAACTTGATAGTCGGGCCCTGTTGCAATGAAAATGCAACAATAGGTACCTTGTTTTGTGTAAAAAGTGATAACATCACGAAAAGATCGGAAAAAAACATGTTTCCCAAGCAATCGATGATACCGTATGAACTGATAATCACAGTCCAAAATGTGGGGCGTCTAGTGCATACTGCTGGCGCGCATAATGCAAACTCCTGTGATGTAGGAGATATGGCCTCCTTATCTCCTACATCACGCCATAGAGGACTGATAAGGAGATTTTTGCACTCAAAGTAAGTTATGCTCAATTGCCTTATCCTCTCATCATCCTCAACTCCAAAGTACTTTTTGTACATTCACGTAGTTAACCATAAAATAAAAATTAGTATATCTATATTGTGATCATATTAAGACTTCTGGGATCTTGTAAAAGAGAGTACATCTCCTGGTCAACATGTAGGTGCTCCCTTGGATTAAACTACATTGAAAATAAGATTTAGAAATTTAATTAATTAATTTGTTAAAATGTCACTACATTAAAACTTTGCGCTCTGTACTTTCGTAGTCACAAGAATCTCTATGAAGCGGTTCACCACAAATTTTCTGCTAAGAGTTAAAATTAATGTACACATAATACCATTAAACACACTGATGTTTTAGAATAAAATCAAAGGCAATTTATTTGGAACATATAAAATAGGACACAAACAAAGAACAACATAAAGAAAATAATTACAATAAGAATATGTTAATCAGCTGAATCCAAGTTCCCGAAAATTTACTACTTTCTTTGTATCAGACATAATAACAGACACTTCTAACAACTCTAATTTGATTTTCTTAATTTAGATGTACATAACACAATATTTGTCATTATTATTAAATAGCATTAGATATTTTTCCTGATTATTTTATTTAAAGCATACAAAACACATAGTTTTATTTTGAATATTATTCATCAATATTTATTCTAAAAGATATATGCCACAAACCTATAATATACAACTGTATGTATAAAATAAAGTGCCTTGTACTTAATTACAAGAATTAATATGCAAGAAAAAAAGAAGAATATGGATACTGAAAAAAATAATTGAAAAACTTATATATTGAATTACGTTTTCAAGAGTACAGAATTCAATGATATAAGCAAATCGGTTGTTTTCTGTGAGAAAAAAACTAAAAGCTGAAAAAAAAAATTTCTCCTGTACTCAAACAACCAATGTGACCAAGAGAATAGTTTCAAGATGAAAACAGAATAATATCAAATTGCATGAAATGAAAAAAACAATACAACCTTTTAAATATTTAATTTATAGCATAAAAAATAAAAATATAACATAACATACCGAATAAAATCCCAGTTGTTTTCAAAATATCTTCCTGCACATGGTATCCAAAAGCACGATAAGATTAAGTTGTATTAAACAGTTAAGTTAACACAGAAATTAATATATATATATATATATATATATGTTACATTATTAGATCTAATTCCGCGATTTCCTTATCTTATTCTAAACTACTACTTTATATTCACTAAATCCTTATCCTTAAATAATTTCTATCGTTAACTCTGTTAAATTCCCTTTAATTTAATGTCTCACTTGTCTAAATTGCTTAAATATTACGCTTTTAGTATTCTTAAATTAAATGTTCCATTTCCGCACTTTTTTCTTTCTAGAATATTCTCTTAGCTTCCATTTTTACTTTCCCGTGCATTTCTGAGGTTATCTTTTTTCCCTTCAAATTCACCCGCTTGCTCTGTCCGCACTTTTTTCATGACGTGAGATTCTTAATTATTCATTGGTTAAGAGCGCGATCTACGTCATATTTGTATACTTACATTGGAGGAACAAAAAGTCGATACTCGCTGTGTTTCAGCAGAATTTGTCGTATTTCTACTTTGATAACTTCCCCTGATCGCCGTCTGATATTTTCTATTATCTATAATTTGTTGACCCATAATTAAATACTACGTAGCGATGACTTGATTAAAATGAATTGGTGGAAACTGCACCACCGAAAGCTCTTTCAATAAAATCAAGAGTTAAATTATGCATTGTCTCAATTATTCCGGAGAAACCTACACTGGATAAATGTGTTACCTGGCCTACCACTCGATGACTGCAACTACCTTCCAATATCCATGTTGATTTACTACGAAACATTCTCTTCGTTAAAATTCAAAATTCGTTATATTTGTCGACGAGAATTCAACTCTAGCTGTGTTTCTATTATTTTCAACATTGCACTACTGGTAACATAACAATCAGTTATTTCGTTCACTAGTAAAACCTTCCAATGTTAGAATAATCTAACATATATATCCTGCAAACAGATGCATGGCTTGGCAAGGTGTTTCCTTATTAAAATTCATAAGTACTGAAAATGGCAGTTGGGAAAATATTGTAAAATTATACCTTGATTCTAATAAGAGGAGGGAGGTGAACCACTGATCTTAGAGATTTATCTATAATTCTGGGCTTCACACGCAAACGAAGAGACACTGCTTTAATCTTACACTCTCTGCTCTCTAACACATACTGATCTCTCAGAGAAAATATACGTAAATTACTATTGTATCCTTATCGATGAGCAAAAAATTTCTCTTTTTTATACAAAACATCGCTTGTCCAAACTGTAGACTCTTACCCATAAAGCTATAAAATTTCGTCAGGGGAACTTGTTCAGAGAATGTCGTAAGCACACCAGGGCTATTATTTTTAATCTCGACTTCTCGATTTGATGTTGTGATTTTGATCACAACAAGGACAATTCATTTGGAGGTTGAAAAATAAAAGAGAAAGTGAAAACTGTTCCAATTTTTGTCTTAAGTTCCCTTATTCAATCACGATTTGGATGATCATATCTGCTGAGGGGGCTGGAAAACTTTGTTTAGTGAATGGGAATTGTAATTCAAAAATATATCTTTCAATTTTTAGGAACAATCTCGATTCCTATTAGAAGATTAATTTGGATATCTCCAAATTAATGTGATTTGTGTGATGTCATATGTATAAATGGCAACGCTTCGCTCCATTGGTCTCATACAGCAAAAAAATGAAAGTACAGAAGAGCGCCGATTATCGGAACTCCAATTAACCGAACTTCCAATTATCCAAACAGCCCATTTCTCTCTTTTTTTTTTTTTTTTTTTTTTTTTTTTTTTTTTTTAACCGAACTTCCATTTACCCGAACAGCCTATTTCTCTCAAAATTTTTTTTAATGATGATGAGATTCTGGATGAAAAAGAAATTGAAAAAATTGAAACGAGTGCCTTGAAAATGACCCAGGTCTATCCCATAACGAAACCTTTGAATTTTTGGAAACAGCTATGATATGGCTCGAACGGCAGAAGAACTCTGATCCTATTCAACTAACGTATTTACGAACAATTCGAGATATGGCAGCATTGGAAAGAACGTCTTCTTTGAAGCAAGCAACAATCGAAAGCTTTGTTGCTTAAATTATAATCTCTGGAGTTCAGAAAATGATAAAAAGAGAAAAAAATTTTAAATGATTAAAAGGTGAACAAAAAAAAAAAAAGACTGTGTTTAAACACGCTAGCACTAACTGGCGCTGCCTGTCCTAAGCCTGGATAAAGTATGAAGGTTTTAGTATAGTCAGGAACACCCCTTAAATTGTCTGTCCATTTATCCGAACTTTTGCTTATCTGAACTAGGGTCGGTCCCGACTTGTTCGGATAATCGGCGCTCTACTGTAATGTCTATCAAATGGAGTGGGCAGTATGCAGTCGAGATCCCAATCCTACTGAAAATATATAACATATACTTGAAAAAAAAAAAATTAAGCTCCAGCCAAAGTCAAAACATGAACTGAAGGACTCTCTGCGAAAACCTTGGGCAACCACAGATCCAAGTAAGTGCGAAGACCTATGTCTGATAGAATCAATCAAGGTGATCATTAAAGCGAAAAGGGGAACCTTAAGATACTATTTATGTATTTTGATCAAATGTTCGAAATTTTTTCTCAAACAGGTCGTGATTCCAAATTTTTTTAACAGCACTTTGAGACATGAAATTATAGTATAACATAATTGTATAGTCATTTTGCATTTTGGTTTGTTTGTTTGTTTTTTGAGTGTATGTATTTTAGATAGATTTATTAATCTCGTATAAAAGAGAAAGTTTGACCAACTTAAGTATTTATAAAAAAAAAAATTCAAATTCCATTGCTCGTCGGAAAAAAAGTAGATTCTGATTCCATACTTTTTGCAAGTGGAAGTATAACAATAATTCGCTTTGGTGTGAACCTCTCAATAATACCATTTTTTTTTCTCTTTTTAGCAGGCCATAAAACTTGTAAACATTAAAATCTATAGAACTTGGCCTTTTCCTTTTTTTAACATTCTTTTATTTAACTCAAGCAGGTTTTTGTATGTAAAGATGAAACATTTTAATCGATTTTTTAACCCATTCCTGATATGATATAAATATAAACAAGTAATATAAAAATTTTGTTTTTAAAGTCAATTCCTACTTAGGTCATCAAAGAAAAATTTAATATAATCCCTTAAGCTAATATTAGTTTTTGTTGCATTAAAATATCTCAATTTGTTGATTTCTATAAGCAAGTAGGTTTTCAATGGAAGTCTACGGGAATTTGGCGAAATATTAGAGATATCGCCAAGTTGGCGTCACTTTTGGCGACTCATTTTGGCCGCCAAATTTGGCGATATACCGCCAATTTGGCGTCAAACTTGGCGGTATTTACTGACAGAACAGGTTACCCGCTATGGTAACCCCTTATTGAAAATACTTTCATTGATCTTCAATAACCAAAGACCGCCATTTTGTTTCCCATGCAAAACTAAAATTAATTAATTAAAATTTAATTAATGAATTAATATTTGAAAAAACTGTATTAACATCAATTGTCATCCTGTACAAGTTAAAAAAAATTATTTCAACTTGATAGGATGAATAATGAGTATTTTATTAACGATTGAAAATTTGAACAAGATATATCTTCTGTACTCATATTATAAAGAGGAAAAAATTGTTTATTTGTCGGAGATAAGTTCAGGAACTACCGAACCGATTCCAAAAGTAATGTTATCAAAATGATGGTGTTCGCCCAACTTAGAACATAGGCTATATCTTATGTCGGTGCCACTAACCCCAAAGGGGGTGCAGGAGCAAAAAACGTTCTAAAAATGCGATTTTTGAGTTACTGAAGGGCCTAGAAGTATGAAATTTGGAATATTAGTTACTTATAAGATATAAATGGTGTCTAAGAACAGTTCTTAAACAATTCGAAATTTAAAAGGGGTGAAAATGCACAAAAAGCGTTCTAAAAAACGTTCTAAATGGTAGTTTCTACATAATCTTAGGAAATACCAAACCGATTTAAAAAGTAATGGTATCAAAATGATGGTGTTAGTCCAACTTAGAACATAGGCTATATTTTATGTCGATGCCACTACCCCAAAGGGGGTGCGGGAGCAAAAAAGTTCTAAAAATGCGATTTTTGCGTTACTGAAGGACCTAGAAATATGAAATTTGGAATATTAGTTACTTATAAGATATAAATGGTGTCTAAGAACAGTTCTTAAACAATTCGAAATTAAAAAGGGGTGAAAATGCACAAAAAGCGTTCTAAAAAGCCTTCTAAATGGTAGTTTCTACATAATCTCAGGAAATACCAAACCGATTTCAAAAGTAATGGTATCAAAATGATGGTGTTAGTCCAACTTAGAACATAGGCTATTTTTATGTCGGTGCCACTACCCCAAAGGGGGTGCAGGAGCAAAAAACGGTCTAAAAATGCGATTTTTGCGTTACTGAAGGACCTAGAAATATGAAATTTGAAGTATCAGCTACTTATTAGATATAAAGTATTTCTAAGAATAGTTCTTAAACAATTCGAAATTTAAAAGGGCAGAAAATGCGCGAAAAGCGTTCTAAAAAACGTTCTAAATGGTAGTTTCTACACAATCTCAGGAAATACCAAACCGATTTAAAAAATAATGGCGTCAAAATGATGGTGAAAATCCTTGCTCCAACATAGGCTATGTTTTATGTCGGTGCCACTACCCCAAACGGGCTGCAGGAGAAAAACGTTCTAAATTGCGGTTTTTGCGTGACGGAAGGGCCTTGAATCGTGAAATTTACAATGGTAGTTAGTTATAAGATATCAATGATCTCTAAGGACATTTCCTAAAAAAATCGAGATTTAAAAGGGGGGTCAAAATGCGCAAAAAGCGTTGTAAAAAACGTTCTAAATTGCAATTTCTATGCAATCTCAGGAAATACTGAACCGATTTCAAATATAATGGTGTTAAAATGATGGTGACAGATCTTGCTCCAAGATAGGCTATATTTTATATATGTTTCCACTAACCCAGAGGAGATGCAGGAGCAAAATGAGTGAAAAGCGTTCTAAAAACGTTTTAAATGCCGATTTGTCACCAATACCTCAGGAAGAATCAAACTGATTTCAAAAGTAATGTTAAGAAATTGATGCTGACAGCCTCTGCTCTAACATAGACGCTATTTTAAGTCGGTATCACTATCACCTAGACGTTGCAGGAGCAAAAAAGCGTTCCAAATTTCGATTTTAGTGATCGGTAGGGGCTAGCAACTTAAAATTAGGCAAGGTACATATGTATTACATATAAATGATCTTTAAGAACAGTTTCGAAAAAATTGGAAATTTAAAAAGGGGTGAAAATGCACGAAAAGCGTTCTAAAAACGTTCTAAATTGCGATTTCTACTCAATATCAGGAATTTCCAAAGCTATTTCAAAAGTAATGGTTGCAAATCAATGGTGACAGTCCCTTCTATAACATAGGTTATATTTTATGTTGCTGTCACTACCATCTGAGGGTTGAAAAAGCAAAACATGTTCTAATTTGCGTTTTTTGCATAGCTGAAGGGTCTAACACTTTGAAGTATGGCATGTTATTTACTTACAAGATGCAACTGCTTTCTATGAACTGTCGAAAGAAAATTTCAAATTTAAAAAGATGAAGTGAGCGAAAAGCGTTATAAATTACAATTTTTATCTAATCTTTTCAAATACCAAACCGATTAAAAAAATAATGATAACAAATTGTTGGTGATAGAACCTGCTCAAACATAAGCTATATTTTATGTCTGTGCCACTACCACCAGAGGATTGCAGTAGCTAAGAACTTTCTAAATTGCGATTTCTGTGATACTGAAAAGGCTAGAAACTTTAAATATGGCATGGTAGTTACTTATAAAATATAAATGCCCTCGAAGGACTGTCGAAAATAAATTCGAATTAAAAAGGGGTGAAGTGTAGGGGAGGTGCGAAAAGCATTCTAAAAAAGTCCTAAATTACGATTTCTACGCTATTTCAGGAAATATAAACCAAATATAAAAGTAATAGCTGCGAATCAGTGGTAACAGTCTCTGATCCTACACAGGCTATATTTTATGCCGATGATTCTACCACCTGGGATTCACAGGAACAACAAACGCTCTAAAAAAGGCCTTTAAAAGCTTTCTAAATTACGTTTCTGTGGAATATTAGGAAATAACAAACCACACTGCAAATAGAGGCGTCTTAAATTAAGACACATATGTGACTGAAAAAGTTATTCAGACACTTAAGTGTCTAAATTTGAAATTTCAGACATCACAGATGTCTAAATTTAAGATACATAAGTGTCTTACTATGATCATGGCATAAATGAGCTGATTAAAATGTCTGAATAATGGTGATATGTCTGAAATTAAGACATTTAGAAATTTAGACACTTAAGTGTCTAAATGCGATACAGTTGTATCATATGTGTGATAACTGTATGTATAAATGTATTGCAATTTGTATGCCAGCACTACCAGAAAATTTTTTTCGAATGGATAAAGGATGTTTAAAATATTTTTATCCATTAGATTTGGTATTATTTTATTTAAAAAAAGTAATTTGATTAGATCATGGGACATCTGGAAAATTAAAATAGATCGCTTACTAAAGTTTTGGGACTAAGTTGCTTTTGACGCAATAAATAAATCAGTAATTGCTTTTCACAAAATATATTTATTTCCAAGGAAGGGTCAACCTCCCTCCCCTCTAAATACTAAGAGATGTACCGGTAGAAAGAAATTTAGGGAGGGGCAAAATTTTGGAACAGGTGTGCCTGGGGTCAACAGCGTAATCTGCTTTTCTAAAATGCAGAACATAAACATGAAGTAGGCAAACTAAGAATATTTTGTCAGAACTCCTTGTGCAAGAAATTTTTAAAGATATCAACATAAAAATAAATATAACAAGTTGGAAATTGCACGTCAAACGTGGCAAATGAGGTGCGTTCGTACTATAACTAGTTTTATAAGTATTTTTTGCACTGCACATTGTACTGAATGTATATTTTACTGCACTTCATAAGCGCATATCAATTTCATTCTTTTTGAAAAGCTGTAACATCATTAAAATGCACTTGAAATAATTTTTTTTCCATTGGCCGTAATGTAACGGTAAACTTTTGACTGTACTAATTAAAGTATACATCCGATTTTCATAAAATTTGAAATGACTCGACAAAATTATGCAATAATTATATATTTTAAATTTCAAACAAATCGGTTGGGTAGTTTTTGCGCTGTTATAGACGGACAGACAGATGGACTGAACGACGACTATAGGTACTACGTATTTATATAATTAAGAACGCATCTAAAAATTTAACAATTAAGAGATAGTAATCGTTCAAAAATAAGTTTCAAACGACAGTTTTGAAAATAGAGAACTTTTTTTTCTCAATGGACTCCCCCCCCCCCCCACACACACACACACAAACACCGTTTGAGATAAATTTGAAATATATGAACATCAAAAGAAGAAAAGAATTAAAATTGTCTTCTACGAAATGTTCAAAGGAGGGTGGGTTTCTCTGAAGTAAAATTCTTAGTAACATTTTCCCTTAACGTAAAATTATTCGATAGCCATTTGTAAGAAAAGAAATATCATTCATTTTTAATTATCAGACATAAAGAAAACATAATTGATTCAATTTCATAATACTGGGAGGGAAAATATTTCTTCAGTTCTTCCTTATAACCACCAGAGGGACTCTCAGTTGCGCATGCGTCATGCGTTTTAGATGTGTTTCGTTCTAATGTACGTTGTAATTCAATTTCAAACTGAAAGTTTATTTTGACTTTATTCATATTATGTGGATTGTGAAGTTCTGTGGATTAATTCGTAATCATTTTATAAATAATACAGTGTTATTAGTCTTCTGTTCGTCAAATCTGTTAAATATAAACTTTTGTCTGGCAGATTCTATTTTAAGAGTGAAAATATTTCACCCTTTTAATATAGTTAGCCGGATGTATACAGGAATTTTCGTTTTAAAAGATCCAAGTATTTCTCCCTCACGGATCATTAACCTAGCCACCAGTTGAAATTGACGCCCCCTGTGCGGGTATAATTTTACACCTTACACCTTTTTCCAGGTAAGTGGGACCTAGACCATGTATTGCAAACTCTCCGTAAATGTTTTCTCTTTAAATGGAACCCTTACACCAAGTCTCTAGTTTTATTAGTTTCTGAGTTATACCAACATTTGTTTAAAGCATTTTGTCTGTTGAATTTCCGTGTTAAAATTTTATCTTGCTAATAATTAAGTTTCTGTTCTTAAAAACATCTGCAATCATGTTTCTATATTATTTTCTAACCAATGTTATCCTTAAAATCAGTTTTAATGAGTCTACAGGATGTTTTTTGCAGTTATTGAATTTATTGACTTACGCAATACTAAGCCTTCTTCTCGAACAGCATTTGTTAATGTTTACTTTGGTTTCATTCAATTTCTATATTTTTCAAAGGTTTATTATGTGATATGTACTGGAATGCCCATGTCTTTATAGCAACCATCCGAATTTAATAACTGTTTTTAATTATTATATTATGTATGCTTAATTATAAGTATTTAAAATTATACAGTTTGAACATCCATTCAACGCCGTTATTCAACCATATCATTCGATTTTTCCTATCGTAAGCAAAACCCGCCGATGATTCATCTGGCATCGCTACACTGGAAGGAGAAAAAAATATATATAATGTCAATAACACTCTAATGATTTAGAGAATGATTACACTTTATCTCTTTAGCTATTTTATTAAGCTTTACTGATTATGTGCAGATTTAAGACAAAGTTTGAAACTGGAAATAAATTTTTCTTTATCTTATTAAAATATAATATTTATTTATTGATAGTTAAATAGCTCTTGTGATTATCATCTGATCTATATTTTTAAAAAATTTCCCATGTGTAAATATAAATTTTAAAGAAAACTTAATTTTTAAGAGGGCACAGGACCTTTTAACCTTTCAAAAAATCAGTTTTCTGTGTCTGTTTTATTCCGAATGTTTTAAATTTTTTCAACAATATGCAAAAAACCCCATTCAAAATTGAGTTATAATCATTTATAGACGGAGAGTTGAAGATCCGTTAGATATCGAAACTTTAAAAAGCGTTTTCTCATATTAGCAAGTTTGAAGTTTGTGCTTTTGTTGTTTCTTTCAAACTATGTAAGCGCAGCTTTTAAAAAATAAACAAATATGCGTTTCTTTATAGTCTACATGCTAAAAAACCCAAACATATTTTGTTTATTTATTTGTTTGAACTTGAAAAACTTGAAATATTTTACTTTTTTTTATTTATTTTGTGCTGAAATTGAATTTTAAACCAAATTTTTTGCGTATATTTTTTATTTAATGCGTATATTAGGTGTGTTATGATTCTATTTTGTTCAAAAATTGTTTTCTATATGCATAATTTAGAATTTTATCATGCGTGCAGCACTTAGATTTTAATTCACGCATTAGTGATATGACGGCTTACATTTAAAATTTAGATATTAATTTTGTATATACAATATTTATTTTTCTGGATAATATTATAGTTATGAATATATATTTGAGGCAGAAAGGGGGAAAAAGATCTTAATTGCATATTATTTGCGTTTTGGTACCTTGAAAAATGCTTTGTTTTTTATCGTTTCGAGATATTCAAAGATCGTGCATCCTATAATATGATTTTTTGTGTGTGTGTGTGTGTGTGTTGGGAAGGGGGGGGGGGGATATTTGTCATGCAATTTTCGTAAAGCAAATTTTTCGCAATTGTGATGCAATTTTCGTAATTTTTTTTTTTTAAATCTTTCGACATTGCACTGATTATAATGATATTTTGAACTTTTAGAGTAGGACATGATTAGAAACAAAAAATATATACATTTATCGAAATACTGTAAAAGTTCTCAATAGCGGACACCTGGGGCCTGCGGAATTTGTTTGATAATCAAAGGTGTCTGCTTTTGTGAAGTAAAAATAAACAAATGTCTGGGTTGTGGATTAAAAAAGGTTGTCGCTCAATAAAGGTGTCCGATATTAGGGAATGTTCATTAACCTTCATAACGGACACTCCCGAATACCGGACACCTCTATTTAGCGAACTTATAATGCAGGGTTGGACTTTTTGTAGATGAAGCACTTGATTAAATAATGGGAAAACTGGGCAGTATCCTCTCACTACGGTTTTAGGGGCCCCAAATTAAACATGCAATTTTTGTAAAGCTTTTATTTTAAATTTGTTTCGACATTGTATTGATTATAATCAATATTTTGAACTTTTAAAGTAGAATAAGATTATAAACTAAATAAATTTTTAAAAAAATCTAAATTCAGTAAAACCTCTCAATCAAGGGCACCTCGGCAACGAATGCCGGACAAATTCCGTAGTAGCCCCCTATTGAGAGGTTTTATTGTATTTAGATAAAAATATTTTTGTTTTTAATCTTATTCTACTATAGAAGTTCAAAATATTTATTATAATCAGTACAATGTCGATAAAAGATTTAAATTATCAGCTTTACGAAAATGGCATACCAATTTTGAGAGCTCATAAAATGAGGCTGTATGGGGGTGGAGGGGCAGGACCATGGTCAAATATTTTTCCAGGATTCATTGTGGTCAAACATGGCTGCGTATCATGCTTGCAAAATGAAACGGCTGCGATTCAGACGTTTGAAGTGTCTGAAATTCAGACGCAAGAAGTGTCTGAAAAAATTAAGACATTTTAAAATGTCTGAAAATTGAACACTCCATTTCAGTCACTTAAGTGTCTGAATTTCAGACATTTCAATTTAGAGTGCAATTTCAAAATTAATGTTGGCAAATTAATGGTGACAGTTCCTATTTCAACATAGCCCTTTATGTTTATAGATGGTGGTAGGACTTGGAATTTGACATGATGGTTAATTTTAAGATGTAAGAAGATGGTTTCTAAAAAATTCAAAACTTCAAATGAATACTGAAATGAGCGTATTAATTGAGCATAAAAGTTTCAAAATATTTTCTAAATTATTTATTTAGTTTTATTTCGTTTTATTAATTTAAGTCTCATTTCTGCCTTATGCAGTGTAACAATGATATTTAATCAAACTGTGTTTTAAATAGTAATTTTTTTAAATTATTCCTAAAAGTAATAAGTACATTTTAATAAAATAAAATATTACCTTTTAATAAAGTTAAAATTAGTTTTTTATTAAAAGTTAGTACCTTTTAATAAAAATTAGACATATAAATATCACTTGGCATATTTCAAATATTACGCGAGCAAAGCCGCGGGGTTTGCTAGTAAATATATAAATATATAAATAAATATATATAAAACAAATATAGGGAGAGTGTGAACTAATAGTAGGAATTGAAAAATAGGCACAAGGATGCAGGGTTGTGCAAAATTTTAATTAGATTAACGATTGAAATTTAACGATTATTTTTTTAATCATGACTAAAGATTGACCGATTAAGCTTAGTTTCAATCCTACTCATAGACTAACGATCACTGATTATTTTAATGTGATCAATGCTTTGATTACGATTAAATCAATTCAATCCTACTCATAGACTAATGACCAATGATTATTTGGATGTAATCGCTTGCTTTTTTGCGATTAAATCAATTCTTAATCTAAATAGTCAATTTAATTAGTCAATCTAATGAAGGATTTATGATTGAAAATTTCATGTATTGTTCTGGCTTTGGGACCTTTATTTGATCTTTTTTCAAGCTTCTTCTGGTTTAATCACTCTTGATCGCTGCTAAGGTCTTGCATCGGGCCTTGTCTTGGATCGGGTTCTCCTTAAATATTTTGGATATTTGGTTCGGTTTCGAGTAGGTTTTGACTCTTTCTGGTCGGGCTCGGTATGACTCGATTTTTTATTTTAAAGTTCTAAATATTTTTCGAATGAAGAAAACTGTATATAAATACAATGAAGCCGAGGCAGGCCAATCATTATTTTATTTAGTCTTAATAATGTTGTCCTACATCAAAATTTTTTCTCGTAATTCTATGACCGAGTCACTTTTATTCACGACACCCGCTCTATAACAGTTGATACTTACAACTTGGAGTAAAGGTTATCTAAATAATACTAGATCATTAATAATTAAATACTAAGCATTGATTAAAAAACAGAAAAAAATAATAAGTAATAAAAACTTCTTAAATTTAAGTTTTTGACATTATCCAACATTCCATATTCCATGAGTACACAAAGGAGCACAAAAAACTAAAAAAGGACAGGCAAATATTAATCTTTAACTGATGTTACCGGTCTCACAGACCACTGCTTTTTTTCAGTTTTCATAGTTTAACTTGTAACTTTCAGTTTAACTACAAATATCACCGAAATTTTGCTTCGTTTCGAACTTTAATACTGTCACCAGAGACTTTTGAATAAGGGAATTTTAATTATAACAGTGCTGCACAAAAAGTTTTGTACAAAAACACTATCCTGAAACTTAATCGCGCCTTTTATTCATCTTTCGATAGAGCGGTCTCACAGACCACTTCACAGTAGTTATGTGACAATTTATGTGACATCAGTTAAAGGTTAATTCAATATCGGCTGCTTATCAACTTCTTGTGTTGCATTTGTACAGTATAATTAAGACCTTTCAATTTTTTCTGGAAAAGGGAATCAGATTGTATTCCTCTTTTTACAACATTTATAATATTAATTATATATTTTTTACCTTTTAAGTAAGGAGTTAAATTTAAAAATTCAGAATAACTGAAAGTTATGAAAATAACATTATACAAATTCTGTTACTTTGGTAAAATTATAGTAGAAAGCCTTTTAAACAGAATACAGACATATAGGCAATAGAATTTCAGAGAGAATTTTGAACAAAAACTTGTTAATCCTGGCATTATTTTAACCTCTTAACTGTTTTGCCCGAGTACCGCTCGGGCCAAAAGAGTTTGCTATATTCGATACTAAAAGCTTTTGGGTACCACTTAATTTTAAGTGTAATTGGCTTGTTAAATGACATGCCTTTTTCGATTGTACAAAGCCAAATATTTTAGTAAAAAAAAAAGTGGTGGCGGGTATTTATTTTTAATTTATTGTGTCAAAAAAAAAAAAAGAGTTAAGGTGTTTTTAACCTGGTAAACCTGGAGGTATCTCCAAGTTAATTTTCGTTTGCTCGACTAACTCGTCGAAGCGAGTTCAACCAGACGAGAATAACCAAGTTCTAAAATGTGGATTGCTAAATTTTGGACAAAAACTTCTGACCTGAGCCAGCAAGCTGAGCATGTGTCTACGCTCTACTGTAAAATATTTGTAATGTGCACTGTAAAAATATTTGTAAGCTTAATAAATAATATTTATAGATCATTTCTTTATATTTAATTAGATTAAAATTCCAACAAAAAAAAAATATGTATCTTTTTTTTATTTTGTTCCAAAGTTTAAATGAGTTGCAATTAAGGGAAATACACTTGGTACATAAATCTGAAGATTTTATTTTTAGTCATTAATAGTGTTTAATTCAGGCACTTTTCTCCGGGAGGGATTTTTGTGACTCCGGAGGAGGGGGGGGGGATTACACTTTTTGACCATTGTAAATACGAAATCTCAAATCTTCCAGGGGGGTACATGTCATCGCTCAAAGGGGTGGGGGGTGTCATGTATGGTTAAATATATATATATATATATATATATATATACACTTCCGTTAGGAGTTACTACACTAGAAACTTATAAAAAAGTTGAGTTGAATCTTTTCTATTTTTAACTTGAAAATTATTGCCATTCAAGAAGGAACAAAAATACATTTTTATGAATTTTTCTTATATTTCCCGTTAAAAGGCGCTTTTTCTCCAACAGCTTTTTATATTTCAATTTAAAAAAGTGTAAGGCACAAATATTTTTGTCTTAAAAGTAGCAACAGTGTGTAATTTCAAGTTTGTATCCTTAACATTTCTACAAAAATCGTAATTTTAAACTTTTTTTGAACGCTTTCATCATTCATTTCAACCTTTTAAATATCTAAACTTTTTAACTGTTCTGTGAGACTAGTATTAAAAGTAACATCCACATCAAATTAAAATTTTATATCCTTAACAATTCTATTGAAATCGTAATTTAGGACGTTTTTACAACAGTTTTTGCTGATTTCACCGTTTTAATTTTCGAATTTTTTAGAAACTGTTCTTACATAGCATTTAAAACTTTTAAGTAATAACCATCATGCAAATTTCAAGTTTCTCTCCTCATCAATATAAAAAAAATCTCAATTTCAAAACTTTTTCGCTTCTGCATCCATTGAAGGTATTGGCATCGACATGAAGTATAGTCTATGAGGGATCAGGGACTATCGCAATCGATTTGTGACTATCAAATGATTGATAATATTGCTCTTATTTGCCTAAAATAATTATAAAAGAATATATCAGTTTTATTAAGCATTTTTCAATTGCCCCTAATACCCCCTAAATAATTTAAACATATTGACCTCGGTTTATATGAATAATTTTCTGTGACCCTGTATAATCAATAAGGAAAATCGTACAGTGATTCTTAAAAAGAATTTCGTGAAAGAAAGCGAATTTAAGAAAGTAAACAGGGCGGTCATATTTAATTCTTATCTATGTAATTAATGATTAAATTAATCACGATTAAATTAATCAAGATTGAATTCATGCAGATTGAAAAAAATCATAAAAAAACTTTTTGAAGAGCAATTACTTTTTCAATTTCAATCCTGATAAATTGAATTAGGCGTCAATTTTGTATGATTGAATCAGTAATCGACTAATCAATCGATTAATGCCAACCCTGCAAGGATGTCTTTCCGATGACAATAGAACATTTTAATATTTTTACAACTTAATTACTAATTAATACATTAATTTGAAGGTATTTTCCAATTAGCCCGCCACAGGTATTTGAATCACCAAATATTCTCTTAACGCGTACAATTTGCATGGGAGTTGAATAAACAATGGATATAATGATGCACCAATAAATACTCACCAAAATATGCCAAAGTGATGTGAAACTGCAACAATGCAACATTTTAAAGACTTAAGATTAGAAGTAAATTATAAATAAAAAGTGAAGAGCATAATACTAAAAAAAATGCTTTTATCAGTTAATAGTTAAATATTAATTTCGATTATACGTTGAGAAATCAATTTAGAAATCCTAAAAAGATAGCTTAAATAATGCTTCATTTTTTCTTTCCTGTTTCCTTTCTCAAAAAATAAACAGAGCAAAAATTATACATTTTTAGTGTTCCGTACTTAAAAAGTAAAAACGGAACCATTATAAGATCACTCCTGTGTCTGTCTGCCTGTCTGTCACAGCCATTTTACTCGTAAACTATGGAACGTGAAAAGTTCAAACTGGAGGAAGTAATAAAGACTATTGACCCACATATTTTCAGATTATTAAACATTCATAAATATATTTAGGAAAAATGTAGAGGGCCAAATTATGTTACTTGAAAAAAAAATCTTTTCTTTCTAATATCGAGTGGAGTATCGTGTGAAAGCTTTCGTAACACTGAACTAAAAAATATATTTCATTTAATTTTAGGTATTATATTTTCAAAGTTATGTACAAGAATGTAGTGCAAAAATATGTCTCCCCCGCCCCCTCCTAATCCAAATCCGAATCTACTGAAACTAAAATTATGAAAAAATTAGAGGTTGTAGACGTTAATTTAAATCTTGCAGGAAAATTATAGCGATTACCCTAGGTCACATAGTTTTTGAGAAAATCGCATTTTTCCGTTGCACACAAATTGCGATTTACGGGCAATCAGCAAAAGGGTTCAGCAGCGCTGAAGGTACCTATCATAGAAGAAGTATAAAAGCATTGTTGATCATGAATTTCGGGAAAAATCGTCGGTAATTAGCCGAGATACCCAGTCCTCTTTATAGCCTCCAGTAATTTCTCCTATCCATCAAGTATGTGGTCTCCTACGAACGCAAGAGCCTCTGCTCGTGAACGATCGTCAATCTTAAGGGTGTATTCGAAAAAATATTTTTCCACCCTCAACAGCTCGAAATTTTCTGAGACATTTTCAGACTCATTTTTAAAAGTAAAAACATGAAACTTGCTGGGGTGATTTTTGAAGACATGTTTAACATGCCGTGTGATTTCATTTTCAGCTCATTTAATTAGAATTTGATTTTTAAACAATTATTTTCTCAGTATGACCATTTTTTTCATTCCCAGATCGCCCGCTTCGGAAAATTCGGTTCAAAATGCCAACTTTGACAGCGTTTTTTACAGTATTTTCTGCATTTATCAAAAAATTAAGAAGCACCGCACATTATATAGTTTCTAAATAAGAGAATTTCCAAGTTTGATGCGTTTGAGAGCAAAAATGAATTTTAAAATGAATCAGAAAATAAGCAGTTTGGATCGGAATACACCCTTAATAAAGATATTTTATCACTTTTTAGCATTATTTTACTTAATCTGTTTATAAGTGATTTTTACACATGTTTTTATTACTAATTCATATTATTGTAGGGAACCCTTTGTGCGCGAGTAATACTTGCACTTGACCGTTTATTTAATGATTTCATTCGCTTGACCTTTCTACCTTAAGTTAAAAAAAAAACAGTGAACATTTTCATAATTAAGTTCCTTGCTCACGCCAAATTAATGTATTGTAACGTAAATTTTTTGGGGAAAAAAACGTGAATTGCTGTCCAAAAATTAAGCGGTGTTTTCAAGATGACCATTGAATGCTTATAAAAAATGTTTTTCTAAAAAACTATTTTTCTTTTTAGCCGCCGATATGCTATGATAATATTTCTTTCAGGCAACAATAAAAGTGCCGTCAGTAAAAGTAACGTCACAACTAACCATATGCTACCCGTTAAACGAAGCAGATGTATCATTGTACGGTTAAATACTGATAATCTCTACCGCAATTTTTTTAACTTCTAAGCATCGCATATTTTTAATTTTTACATCTTCGTATCGGAAATAAATAGTACTTTTAACTCCAATTTTTTTTTTTTTTAAACTGCTTCTCAATTTATTTTTGAGATACTAATTTTTTTTGTAGTTTTTAATGCGATTTCTGTCATGGTGGCAACTAAAGTACTCCATTTCTGTAGAAAGTAAAGGGAAAATAATTGGAGAATAGTAGATTACTACATATTTTTGTTGCCACTTTCTCATAACAACTGAAAAAAAATCGTAATTAAAATATGTGCTATTTTGAAAAAATATAAATGAATGATTTCTGATAAAACATGAAGCTATTATAAACTATATTTAATTTTAAATATCCATATTAATGTTACAAACAAATGAAAGCATATGAATCATTAGATAGCCAATTTCTTTGGTCGAGTTTACGACTTCGCCTTTTACTGGGTTTGTGTATTATTTCGCGTTAGTGACGTTCTATGCATACTTTTATATAGACGTTGTTTAAGACTGGATCATAAATGTGGAATTCTTCAGCGGATGCAAATGACGTCATTTTATATAAAATAAAAGCGTTTATTTTAAGTCTTAAAACTGAAAAAAGTTTTGTAGAAGTAAGTCATTTTCACTCCAGTGGCTTTCAAATTTTTCACTTCTGAAAATAACGCAATTGAAATCACACACTAATAAAACGAAAAGTTTTACAAAAAATTAGAGCGTCTTTATAGAAGAGCAGCGACCTTTAGGTTAAAATAATATTTGTTTGATAGTTTGACTAACCAATGTAAGATGCCTTTTGTATTGTAACTAATATTATAGGTTTATTATAAATTAATGAAACAGTTCCTTCTGAAACATATTTTTTCGTTGAAATTCGCCGGTTCCAACTCGTAATAATAAAAATATTTTTTTTTCCCTCATCGGACTCGAGCTCGACACTAAATTCTGAAAAAGCAGAATTCCTGTTTCCTGCTTGTATCCTTATTTGATTCCTTTTTTTTTTTAATGAAAAATATATGGCATGGGATCACAGAGTTGTCAAATTGCGAGTTAGAATTCATATGAGGAGCTTGGAAGAAAAAGGGCGAACTCGAAAAGTCGATTTTCCTTTTTCTTTTTACACGTCAGATAGATGTAGGCAACAAGTAGGTACAGTCGTGGAAAAAAAAAAGTAAACACCCCCTACTAACTCCTCAACAAATTATTGTAGAAGAAAGTTACTGCTACCGAACGATTGGAAATAAAGTCTACTTTTAAATGATGTATATTAAATTTGCTTAGGGGGCCATCTCTATATTAAAACGACACATAACTTTGTTTTTTTCAATAGCAGTACCCAATTCTGACCGCATAAATGAACTCTACACCCTTCCATTAGCCTAAAAACCAATTTTTATGCAATTCGTACCATAAGTTTCCGAGAATTTAATTATTTTAAAACGAGCGTATTTTAAGGGCTGTATCCAAATTGAAGTTCCGTACTGGATTGTTAACCGAGAGAGGCCCTTCCTTGATCAAGGCACCTTAAGCGCCACTCAAGGAGTCAATGAAGCGTGTTAGATTACAGTATAGCAGAATGAATTTTAAAATGTCTACTCACTTCCATCATAGACGGCCCCTTAAACCATCATTTTGCCGTTTTTTAAGCATAATTTGAAAACTACTTGGAAGAAAATTGCGAAATTTTTGAATTTCCATAAAGCAGGACTTAATAAATCTAAATCCATCAAAAAAATTGTAGGTTGCAATTCATAATTTTTTCGAATATTAATTTCATAATTCATAATTAATATCATAAAATTATAAAAATTGCAAATTCAGCTTATTTATGTTTGGGTATATTAGTATTATTACTACAAAAAAAAATAGCACATTAGGAGCATAATTTTGGGAGATATAAATAAAAATATGAAAATGTAATTTAACATTAGAAGAACTAAATTTTGAATGTTTATAATTCAAAAACTTATCATTCAAATGACTTGAAATTTGGTGTCTAGGTATAGTTTGAACCGAAGATTTGAAATCTCACGTTAAAATTGGGTATTGCCATTGAAAAAAATGAAGTTTGGATTCGTTTTAATATGTAGATGACCCCCTAAGAAAATTTTATATACATCATTTAAAAGTAAACTTTATTTCCAATCGTTCGGTACCAGTAACTTTCTTCTACGATGATTTGTTGAGGAGTTAGTAGAGGGTGTTTACTTTTTTTTTTCCACGACTGTACGTCGTTTTGCCCTGGTTCGCCCTTAGTATTCTCACAGTGTCAAGCTAAATTGAGTAGTACCATATTATATAATACTACTTGCAAAACTTTGAGCTTGATTTCCCAACATCCCAATTTCCGGATTCGCCCTTTCTCTTCCAAGCTCCTGAATTTATTGATCAGATCGATTCTTTCTGTATCCACAAAAATTAGAATAAAAGCTTTCTCAATTTCTCAATGTCATATCTAAAAGTAACATAAAAATCTATAAGTAACGTTTAACATTTCTTAATTAGCAGCAAATAAAATATTACGATAGTTGATAGGAATAATAAGTGATGAGATATTTCCGTAATGGCATCTTTTTAATATTCGCAGAGCAGAAACGTTGGCTGCCAAGGTCAGGCAACTTGCTGCATAAATAAGCCGAAATATTTTTCAATAATTAAGTAATTTAAGTAATAAAATTAAGTTATTCTGAAATGATACTGGGCCGGATGCTATACCATGTAAAATAGAAATTAAATAATTTGTATCTAATAAATTTCAGCGCATTTTAAACAAGAAGGGAAAATAACGCGTCAAGCATAGTAACCTTTTTCAACACTTCTAGAATACTGTAATGAAACGTTACTATTTAATAAAGTGAAATATACATTTAAAAAAAGCCCTATAAAATAGTGTAATATCATTAAAATACACCGAAAATGATTTTCTTCATGGACCATAATGTAATAAAATACTTTTGAGTGTCCTTGTAATTTAAGTATAAAAACTACACAGTTCACTTTCAATAGGGAATGCCCTATGGTAATGGTAAACCTCAAAAACATATGCAAAGCTCGTGGTAATCCAAGCATGTTTACGCGAGTTAGAACATTGCCAGACAGACGGTCAGTGAAACCGAAGTCATAAACACTTTTCAATTATGTTGGAAAGTATTAAAAACTCCTTTTAGTAAAAAACTAACACTTTGAATGTGGGTGTAAGAAACATGTTTGAATCTAACACAATAAAAAAAGGTTTAAGTTATAATTCATAATTTTATTAACACTTTGCGAAGTTGAAAAGTGCTTATGACTTTGGTTACTTTGACCGTCTGCCCGATCTCTAACTCTCGTAAACATACTCGGTATATGTCAAAAAATGAAAAAAATTTGTCAGAAAGCGTTATAAATTAAAAAAAATATATCCAACAAATGTGCGTATCAGAATTCGATTTGCGCTGCAAAGTTTTTTTTTTTTACTTTCTTCTATCAGTATTGTAATCGAAATTTTTTTCGACTTCCGGTTTTCGGCGGATTTACACATTTTAGGAGTCAGAGATCCCAAAAAGCATGTTTATACAAAATGTCTGTCTGTCCAACTGTGGATCCGTCTGTCCGTGTGTCGCCATTGTACCATCGAAAAGTGTGTTAATAGAATTGAACCAAATTTTTTGTATATGTTTTTGGTTATGGCCAGTAGATCCTCCTTGAATTTGGAAATATTCCACAGGAAAGGGACGCTGTGATAGCAATTTTTGTATAATTTTCTTGCTTTTCCGTAGTTCTTTTGTCCATCGGCTGCTCGAGCAACGACAGGAACTCGCGTCTGCTAAGCTGGCAAACATCTGATGCACAACAGAATAATGAAAAAGTATTGATTTTAATAAATTTCACGATCGAGATTAACTTGTTTTTACTCCGAATTAATTGACTGAAGCAGAAATTTAAGATGAAAATCGAAGTTGGTATAGTATTGAACTAATAATATTGCAGTATTAACATCTGTTACTATTTTTTGAAATATTAAGATGCATGAAATAGAAGAAATTTTCGGGATTGGCACATCCAACTAGTTTTTTTTTCCCCCACCAGTAAAAATAGTTACAATTTTGAAGAATAGTAGCTATTTCTGGTTTCACGTTATCAAAATAAATGAAAAATTTTTAATATTATACCGCAGGTTTGAAAAATTCAGAAAAATGAAGTTTCCAAACAGCATCCTATCCCAACCCTAAACACAAACACATATATATTTATATTAGATGTAAATTACCAACTAGGCGAAAAATGTCCGGACCAGGATTCGAACCCGGGACCTCCTGGCTGAAGCCGCCAGTGCTCTGCCATCTGAGCTATCCCGGACGATTCTGGTCGAACTTTTTCACCCAGCTAACCTTGATGATTACAGCATCTGGTCTGAAACCTGGTTCAGCTCAACAGAATAAATCTCAGGTAATGGAACTCCAGAAATCGCTGGATACGAAATTACACTAGATTAATTTTAACACAATTGTTCTAATTAGAAAGCAATTTACATCTAATATGATTTGTTTACCAATTGGAACAATTGTGTTAAAATTAATCTAACATATATATTTACTTTTTACATTCTTTTGTTTAACTCAACCTAGCTTTTGTATGTAAGGATGTAATTTTGTAATCTGTTTTTAACCCACTTCCAGATAGGCTAGAATTATAAAAATTACGTTCACAGGTGTGTTTCCGATGACAATATTATATTTTAATAGCTTTAGAATTCGATTATAAATTAATTCATTAATTTTAAGGCATTTTTCCGTTAACCCGCCACAGGGGATCCATTGCCAAATATTCTCTGTAACTCATATAGGGGAGACTAGGGAGGGTTGACCCACTTTTTACAAAAGGATTTTTTATTTTCTTAAATACTGAACGTAGAATAAAGTTTTATATGTAATTTTATTCTTTATACAGTCAGTTATCAAAATAAAATTGCTACATAAGTGTAATATATAAGAAATTTGAAAAATGATCGATTTTAATCATAAGAAAATAATGGGTCAAGGCTTCCCACATATGGGAGGCTTGACCCACTTTGTTTTATATTGAAATATTTGTGAAGAGAAATAAAATCAGTTTAAAAAAAGCATAATAACTTTATGCTACGTGCTTTAATTATTATAAAAAGTATTTTTGAAAATATGATGCTTAAACAAACCTGTTTAGACGCAACAGCAAGTCAGAAGAGAAAAATTTTGTTTTACACAGAATTTTGCCTGAGCATGTATAATTGTACAGCAGGGAAAATGAAATTTTAACATTTAAGACAGTATTCCGTTAGAGACAGGTTCCGTTTTCATAGGGTTTCATGTATTATTATGTCCGGATTTAAGAGTCACTGTCTCTCTTTTTTTTTTCCTCCTTTTTGTGACACTCGACCTGACAACTCTAATTGTCAGAGAGTTTGGCTTCATCTCACTGTATTCATGCTAGTGAAATTTGTCTACATATCTTCCAAAAGTTTTTCGATCAATACTATGTTCTTTTGCAGCCGCATATGCACTTAACCCTTAAATGCATAGTGATGTAAATTTCCATCACCTTTTTATTTAATTTTTAATACATAAATTAAGTTCTTACAACCACTGTATTTATATAGAAATATTACTCCTCTAAAAATTACAAAATTATGCTACTAAATAAAGTTAAAAATCTATCTTAAGATTTCTGGTGTCTAATCCTTAATATAAAAATAAAAAAACACAATTCTAAAAGAATAATTCATGCAATTAAGGGTTAACTGATCATTATCTTCTTTATCCCTTTCAGTGGCAAAGTACTAACAGTACTAAAATGTTGAAATAAATGACTGGCAGTAGAATTTACGAACAAATTTATTTGGAAATAAGAAAAAGGGTATATTTCACATACATATTAAATGACAGAGAATTTAGCAAAATTCTGGTGCCATTGTGGCGTTTCGGAATTAAACTTATGTGGTTTCATAAGAATATTATTGCCCCTGAAAGTGTTAAGATTGCTGCTTTTATACTTTCTAGTCCTTTCTAGTCTTTTGCACTGTTTGTATTTACCTATTCTAGTAATATTTAAATGGAAAAAGTTCCTATCAACTTTCCCATTTACATTTCATTAAATTGCTTCTTGCAGTGGATACTATAGCAATTTTTCACATCTTTCTTTAATCTAAACATTTTATTTTCCATCACCCTATTTTACCGTGGCTTTACAGAATAAATTCACATTCATTTTTATATATAACCATTAACCTTTCATTATGCATAGTGTATAAAAAAAGATTTCATTTGGTCAACCCTCCCTCACATTAACTGGGTCAAGCCTCCCCACATAGACCTTTTCTAAAGAATAGCACATTGTTATGTTAAGCCTAACTTACTGTACAATCTTTATGCCTGGAATGAAAGCTCGATATTTCTACATTACTTAAAACCTACTTACTTAAATTTCTATGATATATTTTATCTGAAAAAAGCTTACAAAATATTTCTACGAAAAACGACTTTTAGGTTGAAAACGACTCACAATTGATTTTTTCCACACCTATTTCGATTATCTCTATGAAACAAAGACTGTTGTTTGAGCATTCCAGTAGCTTTGGTTGGCACCTAATGATAAAACTCTGAAAATCTTTTAAGTATGAAAACTGATGAGTAGGTTAAGCCTCCCGTATGGTCAACCCTCCCTAGTCTACCTACCGTGGAAACCCACGGTGCTCGCTCTCTCCCTTCAAAGGTCAAGATGGGTGGTGTCGGGCTGTCAAGTGAAGGAACGGGGAGATTTCCTCTTTGGATTAACGCATTCGATTAATCTGCAGGGATATATCAGGGCATCCATTTTGTAGCCTGGTGAAGTATAGAATTTTAAAAAAGGTTTTTTTTCTCTTTTTTGTTGAGAACTTTTATCAAATACTACATTTCTTTAAAAATACTACATTATAATGGAATACAATAATTTAAAAAAGTTCTTGAAGTAAAAAAACTGTGTCTGTAATGTTTCGCTCTTTTTTAAACATATATTTTAGCCTTTTTTTTCATTTCATTAAAACTCTGCCACAATGTTTTTACAGAAATTACGAAAAGAAGCTCCCATAGGTGTTTAACATTAGCTATCACTCCTTGCTGTAGTGTTTCTTTGAATTAAAAAAAAAAAAAAAAAAAAAAAAAAAACATATTTTAGCTTTTTGTTCCGTTTCATTTAAACTCTGCCACAAAGTTTTTGCAAAAATTACGATCCGCGAAGTTTTTTTTTTTTTTTTTTTTTTTAACCATTTGGAAAAATGGTTATTGTCCTCGTCAGGGTAGGAAATCAAAAGCATATCTGAAGTTTTTTATTGGTTGAATCCGCATTTTATTCGTTTTCTGATTGGTCTATACAGTAATCTATAACTTGCCTTTACTTTCAACAGAGATGGATACTTCTGTTGCCACTATGACAAAAAGTAATAAAAACTACAAAAAAATAATAATAATAACTCAGAAACAAATTGAAATACAGCTTTCAAACAAATTGCATTTAAAAGTAATTTTTTTTTCTCTATACGACGGTGTAAAAAGTAATAGTGTGCGATGTTTAGAAGTTTAAGAATGAAATTTCATTTAAAATTGGTCGTCAGATTTCTTGGAAATCTGACGATGGAAAAGCCTTTTCCCGAACAGCCAATGAAATACTTGGATAATACGTAAGTTTCACGAAATCTGACGAGTCGCAGGCGATTTTTGTCGCTTGCAATTTTTACGTGTAATAACACTATTAATGTTTAATTCATGGCCTACGTAATGTATGACCAGCTCAGTAGAAGTTTAAAAATTTACAGTACTGAAAATTGTAAAACTGAAATTTCTTTTAAAATTTGTTCATGATATGTCCAGGAATGTTAATGTTTAATTCATGGCGTACGTAATGTAGGATAAACTCCGTGCGAATTTTTATGTCTTAAATTTTAGTCTTCGAAAAAAATCATTTTCCAAATGGTCGTTGTAATTTGTTAAATTGCTTTCTTTTTTTAGAACTTTTTTCAAGTACATTTCTTTAAAAAGACTTCGTTATAATGGAATATAAAAATTATATAATACAATTTTAATTAAAATATTGTTCTAAACAATCTGTGCTGATGTAATTTTTTTTTTTTTTTTTTTTTTTTTTTTGATGAAAAGGCATTTTTTCTTTTAGGAATTTATGTCATTTTCACCAACAGAATTGTCTATGCGTTTAAGATTAGTGCATCATTTCCATCAATTATTTTTAAAAGTTTCAGATTTTAGTTTTATTGGTTACTTTTGATTTCAAGGGATAGAAGAAAAGAAATTTAGAAATAAGCTAATAAATTTTGGGAACTTTAATGCAAGCTAAAGTTTATTGAATATGACATTATTCTGACGCAATCACGCAGTCATATCATAACTTGTTCCATATATGAAAATGATCTTTTCTTTTGAAAATGGTGTCAGTTTCATCATCCGAACTAATCTGAAATCTATGATTATATCACCTTTTAAGGACTTTATAAAAGAAATATGTCCCTCCGACAACATGGAGCTTTTAAATATTTACGAACACATTTTTAAATGCAAAAGCATGACGTTTGCAGGCATGACTACTGAAGGGATTTGGCATCGAATACTGTTTACCAATCGTTGATCAATGAGTTACTTATATATTTATAAGCGATCTTTTCCACGTGACGACAGATTTTTCTTTGACAGTATTTTATGAATGATCTTTTGCTTTTATTAAAAAATGGAAAACACTCGATCGCATAGTATCTGCATGAAAACACCTGCCAATTTCATGTGTTACAATATTCCTTTAAATATGACTACATTTTCATTTGTGGAATATCCTTCAATCTACTATAATCAGATTTTATTTTTTGAAACAACTCAAATTACCATGTTTAATAATCCGGCGAGGTTTGGACAGGGTTTTGAGGGCTTAGCTCGTAACGGGCACAGTCTCTGGTACATTAAAAAAAAAAAAAAAAAAAAAAAAAAAAAAAAAAAACTTTGAATTATTATTTAAGAGAAAAACTTTTTTAATCTTGTTCAATTAATAAAACTTTAAATTTTGTATTTTTGTCGGTGAATTAAAATAAATAAAGAAAATTTTCTTTTATTCTAAAAAAATATATATATTTTTAAATCTAAGGGAACTTTTATTTTTCTAAAACCGTCATTGATTTTTGAGAAATAATCCGTTTTAAGCTTTTCAAAGAGCTTATTATAATTGACTGGAAGAAATTACAGTTAACATTTGACAATTATTTAGTTATTTATTAGGAAAGAGCCGAATTGAATAGATAGATACACACATATTTATATCATAAGAATTAAACAAGATTTTTACATTTTACTCCTGCCGGTTTATAAAGGACGGTTTAAATTGCGCTGGCAAGCATTATCTACATTTTGCTTTTACTTTTAAGAATATACAAAGTGTTTTTAAACTAATGGAATAAACTTTCAGGTGTACTTGTGAAAGGAAATAGGTCACAATTCACTTGTTTAGTAAAAAATGTATTGTGCTTCTCTAGACGTTTTAGTTCACAAATTTAACAATAATGAACATACTTTAGTGCGGCTTTGATCATATTAACTTTGCTTTGTATAAATATGAAGGCAACATTGGTAAGTGCCCTGAATTTTGGTTGGTAAAACGCTGCACAACGTCACCGACATTCCGTTTAAGTAAAGTTTTCTAAATAATATTTTTCAGTGACCAACTACGCGGAATGTGTATACGATATGTATAAATACGCGATAGTGTCAAAGTGGACGTTTTGAATCGAACTTTCGCGCGAACGTGGAATAACCACTCAAGAAAAACATGTTTGTAACGTGATCAAAATCGCTTATAATTCAGTAGGTAATTTATTGATAAAAAAAATGGAAAACACAGTTCGATTCCAAATCGCTTCCATGATCAGATTTTCCTATTTTATATCTTTTCGCTAAAAAAATTATTTGTAAATATGTCGAAACGTTTTGCGTTTGTTGAGCAGAGCAGTTGAGAACAGCGTTAACAGAAGATTGCACCGGCATTGCAGAAAAAAAAAAAAAATCGTATATTTTGTGTTTTTTAAAGACGTACTTACCGGGATATGAAAATACGAAGGTTATCATTTTTTCAATTCATTCATTTGTAATCATTACAAGAGATTGCATTGCTGGTAATTTGTTTTACGCATAACTCAAGAACTACTTGGTGGAATGCTCTGCAATTATTATGTAACCATAACTCTTGTACTTTATATTACAAGCTTATAGAAATCGATTTCCGTTAAAAAATTCATAGATTGCAATTCACATATAAATCCCTTTGTTCCACAAATTTCCATTTTTCATATGTTTACTGTGATTTCAAATCCATGCTCCACTTGTTATGGGGATTGTTTCATAGATTTACTGGTATATGATGGTTTATACAGCATTTTTAATTTGAAGAAATTCCTTTATTATTTATACATTCACAATTTTTGTTGATAATTTGTAATGGTTTAGAATGGTTTTTTTATATATAATGGTTTAATCTTACGAAAAGTTAATATATATATATATATATATATATATATATATATGTATGTATATATATTAACGTAAAGCGCAGTAATCACCAACAAAAAACAAGATAAATTCATGTGAAATGCGCCAAACAGCTGCAGTAAAACACATAAATTAAATATAAAGCAGTATAAGATTATATTTAGCCTGGCTTTACGTGCCTGGATTACGTAGCCTGGATTAACGTGCGCTGGTTCAGGCTAAATATAATCTTATACTGCTTTATATGTATATATATTTATATATATTTAATTAATTACAAATATTTTTTTCGGAAAAAATTAGGACGTGTAATCTAAGTTCTTTGATAAAAAAAAAAAAAAAAAAAAAAAAAAAAATCGCTTTATAAATATTTCAAGTATGTGAATTATAAACTAAACTCACAGCTTATTCTGAAAAATAGTTCTGGAGCTATGCTTAAAGAACTAACCGCATTGCAATCTGCGTTGTAATGATTAAAATACATTTAATATTTTTTAGAGTTCAAAATTTTAAATATCTATAAACTGTACACTACTGGCACGATTGACTTCCAGATTGTTACCTTAAGTTGAAATTTAACGAGAAAACTAAATAACGTCAAAATAAGGTGCTCGTATTGAAAATTTCAGAGTTTGAAATTTGAAACAATTTCAGTATGAAGACCCCTAAGCATTTTTTTAGTATATATATATATATATATATATATACTAAAAAATGAAATATATATATGTGTATATATATATATATATAGTTAAACCTCGTTAACACGAACACGCTTAACGCGAATTACTTTTAGTACGAACTGTTTTCGATTGCCCCGTCCTGTTGTATATGATGTATTTAAGTTCGGATATCACGAACTACTTTTAACACGAATAAAGAAAGTTTGACATTGAGTGTTTGCGTTAACGAGGTTCAACTGTATATATATATACAACATACATTGAAGAAAAACATATTTGCCTATTTCAAAAAAAAAAAAAAAAAACATAACTGCCTATTCCTTTTTTTATTATTGTACAATGGGGTGATTAAAATGTATCTCGATCGTTCTTTCTTTCTTTTGTTCGACTGCACTTTAATATCTCCAGATTTACTTGATAGTGTACCCTTTATTTATGAAATTTGTCACCATATGAAAATAGATAGCACTTAGCTAACGCATATAGTTATTTACAAAGAAAAAAGTATCAGAAAAGAAAAAACATCTCTCAGTAAGATTACAGAATGAGTCCCTTTTATTAGAGAAGCCTACGTAGTACTAACACATTAGCTGAATTGGCCCATATTTCTTGAACATGTGCGGTGCCCATAAGTGTACCTGATACATAAATTAAAAAACCCAATTCCACTCCATCCAGGCAACAAAATGGATGCTTATATGGATCATCCCCAGGCAAATCCACCATTTCAAAGAAAGGATTAGTTTTTCTCCCGATGCGAGGTGGGGGAGAATGATGAATAGCTTTCTTATTGTTTGATTTGAACCGGGCCCCTTGGGCCGGAATCCTACCTACTGTAAAAAAAAAAAAAAAAAAAAAAAAAAAAAAAAAAAAAAAAAAAAAAATGTAAATCTACAAAACTAGTTTTACTAGTTTAGTGTAAGCTTCACAAAACTATTTTTTGTAAAGCTACAGAAATCTGTATGCTTTACTAAAATTTTATCTTTGCACTGTAAGAAAAAAAAAAAAAAAAGATGTAAATCTACAAAGCTAGTTTTTCTAAAGCTACAGAATTCTGTATGCTTACTAAAATTTTATCGGTAATCCGGGATAATTACATGCTTATTTATTGTTGAAGTTTCATAAAAAGTTCTAGGCATCCCAGTTTACTAGAAAATTCTTAATAGCCTTACAGATTTTTTTATAGTGTAAAAATTAATCTGTTATATGAAATTTTTTGTTGTTGTTGCTGTTACACAGAAAATTCTAGGCATCCGAGTTTCCTAGAAAATTTTTAGTAACCTTACAGATTTTTTTTTTTTTTTTTTTTTTTTTTTTTTTTTTTTTTTTACAGTGTACCATTGTATACGAGTTGAAATAACAATGGATTTAATGATGCGCTATTAAAAGCTCACCAAATGTGTATGAAACTATAACAAAATATTTTAAAGGCTAAAATGTAGAAGCTAAATCTATTCTAAATAATAAATAAAAAATGTGATATTTATTTATCAATCAATATTTTAATTTTAATTAATTTACGATTACATGTTGAGAATTCAATTTAGAAATCCTAAAAATATTTGCCCTATCTTAACAAAGAAACAGAACAAAAATTATATACCTTTTAACAAATTCACCTGCTTGCGCTTTCTAACAAGCGTAAAAAAATTAGTGAATTTTTCATAATCGAGTTTGGTGCCCATGGCCAAATCAATGTACTGTAACCGGAGTTTTGGAGAAATAAGCATGAATTGCAGTCGAAAAAATTAGGGTTATTTTCGGGGTAAACATTGAATGCTATAAACAAGTGTTTAAAAAAAAACTATTTTTTCTTTTAATTATTATGTGTAAAACACACATTGCATAAACATGCACAATCACACACTCGGATGGATATAGATATCTATCCGAGGGGCATAAGGATTATTTTCGAGGAGTGATAATATTCCTTGACTTTATTCGGGAGGAGTAAATTTTGCTTTATTAAAATTGCTGTAAAAACAAACATAGGCATGAAAGTTATAGCTAGTGCCGAAAAATATGTGAACTTTACGAAAGAAGGGAGGAGGAGGAGCCGATCAACGAAATTTGAGATTTTTCCACACAAGATGAACGAAATTCACTATTTTTCCGTGCCCGATCAACGAAATTTTGCAAATTTTCCATGCCTGATAGACGAAATTCGCAATTTTATCGAAGTCGACCAACGAAATTCGCAATTTTTCTGGACCCGATCGACAAAACTCGCGATTTTTCCGTGCCGATCGATGAAATTAGCTATTTTTCTAAGCCCAATCAACAAAATTCGCGATTTTTCCGCGCCCGATCAACGAAATTTGCGATATTCCCACCCCCGATCAACGAAATTTGCGATATTCCCACGCCCTATCAACGAAATTCCCGATTCTTAACTATGACTCTGCCAAAATTTGCAATTTTTCCCGTAGACCATCAACGAGATTTTTGCGCGCCTGATCGCCAAAATTCGCGATTTTTCCGCATCAGATCAACGGAATTCGAAATTTTTCCGAACCTGATCGGAAAAATTCGCGATTTTTCCTACACCCGATCAACGAAATTCGCTATTTTCAACTGAGTGACGAAATCTGCAATTTTTTTCCCGCGGCAAATTGACGAAGCTCGTGATTTTTCCTCGTGATAAAAGGACGAAACTCACGATTTTTCCGCAGCCGATGAACAAAATTTGCAATTTTTCCGTGCATCATCGACAAAGTTCACGATTTTTCCGTGCCCGATCAATGAAATTTGAGATTCTTCCGGGACTGATCGACAAAATTCGCGATTTTTCCGTGCCCAGTAGACGAAATTTGCGATTTGTCCGCGCCTGATCGACAAAATTCTAGATTTTTCCGTACCCGATCAACGAAATTCGCGATTCTTCCGAACCAGATAAACAAAACTCGCCATCTTTCTGTGCCCGATCGACAATATTCGTGATTTTTCGATGCTTCATCGGCAAAATTCGCTATTTTTCCGTACTCGATCAGCGAAATTTGCAATTTTCCCGCGCCTGATGGACAAAATTTATCATTTTTCCGTACCGGATCAACAAAACTCGCGATTTTTCTTCCTGATCGACGAAATGCACGACTTTTCTTCGCCCGATCGACGAAACTCGAGATATTTATCGATTAACGAAATTTGGAACTTGAGAATTTACTATATTGATATCTATGCTATTGGCCGGCTGATTAACGAAATTCGCAATTTTTAACTGACTGATGAAATTTGCAATTTTCCCCGCGAAAAATTGACGTTCACAATTTTTTCTTGCGACTTATTATGGATGAAATTATACGGACGAAAATTTCGATTTTTTTCAATTATAAACTGACGAAATTCACGGGCCACAGATTGTGCATCCCTAATTTACAGGGACACACAAAAGAAATCGATTACAGTACTGTCTTTGAGCAATATTTGCTGGACGTGCGTTTTCAATTTCCGTATGCGCTTTTAAATTTGACAAATTTTTTGCATGTTACTTGTTGTGTATAAATTCTGTACCTCGTATGCAGGACTGCACAAAAGAATTCACGTACCATTCTCCTTATTAACGGAAATTGCTGAAGGGGTATTTTTAACTGAAGCATGCATTTCCTAACTGAACTAAATTTTTGCATACATGTAGTTAATAGATACAAATATATATAAAGTAAAACCTCCCTAAAACCACCACGTTCCGTTCCAATAAAAATGGGTCGCTCCGAGAGATGGTCTCTTAATTGGGGTCATGTTTAAATCTAGATTTTAATTGTTGAAAAAAGGTAACAATTAATGTTACTAAAATTTATTTTGCACATTTGGAAAAAATATGAAAATTTAAGTATCCAAACATAAGTTAATTACGTAAGTTAATTAGCGCAGAGTTTAAAAAACTGACGTTTGCTTTGGTTTTACGGTTTTATCTTCTATAACTTTTATTTCCAAGTCCTTTCGAAGTTCAGTAAATAAATGCAATTTCTTTTTGAACGGGAACAAATAATGACGATTTCATTAATTTATCTTTTTCTTTGCGAGTTTCCGGACAGAATAGGGCAGTGGAGTTTATTGGTCGTCATTCTTAATTTGTCATCAGAGTTAAATTCATTGGTTAAAAAGACACAAATGGGTTTAAACTCTTAAGAGTTACCGAAATAAAAAAAAACTCTAATAGAAGTTTGATGAATAACGTGCTCTCCGGAATTATTTTTCTAATAAAACCTTTTTCAAGCGCCCAAGAAAAAACGGAATTTGTTTCATTTTCTTCAAAGAAATGGGTCGCTCATGGAAGGAGTTAAACTGGGATGATCTCTGAATGGAGGTAAAATTAGTATTGAGCCTATGGGAATAAATTTCGTTCCCTAAAAAAATGGTCGTTCAGGTCGCTTAATGGATGTGGTCGCACAGGGAGGTTTCACTGTATATCATATACAGGGCTGCTCAAAGAATTCAGATAATTTTCCGACTGTACATGGGAGTTGCAGAAATTGGGATTTCAAATGTGTTATATTTTTCCAAATATGGTTCAATTAGACATCCTATTTCAAGTGATTAAACAGTAAAGTTTTGTTACGTTATTCTGAATGTGTTGGAAAGTGTCTCATAATCTATGCTTAGCACATAATTTTCCTTTCTTGTTTTTTTTTTTTTTTTTTTTTTTTTTTTTTTTTTTTTAAGTAAGACATACGAAAATTAATTTTGGGGAAATAATTGGAATTTTTCAAATGAGCAATCAATAATTTTTGCGAAAAAGGCGATTTTGAAAACTAAAAAATTATTAAAATTGATGAATTGTTAAAAAAAGTGACTGAGGATGAAAAAAAGTTGATCAACTTGCATATCTAAAATATGAATCATAAAAGCACTGTGGAGATTAAAAGAAAAGAAAAAACTTGCACAGCGCGCTATTTTTGCTAAAACCGCTACTCATGTAAATATCAGTGATTTGAGATAAAATTAGATTTCAATTAAAATTAAAAAAGACTGACAAATTTCGATTTTTTATTTTTACCTTAATCCCACGGATGGAAGAAAGAAGATAATAGATAACGATTCTTTGTTTGAACACGCATAAAAAACAGAGAAGAACAGAAGGAAATAAACTTTAGATTTTTTTTTCATCTGTCTGTGTTTCTCTTTTTTATGCACAAGCATTTATGTGTACACTCCCCAAAACAATTTCTTCGAATAATTTAGAAAGAAAACATTTTATTTTTGAAGCTATAACTTAAATTTCACACGTTTTCTTTCTTTCTTTTTTTTTTTTTTTTCTTCTTTCCTTTTTTTTTTTTTTTTTTTTTTTTTAGAACTGACAATCTTTTGTCGCATACTTTTTTCCGAAGGTAATTGAAATAAAAGAGATACTGTACAGTTCTTTGGAATTCCTAGGTTCAGTCCATAGATAACATTTAGTGTGTTTTGAATTTTATACTTTTTCGTTCGCCGAAGGTCTCCCTGCGAAAAAGGAAGACAAAAACAGTGAGAGATAATGGGGAAGAGTATCAAAAATCTCTCTCCGTTTTTTAGATAAGCGATTTTGGATGTAGCGGTACCTGTCCGAAACAAAAATTGCCAAATACCCGAGGGTATTATAAAAATGAAGTATGCGTGAACCGCAAACTCATTGTTATAAAACGGAAGGCTTCTGAGAGTGGAGTTCCTTTCAAGTATGGGGTGATTAATAACTCATCACCATCTCTTCAGCAGAAAAACGTCTCAATGGATTACAACCGTAAGTAGTATTCCGGGGAAATATGATAATTATTTCCTCTCAGTAATTTATTATATTTTATTTATTCCTTTAATATTCGATGTTGCACAAATATTTCATTGCATGTTAGACCAGGGGTATAGTGGAGGGTATACGCAGGTATACGCCGTATACCTTCTGGATTTTTTAAGAAGCTCCGTGCTGTTTCACTGGGTAGTTACAGGGTTCATATTGCTCTCGAATCTGTGTAAAAAACATTTTGGAACAATAACATTGTCTTTATTTAAGGAGTTTCATGTCTCTTAAAATTGGAAGAAAAAAAAATAAGACCATTTTCAACATTTAATGTCTTAAAATGTATAAGATTTTTAAACACAATATTTTGTGAGGTATGAAAGATATAATTATGTTCATTCATTTTATATATTTAAAATATTACAAGATGCATAATTAATATTTATAGGGAGCTTAAAATTGTCAAACACTTATCGAGCAGAAAACTGGCATGGCAGCTTACGCGCAAGATTAGAAAATAAATTTTGCAACTAGAATGAAAATTTTTGTGCCTAATTATACTTCAGATTTTAGTAATTTCTCTGAACTTAAATAAATTTGTATTTAAAGCATTTTTATATTTTTAATACAAAGCTAATACAAAATTTTCAAAATTTCAATAGTTTAATCTCCTAAAACAATATATATATATATTAATAATAAAAGGAAATTTTGTTTCAGTTTATACAGAGCAACATGAAACATATATTTTAAAAATTTCATGAAAAAATATTAAGAACCTTTTGAGATATCCTGCGCGTTATGCCCAAAAACGCCATTTTGAGAAAAATGACTTTAAGTTTCGGAAACGCGTCTTCAGCTATTGACTGCCATATTCTAAAAGCGATAACTTCTGTTCTAATGGGAATTTCAAAGAAAAAATTACATCAAAATGCTCAGAAAGATAGAAGTTTAACATCTAAAAAAATTCATTAAAATTTTTTTGAAGTTTTAAGAGTCCTGAGACCTCTTAATGACAGGAATTCTACGATAAAGTAAGACGATGAACCAGAGATCTGCACGGGCCGGGCTCGAACCTATTTTCATTCACGGCACTCTGGCCGGGCGGGGCTCGGGCTATACTTTTTCTGAATGCTCGGGTGGGGACAGGTCGGGCCGGGTTCGGGCCTTACATTTTCCTGAAGGATCGGGCCGGACCTAACTTATTTTTCTGTACAGAGCCGGGACTGGTTTCATTCCTAGTCTTAACGGTCCAAAATTTTCAGTCCTAGTTTTGACCCAGCCCGTACTAAATCATTGTCTCGGCATGGCCTAGTCTGTTCAAAAGTCAGTAAAATTAGGCCTAGGTCAAAAATTTTTGCAAAAAATGCATACATTTTTAAAACGCCATTACTCTACAATTAAACATTAAAATTTATTCTCTTTAAAGAATAGTAGATTTCTACACTTATTAAAACTTAGCTAAATTAAAATATAGTAAAACTTGTGAAAAAGAATCTGCTTATGACGGAATCCTGTTTTAAACTGAAAAGCGTGTTGATCCATGCAAAACTAATATACTAATTTGTAAGAAAAGAATACATAATACTTGCTAAGAAGGGAACTTGTCTATAATGCATTTTTTTTTCTATACAATTTCGTCTTAGAAGACTTTGCAGTAAGCATTTTTCAGATTGTTAACACTTCAATAAATGGAATATGGATTAACAATATAAATGATAACTGAAACATTTATGTACAAGAAATAGAGATTCATTAAAAAAAAATTAATATCGCAGCTTGCGGCACTTCTATAAAAATGAAGATTATAAACATTATTTTTGGTCAGAGAACTCCTCGTACGAGACAAACTTTTAACGAAATCGACGCAAGAATCAATTCATGTCAATCAGTCAATTCTGTAGACATTCACACTCGGACCGGGATTTTAACTTTTTTACCGTAGCGGGCCAATATCTTTTTTTTGTACGGGCCGGGCCGATTTTTTTCCTATGAGTCGGCGCCGGGACCGGACCTGGAAATTTCGGTCCGTGCAGACCTCTACGAAGAACTTCTCTAACTATTCCCAGTAAGTATGTTTATTAAAGATTGGTTCAGGCCCTTTTTTCGGACCCGAGCCCGACCAAACATGAAACATTTTGTGTCATCAGAACCCGAAATCGATATCGAAAGTACGCATTAAAAAATTGTTAATAACATTTAACAAAACTTGCAAGGTTAATTATCTGATTTTAAAATGTCTTCTTGCAGAGAAATAGCTATTAATCCTAAATACTCTCTCACGATCAAGACAACGTTCGTGATTTTCATGTCCATGAAAATCTGTTTAACCTTTTATCTACTGACGGTGCATATATGCACCGTTTATAACAATGAGTTTGCGGTTCACGCATACTTCATTTTTATAATACCCTCGGGTATTTGGCAATTTTACGGTGCTATAAGTGCTATAGCGGTGCTATAAGTGCAATTAAAATAACTTGTTATAAAATTCATTTAATACATCGATTAGTAGTAATACAGTTTAGAATGAGTTATAGATGCATTACTTTATCTTGTTCCAAAAGCATTATGGGTTACACAAAATAAAAAATATTTTAAAAAGGAAGATTTCTTTTGCCTTTGCATCTTTTCAGCTTTCTTGGTGTTGGAGCTGTAGGGGGGAATTTTTTGATTCAGAAATATTTCTATATTTCTATTGTCAGAACTTTATATTTGTACATTTCCTAATTCTACAAAATACTAAGAAAAATATTTAAAATAAAAGATTTGAGTGGGGTTATAAATGTTGCACAAAATCCCTATAAATTCAAATTTAACTAATCCTTCTAAATCCTTGAATCCTTCTAAAATCTTTCTAAAATTTATTAAATGATTATGCAAATCTTCTAATGTAGTTTAAAAAATTCACGAAAATTGCTTTAGAAGATAAAATTTTCATGAATTCATAATTCAATACATAAAGGGTTAAAATAGCATGTTTGTTGTTCATACCATAATGCTGGCAGAAATCGGCCGAAATACACAATTCCTATTCTTTTAAAAATGTAATTGTATATCTATGGCAGAACGTCATGAGTTATAATTGCTAGAAATTCTGTAAAAAGTTCTTGAAACAGAAAGGGAGGATAGACAAGGTATATTTCACGGCTTCTTTATGCTGGCCGTGCAAAGACTTCAGAATCAGATAGAATATTCTTCTTATATCCCATCAGTAGCAATTCATTTCCCTTCCAAACTGATTTTTATAGGATTGTAAAATACACTTTACTGAACGTTAGACTAAATTTTCGTTTCTCAAATAGCTAGATTTTTTACTTTTTAGGCGTGTTCGTAATTATATAAATACGTAGCACCTATAGTCGTCATCTGGTCCGTCCGCTTGTCTGTCTGTCCGCATATAACAGGGCAAAAACTACCCAACCGAATGGTTTGAAAATTACTATACATAATCGTTGCAGAATTGTGTCGAATCATTTCAAATGTTTTGAAAAGCGAATCAAAACTTGAAAAGATATTAATAAAAGTTTTCTTCATTCTATTAAATCCTATCATACGTCATTAATTCAATGATATCCCATGATAGGTCATGATTCTAGGTTGCCATGGTGATGACGTCCTATTTAAGATGGAGTCCTATAATCACCGTATTACTATAAGAATCGTAATAAATTTTGTATTCATGCACTTTTGCATAAAAGTACAACAGCTATTGCGCCAAGATCTGAATATTTATAAAACTAGTTATAGTACGAATGCACCTCATTTGCCACGTTTGGACAACTTGTTTCCATTTCTGAATAACTAAAATTTTCTCTTTGAGTCCGCTTGAGTGCGAAGACTGCTGTATAAAAATCAAGACCCGAGCCCATTTCGAGCCCGGGTTCACGGGTTCTGGATGATCCCGTCCCATCGCTAATATTCACTTAAAAATAACTGTTAAGGTACACTGTTAAAACATTTTCTGTGAAATTACAGAGAATCTACTGGTAATCCATTATCTTAAGTCTTATGTAAAATTACAGGGATTAGAAAAACAGAGATTTTGTTAAATAACAGAGAAGTTATTCAGTAAATTTATAATAAATTAACATCGTTTAAAATACACAAGACTCCGTAAATTAACATCGTTAAAAATGCAGAAGACTCTGTAAATCAATTTATTTTTAATGAAAATAATTTAACATAGCTTTTAAAATTAGTGAATTTTAGAACTTCGAAGTATCAGAATTTGAACTACAGTAAATTTGAACTGCTGTACCATTTAATTTAATTTAATTTTTTATAAAATTTGTTTTTAACCGACCTGGGATTTCAACCCGAGAGCTCTGTGCAGGAGGAAAACACCTTACTGCGTGCGCCATAGGAGCTGTTGCTGCTGTGTACAAAGAATGTCTTTTATAATACGGCGGGGAAAAATCTATTGAATTTGTGCTTTTCAAAGATTTCGCTTCAAATATATTCGTTAGAAAATTTCTTAAACGGTTTATTTTAATTCAGTTTGGACCGATACATAAAACCTATTATTTTTTTTAATCAAATTTGTTTTTTTAATCCTTTATTTACGGAATTATTTATCGAGAAATTGCTTCTTCTCAATAATTATCTTCTTTAATGTCTGAAGATGTACTGGAATTTTTAAATAATAATGTGAAATTTAGTTATATTTTTTCATTAAAACTGGTTAAATATATCGGTAGTTATAACTTTTATTGTAAAATATTTACAAAAATAATCAGAGTAATTAACCAAAAATATTTTTATGGTTATATCACAATTCTTATAAAAGCAATATATTTAAATGTATTCTGATCCTTTCTGAAAATGGAAAGGCTTTTGCAATTGAAAATGTTTCATGTTTATTTTTTTTTTTTTAAGAAAAATTATAACTATGAAAATGATTGAGAAGATTATCACTTTTTGAACATATTTAACTTCTACTATTTCTCTACTCTATCTAAATTTGATTGAAAGACATGGAAATCCCTACTGGGAATTAGATACAAGATAAGGGAAATGTCTGTAAAACCATAACAGAGAAATTCAATCGAATGCATTTAACAGAGAACTAGTGTAAATTTACTGAGAGCCTTGACCGAGAAACTCAATCGAATGCATTTAACGGAGAACTAGTGTAAGTTTACAGAGAGTTGTTGACCGAGAAACTCAATCGAATGCATTTAATCGAGAACTGTTGTAAATTTACATGGAGTCTTGACCGATAAACTCAATCGAATGCATTTAACCGAGAACTAGTGTAAATTTACAGAGATTCTTAACCTAGTAACTCAATCGAATGCTCAATCGAATACTCAACCGAGAACTAGTGTAAATTTACAGAGAGTCTCGGTTTTTTTTCTGTGTTTTTACCGAAATTTTTAACAGTGTAACAGTGGACCTTTATTTGAGCAAAACTCGAAAATTATTTCTGCCCATTTTATTATTTTCCAGTTTGTTCTGAGCCATTTGCGAAAAAACGCTTGCAGATGCAGTTATTTTCCATAAAATTACAAACGTTTAAATTTTGTACGCAAACAATTCTTCGTCCCTTTCATAATACTCTTTGAATCTGTTTTTCTCAAAACTGATTTTTCAACGTTTTTAGAATTTTAAAATGTTCCACGCGCCTTAATTTTTGACTAAAATTTATGCAATTGATAAAGAGGAATCCTGATATTGCTCACAAAGAAACTGTGTATGCATTTTAAAATTCGACTTGATTAAGATAATTACATTTGATTTTAAACTAATTAAAAGGCACAATTTTCATGAAAATCGATATGGAATTGAGAAAAAAAAATCTCTAAAAAATTAACCATTCTAGCGATTAAAAAATATCGATACACACATTTGTTTATAATAGAGTTTTAAGTGATTAATATGCGAAATCCAGGAAATGTCTCAAAAACTAAGACGCGTGGAGCATTTTAAAATTTAAAATTTTAAAAAATATCTTAAAATTATAATAAGATTGGAAGTTTATTTTAAAGTGTTCTATACACTTCTAGTGAAATGTGTATTATCACAAAATTATGAAAATTATGATAAAAATTACTCTATGATGCAAATTATAAAAAAGCTTTGTTAACATCCGCAGTCCCCTTAAATATATAGAATCGTAATAAATTTTGTTTTCGTGCTTTTTTGCATAAGAATACAACAGTTATTGCACCAAGATCTGAATATTTATAAAACTAGTTATAGTACGAATGCACCTCATTTGCCACGTTTGGCGTAACCAACTTGTTTTCATTTGTGAATAACTAAAATTTTCCCTTTGAGGTGCAGCCCACTTGAGTGCGAAGACTACTGTGTAAAAATCGAGGCCGAGCCCATTTCGGGCTCGGGTTCACGCGATGATCCCGTCCAATCTCTAATATTCACTTGAAAATAACCGTTAATAAGCAGATATTTTTTAGATGACTAACAAGGAGAGGGCCAACCTTGTTAATCACAGATTTTGATTATTTTAATATATGTTGTAAAGTAGACACCCCTTAGTGTCAGGTTCAACGGATTTTATCCAATGCCCCTTAGTTCTTGAAAAACCAGGGGTCTAATATTAGTAAGACAACTTAAATACTTACTTCGCAGCAAAAATGACAGGTTAGTCGTAGCTCAGTTGGCATGGCATTTGCCGCCTGATCTGAGGGCCCGGGTTCGATACTTGAATGCGCTACATTTGTATTCTCATTTTTTGTTTTATAAATATAGTTGTAATTATAATTTAATAATTTCAATTAAAAATTTTAACACCAAACATTAATTATAATGTTAACAAACTTAAATTTATCATTTCTTATTTGTAAACTATTATTTCTCATCCATTAAAGAGGTTTAAAAAGAAATTGGATCTATTATTGAATGATAAAAATTCCAAAATCGTGACAAATTCTGTTGTGGTGCCATCTAGTTATGATAAAAAAAAGGAATATTCAAATAAAATAAAAGCAGAAAAAAGATAAAGGGGAAAGCAAAATAATTGAAAGTGCAAGCATACTTATTACAAATTTAAAAATCTTTAATATGCAAAAAATCGGTTGTAATTTAATTCTGATGCTAATTTTTAATATGATTATGCTTGTTACTTTAAAAACAGAATAATAGTATTATCTCATTGACTTCATTTGTTAAAGAAATGCGTAAATGATGTTTCTTTAAAATCACGAATTGACACAATTGCTCAATATCATTGCATCGATAAAGAATATATGAAACACATTTTAAAAGTGATTTTTTATAAAAAAAAAATAATAACAGTTTTATGATGTTTTATTACAACTATTCAGTTAAAAGTAAAAAATTAAATAGGTTAAAATTATAATTCATATACAATATTAAAAATTTTAATTGACAGTGAGATTATTAAGTTACACTTACAAGTAAATTTATAAAACAAAAAATGAGAAAAACAAATGTAGCGCACTCAGGTATCGAACCCGGGCCCGCCAATCAGCCGGTTAACACCATATCAACTGAGCTACGACTGACCTATCATCGCTGTAGCAAAGTAAGTATTTAAGTTGTGTACTAATATGAGACCCCCCGGTTTCTCAAGAACTAAGGAGCATTGGATAAAATCAGTTGAACCTGACACTAAGGGGCCTCTACCCTACAACATATATTAAAATAATCAAAATCTGTGATTAACAAGGTTGGCCCTCTCCTTGTAAGACTGAAAGCTTTGATTTGTCCGTTTTCTCTAAAATGTTAAAAAAATTTCCAGTCTAATTTTAAAATGTTCCAAAATTCTTCTAAGCTTGTATTTTCGTGAAATTTGCATAGTACTTCCGATCACTAATCTCCGCCTACTTTGCTGCAAGAATCTTTTCCTCTTTTCGATTTTGTTTATACATTTATTATTAGATATGTGAAAAATATTTTCCTGAATGCTAATTAATGCAAAAATATTCATTCTAAAAAAAGCCACCAAAAAATGTTTCGTTTCTTACAGTCGAACACTTCCTGTTTTGATTTGCGCATTTTCTCTCAAATCATAAATATATTGTTCAATTTAATTGAAAAACGTTCCAAAATTCTCCGTCAAAACTGAGTTTCTGTGAAATCACGCAGAATATCTGGTAAATGATTTCCGGCTACTTTCTGCGAGTAGTGTTTTCTCTTTTCGACGGTATTTATCATTTGTCAATTTTGATCAATCCAAAGTAAAAGAAAAATTAATCTATATTTTAATACAATTATAGAAAATTAGCCTACAATTATATGTCTAATATTAATTATATATTTTTTGCATGAAAATGAACACATGCACACTCATTAATATTTAAATATATAGTTTTTTATTAAAAAAATATTCAGGACTTTCTTTTGAAATGTCTGGCCAACCCGAACCCGACCCGAAAGAATCAAAACTCAACCCCAAACCGACACGAATCCGAAACGTTTAAAGTCAACCCAGCCGCGCAGGAAAAAATTATCGTCAACCCGACCGGAACCACCAGTCGCGTCGGGTTCGGCAAAAATCAGGTAACCCGAACCGAAGCAGAGCTGTACCCAGGGATGTAGTGGAGGGTATACGGTGATATACGCCGTATACCTTCTGGATTTTTTTAAGGAACACCGTATACACTCTGCTTCTCGAAAAAACTATAGTATATACACTATAGGGTTAGACCCTCTGCCTTGAGTGTGTACCTTCTGCTTAGAGCGTATGCCCTCTGCTTTTCTTACAACTACACCACTGACTGTATTAATACTAGATGAACATAGATGAAGATGTAGGGGGGAAATCGTGAGAAAGTTTGCCTGTCCAGTGAAGGGTATTTTCTGTAAATCCATTTTGGCAGCCTTCCTATACCAGCGTCCATCGTAGCTGCCTACATGTCTAAGCCTAGTTACGTGACTGCTTCCCAGCTAACGTGATTTTCTTTTATGTCACACCTCTTATTAAATAATCGATTTCGGGATTAATATTCGGAATCATAATTATAGAAAGGTATTAATTGCTGCAGAAATTGCTGCAATATCTACCTTGAAGAAACTTTTTCGAGCCTTTGCCAAAATTTCTAAGAATGCTGCATTACATACACAATTTTAATATATTTTGTAATACGAATTTCATTAAATGTATTTTTGTAATTTTCGAAGTTGCGTTGTAAAGGACACTCACTTTTTTTTTTTTAGTTTTTACACTTTTCGTCGCCTTAAACGTTTCGGATGGTTTTTATTTCGTTTCATTATTACGGAATACAAACAACTCGTTTGACTACTTTGCTTTCATTACTAGTGAACGAAAGTGAAAGTTTTACAAATGCGGTTGAATCCGTTTAATATATTAACGGTCAAACTCATATTCCGCTCCGTATGACATAATTTCAATGTCTCAAACTATCCTCATTGGCTTACAAGTTAAAATTTCCTGTTAAAGAAATACATATTTTAAAGAAATCTGGTTTTACTTTACGGTTTATAACTTTAAAGATACTGTTTATACTGGTAAAAACCTTTGGAAAGTTAAATGTGTTTCGATTTCAGGCGTACGGTTTCTTAATTCTTTGAATGTGTAAGCTGTTTATTTAATATTTAATATAAAATTTGCCTCACGTACGATTGTAACAGGGTTGTAGAAATGATATTACTGAAAGATGTTCGTATTTGTAAGCCTAAAAATTTCCCTGTTTAATCTATTCAACAGTTAGAAGAAAAACAGTCTTTTTTACCAGAAAATCTGTAAGTATTTGAAGATTTTAATTATTATTCAAAAATAAGGTAGATGGATTTTAAAATGAAATAATTGTCTATTTATATTTTAACGAGTTAAGTTACTTTCTTTAATTTAATAGTTTATCAGTGAAAGTAAATTAAACCATTCCAATTTAAATTTTTCTTGTTATTATTTAGTGTTCTAACTTTTTACAGAGTGAATACAAAACCAGGTTTATTTTAGATTATTAAGTAATTTTTCTATGCATATACTTCGTCCTCTAATGCTTTACTTTTAACCCTTTGCGATCGTATTAAGTTTATACATAGTTATACCAAAATATATACAAAGCGCATTTGTTTAGAATTTAATTTTAGCACAAAACATATTTAAAAAAAAATTAAGTTTATCAATTGCAAAAAAAATAAATAACCAAAATATGTGAATATTTTTTGTTTTAGCGTGAAGACTATAAAGAAACTCATATTTGGTTAATTTTTTAAAGGTATAGCTTGTATAGTTTGAGAGTAACAGTGCGCTCAGACTCCAAATTTACTAATCTGTAAGAAAACGTGTTTCAAAGTATCAATATCAACGGACTTGAATTGTACTCATCATCTATAAATGATTATAACTCAAGAAATGACTCAGATTTTTGAATGGGGGTTTTTGAAAACTGTTGAGAAATTTAAAAAAAATAAGAATAAATCAAAATCTGATAACTGATTTTTTGAAACTATAAAGTTCCTGCAGCGCGCTTAATTACAAATGAAAAATACCTATTTATGCATAACAAAATCATGAAAGGTTGTTTAACTTTAACAAAATTATAAAGTTAGTTTGTTACAAAATAATTTCACATTATTTATGTATCTCTCATTTCTAATGTGATATTTACTACAGCTTCCTTGAAATACGCTCATCAATTTTGGTTTTAATGAGGTTTTTGCAAAATGGAGAGTGGTTTTTATTTCAAACCAAGACCAGTGCTGATTTTTTAATTGCTGTGACAAACGAAAATGTCTTCCGTTAAAAAAATGCTGTTAAAATCTTTAACAAAAAATTCATTTTTATTTTCACTTCTTGAAATTTATATACCGTAATTTCCGGTGTATAGCCCGCGGATCAAACAATCGTGTTTCGACCCAGAAATTTTTTTTTAAATAAAATGTAACTCTTTAGATCACGGTAAATGTTGGTCTTCAAATAATGAATATAATTTCTGGGTCCAAACTGAATTGTTTGATCTGCGGGCTATGCACCGGAAATTACGGTATAATTTTTTCTCGCATAAAATATAAGAAATTCTTAAAATAACATTTTTGTTACATTAATTAACAAAACTTAAAAAATGCAAATGATGTTCTGATTTTTCTGCGCACCACCAAAGTTTTCTCGCGGACCACTGGTGGCCCTGGTGACCTCTGGTATATATCGTAGTTTAACTGAGAAATCCGGCTTTTGTCAAAGAGCTAGGTTATTTGGAGAATCGCCTGCCATTTCCAATCAGCCGGATATATTTTAGGCTTATTGCATAGAGCCTATGTCGCTTTAGGGTAATTGGAAAATAACCAACTGTTTCTCATCCGATCATCCTGATAATTTTCAGGTTCATTGCAATGAGTATACGCAGCTTCAGTCTAATTCGAAAATAACCAATAAGTGGGCCAATCAGCCTTCTATTTTTTCAGAATCATTGCAATGAGCCTATGTTATTTTAGGCTAATTATAAAGTAACTAACTGTTTCACTAAACAGCGTGTGGTTTTATCAAGATTTATTGCAGGCTTCTTGCAATAAGTCCAAGGTAGTGAGTGTTTATGTATAATTTTAATATACAAATAACGTCAAGAATATAAGATCTTTATTAAAAAAATATGCATTTTTTTGCATTTTTGAAAATATGACATACAAAATTTGATTCACGCACCTGTATGTCTAAGATTAAGAAAACTTTGATGTTATTTTAAGAGTACAATATTTAACTTAATTATTAATTACATGCGTTTAAATATATGTTGAAGAAACGGTCGTACTTGTCCTGAAAATTCACGACTAGGAAATTCTTCGGAACCAGTATTTTCTTATGGAAAAATCTCTTCTTAAATAAGGCGAAATTTCGCGCGTTTAACCTACATTTATTTTTCTATAAACAAATAGTGATATTTGTCCTGAAAAAATGCCTTAAGCGTACTACCCCTTTTGAAAGCAGTTATCTTTAAAATATTTTACATTTTTTTTCTTCATTCAGCACTATAACATCTCTGCTTAATAATTTAAAAAAAAAAACAATCTGCCTCATTTTCAGATTTTTTTTTTGCATGTGTTTACAGGGTTAGAAGCAAATTTTACCTATAAGATAAATAAACAAGTCGAAAATAGCACGTCAAACGTGGCAAATGAGGTGCATTCGTACTGTAACTAGTTTTATAAATATTCAGATCTTGGTGCAATAGCTGTTGCACTCTTATACAAAAATGCATGAATACAAAATTTATTACGATTCTATGTATTAAATTCAGTAATACGCAAATAATAGGATTCCATCTTAAATAGGACATAATCACCATGGCAACCTAGAATCATTACCTGTCATGGGATATCATTGAATTAACGGCGTATGATAAGATTTAATAGAATGAAGAAAACTTTTATTAATATCCTTTTAAATTTTGATTTGATTTTCATAAAATTTGACATGACTCGACAAAATTCTGCAACGATTATATATATAAAATTTCGAACCATTCGGTTGAGTAGTTTTTGCGCTGTAATATGCGGACAGACAGACCAGACGACGGCTATATAGGGGCTACGTATTTGTATAGAAACGCTACATACTTCTTTTTCATACCGAACATGGCACAGTAAATCTCAATAACATATATCAATTACAGAGCAATCCAACTATATTAACGCAAGTTAGAGTCCGGACAGACCGATAGACAAAACAAATTCATAAACACTTTTCAACTACGTCGAAAAATGTTAAAAACGCATAATAGGTTGAAATTTCACTTGCAGCAATTTATATCAATAGACAAAAGCATAAAGCTTTTTTACAGCTCTGCATGTTACCCACTATCTTTATATACCCGCCACTATTTAGCTAAAATTTATTTAAGACTAAAACACGCTTAAAACTACTGAAATCACACTTCCAGATATTATCATCCATAGACGGCCATGTATCAATTCTTTGCGTGGCCCTGTATATCATTTTATCTATATCCTTCAAACATATTTTAGTATACTAAATGTAGTTCAGAGTAAAAATGCATAACTCATTTAAAAATCACCTTTAAACTATCGTCGTTCATACTCAGTAGCCCTTACGAATTCTTTTGTATAGCCCTTTATATGATCTACAGCATTTGTACATACAACGTAATATACAAAAATTTAGTTAAATTTAAAAACTTATGTCACAACTAAAAATGCACTTCCAGGAATCATTCCTGATATACAGTACTTCGGATACAGTATAGCATCCGAAATCTCATTTGTGTCTCTGTAAGTACTATGCACTTTCTGTCATACAGGAAATAACTTGTAGCAAACCTCAGCAACGTGTATTAATTCCATTACCTGTGAAATAGTTTAACACAATTAAAATGTGCCGCAAATAATGTTTCCCCCTGTACTATTATGTGACGGAATTCTTTTGTGTGAAATGAATAATAAATATTCTTTGCACCGCATACTCTACGAATATATATTTTAGAGCATATCATAAATGCATATCAATTTCATTATGTTTGAAAGGGTGTAACATCCATAGGCATAGAGTTTTCAAAATTATTGGCGAGGCTCAGCCAGAGACTTAGCTAATTGAGGGTGGTCTCCCCCCCCCCCTTAGAATTAATTTACTGAATCATGAATACAAATCAGTAAAAACTGCTAAGCCAAAATTACAAATACCCAGTGAAATTTTCCGTTTTATACAGGTTTTCGTCTACCTTAGCAGGCAAAATTTAAAAGCGTTCCTTTTTTTGGGATCATGAAATGCTTGGCATAACTCAGGACTTCGTTATACACAGGCTCCGTGTTAAACAGGAATTTAGAAAAAGAAAAATCATCCATCGAAAATATACGCTAAATTTTTCTGTAAATTATTTGAAAATTCAAAATCTGAGATTTCTTTTCTATGTCAGTTAGCGTAAAAAATATAGCCCATCTAAAAAAATTATTGGAGGGGCCCGAACCCCATGGGCCCATACAACTCTACGCCTATGGTAACATCATTAAAATGCACTTGAAACTATTTTTCTAATGGCCGTAATGTAACGGAATTTTTTAACTGTCTCTGTAATTGAATTATACATCCGATTTTCATAAAATATGAAATGACCCTACAAAATTCTGCAAAGATTATATATTTTAAATTTCAAACAATTTTGTTGGGTAGATTTTTGCGCTGTTGTATGCGGACAGACAGATAGAGAGACAGACGAACAGGTGGACGGACCATACGACGACTCTACGTGCTACGTATTTATACAATTACGAACGCAGCTGAAAAGTGTTATGAACCTTAATTAACAACCTGGCACGTAAATCAAATCTGTCCATAAAGCAATTTTCTTATATTTCCTCTGACAATCATTTCCATTCTGAAACCAATCTTCTCCGCGAAATACAGGGAAAATAGTAAAAATCTGCCTCATCTATATATTTTATTGATACATCCGCACGGGGTTTTTATGCAAAATATACCATTAAAAAATAAGGTATTCACTAATGTAGATGCTCAGCGGTGTAAATCGATTCTGCAAAGTAGAGCACGTCTCTAATATATTTTGTATAATTATTTTCATTCGGGAATCTATCTTCTCTGTGTGATACTAGAAAATACTAAATATCTGCCCCATCTGCAGATTTTATTAATACTTCTACAAGCGGTTTTTTCACAAAATATCCCTTACAATAAAAATAAAATGTTCACTTATCTTAGACACTCAGTCGTGCAAATCAAATCTGTCAATAAGATAGCTTTTTTTTTAATATAGGGTAAACCAAAAGTCTTGCCCTGATTATAAATATTTATTGTCCTCAAATTATTATAATTAGACAAATATTTGTTTGAATGCGTTGTAAGTACTGTTATACATTTTTTATAAGACTACGTACCTCAGTAAATTTCAACGTATGCCCCCTTGGTAGCTTGGGGAATGTCTAAGCGGTATTCCAGTTCCCGCCAAGTGTTCTTTAACATGTCTTCTGTTACAGTACACACGGCAGCTTGTATCCTAATCTTCAGTTCTTCGATGTCAGCAATTGGTGTGGCAAAGACTCTGTCCTTCATATAGCCTCCAAAGAAAAAATCCAGAGGATTAATATCCGGAGAGCACGGAGGCCGGGGTGTTGTTAATCTCTTCCACTCCACCGATCCGGAAATGTTTCGTTCCAATGCATAAAAGAACTACTAAAACTGACCTATCCAATGATACAACAAGTTACATTATTATACAAACGGTTAATTTGTAATGAATTATTATAATCAGGGCAAGGATTTTGGTTCACTCTGTATATTTTTATAGCCATTTTAAGTTCTTGTTACTGTTTTATATACTAAAATTTTGCATAATCATTCGTGATCTTGAACTTATCGCAATAAGGCTGGATAAAACCATGCTTTTTGGACAGAGAGCTGGTCATTTTCTAATTAACCTAAAATAGTTTAGGCTTATTGCAATGAACCTGAAAGAAATCTGGCTGATTGGCAAACAACTATTCATTTTGCAATTAGCCAGAAATCGCGTAGGCTCTTTGCAGTAAGGCATCCTGAAATATACGAGGGAGTATCAATAAGTTTTTGCCCTCACATAGAAATAATTGAGTGAAATTTATGAAGCTGCTACATTCTATTAGCCCTTTACACTGTACATAGTAACACATTTCTGCAACCGGTATTTCAAAGAGGGGGGGGGGGGATGTGTATTCCAGGAGGCGCGATAGTAGGCCCAAAGGGGAGCACTTGTCCAACTTTTGCCAGCCCCCTCATGTAACATATATTTGGAAAGTCCTGTGACCAATTATTCATGCTATGTACCTCCCTCCCCCTATTTTAATTTATTATTATATTTAACAATTATTTCTATGTGAAGGCAAAAACTTATTTATACTCCTTTGTATCAGGCTGATTGGAAAACGGCGGGTGATTCTCCAATTAATCTCGTTCTTTGCAAACAGCCTGGGATTTATCCAAATGGTCGGATTTCTCAATTAGACTACGACATATTCATCATACTGATTAATATTTGAATACCTTATATGTATTTTTACACAAGAGCAAGAATCAAAAGAAATTTTTAAAAAAATTTTAACGTCAGCCTTTTAATCCGCCAACTACATGGCGGAAAGAAAAACCAAGAAACCAAAAATAAGGCATCTTGATTATATACTATGAAACACTTTCCAACACATTCACAATAAGGTAACAAAACTCTGCCGTTGAAATATGATGTCTAATCGAACTACAGTAGAGTGCCGATTATCCGAACAAGTCGGGACGGACCCTACTTCGGATAAGCAAAAGTTCGAATAAATGGACAGACAATTTAACGGATGTTCCTGACTATATTAAACTCTTCACACTTTCTCCACGCTTTAGACTGACAGCACTAATTAATGCTGGCATGTTTAAAAATTGATTTTTGTCTTTTTAATTTTTTTTTTTTTTTTTTGTTTACTTTTTATTATCATTTTCTGAACTCCAGAGATTATAATTTAAGCAAAAGAACTGTCGATTGTTGCTTGCTTCAAAGAAGAGATTCTTTTCAATGCTGCCATATCTCGAATTATTCTTAAAAACGTTAGTTGAATAGGAACAGCATTCTTCTGCCGTTTGAGCCATTTCATAGCTGTTTCCAAACATTCACAGGCTTCGTTATGGGGTGCACCTAGATCATTTTCAATTTTTTTTTAGTATTGAATATCATCCACAATCTCATGATCATTTAAAATCTGATATCCAGGTCTAATAGGGTGTTTGGATAATTGAACGTTCGTTTTAAAAAAATTTTGAGAGAAATAGGCTGTTCGGATAATTGGAAGTTCGGTTAATTGGAGTTCGGATAATTGGCGCTCTACTGTATTTGGAAACGCATATAACACACTTGAAAACGCAATTTCAGAAATTCCCGTCCACAGTCGGAAAATTATCTGAATTTGTTGAGAAGCCCTGTATATGATATATAGATTTGAATCTATAAACTACATGCATGCAAAAAATTAGCTCAGTTAGGAAATACAGACCACAGTTGAAAATTTCCCTTCAACAATTTCCGCTAATCAGGAGAATGTTGCATGAGTTCTTTTATGCACTCTGTATACGAATTATAGAATTTATACACAACGAGTAACATGCAAAAAATTAAATACATATAAAATAGCATACCGAAATTGAAAACCCACATCCAGCAATTATTGCTCAAAGACGGTACTCTAACCGATTTATTTTGTGTGTCCCTGTAAATGAACGATAAAAGCTATGAATGCCCTATTCCGTAGTAATCATCTTGTAGTGTAATTCAGTGATTTATATCAATTTCAATACATTTGAAATAGCGTAATATCATTAAAAGGGCATTGCAAACAATTTTTCCGCATTGACCCTAATGTAATGTAATTCTTTTGAGCGCCCCTGTAAATAAACTGTTAGTGCTACACTCTTCATATTCAATAACGAACATGCCATGGTAAACAGCATTAACATATATCGATTGCTTGAAACTCGAGTCAATTTACGCGAGTTAGAGTGTAGACAGACAAACAAAATTCATCATAAACTCTTTTCAGCTTTGTTGGAAAGTTTTAAAAAAGGGTCGAACACTTTCAGGGCTAATCAAAACAACGTTTGATATTTTTCTCATTGCCATCAAGTTGATTGCTAAGGGATACTTGATCATTTTGATACAAAAACGCACTCTTTTGGGATGTGGTGAAAGCAGAAACTCGAACTTTAATGCTTTTCCATTACACGTCAGTTAAAATATTCGTTTTGATTCTCGTTTTCGTAATTTCAAAATAAAGTTTTTCGTTCTGATTCCACTTTCTTACAGCGTTCGGAACCAAATTTATTTTATTTTATTTTATTTCTTTCGAAAATGCTAACAATTTCCATGACGTTTTATTCAGTTTTTTAATTTCGTTCAGTGGCAATCCTAAACTAATAAATTGTTACTGTGTAAAATTTTAAAAACAAAATCAGCAAACAAATTATTTCAAAAAATATTTTTCTTCTTCATTTTTAACGTGAAAATTAATCGATGCAAATATAAGTTTAAAATTTTTGAATAAAAGGAGATTTGTTAATTGAGAATACACGTTATAATATCTGTAATACATTAAAATTAATTAAATAGTTATATTAACTGTGAATTCGAGAATACGAGAAGAAGTTAAGAAATACAAATTTGGGGCATTCTCACAAGCTTTTGACTTTTATGTCCCAGAATAATAATTTTTATTTCAGTAACTATTCTTGTGTGTATGTTTTTTTTATTTCATATACTGGGAAACATCCGATTGTATGATTGCATAACAATATTAACGAGATAAATAAGTTTTGGACGATGTTGAGGGTCCAAATACCAGGAAAACTCCTATACCGTCCCGTGTCCCTGATGCTGATTTTTAAGTTTGGAGCTGTCTGTATAAAATTGTTTCAATAAAACTAATTCGATGTAATTTTTTCCGAAACTGGGACAATTGTTTTATATAAATATGTAGCAAAAAATTAACCTGCACACATTTTTACGGTTGACATTATTTTTTGAACTCTGTCCGTGGGTTTTAGATTCCTTACCGTCCCTCTTGCTAAAATTATACAGAAAATCACTTCAGATGCAGCCACAGAATTTTGTTCAAGTTTTTTCTCATGTAGAAGTATGCTGGGAAAAGAATGGCTAAAATTCTTTGACAGGAAATTTACTACAGATTTTAAATCAGCATTTAGATATCAATTTCAAGCATCGTGGCTTTATTGGTTGTCTTACCGTTCCCAAGGTTTATTCCTGCATTTTTCGAGGTAAATTAAATTTTTTTATTATTATTTAATCCAATGTAAAATAACTGTTTCTAAAAATCCATGAACATTGTGGCTATCACTTAGACTTAACATGATTTGTGTAAAAATAGTGGTAATTTTCATTACCGTCCCATCCTTACCATCCCTTTTTTTTTTCTATTACCCTCCCTTTTTACCTATACCATCCCCTTATTTTTCCTTCCGTCCCTTCTTTAACACCCCTTTAAGACAATGTTATACCAAAATTTTGTACTAAAAATACTACATTGTTATTATTTCTTATTTGAATGTCCGGTGGGTACTATGCAAATTCATTATAACTAAAAATTTAGAAGAAAATAGAAAGTTTTAGTGGTAAAAGGGTAAGTAAAATTAAACTCGCAAGTTTAACTTAAACCTCAGTTAAATAAAAAAAATTTCGCTGTTGACCATATTTTTTCATTTTGAATCAATAGGGAATTCGTGTATCAGATTAAAATGTTATTTTAGCAAGTTTAATTTCACCAGATTTTTATTTCCGAAAATCGAAAGATTGTGAGAATGCCCCAAAAACAAAAAATAAATTCTAAAACTTGTAACAGCATCTATTTATATAAAATCCAAGTCTCTGTGTGTCCCTCACGATTCCGGTAGGACCGCCTCATTGTAATGAATAATTGTTGAAAAATACTAAAGTAGGGTTACCACAGTAGTGCCAAATGCTGAACAACTTGGCGGATTATCGCCACATTTTATGAAATATCGCCAAATTTTTTGACAAAAATAAGTTGTCATATATGAAGCCAACTTAGCGTTAGCTAGCTAATTTCGCGAATTTCCCATTTAAAACCATTAATATTCCATACGAGGTCACCACAATTTAATTTAAACTCCGGCTTCGAAGGGTTTTTTTTTTTTTCAAAATGTATGGGTGAGAATTTAAAGTGTAATATACGAAAATATACGTTTTTATATCGTCATCCCTATGCTACAAATAAAATATGACGCGCTGTACTATCTGAGCTCCTAACTGCCCGATTTTAATGGGCTTTACATAGCCGGATACAGAAATTAAATTGTCGGTAGTTTTCCAGCATAGGGGACTTGGCGAAGTAGCGAAATTTGCCTTGGCGAAGAAGGGAATTTGGCAACATATTTTCTGGCAACCTATTCACTATTTTATTTCATATGCACACGGATTTTTTTTTCAACATTTATACAATGTATTTAACATAAAGAAGCCCTTTGTCTAATTTTATTCAGAAACAGAAGTTATTTGTGTATAAAAAAACAACAATAATATATACATTTAATTAAAATATAAACAAATTTATAGAAACAAACAAAAAAATTCATCAAGTTTGTTTTCGTAGCTGTTTTTAACATTTGGCAACAAATCTTACTTTCTGATGCCTGAATTCCATCAAGTTTTTTAAAAAACCGCCAAGGCCTTATAGTGGAAAAGTACCAAATTCTCTCCTATTTTGCACTATCTGCACCATAGTTTGTAATTTATGCAAGGCGGTGAGAGCGAAAAGTTTAAATATTAAATTTTAAATCTATTTATATAAAATCCAAGTCTCTGTGTGTCCCTCACAATTCCGATCGGGCTGCCTCATTGATCGCAGCAATGTTAGGCTTCGTTCAACTTACAAAAATCGGTACTACTTAGCTATCCCGTCGACCAAAAATCTATCGCCAAACTATAAGATTAAATGCCAATACTGGTTGATCGTAAATGTCACATTCACTTGACTTTATGCAAGTTACACGTGTTTACGTCATCAAGTGGTTTTTATTTCGACGTTTCATTTATATTTTTATTAATTTTATACTAATTTATTTGTTCTTTCGTTATTTATAATAAAAATTATGTCAATTTGTATAACTTGGCGAGTGGTTTGGCGATTTATATAATTTGGCAAAATTGGTCGACGGGATAACTAAGTAGTACCCAAATATTCAATATACAATTTTTCTGTCTGAAATCCCGTCTATAAAATATTCAAAATTGGAAAAGTTTAATGTTTTGCGCTATCGTTAAAACCATTTCAGAAACCGTGTTTAATTTTGCGGTACTACTTGATTATGCTGTTGACCAAAAAAATATCGCCAAATTATAAGATGGATGCCAATAATGGATGATCGTAAATGTTACATTCACTTGACATTAAACACGGTGCACGTGTTTGCTACGTGATCAAGTGATTTTTGCTTCAACTTTTTATTTGTATTATTATTAATGTTTTTCTAATTTATTTGTTCTTTCGTTATTTAAAAGAAAAATTATGTCGATTTGTATAATTTCGGGAATAGTTTGGAAAAAAATCACGCTTTGAATATCTATCTCAGCGCCACGAAATAGCCTGCATGAGAAAAAGTGAACCGATGTTAGCATTCATCCAACAGTGAATTACCTCAATTGTTTTTATAGTTTTATTTACTTTTATTTTATCTTTTAACGTTGCATTAAATGTATATTAAATAAAAATAGGTACAGATGTCACAGACGCACCGGGGTTTCTTTTTAGCACCAAAAGGGCGATTTTTTGCCTGGCGTGGTAACCTGCAAATTTTTGCTTTGAATGAAAACGTTGTGTTTTATAATAAAATTAAATGTGCGTGTTAAATTAAAATTATGTGTACGATAATGGCAACTCAAAGCGGCAACTTTTTTTTTTTTTTTTTTTTTTTTTTTTTACGTTTATTTTGTTTTTTGAGTGAAAAAAGAATAATGAAGTAGGAATGTAATATAGAATATTTTATTCAACAATTTATTGTATTTTTCATTTGAAATGAATGAAACTGCATCCGAACGTAAACGGCGTTCAGACAGAGAACGTAGAGCCCGATGGCTAGCTCGGCAGTCGCAAGAAACATTAAATTCTATCCGGGAAGAAAATAGATTACGGCATTTAAATCAAAGAGCTAATGAAAGCCATAGTGATCAATCTGTGAGATTATCTCATAACTCTTTGCGTACTTCTACACAGCTTTCAAGTGAAAATGAAGAACAAAGGTTAATCAGACGTAGTCATGATGCTGAAAGTCATTCTCAGCGGTTTTTGACTCAACGACAAAACTACTACGAAAATCAGCAACAATTAATTTCTGAAGCCTCTCAGTCTCAAGTTATTGAGCCTCATACGTGTGGACAATTAAGCATTCTCTGCCAATTTTGCAAAGCGCGTTATTTTCAAGCTGAGAAACCCAGAGATGGAAAATTTAACAGTTGTTGCCATAAAGGTAAAGTTAGGCTTCCACAACGTCAACGTTTTCACCATACCTCCAAGACTTGATGAGCAATTCAAATGCACTTAATTATCGTAATTTCAAAGAAAATATTCGCTCATACAATAGTGCCATTTCATTTGCTTCTATGGGTGCTAAACTTGCTGGAAATGCTCTGGGACACGGCCCTTATTATTTTAAAGTTCAAGGCCAAATTTATCACCGAACTTCCACTTGCATCCTCCTAATGGCCAACAAAGAAAATTTGCTCAACTGTATGTTTTGGATACAACACAAGCTGTCGAAGAGTGTCTTAACATTCCCGAAAATGACAACTGTTTACCAAATGTTTTGCGTGAACTTGATTTACTTATGCGGCAAAATCCTTATGCTCAAGTTTTCAAAAAATTGAGTGGAATGGAGACTGAGCAGCAACAACATGCACAAAGATACAATTTACAAATGCCAAGAGTTAATATGGCATTGCGTCGAGATCGCCATTCAGACAACAGGCGATATAATTTGCCGACATCAAACGAAGTAGCTATGGTTTTTATAAATGACGATGGTGAACCACCCTTTCAACGCGATATCAGAATTTATCCAAGAAATAATGACCAACCTTTTGTAAACTTGAATATTTTAAGTCCTAATTTAGATCCAATGTCTTATCCTATATTCTACCCAAACGGAGAGCCTGGCTGGACAACAAATTTATCACTATCACCTTATCCAGGATTTTCACCTGGTGTTCGAAGTAATATATCAATGCTTCAGTTCAAAGTTGCTCAAACAGCGATTCGGGATAATAAGTTTAATCCAATATTGCATGGTGGAAAACTTGCTCAACAGTGGATAATAGACTCTCACTTACAAGTGGAAGCTAATAATCTCAATTTCATAAGACAGAAGCAAAAAAAACTTCGATGCTGACTGCTTGGTTCAAGTTCAATGGAACAGATAATGAAGCAAAATAATATCTTTATGTTGATATACCATATCATGATGTATACGAGAAAAATGCTTGGGAAAAACGAAAAACAAGAGGCGATAAAATTGTTACAAGATTATATTATGTTAATCCAAAAGACATTGAACGTTTCTGCCTTCGGTTACTTCTCCTTTATGTTCCTGGTGCTACATGCTTAGAAGATTTACGAACATTTGATGGAAATCTGTACAACACATTTCAAGAAGCTGCACGTGCACTTTGTCTTCTTGCTGAAGATAATGAATGGGATCAATGCTTAGAAGAGGATACTTTAACTGCAATGCCATTACAAATGCATCAAACTTTTGCATTTATTTGTATATTTTGTAATCCAACAAATGCAGCTAATTTGTGGGAAAAATATAAAAATTCAATGAGCGAAGATTACTCAAGAACTTATAATGAATCAGCTGCTCAGAACCGAGCTTTGCAAGATATTAATTGCATGTTGGAATCTCATGAATTAAACTGTACATCATTTAATCTTCCTACACCCAATATACTGCAGGAAATTCAAAATGAAGAATTCGATTATTTTAATGAAGCTGAAGTAGCTGTTGAACAAATAGCAACTTTAAATTTCTTACAACGAGAAGCTTTCAACCAAATCAAATCAGCACTTGAAAGTGATTCTATTACGAGACGTTGCTTTTACTTAGATGATCCTGGAGGATCTGGTAAAATATATTTGTACAACGTACTCATGCATTTTGTTAGAGGTAAATGCCAAGTAGTATTTCCACATGCAACAACAGGAATTGCATCAATTTTATTAGAGGGTGGTAAAACTGTTCATTTTGGCTTCAAATTACCAGTGCCGATTTTAGAAACTTCCACATCTGCCATTCGAACGTCTTCAAGTGAAGCTCAAATATTACGTGAAACTAAATTAATTATAATTGATGAAGTGACAATGATGTTATGCCATGCTCTTCGTTGTATAGATGTCTTAGTCTTACTGCGGGAAATAATGTTGAATGACATGCCTTTTGGAGGCAAGGTTATGTTATTAGGTGGAGACTTTTGCCAGACATTGCCAGTTGTTATAAGAGGAAACAGAACAGAAATTATTGAAACATGCTTGAAATCAAGCCCACTTTGGCAAGAATTTATACAACTTGGACTATCTGAAAATATGAGATCTGAAGGGCAAAATTCCTTTAATGAGTGGCAGCTTAAAATTGGTGAAGGAAAAACACCCGATATATCAAATTTACCTGCAGGTACAATAGAAATTCCACCATAAATGGTTTGCAAAGATTCAATTATTGCAAGTGTATATGGTGATCATATAAACTACACCGATTTTGAACAACTTGAACAAAAAGTAATTTTGATAACAAAAAACAAACATGCATTATCATTAAATAACAAAATTTTGAAGTTGCTGCCTGAAGATGGAAGAACTTACTATAGTGCAGATTCAGTCGTGTCTGACAACCAAGAAAATGTTAATAATTATTCACCTGAGTTCTTGCATGAACAAATTCCATCAGGGATGCCTCCTCATAAGCTTACTCTGAAAAAAGGAAGTATCATCATGCTTCTCAGAAACATGAATCCAAGAAAAGGATTGTGCAATGGAACCAGATTAATTGTGCACTCTTTCCACAACCATTTTATTGATGCTTTCTTTTTAACCGGAACAAATCAAAATGATAGAGTTCACATACCAAGAATTGATTTGACACCAAGTGAAACTTCTCTACCTTTCATTCTTAAACGCCGCCAATTTCCAGTTATACTGTCATTTGCAATGACAATAAATAAGTCACAAGGACAAACATTTTCTATAGTTGGACTGTATTTAAAAGAACCGTTTTTTTCTCATGGACAACTATATGTAAGTATTTCAAGATGTAAAGAGGAACAGCAGTTAAAAATTTATGTAGAAGATACTGAAGAGCAAGGTCGGCTTTTAAATAATGAAAGAGTTTTTACAAAAAACATCATATATCCTGAAGTTTTGTGAACAAATTTTAATTTAATTTTTTCTGTATTCATTATTACATAATTTTTCATAAATTCGTTTTGTTTTTAAATTGTGTTATTTTCATCTATTACTGCGGAACAAGAAAGGAAAACTCGTATTCTTGCACATGTCTTTTATCCCGTTAAGACCTGACCTACACAACTGTGTAGGTGATCCTAAGGCAAAGGGAAAAACAATTTCCTCTGTTTTTGGCACTAAAGCAGAGCCTGCACCAAACAATTGTATGGATCCTCCCTTGACGTCACCTGAGATCGAAAAAAATTTTAAATATCTTTTTTTCAATTAAATATGATCTTATTAATTTAGGTTAAAAGCCAAGACTTTTAATTTCTACTAAAACTCTTCAGGTCTTAAAGGTATATATATCTTTCTATCTCATTTTCCGTCATTTTTGACGGGCTATCTTTCTAGTTTTCTAATAATAATGATGCGAATGGCTTGCATTTTAATTTATAAGGAGTCGAAACCCGTCGAATTCGACGAATGAAAATGTTTAAATAACTGACAGACTGAATTTATAATCAATATTATATTGGCTAGCCTAACTTTAAAAAAATATATATATTAACTAAAGTTTAATTTTAACTTTTCAAAATATTGAAAAATTAAACGTTATTTTTATACATAATCAGTAACATGCAATTGTTTGTTTCGTTTTTCTGATGGTGATCGAAAAATGTAACGGTATGTGCAGTTTAGAAACAATTGCCTCAGATTTTAAAAGGTCTGGAAGATCTTTTAGAAATTGAGAAAATCGGAAACTTACTCATAATTACTGTATTGAAGTTATTTTTAAATTTATTTATTTATTTTCATCTTTTATATATGTACTGCAGGTTTTTTTTTCTTTTTTAGTACTTACCGGTGAAAGGGACCACTTGTTCCCAACCTGGTTGTTAGCAATTTTTACCTTGCCCATTTTCTCATTTTCTCTAATTCATATATTAACAATAAGTGAAAGCGGTTAGAAGAAAAAGGGAGAAAAGCTGAAAAAAATTTCTCACAAAGCATCACGATCGCTCTAAGAGTAATTTATTTAGTTGTTTCGAATTTCTGAATTAAAATTAAACCATTTGAATTTCCAAAATAAACGCGAAATACTTACTCAATAGGATTTATTTATGTTTCTATATTACTCCAGGCAATAGAGACCGTATAGGGGCTCTACCTAGCAAAATTCATGGTAGTTCTGGAAAAAGGCTTACTATATGTTTTTTGGGTCACTGAATCCGAATTTTTAACTTCCCACCAAAATTTCCCCCGTCAAATTTTTGGGGGTAAGTTAAAAATTCGGATTTAGCGACCCAAAAAACTTAAAGTATACCTTATAAGGAAAGTTCGGAGGGGAGATGGGAGGGCGAATGTAAACGTGTGAGTGGTTAAGTGGAATTGCGCAACTTAGTCCACGCAGCACCGTACGCATGTTCCGAGGCAGATGCCCCCTTCTCCTTCATCCTAAGTCATAATGTCATATATCTAATTTGTTGCAAATTTTGTCTACTTTTTGAATTTCTAGATACTTTTCCCCTAAAACAATAAAAAAGTTGATTTTTTTAATAAAAACCTTTTTTGGGGGGCTTTTTACCAAAATTTGGGGGTGGGGGTTGCCGGGGAAATTTTTGTGGGAAGTTACAAATTCGGATTCAGCGACCCCCCAAAAAAATAAAGTAAGACAATTTCCAGAACTACCATTAATTTTGCTAGGTAAAATTCCCTATTGCCTGGACTATATGTTATATGTGTTAATCATTTTTGTAACACTTGTCACAAAGAGAAGGAAATGGTGGTGGTGGTGGGGTCAAATTGAAACTTTGACCCAGGTGCAGTTTTTTCTTTGCACAGTCCTAGATGTTAGTGAATGAAATTGTGACCTCAAAAATTTGATTTATTTTTTGATAAGTACGTTTGTTGTGAGAAGTAACGAAATAGTATTATAAAATGCAGTGATTATATATATTCTTATTTTGCATGAATCTACTTACGTAGTTTGACTTTTTCAGGCATAAATTAGACGAGCATCTATCTTTTTTCTATATTCACTGATTCACGTGCTCAAGATTTAACGCGATTATTTTTATCGACATATACACACCTGACTGTGAACGCTTGATAAAGTATATGAAATCACAAACTTCGGCTTAATAAATCTTTCATTACACATACATTTCAAAGATATATATATAATTTTTTTTCTCGTTTGCTCAATAAATACTTATTGCGATACCGTTTCATTCAAACTTCATTTCTCCATTTTATTTGAGACAGACTTTTAAAGAACTTTATGTCAGGATGCGAAATATTAATAATATTACAGGGAATTCACAATCATTTCCAAGTAGAAAAGTCCTTCTCAGGAACAAACAAATTGGACGCCTCAGGTATATTTTATTTTGGGTTTTAATATAGGTTGACCATGTCTTTTTTCAATAGAAAGTTGAAATTTTAGTGCAAAATTCACCTTGATTAACAATTAACATACATAAGATACAAATAAATGTAAATACATTGCTTACAGGTGTCAAGTATAATAAAACCCTTTAAAAACACATTAAAGTCATTTAAAATCCAAAACGTTGTCAACCGACACTTACTCGGTCATCTTCAGTGAAAAACTCTAGTGAACCTTCAGTGAAAAGTGAGTTTTTCACTGAAGATGACCGAGTAAGTATCGGTTGAAAACGTTTTGGATTTTAAATGACTTTAATATGTTTTTAAAGGATTTTATTATACTTGACACCTGTAAGCAATGTATTTACATTTATTTGTATCTTATGTATGTTAACATGTCTTTTTTATGCATTTTGATCCAATCGACTTGGATATATCGCTGAAAGATTGGATTGGTCTTTTAGTTTATTAATTTTCATTTTAGATTTTTCTAGCTTTTTTCTAGCCTTTTAAGACCGGAAGATTTTTGGTTAAAATGAAAAGTTTGGTGGTTTAGGGTTATACTTATATAGCTTGATCAACTTTTTGGTAATTTTGGAGCCCCTCCCCCCTTATGGTATCATACGTTATTGTTCCTCGACCCCCCCCCCCCCCCCCGTTGTTTGCAGTGATATTCAGATAGGGTTATACATTTATTATTTGCATACTTCATTTGATTCAAATGAAGAGAAGTCAATAATTACTATTTAATAGCATTTAATAATAGATTTTTGTTACATAATGCATTCGACAGTAATATATAATGTCTTCTTAACTTGCCCCACACGGCGAGGGTGAGGGGGGAGGCATGCAGAAATTTTTTATCAACAAAACAGGCGGACAACATTCTTTCTTTTTTCTTTACTGGTAAACACAAGTATCCTGGCTTCTTGAAGAGCGGATTATATATGCATACACATATGACAGAAGAATAGAAATGCCAAACGTTGAGGTATTCCATATTTTAGAATTAAATAATTTTGTAATCATTTAACAAATTTAATAATAACTTTGTATTTTCATAAAAACAGATAACAGATTAAATAAAGATTGCAGATTGTTTTGATTTAAAGAACAAGCTACAAATAAAAAGAGAAATTTTGGTTGGATCAAAAAGAATAACGATATCAAAAGACCACTGCGTTTTCCTGCACTCAAAGGTATAAAAACATGGCGTGCTGGGAGCAGGAAAACACAATGGTAAACCTACAAGTTAACCGGTAAAATCGGGTTTTTAGGTGTTTTCCACCAAGATATGACTTGTCAAACCGATTACGTTTTAATATGGAGATCGAGTTTTAGCTAATTTTGGAATTTCAGCCTCCAATTCGTTGAGATGGTTGTCTCATGGTTCGTACGCCTCCTCAGACCAGAAAATTTTTCGGCACCTGTATTATCTTACAGAAAATCTCTTCTTAAAAGAAGGCGAAATTTTGTGCGTTTAACCTAGATTTCTTTTTTAATAAAAAGATACCGTTAGTTTTCCTGGAGAAATAACGGTATCAGTACGAACTATGTGTCTGTGCTGCCAGCTCCCGGTCTATCAGTATTATACTAAACTTCGCACACAGAATTAATAATCTATGTTCTAATAATTTTTAAACTCGAAATTTAAAACTTGTTCATGAACATGCAATAAAATACGGGTATCTATCTTTTCTGGTTAAATCAATTTTACACATATAAAGTAACTTTCATTATGGGTGTTTGTTTTTATGCTTTTATGATGCATCTCAATTTAAGTTTAATACTATTGATAATTTTTTTTATTGTTGTTCCCAGTAGATTTATTAGGTTAGGGTTGCAGGTTGTATTGTGTGCGTTGCCAAAATGAAATAACTCTGCTGCTTATGGTTTAATAAATTGAAAATCTATATGAATGTGAATCTTAAAATTTATTGTTTTCGTTTATTTGGAGTTAAATTACTAGAGATGATATTCAATACACTTACTTATATTCTTAAATATATAAATTTTAATATTGGATAAAATAACGTATATTTACTATGAATTATACCTGCAAGCTCCTCTGACGATTCTGTGTGTTATTCAGAGTTTCTATTATACATTTCTGATTTCCAATGTTCATATTTTGTTCATCTTTAGAATTTTATCAACTTGTTCATACATTTGTGATTTCATTTTAATTATATATATATATATATATATATATATATATATATATAAGGCTTTGTGTACAAACTTGTTTAAACATTTTTACTTAAAAATATGTAATCTTATTTTTTACAGAAAATGTATACAATACTGTTTCATAAGGATTTGTTCAATTTATTACCTACTGATCTACTTATTTAATTTATTACTTAACTATTTATCTACTATTTAATTTATTTTATGACTACGATTCCTGATGTCGAAAAAAAAAAAACCTCCGTTCAAGTAGAAATGTTTAAACAATCTTGTTTAAACATTTTTTATTTAAAAATGCGTAATTTTATTTTTTATAGAAAATATACACAATACTTTTTTACATCGATTTGTTCAATTTATTACCTATTTACCTACTATTTAATATATTTAATTTATTACTTACTTACTGATCTACAATTTAATTTACTTAATTTATTACCTATTTATTTACACACTTTTATCTTAAAAATCACGCCTCATTCTATGACTGCATCTCATGTTGTCCAAAAAATTTCCACTGCACAACGTCAATTTGGTGTGGGCCCCCGATTATTGAAAATTCAGTACTTTGACTTACGTATTCTAGAAAGTGAGATCTATTGAATTTATTTAAAAAATTATTATAATTTTTGCTTTATTTATCTATTAAGATATGGCAACGGGAAAAAAATATTAATTAACCCCTTCACGCTCGAATTAAATTACGGTTAAAAAATTCAAATTGCTTATTGGCACCACTTTTATGAAAAAGAAATATTCACCTTATTTAATGATAGGAAAAACGATACTAAAATATAGCCAATTTCACTATTTTATAAAACTGGTGGGAATCAAACAATCTGAGTAAAAGACGCAGCCCGAGAATATGACGGGAGCGAGAATTAAGGGGTTAAACTACCTATTCAGGATTTCTAAATTGTTTTTCTCAACATAGGGTAGGGGAGTACACTGTGAGACATGGTACACAGTGAGACAGCAGCCCTTTTGACATATAGTTATAGCTTTTTCTCCTAGCTGGAACACACACTGAACTTATGCAACACGTGGATGTAGTTTCGGTACTTCAGTTACTCGTCCGACAGAATAGTAAATAATTCTTTATTTTATAGTGGTTAAAGCTACATAAACGTCTATTTTAGAGTTTATTTCCTTCAATATGACATATATTTACTTATCCAAACCTAGCTATATCTATTAATAGACTATTTCGACAAAACGACATAAACTTTTTAAAGCGCTGAAATTGATGTAACAGGCGTGGCCTCCATTTTGTTACAACGTAACGAAAATACACAGTGAGACACACTGTTGTACACAGTGAGACGTGCCTCATTGTGTATCTGCTATGCGGTTCTTATGTAAAAAAGGTTATTTATTAATAAAAGAATGTTTTTCTCTCTCTCTCTCTTTCTCTGTGTGTGTGTGGGCGTGCGATGGCTAGTGAAATCTACTAAACGTAAGAGGCTGAAAATTTGTATGAAGGTAGCCCAATGTCTGCCATTGTCCACTCGAGGCTCATATTTAAAAAAATTTTTAAATCTAAAAATATTAATTAGAAGTCATAAATTGCAGAAAATTATTGATAGAGTGTAAAAATGTATGATTTATGAAAACATATACATTGTCTCACTGTGTACCACTTGTGGTACACAGTGAGACAATTTTCGATACACCGTTATGCTGCTTCTGTGCTTTTTTAAATAACTTTTTTTAAACCATTTATACATTAATGTGTAGCGTATTTGTGCAGCTTAAAGATGTAGCAATTTTTTTTTCAAAAGAATAAAAATCGTTGCCATTTGTTAAGTAATAATAATTTTCGTCTCACTATGTACTACCCTCCCCTATAATGATAATTTAACTAACATTAAACTATTAATTTATTAAAGCGTATTTAAAAAATAAATATATATATATATATTGAACTCCACTGTTTTTGTAACTCGTATATGGGTCACTCTCCCAAAAGTGTACATTTTCAATAAAAAAATTTCCCGTAGAAAAATTTTGTTTTTCAAAAAAAATGTTTATTATTTTGGGGAACTTATCACTTATTGCATGTAAAAATCAGTAATGATCCAGCTACATTATATATATATTTTTTTTCAGAATCACAATTTTTTTATTAACATCATTCATGGAGGTGAACTTTATGCTGCAGTTATGTTTGTATAGTGAGACAAAGCATAAAAATATATTTATTTATTAGATACATAATTAAGGAGCATATAAGAAATCATCTATATAAGAATGCATAATGAATTTATTTGGAATGAACATAAAAAGGTACAAAAATTTCATCTCCCATCTGGAGCTTCTTTTCATCACCCGTTCTTTATATGTTATTCGATTCTTCTCTTTTAAAGATTTAAAACTATCTGTTTTTATTTACAGTCATTGTAAATTCTTGTTAAGCATTTTTCTCTAAAATATACATTTTCAAAATTGAGAGATTCGCGGAGGTGAGGAACGTGCTCTAAATATTAACCTACATATTTATTATTTTGAGAAAAATTATTCTTGTTCTTTAAATCAACATCTGTTGATATAATTACATAAGCATATATCTTAGTGTTGATTTAGTCACCTTGAATTACAGTTCACGGATGTGAGATTCTCCAATAACCATGGTTGCTTTTTTACAGCAAAACCTAACACCTGACTTTAAAAACAAGTTTCTGACTTATAATTTAACAACAGCAAACATACTGGCTAACTTCAGCATCATGGGAAACAAACTCTGATGATAACTTTGCCATCTATTAACATTAAAATGCAACTTAATGTTTGGTTCATGAAGGTGAGAATTTATTGTGTGACACTTCTTTTCGTACTCAGAAAACAAACAAAAATACAAAGAAAGTAATTAACTATGCTATGTTACTTTGCTCTTGAGATAGTAGTAGCTAGAATAATAATTATTTAACTTTTTTTTTTAATTAAATAAGTAATCAAATATTTTCCTTAGTAACACTGGGTGTGTGATATGACACGGAGGTGAGATCTCACATACTGTATACTAAGCAGTAACAAATATAAATTAATTATAAAAAATGCTTGCACACAACACATAAATAATCACAATACAGTATATTTTATATTTTCGAGGGGAATGCTGATTTTATTTTATGCACTATTCATTTTCACATATCTTGATTTGTATATATTATGTGTTCAAACTTTTTTTTTTTTTGTGATTTAGTTTTCCACACAATTTGTTATTTATTATCATAAATGATACTTAGCGATTTATCCCCTGGGGCCGATTAAAGAGAAAATCAGGGCTGTGGAGTCGTTGAGAAAAATGGACGACTCCGACTCCGGGAATTTTAACATATCCGATTCCGACACATTCGCTCAAAAATGGGCCTGACTCCGACTCCGACAACGCAGCCCTGCTTGTAAAATGGGCGACTCCGACTCCGGGAATTTTAACATATCCGATTCCGACACATTCGCTCAAAAATGGGCCTGACTCCGACTCCGACAACGCAGCCCTGCTTGTAAAATGGGCGACTCTGACTCCGGGAATTTTAACATATCCGATTCCGACACATTCGTTCAAAAATGGGCCTGACTCCGACTCCGACAACGCAGCCCTGCTTGTAAAATGGGCGACTCCGACTCCGGGAATTTTAACATATCCAATTCCGACACATTCGCTCAAAAATGGGCCTGACTCCGACTCCGCATCCCTGGAGAAAATACCCTAAAATTAATCTATTACTTGTTAATTAAATTTCGAAAATATGAAATATTGTATTGCGATAGATAATACACATAATTTGTAGAATTCTAGTACATCAGGAAGTGAGTGAAAAATCGATTACGAAATTCCATCTGTACATACAAAAGCTAAGTTAAATATTAGGTTGTAACTAAAGTTTTCCACCAAATCACCATTACATAATACTAATTATAATATATATAATGAACTGTAATTTTATATATAACCACTATTCCGCCAAACCTTCACAGTGTGATATGATACAGCACTAGTACCTAAAGCTGTACACTTTATTCGGTGACGTTCTGTAGCTGACTTTTTGCAACAGAACTGGAAGCAAATGATGATTCTAATCTGGTAGCGTGATAGTTTCATTTCAGACACCTTGTACTTAATGATAACGATATTTTGTTACAAATTTCACAACACAGTGTTATAAAGCAAGTAAGTCTCTTTCTTTCAAATGCCAAAAATCGTTTGGCAAAATATGAGCAAACACATCAACTCGAACTGTTTGCACAGACCGTATTACCTGTGGCGGGAAAATTTCGTTACAACCTGATAAAAGAGTGTAATAATAAAGAATATATATATATATATTAAATATTATGCTCTTTATTTTTTTTTCCCATATTTCATTGTCACAGTTTCATAGCCATTTGGCCTATTTTAGCGAGCATTATTTGGCACACAATTAATCCCATTGTTATTGTATCTCGTATACATTTGTAGCACTAAAGAATGCTTGACGATTTAGTACCTGCTGGTATTAAGGGGGAAATGCCTTAAAATTAAGCTATTAATTTAGAATTAAGAATTAAGAATTCTAAAATTTCTAAAATTTTATATTGTCATCGGAAACACACCTGTGTACACAATTTTTATAATTCTAGCACATCAGGAAGTGAGTGAAAAACCGATTATAAGTTTCCATTTACATTCATGAACTTCCAAAACGGATGCAAAGATTTTTTATAATGTATACGAAGATTGCCCCTTCGCGACACTGAAAATTTTGAGCAAAAAGTAAAATGTATCAAGTACTCTAAAAGATCGACGGTGGAAAATTTGCTCTGATATAAATGCATTTTAAGTATAGTCGTAGAAAAAAAAGTAAATGACCCCCCCCCCCCCTACTAACTTTTCAAAAAATTATAGTAGAAGAAAATCACTGATACCAAACAATTGGAAATAAAGTCTAATTTTAAATAATGTATATAAAATTTCTTTAGGGGTCATCTACAAATCAAAATCAGCCCAAACCTTCTTTTTTTCAATGGCAACACCCAATTTGGACAATATATTTTAAATCAGTTACAATCAACAAACAAAGTTAAAAAGTTACAAATCAACATATTTTATTTCAGTTCAAACTATGAGTAGATACGAAATTTCAAGTCATTTGGAGGATAAAGTTTTGAGTTATAAACATTCAAAATTTAGATCTTCTAATGTTAAACTACATTTTCAAATTTTTTATTAATATCTCGTGAAATTATAATCCTAATGTGCTATTTTTTGTGTGATTATAATATTACAAACCCAAACATAAATACATTGAATTTGTAATTTTTATAATTTTATAATATGAATTAAGAATTAAGAAATTAATATTCGAAAAAAATTATGAATTGCAGCCTACAAATTTTTTTTTGATGGATTCATATTTATTATGTCCTGCTTAATTCGAATTCTCAATTTCAAAATTTTCTTCCAAGTAGTTTTCAAATTATGGTTAAAAAAATCAAGATGCTGGTTTAAAGGACCATCCGTGATCCGAAGAGAAGCATAATTTCATAAAATAGATATTTTACTCATTTTCTTAAAACATTGGGCTGGTAATAGTCGAAACATATTAAATGAGTGAAATGGTGGCATTGCCAAAAAATAATACGTTGATAGAAATGACTTAGTCATTCTGTAGCATTTCAACAATCGAGTACCGAACTTTAATTTGGATAGTCTCTAAAATAGGTTCATTTTAAAATAATTAATATCTCTGAAACTAATCCTAGGAATTTCATGAAAATTCATACTTAGGCTAAGGGAACAGTGTAGAATTTATTTGTGGTGCCAGAATTGAGTATTGTCATTGAAAAAAACAAAATTTGGGTTTGTTTTTATATGTAGATGGCCTCCGAAGCAAATTTTACATACATTATATAAAAGTAGACTTTATTTCCAATAGTTTGGTATCAGTAACTTTCTTCTACGATAATTTATTGCAAAGTTAGTAGTAGGTGTTTACTTTTATTATCTTCGAATGTACATTATGATACACTATTTTCGATACGTACCTTTATAAGAAGTATAAAAATGAGCTTTCTGCCATGTGTAACGGCAATATACTAGTATATTTTTAATTTTAACACACAAGAAAAGAAAGAAAACCGTATTTATACTGGAGTTAAACCGTACCTAGTACTTTTTTCATAGATTTATATTTATTTTGTCCTGTTTTACGCGAAATATCAATTTCAAATTTGTCTTCCAAGTAGTTTTCGAATTATACTTAAAGAACGTCAAAAGGATGATTCTAAGGAGCAGATAGGCATAATTAAAAATATATATATGGGATATTCCCACAATCTTTTGACTTTTGGGGGAAAAAATCTGACAAAATTAAACTTGCTAAAATAACATTTTAATCTGATAGACGAATGCCTTAATGATTCAAAATAAAGAAAAAATGGTCAGCAGCGAAAAATTTATTTATTTAACTGAGGTTTAAGTTAAACTTGCGAGTTTAATTTTCCTTACCATTTTACACCTATAACTTTTTATCTTCTTCTAAATTTTTACTTATAATGAATTTGCATAGTACCCACAGGACATTCAACTAAGAAATAATAATCATGTAGTACTTTTAATACAGAATGCTTGTATAAAATTGTCTTAAAGGGGTGTTAAAAAGAAGGGACGGTAAAGTAAAAAAAGGGGATGGTGTTGGAAAAAGGGACGAAATGGTAAAAAAAGGGGCGGTAAGGATGGAACGGTAAGGAAAATTACCACCTATATTTAGGAAAATCATGTTAAGACTAAGTGATAGCCACAATGTTCATTGATTTTTAGAAACAGTTGTTAAAATTGGATTAAATTAAATTTTTTAATTTTTTTAAATTACCTCGAAAAGTGCAGGACTAAACCTTGGGGACGGTGAGACTACCCATAAAGCCACGATGCTTGAAATTGATATTTAAATGCTGATTTAAATTTTACAGTAAATTTCCTGCCAAAGAATTTTAGACATTATTTTTCTAGCATACTTCTGCATGAGAAAAAAACTTGAAAAAAATTCTGTGGCTGCATCTGAAATGATTTTCTGTATAATTTTAGAAGAGGGATGGTAAGGAATCTAAAACCCAGGGACAGAGTTTAAAAAATAATAACAACCCTAAAAATGTGTCCAGGTTAATTTTTAGCTACATATTTATATAAAACAATAGTTCTAGTTTCAGAAAAAAAAGTACATCGAATTATTTTTATTGAAACAATTTTATCCAGACAGCTCCAAACTTAAAAATCAGCTTCAGGGACACGGGACGGTACAGGAGTTTTCCAGGTGTTTTGGACCCCCCAACATCGTCCAAAACTTATTAATCTCGTTAATATTGTTGTTCAATCATGCAATGTGATTTTCCCCAGTACATGAAAGAAAAAAAAAACACAAAAAAGTGCATTAAAATAAAAATTATTATTCAGGGAGATGAAAGTCAAAAGATTGTGAGAATTCCCCATATATTGCTCATTTTATTGAAATATTTGGGCTGGCAATAACCGATACGTATCAAATGAGTGAAATGGTCAGATTGACAAGACATAGTCATTCTGTAGCCTTTCAAAAATCGAGTACCGAACTTAAATTTGCATACAGCCCCTCAAATAGACTAATTTAAAAATAATTTCTCTGAAACTAATCGTACGAATTTCATGGAAATTTGAATTTAGGCTACTTGAAAGGTGTAGAATTTATTCATGGTGTCAAACTTGGGTATTGCCATTGAGAAAAACAAAGTTTGGGTTTGTTTTTATATGTAGATGGCCTCCTAGGCAAATTTATCCTCCTAAGCAGCTTTATTTCCAATCGTTTGGCACCAGTAACTTTCTTCGACGATAATTTGTTGCAGAGTTAGTAGTGTGTTTACTTTTTTTTTCTTCGACTGTACATTATGATACGTTATTTTCGATAGTTGCCTTTATAAGAAGTATGAAAACACACTTTTTGCCATGTGTAATGACAATGTACTGGTATATTTTTAATTTGAACACACACACAAAAAAAATATCGTATTTAGGCTCTTTTCAAAGTCCACCATCTCATTATAATGACATGTTTAAATTTAGTAGCATTAGAGTTTCTCACTTTTAACTAAGGATCGAGCGAAACAGGTTTTTAAGACCGAAATTGAAACCGAAACCGAATTTCGGTAATCTTCCTATTTTCGGCCGAAAACGTAAACGAAAACGAAAATTTCCAAAATTTTGTTTAAGTAATTAATACGTACTTATATACGCAGAATTATTAATTAATTAAACGTGTGACCCAAATTGCCTCTCTGCGCCTCTGACCAAAACTTTTTAGTTTCATATAAAATAAAATGTCATTAATTCATCTACGACACAAAATTATTTTCTAATTATACGAATTTCATCTAATTAAAAAGTTTTAGGTGTACATACCTTGATTTATCTTTTATAATGATTTTTTTAAATGATCATCTGTATACTAGAACTTTCTCAAAGAGTATTCGAAACACTTCTGCGGTTTCAAGCTAAAAATTTTCTATTACTGTTTAGCCTACAGCTTTGAATGAGCACGTATAAAGCGTTATACATGCAGTGCATACTTTATAATTTGCACTCACGTCTTGAGTCAGTCATGACTGACAATTATAAACAGTGAAGTTCGTAGCAATAAATAATGAGTGTCTCATTTGAGCCGATACAGCTCAAATCAATGAGTCATGTTTAAAATTTTCGAAGAAAGAAATGGGATTTTTGGAATATAGATAGTTTCGGTCGAGTTTCGTTCCGGCCGAATTTTCGGCAGTATTTTCGCCTGAAAACGAATTTTCGGCGAAACTCAGATTTTAGGCCGAAAACGAAACCGAATTTTTGGTCGATCTCTACTTTTAACCATTTACGGGGTGAAGGAAGTATTTTCGAAAAATTCCTTTATGTCGATATTGCATTCTTTAAAAGGGAATCATTTTTCTTTCATCTGATAAACAGACATCATAAAGACAAGATTCATCAGCAGAAAACGGTAAACGTTGCCGTAGGTATTCAATTGTCATCACGTAATGATGTAGGAGAAAGAAAAATAAAAAGTCTGAGAAACAGAACGAAGTTTATATCTACTTTCACAAAAAGCAGTAAAAAGTAAGTGTAATTAAAATTGATAACTATAAACCTTTCATGTCTTAGAATTTTCAGCTGTGTAAACTTACACATTCAAGAGTAACAAAGATATAAAAAATCTCATTTTATGCTGTTAATTTGGCATGTTTGTCTGTTAAACACGTTTGTTGATCATGAAAATGTTTAACTGAGAATTCGTAGCATCATAAAAACCGATATTTCGTGTTGGTACTGAGTTGAGAAAACTGATTAATACTCTGTAAAAACTACTTAGTAACGTTTTCGAAAACTGAGAATTTGTAGCATCTGAAAAACTGATATTTCGTGATGATACTGATTTGAGAAAACTGATTGCTACGTTGTAAAAATTACTGCGTAATGTTTTCGAAAATTGAGAATTTGTAGCATAAAAAAAAACGATATTTCGTGTTGATACGGTGTTGAGAAACCTGATTATTGCACTGTAAAATTACTTCGTAACATTTTCGAATATTGAGAATTTGTAGCAACAGAAAAACTAATATTTCTTGTTGATACTGAGTTGAGGAAACTGATTACTACACTGAAAAAATTACAGCGTAATGTTTTCGAAAATTAAATTTGTAGCATCCGAAAAACCGATATTTCGTGCTGTTACTGAGTTGAGAAAACTGATTACTGCACTGTAAAAATTACTTAATAACGTTTTCGAAAATTGAAAATTTGTGGCATCTGAAAAACCGATACTACGAGTTGATACTGAGTTGTGAAAAGTAACTACTGCACTGTAAAAATTACTTTGTAACGTTTTCGAAAACTGAGAATTTGTTGTACCCGAAAAACCGATGTTTCGTGTTGATACTGAGTTGAGAAAAGTGATTACTGCACTGTAAAAATTACTTTGTAACGTTTCCAAAAATTTTGGCTAGCAAAGGAGAGCTTTGTTTCAAAAATTCTTTTTTAAATATCGGAAAACAACTGGTTTCTGAAATTAAAGGAACACTTTTTGGAATAGTGGGCAACTCGAAGAGGTTATGTTATACTTTGTAAACCTTCTTGCTAGATCAAGAAAATTTTATTTTTCTTCTTATTATTATTGTTGTTATTATTTAGATTATATTTATTGTACCAGCATGTCTCTGAACTCAGAACGTTCATTATATTGCACAGTCTATATTATAAAGGATAAACGTGTCCGTGCGTGACGCTGACGTCATTTTGACGGTGGCAACAGCAGACGATTAAATTTAACATTTACTGCAATTTTTTTAACTTCTAAACATCGCACATTTAAAATTTTTAACTCTCGAATAGGGCAAAAAATTACTTTCACATGAAATTTGATTGAAAACTGTATCGCAATTTGTTTGAACAAATGTATCGCTATTTACTAAATTTTTATTGTTTTTAAAATAATTTTCAGGCATGATTTTTTTAAAATCACGCGCAGGCGATTACGTAAGATAAATATATTTGTACTTAAATTAATATAAATAGCTCAGTATTTGTTTCCAGCTTATATGACATAACGAAATTAAAACGTTCGTCAATCAATAAATAAAACAATTAAATAATAAATAAAATACAACCTTGTGTATAATACCTTGTGAAAGTTTCTTAATCGCATCCGCAATCAATTGATACAATTCACCGAACGTGATTTGTCGTATTATTAACTCCATTCTTATATATTTCATAAACTTTTAACCACAATGTTACCAGAATAGCTCATTTTCGACGTCAACTTTGACTGTGAACACGATTCTGGAATATTAAGCTCTATGGTTTTTGCTGTGAACATTGCACCTGTGTGTTATTAGGTAGCTTTCATTACAAAAAGCTACCTATTGCAGCCGTTCGGAGGAAAGCGATTTCAAAAAATTTTGGTATATTTTCATCGATCATGAACCCCAGACCCCGAAACTACTTTCCGTTCAAAAGTTGATATATATATATATATATATATATATCTGATCTCCGTTAATTCGGTGTGTACATAGTATATACCAATGTCTCGACCGAGTTCGTTGGCCAGTTTCATCCGCCGTTTTGTTTCAAAATGGCGGCCATTTAAAAATTTTTTAAAAATTTAAAATTTGAAATGTGGTACCAAAAAATTGAAAATGGAAAAATATTTTTTTCTTATGTATTTGACCTTTATACAAAGATTCCGAAGAAGTTTTTGTTTCGTCTATATCTTAAAAAATGGCTCAGTTATAGCATTTTGAATTTCTAGCGTGGCTGACATTTTGAAACGTCCTGAATTTTGTCACGCAATAAAAGGCGTATTTATGAACCGATTTCGATGTAATTCAGTGTGTACATAGTACATACCAATGTCTTGACCGAGTTTGTTGGCCAGCTTCATCCGCCATTTTGTTTCAAAATGGCGGCCATTTAAAATTTAAAAAAAAATTTAATTTGAAATGTGGTACCAAAAAATTGAAAATGAAAAAATATTTTTGTCTTATGTATTTAAACTTGATAAAAAGATTCGGGAGCAGTTTTTGTTTCGTCTATATCTTAAAAAATGGCTGAGTTATAGCATTTTGAATTTCTAGCGTGGCTGACATTTTGAAACCTCCTGATTTTTGTCACGTGATAACAGGCGTATTTATGAACCGATTTGGATGTACCTTGGTGTGTACATAGTACATACAAATATCTCGACCGAGTTCGTTGGCCAGCTTCATTCGTCATCTTGTTTCAAAATGGCGGCCATTTAAAAAAATTTTAAATTTTAAATGAGATACCAAAAAATTGGAAAATGAAAAAGATTTTTTTAGTATGTGTTTGACTTTAATACAAATATTCCGGAACAGTTTTTGTTCCGTCTATATCTAAAAAAAATGGCTGAGTTATAGCATTTTGAATTTCTATTGTGGCTGACATTTTAAAACGACCTGATTTTTGTCACGCGATAACAGGCGTATTTATGAACCGATTTGGATGTAACTTGGTCTGTACATAGTACATACCAATGTCTCGATCGAGTTCGTTGGCCAGCTTCATTCGCGATCTTGTTTCAAAAGGGTTGCCATTTAAAAAAATTAAATTTAAAATTTAAAATGAGGCATTAAAAAATTGCAAAAGGAAAAAGATTTTTTTTATGTGTTTAGCCTTGATATAAAGATTCCGGAGCAGTTTTTGTTTCTGAAAATTTGTTCTTTTGTTTATATCTTAAAAAATGGTTGAATTATAGCACTTTGAATTTCTAGCATGGCTAACATGTTGAAACTATTTTGTATTTGTCACGCGATAACACACGTATTCGCCTATTTCGATGTAAGAAGGCATGTAGATAGTATACATCAATATCTCGACCAAGTTCGCTGGCCAGATTCATCAGCCATCTTGTTTCAAAATGGCGGCCATTAAATTAAAAAAAATTATATTTAAAGTGAGGTGCAAAAAAATTAGAAATTGAAAAAGGTTTCTTTCTTAAGTATTTGACCTTGATATAAGGATTCAGGAGCATTTTTTGTTTGTCTTTATCTTAAAAAATGGCTCAGATACAGCAGTTTCAATTTCTAATGTGGGTGACATTTTGAAAAATCTGATTTTTTGCCTGCGCGAGCACTCGTATATATCAACCGATTCCGATGTGAGTGAGCATGTGCACTGCAATTACTAAGGTCTCGACCAAGTTCACTGGTTAGCCTCATCCACCATGTTGTCTTAAAATGGCAGGCACTTTAAGAAATCGCCGAATTTGGCAGCCAAATATAAGTTACTTTAAATAAAAGCAGCTTGGATAAAGCTGACTAATTTCGCGAAATTCTCATTCATTATATTGATAAAAATTAGTATTGAATCTCCTATGTTCGGTTTCCACTAAATTGAGTTCGTGTGTTTGAATAATATAATTTGGCTTTTTAAAAATAAGGAATATGAAAGCTACCTCTTCCTCCCGGGACTGGCCGAAAGGACTTTTTTCTATTCTGTTAAATTGCACCAAATTTTATATTTGAGATTGATGATTAAAAAAGTCCTTTCGGCCAGTGCCGGGAGGAAAAGGTAGCTTCCCTATTTCTTGGTTTTAAAATTTAAAAGTTTTTACTCTAAGCTAATTTTACTCAAATTTTAAGAAGCTAAAATGCAACGAACCCGATAAGAAAATATTCGTCAGTACTGAATTTGAATGAGAACTGCGCCAAATTAGTAAGCTATAGCCAAGTTGACATCATTTATGGTCATTTTTGATTGCCAAATTTGGAGATTTTTCGGCAAGTGTCGCCAAGTTTGGCGAGAATTTGAAGCTAACGAGTATTAATAACATTTAAGCAGTGCATGTTGGAAATGGCCGCCATTTTGAAACAAGATGTCGGATGAAGCTGGCCAACGAACTCGGTCGAGACATTGGTATGTACTATGCATACAATCAATCTCATCCAAATCAATTGATAAATACTAGAGTTACAGCTTGGCGAAAATCAGATTGCTTCAAAATCTCTGTCTGTGAATCTGTCTGCCTGTGTGTGTGTGTGACATAAATTTTGTGGGCGCAAGAACTAATCTCAAGCATCTCAACGCATCTCAAGAACTAATGGACGGAATTTAATGCAACTTTAGATTCAGTTAGTCCCTGATATAAATTGGTACTGATTACTTTTAGGTGTAAATCGACCAGAAGGTAGCGCTGCTATGCAGCATTATTCATGATTTCCACAATAGCTCTATCTTAAGAACTAAAGCACGGAATTTCGGAAAACTTCAGGTTCAGTTAGTCCTTGATGTAGTTTAGTTCTGCTAACTTTTTGGCGTAAATCGTTCAATAGGTGGAGCTGTTATGCTACATTATTCATGATTATCGCAATAGCTGTATCTCAGGAACTAATGCACGAATTTTCATCAAACGTCAAATTCAGTTAGTCCCTGACATAAATTAGTGCTGTCTAGTTTTTTGTGCAAATAGTTCAACAGTTCGTAATTAATTCGTACAATCTTTTGTGAGCAACCGCACCAAATTATATCTCATACTTTCAATTGAATCATTGTAGACACCAAGAAAGAGAAGGAGGAGATGGCCGACTCGAGTCCTGGATTCTCGTGTCCTCCGATCGCTCCTACCAGCACAGCCGCATCCCTCCTCTTGCTACTGGGTCTTCTCTACGGCACCTGCTGGTCCCTTGTCGGAGACCCTGTCTTACCCGGAGGATCCGTGTTTGCCCTTCTGAGTCTGGGAGTCGCTTCCTTTCTTGGAGGAAGAGCTATGAAATTCATTAGAATACCTTCACTAGTAGGTGAGTAATATGCGTTATACGTTGGTGGTTCAGTAATTAGTGTCCCTAGTGCATATAAAATATTTGTAATGCGATGGTTCTTGTGGAATATTGAAGCCTAATGTCTTAGATGCCTATATGCTCAATTTTAGAACCGTAGCTGCTATATTCACATAGTTTTGGAGGGAAGAGTGAAAGAGGGGGAGTGGGGGTGAAAGGCTGATTTTTAGCTTATGGGGCTAGATTAGTGGCAGTGGATGAGACGTAACTACTGTCGTTTGGACTCGTAATCATAGTGATGTAGCCACATCTCATCCACTGTCACAAATGTAGCCTAATAAGCTCCAAACCAGCATTTCACCCTCACCCCCCTCCTTAAAAACTCCCTCAAAAATAGGTCTTTAAAACTTCACCCCTCCCTCCAAAACTATGTTAATATAGCAGCTATGGTTCTGAAATTGAGCATATAGGCATTTAAGACATTAGGCTTCGATATTTTATATCAACCATCGCAGTAAAAATAATTTATATACACTAGGGACAATAATTATTGAACCAACCTCGTAAAACAACACAAAATGCTTTTCAGCGATAATTCTATTTGTAAATATGTGGTTAGAATTAAAATTTTCCAAGTTTATGTTAAGTATTAAGGACTATATAAACTTTAAAGTATTGAAGTACTGAATTTTGACACCGATCCAAGTGGTCTCATACAGGACCTGGTTATCGCAGGGGCAAATGAGCTATGTATCCTCAGTTATAAGTGATCCCAAAACGCATTTTGTGCACTCTCTGAAAATACAAAATAAAACAAATAGTTTAAAAAAAAATAATTTTCCGCATTCGTCTACACTAAACCACCTCAGTGTTCGTCTCTAACAGCAATGAATTGTAAGGTAAACTTCCAAATTCCGAGAAAATCGGATATTACATAAAACATGCTTCAGCCACTGATTTAGGATTAGGGTTTTATCAAAGTGTTCTTTAGGCACAATATGGCTTTGGTGTCATTCCCTCAACTAATACCACTGATATACACTGTTAAAAAATGAAGTTCGACGTTTTACCAAGAAAATGGTGAAAAGCAGCTGAAATTTAGCTGCAACCAAGACATTGGTGAATAGTTTCACCATTTTTGGGGTGCTGTTACAAACACCATTATATTAGTGAAATGTTGGACTAATTTTATGGTTAAAGGTTGAACCGAGATTTAGGTTTCCCTTTTAGTATTTGTTTGATGAAAAGTTGAACAAGTTCCAAGATTTTTCTTTAAGCTAGTTATTTAGTGAAAGGTTGAACCAAGTTTTAGGTTTTCCTTTAAGCTAGTTGCTTGGTAAAAGATTGAACCAAGTTTTAGGTTTTTCTTTAAGCTAGTTGTTTCGTACAATGTTGAACCATAGTCGAAACTATAATTCAGAAGAACATAGCTACCCATTAAAGTTCTGTTAAAAGTTGCATAGTTAATTCTGTGAAAATCCATGGAATAAACAAAGAAATATTTTATTTTCTTATTATCAGAGAGTTTAAAATATTTTAATGTATCACTTCTATAACTAATAAATAAATAAATTAAATTAAATCCCCTTATATATTTTTAAATAACTAAAAAATACCTATAAGTTATAATTGGTTCATTTTTAACATAGGGAGTTGAATATCGTTACAAGGTTTTATATATTACATCCTGACGCAGAGATTTTTACAAATTCCTGGAACTTTATAATACATATTTATTTTTCATGAAACTGAAGAGAAAAATTTTTAACTGCACGTAAAAGTTCTTTAAGTCATGTTTGTATGATATGAATTTTGTAACGATTGTTTTGAGAAAGAGGACCCCGCATGGTCTGTGTATGCCTTGGGCCTCACATGAAATTAATCAGACTCTTGGGATATCTGATTTTTGAAAATGACTAGTAGTCATTGTCTCGTGGTGCATTAAAGGCAGCCCTAATTTTTTTAATTTAATTAAATTTTAATTTAATTTAATTTAAAGAAAAAAAGACTTTCTTTTGTTTCTCTCTCTTTTTATTATTATTGTTATTTATTTTTCTGTATTTTATTTTTATTATTTTTTTATATTTACTTCTTTATTTATTTTAATTTTGTTTATTTCCTTTTCTCTTTTGCAAATGTTTTCTATCATTGTGGCAACACTTTCCATTTCTGCATGCGATCCTCTGTGACTGGTTTTTACCTTACTGCTAGCGCCATCTGTCGCTCTCTTTGTAATCTCTCCTCCTTTCTCTTTCTGTTCATTTGTGACCTTGTCCCCTTACGGACACGTGTTTACTTTAGCTGATGACGGGCTGTAAATTTTCAAGCTCGAAACGCGTCCTAGGCATTGTTTTGATTTTATGGTGTTTTTTTTACAAAGTGCTATCATTTTAATTGTGAGTTATCGCCAGTTTTCGGTGCTCTTCCTACTGTATTATGATATTGTATGATATGATGTGACCCAAAGGTCTTAAAAATAAAAATAGAAAGGTGAACAAAGTTTTTTTAAAAAGTAGCAGAAAGTAATAACAAACTTTAAAAACTACAATTATTTATAACTAATTAAGTTATTGTATTTTCTAACAAGTTCTTTTTGTTCTAAAGGCATGATGGTGATCGGTTTTATGCTTCGGAACATACCTCACATCAATGTTGCCAAAGACATTCCCGAAGACTGGGCCGGAAGCATCAGGTGAGTTTAAAGTTTAAACATCGAAAATTAATGCACAAATAATGTAACTACTCCGCCTCTGTGGTTATTATTAACGACAACAGCGATTACACATTTGTTTGTCAAGCACACTAACACATTACGTGGCACTGCGACACTTTACTCGCTGTTTACAAGATAGAAGTCAAAACAATTGCAAGACTATTTTATCCCTTAAATTGTTATTACATGCATATTGCACACATCAGAGAATGATATATTATATGAGAATTTATTTTGCTGTTACATAAGTCACAGAGAAAAAAAATATTGGCCAAAAATGCAGCCACGGCTGCCACGCTGACAAATGCATTATTCGAAAAGAAATTCATCAGCTAAAGTATTATTAAATGTAATACCAATGTTTATGCTGTTTGTATCTGGAGCCATGGAGGAATAAGACATGAAATTTAAGTGTTATTTTTGAAAGAATAAATAAATGTCAGATGGTTGAATCATAAATGTCTCCAGCAGCAAAATAATATTAAGCTATTATATGTTTATTGTGGCTATACACCGAAGAGCCATTACATTATGACCACCTGTTTAATACGACGTAGGACCACCTTTCGCCCTCAAAACCACCAACACTTGGTTTGGCATTAACTCGACAAGGTGCTTATAGATAGTCTGAGGTATCTCGTACCAAACGCTCACAAACTGGTTCTATAATTCTCGCACATTGCGAGGTGGTAGCGTGGTAGCACGAATTAGGATTTACAGGTGGAACCACGAATGTTCTATTGGATTCATGTAAGGTGAATTTGGAGGTCAGGACGTGATTTGAAACTTACTAGAATGCTTCTATCACCACTCTCTGACGATTCGACCCGTATGACATAGTGCATTATCATGTTGGTAAATGCAATCACCCGCCGGAAACACTGCTGTCATGATTGGCTGCAGCTGGTCTGCAACGATGTTCAGGTAGAGCTCAGACGTTAGAGATTGTTCTATGGGGGTTATGGGTCCTAATGTGCTCCTTAAAAATATCGGCCACACGATAATACAGCCACCTACGGCTTGTTTCCGACCAACTGTGAATCCGGGAGCCAGGGTTTCCGTTTGAAATCGCCATATTCGCACGCGCCTGTCGATGTGATTGACCAGAAAACGTTATTCGTCGGACCATGCAACTTTCTTCTATTCTTCTATGGTCTAATTCCGATGTTCATGGGCCCGAAGCAGACGCTGCTGGCGATGACGTGCCGTCAGCGCAAGAACATGCTTCGGCTTCCTGCTGCGTAGACCCTTACACAACAGTGCACGTGACACTGTGTGTTGAGATACACTGTCTGGGTTGCCACTGTTAGAGCTGCTGGTGATTTCGGCTGTTGCAGCTCTTCGGTCACGACGAATAATGCGAAAAACTCATCGTTCTCCTCAGGAATCAATGCGCCGCGGGCGACACACCGCTGGCCGGCAACTTGTCGTTTCACCATCCATACACTAACTTCGATACGTGCTCACAACGACTGCACGTGAAGAGCCCATCAAACGCGCCGTTTCCGATATCGACGTTTCCAGTCACCGAGCCATAAAGATTTGGCCTTTATCAAAGTCTGATAATTCTGCTGTTTTCCCTATTGTGTCGCTAATCACGCTATGTTTTTAAATACAGTGTATGGACACTTTATATACGACAACATCAGCCGCACACATGCCGTGGTTTTGTTTCTAGGAGAGTTTATTGTAATAGATAGAGGGTGGTCATAATGTAATGGCTTTTCGGTGTATATTGTCTAATATTGGTATTATTGGCGTAAAATATTTCTCCAGCTTTGGAGTTTTTAAATGTTGCCAATATTGGTACATGGTATGTGGTATGCCAATATTGGTATGTGGTATGACAATATTGGTGATAAAAAAATATGTTTCCATTTCATTGTAAATACTGTAATGTAAAGCCAAAATTTCAATAATAATTATACTATAGTAGTCTGTAATAGTTAATGAAAATGTTTCTAATGTAAAATCCATGTTTAACCAATAATTCTTCCATTGCATGTATTTCCGACAGGACTCCAGTATAAACCAATATAATCACGCTTGGTTTTCTATTAGGCGTTTTATAAAACTATCTCAAGCACCATTTTTACTTAATAAGACAATAACTAAATATTGGGCGAGTGCAAAAGTTCTACCCGTTTTTTGGTGAAAACAGAAGGACGGAGAACGCAAAAAGTTAACCACCTATGAATTTATGTAAGTATCATCATTATGCATGACCTCTCGCCATCTGTGTGGCAGTAGATGAAACCCAGGCGGATAAAACTTCTGTGTTTTAGAATAAAAAAACTATTACAACGCGGTTTTCACAGTCTCCACATCATTGAAGGTTCGGTGAGCGAAGACGTGGTGTAACGATCGGAAAAGGTGATAGTCCGAACGTGCAAAGTCAGGGCTATAGGCCGGGAGAGGTAAAAATTTTCACCCCAGGTCCGGTAATTTTTGCCGAGTCCTTAACCCTAGAATACTAGACGCTCGTAATTATCACGACTATGGCATTTTAATGTTAACGCTATACTAACTATGTCTAGTATTCTAGGGTTAAAGTAACATGAGACTTGGCGTTATCGTGATGAAAGAGAACCCCTCTGAGTTTGATGAGTGCTGGTTGCTTATACTTGAGTTGTACTCGTATTCTGTCCAATTGTTGGCAGTAGAAGTCTGCATTGATCTTTTTGATTGGCGCGAGGACCTCCCAGTGGATTATTCCTTTGGAATCCGTCCATACACCGAGCAAAATCTATTCGGTATGGATTCCTCCTGTTGAGTTCGATGGAATACCATCTGCAACCCGGCACACGGTCCTTCGATGCTTCGCATTACGATACAGTACCCATTTCTTATCACCTGTTAGAATTCGGATAAAAAGGGTTCCCTACTGTTACGGGAAAACAAAGAAACGCAGGTGTTGGTCCTCTCTTCTCGTTGCCTTGCTGTAAGCTGGTGTGGTACCCAGCGATCGAACTTGGTGAAGAAGCCAAGCGCATGCATCCATCCGTCTTTCGACTGTTATTCTGTGTACCGAGAACGTTTCCGCTAATTTGTCGACGGTTGGATGTGGGGAATTTGTTATGGCTGTGTCCAGATCCTCGTCAGAAACCACTGCTGGGCTTCCAGAACGGGCATGATCTTTACAGCTCCTCTCTCCGTACCGGAATTTCCTAAACCAACGGTGGCAAGTGCTATCATCCACGGCATCCTCCGCATACACTTGAGAAATACTGCAGCTTGCTGTAACGCTTTTATCATACTCGTACAGTAAACAATGTTTGATGTGGTCGTTCTCGCTTGCTATGTTGCTTCCCGTTCCGCATGAGTTCTTCTGACAAATGTTGTGTCTATATATATTCTACTACACCACGCGTTATTGGCCACTTTCCTATCCTCAAAACGTCAACTTTGACGTCCGTACTCCACTTGATATTGGCACATACTCAAAACGGGTACAACTTTTGCAATCACCCAATATTTTAAAAGATATTGCTGTTTAGAATATTCTATCTATCATTTTAACAGGAGCGTTATACTTTTTTGTTGGGTGTGAGGGGGTAGGGGGGCAGAATTTCCTCTTCCTCTCTTCCTCTAAAGATGACTTACTAACGAGGTTTGGCGAATCACATTTAGTGACAGATTAGTTATAAAGTTTCTGTTTAGATTAACCTCTAGATGGTAGCACCAAAAGTTTTTCTTGCGCTCTCATGTAGAGAACTACTTTTTATCTTATGGTAAATATAGTCTAAGAATGTGTGTTTATGTTTAGTAGTTTCTATATGATGTAATAAACGTTAAATATGTATTTAATCTCAGTGTTACCTCATCTATTGTCTATTGTTACATTTAATATATAATTATTCAAAATAGAATAATGGCGACGAGGATTTAAATAACATTTTTGAGATCACCGGAAAGATTTTAAGAAAAATGATTGTGTGTGCCTATGTATGAAGATAGTTATGCTCGCTTTTGAATTGCGTTTGTTCTGCTAATACCCTGCTGATTTTTGCCTCATAAATTTTAAGATATTGTCATTTACAGAATATGGGGGTGGTAGGTTACAAGTTACATTGCATTTTTTTCTTTTTTAAGTTTCATATAGATTAAAGAATAATGTTCTAGCATTTCAAGGAGTTCAATAAATCCATTGAAACGTTCGCAGATTACGTGAAACAGCTCGAAAAAAGTTTTATTTTGCATGAAGTTAAGGAAGATGAGAAAGTAGCTACAATTATTTCTTGTATGGGTTCTAAGTTGTATAATTTTCAAAATGATTTATGTTTTCCGAAAGTTTAGGAATCCTTAAAATACACTGAAATTCTTGATATTCTGCTTAAATACTTAAGCCCCGCCCCCAACAAATTTTGCGAGCGGATAAAATTCTGTAACTGGGTTTAAAAAATGAAAATATTCCAAATAAATTAATCACTCAAGTACATGATTTAATTTTTGAGAAAGCTGTTGAAAAAGCTGGTTACATAATGCGGAAATTAAAATTTCAGAATTGAAACAGAAAAATTTGAATGTTAATAAAATTGCGTGTACTAAAAATATATAACCAAAGAAATTTCAAATTTTTTCTCAAAAACAGAATATCAACAAACATGCTAATCATGCACATTCTGAGGTAAATGAAGGTAAACTGACATGTCATAGATGTGGAAATGCATGATATTTAGTAAATGTATGTAAATACACATATTAATACAGTTTGTAACGTATATAAGAAAAAAGGGCATTTAAGTAAGGTGTGTAAAGGTAAAAATGCTCAAAAACAAGTAAATGTTTTAAATACAGTAGAAGTATTATCTATGAATTAGGATAAAATTTCAATTTCTATAAAATTGGCTGTGATAAAATTCTGTAATTACAGTAGAACCTCTTTTATCCGAAACTCTTTTAATCGAAACTCTCGGTTAACCGAAATCTATTTTTAAAGCCTTTCTTCTTTTTTTTAACTATCACATTTCTTGTGTGCTATATCCATTTTCAAAGCTTTTTTTTTTAACTATCACATTCCTTGTGTGCAAGCGGTCCTTGTCAAACTACGTGTACATATAAATATTTTCGATGCCCTTTCTTAGAGCTCCTTTGAATTTAACTTGAGCTCCCATAAGCTGCGGAGTGGAACGAATAAAACGAACAAATTAGCATTTCTGAACTTTTGAATGTTTCGCAAAAGGTTTGGCATGGCTGGAGCAGCAGAGAGACTGTGATACTGGTGAACTAATAATAACAAAAACTCCGTGATAGAGCTTTAAAGCAAAGGCAATCAAAACTGCGACAAACAAAACATTTTTTCAAACCTTCGTGATATATGCAAAAGGTACTTAGTTTCTAAATTAAAATTCAGGTAATTTGTTCTTATTTCTATTTTGCTATTGCTTTATTTTTATTGGGCACTTCTTACCATAATAAGAAATATTGCATATAATTCTCTTTAATCTTAAAATTTAAGCATTGACGATTATCCGAAAATATCGATTTTCCGAAAGAGGATCGGTTCCAATTACTTCGGATAATCGAGGCTCTACTGTATTTTCAAACTGAAAATGAATCTATTCAAGATTTTTCAGCTAGATTAAAAAATGACGACCTTTTGTGCTTTTGCCGGTGACACTTTAACCCCTTCAGGGCGGTGGTTCATTTTTGGACCACCTAATTTTAATTCCTAAATGGGGCGTTGACCCCAGAAATTCAGGTTTGAAAATTTCCGTTTTATTAAATACTCGAAGAAAGGGTTTTACTTATTTTCAAATAAATTTGTTTGATAATTCCGGTGTCATTCATTCATTTCAGTATTTTAAGTGCCTTATTATTTGAAGTGCCTTGCCCCTGAAAGGGTTAAATGAAAATTTGTTAGAACATTTTTTTAAGTGGTTTAAAAAATGAAAATATTCAAAATAAATTAATCACTCAAGTAGATGATTTAAGTTTTGAGAAAGCTGTTGAAAAAAGCTGTTGCTTTACAAAATGCGGAAATTAAAATTTCAGAATTGAAACATAAAAATTTGAATGTTAATAAAATTGCGTGTACTAAAAATGTACAACCAAAGAAATTTCAAAATTGTTGTCAGAAACAGAATATCAGCAATCATGCTAATCATTAATGATGCATATTCTGAGATAATTGAACGTAAATTGAAATGTTATAGATGTAGAAATGCATCACATTTAGCGAATGTATGTAAATACATGTATTAATTGAAGAGCTGAGTGGTTGAACATGTTATGGTACATTTTCTAAAAGTATTTTTTATCTTTTGGATAAAAGCGTTATGAGGTATCCTATCACATGGTGAAGATAAAATACTAAGATTCAATTTAGTCTTGAAGATTTAAGATATTATTCATTAATATTTAATATTTTAATATTTAATAATGTCAATAATATTAATAATTTTTAATATTTGCGAATTAAATAGGAATAAGTTATTCTGAGAGAGTTTAGTATCATATCTGTTAATATTTTAAACACATGGTATCAAACAGAAAATAAATCATTAAAATTTACAGCAAAAACTTTCACTTCAAATTTCTTCGAATGTAATTTTTGTTACTTAACATGTTCTTCCACTTAGCTCTTCAATTCAGTTTGTAACTTATGTAAGAAACAAAGTCATTTAAGTAAGGTGTGTAAAGATAAAAATGCAAACAAGTAAATGTTTTAAATACAGTAGAAGTATTATCTGTGAATAATGATAAAGATTCAACTCCTATAGAATTAGCTGTTTTAATTTAAAATAAGGCAAGAGCTGGCATGCAGTTAGATACTAGATCTGAAATTTCTGTGGTACCTTTAAAACGGTTTCGCAAAAGATACTACACCGATATTTTGCAAAGCTAGGACTGTAACTTATGTATTACGTGCAGCAATCAATCAATAATTACAAAGGTTACAGGATGAAGGTATTATTAAACCAGTTAAAAGTCGCAAGTGAGTAACTCCTATAGTTCTAGTCTTGAAGCCTAATGGGAAAATTCGTTTATGTGGTGACTTTAAAGTAATATTAAATAAGTTCTTGAACGTTGAAAATTATCCCTTACTTAGAGTAGAAGATATGTTGTCTACATTTTACAAAAATTGATTTGAATCAAGCATATCTTCAGTTACCTGTAGTATAGGTCTGCCCAGGCCGAAATTTCCAAGCCCGGGCCCGGCCAGACCTGACCCGGTAAAAGACTTAAAAATTCAGCCCGAACACGGCCCGTCCTGGAAAAAAGTTAAAATCTCGGCCCGGACCGAGTGAATTTTACGTCGATTTGGTTAAAAATTTGTCTCGTATGAGGAGTTCTGACCAAAAATATTTATCTTAACTTTTTTTTTTCATGTTTATAATCTTCATTTATATAGAAGTGCCGCAGGCTGCGATATTTACTTTTTTAATGAATCTCTATTTCTTGTTTGTAAATGTTTCAGTTATCATAAATATTGTTAATCCATATTCCATGTATTGAAATGTTAAAATCTGAAAAATGCTATACAGTAAAATCTTCTAAGACGGAATTGCATAGAAAAAAAAATGCGTTTTAGATATGTTCCCTTCGTAACAATGTATTATAATAACAAACGTATTATATATTCTTTTCTTACGTATTAGTATATTAATTATGCATGGATCAACACGTTTTCAGTTTAAAACAGGGTTCCGTCATAGGCAGGTTCTTTTTCACTCGTTTTACTATATTTTAATTTAGCTATATAAGCGTAGAAATCTACTATTTTTTAAAAAAGAATAAATTTTAATGTTTAAATGTAGAATAATGGCGATTTAAAAATGCATGCATTTTTTGCAAAAATTTTTTGGCCATGCTTAATTTTACTGACCTTTGAATGGACCAGACCCCTCTGAGACAATGATTTTCATACGGGCTGGGTCAAAACTAGGACTGAAAAATTTGGGCCGTGAAGACTGGGAATGAAACCAGTCCCTGCTCTGTACAGAAAAAATAAGTTAGGCCGGCCCGGCGCGAGACTTCAGAAAAAAGTATGGCCCGGGCCTGGCCCGAGTGCCGTGAATGAAAATCGGCCCGAGCAGATCTCTAACCTGTAGACGAAAAGTCACAAGAATTGTTGACAATTAATACCCCAAAAGCATTATTCTAATTTCTAAAGTTACCTATGGATCTTACTAGTTTTTCAGCTATATGGCAAAGAAAAATTGAGCATATTTTAAGTGGAATTGAGAGTGTTACAATTTATATAGATGATATTGGGGTTACTGGTGAAACAGATTAAGTACATTTAAAACGTCTAAAACAAGTATTGGAATGATTACGTGAATATAGTATTAGGATAAGCAAGAATACACAATTCTTTATGGCTGTTGAAATTACATACTGTGTATATAAAACTGATAAACATAGCATTAACAAAACCCAAGATAAAATCGATGCTAATTTACGTGCTCCAAGATTAGTAAATGTATTAGTAAATGTATCTCAGGTTAAAGCTGTTCTAGGCTTACGATAGTTACGTATTATTCTAAGTTTGTACAGAACTTATCTGCATTTGCACATCCTTTATATAATTTGTTCAGAAAGAATATGAAATTTATATGGTCTTCTGCGTGAAAAGTATAAAAAAATTACTTCTGAAAAAGTTCTTACACATGTTAATCCCAAATTACCTTTAATTTTAGCAACATCGATGCACTAGCAACATTTATGCATCCCTTTATGATATCTCAAGAGTAATGTAATTGATGAATCTGAATTCTTTCAAATTAATCAACTTTCTATTTTGCCTTTAACTTCCAAAAGTATTTCTTTAGCTCATGTAGAGAAATACTTTTTCTGTTATAGTATATAGCCTAAGAATGTGTGTTTATGTTTGGGGTTTGTTAATATGATGTAATAAATATTAAATAGGCATTTAATCTCAGTTCTACGTCATCTATTGTCTATTTTTATATGTAATACTTTATTATTTAAAATAGAATATTAGTGTTACCTTTCTAAAGTAGTTTACTATTGATTATTATTATTCAATATTTTATGTTTCCATTGACAGAAATTGTGCCTTGGTGTTGATCTTGCTCCGATCAGGTCTAGAAGTGGATTCCGATGTCCTTCGCAGGCGTACTCTGGCCTGTTCGGAACTTATTCTGATCCCCTTCGTATTCGAGTGTTGTACGGCTGGTATCGTCTCACATTTTCTTTTTGACATGCCTTGGATCTGGAGCTTCCTTCTTGGGTGAGTTACATTTCCGCATATATCATTTATAGAAATGTCTGTTGAGAAAATATCAAGTTATATACTGAACTGCCTTTGAACTAGAGACACCCGATTAGAAATGAGCTGCTGTTCCTTGGTTCTTGATAACGACAACCACGGGGTTGCAGTATGTCTATGGAAATGTTGTAAAGGCATACCAAACATGTGCTAGAAATTCCCATAAATCAATTAAAGACACTGGATGACACGCTTTCACACCCATTTTAAGAATATCTCAATGGATTTGACAGGGCTTTAAATCCGATTTTCTTGATGGTCATTTCAGTAAGGAGGCGTCAGTGTAATCCTCCTGGTAGCAGGAGACTGTCAGCGGGACATTTGGCATGAGCAGTTATTGTGCTTGAAACTTCGTTTCTACCCTGGTGGCAGAAAAGCATAAAAAAATTATGATGATCGTTGAAATTATAATCTGCGTTTTTAGAGGCAGAGAAGGTGCTTTGTACAAGTACCATAGGTTCCAGGCATAGCAAAAAAATCCCCTACTGTGATCACTGTGCCGCCATTGCGTTGTATACTTCCAACTTGGCTATGGTTCCATGAATCAGATGTCATATTTTTAACCCATCCTTAAAGAAACGCAGTCGTATTCAAGATTGATCACTCCCTGCTACTTAGCTCTTACCATCAATGAATTACTGATGGTATCCTCTGATCCATGAAAAACGTTGAGCGCGGTAGCGTACATTGACAAGTGATACTCTTAGACGGGGAGCCGGCATCACAGACACATGGTTCTTACGGAAACGGATACCGTTATTTCTCCAGGAAAACTACCGGTATCTTTTTATAGAAAAAGAAATCTAGGTTAAACGCGCAAAATTTTGCTTTCTTTTAAGAAGAGATTTTCTATAAGATAATACTGGTGCCGCAAAATTTTCCGGTCTGCCAAATCCAAGGAGGTGTACGAACCATGAGACAACTACCTCGTCAAGTTGGAGGCTGAAGTTCCAGAATTAGCTAAAACTCGATTCCCATATTAAAACGCAATCGGCCTGCCAAGTCATATCTTGGTGGAAAACACCTAAAAACCGGATTTTACCGGTTAACTCGTGGGTTTATCATTGTGTTTTCCTGCTCCCAGTCCGCCATGTTTTCATACCTTTGGGTGCAGTAAAACGCAATGGTAAACCTACGAGTCGGCTGCTAAAATAGGGTTTTTAGGTGTTTTCCACCAAGATATGACTTGGCAGACCGATTGCGTTTTAATATGCGAATCGAGTTTTAGCTAATTCTGGAATTTCTGCCTCCAACTCGATGAGGTGGTTGTGCTGCCGGCTCCCGATCCATCTGGTATGTCTGCTACTCCTAAAACACTTTTGTTAGAGCTAATGCTGCACAACTTATCTACGGATTATTTGTATACGCCTCTCATTCAATTACATCACCGACTTAATTAAGTTTTGCTGTCACTGGCTGCATACGATACAGCTGAATCTTAAAAGTTCAAGTTCATTCGAACTTTCCTGCCCTGTGTTGTTTACTTAATAACTATTCCTTTTTCCATTATCCCTGTACTACATTCTCGAACTGTTTTCGAAATCTACGTGGAAAGCTCCTTTTACTTGCATTCAATGAAAAGGGTCTCTAAATAGCGAGTTTTCACATTATGTAAGTTTGCTTCCACATGGAAACGTCTTCGTGTATGTAGGAACGAGTCAGTAGCACTAGATGTTTCCTTAACGCTGTCTTTCTCTAAATCATTGTCAGTATACATTGCAATAATTTCGCATGCACTTTAAAGCAAAAAAAAAAAAAAAGCATTTTAGACTGTTCTCAAATCCAAAAGGTCAACTTTCTGACATACGTTTTAATTCATTTTTGTTCGGAAACGCATGCAACTAGAAGGTGTTGTTATTCAGAAACTATGTCATCGAATTGTTTTTTCCGTTTTCTTGTAAACACAAAAGATCTTTCAGAAAATAGTGTCAAAGTTGGCATTCTGAACCGAACTTCCGAACGAAAGAAGAAAATCCAGTCAGTAAGGCGAGAAAAATGTCGTGTCACGTGATCAAAATTGCTTATAACTCAATAGGTAATTGATGGATCAAAAAATGGAAAACACAGTGCGATTCCAAATCGCTTCCATGATCAGGCTTTCCAATTTTATATCTTTTCGTTAAAAAATGAAATGTGTCAAAACGTTTTGCGCTTGTTGAGCAGAGCATTTGAGAACGACCTTAAAAGCATCTAAAAAGCGTCACAGACGCGTCATAAAATATGTATTAGTATATTAAAAATTTGATGAAATATGAGCATTTACATGAAATAATTTTTAATTGCACATGTTCGAAAGCTATATTTTTTTTTTCGTAATTTAGTAACCAACAATATAGGCAACTCATGTAAAAAAAGTCAAATATCCTGAAAATTCAGAAAAATATCAGAGATATAGTGAGCTAAATGTCTATTCCTTTTTTAAAGTAGTTTAGTTGGATGGTAAAGACTTTTCTAGAAATTGACATTTTTTATTAACCAACTTCCAACGAAGTGAGCATGTATTTAATGTCCATGCGTAAATTTTGAACGGATTCTTCGATTTTGACATTTTATTGTTGTTGGGATGGGCTCATTCTGATGGTACTTCCAAGGGCAAATAAAACATCATTAGCAAAATATAATAGATGAAAAATGACATTTTCTGGAAATTCCCTTATCATTCAGCTACTTTTAGAAAGCAACTGATATTTAACTCTCTATGTCGCCGACATATTTCTAAATTTTAACGATATTCAGTATAGTTTTATGATATAATAAAGCATCATTAGCAAAAGATGATAGATGAAAAAAACATTTTCTGGAAATTCCCTTATCATTCAGTTACTTTTAGAAAGCAACTGATATTTAACACCCTATGTCACCGACATATTTCTAAATTTTAACGATATTCACTATAGTTTTATGATATAATAAAACATCATTAGCAATAGATGATAGATGAAAAGTGACATTTTCTGGAAATTCCCTTATCATTATGCTACTTTTAGAAAGCAACTAATATTTAACTCCTTATGTCGCCGACATATTTCTAAATTTTAACGATATTCAGTATAGTTTTATGATATAATAAAACATCATTAACAAAAGATTATAGATGAAAAGTGACATTTTCTGGAAATTCCCTTATCATTCAGCTACTTTTAGAAAGCAACTGATATTTAACTCCCTATGTCGCCGACATATTTTTAAATTTTAACGATATTCAGCATAGTTTTATGATATAATAAAACATCATTAGCAAAAGATGATAGATGAAAAGTGACATTTTCTGAAAATTCCCTTATCATTCAGCTACTTTTAGAAAGCAACTGATATTTAACTCCCTATGTCGCCGACATATTTCTACATTTTAACGATATTCGGCTTTCCTTTTTATATGCGTTGCCCCATAAATTTTACTACTACATTATGAAAAAAATATATATGATCGTTCGTTCATGCTTAGCTAATTCACACAAAGGCTCATATTTCATCGCATGTTTAATATATTTATATTCTAATCGCAATATCTTGTATCTACTGCACATTTCCCTGAAAGAAATGTTAAATTTGATTGAAAATTCAACATGCAATAAACAAAAATATGCGGGGGGATTTTGAATTTTGTAAAAAAAAAATTATATCTCCCTGACTATACATACCGTTTTTACACAAAATTTGTGCAGGATTCACACAGTTTTCTGGTACAGCTGCCCCGTTACTGAACGTTCGAAAAAAAAAAGATGTCAAACATGTTCTTTTACATTCCTGAAATTCTAAAAGAATGAGTCAAGTATTTCTCTAAATATTCGACAAAACGTCTAAAATCTCAAAGCGTCCGGGTATTTTTGATCAAATGGTGTACCTTGTTTTGTGTAAAATATGATGGCAATGCAAGACTTGATGAAAGTTCAGGATAATTCGGTAATTGACATTTTACCAAAGGAACCTTTTGAAATATGGAGCATCCAAGCCAGTGTATTTTGTGCATGGATGTTGTCCGCACTTCCAATACCCGTTATAATGTTTACCACATTTGAGATAAAGCAATATACAGTGGCGGTCAAAAGTTTCCGGCCAGTTAGTTTTTTTGTTTTGTTTGACAGAACGTTTTAGCGGAGAAGAAGTTCAATTGCTCCAAAAGTTAGGAATAAGCAAATTACCTCTGACCACGTGATCATTTTGATTGGTTACTTAAGATACTTGATGCAAAGGGGGGGGGGGGAATTCAAAATTCGCGCGTGCAAAAGTTTCCGCCCATTCGTCATTCATTAGTTTCTGCTATCGCTAAAGTGGTTTTTTGGCCATGTTTGTTAATTAATCAAGGTGAATAATGTATTTGAAATTCAAAAATTAAAAGTTTAACAATTTATTATTCCTAAATGAGTGATTTGTTTGTCGCTAAAGGGGCAATCCTCTCGTGAGATTGCGGCAAAGTTGTCGATCGGAAAATTTGCTGTAAACGATGTTTTAAAAAATATATAAAGATGGTCATGGCCTTCGGAACTTGACTCGGTCCGGGGGACTCCGGAAGGCGACTATTCTTGTGAACAGAATTATCAGAAGAAAAGCAGTTGATGACCCGCGTAAAAATGCCGCTGCAATTCCACGCCATTTATGGTGTTAAAAGCGATTTATGGTGTTATGGTTATTGCTGAAACAAGTATATCTACAGTGTCCAGACGCTTATGTGACGTAGAACTTTATAGAACAGTCGGTGTTAAAAAACCTTTCATAAGTAAAAAAATTCAGAGGGCCCGAATGGCGTTTGCCAAGGAATACAAAGACTGGACAACTGAAAACTGGAAAAAAAGTACTATTTTCAGTTAGATTTAGATATATTATTCCTACAATGAAGCACGGCGGAGGACACGTTATGCTGTGGGGACCATTTTCTGGAAAATGCGCCTGTCCGTTATTTGAAATCCGTGGCAAGATGAATAGTGCAATGCATAAGGATATCTTGCAAGATCATTTGCTGCCTTACTGGAGGAAAAATTATGGTCGCAACTATTTGTTTCATCATGATAACAACCAAAAGCATACAAGCTAGCTCGTCAAGCAGTGGCTTTCGCACAAAAAAATTCCGCTTAAATGGACAGCCCAATCATCCGATCTGAATATAATAGAAAATCTTTGAAACTAACTTGAAAACGTGTGTGGAATTATAAATATTCCAATTCAGCAGCATTTTCACAAAAATTGCCAGAACCGTGGACAAAATTCAACATTGATGATCTAAAACCGTTCATTGAATCAATGCCACGTTGCTGCGCCGCAGTACATATTGCTAAATGTATGAATACAAAATACTAATTGCAAATGTTGCTGATCACTGTTATTTTCTTTTATGACACCACTTTTTTTCCAAACTTGACAAGGTGGCCGGAAACCTTTGAGAACATGCGTTTTCTTTTGCAATTAATTTTGTCAATTAAATTTATTAATATTTATTTTTTATTCCATAAATAAGTTCTTAGCTGTTATGTCAATAAAGTGTATAAGTATCACTTTGAGATTCCTCTTCATATGGGTATACTTACAAATTAACCAAAAATTTTATGCTGGCCGGAAACTTTTGACCGCCACTGTAGGTCAAAATTTCGCTACAGTATATTGTTTATTGTTAAAGTTATGAACGAAAATCCAGATTCAGCTTAGAGCGGGACACTCTGTATTTTTGTCTTAATAAGTGACCTAAGACTCTGGAATATAGGTCTTTTTAAAATTTCGCTACAGTATATTGTTTGTTGTTAAAGTTATGAACGAAAATCCAGAGTCAGCTTAGAGCGAGACACTTTGTATTTTTGTCTTAATAAGTGTCTTAAGACTCTATTTTCTAGTTAAAAAATTGCTTGTCTTGGATTTGACTGCCTAAAGGGGACTGATCAGACGTGGAAACCACGTCTGTAGAGCATAGATATACTCCCCTGGCTTGAAACGTTCCTCTCCTAGTTTATCGCCACATTAACTGAGTACCCGTACATAAACTTCATCACAATGCAGGGATTTTTTTAAGTGCGTGGATTTTTTTTTCTTTTTTTTTTTTTTTTTTTTTTTTTTACAAAGTGCATATAGTAAAAAAATACAAGTAATAATAAGCATAGTATGTAAAAGAATAACTCTTTTCAGAGTTAAGAGAAGCAGACAAACGTAAAGCTATGCATACGTCTTTTAATGGGTAACATTTTGTATTCAAAGTCAATATTATGATATATTTCGCTGTTTTTCAAGTTTATTACGAACATATAGACAAATAGGAAACTTTAAAACAAAGTTAAAAAGTTTTAAAAGTTAAAAAGTAAAAATAAAGTTTTATATGTGTGGCATGAGAATGACAACAAAAGTGAAAACATGTGCATGTAAAAGCATTCTCATTCCACGAAGCTGCTGTATACGCTTTAACATGTTAAAATGGCGCAAGGGTTAGATTTAAAAATTTTATAAAAAACATCACATTAGCATAATTGAATTAATTTTTTTTCAATTTTTGCATTTAATTTACATAGGTGGTTCATTTAAAGCAAATACTTTTTTCTTGCTGCCAGCCATTCTGTACCCCCTGTAGGAAAAATTGGCTTTCAAAGGCGTCCTCTTTTTATTATCCCTTCGTTGGACATTACTAGGCCGTTATCTTAGGTTAGTAACTATGGTAACGAAGGGAAAATGAAAAGAGGACGTTTGTCCTTGCAAAGCGGATTTTTCTTACAGGGAGTATAGTAGAATTAAGGAAATACTTTCGTTATTTTCCCAAAAAGAGGGATGGGCGCCCTTTTCCTCGTAGTGCAATTGTATAAAGCTAGCCACTAGTCTATAAAAAGAAGCGCATAAACATAGAAAAAAAATCCAGCGCATCTCATTTTGTTCTCTAGTCCCGTTCTCTAGTCCCTTCTCACGTTTCCTTCTCGTTTTCCCTTTCTACATCCAATCATGAAGTATCTTCTTTAGTCATTTCCACTTCTAGAACTGTTTTAGTACGCTGTCTGACATAAGTAAGGTTTTCGTTATGGAAATCTGACAATAGATTTTAAGGGAAGAGATCACTTTAAAACTTTAAAAAAAAATTGTTTATTATGAAAGTATAACACGTTACCTAACTTTAAAGAAAATTTATGACGATTCTCCAATTAAAACCGGTTTTATGATAAAATATGTGGAGCGATATCCATTCAAATCAAGGTAAATTTAAACTTTAAAGCCATTTTACTCAAATCAGATATTTTCGACATTGCGCACATCCTATTTCCAAAACTAAGTAACATAGAAACTTAAAATTGTGAATCATATTGTATCTTACTAGGAGGGCTCCGCCCCCCTGCTCGCTACGCTCATCAACCCCCCGCGTGATCGCTTTGTGACCCCATTCGGTTTCGGGAAGCAATCAGTATTTTCTAGCCAACCCCAGACGTAATTGTTTCGCGTTTCCATTCTTGATCGTTTCGCGATCCCTTATTTTCTATGCATTCAGTTTTAGATTCCACTTGGTAAAAACGCGATCCTCCCCAACTCTTGACAATTTTACTTCCTTATCTCTAAGCCGGTAATCATTAGAGCTTAGTACAGAATTTCATAATTAAAAGAATTATTAAATATAAAATCATTAAAAAAAAGATAACATTTATAATTTATTTGAATAATTACAAATTTATTACAGTTATTTGGATTTTTTCCCCCTTATCTTTGAAATGAAGTTTCTAATTTGTAGTTACAGTAAATAATCTTATCATATAAATCTCCTCTCCTCTGAAATTTTCACTTCGCCCCCTTTTCTCTGCCAACATATATGTGTAAAATTATGTATATAGTGTTACGAATATAGTAAATAGTAGTGTTTGTGCTTAAAAATAAAGTAAACAGTTCAATTAAGCTCTATTCACAAGCTAATATTAGTTTTTGTTGCATTGAAATATTTCAATTTGTTGATTTTCTGCACGCAAGTAAACCCTATTGGATTTCAATGGGAGTCTAAGGAAATTTGGCGAAGTACTGGAAATAGCGCCAAGTTGGCATGACTTTTGGCGACAAACTTGGCGACGTTAGGCGTCAGAACAGACTCCCCCCCCATTTGGTAACCCCCCTTATAGCGTCAGAAAGTTCTGACCACTAATCAGGTGCATTTCGCGGTATCTACGCAGATTTTCATTGGTCCATTTCCAAAGCGTTACTTTTTTTTATTTCAGCGTGGATATGGGATTTTGTATGGCACCAACAAAAAAACTTGTTCAAAATCTTGATAATAGAGGTCGCTATTACTGATAATTCCATGGAATAATTCCATATTGCTCACAGAACGCAAGGTTTGGATACAAAAAAGGTGGACATGCAGTATTCCTTAATGTTTTTGTATTCAAATCTTGCGTTGTGTAAGAAAATGGAATTATTCCATGGAAATATCTGTAATTTTGCCCTCTATTATCGAGATTTTGAACTAATTTTTTTGTTGGTGCCATACAAAATCCCGTACTAAGCTGAATCTTTATCTGCAAACCGCACGTCTCTCCGACACGTAGTTCTTTTTTATCGCGTTTCACTTTCGCACGTACAATTTATTCTAAAAAATTGTTTCATTTGAAGAAAAATTTACAGCTCCAAAATTGTTTTTAACATTGCGTTACAATCAAACAATATCGAAATGCTGCATGTGATCTCCCGCCTTAAGTGTAATAGACGATCCTGTTCTCGTGCGGATTTTGAATGCTTATTATGTCACATTTTCTTTTTGGCAGCTTCATGCTAGCTGCTGTGTCACCAGCAGTTGTTCTTCCAGTCATGCTGAAACTACAGAAGAAAGGCATTGGTCAAAGCAATGGAATCCCCACTATGGTCATTGCGGTAGCAGGCTTAGATGATGTTCTCGCCGTCACTGGATTTGAGGTGATATTTGGACTGATCTTTGCCAAAGGTATGTTATGAGCAACAATTCAGTAACTTAAATTAGCTTTAAAAAAAGACAAAGATAACTATCAAGAAATACATTGTTACAGTATTTGTAACGTTGTTCCATCTAAATGTCTCTGTATGGTTAGGCCCAAGTATCAATGTTACAGCTAATTGTAAACTTATTCAATCAAAATGCCTTAGTGATTGGTTTGTCGAAGCTTAAATGGGCTTAACTAAGAGGGGGGGGGGCGTTGATTTGAGTAAATTACGGCAGTTATGGACGTATTAAAGTCATCGGCCAAGTTTTGATAGGACAATCTCGGTGGATTCCTTGGCCACTTTCTCGACCAAATTTCGCGTTAAGGAAAACCATTTGAAAGATAAAAAAACTATGTTTTCAAGAACTTTCTGGGTATGGATCGACATTATCACTATGTCAGGGATATAAATATGATTCATTCGCAGTTGAGAGTTAGAAAGTTCGAGAATTCAGTCCAAAACCTTCATTCCAGTGAAAATAATTATTTTGCAAGGATGAACTATTATGAACTTAAATTCAAATTCACGTCATCAGATTCGTTCTCAAAAATTGGATCTGATTCGATCTCTTTAAAAATGTGATTAAATTGTCAAAATTAGCAATTATTAAGCTCTTAAACATCTGCACACAATGAAAAAAAAACCCGTAAAAATGCAGGAATTGTACTGGAGCACAATTATGCGGTGCAGAATTGCCAACACAATTGCAGTATTTTTTCGAAAAAACTGAATCCGGTTAATTTCTTAGAAAATAAGGAAATCCTTGACAGATAACAATGCTAAAAAGCAGTTAATTTGTCGTTTTCCACTAAACAAATTCCAAAATAACCCGTTCAGTATAGTTTTCGTTCCTTTTTTTTAAGTAAAAATATGTACAAGAATCGTTTTTAGTGTTATAATACAGTTTAGCGTAATTTTAGACGTTTTATTGGGAGACTCTTGGATACTATAATTCCGTTTTAGAATTTTCATAATCGAACTCAGTTATACTGAGGACGACGGGAACATAGCATTTGCTCGTTATAACAGAGTTCTCAATGTAACCAAGAATCGTCTTTCATCCAGGGAAATATAAGAAAAAGAATAAAAGTTCAATTAATTTTTTTTTTAATGCAGAACATGTATTAAAGATGAGACGGGCTCGGGCGGACTCGAGCTTAAAAGAAAATTTTTATCTATTTACAAATCGAGAACAGAAAATATTTACACATGACATAAACGTAAACATGACATCAAAATTGTAAGAACAGATATTATTATTGTTTTGTTTAATAAATCTTAATGAATGATGGGAAATGATAGAATTTAATTTCAAATAAGAAAAATTACTAAAATATAGATTTTATTTATTAAGATAAAACGTTAATATTTTGAAAAGAATTTTTATGAATTTTAATTGATTAAAATGTTAATTTTAGATTGAGGAAGATAAATAATTAATAAAATTGGATTATTTTCTATTAGAAAGTTATATAATATAACAATAGGTGCTAAAAATCTCCACATATTAAATCCCAGACCTAAGTAATCTGCCGTTTCATGGCCATTTCCTGATATCTATTGAATTATAAGTTGTTAAATCATAAACTATACATTAAAAATAACAAAAAACTCTACATTTCCATATTAGTATGGTTGTTTTAATTTGAGAATATAATAACAATTAAAACAGCAAAGATATGTAGAAAAGCTGTCCCACACGTAACATGGAATGACAATTGACCCTTTAAAAAAGTAATTCTTCTTTAAAACCTTTTATTTTATTTTTATTTATTTATTTATTTATTTATTTATTTATTTTTTGTATTATCATCACGTAGTTTTACGTTAATAACTACGATGAACTGATATAAAGGGGGAAATGTTGCCAATTATTTATTTTGTTGTAAAGAAGTTTAGTCATTTGAGAGGAATGACTGGATGAAGATAATATATCTTCGAGGTGTATCGCTCTTTTTCGCTAAAAGTGTAGCGTACACAGGTGTCAAAAGATTTTTCTTAAAATAAATGAGGAAAAATTGAATTTTTAGCTTATGAGTCAGCAAATGTTTTATTGAATATATGTTTCCTTCGTTACAGCCAAAGTTTATGCAATACATTTTTACGTTATTCCAATAATTTCCTTTTATTCTCGTTAAAACAACGCTCTCGTTATATTCAGCTCTCTATAAACAAGTTAGGTTGTACTTCGGGCTGTATTTTGGAATTTCCAGCTTGAAATGTAATATGGCTTTGTAAATTTTGACTGCTATTTGTTGAATTTTAATATTTGGTTTACATTCTTTTTTGCCATTCCATCAAATAAAAATTAAAATATATATATATATAAATAAAATTCTTTCAATTTTTTATTATCTTGATTCTCCAGAGCAAAAGGCTACAGAAAGCTGAAAGGCTGTTACCATTTTAAACTTTTTCAAAAAATCGTTAGCATGATTTTTAACCGGTTATTTTTAGCATATTTATCTGCCTTGCGTCAAAAGAATTAGTTAGAAAATGTCTCATCCCAACTAGCAGAAAGTGTACAACTGATCCCCTCATAATATTTCACGCCTGGGATCTAGAACCTACTTTTTCTGTTTCCACGAGATGAAAAGTAATTTTGAAAGTAAAAAGTCAAGGCAAAAACAAGTATATGTTGTTAGCATTGCCTGTTTTTATTTATTTATTTATTGAGCGCCATTTGGCGTATTTTAGCGAGAGAGGCTTGAAACAAGACAGTATTGTTTATGACAACAATATTTAAATTAATCTACGTTGGTGACGTTGTTGCCATTTTTATAAATAACAGAGTGGTGGCATAGGGGCATAGCGCATGCTCAGGTGCAGACGCGTCGCGATGGGGGGTTATGTAGGGGAGCTTCCCCCTCCAATACATGTGAACTTGGAAAATTTGAGCTTAGAGTTGGGAAAATTCTAGGTTTTTGAAACACTTTTTCTTGTTTTTAAATAATAGGGAAAAAATAAGAATTTTTTTATTGTTTTGCTGATTACCTTTCTGAGTTCTGTAACAGTAAACTAGTTAAATTATCGAAAGAAATACAAAAAGCAGTCAGACTCAATTTGTCATTGTGTTTCTTTGTGCTACGAAAATATCATACATCTACCAGACCTGAATTTTCTCTACTGTTGTCCATCAGCAATGTCTGTAATCTATTTCCTCCAATACTTTGTTCCTTTCTCAAAAATTCCAAAATATCATGAGGCTATTTTCATATGAAGTACGATTATGACTCCTACACAATAAAACACAAAAACTTTCATTAAATGAACCAATAATTATACAGTAGCGCTCAAAAGTATTTTGACAACTTATATTCTCTCTTATTTTATTTAATATAAAAATGTAAAAGAAAATATATTCCCTATAATTGAGAACACTATGACTGCAGTTATTTATCAAGTTTCAACTTGTTTGTTTACAATCGGCGACACCGAAGAAATATGACTTCTCCTTAGCTCAAAAGTATTTTGACAATTAGTTTGCATTTAATAGTTGAAGGTGTCAGTGGCGCTATAGCTTCGATTAGTGTTTATATTGACTTATTGTGATTATTTTTAAGGATCAGGAATGCCGAAAAGTAAAAAAATGTTGAAGTGATTCTAGAAAAGCCGCTGTAAATGCCCTTAAGAAACGTAGACTGCAAGCAGAATTAGCTCGTTTTTTAACGGGTCTAGGCAACTTGTTATTACATGGAATAAAGTTTTTAATAAACAGAAATACGTCGAAAATAAGCCTCAAAGTGGCCATCCAAAAAAAAAACCTTGCAATGTTGACTGTATTATAAAAATGATATCTACAAGTGATTGTCGTAAGTCCGCTGTAATAATAAAAAATGAATTGAAAGAACATTACGGCATAGAAATACACGTTTCATCAGTCAAACGACGCCTAAACCTCTATGGTTTACATGGCAGAAGATCAGCAAAAACACGTTTGTTATCTACTAAGAATAGGAAGGTTAGAGTTGCATTTGTAAAACGGCATAACCCTTTCAGGATCAAAGCAATTCCATTGCTAAAGTGTTGAAATTAATGATTGACACCGGAATTTTGGTTTAAAAAAAATCGGTTTATTATGTGTGTGAAATATAGCTTTTTCATATTTAAAAATAAATCTGTTTTCAAATTCCGGTGTCAGTCATTAAATTCAACACTTTAAAAATGGAATTGTTTTGCCCCTGAAAGGGTTATGCCGTTTTACAAATGCAACTCTAGCCTTCCTATTCTTAGTAGATAACAAACGTGTTTTTGCTGGTCTTCTGCCATGTAAACCATAGACGTTTAGGCGTCGTTTGACTGATGAAACGTGTATTTCTATGCCGTAATTTTCTTTCAATTCATTTTTAATTATTACAGCGGACTTACGACAATCACTTGTAGATATCATTTTTATAATACAGTCAACATTGCAAGTTGTTTTTTTCGGATGGCCACTTTGAGGCTTATTTTCGATGTATTTCCGTTTATTAAAAACTTTATTCCATGTAATAAGTTGCCTAGACACGTTAAAAAAACGAGCTAATTCTTCTTGCAGTCTACCTTTCTTAAGGGCAGTTACAGCGGCTTTTCTAGAATCACTTCAATATTTTTTTACATTTCGGCATTTAAAAATAATCCCGATAAGTCGATATAAACACTAATCGAAGCTATAGCGACACTGACACCTTCAACAATTAAATGCAAACTAATTGTCAAAATACTTTTGAGCTAAGGAGGAGTCATATTTTTTCGGTTGCGCCGAATGTAGTATGTCAAGTTGAAACTTGATACATTTGAATAATTGCAGACATAGTGTTCTCAGTTATAGGGAATATATTTTCTTTTACATTTTTATATTAAATAAAATAAGAGATAATATAAGGTTGTCAAAATACTTTTGAGCGCTACTATAATTTTTATGTTTCTAGTTTCAGTATTCTTCTTTGGAAAGAAATTTGTTTAAGTATAACTCTCCACCCTCCCCCTGAAAATATATCTGTGGCTACGCCTCTGGTCAGGTAAGAAGTTTTTGTCCAAAATGTTGCAATCCACATTCCACAATTTGGCAATATCCACCTGGACAGCTCTATTAAAAGAGTGAGACAACTCAACAAACATTAAATTTTCAATAATAGCAGACTCGCCAAGTTTTTGTCTAAAATCATTCGACTAATCGATTTTTATTGTCGGCAGGCACTCTCTGATTGCTCATCGCTCAAGATTTCTTTCAAACTCCTTTGGACTAATCAAATTTTACTTCTTGTATGATACCTGCCTACATATATAAAAACACTCTATTGCTTAGTGCTCAGGCTGGAAACCGCCGCCCCCTGAATTTGTCTCCGCGCTGATACAAAAAAGGAGGCTGTCGTAGGCGGATATTTTCCAGTGTTTGTCAGGTCTCTTAAATTTTAATACCAGTATTTTTTAACAATATTTTTCGCCTTATTCAATCACGGAAAAAAGAAGCCGAAAGATACTTTTAGACGATACTGGTATTTAAAATCAAAGTACTCTACAATAGCTCCCTCAGTGATAGGGAAGCAAAAAAAGGCCCAATTCGCAAATAATTAGGGGAAAGCTGGAAATTGTTTTAATCCCTTCAGTTTATGTCTAGAGTGAATATACTACATCACCACCCCCCGTACTAGGTGAGCGTTGGGAATTATACATAGATTTATAGTCAAAAAACACATTTTTTTTAAAAATACCATAACACTATCTTGAAATCACTAACTTTTTCAAAAACATCGCCAATCCAAATGTTGTGGAGCTTAAAATTTTGAATAAAATGAGTACCTACACTTAATACTTTTGTTGAGTATTAAGGTCACAATTCTACTTTAAAGTTTTGGCACAGTGGTCAGAGGGTTGAACTCAGAATTAATTAGGGGAAAGCTGGAAATCGTTTTAATCCCTTCAGATTAGGTCTAAAATGAATATTCTATGTTTTCCCCTTCGTACTAAGTGAGCGTTAGGAAATATGTACACATTTACATTCGGAAAACACGTTTTTCTTTAATATTTTTAACAATACCTGAAATTGCGACTTTAATTTTGAACAAAAATATTAATGTGAGTATTCATTTTGTTTAGAATTTTAAGCTCTACAACATCTGTATTGGCAATTTTTTGATATAGTTAGCTGTTTTGAGATATTGTTAAGGTAATCTGGTCTCTCCTAGCTTGAAGCTCTTGATTAGTGATTAAGGCAAAGTATTGAAATAGAATTGCGGCCTTAATTTTGAACAAAAATATTAATGTGAATGCGCATTTTATTCAGAATTTTATGCTCTACAACATTTGTACTGACAATGTTTTTGATAGACTTAGCTGTTTACAGATATTCTTAGGTTACTTGGTGTCTCCGGACTGACGCTGAATAAAAATCCACGTACGACAGCCGTCGGTGTTGCGTCAGCACGTAGTATTTAGGAAGCGGTGTTATAAACGGAGTACACAGCACAATCATATATTAAAATAATATTTGACTTGTCCCTTTAAAAAATATATATACCGATACGGTGAATCCTTTTAGCTTAAAAACTTCCCTGGCGTACTAGAATTGTAGTGTAAAAGTTACATTCAAATCCATTTAGTGGTTGTTGATAAAATTAATGACATATATAAATACAGTAGAACCTCGATTATCCGAAATAATTGGGACCGACCCTCTTTCGGAAAATCGAAATTTTCGGATAATCGAGAATGATTCAATTTTAAGATTAAGGAGAACTATATGCAATATTTCGTATTATGGTAACAAGGACTTAATAAAAATAAAGCAATAGCAAAATAGAAACAAAAATAAATTACTGAATTTTAATTTTGAAATTAAGTAGAACCTTTTACATATATCACAAGGATATGAAAAAAAGTTTTGTTTGTCGCAGTTTTGATTGCCTTTTCTTCGAAACTCCATCACGGAGTTTTTTAATACTATTGGTTCACCAGTACTACAGTCTTTATGCTGCTCCAGCCATGCCAAACCTTTTGCAAAACATCCAAAAGCTTCAGAATTGCTAATTTATTCGTTTTCTTTGTTCCACTGCAGCTTACGGGAGCTCAAATTAAATTCAAAGGAACTCTAAGAAAGGGGATCGAAAATATTTATATGTACTCCTAATTCGGAAAGGACTGCTTGCACACAAGGAATCAAATAATATGGTAGTAAGAAAAAAAAAAAGCTTTCAAAATGGATTTTTCACACAAGGAATGTGATAGTAAAAAAAAAAAAAAAAAAAACTTAAAAAATGGATTTTGGTTAATCGAGAGTTTCGGTTAAAAGAGTTTCGGATAAAAGAGGTTATACTGTACATATATACACACATACATAACGACTTTGTTTCCTTCCAAATGTTCGATATAACTAGCATTAGTTTCAGTCAAGTCAATAAAGAAAAGATAGTAAGTTTTACTTATTTTTTTTAATTCCAGGTAGCTTGGGGTGGATCATAGCTCAAGGCCCAGTTCAAGTATTAGTCGGAATATTTTATGGAATCGCTCTCGGCCTTGTTACCTGGTATTTACCAAATCCAGATGAGGTGAGTTAATTGATATCAATTTCTAAGTAACAAAATAATCATAGAAGTTTTTTTCAATATTCGAACTGACCAAATTTCGGCCGAAAATGTCTAAAGTTTTTGTATTAACTCAAATCCAAAAATTGTAGAAATATTATCATAAATGTATGTTTTAACACCGCAACAACAATTTTGGTCTTTCAATCTGTTATATTAGATTTTCTTTTAATTTTGAATAACTAGATGCCGCTGATTTCAAATGTACTATCGGTTTGTCTTCATCAGCTCGAGTTTTTGAGATAGTATTTTTGGAGGATATTTGTATATTACTGTCAATTGCTTTCTAAAATTGCTTCTTCTTCTCTAATTCTTTTAGTTAGTGGGTTTCTGTTAGCATGGCGAAATGACATCGTCGCGGAGGAAATATGTGTTAATAACCCAGAGTGTTTTCGTTACATTTGTCGTGAACACATAGTTAAAGACACCCGTCTCCCGGTATCGGAATTTGTAAAACAAATCTTATTTTGAATACTCTGGATATTCTTTAGAAACAGAAAAGAAAACATGATGTTCTAATTTGGTACATAAAATTTTTATTGAATATACTTTCATGGGTGAATAATAAAAGAAGATTTTTAAAATATACAGTGCGTCAATGATATGGAGTTAACCATCAAATCAGCATGGAGATTGTTATTTTTGTGTCACAAATATTACTGGAATCAACCAGAAAAATAGTTCTAACAAAGGAACCACTTTTGATGCTGCTCGCACCTAGCATTGAGATCTGGTACATTTTGAAGCAATATTTTACGCAGATTTTTTTCTGTTAAAATAATATTTCTTGATATTACAGCACTATAATTTTCTGAAAGTGCAATTTTCGAGGCCAATTATCGGACTATTAACATTGAAATTTTTAAAATAAAAGCATTTAAAAATAAAAATTAGTTAATAATAAGTATAAATATTGTTAAGGCTTAAAAAATTCCTTCAGGAACACACGAATTTGATTTTAAAAAATTGCAACATTATATTAACAATTTTGGCGGGCAAAAAGTTGGCGTTTTTTTAAAGTAGAGCTTTCCAGCAACCGTAGCCAAATGTCATAGCTGTTTTTCTTCTGTGAGGAGTGGTTTGGATTTCAGTAGAAATTGTAATGTCCGATCTAATTAGCCACAGTAATTTTTTTTAATTGTATAAAAATATTAATTTACTTTATGATTACACTTACCAAAAGACCATTTAATACAGCAACATTTCATTTTAAACATTCGAAACTTTATTCCATTCGATTTCAAAAGAAAATGATTTGCTTATTTTGTATTTCACTAAAAAATATTTTTCAATGGTCCAGAAAGCTTTTATAGAAGTATATTTACTATTTATATATTTATCGTCTGCATAGAAAAAAAAAGAAAAAACAAAATTCTTGTTTCTTATGCCCTCAGTTATCAAACAAATCGCAATAGGATATAATTCTAATATATACTGTACATTTACTCCCCGGATAAAGCGGGCGGAAAAATTGTAGCCCCATATTTGGAGACTTAACTCACTTTTGGCGTGAAATAAACAAAAATGCAATAATAAAAAATTAAAAGTATAAAAAAGTACATAAAATATAATTTTAACAGAGAAATTTTATCGGTTCTCTAGCTTTTATGTATAGTGCTACAAAATGCACCTGGTTGATGCTAAGGTGCGAGCAGTACCAAAAGTGGTTCCCCTGTAAGTGTGTCTATTCTAATTTACCATCGGCAGCAAAACCACACTGTAAAAAAAAAAAAAAAAAAAAAAAAAAAAAAAAATCCGACCAGTTTTCCTGTAGGAATCGGAAAAATAGTTGCCCTTATCGTACCGGAAAATTTTCCGACCCAGCTCGGAATAAAATCCGTAAAAAAGAGGAAATATTCAATAAAATGGTATTTTACGGATTTTATTCCGAGCTGGGTCGGAAAATTTTCCGGTACGATAAGGGCAACTATTTTTCCGATTCCTACAGGAAAACTGGTCGTATTTTTTTTACAGTGCAGTCCTAAGTTAAAGGAAAGATTTTGTACCCGTACCAATAACGTCCAGGGAACTGCGGTAGCAGCTAAAATAGAAGTCAGATCACAGAGAAAATCGACAGTGAAAACAGCAATTTGGATTCAAAAAATGCAATATGGGCATCAAGATTCATTTTTTCCATAGTCATATACAGGGTTCGAGATGTTCAGTCGACAGGTCGTCGTTGGGAACCAAAATATCTTACTACAAGAATCGACATTGAATGAATAAATAATGACTCACTTTAAGGATCCTTAAATGGTTATTTAATGATTATAAACCAGAAAAATCTATGGATAGGTGGTACTTATTATTATTATTATTATTATTATTATTTTAAGAAAACTGCCAAGTAAAATTTCCAATTGCTCCGACAAATATTGCACGAGAAATTCCTTAGTTAAAACGCATCTCTGTGATAAAAGTTAGAGAATGGCTAAGTAGTGATTCAAATCATAAACTTATGAATTAAAAAAAAAGAAAATTAATTTTGTAAGGTACAATGGAAAAAAGCAAGAATAGTGATGATATGAGATCGTTAAAATAATAAAACGATCAGGGTTCTTTTAAAACAAATCTGAAACCATTTTTCTGCCTGAATAACAACTATTCAATGGCTAAAATGACGCATTTTTGGAAGAAGTGGTTAAAGCAAGTAGATGTTAATTTTATTGTTTTTACAAATTCTAAATTGTTATTGCATTATGTACATTTTATTTATTTTTGATGTTACTTTAAATTCCGGTAAGAAGCGAAATCTATGAATGCCCACAGAAAAATTCTGCATAACTAAAGCATTAAATGCGGAGTTAGTACATAGACAACGTCCTGCACGCGTGTATGAGAATACGTGAAACAAAATGCCATAAAAGGTTGAAAAGAGCATTGTAATAATGCAATAAAAATCATTTTTAAAATACGTGGTAGGTGTGTCCAAAAGTTCTGCCCCTTTTTTAGGTGAAAAATAAAAGTAAATGAAAAAGCAGAGTATCTACCTATTCAAATAACTGCTTTCATATATTATGAGGGGCTCACAACCCTAGTACACTGTAAAAAAAATCCGACCAGTTTTCCTGTAGGAATCGAAAAAATAGTTGCCCTTATCGTACCGGAAAAATTTCCGACACAGCTCGGAATAAAATCCGTAAAATTGGAATAAAATCCGTAAAATACCGTTTTATTGACTACTTCCTTTTTTTAGGGTTTCGTTCATCTCACGAAACCCTATTCGTCTCGCTCCTCTGTCTGTCTGTCTGTCCGTCTGTCCGTCTGTCCGTCACAGAGCCCGTTCTCAGAAACTATACATGTTAGAGACTTGAAATTTTGGGTACTTATAGCTGAACACCTCACATCAAACAACAAATCATAAAATTTTGAAAAAGTTGGTAATTAACCGAATTACGGGCTAATTAACTTCTAAAATTAACCAATCCACCTTTTTAACGCAAATTCAAACGGACTTTCTCGAAATCATCTGTGTTTCTCCTAAGGGTTGCCAGTAAAATCAGCCGAATGCACGGTTACCACGGAGGAAATTAAGGCGAAAAATGAAGGGGAGATTTTAAAGCGAAATCGTATATCAGAAAATATTGGTCCGAGAAATTTGTAAATGGAATAGACAGACGCAGAAAAAAATCTACTTTCATTTGGTATAAAGTTCATATTTCTGCGATGTGTATAAGTTAAAATATCCACTAAAAATCGATCGATAAAAATTTCATTTCTTTAATTGGAAAGACAAGGAAATAAAAAGATTCCAATTCGGCGGGAAAGCAGGTAGACATGACGACGCTGCGGTTTTCCATAATAGCATATTTTAATACGAAATTTTAACTTTTTAAATATTAATTTTTTGATTAAATTTTTTGGCATCCCGATGTCAAATTTCTCGCTGATTTCATTAATAGCCATATCTAAGTCCTATCTTAATTACAAGCTGAAATATTAATTATTAATTAATTAATCGGTTTTTCCTATCAAATGCGTCGATTAAAATGAAGAGACGCGCTTATTTAACCACGAATTAACTTAAATTAGGAAATCTAATAATTTGCCTGGGCTTTTTGAACAGCGATATGAGATAAGTATAACTCATTCATCATCAGAAAGTTTACTTCATACCACTATTTTCTAATAGTAATTTCAGGAAATATTTTGAATTATTGGTTAAGACCGCCACTCAGTCTGTTTGAAACTTTAAGATAGTTTATAACACATAGAAAAAAGTGTAAAAAAGAATGGAGTGTGATATTTCGAGGAGGGGAGGGGGGGGGGCTAGAATTATTTTTAAAATCTTAGCGTTTGTTACCGCAGCAAATATTTTAAATTCTTGTTTAAGACCGCCACCATCCCGACCCATCTATCTACGGAAAGATTGCGTAAAGGAGTTTCGTTCAGATATGCTTTTGTTAAGAATAGAGTGAAATCCCTGGTGGTGGAATGTGGAACTAACGTAACGCGATTTTGTTAAAATTAAGAAGTCGAACAAGTCGATCTGTTTGAAACTTTAAGATATTTTATAACACATAAGATAAAGTGTAAGAAAGAATGACACGCGAAATTCCGGGGAGGGGGGGCGCTAGATTTCTATTTAAAAAATTAGCGTTTCTGACCGCTTTAGGTGACTTTTTGAGGGAGTCCTGAGATATATGCTACTTATTTAATATAAAATTGTCTAAAGTTTAGTTACCACTATTTCCTAATAGTAATTTCAGCAAATATCTTAATTTCTTATTAAGACCGCCACCACCTCGAGTAACATATCTACTTATAGGTTGTTTAACGGAGTTTCCTTCCGATATAGTTTTGTTAAGAATAGAGTGCGCTCCCTGGTGGTGGAATGTGGAACTAACATTTTTGTTAAACTAGAATTATTTTTAAAATCTTAGCGTTTGTTACCGCAGCAAATATTTTAAATTCTTGTTTAAGGCCGCCACCATCCCGACCCATCTATCTACGGAAAGATTGCGTAAAGGAGTTTCGTTCAGATATGCTTTTGTTAAGAATAGAGTGCATTCCCTGGTGGTGGAATGTGGAACTAACATAACGCGATTTTGTTAAAATTAGGAAGTCTAACAAGTCGATCTGTTTGAAACTTTAAGATATTTTATAACACATAAGATAAAGTGTAAGAAAGAATGACACGCGAAATTCCGGGGAGGGGGGGGGGCGTTAGATTTCTATTTAAAAAATTAGCGTTTCTGACCGCTTTAGGTGACTTTTTGTGGGAGTCCTGAGATATATGCTACTTATTTAATATAAAATTGTCTAAAGTTTAGTTACCACTATTTCCTAATAGTAATTTCAGCAAATATCTCAATTTCTTATTAAGACCGCCACCACCTCGAGTAACATATCTACTTATAGGTTGTTTAACGGAGTTTCCTTCCGATACAGTTTTGTTAAGAATAGAGTGCGCTCCCTGGTGGTGGAATGTGGAACTAACATTTTTGTTAAACTAGAATTATTTTTAAAATCTTAGCGTTTGTTACCGCAGCAAATAGTTTAAATTCTTGTTTAAGACCGCCACCATCCCGACCCATCTACCTACGGAAAGATTGCGTAAAGGAGTTTCGTTCAGATATGCTTTTGTTAAGAATAGAGTGCATTCCCTGGTGGTGGAATGTGGAACTAACATAATGCGATTTTGTTAAAATTAGGAAGTCTAACAAGTCGATCTGTTTGAAACTTTAAGATATTTTATAACACATAAGATAAAGTGTAAGAAAGAATGACACGCGAAATTCCGGGGAGGGGGGGGGGGGCGCTAGATTTCTATTTAAAAAATTAGCATTTCTGACCGCTTTAGGTGACTTTTTGAGGGAGTCCTGAGATATATGCTACTTATTTAATATAAAATTCTCTAAAGTTTAGTTACCACTATTTCCTAATAGTAATTTCAGCAAATATCTTAATTTCTTATTAAGACCGCCACCACCTCGAGTAACATATCTACTAATAGGTTGTTTAACAGAGTTTCCTTCCGATACAGTTTTGTTAAGAATAGAGTGCGCTCCCTGGTGGTGGAATGTGGAACTAACATTTTTGTTAAAATTAGGAAATATAACAAGGCGATCTGTTTGAAATTTTACGATAGTTTATAACACATTAGAAAAAGTTTATAAAAAATGGCGCGTGAAATTTCGGGAAGGTGGGGAGAGGGGGAGGGGCAAAATATTTCTTTTTTGTTTCATACCGTTTCAGGTGCGTTTTTTGATGGAGTCCTCAGATACATGCTACTTATACTTATTAAATATAAATATGTCAAAAGTTAAATTACCACTATTTCCGAATAGTAATTTCAACAATTATCTTAAATTCTTGCTGAAGACCGCCACCCCCTCGAGTAACATATCTACTAATGGGTTGTGTAAAGGATTTTCCTTCCGATACAGTTTTGTTAAGAATACAGTGCGCTCCCTGGTGGTGGAATGTGGAATTAACAGACCGCGATTTCATTTAAAGTAGGAAATCTAACAATTCAATCTGTTTTAAACTTTAAGATACTTTATAACACACGATAATAAATTATAAAGAAGAAGGGCGCGTCGCATTTCGAGGAGGGGGGGGGGGGTTGAGGGAGGTGCGCGAACAAAATTAGGAACTATAACTGGACGATCTGTTTGAAACTTTAATATGGCTTATAAAACATAACATAAATTTTTAAAATCAGGCCGCGTCAAAAATCATGGTGACCATCTGCCCACTCCCCCCCCCCCAAGGGGGGCACTTTTCTAAATTTGGCAGATACCCGTCATGTGATATATCGTAGCATTTTTTTTTGGGGGGGGGGGCGAACAAAATTAGGAAATATAACAAGGCGAATATGTTTGAAACTTTAACATAGTTTAGGATGTGTTTGCCAAAATTTAGAAGGTATTCCATGGCGATAAATGTACTGGACGTTTTGAAAGAAAATGTTTTCAAAGGAATATTAAACGAAACCCTTTGTGCGATGTATGATCACACTTACCCACTTGTTTACGGATTTTATTCCGAGCTGGGTCGGAAATTTTTTCGGTACGATAAGGGCAACAATTTTTCCGATTCCTACAGGAAAACTGGTCGGATTTTTTTTACAGTGTAGACCAACTCCATTTTGGAAAAAAAAATGAGATAGTCCATTTAGAAGGCGCATAAAATATTTTTTATCCACTCCCATAGTGTGTAAGCAGATGACATACACTGTTAAAAATCTGTAGCTTTTGCTGTACCACTTTTATGGAAAACGATTATTTGATTATACTATGGATCATTGTCATTGGTTAGAAAAGAGATATTCTATAAAAGAGGAGGAATGACTATGCAGCTAAAGCTGCAGATTTTTAACAGTGTATATGAGAAAATGTGAGAAAACAGACTTGGTTCACTATGGAAGTAGATAAAACAGATTTTATACACCTTCTAAATGGACTATCTCATTTTCTTTTTTCATAATGGACTTAGTCTATTTGTGAACCTCTCATATGATCTTTTGCCATCTGTCTTGCAGCTCGTGGATAAAAATATTTGGTTTAGAGGAAATAATCTTGTCTATGTTCTTAACATGAACATCATAACAAATTTAAACGAGCAAGGAATTCTGTAACTCTTGAAAAAAGATTGTTGTCCGAAGAAGCAACTTCCGGAGATAATTCTAGACGAGGTAAAACATTCCAAATACAGTGAAATACGATTAACACGATAACGCTCAAGATGAAAAATCAGTTAACACGAAATGATATAGCGGTCCGGACAGTAAACTATGCAATTAAATACATTTTTTTTCTTTTAACACGAAACAAAAATCTCTTCCGATCTAGTTAGTTTGAGTTTAAATTGGTGAATTTTGTGTTAAAACAACTGAATTTTGGTGAAAATCAATGAATTTCGTGTTTTTTTGTAAATTAGCTTATGTTTTATGAGCACAATGGTTGAGAAATCGGTCCGAAAACAAATTGCTATTTCGCTTCAAATGAAGATGAAGCTGCTTAATGTAGTTGATGAAAAAGAATGACGAAAACAGAAATCTGCAAAGAGTTTGACATTGCCAATTCTACTTTATCAACGATAATAAAAAACAAGGATCCCATTACGTTAATGTTTGAGCGCAGTATGTTTAAGTCAGAGAGAAAACGTATGAGAACCGCTAAGCACGAAAATTTAAATACAGCTTTGCTTATTTGATTGAAACAAGCTAGATCTCAGAATGCTGAAAAAGACACTTCAAAAAAAGATATCTGATTTTTTCCCCAAAAAACATTTTTTTTTTTTTTTTTTTTTTTTACCTGCTTTGTATTCTAATGGTTGCAATCTACTAGTAGTTTAACCCCTTGAGGGGCAAGCAATTACGTTTGTGTAATGCTGAATTCCCACTGGAAATTTAGAAAAAAAAATCTCAAAATAAGGAAACGCAATTTTCCGACTTTTTTCCACCAAAGTTAGAAAAGTAAAATTCCATAGAATGTTTCCGGTGCAAATCTTCATTAATCGTAGGTGGTATAAAATATATCCCACCGCCCCTCAAGGGGTTAACAGGAAATCGAAGTAAAATTTGACGACGTCGAAAATATTTGTGAGATTTGTTCTTCTTTTTTACGAATTTTTTAATGCGAAATTCTTTTAACACGAAAAAATTTTTCGGTCCCCTCAATTTCGTGTTAAACGTATTTCACTATATAAGGAAGATTTTGTAACTGATTAATCAATAAAAGCCTACCGTTACCATAGGGTCACAGAATAGCTATCGACACATTTATTGTCGACATACCATCAATACTGAAGAAAAATGTTTACTTTCTTTAATGACAGAAACTCCTAAATGAAATAAAACAAAAATTACTATTCTGAAAAAGTGGTGTGATAGTCAAAATTTCCGTTTTAAAAAAAAATAATAATTCCGTCCTTATTGAGTTAAATCAGTTTCTAAAGCTGATTAATTCAGTATAAGATCTAGTGCTAAAAGATGACGTCTTTGTGATTGAAAAATGCTGGCCAGATTGATGTTTAAGCATCAGTTTTTCCTTCAATCCGTGCAGCTATTGGAAGTGAACATCAGCGTTAATGGTTTGTTTACATGGGACAAAGCAGTCGATTATTTCCTTCATATCCCACCATGTACTATACTAAACCTTTCCAAGATGGAATTCTTTTTTAATCCCTTGCCTGTGACGCCCGAATGGAAGAATTCACGGAGATAAAATATGTTTTCTAGGAGTACGGAAATTATTTGTTAAAAAAATGAGAAATAATTTAGTGTAAATTGGCGAGTTTTTCTGAAAGTGAAACGGTAACATGCCTTATTATGAACCATTTCCTTCCCATACAAATGACAAATGTTTTACCATGCTAAGACTACAGTACTGTTTCTATCAAACTTGTGCAACAAGTAATATCCACTCATTATAATTTGAAACCATTTAAAATTGTTTTTACCTGGAATTTACGCTAGCAAGCAGGTTGCCTTTGTATGTAGCCTGTCAACATGTTTTAATGGTCAAAAATTCGAGTCATCGCACGTCACTCACGACGTCAAATCCACACTTAAATTTTGCATGTCTGTAAACGGATCTAACTTTTACACTCAGCTAATATGTTACAAGAACTTTGAGATGCTAATATTGGATAACTTTAAAGTACATATAGTTTTTCACAGAGCAAAAGACTCTTGCGCGAAACTAAAACTAGAATTTTAAATTTATTTTTTAACTATTGGAATAATTGATGGTTTGTTTACCTAATAAATTAAATTTGATCTTTTTTTATTGCAGAAGAGTCGCTCGACGCTTAGGTTTCTCTTGCTTTGTTTCGGAGGCCTCTTCGTGCTATTTGTGAGCCATGCCTTCGAGTGGGGTGCAACAGGTGCTCTGGGTTGCATAACCTTCCCCTTCGTAGCCGCTCTCCAGTGGAAGAAAGAAGGATGGGATCCAGAAGATGTAAGGACAAATATTCAATTATAGAACTTTTTAACAATTTCCAACATAGTTGAAAAATGTTTATGAATTAGGTTTGTCTGGCCGTCTATCTGTCTGTCTGAGTTGTAACTCGCGTGAATATAGTCGAATTTCTATGCATTTGATGTCACGTCTATTTATTAGCATCTTATGACGAGTAAAGCGCCATCTATCGGTCAAATTTAGTAAGTTTTCTTTCTTTCGCAAAACAAATTTCCATTGCTTCACGTATACACACATGAAATATTAGGTTATTCTGACTTATGGTTCTTTTTTACAGACTTTTGAAAATGAAAATTTAATTATAATCACCCTGTAGTAATCTGAAACATCTACAGATCATGTCGGTCATTTTATTTTACAGGGTGATCTCAAATATTATTTTCTTATTCAATTTGTTGTTGGTCCCCTAATTGCCCTTTTGTCTAAATCTTTGACAAAAATATGAGGTAAATGTGTTCTTTAAATTCCAGAAGTTCTAGAAGAATTCATCAAATATTTATCTAGATAAAGGTATATATAAATATTATGCAGACATACAAACAATAAATACAAGAAACCCAACTGGAGTGAAAAATTAGCCAGAGCCAGGAATCGAACCCGGGACCACAGTATACAAGACTGCTGCTCTAACCACTGAGCTACTCCGGTCGATACCTGGGTCTGCAATTTCTCACTAATAAACCATGTTGTAGAAGTCACCAGTCATGGCCTTGGATGACCGGACAACGATGAATAAATTTTACTATTACATCAATCAACGATAAATATAATAAAACACGCATACTACAATATATATTAAAACACTGTGTGTATTTGTGTTTTAATATATATTGTAGTATATGTGTTTTATTACATTTATCTAGATAGTTGACAAAACGCCTAAAGTCGAAAGTATCCGGGTGCTTTTTATCATATAGTGCACATGTCAGAAAAAAATATTTTTTGCAGATAAGATATACTTCAGCTTTTGTTAATAAAATATATTTTGAATTTCGCAGAATCCAGTGAGCAAGGCGCTGAGCTTTGTGTGGAGGATTGTCGAACCTTTTCTCTTCGGGCTGGTGGGATCGGAGATCAGGATCGATTACTTGCATGCTAATACGGTCGGTAAGTAACTCTCTCTGTATATAAATTAATAACAAAAGATGCCAATAAATATATTTATTTTAAAATTATTAATTTTATGTAAGACTTGAATCGAGTTCAGTCACTGCCTGATTACGCTAGTTCGTAAAACTCTTTAATGCCCTAAATTTTATTCCAGAGTTTAGATAGCCCCCATTTAAACAAATCAATCTGAATGAAAATTTTGGAAATCACTGAATATAGAAAACGGTGTTAACCCTTTATCTACTGATGGTATTTATAAGTGCCATTAAAATAACTTGTTATAAAATTCATTTAATACATTAATTAGAAGTAACACAGATTAGAACGAGTTGTAGATGCATTAATTTATCTTATTCCAAAAGCACTATGGGTTGCACAGATCAAAAATATTTTTAAAAGGATGATTTCTTTTGCCTTTGCATCTTTTCAGCTTTCTTCGCGTTGGGAGGTGGGGGGGGGGGGGTATTTTCAGTTCGGAAATATTTCTATATTTCTATTGTAAGAACATGTTTGTACATTCCCTAATTCTACAAAATACTGACAAAAATATTTAAAATAAAAGATTTGAGTGGGGTTATAAATATTGCACAAAATCCCTATAAATTCAAATTTAATGAATCCTTCTATATCCTTCAATCCTTCTAAAATTCTTCTAAAATTTATTAAATGATTATGTAAATCTTCTAATGTAGTTTCAAAAATTCACGAAAAAGGCTTTAGAAAATAAAATTTTCATGAATTCATAATTCCGTACATAAAGGGTTAATCTCTTCAAGTCTAAAGCGATTTTTTAACACTTTTCAATATAATTGAAAAGTGTTTGTGAATTCGGTTTGTCTGGCCGGGCTCTAACTCGCTTAAATATACGCGGATTGCCATGTAATTGATATATGTTATCAAGGCTAGGTATGGTATACTCGTATTGAAAATGAAGTGTTTAATAATTCTACCATTTCACGTTCTTTCACAGGGGCACTCAAACAATTCCGTTACATTATGGTCTATGGAAAAAATGATTTATAGTCTATTTTAATAATGTTACAATATTTCAAATATTGAAATTTACATATATCATTAAAGTGCGTTACATGATGTTTACTGTAGAACATGGCGTGCATAGTATTTATCGCTCATTTACAGAGACACGCAAAAGTATTTTGTTACAGTACTATCTATAAACAGTAATTATTGGAAGTGCGTTTTCAATTGTCTTATGAGTTTTCAAAATTGGTTTGCATATTACTTGGTATATATAAGTTCGACAGATCATATACTGAGTTGCACAAAAGAATTCGAGTACATTTCCAGTAACTGACGAAAATTACTGAAGGGGAATTTTCAACTTTGTTATGCATTTCCTAACTAAACTAAATTTTCACATTCTATTTCGTATATATACAAATCTATAAAAATAGATCATATACTGGGCTGCACAAAAGAATTCAGATATTTAGCCGACTATAGATGGTATTTTCAACTGTATTATGCGTTTTCTAAATTGTTTATTTAGACATTATCTTATACTTAGACATGCAACTTATTCAATGGCGAAGTTTTGTCACAGTCATCTGAATGTTTTGGAAAGTGTGTTAATAATCTATACTTGACGCCGGATTTTTCTTTCTTGTTGTTTTCTATAACAGGACTAGGTTTAGCAATACTTTTCACTGCTTTGGCACTTAGGACAGTAACCTGTTTGCTGGCCGCCTATATGGCAGGACTGTCTCTTAAGGAACAAGTGTTTGTTACATTTGCTGGACTTCCGAAAGCAACAGTACAGGTAAGTGTCACTTAACATTTAGTACAGTCGTGGAAAAAAAAAAGTAAACACCTCCTACTAACTCCTCAAGAAATTATCGTAGACAAAAGTTACTGGTACCGAATGATTGGAAAATAAAGTCTACTTTTAAATGACGTATATAAAATTTGCTTAGAGGGCCATCTACATATTAAAACGAATCCAAACCTCATTTTTTTTCAATGACAATACCCAATTTTAACGAAATATTTCAAATCTTTGGTTCAAACTATGCCTAGGCACCAAATTTCAAGTCATTTGAATGATAAGTTTTTGAGTTATAAACATTCAAAATTTAGTGCTTTTCTAATGTTAAATTACATTTTCATATTTTTATTTATAACTTCTGAAATTATTATCCTAATGTTCTAATTTCTTTGTGTCGCAATAATACTAATATACCCAAACATAAATGCATTGAATTTGTAATTTTTATAATTTTCTGATATGAATTATGAATTTAATATTAAAAAAAATTATGAATTGCAACCTACAATCTTTTTGATGGATTCAGATTTCTTAAGTACTGCTTTATGGAAATCCAAAATTTCACATTTTTCTTCCAAGTAGTTTTCAAATTATGCTTAAAAAACGGTAAAATGATCGTTTAAGGGGCCGTCTATGATAGAAGTGACTAAATATTTTGAAATTTCTTATGCTATCCTGCAATCTAACAGGCTTAATTGACTGCTTGAGGGGCCTTGATCAAGAAGGGAGCTCTCTCGGTTAACAATCGAATACCGAACTCCAATTTGGATACAGCACTTAAAATACGCTCGTTTTAAAATAATTAATTTCTCGGAAACTTATGGTACGAATTGCATAAAAATTTGTTTTTAGACTAATTGAAGGGTGTCAGAATTGTGTAGTGCTATTGAAAAAAACAAAGTTATGGTTCGTTTTAATATGTAGATGGCCCTCTAAGCAAATTTTATATACATCATTTAAACGTAGACTTTATTTCCAATCGTTCGGTACCAGTAACTTTCTTCTACGATAATTTGTTGAGGAGTTAGTAGGGGGTGTTTACTTTTTTTTTCCACAACTCTACATAGACTTTTTTTCATAAAGTGAATTATTGTAATTATTTAGGAGTGAAATACAAATTGGTTATAAATTGAAAAACTGGTTGATTAAATGAATTAATTCCTTATTATATGCCTTGATTTGCCCAAATTCCCTCACGCGAATAATTGGATGAAATATTTCGTGTGAGAATCGAAATATAAGTTCCCGAAAGTTATAATTTCCACATTTGAACGATGATGCACGGTATTGCGTCCTATTAAGTCTACGAAGGACTAAGCCTGTAAATAGATAAAATACTGCAACAAAAGTCAATAAATTCTTTAAACTTTTTTTTAAAGACTTTGCGGTCAATTGTACAAGTTTTTATTGCGCAGGTTTTGAAGCGGAGCGTTTAAAATTAGCAAAAGAAATTCTCCTCGGAGGATATGATAAACATTTCATGGATAATACAGTCGCTGGCGACATCATCAAAATCACAGATCAACTACATCCAATAATTCCATCTTGTCGTAGTTGTCTGTCTACATCTAAAAGGGTCTCAGGACTCTCAAAATCGGAAAAATGAAAAAAGAGACCATTTTCAACTTTTAATATCTTAAAATGTATATGATTTTAAAACTCAATGTTTATTGAAATGAAAGATATAAGTTCGTTCTTCCATTTTATGCCTTTAAAAATTTTCAAGGTGCAGAATTAGCATTTACAGGGGCTCCAATCTGTCAGATATTTGACGAGCAGAAAATTGTTATACTAGTTTACGCGCACGATTACAAAATAAATATTGCAACTAGACTGAAAATTTTGGTGCCTACTTATATATCAGATTATAATAATTACCCTGAACCTAAAAAAAAATGTGTATTTAAAGCATTTTTCTATTTTTAATAGAAAGTTGTATTTAACTAATACAAAATTTTTAAAATTTCAACAGCTAAAAATATAATTTTTCGAACAATAAAAAGGAAATTGTAGGTTCAGTTTATACAGATTAACATGAAACATATGTTTTCAAAATTTCATGAAAAAATATTTAGAAGTTTTTGAGATATCCTGCACGTTATGCCCCAAAACGTCATTTGGAGAAAAATAACTTCAAAGTTTCGGAAACGCCGCTTCAGCTATTGAGCGAGTATAATTCTAAAAGTTATAACTTTTGTTCTAATGAGAATTTCGAGGAAAGAATTATATTAAAATATTCAGAATACATAGTAGTTTAACATGTAAAAACATTAAAATTTCGAAAATTTGGAAGATTTAAAAGTCCTGAGACCCAAAGAGATCGTCATAACAGTTTGGAGTTCGCATGGTGAAAAGCTGACGCATGTGATCATTCGTTAATGACGTTTAAGGAGACTCGTCTGGTGGGGAAGAAAAGAAGTGGAATCCCATTGTGAAAAATTGCTTCTCGATCAATAAATTGACCAGTAGTGCTGAAAAGAAATTTCATCTACCGTAACATTTAAATAAAAGATTTTTTATTTATTCTTGGTTATGGAGAAAACAACAAAATAAAAATTGATTGCGTGAGTTGTCCACTTTCATGAGTGGTAGAGTAATGGAGTCCTTTTATATACAATGAAAGCTATTGCTCTGATATGACAGTTAAATGCAGAGAGAATGCTTGTTGTTCTGGTGGCTAAGACGGAAAAGCTTCTGGTCGTCTTCGGCAACTTCAGAGCCCTTGGTTCAACACACACTAGGGCCACCTGTCGTGCCCTCCGCTCGGGAGAATTTTTTCCCACTCGTCCGTGCGAGCAAACACACTCACCAAATCCCATCTGCATACTGACCCTCTCTCCTCTCCTTAATTTTTCCTCCCTGAGAAAAGTGTTCATTCTTTCGGACCCCCGTGAGAAAACCTTTAAAAATCAGTCTCTGCCAACTTAAAGCCATTAGCGGCTCCTTTGCGTTTTCTATCAAGGTGGTCTGTAGCTTAAAACACTTAAGCTGCTATCAGATTGACCAATTTTTCAAGCAATTTTTGAGCCAACTCTTGATTTTCGCCAACTTTTCGCGAAATATTGTCTCAACACTCAGTGTGATAGCAAACAGCAATAACCCCAACTTTTTATCCACATCTCAAAAAAGTCTGCTCGACTTTCCACTCCCAAAGCCGCCACGACTTCCCCACCCCCTACTTTCAACCTTTCGCCCAATCAGGGATAAGCAATTGATAAGAATAGGCGATAAATATTAACGGCTGGTACTAGTAGTACTGGTTTTCCTCCAACTTTAGCAACGACAATTGTAACCTTTTTCTCCCTTTGAACTGGAAAAAGTCGGGGTTAAAATCGGCTGAAAAATTGGTTGCTCGAAAAGTTGGTGAATCTGATAGCAGCATTAGGCGCTATTTTACATCCTCCATGAGGGTGGGCTACTTTCTAAATGCATAATCAATCACTACTTACAATGTCCTAAACGTGAGAAAATATCTACTAGATCTCTCTATTCGTCAGCCAGGGTGATGTGCATACAGTTTTTTTTCTTCAGGAAGATTTCTTCGCACAATCGTGAAAACAGTGAAGTTCACTTCTTTACACCATGTTATCCTATTAGAAAAATATGTATCCTTCTTGTTCATTCAAATTTCGAAAATTAAACAATATTTTTTTTTCATCAAGTCGATAGGAAGGTTCGTCATCCCACTGTAAGCTCCACATTTTTATATATTTTACCAGTCCAAAGTTAGAAACGAGTAAAGAGTACTTTTTATACTTTTCAGATTTTTTGAAACCTTAACACAAATTTAAAAATATAATTATCTTTAACGCTTTCCGTCCCATACATTGCCTGTTTAGGCTAAAATTCTGGAATTCTTTAAATAAGTTGATTTTATTCTCAATATAAGAAATAAAGAAAACAAAATTCATTTTTTAATTAAAATTTAAATAATAATAAAAGTTATAAATTATAAATTAAATAATAAATAAAATTTAATAAAATATTTATATAAACTAGGAAAAATAAATTATTGAAGCATATTTTAATACAATATAAAAAAATAAAAACTTTTATTAATTATAAAGTCTATATAAAAGAATGTTATTCATATCACTTTTTGCGAAATGAACTGAATCTCATATCACAAATATTAAAATCATTTCTTTGCATAGTGCTGTCATCTGCTGAAGATAAATTTTTTTTTATCTATTGGGGATTATACATAGCTTTTATTTCCGTTATTTCAAATAATATAAGAGCATCCGGATATATACAGTGAAACCCCGATTTAACGTAACCCGTATTTAACGATTTCCCGCATATAGCGGCATTATTAATTAGTCCCAGTTAATTTCCTATACTCGTAATGTTTAAAAACCCGAATTTAACGTTATTACTTACAAATATTTCCCGCATTTAACGTTTTTGCAGTCAAAAAACTCTACATGAAAATTTCCTAAAATAGAAGTTTTGTTGAAAAAAACAAAACAAAAAAAATAAAAATAAACATAATAAGCATTCAAAATCAATACGTGCAAAACTGGAAATCCTATCTCCCTTTGTTTTTTTTTTTACAAACTGCAGGTGCAAGATTTAGCCTCCTTCCTCCTCTTCCATTCGCACCCCTTTTATCTGACTGGAGTTTGCTTACTAGAACTTAGCAGCAGGGAAGCTCGGCTCGCGAGCAACCAATAAGAGTTTTCTAATGTTAAAGAATCGCCAACTTATGACATGAAGGGGGAAAAAACGGTTCTGTAGTAAAATAATTTCGGTAATTTGATAATTTTTCCGTAATTTTGTTTTTTATAAATTAATTTAGCCTATTAAGAATTTTCATTAACTTTTCTTTCCCCTTGATGAGTTTGAAATAAAAAATAGTAAAATTTGTGTTTGCAAAAACTGATATATGTTGAGACTGCGATTTGTGATGTAGCTGCTAAAAAGCTGACGCAGAGCAAAATAGCCGATTTCTTTAAAGCATAATTTAAAAAACTGATGTCTAAACATTGTCATTTGCCTATGTAGATGAAGAAATAAAAGTATGTCACCTAAATTAACCTTTATGTTATGCTCAGGGTTTTGTTTTGTCTCACCCCGATTTAACGTTTTCCCGCATATAACGTCATTTCTTTGTGGTCCCTTCAATAATGTTAAATCGAGGTTTCACTGTATATATATATATATATAAATAAGGAATGTCATGATTCCATTTGGACTCACTGGGAGTGAAAGGGTTAAAATATTTTAAACTTACAGAAGGATAAAGAACCTTCCTATCGACGTACTGAAAAGAAAATATTGTTGAAATTTTGAAATTTGAATGAAAAAGAAGGATGAAAAGTATAGAAGGATAAGTATTTTTCCCATAGAGGATAACATGGAATTACACATTTTTTCTTCCCCACCAGATAAGTCCCCTTAAGACTATGGGAGCTCCCGATAGTGAAATTCATTCTAAAATTTGTTTTCTGAATGCAATGAATGTACGACCCAAAAAAATATCGATAGGCTCCGTCTGTGATGTGTTCATCGATACAGTTTTGAGTGATGGAATGCTTAGAAGATTGATGGGTCAGTTCAACTGATTGTTCATTTCAGACAAAATGAACTTGCACAATGAGGATAGAAGCGGGGATGAATTATGAACAGGTGAATTTCTGTGATTCACCTGAACTAACGAATTTCTGTGATGAATTACGAACTGATTCGCCTAATTTATCAGCCTAGTGACTTTCATATTTTCCGATACTTCAAAAAGTTCTTGAGTGGGCCGCTTTTTGATGATGGTTAAGAGGTGAACGTAACACCATGGTCAACCTCACAGGTGACCTCCTTTTTTGAGCTGGCACACAAATCTCTTGTATATCGTTAGAATAAGCACATTAATGTTCTCGATACTATATATATATACAAAAGTGTAATATATTTCAGTAGTTAAAAAATATATACATTGGTGTCCAAAAGTAAACAACAAACACAAATGTTAATTTTCGAACATCATTGTTAATTCTGAATTTCTGAGCATTCAAAAGAAAATTATGTAAACGGTAGGTATACAAATAAGTACTACCCCAACAGCACAGTCAGTCGATGTAGGTCTCCTGACTTCATAAATGATTCACAAATATCCCAGTCACCACGACGAACTAAAATTTGATCATATTGCTGTCATTTGGAGACTATTTATTGTAAAGTCATCATGGCCGTTCCCTTTTTATGAGCCACGAAAGGACGTCAGAACAGAGTCACATGGTGACTATCAGGTGACTAACGTTTAGAGATTCTATTGTGAATTCACCATGAGCGCTCTTTTGTAACAAGTCACCAAATGACAAGTCATTTTGATATCACGTAGGTACTTGTCACAAACAACTATCACGGTGACTTAACAATGGATTTTTCAAATGACGATCACATGAGAGTCACAAGGTGACTTCACCGTAAAGTCACCTTATAACTCGTCATAAAACGTCACATTTCATTTCACAGTAGTGACTGTAATACTTCTGACAATGTATACCATCAAAAAGACGCCACATCAACTGGCTGTGCTATTAGAGTAGTGCCTGTTTGCTACACTTGCTGTTTATATCATTTCTATTTGAATACTTAGAATTAACTTCTGTATCCGAAAATTAACATTTTGTTTGTAGCTTATCTTTTCGATGCCAGTGTATCTCTACTCACATCTAAATCATGTTCTTTTAACGCTATCCCCAAAACCTACATGTTTAATAACCCTCGTACTTAATGCATATTTTATATTTATAACTGAAACAAGCTGAAGTTAACGTTTTATCATCACAAAATACTTACACTAACCTTCCGGCGGGAGCGTTTGCGCAAATTTTTCGACAAGCCTGGTATTAAGCAGAGGACACATGCTCTAAGCAGAGGGTATACGCTCAAGGCAGAGGGTGCCCTACAGTGTATATACTATAGCTTTTTTGAAAAACAGAGGGTATACGGTGTTCCTTAAAAAAATCCAGAAGGTAACCGTATACCCTCCACTACATCCCTGTGTTGCTTTTGTGTTTTCTGAAGTATCTCCTCTCATTCTTGTGTTAATGCTTTAACTGCGACAGTGAAAAAGTACATTTTAACTTCTCACAGCTTGCGTTCCGACCATACATTCGATGACGAAATTTGCTTGTATAGCTGCGTTCTATCACCCCGTAAACTTTTACTCCCCTTTTTCAGATACACTCTGTATATGTATATATTTATGAAATAATATTTACTCTATCATAAATAATTATTAGTTACCTTCTTTTCTCTCTCTTAAATCTTAATCAGGAGCAAATCATTGCGATAGCAAAATTATCGAGTGTCATAATTAAAGAGCGCAGAATTAATTCCTGCAACTGTGCTGAAATTTCCTGCCAGAATAATCGTTAAGTTATGCAATTGCGATTTTTAGAGTTTCGATTATAGAAATTGGGAATTCATCAATGACTTTCTCGATTTTTATTTTCTACGATAGCAATTTCTTTCAATAGTTGAACTCTCGGGAATCGCCCATCACTAAAATGTACATGCATATAACCACAAGAAGGTTGAGTTGTCCAAATTAAAACAATAAAATTTAATTATAGTTGTTGTGCTCGTTGAAATTAAAATTGCCCATTTATTTATTTTGTCTCTTTGAACGAACTTTCAAACAACAGACAGTTACAGATAAATCTTGATTCCCTTTTTACTTTTCAACTAAAAGCATTAAAAGTCTGCCTCACCTGCAGATTCTATTTATGCACTAAAATAGGAAAAAATATCTTTCAAAATAAAAATTTTAAATATTTATTTAAAATCTTAGCCACTCTGCTAAAAATAAAATCTCTTAGTATATATTTTTTCCCCTATGAAACCTTTATTCGCTGCAGCCACTGACTACAAATAATTTCCTATTTGAATGATTTGTTTTCAAAATGTTTAAAAAATGTTGATACATTTTAACATCTACATAATTATTTTTCTTTCACTAGGCCGCCATAGGTCCTGTAGCACTATCATATGCCAAAAAACTTGAGCTGGGACCAGAAATTGAACAGTATGGAATTGAAGTAAGTCAAAAGATGCTTAAATGCTTTTTTCTTCAATTAATAGGTTATTTAAACTTTGTAAGAAGAAATAAGCTTGTGTAAGAAGTTTTCTTCTCTAGGTACAAAAGGAAATATTAGTTGCAAAATACCTCTTTAACTTCGTTTTTCCATCTAATCAAATAACCCTCTCATTCAGTGGTTGCAAGTAGCGCGTTACAATTAGCGAAACTACAATGGACACTAATTTTTATTGTAGTTTGTAGTGTAGCGCGCAACATTTTGAAGAATGTAATTTAATGAGTAGCGTGATACAAAAAATCCCTGCCGGCCCGGCCTACAGGCAGAGGTAGATTTCGAAGTTAAGTATACTAATTTCACCAACAAAAACTAAATCATTATTAGATATAAATCCACTTTAACAGTTTTATCTGTCTGCTTTTGACGAGTTTTTATTTCCTTTTTATAAAATAGCTGGTTTTATCAGAATCATGTTAAGGCGATATAAAAAAAAATATTTTTCCATGCTCAACAACTCGAAATTTTCTGGCACATTTTCAGATTCATTTTTAATATTAAAAAAAAAAAAAAAAAAAAAAAAAAAAATATGAAACATGCTGACGTGATTTTTGAAAAGATTTATAAGCGACCTGTGTTTTTATTTTCCTTTCAATTAATTAAAACTTGATTAATAAACAATTATTTTCTCAGTAGGGCAATATTTTTCGTTTCTAACACAATCGCGTCGGGAAATTCTGTTCAAAATGCCCACTTTGACTTCATTTTTTGAAATATATTCTGCCTCTATCAAAAAATCGATCATTACTGTACATTAGACAGTTTCTGAATAAGAGAATCTAGCAATTGGATGCGTTTCAGAGCAAAAATGAATTTAAAAATGAGTAAGAAAATAGACAGTTTGGATTTGAATGTACCCTTAATAAGATGGCTTTTTTCTTCAACCGCTATGTATTTTTAATTTGTTTTTGCTGTAAGAATTTTCCCTATCCAAAAACTTGTCTATATAAATGTTGAAGACAATATTAAGAAGATATATGATAAATTCATGGAGATTTTATATCTTGTGAATTGACGGAGTTATGAAAATTTTTCTTCTTCAAACCCCTTTTTTGTTTCCGTTTTTAATTTTTTTTTTTTTTTTTGCGGTACGAATTGGTCCTATCAAAAACTTGTGAATATAAAAGTTGTAGATAATATTAAGGAGATGTATAATAAAATTAATTGGATTCGATATCTTGAGAATTGACGAAGTAAGGAATTTTTTTCTCCCAAAAACCCTATTTTTTGTGCCCTTTGAGCCTTTTTTAAATTTTATCAAAAATCTGTGATGCATGAATTTTTGGCGCTATTTTTAGAAGTAATAAAAACTTTAAGCTGATTTGATATGTACAAAAATTAAGAAGTTATGGGGTTTTTTCGGTTTTCACAAAATCCCTCCCTATTTCCATCCCCTTGGTCCGCATTTGCCCAGTAACGAACTTAACCGAGATTTTATGTCCCTTGATTTTATGTATCAGTTTGGAAGAGATTTGTGTAGAATTTCGGAAGTTATCGTGTCCAGAAGAAAGTGATAACACAATTGTTTCGGGAAATTCCGTTCAAAATGCCCACTTTGACATAATTTTTTGAAATATATTCTGCTTCTATCAAAAAATCGATCATTGCGGTACATTATATAGTTTCTGAATAAGTGAATCTACCAATTAAATGCGTTTGAGAGGAAAAATGAATTTAAAAATGAGTCAGAAAATAAGCAGTTTGGATTTGAGTGCATCCTTAATTCAATGATTTTTCCAACACAATCCGCATCGGGAAATTCGGTTCAAAATGCCCACTTTAACAGCATTTTTTAAAAATATATTCTGCCTCTATCAAGAAATTGACCATTACGGTACATTATATAATTTCTGAATAAGAAAACGTACCAATTGGAAGCCTCTGAGAGCAAAAATGAATTGTAAAATGAGTCAGAAAATAAGCAGTTTGGATTTGAATACACCCTTACTTAGATGATTTTTTTCTTCAACCGCTATGTATTTTTAATTTGTTTTTGCTGTAAGAATTGGTCCTATCCATAACTTGTCTATATAGATGTTTCAGACAATATTAAGAAGATATATGATAAATTCATGGGGATTTTATATCTTGTGAATTGACGGAGTTATGAAAATTTTTCTTCTTCAGACCCCTTTTTTGTTTTCGTTTTTATTTTTTTTTTTATTTTTTTTTTTGCGGTACGAATTGGTCCTATCAGAAACTTGTGAATATAAAAGTTGTAGATAATATTAAGGTGATGTATAATAAAATTAATTGGATTCGATATCTTGAGAATTGACGAAGTAAGGAATTTTTTCTCCCAAAAACCCTATTTTTTGTGCCCTTTGAGCCTATTTTTAATTTTATCAAAAATCTGTGATGCATGAATTTTTGGCGCTATTTTTAGAAGTAATAAAAACTTTAAACTGATTTGATATGTACAAAAATTAAAATGTTATGCGGTTTTTTCGGTTTTCACAAAACCCCTCCCTATTTCCATCCCCTTGGTCCGCTTTTGCCCATTAACGAACTTAACCGAGATTTTATGTCCCTTGATTTTATGTATCAGTTTGGAAGAGATTTGTGTAGAATTGCGGAAGTTATCGTGTCCAGAAGAAAGTGATAACACAATTGTTTCGGGAAATTCCGTTCAAAATGCCCACTTTGACATACTTTTTTGAAATATATTCTGCCTCTATCAAACAATCGATCATTGCGGTACATTATATAGTTTCTGAATAAGTGAATCTACCAATTAAATGCGTTTGAGAGGAAAAATGAATTTAAAAATGAGTCAGAAAATAAGCAGTTTGGATTTGAGTGCATCTCTTAATTCCGTGATTTTTCCAACACAATCCGCATCGGGAAATTCGGTTCAAAATGCCCACTTTAAGAGCATTTTTAAAAAATATATTCTGCCTCTATCAAGAAATTGACCATTACGGTACATTATATAATTTCTGAATAAGAAAACGTACCAATTGGAAGACTCTGAGAGCAAAAATGAATTGTAAAATGAGTCGGAAAATAAGCAGTTTGGATTTGAATACACCCTTACTTAGATGATTTTTTTCTTCAACCGCTATGTATTTTTAATTTGTTTTTGCTGTAAGAATTGGTCCTATCCATAACTTGTCTATATAGATGTTGTAGACAATATTAAGAAGATATATGATAAATTCATGGGGATTTTATATCTTTTGAATTGACAGAGTTAAGGATTTTTTACTTCTTCAAACCCCCTTTTTGTTTCCGTTTTTAATTTTTTTGCGGTACGAATTGGTCCTATCAAAAACTTGTGAATGTAAAAGTTGTAGATAATATTAAGGAGATTTAAAATAAAATTAATTGAAATTGATATCTTTATAATTGACGAAGTTATGAATTTTTTTCTCCCGAAAACCCTATTTTTGCGCCCCTTGAGCCCATTTTTAACTTTATCAAAAATCTGTGATACATAAAATTTTGGCCCTATTTTTAGAAGTAATAAAAACTTTAAACTGATTTGATATGTACAAATATGAAGAAGTTATGGGGGGTTTTCGGTTTTCACAAAACCCCTCCCTATTTCCATCCCCTTTTTCCGATTTTGCCCATTAACGAACTTAACCGAGATTTTATGCCTGTTACTGATCGTAATTAAAATCTCCCGTACGAGGGCGCTGTGTCAGCGCCGTAATTTTATTTATTATTCCAATCGTCTGCGTGTTGACGATAGATTGTAATTTAGTTACTAGTGAGTGGAAACACTGAATTTTTTGTTGTTGTTGTTATTGAGATAATGGAATGTTTGATTTGGAAACGGCCAGAGAGACTGTTTCACTCTTAACAATTATTGTTTTAAAATAAAGAAATATACAGTTCACTGCGAAGAGTTCCTTAAAAATGGTGTCATTGAGTAACTTTTGTTTTATTCTTAACAAAAATTGGTCCTTCGAGGCCAAAGTAAACGGATTTATCGTTTGCTTTTAGAGTCAAGAATCAGCGACGAGACTTGGTTTCTTCGAATAAGGTAGGACTTTTTCCTTAACATGGCTACTGAATTAAAAAATATTTTGACAAAAAAAAGAGTTTTAAAATGTAAAATTACTAAATTTGTGAGTGAAATTAAATTAAGTGACTCTGATGAATGTTCTTTAGAACTTGTAAATACGAAATGTGATCAATTCAATACAGAATTGAAAGAAATGTTTGATAAAATTTATTCATTGTGCGATGAGGAGGAAATTGATAAATATATCGATGAACAATCATCGATTGAAAAAGAGTTAGATGAAACTTGGTTGAAAATTAAAAGAGCGAAACAAAAACAAATAAATGTTCTTAATGAATCAAAGCCGAAACAAGAGAATAGTGTAACGGAAGTTCGACTTCCCACGATTAATCTACCTTCTTTTAGTGGAAACGTACAGGATTGGATATATTTTAGTGATCTTTTTAAATCTAGCGTTCACAATAATAGCGCACTTTCGGGTGCTCAAAAGTTATCATATTTGAAATCTTCGCTTCATTCTGAAGCTGCAAAAGTTGTACAAAGTATAACGATTTCAGATGATAATTACCAAACAGCGTGGTCCTTATTAGAGGAAAGATATTCCAATAAAAGACAACAAGTGTTTGCTCACATTAAAAAATTAATGTCCATTAATTCAATACAAAGTGAAACACCTAGTGCTATTCTTAATTTAGCAGATACCGCCAGTGAATGTATCAGATCTCTAGAAATTCTCGATCAAAAAATTGAAGGGTTTGCGGATACAATAATAACTTATATATTGTGGCAGAAATTAGGTGGGTCCACAAAATTATGGTTTGAACGTGAACAAAAAAAAGACGAGCTACCAAAATTAAAAGAATTAATCGAGTTTTTAAAAAGACAAGCGAGAACACTGCAAGTTTCCAAACCTCTTATAAATAATGTAACTCCTAAACGCAATGCTCAACAACGAATCACTAGTATGGTATCTACATCTAATGGTAAAAACTCAAAAACATTTAAATGTGTTAAGTGTCAGAGTAATGAATTCCACGGTTTGCACAAATGTCCAGAATTCTTAAATCTTTCAGTAGCTTCTAGATATGAATTCGTAAAGAAAAATAATATTTGTTTTAACTGTTTAAAATTCCACTCGGTTAGAAATTGTAAATCTACTTATTCTTGTCGGAAATGTATGAAAAAACATTCGAGTTTACTGCATTTCGAGAATGAAAATGAAAAGCAAATTCAAAACAGCGATAGAAAAAATGAATTTATTTCAAAACCCGAGGTCAGTGATTGCAATACCCAAAACCAGAATCAAATCGTAGCGCATTCAAATCTAGACCCGAATGCTGCAACATTTCACATTTCTAACGAAAGAGCATTTTCAGGTACATCTGTTTGTGAGATGAATTATTTAAGTTCTGGCATCTTATCAACTGTCATTGTTTATATTAAAAATAAATTTGGTGAATTTAAGCCGTTAAGAGGTTTGATTGATGCTGGATCAATGAGTAATTTCATTACGATTCAGTGTGCTGATTATTTAGGAATTAAGAAAGAAAAAATAAAAGTTGCGGTTTCAGGATTAAATGGCATCTCCGTGAATATTAACTCCAAGGTAAAAGCATTAATTTCGAACAATTCAAATTTTAAGGCGGAAATAGAACTTCTTTGTGTACCAAAAATATCGGATACTATTCCAGTAAATCGGATTAACGTTCCAACAGAACAATACCTTAATAACATTAAATTAGCGGATCCAGAATTTTACAAACCTGGAAAAATTCATGTTCTTTTGGGAGCTCAAATATTTTATGATCTTTTAGAAGTCGGTCGAATTGAAGTCCCCAATTCTAATTTAAAATTCCAAAACTCGGTGTTTGGATTCATTGCCTGTGGAAGCGTATTAAATCCTGACAATCAAATCACGCAAAATACTCATTGTGGGCTTGTTTGTAACTATGAAGATTTGACAAAAGAAGTTCAAAAATTCTTTCAGTTAGAAACATTAGGGATAAAAGACGATCCCACATGTACTGACGAAGATAGAGCATTAGAAATATTCAAAAAATCTGTATCTTATAAAAATAAACGTTACGAAGTTACCTTACCATGGAAAAAAGATTGGCGAGAAATGAACGACAATCTCAAAATAGCCAATAATAGACTAAACTGTCTTAAAGTGAAAATGAAGCGAAAATTAGAGCTTCGTGCTCAATATTGTGAGACTTTGAAAGATTATGAAAATAAAGGAATCATAGAAAAAATAACGGAAACGCACAAGCCAGTGGAGAAACCACTTTTTTATCTTCCACATCAACCTGTCTTTAGACAAAGCCTGACAACAAAAATGAGAGTAGTCTTCGATGCCAGCTCACACGATGTTGGCGAATTATCGTTAAATGATTGTCTTTGGCCAGGTCCAAATCTAAATCCAAACATATTCGATCTACTTATCAATTTTAGATTAAACAAAATAGCATTGATAGGTGATATAGAAAAAGCCTTTCTGCAGATATCCCTAGCGGAGAAAGACAGAGATGCAGTGAGGTTTTTATGGATTGGAGATAGAGGTATAGAAATATATCGCTTCAACCGAGTTCTTTTTGGTATGAATGCTTCCCCGTTTCTTCTTGCTGCTACTCTAAGAAAACATATCAAGAAATTTCAAGTTAGATATCCTACAACAACAAAGTTATTAGATAGGTGCCTCTACGTTGATGATTTCATCGCTGGTGCTGACAACTTGCAAGATGCGTTAGAAATCTCTCGAAATGCTGTTTATATTATGAGCGAGGCAAGTATGAAACTCAGAAAATGGTCAACTAATGATAACGATTTGATGGAGCAATGGAAACAAGAAGGGTTTGATACTCAGCCTCTACACAACCCAATTGAATTAGGATTTGACTCAACAAAGGTTCTAGGAATGTCTTGGCATACGAGTGAAGATTGCTTTATCGTAGATGTAAAAGGCTTATTAGAAATGTTATCAAAAAATGAAAACACCAAGCGCTTCATCCTGCGTGCTATTGGAAAAATATTCGACCCTCTTGGCTTGCTCACTCCTTATACTATTCGCATGAAATGCCTATTTCAAGATCTGTGGTTGAGGAAAATTGCTTGGGATGAAGATCTACCAATAGATGTTAAAGAAAAGTGGCTTCAATGGTGTTCTGAGATCCCACGCCTCTCCGACCTAAAAATTCCAAGAATTGTGCTAAATTCAACGAAAGAAGAAAATTCAGATGTGGTAGAGATTCACTGTTTTTGCGATGCTAGTAAGAAAGCCTTCGGCACTGTCATATACCTCAGAATTGTAAAAGAAAATGCTATTGAAGTTAACCTTGTGACTTCAAAAAGTAGAGTTACACCTCTTAAAAAAATCACTTTACCAAGATTAGAGCTATTGGGAGCTTTACTTGCTGCCCGACTAGGTAATGCAGTCAAGAAAATAGTAGATCATAAGAAGCCATCAGATGTGTTCTTCTGGACAGACTCGAAAATCACTTTGTACTGGATTAGAGGTTCTAGTAAAAGATGGAAATCATTCATAGCGAATCGTGTCAACGAGATTCAATCTTTGACTGACTCCAATTCGTGGTTTCATTGTCCGGGAAAGTCTAATCCAGCCGACCTCCTTACCAGAGGCGTCAGTGTTGATATGCTCTTAGAAAAGGATTTGTGGTTTAAAGGTCCCCCCTTTTTGAGAGAAACTGTTCTCCCAACTAATGACTGCAACATCCAAAATTCGCCAGATGACTATTCTGATGAACTAAAGAAAACAGTTAAATGTGAAAATGATAACTCTTTAGTTACTCTAGCTATTTATGATCAAAATTATTTATTAGATTATATTATTAGTGTTAGTAATGATTATATAACTATCATTCGTATTTTATGTTATGTGCTTAGATTTATTCATAACCTTCGAAATGTTAATAGAGTGAAAGATCATCTTACTTCTAAAGAATTGAATGCTGCAGAATTATCACTGATAAAGATGGTTCAACAAAGTGAGTATCAGGAAGAAATAATATGTCTTCAGAAAGGTAATTCGGTACCAAATAAAAGTAAACTAAATTCTTTAAATTGTTTCTTAGATGAAAGTAATATTTTAAGAGTTGGAGGTAGATTGGGTAACTCATATTTGACAACAAATGAAAAACATCCTATGGTTCTGCCAAGTAAGCATCCCCTTACTTTAATTATTGTAAGATATTTTCATTTAAAGTATTTACATGTAGGATCACAAACATTGTTGTACCATATTCGTCGTAAATTTTGGATAACTAATGGTAGAAACATCTGTCGCAAAATAACATATGAATGTGTCACTTGTTTTAAAAACAAGCCTGTATTAGCGAGTCAAGTTATGGGTGACTTGCCCAAAGAGCGTGTTACACCTTCATTTCCATTTTCCATTATTGGAACTGATTATTGCAGCCCTTTTTACATTAAATTCAAAAATCAAAGGAAAGGTACATATAATAAAGTGTATGTATGTATATTCGTTTGTCTCTGCACCAAAGCTATTCATCTAGATTTCGTTTCAGATCTCACTTCTGCAGCCTTCATTGCTTGTTTTAAGCGCTTTGTTAGCAGAAGGGGAAAGTGTTCAAAAATATTTTCTGACAATGCAAAAAACTTTGTAGGGGCAAACTTAGAATTGAAAAGGCTTCACAATTTGGTTAGACACCCAGATGAAGCATTAGCTGATTATTTTGCAAGGGAAAATATCGAATGGAATTTTATTCCTCCGAAAGCGCCGAACTTCGGTGGTCTTTGGGAGGCAGGGGCTAAATCATTCAAATTCCATCTAAAACGTGTAATTGGTAACGCGCACCTCACTTTAGAGGAATTTCTGACAGTAATTCTAGAAATTGAAAGTGTTTTGAACTCAAGACCTCTGTCCCCATTGTCATCAGATTTCGACGATTTCGAGACTCTGTCACCGGGTCATTTTCTTATAGGTAGGCCCTTAACGTCTATTATTGAACCCCAGCTCACTGAAATTTCGGAAAACAAACTTAGCAACTGGCAAAAAATAACAAAATATAGCCAGCAAATATGGAAATTATGGAAGCGGGACTATCTGAACACCTTGCAGCAACGTAATAAATGGCAAATAAATAAAAACAATATAAATGTTGGTTCTCTCGTATTGATCAAAGATGAAAATATGCTCAGCACAAAATGGGCAACAGGTAGGATTTCCGAGATATTTCTCGGTAAGGACAAAAAAGTTCGAGTAGTGAACATTCGTCTGCCTAACGGTACAATAATAAAGAGAGATGTGAGAAGTATTTGTCCTCTTCCAACTAATGGAAACTAATTTCTTTAATGTATATTTGGTATATTTTGAATATATTTTGTTGTTTAATTTCTATAGTATGTTTTATTGTATTCAAATGTAAAGTAATTTAGCCATTTTTCCTTTGTTATTAATTATATCTTTGCATTGTTATATGTAGTATTATGTAATTTTATATTATATATTAGAGTAGTTTTGAAACCTGCAGGTTTCAACGGTCGGGAGTATGTTACTGATCGTAATTAAAATCTCCCGTACGAGGGCGCTGTGTCAGCGCCGTAATTTTATTTATTATTCCAATCGTCTGCGTGTTGACGATAGATTGTAATTTAGTTACTAGTGAGTGGAAACACTGAATTTTTTGTTGTTGTTGTTATTGAGATAATGGAATGTTTGATTTGGAAACGGCCAGAGAGACTGTTTCACTCTTAACAATTATTGTTTTAAAATAAAGAAATATACAGTTCACTGCGAAGAGTTCCTTAAAAATGGTGTCATTGAGTAACTTTTGTTTTATTCTTAACAATGCCCATTGATTTTATGTATCAGTTTGGAAGAGATTGGTGCAGAATTACAAACGTTATCGTGTCCAGAAGAAAGTGATATATATAGATAGACAGATAGATAGATAGATAGATAGATAGATAGATAAAGTTTTTTACTGAGGGTGGTTTTGGGTTCTAGGGGTCATGATCGGTGTAGATCTGCAAAAAATTTTCAGAAATTCCAACATAGGAACGATCCCAATAGGTAGTATTTCATACGAAATCTACCTAAAATAGTAGTTTGTAGCAAGAGCACTGACGCTACTTGTAATACTACTTTTAACTATACTTTTAAAAAAAAGTGCCATTCTACAAATCAGTGATCGTAACTTGTTTCTCTGCAATATGTATTCTGCGTAACAATTTACTAATTTCAGTTGCAAATCTCAGTTGCAGCATTTAGCAACACATAACGTAAAGACATGGATTTTTCCACTAACACTTGCTGTTAAAAATCTAGTACTGATCTACCATTAAAAGACATTTTTTTATTGGCATCTACTTGTTCGTTATTAGGTATTCATGTTTGAATGCCGGTTTTCATTGTTTGGAACTACTTTATTTTTAGATTTATTCATTGTTTGCATCTATCGTTGTTTTCCTGTAATTTTCTAGATTAGACAACTCGATATAATTAACTCAACAAAACTCGATACAATTAATATATTAAGAGCGTGCTGGAGATGTAAGTAAACAAATTTATTGATAATTACATCATGAGTCAACTGTAATTTTATACACTCAATTATTTTTGACTCAATCAAACTGATTGGTAAAGATATCATAGGAACAGAATTTTTCCAACTGAATGAAAATCAAGAACGAAAAATCATGCGTAAAGCGTAGATTATGAAACGCTTTCCAACACATTCAAAATACCATATACAACAAAACTTCACAGTTTTCTAAGGTGAAAGATGACGTCTCAATGAGCAATTTGGAAAACGCATAATACATTTGAAAACCCGATTTCTGCTGTTACCATGAATAGTCGTTAAAATATACGATTTTTTTGCAGCCCTGTATATGATCTACAGATAGGTATGCATACTACATAGTATGCTAAAAGTTAGTTCATTTAAACGCACAGCACAGTTGAAAATTTCCACTCAGCAATTTCCGCCAATAAACAGATATCGTTAAGAACATTTGTGCGACCCTGTATATGATCTATAGAATTTATACACACCAAGTAATATGCAAAAAATAGTTTAATTTAAAAACGCATACTACAACTGAAAACTCTCTTCCAGCAATCATTGTTCGTAGCCTTCAATAGTTCAATTACTGCTCATTTTCTGCTATAGCCAAATTTTTTGTGTGTCCCTGTAAATAAACGATAGTTCTATGCACACTCTATACTATAGTAAGAATCTTGTAGCACACCTCAGTGATGTATATCAATTTCAATGTGTTTAAAATACTGTAATATCATTAAAGTACTCAGCAAACGATTTTTCCCCATAGACCGTAATGCAACGGAATTCTTTTGAGTGGGACTGTAAATGAATCGAAAATGCTATGCACTTCATTTTCAATACCGAACATGCCATAGTAAACTCTAATAACATATATCTATTTCATGGTAATCGGACTATATTTACGCGAGTCAGAGTACGGACAAACCGACAGACAAACCGAATTCATAAAGACTTTTCAACTATGTTGGAAAGTGCTAAAAAGCGGCCTCGTAATTTTGTTCCCTCAGTTGGAAAAAATCAGTTTGCATGGTAATTTTAAGTTCCAATGCTGTAAAAATAGTATTATTGAAAGAATAGTAAAGAAAATATATGCAGTGCATGGTTGTGTATAAATGTTATATACCGTCAACCGAGACACCTTTGCCACACGTGACAACTTTGCCACTTTTTGAAAAATATGTTGCTTGACGCTCTGGGAAGTTCCAGATCCAATTAAAATAGGCGCTAGTTTTTTTCATTCCACAAAGAAGACATTTTATAACACTATTCCCGCTCGTTTTATGTCTTATCAGTTGGTTTATATGGCCATTACCAGTAAAAATATTTTGTAACTGCGAAACAGGCAATTTTGGACACCTAAAAAGTGTTGAATTTCACCTTTTTAATCCGAACGTAAGTAAAAACTGCCTATTTTGTCTGAAAGAGTATACAATAAGCTTTCATAATTGCTTTTGGAACTTGATCTAATGTCATTTTTATGGTTGATAATATTAGTTGACAAAGTTGCACCTCGAATCTTGGAAAGAGTGGGACAACTTTGCCAACCTAGAATTTTGTCATTTCCCTAGATTCTTTCATGCTTTTTCTTCAAATCTGAAGTTCTGCAATTATTATGACTCATCTGAATCAGAATCCGAGGAAGGTGTAAGTACCAGAGGAAGAAGCAGAACACGAACCACCTGACAAACCCAGTGAAGAGTTAGTGCAGGACATTGTTCCTCAAGGTGATGATCAATCATCAATGACTGAAGACATCTAGTTAGCCCAAGATGGTAGGAATTTCATACAACTGAAGGTTGGGATGTTTGTGATCCTTAACTTCGTTTTCTTGGCGAAAACAAAATGTGAAACATCGTGCTCCAAAAATCGTCCACTATTATGGGCCTGGAGAGTTTGAGGTATCATAACTTAGAACGAAAGACAATGGGTGAAGTTTCCATTTTCCTAGTATTCCGGATGAAGCGCCTGTCAACGTAGTCAATTTGTGTACATTGCTGAACCTCCTTACATAGAAAATAGAGGAAAAATCACATTTTCTGTCAAGAATGTTTGATTTTTGTTTTCTAATTGTTATTCTATTTCTTTTCTTTTCTATTGAAATGCAATGTCAGGATTTAAATATATTATTTGAATTATAAAATTCGATGTTCCTGTGTTGTTTTTTGTTGTTGTTGTTGTTGTTGCTGCTTTTCATTGATTTTTAGACAGTTCGCAAACTTGCCCCGTTTCCTAACTGCATAAAACTACATAAAAGATGCCGTGATCGCAAATCGTTCTAAATACTTTTATGTTAGCCCTTCACAAATCTCTCCAATAACATTTTTTAACTCGCCATTAGCGTTTTATTTTTCGCGTGGTAAATTCAGAATTGTCGACTTAAAAATACTACGACTTTACACCAGCTGCCAGTAAATTATGAATTCATTGCATCGATCTGCAGCCTTCCATTATTTTGACAAGAAGTTTATTTGAATATTACATATGTGTGTGTGTGTGTATTTCAGTCTTCTCAATTTTTAATATTCCTCTTTATTTCAGATTTTAACAGTGGCTGTACTCTCTATTCTCATAACGGCTCCCTTAGGTGCCACGGCCATAGCTCTACTGGCACCCAGGTTACTTAGCAACACGAATAGTTCTCTTTCAGACAAGGCTGCTGGCAGCAAATCTAACATATTGGACAGTACAAGTACCATACTGACTATCTATAGGACAAAAAGTCAAGACATAAAACTGCCTAGCATAAGTTCAGAGATTAGTGATTTCACATCGAAACTCTAGTCTTTTTTTAGCATTCTGAATTGTACATTTTGCTCATATAATAATTCGTCATTCCTTGTAAAATAAATATTTTTTTTTTGTTTTTATTATTTAATTATACTTTACTATTCTCAAAAGAACAAAACTGGTTATACAAAGTTTTTAGTTTGTTTTTACAAAGTTTTAACTTGTCCCTTGAGTATTTTCGTTTCTTCTTTCTCTCTTAAGCTGGTCCAAGGAACAAAAGTCTCGAAAAAGAAGTATACTTTTTTTGTCTTAAGCAATACTCTAGAGCAGTGGTTCCCAACGTGGGGCGTACTCCCCACAGGGGGGCAATATGACTTTTCAGGGGGGTATTTTCAGATTTCTAATTAACAAATTTTTTGTATTTTGTTTTTCTTATTGAACGTAGTGTCGCAGCCTATAAGTAGAAATAATAGATGAAAAAAAAATAACTGAATAAAAATTAAATTCCAAAACGTTTCCATTTAAAAATTAAAAACACACTGACACCGGAATAATTATGTGATTTTTCTTAAATATATTTTGACATCTATTATATATTGGAAAATCCTTTAAATTTTTCTGGTTTTAGTATACTTTTAGTAAAACATACCTCTTTTTTTTACTATTTATTAAAAAAAAAAAGAAAAAAAACCTTGTACATCTATTCATAGTGCATTATGCCCCATGAAGGAACTTTTACACATGAAATTTTGTTGGGTATTTTTGAAATTGACTATTTGGACATGTTTAATCTAAAAAATGTTTTGAATTATCTGAACGAGGTACTACTTTTGTGAAATTAATAAATAACAATGGATAAAAGTAAACTTCTTATGGCTCTTCTGCAGACCACATACACAATATATGAACATACTTCAGGACATATGCATTTTAAAATTTTAAATCGGAGAAAACATGTTGGCCAAATAATAATAATGGGAAAAAGAAAGCTCGCTGTCAAAGAAGTATGTTATGAGGGGAAAGAATAATAGTTACTTAAAATGGATAAAAACGTGAATCCGGATATGTTACTTGTGAATTATGTTATCCACACAGTCTTGGTGATAAAAAAAATATCATTTGCTCTTAATGAAGTACTAAAATCCACTATAAAATGTATCAGTTCTATCAGATATAATACAAAATGTGAGAGAGATTTCAATAATTTCATTCATTTTTCGAAGATAAAAATGTAGGCTATTTATCACTTTTAAATTTGAGGTAAGTTGTCAAAAAGAAAAAAAAAACTTTTCTGGATGTAAATGCAGAGATCCATGGCATCATTGCATTCATAAGAATTATGTTAAAAGCATACTTGTAATAAAAAAATATGATTTTGATAAATTAAAGAATGTGAAATCACTTATCAGAATTAAATGCTATTTTCGGATCCTTTTGGGAAAATAGAAGTTTATTTTTTATGTAATAAGATTTTATGATATACAATGGAAGGGGGGGGGGGGGTTGACATCGTGAAATTAAAGATGCTTAGGTGGGGCGCGGCCAAAAAAAGGTTGGGAACCACTGTTTTAGAGTTTTTAGAGTAAAATGTCTGATGCAAACCGCACGTAAATACAAGAATTACCGGGTGTCCCAAAAAGGACTGACTGATTTTAAAATTCAATAACTTAAAAACGGTGACAGATATTAAAAAAATTCTTGCAGGAGGGTTATGCATAAAGTCAAAAGTTTTTTTACAGTGATTTTCGATTTTAGTTCGAATTACAAACAATAGATGGCGCTGCGATCAATAGAGGCTCAATTCAGGCTCGATTTTTGGTACTTCGTGGCCCGGATAATACATTTCCATCTCATTTTTCTGCATGGAACAACAGAAAGGACCAAAAATCGAGCCTGTATTTAGCGACTATTGCTTACAGCGCCATCTATTGTTTGTAATTCGAACTAAAATCGAAAATCACTGTAAAAAAACTTTTGACTTTATGCATAACCCTCCTGCAAGAATTTTTTTAATATCTGTCACCGTTTGGAAGTTATTGAATTTTAAAATCAGTCAGTCCTTTTTGGGACATCCGGTAGATTAAAAGAACGGGGGTCAACTGAAATTTTTGAAATACGGCTAAATGGTATAAGTCAAACTTACCAAATCTTAAGGGTGTTCAAAATAATTCCTCCAAGATCAATGCACTTTTGTAGGTGAATTTTTTCAAAGATTAAATGCCTCAAGCCATGCATTTCTTGGAATAGACGAAAAATATGCTTTTATAGCCTCATCAATCTCATCGTTGAAATGAAAACGAAGATATAGTATTTTTTTTTATTATTATTAAAAAATAGCCAAAAGCCATACATAGCAAGAGATAAAGAGAATATAAATGTTTTTCTATCCCTTTTATGTTTTTTGTTCAAGAAATTCGGCTGTAATCGTTGCTGAATGAGAAGATTCATTGTTATGGTGAAGCATGAGTACTCTAACACTCATTTCTAGAAGAATTTCTGGAAGTCACTTAGTTGTGTACCAGTTAGCTATAACTGTATTTTGTCCCTCTAGCCTTATGATTTTAAACAGTCCTGTGCTTCTGAAGAACACGGCATACATTACATTTTCATTGTTTGTTGCACCATTGTTGGTTGGTCATATTCAAAGACCCATACTTTACTTTCTTGATGTTTCGAAACGTTCAAAAAATGTATGTACGTCTCAACACCAGTTATGATTTTAGAAAGGCATGTCAAACACGTGGCCCGCCGACAATTTCTTCGTGGCCCGCTAAGCTTTTGTCATTTTATCTGTGATTAATTCAGTTGTTCGAACGTGTATGCTGAAAAAATGATCGGAGACGTATGAGTAACATTTCTGCCAGTTAGGAGGCCCTTAATATAATTCAGAATGTTACCACTATTCTTGAATAGTAGTTTGTCTTATTTATTTCGTCCTTAAATAAGGGGCTGTACATATATAACGTTGTCAACCTTTTAGTAATTTTGGACCCCTTCCCCCCCTTACGATATCATACGTTATCATCCCTCGAACCCCCCCCCCCCCCCCGTAATGATATCTTTATCAATGTCTAAAGATTCTTTGATTTTTAGAATTTATTTATTTTGTTTGGACTGACATATAAAACTTGTTACATTTATTTTTCGCATACTTTATTGATTCAAATAAAGAGAAGTCAATAAAATATCACTTTATATATATGAAATAACTTTAAATCAAATAACACTTTAGAAATAGTTGCTATTTAAAAATATTTTATAATAGCTTTTTGTTACATAACGCTATAATAACAGTAATAATGTCTTCTTGCACTTGTCCCGCACGGGGAGGGGGGGGGGAAGAACTTCTTATCAACAGGACAGGTTTAGAACAATATTTCTCTTTGTCTTTTATTTACTTTATCATTTCAAATATATTTCACATATGGTTTTTCGAACACAGATTATATGCATGCACATATGAAAAAGAATAGGAATGTCAAATGTTGGGGTATTCCATATTTTGGAATTAAATAATTTTATAATCATTTAATGACTTTAATAGTAACTTTGTATTTTCATAAAAATAGACATCAGACTAAAAAAAAGCTGACGTACTATTTTGATGTAAAGTTCAAGTTACAAATAAAAAGAGAAAATTTTGGTTGTATCAAACATAGGCGTAACCAGCCTTTTGAACGGGTGGGTGCCCAGACTTTTTAACCTAGACATGTTTGATACAAACAATATCTTATGTAGTAAAACCTGCTAAAACGGAACCCCATAAAACAGGTCGAATTTCCGTTTTAGACAGGTTTTCATCTTAGAAGGTATAGTTGTATGGTATTTCTTTTAAAAAGGGCTCAAACGCGATTTTTGTTTGCGTGAAGAGGTGTGAGAAGGGTTTCAAAACATTAAAACTAAATCTAAAACCTTGCAGCAGTGACATAAGACAGTGACTAAGCGTGGTCACAAGTGTAAAACCTTTTGGCACCCTAACTTCTTATAAAGATTTAAAAAGGCCTTTAATCATACTGTAAACTTCTACAGGCACAGGGGAACACTGCATGAGATCTAAAATTATCTCAGCTAAAGTCTTGTAGATGAAATTTTGCCGGATGATAAATCTCAGATAATACATGCGGTACATACGGTAATTCATGATTTTACCACAGAATGTGTCGAATATATTAGATAAACTGAACTCATGCATATCGAAGACAATTTCTGGAATTTTTCAATGAATTTTTTATGCGAATTCTTTCGTATTTTGCGGCAATTTTTTCAAATTAGTAAAAAAGAATCCGATTTCAATATTTTATCCAGTAAACTTTGTCTTCTTTTCAATAAAGCGTTTTCGAGATTCGGGATTCTTACAGCGATTTTTCAATTTTTAACAATTTTTTGACCCGTTGAGGACCATGGGAACATATATGCACCCTCAAAAAGTGCTTAAAACGCTTGAGTTTGATACAAGTAAAAAATAAAAGTAAAATTGATTTTACTTAGTTACGAGATTTTCGTGATTTATAAAAATAAGTGAAATAATTGACAAAAAGTGGTGCCAAACGAATAAAATTCGAAGAAGATGCCGGTCCTGAACGGTTAACGTTATTTTTAGAGGGTTTTTTTCGCATTTCGCGGTGATTTTTTTTTTCGACATTCCCAAAAGGAATCCGGTTTAAATCTTTTACCCAATTAGTTAATTTCCTTCCCTGTGGTTTTTTAATATCTTCCGAATTTTTAATGCGATTTTTTGACTTTTTTTGAAATAGAAAAAACTCTCCGGTAATTTTTGCAATTGCTGTGATTAAATTCGAATTGGAATAATGTCAAATCAGTTCTTATAAGAAAGGTGAAAATTTAATTTGGCTCGAAATAAAAAACGCAATAATTCAAGATTCGCTTGTTACGAGACAGAAAAGGTCGTAGCTTGCTCGGGAGTGCATTGCCGAAGGTAGTCCCCCCCCCCCCCCAATCCTTTATTTGTTTAATGTTCTCTTAAAAAAAAACAACCAACGAAACTCTTCTAGTAATGAAGTTTTCTTTGAGGAACAGGGTTTGAAATAACGTGCGGGGTCGCGGTATTTGTGCACAGAAAAGGAAAGTTCCGCATAATAAAAAATGCTGTGCAGTATTTCCCCTCTCCAAATTCGTTCACAGACCTGTGATTCTTCAGTGAGTATTTTCTTCAGTGAGTCCGCGATTTTTATCTCTTTTATGGAATTTCTCAAAATCAATTAGTGAATCGGTCTCGGAAGAATTTGAGAATTTCTTCAAACGATCGTGGAAAAATATCGGGAATTTCGATAAAAGAGTGCAGAAAATTCGCCAATTTCGTCAAAAGATTGCGCAACAAAATTACGAATTTCGATAAACGATTGACGCAAAAATTTTTGCAAATTTCGTCAAAATGTCCGGAAAAGAATTGAGAATTTTGTTAATTGGTACGGAAAGATATCGAGAATTTTCCCGATCGGTCGCGCAAAACTATCCCGAATTTCGACAAATGTAATTTCCCTGTAAAAAAATCAGTTTCGTCAGTCGGTCACAACAGAAAATAAATTTCGTCAAACGATCGCGGTAAAAACGAGAATTTCATCAAAGGATCGGAGAAAGAAAGCGCGAATTTCTTCAAAAGACTGCGGAAAGAAAAAGCGAATTTCATCAAAAGATCGTGGAAAGAAAACGCGAATTTCATCGAAGGATTGTGCTAAAGAAATACCAATTTCGTCAAAATCTCGCGTTGAAAAATGCGAATTTCGCCAGAGGATCGCGCTAAAAAACACGAATTTTGTCAAAGGTTAGTGGTGAAAAATGCGGATTTCGACAAAAAATCGCGTAGAAAGACGTGAATTTCATCAAACGATTTTGGGAAAAAATTGTAAATATCATGAAATGATCGCAGAATAAAATCGCGAATTTTGTCAAAATTTACTGCACTAGGCTAAAAGATTGAATCTGGGTTCCTTTTCCGACTTTCAAACAAACGCCGTAAAACGAGAAGAAACTCTAACAAATAACAAAAATCATGCGCTAAGCATAGATTATGAAACACTTTCCAACACTTCCTGAATGCTTTAACAAAACTTCGTTATTTAGGGAAATAAGGTATATAAGTGAACTAAGTAACCATTTTAGAAAACACATAAAGCATTTGAAAAACTGATTTCAGCAGTTACCGTCCATAGCAAATATGTATTCCAATTCTTTTGAACAGCCCTATATTTGATCTGTAGGTTGATATATATACTATATAATGGAGAAATTTAGTTTAGCAAGAAAACACATAACAGGTTGAAATTTCTCTTTCAGCAATTTATATTAATAGATTTAAACATACTTGTATACTTTTGTAAAACTCTGAAGTTAACCTAATACCTTTATTACACGTCACTATTTAGCTAAAGTTTAATTCAAAGTAAAACACTCTTAAAACTACCGGAATCACATTTCCAGAAATTATCATTTATAGACGGCCATGTATCCAATTCTTTGCGTGACCCTGTATGTCATTTTATATATGTTTTACAAACATTTCTTAGTAAACCAAATGCGGTTCAGCGTAAAAATGCCTAACTCATTTAAAAATCACCTTTAAGCAATTTGCAATCATACCCAGTAACCATTACGAATTCTTTTGAGTAGCCCTGTATATCAATTACAGCATTTATACACACCGTATACAATGCATAAATATAGTGAAACATAAAAGCACATAACATAATTAAAAATGCATTTCCAGCAATCATCGCTACTTTACAGTACTTCGGTTACAATATAGTATCTGAAATCTTTTGTGTGTCCCTGTAAATGCTCTGCATTTCGTATTATCCATGATATAAGTTATAGTAAACTTTAGCGACGTATATCTATTTCATTATACATGTAATAGTTTAACATAATTAAAATACGCCGGAAAAAATTCCCTCCTCTTTTATATCATTATGTAAAGGAATTCTTTTGTGCGGCCCTGTAAATGAATAATAACTATTTTTTGGGCCGCATATTGTACAGAAAATGCATATTTTAGTCAACTTGATAAATGCATATCAATTTTATTATGTATGAGAGCATGTACCATCATTAAAAATCATTTTAAACGATTTTTTCCCATAGGCCGTAATGTAACGAAAACTTTTGACTTTCCCTGTAAATGAACTAAACATGCTACAAACTTCATTTGCAATAGAGTTCGTGCTATGGTAGAGGTCACTAACATCCAAAAATTTCAGAACGATCCGAGTATATTTACGGGAGTTAAAGCGCGTACAGACGGCCAGACGGACAGACAAACCGAAGTCAAAAACACTTTTCAACTTTGTTGGAAAGTGTTAAAAATCGTATTTTATGTGAAAAAATGGCCGCGAAACACGCAATTCAACCAACCAACCAACCTCCAGATTAATTTGAATTTTCTGATTAATTTGAACTTTTATTTTTCATTTTCAAAGGAGGCAGAATCTGCGTACCCCCCCCCCCCCCCCTATCCCCCGCCGGCTAATCTCATTTTGGAATTATCGTTCACATCTACATTCCCTTTCAAGATTTTTGTGCTTATTTCTAAACTTTAAACTACGAAAGCTAAGAGACAAATAGTTTCTATCCTCGTCAAGAACTTGCGTTAATTTCTCATGAAATTGCAGGAACATGCAATAGAAAGAACGGAGTTGAAAAAAATCTCCAACAAACAAAGACGTCAAAGTGGGATTATAAAGCCACCTTTTTGAATTACTATGTCTAATACAGATTCTTGTAAATATTCTAGTTTTAAAAAAGATAAACAACCTAATTTTCTTAAAATAAAAAAAAGAACATGGGTTTCTTTTTTTTATCACACTTCAAAACTTAGGCTGTTAGTTTTCTGAACTAAACTAATTTGCTAAACTAATTGAACTCTGCTTTCACTTCTTCTTCTTTTTTTCTTTTGTAGGCTTCGATTTTTTTTTATGATTGTGCTTGAGTCTGCGCAAGCGGGGGGGGGGGGGGGTGCCCGGGCACCCAGGGCACCCCCCCCCCCCTGGTTACGCCTATGATCAAAAATGATATCGATATCAAACGACAACCCCCCTCCCCCTAGAGATATCTTACGGTATCATGTGCCAGACCTCCCTCCCCCCTAAAATGATAACGTTATATATGCACAGCCCCTAAGTGGAATATTTCCCTTCGGAATCTTGTAGCAGTCAGAATTAAAGAAGAAATAATAAATTTTAAAAACCTTTTCATCTAGCAAAACTGATGTATAGAGACAGACATAGTTGAGTTTTAAATTTTAGCTTGATTTTGTGTATACAAAGATAACCAATCGGAATATAGCAGAGAGCAGGATCTTGAGTGTAAAAATTTTAAGATTCATAAAACGTTTACAGTATTTTACTTATAATATTTATGAATCAATATTCATATGTCGAAATTAATACTTTATTTTACTACTCTCTTCGATTTTGCTCATGCTGTTTTAGTAAATAAAAGAAAATCTTTTAAAATTAATGAAATTCGGCGCTAATTAAGAACATTTAGAACTTTTAAACAAATCAAAGTATTTTCTCATTTAAGTACTTCTTAAATGAGTTGCTGTGGAATTGACACAAATTATCACTTTTGTGCTTGACACAAAAAACCCGAATAGGTCATCCATGTTTTTCACTTGGGTTTTAGTTGAACATGAATCATGGATTTAAGTTCTTTAATTATTTTCATTACTTAGTTTACTAAATGTATAATGCTTAATGAATCCTGTTTGATCCTTCTTTTCTGTTTTATTGATCTGTACAAGTCTTGTTCGCATACCCGCATAAATCCCAGGATTTATTTAAAAAAAATCTTAAATCTTATCAGTATTAATAAATATGATTAGCTGAAGATGAACATCTCAGCTTTTTTCGAAAGGTGATTTACAATTCCATTATATTAAAAGGAAAACGGAAGTTTTATGTTTGTTTTAATTTGGAAAGAATGTAAAATAAAAAAGTTCTTCAGGGCAATGTATAAAGAAAATTTATAATTATGGATGTTAAAATTGTTGCTCCCAGATTATTACTGCAGTTAATCAAAATTGAATGCGATTTTATATTAAAGTAAAAAAATATGGGTAAGGGGTTTCTAAAATTCTGTAACTATTTATCAATCGACAGATTTTATTTACGTATAGTGGGTAATTAGGGATATTTTAGCTATGTTTGGAAGTGCACTTTTGCACGACATAATTGCGTCGCTGTCAACATTTCGTTATTTTTCAAGATAAATAAATATAATTTGAACTAGAAAATGTATTTAATAAATGAAATCAAAGAAGTAGCGCATATATACAAAACGCAATTATAAAATAAATTTTCTGATTCAAAAAACATATATTTAAAAATTTTTACTTGAAAAAAATCCGGAAGATTGACAGATATGTTTTTCCCAGATAAAGATTAACAGACCACCGTGTACAATCGATTTTTAAAACAAATATAGCTTAGAAAATTCAATTAAATATTTTAGATTTTGTTGATGAAAAGTAATGTCGAGGTTTTTTTTTATGATAAAATAAACAACTTTGGAACTTTATGTGAATATTTCTTTAACATGGCTGTGTTTTATACGTGCACATTTTATTCTGTGCGATGGTAATAATATTATCAACTTATGGCTCGTGGCTTTGTATGTAATGCTTAATTGTCCCGCGGTGGTAAACGAGTTTGACATGCCTGTTTTAGAAATAATGCGGTGTCCGCCATCATTAGGTAATTTTAGGGTTTCTTTGCTGATTCTGACCTGCTGCACATTTTGGTGTTCTGTTAAATTATGGAGGGCCCAACGACAAACAATTCTTTTCATATGCACTTCTCCATGAATAATTTTCGTCTATAGCTGTGGATCCAGTGTTAAGTTTCTTCTGTCCCATTTAGTAAGTACAGCAATTATCATCGATTAACATTTTTAGTATGGTCGATAGATTTTTGGAACTACATTTAACAAAGATCTTGCTGTGCATTCTTCATCCTGGAAAGAATTTCAATCTCTTCTAAATTCTGTAAAACATCTGAATACAGTGGCACGAAATGGAGCTTCATCTCCATACAGTACAGGTAAAATAGACCAAAAATTGAGTAAAATACGATAACTGATGGCCATTCACCAAAATTTGGGAAGAACTTCGTTTTGGTGCTAGAAATGAAGATCCGAGGAGTCCCAAAAAAATAAAGTTGTTTTACATTTTTTTTTTTTTTTGGGGGGGGGGGGGGTGAGGAAAAAGGGCTGCATTTTAACCCGGGAGGGGGTCAACTTTTTTATGTACATCAAGTGGTGTATCTGTTATTATGTATTTTTTTAATTCTGAATCGAATGACACCATCTGAAATTCGATGCAATCATTCGTTATAAAGTTACGGATGGTTTTAGGAGTACAAAGTCATGAATGGTCTTATGAATACACAGTCATGAATGGTTTTATGAATATAAAATTATTAATGCATGTATTTTGACAACTTCGATGACTTTGAAGAAGACTCAGGTGATGCTGATTTTGATTATTGCTATTTTGAGAACATTTAATAAGCTTGAGATTATTTGATATGATATAAAGAACATGTTTTGAACATAAAATAAGTATGACAAAACATTGCTCAATAATAAAGTATAATTTTCGACTTTGTATTCATAAAACCTACATAACTTTGTAAGGAATGATGATCGTATCGATTTCTGTGGAGTGACGACAAAATTTTATATTTGCTTTATTAAAGCAGATATAAAATACATGTACAGTAAAACCCCGGTTATCCGAAAAGCATGGGACCAAAGCATTTTCGGTTAACCGGGGTTCCATAGGAATTTTCCAATAACTGAGAGGCTTATGGTGAAAACTTGTTTGTTGAAAAGCTGTGATCGATATGTTGAAGTACAAGAAGATGCAACAGCATCAGATGTGTTGTTATTTAAAAGGTGTCGTGATAAATCAGAATTGAAACGATGCAAAGTTGAAAAACAAAAGAAAATCCCAACATATTTTGTAAAAGAAAAATAAAGTGCCTTACGTGTCTATCTAATAAAGTGCCCGAAATTACGCAATGGGCAAAATAAGTAAGTTGACTCTGTTTATTATATTCATAAAGAACATGCTTTTTTAACACTATTTCTACCAGTGTCCAATAACACCTTTCAAAGTTTTGATTTTTACTTATTTTCCTTTTAATTTTTAAAGATAATAAGTATTAAAACAACTGTTCAATGTATTAAAAATGATTAGGAATTGTTTTGATCTAAAACTTATAAATAAAATAGTAATCATAAACGAAAATACGTTAAAAGGTGTAATTTTACATCGGTAAAAATAGTGCTGACAAAATTTTTCACGCTTAAAAAGGACTTTGAGGAATTTTGAGGTCTTTCGGTTAAGCCGATTTTCGGATAACCGGGGCTCTACTGTATTATATTTTTAAACTTGTAACATCTATATTATTATTATCTTTGTCTCCTTTTAAGTAAAACAGTGAGCTTTTTAAAATTCATATGGTGTATTTTGTGATTGAATCAAGCTGGAATATTGCATTTCGTCTTATGATTTTATTTATGAATAGTTTGCGTTTCCAAATCCCACAGTTTTGTTTGTGTAATCGCATAATATTTTTAAGAAGATGAAGAAACTATGAAAGAGTGAAATGATGAATGTTGTATAAAAATTACTCAAGAAAATCATAACAATTATTTATTAAAATAATTTATGTTTACAAAACTCTGTTTCTTTAGCATCTAACAAACTTGCAATGATCAGCAGCTTTGGATTTCTATGAGGAAAAAAAAATATTTTTTAAAGGAATTGAACGAAAAGAGAAATTTCATGCTAAAAGCACAGATGATACTGATTTTATATACGGTACTTGTACCAAACAAGGCCACGTTGTAACAATAAAATGTGTTATATCAGCATTAACATCTTAAATGCTGCTGGGTGTAATATTTATACACATTTTTAAAAGATTAAATCATGCACACTCTTGTCTTGTTGAATTGTAACAAAGGGAATTCAAAACAAAAGACACGTTATTAAGCGTATGTGTTCTAAATAAGACCATAATTTGCTAAGTATACATGGTTTAACTTTAATTAACAGATATTTTACAGGTATTACACCAAAATAGAACAAAATAAATAGCGTGTTTTTAAATTGTACGTTTTAAATGTTGAAAATAAAATATGTAGGTATAAAAAAGTTAAAATAAATTCATATTATTTTATGAAAAAATCGCATAAAGTTATACACATTTGGAGCAGAAAAAGATAACAGTGTCCAATCAAGTTCATCCTAAACATTCTTCAGGAACATACTTCTTACACTTTGAACAAAGATGCATATATAAGACACGATCCTTTTGGCAAATAAAGCAATATCTTTTTAGGAGACTTCACTTTTTCATATATTTCACTTTCAAACACTAACAGTATTTAAAATGAAGAATATTTCAAAATGCATTTTAAAGATCGTTAAATTATCTCGTGCATCAAGCAAAAAATGGTAATATTCAATCAATAATTTACGCAGATTTCGTATGAAAGTTTAGTTACTGTTTTTAACTTCGACGTGTCAAAAAATTTTGTGGTCCGAAAATAACGATGAAGCCGGTATCGGTTGTGGTTGAAACTATCCGCACGGGTCAAGGACACATAAACCACCAGGGATATACTGCTATATGTCGTCCCGCGACCATTCGCTAGACGACATAATATGGTGGCCTTATTAAAAGCAGAGCCTTATTTGGTACAAATACCTTACTTCTGTGATATTGACCTTTGTAACCATATAAGACACATATTAAAATCCCAAGTTTAAAAATGCTGCTAATTTATAGTTAATAACAATAAAGAGATAATTTTATTTTTTGGAAAACTAGGGCGCTCTGCCCCCACCTAGGTACGGTCGCTAACCCCCATTGAGACACCGTAAACTCTAAAAATACGTGATACTGACAGTGCAAAATACAGGGTTGCCAACTTAACAATAATTTCCAAAGCACGGTAATATCTTCTGTAGCAAAGAAGCAAATTTTCAAGCAGAAAAATTATTTGGAAAATACTGTTTTATATCTTGGTTTTATTCATTTTTATATTTGCAATTCCTAGTTTAAAACCTAGTTGTTTATTTAATCTTAGTCGAATTGGTACTATGATTCGGAAATTATTCTTAAGTTGGGAACTCTGCAAAAAATATGCATGCTAATGTATAAAACTCTTATAAAAAAAATCAAATTCGATTATAAAAAAAACCCAAAGGCAACAATGACACTACTAGTACGAATTTTTACAAATAATGGAGAAAGGTTTCATAAAAAGCATTCACTTACTTATTTTATTTTTTGATCATTCAAAACCACATCACAGATATTTTCAACTGAACAATATAAAATAGAGGCCCCTTCATCATAACTATAAATAAAAAAATTTCAAGGAGTAACTCAGATAATTTGAACTAAAAACAAATACAAGCTATTTTGCAAAGTTTTTTCCCAGGAATTTAGAACAGCAATCATAATAACTGTTAATCTTATCCAACAAGTTCATAAAGTTTTACGTATTTCAAAAGGAATATTTTTAAATGCAATGCAAAGAATAAAAAATAGGGCCTGTATATTGCAGTGTTGCCAAGATTTCTTGATTGGAACCACTTTTTTGAAATGGTAAAATTCCCCTTGTTTTCGCCTTAATTAATATGTTATTAAATAAGGCGAATTTTACTATTTCAAAAAAGTGGTGCCAATAAATCTGAATTTTAAAAAAGTAGCCCACTGGTGTATTGGGCAGGTTACGTTCGTTCAAAGATTTGTTTGCTCTTTTTGAATTGTTTGAGGCAATCCTTTTCAAAATTTCTTTTTTTAGTTTTCATATAGTCCAGCAACGTATTTTTGCGTTTTAAGCTAATGTTATTATTTCTAACATTAGAAGATAAATAATATAAATAGCAAAAAAAAAAAAAAAAAAAAAAAAAAAATTAAATAAAGAAAGGGGGGAGGGGGGGTAAAATAAAGGGCTTACAAGATACAGAAGAGAAATATCAGATTAGTCTAAAAAAGAAAGAAAGAAAGAAAACCCTCATCTGTTAATAAGGCTAAAGAAGATGAAAATGCCCTTAATAATTATTAAATGACGTTTCAATTTCATTTTTCTTTTTATTAAAAATGGACTTAATTTAGACTTAAATTTTTCATCAAGTCAGGCAATTATTATTTTTTAAAACATGAAAATTCACCAAGGTATTTATTATTGAAACAAAAACATACATATTTTGTAGCAGAAATTCTGAAAATGCCAAGCCTCATAAAGATAGACTGAAAATTTATAGAAAGCTAACTTAACGAAGTAAGAACAATCTTACCTCGTTAGTTAGTTTCTCTATAAATTTTCAGTAAGAATAATCTTACCTCTGAATGATCTTGAACCTCCAAATGAACGTTTTCTGGAGATTCTTCAGGGTCTTCCAAATCATGAGTCAAGAAAACTGGACCTAAAAGCGCAATGAAAATTGCTCCAACAGGTGCAGTCATTATAATGGAAAGGACAGCTATTGCAAGGACCTTTAAAAAAATTAACATTATTGGCAAAATGTGCTAAAATAATACACTTATTTTGCATATCTAACAGATAAGCAAAATGGTTCACATTTTTTAAAAGTCTTCTTATACTGATTTTTTTTTTTTTTTTTTTTTTAGACTTCGAAAAAAGGAGGAGGTTATCTGTTCGACGCGAATGCATTTCTGTTTTTTATGTATGTTCAACAATTACTCCGAAACTACAAAACCGATTCATGTGATTTTTTTTTTTTTTTCATTGAAAGAGGATACTCTCGAATTCGCCCCGTTTAAATTTCATCAAAATTGGTTCAGTACTTATTTTAAAAAATTCAACAAAAACCAATAAAATCAACATTTTCTCTCATCTTGTTGTACGTTAGCTGCTTGCGAATTGCAAGGTTACCTGGATGTGAAGCTGCACGAGCAACAGATGTACAGTCGTGGAAAAAAAAAGTAAACACCCCCTACTAACTCCTCAACAAATCATTGTAGAAGAAAGTTACTGGTACCGAACGATTGGAAATAAAGTCTACTGTTAAATGATGCATATAAAATTTTCTTAGGGGTCATCTACATATTAAAACGAATCCAAACTTCATTTTTTTCAATGGCAATACCCAATTTTAACGAGATATTTCAAATCTTCGGTTCAAACTATGCCTAGACACCAAATTTCAAGTCATTTCAATGATAAGTTTTTGAATTATAAACATTCAAAATTTAGTGCTTCTAATATTAAATTACATTTTCATATTTTTATTTATATCTCCCGAAATTATGCTCCTAATGTGCTATTTTTTTTTTTTTTTTGTAGTAATAATACTAATATACCCAAACATTAATAAGCTGAATTTGCAATTTTTATAATTTTATGATATGAATTATGAATTATTAAATTAATATTCGAAAAAATTATGAATTGCAACCGACAATTTTTTTGATGGATTTAGATTTATTAAGTCCTGCTTTATGGAAATTCAAAAATTTCACATTTTTCTTCCAAGTAGTTTTCAAATTATGCTTAAAAAACTGCAAAATGATGGTTTAAGGGGCCGTCTATGATGGAAGTGAGTAGACAGTTTGAAATTTATTCTGCTGTACTGTAATCTAACACGCTTCATTGACTCCTTGAGTGGCGCTTAAGGTGCCTTGATCAAGGAAGGGGCTCTCTCGGTTTACTATCCAGTACGGAACTTCAATTTGGATACAGCCCTTAAAATACGCTCGTTTTAAAATAATTAATTTCTCGGAAACTTGTGATACGAATTGCATAAAAATTCGTTTTTAGGCTAATTGAAGGATGTAGAGTTCATTTATGCTGTCAGAATTGGGTACCGCTATTGAGGAAAACAAAGTTATGGTTCGTTTTAATTGGTAGATGGCCCCCTAACAAATTTTATATACATCATTTAAAAGTAGACTTTATTTCCAATCGTTCGGTACCAGTAACTTTCTTCTACAATAATTTGTTGAGGAGTTAGTAGGGGGTGTTTACTTTTTTTTTCCACGACTGTACAACAGACCTACGAAAACTTGTTTTTTTTTTTTTTTTTTTTTTTTTTTTTTTTTTTTTTTATGTACGTTCACCAAATACTCCTAAACTACGTGGCCGATTCATGTGATTTTTTTTAAATTATTATTATTGAAACAGGATACCCTCAGATTGGTCTCATTAAAATTTCATCACAATTGCTTCAGTACTTTTTAGAAATTAAAAAAAAAATTAAAAAATAAGCATCTTTAAAATACAGTCGAGTCTCTCTATAACGAAACTCCATACATCAAATTTCTCTATATAACGAATTTTTAGTAGGAACAGTCCCTTTACCCATGATCTCATTAAAAATAGTCTCCATATAGCGAAATATCTATCTCCATATAACGAATTTTTTCATGAAATGTTCTTTATTTATTGTTTTAAAAAAGCTTCCAAATCACATGGAATCAATTTTCCATCACTGATTAGTGATTTATCGTTCAGCGCTGAGTTTTTTATCTTACTTTTCTACCTTGAATCTCCTTGTTTTTTATGCCCAACGAATTCAACTCACCCCCCCCCCCCTCCCACACACCTTCCAACATACTTCTTAAAACAGTGTCAATTGGATTGTTACACATATAAGAGTGGGATCAGAGAGGTAATTGAAGTTTAAAGTGGATGAGAATTCAAATGGAGGAAAATGTTCCCGATACAATTTTTCATTCCTTGCTAAAGTGTGAACATTTTTTCGAGAATGTAACAATTTTGAAATTAAAACAGCGAAAAATTACAGATTTCTTCGTCTAAAATTAATGTAAGTTTTCTTGATGTGATTTTTATTATGCTTTCAAATAAATGTCTGCTCTCTTTTTTGAAACTGTTTAAATAATTCAGAAATACAATATTAGGTTAATATTTATAGTTAAACATTTCAAATTCTTAATTAAACACCTCAAAATTAATTTTTGTTCAAAATTTACACATTAAATAGAAATTTTTACTCATTCTCTATATAACGAATTTTTTACTGGAACAATGGATTTCGTTATAAGGAGACTCGACTGTATTTCATTTTCAGCGATTTTTAGCACGTGACATAGCGCTGTCTGTTTGATGAGAAAGTCACTATTTTCCTCCTTCCTTATACTTTTTTTTCTTTTTGCTAAAATTTTTATAATTGTTGTTGTTGTTGGAGGGGAGGGGTGTCAAGTATGTTTAAAATATCATGGATTTTAAATTCTGTCTAAATAAAATTCCATTTTTTGTTGTTGTTGTTGTTTGTTCCAAATTTTATATATATATATATATATATATATATATATATATATATATATATATATATTATGTACGTTCGCCGATCACAATATATATGTATATCAAATATATCTGCCATAACTGAAAATTTTGCATTAATTATTCAGATACAAACTTGTAAAATTTAAGGACCCTTATTATTTTTTCCTCATAAAGTAGAATCAAACTTACTTGTTTCGCGTAATCTTCCATTTCGGGACCTTTATCATTTGTTAAGACATAATCTAGCGCCTGTGGTCCTACAGCTGCCTAAAAGTAAACAAGTAAATAAGTAAGCCAAAATAATGGATCTTGAATTTACATTTTCTTAACGATGATCATATTTGACATATCATTCACTCAAAAAATTTACAAAATAAAATCAAACAAAAAACAAAGAATTATTAGATAGTTTTAAAAATCCTCTTAATTAAATGTCCATACTATAGTAACGTTTAGCTATTCTGAAATAGCATTATTATAAACTGAAAACTTCATCGAACAAAGCTTAAACTAAACTAAAAAAATTATAGATTACGATTCACTTTTCTAAGTTTTATAACATAACAGTTTATTATTATTACATAACAATTTCAAATGAATAACTCATTTATAGAGAAAAAGAAATACGGTGAAATACGTTTAACACGAAAACACTTAACATGAAAAATCCGTTAACACGTAAGGATATAGCGATCCGGACAGTATGCTATGCAATTTAATACATTTTGTTTCTTTTAACACGAAACAAAAATCGTTTAACATGAAAAAATTTCGCTTTCGATCTAGTAAGTTTGAGTTGAAGTTGGTAAATTTTGTGTTAAAACCACTGAATTTTGAGTGGAAATCAGTGAATTTCGTTTTTTTTTTTTTTTTTATTATTCATTAGCTTATGTTTTATGAGCACAATGGCTGAGAAATCGGTGCGAAAACAAACTGCTATTTCGCTTCAAATTAAGATGTAGTTGATGAAAAAGAAGGACGAAAACAGAAATCTGCAAAGAGTTTGACATTGCCAATTCTACTTTATTAACAATAATAAAAACAGGGATCCCTTTACTTTAATGTTTGAGCGCAGTATGTTTAAGCCAGAGAGAAAACGTATGAGAACCGCTAAGCACGAAGATTTAGAGACAGCTTTGCTGTTTTGATTCAAACAAGCAAGATCTTAGAATAAAGACACTTCAAAAAAAGATATCTGATTTTTTCCCAAAAAAACAATATTTTTTTTTACTTGCTTGCTATCCTAATGGATGCAACCTACAAGCAGTTTAACAGGAAATCGAAATAAAATTTGACGACGTCGAAAATATTTGTGAGTTTTGTTCTCTTTTTTTACGAATCTTTTAACGCGAAATTCTTTTAAAACGAAAAAAAAATCGCCCCCACAATTTCGTGTTAAACGTATTTCACTGTACTGAATTTAAAAGACTATAATACAAATTTTAAGAAAAAATTTAATATTGAAAATACTGTTCAAAAAACAGTTTTTTATAAGATTTTTGGTTTAAAATTAAGATGTGTGGTTTTATCCGATTGTGCGATACGATACTCGTATACTACTAAATATAACATAAGCATATAATCAACATTTTTTGAAACATCTATAATAATAACTAGTAGGATGTGCCAATCCCAAAACTTTCTTCTTTCTCATATATGTTAATATTTCAAAAAGTTGTTAGACACGTTAATACTTCAGTGTTATTACCAGTGTTGGGCACGCTCACAAAAAAAACGAACTAATTCAAATTCAAACTCAATTTTTGAAAAATGATTCAAGTTCACGTTCAAAATTTTTCAAACGAACTCAGTCAACTCAAACTCATTTATGAAAGTAAGCGAAGTTCACTAAAAACTCTATTTTTTTTTTTTGTTGTTGTTGTTGTTAAGTTTCTTTTTCACAAGGTCTGTCGTCTCTTGCAAATGTATTAGTACTTATTTTCAAACGCATTATTATATCCATTTTGCACCGGTCAAGAAATTTTTACCTTTAAGACAGGATTTCGTCATACACAGATTCTTATAACAGGTTTTACAGTGCTGTACCCCCTCCCCCTAGAAACGTATATGTACTATTCTTTAAAGAGAAATTTAATAGGAATTTTTGCTCCAGGAAGCTGTTCCTTAAACAGATTTTTGCACGAGTCGAACAGGAACGGGTGAATGATTTTCATTCAAGCAGGTTTGTTTCTGGGCCAGAAAATTTCGGTCGCTGAAGACTTCTAGGAAGAATAAAGCACAGGCCCTGAAATAAGTCCGGTTCGGCCCGGCCCAAGCCTCCAGAGAAAGCAAGACACGGGCACGATCGAGAGAAACTGATGATAAGACTCGACCCCTCCCGAGTCCGTGTAGGCCTCTAAATGGCATTTGAATGGGAAAAACGTGTTCTTAACGGCTGGAGAATTTTTAAATAAAAAAAAAATTGAGTTTCAATTGTAAATTACGTTCAAATTCATGGATTTTATGAACTTTCGTTCAGCTCACGTTCGTTTATCAAAAAGCGAGTGAAGTCCAACTCAAAGTTCACAGGAAGTGAGCTAATCTCTTGAGTTTTTGCTCAATGAGAGCGCTCATGCCCAACACTGGTTATTACTTCCATATTACACCTACTTTGATTTTCATGTTGAATTTCTGCTTCATTTTGATAAACCTTATGATCAAGTTAGACTCGATCATAATATTAATAAAATCAATATTTTTCGTTATTCTGTTGTACGCCAGCTACTCGAGTATCTCCGGGTTAGCTAGATGCGAATTGCCCGCAGCTGCATGAACAGACGATGTCAACAGAACTACGAAAAATCACTATTGCAGTGCCCTCTTTCGGAGGAAAATCTAAGTTTTCAACTGGTATCTGAAGCCCATAGTCAAATACATATATATATATGAGGTTTGGTTCAATTCTATGCATAACTTCGTGCACTTTTTGATGATACAATAATGAAAATAGGATAAAAATCGCTACTGCAACGCTCCCTTGCGGCGGAATATCCCTAAATTCAACTGGGGCCTGCTAGCCATAGCCAAAAACATATATATAAAATTTGATTTAATTCTATGCATAACTTCATACACCTTTCGATGATACAAAAAACACACGGACGAACAGACAGACATTTTGTAAACACATGTTTTTCGGGATCTCTGACTCCTAAAATTTGTAAATCCGTCGAAAACCGGAAGTCGAAAAAAAATTCGATTGCAATACTTTCTTCTTTAAAAAGAAGAAAGTAAAAATAGATGTTTGTATGTTTGTGTGCTGTTTTCTAAACAGACTTCTGCACACAAAGCTGCAAAATATGGCATAAAGGAACCCGTATGTCTAAAATTATGCACATCAAGAGACAATTTTCGGATTTCTCATTATCAAAAAGCACAAAAAACTTAATAAGTTTTTTGTGAGATTTTTAACGGGGTTTTTTTCACGTTTCACGGTAATTTTTCAACATTACTTAAAGGAATCCAGTTTCAATTTTTTTAAAAAAAATAAGTTAAAACTAATGTGAATGAATAAGAACAAAAAAAACAATTAGGTTCTATTAGATCTCCCAGCCGGGACGACATTTTCACCGTAGATCATCGAGGATCGAATAGACTAAGTGGTCTGATTGGACAGTCTACTAACAAACAATATCGAACTCTGTTTTAAGGCTGCCACCTTCAACCTAAAACTTTCTCAAATTTGTACGCAAACAATTGTTGTTGCGTAGGAGTTTTCAAGAACAACTCAAATCATGAGAAAAATTTATTGTCATTCAAATTAATAAATTTCATTTTTTATTCCTCATCAGTTGAGTTATAATCTGATTTACTCCCCTTCGAAATAAGCCTTAACCCGCTCGCTACCACGTTCCGAAGTTCGCAAAAGATTTACACAATCATTTAATAAATTTAAAAAGAATTTTGACAATTCAAATTAATTAATTAGATTTGAATTTATAGGGATTTTGTGCAATATTTAAAACCCAACTCAAATCTTTTTAAAATATTTTTTTAGTATTTTATAGAATTAGGGAATGTACAAATATTATGCTTTGACAATAGAAATATAGAAATATTTCCTAACTGAAACTTTCCTCCCCCCCCCCCCCCCCATCGTCAACGTCAAGAAATCTGAAAAGATGCAAATGAACAAGAAATCATCCTTTTAAAAACTTTTTTTTTTTTTTTTTTTTTTTTTTTTTGCAACCAATAATGTTTTTGGAACAAAATAAAGTATCTGCAACTCAATCTAAACTGTATTACTACTAATGGGTGTATTAAATTAATTATATAACAAGTTATTTTAATGATAATTTAAAGTACCGTTGGGGCATAAAGGGTTAACTTACATAGATATTTTGTTGTAAACGAATTTAAAGTTAAAAAGCATAAAATTAAAGATTTTGCGGAATTTGTATTTTTTGTACAGCACTAAAATTTGGTGATTGTATGAAGCTTTATATGTATATCGAACAGAACATGACACTTGTATTTCACAATAAAGGAAATTACCCGAGGAAGCTCAAACTCACTTGCACAGTAGCCTTTGGTAACCAAGCAAATGCAATAAAGATTCTCTCTTTCAAGTTGAAACCGCCTCCAAAGGTCACTGCTAATGCAGTAATAATTCGGAAAAGAAGACTGATGGACAACACAGCTATACTGCTTCCTAGGAAAAAGTCAAACAATCTAAACATTTTCTTTTATGAAATTATAATTAAAGCATACTGATAAAATTAAATCATATTTAAAATCAATAATTAAATCATATTTAAATTGATACATGTAAATTGCTATGAAAGATATAAAGTTATGGCACTTTGTAATCATTTTTCAGTTATATATTCTTTAAATTGCTTTTAGTATTTCTAGTTTTGAGAGAAAATTTTGAAAATATGATTCTAGTAGTAAAAAAGTACTCATCGAAAAAGTTTTTTTTTTCTTGTTTAAAAATTATTTTTTAATTAAATATTTTTGTAAATCCCGAAGACAAAGTAATATGCATTTTTTTCTGAACTCAAAAATTATATAAAGCTAGCAAAAAGAGTTGTTTTAAGAGATATACATTAATTTTTATATATAGCTAAAATTAATTTTTTATATACACGGCTAAAATTATTTTTTTTAATTTAAAAAACATTAAATTTCATTTATTTATTAGCGGTCTATGCCCCCTACGCCCTTCGAGCGCCAACCCGGGGACCTTTTTTTTTGCCTGTCTGTCCATATGTCAGTCGGTCTGCCTTTCTATCGCTCATTCATTCATTAGTTTTCATACATAAAGTCATTTTCATTCACATTCATTCATTTTCGTTCGTTCATTTTCATTCATTCATTCATTTTCGTTCATTTGTTCATTCATTTTCATTAATTCATTTCATTTTAGTCATTCATTCATTTTCGTACATTCGATCACTTTCATTCATTCGTTGTACATTGATTTTCATTCCTTAATTTTCATTCATTCATTCATTCATGCATTCTTACTTATTACTTCATTCATTCTCATCCATTCATTGATTTTCATTCATTCATGCATGCATTTTTACTTATTTCTTCATTCATTCTCATCCATTCATTTATTTCCATAGTTCCTTTGTCTCTCTAACAATCAAAATTATACTAGACAACGCGAATTTGAGGGCTTCATAAATTCGATTCATATATCCGAATTCATATATTTGTCGTTTCATAAAATCGTTACATAAATTCGGTTCATTGCTATTTTATTTATATACCATAGATTTATCTATTTATTTTTAGAATTTACATTTGAAAGGAAATATATAAATAAATTTGCATTTTAAAAAATTCAAAAAATATTTGTAAATAAAAAAATGCAGAAAATTTTACAAATCAAAAAATAAAATTTTACGACCCCGACCCCCTTTATAAATAGAATAGATTATATGTACACATTTCATCCGATCAAGTTCAATCACTCACAGTCAATGCTTCATCAAAAACATAACTACTCACCAATACTTTTCTCTAAGCTGGCAACTGTTACTTCACATCCAATGAGACTAAACAAAAATGGTTGCAACATCTTCCAGAGTAAAGAAATACTGTTCTCAATAATATTCTGAAAGAGATATCGCAAAATTTAAAAAGAAAACAAAAGATTCAAGTTTCATTTCATAATCATAGAATTATGAATAAGTCATAGTGTAAAAAAGCTCCTTGTTTATGATGTTTTTCTTCATATAAAAATTAATTACGATACAATGTACAGCTTTGTCATCAATATAATTAACACAATTACAGATAAACTTTACTAAATTTAACTTTATGGAGAAAAAAAATAATGTGGTTTTATGTGTAATATAAACTAAAAGTATTAGCTAGCAAGTGTACAGAATAAATCCTTAAAATATCAGCCTCAAATTTTAACACGTTAACAGCCACCGGTGACTGACACTGAACTTTCCGTTTAGAACGGGTCGTTCACCGTTGACTGACCGTCTAAAATATGATATAAAACAAAAAGTATACATATTGTTTTAAGTAATTACTGAAAATTTATTTAAAATTTACTTTCCTTTTATTTATTACAGGATTATACTTTCTTAAATATTACTTAAAAGATTGTAATTTTTTCAACTTCAGTGTCAGTCATCGTGGCCCTCAACGTGTTAAGCAAAATCTCAAACATTTATTTTTTATCCTTTTTTAAAGTAAAAACTGTTCTAAAATATAAAAATGTTAAAAAATATCCTAAAAATTCTAAAAACAAGAAACCTAAAAGGGCAAAAATGAAAACTATTTCAGAAAAATTCAGACATTATCAATATCTGAACGAATCAGTCTATCGATATCTAACTCTACTTAAATAAAAGAAAAATTCTATGGTGTTTTATATATATATGAGGACGTGAGTTTTAAAACTCGCTTTATCCAGAGAATCAAATTTTGAGAAATCGCGAAAAACCTCTGACTGCGTCCATTGGTTTTCATTGTAAACTAAGATTTTACAATGCCAGAAATACAGAATAAAACTAGTGTTTTTGCAGATTGTAGTGCTTTTTCGATGCAGGTTCACCAATGGAATAGATTTATACAAAAAAATCGATTTTTTAAATTTTGGATAAGGCGAGTTTTGAAACTCGCGTCCTCATATATAGAGGGTGTCCATAATTAAACGACCCTACTTTAAAGTTGTCTAAACACGAAACTATTGGTCAAAAAGTTGTGAAATTTTGTGTCGAACATAATGAAGGAATGGGAATTTGTTTGAGCGAAAAAAACTTTACTTCAAAATTTCGCCACCAGAGGGCGTTCTTTTAATAAATTACAGATTTAGCCACCACCCACTGAATACTAGGCCTAGGCTGTGTGAAAAAAATGGCGGCTGTCGTATGCGGATTTTTCTTTTCAGAGTTTGACGTCAAAGTAGGTATATAAAAGGAAAACACCAATAAGCGTGCAGAATTTTTTAACGCTGCTTCCCCTTCGTCCAATAAACAGTCATTTTCGGAGGCTATATACCTACAGAAGCGTGGCTTTTGCCATTCCTGGGTAAAGTCCATTCGAACACCAATATTTTTTTTAAGTTTTTACGCATTATTTTTTTTCAGAGGGCGGTCTGTATATTTGTCTTATTTAATCTGAGAAAAATAAAGCATAAAAACTATTAAAAATGTGTAATTTATTAAAAAAGCTCCCTGGTGGCAAAATTTTGAACTAAAATTTTTTTCGCTCAAACAAATTTCCATTCCTTCATTATGTCCGTCACAAAATTTCACAATTTTCTGACCAATAGTTTCGCCTGTAGACAACTTTAAAGTAGGGTCGTTTAATTATGGACACCCTGTATATATATACATATATTAATCTTCAACTCAATCAAGTGTTATTTAGAATTAAACCATAAAAAAGTTTTTGCATTACGAAAAAATAATGATTTATATCTTTAGAACTTGAAGATTTTGCATTATTGGGTATAACTATTAACTATTGTATTTAATGCTTATTATCTTGCTAACAGTGATTATATTGATTTTGTTATATTGCATTGTTATACTACTTTTTTCTCTTACTATTTTAACTATCCTTTATGATTATATTACTTTTTTTTTTTTTTTTTACATTATATATAAAGTCTGTTGCGACCCACCAAACGATATATAAATACACCAAAATAAACCACGATGTAACGAACCACAGCTTACGCATAATTACAGGGAACTGACACATTGTGAGACAGATATTTTAGCCCCCGGTGTGCTATTTCTTTCTCCAAGCTAATAAAATGTCGTCTCCAAAAAATAACGTTCCGTTGTATAAGCCAGTCGAAAAACAAAGCAGATGTATCATTGTACGGAATAATCTCTGCTGCAATTTTTTAATTTTCTAAGCATCTTACATTTTTAATTTTTATACCGTCATATTGGGAAAAAAGTACTTTTTAATGCAATTTGATAACTGCATCTCAATTTATTTTTGAGATATTAATTTTTTTTTGTAGTTTTTAGCGTCATTTGTTTAATTTTGGCAGCTGAAGTACTCCATTTCTGTAGAAGAAAGTAAAGAAATTAGTTGGAAAATAGCAATTATATCTTTTTGTTGCCATTTTCTCATAAAAACGAAAAAAAATGTAATTAAAATACGTGCTATTTTGAAAAAATACGAAGGATTTCTGATAAAACATGGAGCTATTATAAGCTAAATTTAATTATAAGTGTCTATATTAATATTACAAACAAATGAAGGCAAATCATTAGATATTAGAGATTAGAATCATAAATTAGCCATTTTTTGTCGAGTTTCTTGCTGATTTCATTTTGCTGGATTTGTGTATTATTCTGAGATAGTGACGTCCTATGCATACTTTATTGCAGATGTTGTTTATGACTGGATCGTAATTGAGGAATTCTTCAACGGATTCGGATGGCGTCGTTTTATATAAAATAAAATCGCGTGTTTTAAGTCTTAAAACGGAACTACAGTAGAGTCTTCATTATCCGAGTCCCGCTTCACCAAGTTTCCGCTCTAACCGAGTTATTTTCTTCTGATGGACTGATTGCTTCTATTATTATGAAACAGCCATTATAAATGAAGTGTTAGGTGAAGATGAAAGAGCAGTCGTAAAAAGTTAAAACTCAAAGGTACAAGGTTGCAAAGGTATAAGTTCGATTGAAAAAACTATTTAATACGTTGAGCAGAAAGAAGAGGCTACACCTTCAATTTTCATGACACTAATTGAAACGCATAACTGCCAATTTGTACAGTTTTGTTACTTCTAAAATTTAATACAAATTTATATACATATTTTTTTTTTTTCATCGGTGGCGACATTAAATTCTGAAAAAGCAGAATTCCTGTTCTAGTATATTCTTTTATTTTTTTCAATTCTTTATTAAAACACATTATGAAAACTCAAACATAATAACGACAAAAAATAAATAAACGTCACAGTTCCTAAAATCGGGATTAGTGCCGGAGCTATGGCTGCCAATTACTGTATGAGAAAACTTGCGATCCGCAATAACAAAGGGCTGAGTATGGTTGTTTTAAATTGTTTTTTACCAATCTTAATGTGTATTAGTGTGTTCTTGCCTCGCCGTTTTATTTTTTCCCCTCATTTTCATGCGCATCTGTAAATGGTAGTTTTCACAGCTGGTAAGTTTGGCGAATCTTAAAAGTATATTTTTCAACTCAATTGCCCTTGTAGAAGATTGTAAAAAGTAGAAAATACATTGTTTATAATTAAAACCAATATACGCAAATGATAGTTTGAGTTTACTATGATGTACAATAAAGCCTCCCTAAAGCGACCACGTTCCGTTCAAATAAAAATTGGTCGCTCCGAGAGGTAGTCTCTTAATAGAGGTCATGTTTATATCTAGATTTTAAGTGTTGAATAAAGGTAGCAATTAATGTTACTAAAATTTATTTTTCCCATTAGGACAAAATATGAAAATTTAAGTATCAAAACAAAAGTTAGTTACATAAGTTAATGACTGCAGAGTTTAAAAAAATGAATACATTGACGCTTGCTGTGATTTTACGGTTTTATCTTTTAAAACTTTTATTTCCAAGTCCTTTCGAAGTTCAGTAAATAAAAGCAATTTTTTTTGGAGAGAACAAATAATGACGATTTCATTACTTTATCTATTTCTTTGAGAGGTTCCTGACAGAATAGGACAGAGGAGTTTATTGACCGTCATCCTTAATTTGTCATCAGAGTTAAATTCATTGCCTGGGTTTAAACAAGTTACAGGAATAAATAAAAATTCTAAACCTAGTTTCGAAGTTTGATGAATAATGCGTTCTCCGGAATTATTATTCTAATAAAACCTTCTTCAAGCGAGCAGAAAAAACGGAATTTGTTTCATTTTCTTCAAAGAAATGGGTCGCTCATGGAGAGAGTTCAACTGGGGTGGTCTCTGAATGGAGGTAAAATTAGTATTTAGCCTATGGGTATAATTTCCGTTCCATGAAAAAATGGTCGTTTAGAGAGGTGGTCGCACAGAGAGGTTTCGCTGTATATTTTTCAACTCAATTGCCGTTGTAGAAGATTGTAAAAAGTAGACAAAATATTGTTTATAATTAAAACCATTATACGCAAACGATAGTTTGAGTTTACTATAGTGTAGTTTTAGATTTTCATGTTATCATAAACGTAACGTTACAGATTAATCTTTGGTAATTTGAAGTGTATCATGTTCAAATTTCATTTATTCTGTGAAATTTTCAGTGAATCAGCAGTTCGACGGTGATTTTTAAAACTTAAGAGCGGAAATTGTAGCGTACTAGATCGGTATCTGAATGGACGACAAACTTCAATATATGAAAAATAATGGAAGGGCAGAAAAAGCTCTGAATAAATACGTAAAAAAAAAAGTTTTAGGGTAGGTGGGGGCAACCACATGCACGGGGTGAAAACTGGCACCGGCTGATTTAATATGAAAACAACGTTTTTTGCAATGTTAAACAGTAGTCGACAGTTAGGCTTCAATCGTACCATTTATGTGCCGATAACATGCGGAGAAAGTTGCATTCTGCGCAGGGAAAATTAGATACATTTGAATTTTTCATTTTTGACGGAATAGTTTTTAAAATATTCACGTGATTGTTGAGTTGATAAAACTGCAAATATCTATAATTCCAAATATTCAGAGAAAAATGGAAACTCTTTAGCATTTAAATGCCGTGTAATTTACCTCCATTGCATTTCGTTTAACTTTCAGATGGCCGGTTAAACAAAAACGGGCTTTGCCCCATCACTACGGGTTTTTGCCCCAGTCGCAGCAGAGCAAAGTTTTTAAAAAATTGTGATTTCTTGCGAAATTATAATTTGACAGAATCTACATTGTTAAAAATTTTTACGGGCAGAGGCCGACAGCCGTGATTCCAGTCGTACCCGGTAAAAAAAAAAAAAAAAAAATAATAATAATAATAATCCATGCCCAACTTTTTTGTGTCAACGTGTAACAGTGCACCCTAGCGGAGGATAATGTATGGGATCGTACCGTATTTTTGCTAACAGATGGGCTAGAACTGCAAGAAGAATATGTGGATTGCCCTTAATTTTCTAAGTATCTAAAAATATCCCTGTAAAATTACGGACAGAGGCCGACAGCAGAGACATATCCTGTAAAAAAAAAAAAAAAAAAATCCATGCCCCTCATTTTGTGCAGTCCGTAATTTTACGGGACAAAGGTATAATGCACTTCAAAACACATTAACACTTTACTTACTGTTCCGTAGCACGTAGCACGTTAGATAGTCGTCACAGAATCGCTTTTTTTTGGCGGGTTAAAAAAGATGTTACGGTCGCGGTTAACTGACATTATTTTTCGAAACACGACCAAAATGAAGGGTTACAGCCAAGCGGAGGAAAATGTATGGGGTCATGCCGTATTTTTTTAGTGGATCAGACCGTTTTTCATGAAATAAGGCTGTTGCCCGTGAAAATTGAACAGCAAACGCTCATAAATTTACAGTTTTTTCTGATAGTGTAGGCTATTGGTGGTACTGAGTGAGGTTCTAATATAACATTTTATTCAGCCACTAAACAAATTTAAACCAATATGTTCATTAAAAATCAACATTTATGCAAAGTTAGTGTGTTTACCCCCCCCCCCCCCCCCCACACACACACACACACCTACTTTAATACTTAAAAATATATCACAGGTTTATTTTACTTTAAATATTTATCTAAAACTAATTTTGGCCACGGAGAAAGTAAGTTTTGCAATTCAGATAGCAAATTTTACATATAATTTTTTCAAACTTTTTTTGCATGATTTATATACGGGGCACACACTCACAATCTTTTGACTTTCAGGAATAAAAATCTGGTGAAAATAAAGTTGCTAAAATAACATTTTAATCTGAAAGACGAATGCCTTAATGATTCAAAATAAAGAAAAAGTGGTCAGCAGCGAAATTTGTTTTATTTAACTGAGGTTTAAGTTAAATTTGCGAGTTTAATTTTACTTACCATCTTACCACTAAAACTTTTTATTTTCTTCTAAATTTTTACTTATAATGAATTTGCATAGTACCCATACGACATTCAAATAAGAAATAATAACAATGTAGTATTTTTAGTTCAAAATTTTGGTGTAACATTGTCTTAAAGGGGTGTTAAAGAAGGGACGGTAAGGTAAAAAAAGGGACGGTAAGGGGAAAAAAGGGATGGCAAGGATGGGGCAGTAATGAAAATTACCAACTATGTTTAGGTAAATCATGTTAAGACTAAGTGATAGCCACAATGTTCATTGATTTCTAGAAACAGTTATTTACAGTGGATCAAATACAAAATAATAATAATATTAATAATAATTTACCTCGAAAAGTGCAGGAATAAACCTCGGGGACGTAAAGACTACCAATAAAGCCACGATGCTTGAAATTGATATTTAAATGCTGGTTTAAATTCTGTAGTAAATTTCCTGTCACAGAATTTTAGACATTCTTTCTCTAGCATACTACTGCATGAGAAAAAACTTGAAAAACTTTTTGTGGCTGCATCTGAAATGATTTTCTGTATAATTTTAGAAGAGGTATGGTAACGAATCTAAAACCCAGGGACAGAATTAAAAATATAATACTAACTAAACTAAACTCTGTGGCTATACAATCCAAGAAGGATCTGGGCCGACAGTGCCCATCTCTGTTTTCTTGACCCTGGGCCCCGAGATGCTATGCAGCATGCGTCCCGGCCAGGTGGTCAACCTAACGCGAGACCCTCGGTGTTTAGTTCCCAAGCAAGCTTGGTACTCATTTTATCGACCCTGAAGGGATGAAAGACTGAGTGAACCTTGCCCAGTCGGGAGTCGAACTCTCGACCTGCGGTGCGGCAGACAGGCGTGCTGACCACTACACCCATGGGCTTCAAAAATATAACAACAACCCTAAAAATGTATGCAGGTTAATTTTTTGCTACATATTTATATAAAACAATAGTCTCGGTTTCGGAAAAGAATTACATCGAATTACTTTTATTGAAACAATTTTATACAGACAGCTCCAAACTTAAAAATCAGCATCAAGGACACGGGGCGGTATAGGAGTTTCCTGGATATTTGGACCCCCAACATCGTCCAAAACTTATTTATCCCGTTAATATTGTTATGCAGTCATGTAACGGATGTTTCCAGTATATGAAAAAAAAACCACAAGAATATGTACTTAAATAATTATTATTCAGGGACTTAAAAGTCAAAAGATCGTGAGAATGCCCCATAACTAACAAAACAATTCCCATCAAAATTCGTACAGTAGAGCTTTTTTAAAGTTAAATTTCATTATCAGGTCCACCTAATTTTACGAAATTTAATCGTCTGCTGTTGCCAACATCAAAATGACATCAGCGTTACGCACGAACACGTTTGATCTTTATAATAAAGACTAGAAGATCCAGCTCGAGCTTACAAAGTTACAAAATATAGGAGGAATCCTTTTTTATTTTAACTAATAGATTTTGTTTTTTTGCATTTAATATATTTTTGTCATATTTTCCACTGACAATACCAAAAATTAATAATTTTATAAAGAAGGAGCTTGAAGCAATATAATAGAAGCGTAAAAAATACAACGTTAAAAGCACCAAAAAGGGAAAGAAAAAGAAAAAAAAAAACTTCGAACCTAACTTCCTTGAAGCATTTCATATTTATAAAAATTAAAAAAAAATATTGTTAATTGTGAATTCGCTATTCCTCCATTATCAGATTGTTGGAAATATTACATAAAAACTTCTGTCTCTTATTTTTTTTTTCTTTCCCTCACTACTTCGGTTCCATTTCCCATCTATTTTCCTATTGGTTGTTACCTGCAATCCTCTGTTTTCCTATTGGTCAATAAACCTTTAACTTGAATCGCCATCTCTCCTATATATGTGAGCAAATTTCCGCCATGCTTAGCACTGAGGAAGGTATGCTATATGCTACCGAAACCGGTATGCTTAAAATTTAAAATTTTTGGTGCTTTTAACGTTGTATTTTTTACGCTTCTAATACCAAAAATTATTTTTATATTAAAAATAGCAGTTTGAAATTTATAAAAGCGACACTTTCGTATTGGCCTAGAGCAAGAAGTTGGCAGCCGAAGAAATCGTCAAGGATCGCGATTTACAGCAGCCTGTTTCAGTATGATAATTTCAAAGGTTTAAGCGCGTAGTTCGATTACATTGATGCCTCAAATTTGTGTTTCATTTATATTTTAATTATTTATTTCTGAATTTTGATTTCGTTATGGAATGTAAGTAGGAAACAGATGCTAAACGATTTATATCAATTTAAGTGAAAACTGATTTGCCTTTCGTAATCATCTACACGCAATAGAGATATTTTTGAAAATTATTGTAAAAACCATAAAAAATGAGTAATTTTCGATTCAGTTTTCAAACAAATTTCGATATAGTGTTCGCACAAATTACATTTGAAAAGACATTTTTTCCCCTGATTGTAATAGTGCGATGTTTAGAAATTTAAAATATCGCAGTAAAAGCTAAATTTAATCATCTGCTGATGCTAACGACAAAATGACGTCAGTGTTACGCACGGACACGTTTGTCCTTTATAATATATAGGGTTATTACAAATGATGGACCCGATAAAAAAAATCATATTTTCGAAACTACTGCACATATTACGTACAATAAGTGATACATGAATTTAAAGAGAAATATACTAAGTTTTTTCAGTTACAAATGCTTGATGTGTGACTCTTTTTTGTTACACGGCATACGTCCAATCTGTAATCGAGTTCGTTCGAAACATTTTGTAGCATCACTCTGTCAATGGTTCTGAAAACTTCACAAATGCGTTCTTTAAGTTCTGAACCCTTTGTTTTCGGCATTGGTGGTACATAAACAATGTCTTTGACACTGTCAGAACTTAAAGAACGCATTTGTGCAGAATTCAGAACCATTGACAGAGTGATGCTATAAAATGTTTGGGACGAACTGGATTACAGATTGGACGTATGCCGTGTAAAAAGAGGGTCACACATCGAATATTTGTAACTGAAAAAAGCTTGGTATATTTCTCTTTAAAATTCATGTATCGCTTATTGTAATAGGTGCAGTAGTTTCGAAAATATAATTTTTTTAAAATCGGGTCCATCATTTGTAATAGCCCTGTATATAGTAGATCAGCTAAAACCTTTTCCCTGAATTACTCAACTGATAATGTAAGTCTCATAAAAGTCCGTTTCTCAGAACGTGAGTTATAAAAGTTCGAAATAAAATTTTCATTCATAATGGGATTGACCAAATTGTAGAACTTTCTTCCATAGCTATGTAACTAAGCAATGTGGAACGGTGTCTTATAAATTAAATATTCCACCAAAAATTACCTAACTGGTAACGGTAAGTTCTACAAATTCCGTTTCGCAGAACATGAGCTATAAACGTTCGCAATGAAATTTTCATTTTATATACAGCTCATATTCAAAATATTAGAATAATTACTTTTTTTCACAGATTGAAAATATCGTTTGGTAATTTAATGTCTTTTAATGCAAATATGCAAACGATATTTTTATTAAGAACTTAGTGTTGATTAAATTTTTTTATTATCTTAAAATTAATATCATTTTTGAAAAGAGTAATTGAAAAAAAAATATTTTGAAAAGTCAAAATATTAGCATATTTATTCAAGTGATTCAAAATATTAGAATATTTCACATTAATTCTCCTTTAATTATCACCAATTCATAACTGGTGGCATCATTCATTAAATTCAGACGATTTTATTTAAAATCAGTATTCTTTTTGCAGTTTGTTTGCTTTTTTGTCTTAAAATGGGTCGTGTGAGTGATATTCCTAAATCTATTATACTTCGTATTGATGATTTGTATCGGTACGGTGAAAATCAATGTTATATAGCGAATTATTTATGTTGTTCGCAATCAAGCGTTAGTAAAATACTAACATAATATTCAAAAAATGGAAAATTTCAAAATAATCACCGATATGGCGGCCGAAAACCAAAAACATCTGCTAGAAATGACAGGAAACTAAAATGTATAGTTAAGAAAAACCGTTTTAAAAGTGTGCGATTCTTGCACTGAAAATGGAAAGAAGAAAGAGTTGAAGTTTCTACATCGACAACATTAAGACGTCTCCATAAATTTAAGTTTGAATCTCGTGTACCGAAAACAAAGCGTATAAGATTGAATTGGTGTGAATCAAGACGTTTATGAAGCGAAGAAGATTGGAAAAATATATTATTTAGTGATGAAAGTATGTTTTGTGTTTCATATCGTAATCAAGGTATTCGAGTTTGGAGAAGGAAGCAAGAAGCATTTGATAAAGAATGTCTTATGTTCCGTAAAATTTGCTGCTAGTGTCATAGTTTGGGGTTGCATGAGTGCAGAAGAACCTGGAAAGTTATGCATCGTCTACGAAAACGTTAACTCTCAGATATATCAAGAAAGTTTGGAATATTACATGATTCCATCATCAAGAGATTTATTTGAAGATGATTTCATCTTTCAACAAGATTTAGCGCCACCGCATACCTTGGTGTCAACCAAGAATTGGTTCCGCCAACGCAACATTAAGGTACTTCCTTGGCCACCAAACTCACCAAACCTTAATCCCATCGAAAACGTGTGGTGCTAATGAAGAAAAACTCCAAGAAAATCCCCCTTCAAGTAAAACTGAGTTAGTGTCACGCATAAAGTCTATTTGGGCTAATATTGATAGAAATGTTTGTAAACACCTTGTATATAGTATGCAAGATCGAATGTACGCTGTTATGAAAGCTAAAGGGGATGCTACAAAATATTAACTACCATTTACTTCATACTCATAAGGTAATATTGTTGCGTAAAATAAAATATTCTAATATTTTGAACCAATCTAAATTTTATTCTAATATTTTAATGTGTTTCAGAAAGCTGTATGCCTAATTTATTATACTCTATTTTATATTTTGTAAATGTTAAAATCTTATCTAAACATTCCGGATTTAATTTATAAGAAATTTAATTGCATTTACTTAGTATCAAAAATAAATAAATGAAAAATAATTTTTTCTTATTACGTTTTCTCAATTATTCTAATATTTTGTATATAAGCTGTATATGTAGTAGATTAGTTAAGCAGTGATTTTAAATAATGTCCCTGCTCGACAAAATATACTTACAAATGTATCACAATCCTTCTTCCATTGAATAGCAGCCACAAATCCGAGGACTAAGCAACCGAAAGGCCCTGCTCCTGCCATATCCAGTCTCTTGCTTGCAAAAAACACGGACAAACCTCCACTTGAAAGCAGAATGACACGATAAAAACTCAGAGTTCGCTAGTGAGTTAAAAGAAAACAAAATCATGCACGCTAACTACAGAACTCTTCTAACTTTGTTTACATAGCATCGCAAAATAGTTTATATAAAAATCTTTATATTTATTTTTAAATAATTTACTTTCCATTGAATGAAAGAATAATAAATGCATATGATAATACTAAGGGAAAAAAGTAATTATACGGGAAAACTCAATATACAGGGTGCAATATGTTATCTATCGCCGACCTTTAATTTCTCAACCGTTGGTCATAGACATATAGTTCCAATTGCAAAAACGTTTCAAATGAGGTAAATATTCATATTGTGACATTATTTAAAGTAAAAAATCAATTTTATAAAAATTACGAAATCTAACTTTTTATACCGTGCCCCAGTCCCTATAGTTATATTTAGTAAAAGCTTACATATATATCATAACAGATATAACACAAAACGTTTGACATCTGTACTACAAAAAGTCCTTCCGGCCAGTGCCGGGAGGAAGAGGTAGCTTTCATAATCCTTATTTAAAAAAAGCCAAATTATATCATTCAAACACACGAAGCTCAATTTAGTGGAAACCGAATATAGGAGATTCAATACTAATTTTAATCAATATAATGAATGATAATTTCGCGAAATTAGTCAGCTTTATCCAAGCTGCTTTTCTTTAAAGTAACATATATTTGGCTGCCAAATTCGGCAATTTCTTAAAGTGCCTGTCATTTTAAGACAACATGGTGGATGAGGCTAAGCAGTGAACTTGGTCGAGACCTTAGTAATTGCTGTGCACATGCTCACTCACATCGGAATCGGTTAATATATAGGAGTGCTGTCGCATGCAAAAAATCAGATTTTTCAAAATGTCACCCACAATAGAAATTGAAACTGCTATATCTGAGCCATTTTTTAAGGTAAAGACAAACAAAAAATGCTCCTGAATCCTTATATCAAGGTCAAATACATAAGAAAGAAACTTTTTTCAATTTCTAATTTTTTTGCACCTCACTTTAAATATATATATATATTTTAATTTAATGGTCGCCATTTTGAAAAAAGATGGCTGATGAATCTGGCCAGCGAACTTGGTCGAGGTGTTGATGTATACTATCCACATGCCTTCTTACATCGAAATAGGCGAATACGTGTGTTATCCCGTGACAAATACAAGATCGTTTCAAAATGTTAGCCATGCTAGAAATTCAAAGTGCTATAAATCAACCATTTTTTAAGATATAAACAAAAGAACAAATTTTCAGAAACAAAAACTGCTCCGGAATCTTTGTATCAAAGCCAAACACATAAAAAAATCTTTTTCATTTTCCAATTGTTTAATACCTCATTTTGAATTTTAAATTTAATTTTTTTTTAATGGCAACCCTTTTGAAACAAGATGGCGAATGAAGCTGGCCAACGAACTCGGTCGAGACATTGGTATGTACTATGTACAGACCAAGTTACATCCAAATAGGTTCATAATTACGCCTTTTATCGCGTGACAAAAATCAGGTCGTTTTAAAATTTCAGCCACAAGAGAAATTCAAAATGCTATTACTCAGCCATTTTTTTTAGATATAGACGAAAGAAAAACTGTTCCGGAATCTTTGTATTAAGGTCAAACACATACAAAAAAAATCTTTTTCACTTTCCAATTTTTTGGTATCTCATTTAAACTTTTTTATTTTTTAATTTTTTTAAATGGCCGCCATTTTGAAACAAGATGGCGGATGAAGCCGGCCAACGAACTCGGTCGAGATACTTGTATGTACTATGTACACACCAAGGTACATCCAAGTCGGTTCATAAATACGCCTGTTATTACGTGAGAAAAATCAGGACGTTTCAAAATGTCAGCCACGCCAGAAATTCAAAATACTATAACTCAGCCATTTCTTAAGATATAGACGAAACAAAAACTGCTCCCGAATCTTTTTATCAAGGTCAAACACATAAGAAGAAAATATTTTTTCAATTTTTAATTTTTTGGTACCACATTTCAAATTTAAATTTTTCTTAAAAATTTAAATGGCCACCATTTTTAAACAAGATGGCGGATGAAGCTGACCAACGAACCCGGTCGAGACATTGGTATGTACTATGTATAAACGAAGTTACATCCAAATCGGTTCATAAATACGCCTTTTATCGCGTGACAAAATTCAGGACGTTTCAAAATGTCAGCCACGCTAGAAATTCAAAATGCTATAACTCAGCCATTTTTTAAGATATAGACGAAACAAAAACTGCTCCGAAATCTTTGTATAAAGGTCAAATACATAAGAAAAAATATTTTTCCATTTTCAATTTTTTGGTACCACATTTCAAATTTTAAATTTTTAAAAAAATTTTAAATGGCCGCCATTTTGAAACAAAATGGCGGATGAAGCTGGCCAACGAACTCGGTCGAGAGATTGGTATGTACTATGTACACACCGAATTACATCCAAATCGGTTCATAAATACGCCTTTTATCGCGTGACAAAATTCAGGACGTTTCAAAATGTCAGCCACGCTAGAAATTCAAAATGCTATAACTCAGCCATTTTTTAAGATATAGACGAAACAAAAACTGCTCCGGAATCTTTGTATAAAGGTCAAATACATAAGAAGAAAATATTTTTCCATTTTTAATTTTTTGGTACAACATTTCAAGTTTAAAAAATTTTTAAAATTTTTAAATGGCCGCCATTTTGAAACAAAACGGCGGATGAAGCTGGCCAACGAACTCGGTTGAGACATTGGTATGTACTATGTACACACCGAATTACATCGAAATCGGTTCATAATTACGTGAGTTACAGTGTGACATAGGTCAGATATATATATATATATATATATATATATATATATATATATATATCAATTTTGAACGGAGGGTGGTTTCGGGGTCTGGGGGTCATGATCGATGAAAATATACCAAAATTTTTTGAAATCGCTTTCCTCCGAACGGCTGCAATAGGTAGCTTTTTTGTAAAGAAAGCTACCTAAAATTGACATAGTTATTAACTTTCAAAGTCTGAAAATTTTTCACATGATTTTGTCTTTCTTTGAGGGATCAGTTAAAAGATGAATTAAAATATTTCGAGATCAAAATCAGGGTGAAATGTCCTTTTTACGGCGAAACCACCTTTATCCGGTATCGCCAAATCGGGGAATCACCAAAGAGGATTGTTCCATCTAAAAATTTGAGCTAACTTTTATGGGTCGAACAACATTCAAACGTCAAAATGGGTAGAATGGACAACCGGAAAATAAAACATACTCACTAAGGATTAGATAAATGGCAGCGAAATTGCACCCTGATTTTGATCTCGAATTACTTTAATTCATCTTTTAATTGATCCCTCAATGAAAGACAAAATCATGTGCAAAAATCTCAAACTTTGAAATTTAATAACTGTGTCAATTTTTGTAGTACAGATGTCAAACGTTTTGTGTTATATCTGTTATGATATATATGTAAGTTTTTACTAAATATAACTATAGGGACTGGGGGACCATATAAAAAGTTAGATTTCGTAATTTTTATAAAATTGATTTTTTACTTTAAATAATGCCGCAACATGAATATTTACCTCATTTGAAACGTTTTTGTAATTGGAACTATATGTCTATGACCAACGGTTGAGAAATTAAAGGCCGGCGATAGATAACATATTGCACCCTGTATAGAGTTCAATCTAAATGCTCACCTACAAAAAATATCGCTGACTTGAAAAAAAGTAACACAACTCGAAATTTTTCAAAAGTTTCGTTTGAAAATTTTCGAGTTGTATCACTTTTGTTCCAAACGAGCTAAATATTTATTCAATAGCTTAGACAAGGCGCCTTATTTAAAATAATTCACTTTTTTTTTTTTTTTTTTTGGTTGAGGGGTGGCGGGATTTCATATATTTGTTTCTTCAAAAAGAATCTCATCTAAGAATTTTTATGACATTTACAATAATATTGTTTTACCCAAAATTCACACAACAGCATTAATATTATGGGTAATAATGCATTGATAAGGAAGTTATCAGCTCATTAAACATCATCAATCTTTATCCGCTAACAATGAATAAACTCAACAGCGAGGAGCTTAGCAAATACCTTCTTAATGTCATCGCCAGGTATGTACCACAAAATAGATAACATATTGCACCCTGTATAGAGCTCAATCTAAATGCTCACCTACAGAAAATATCGCTGACTTGAAAAAAAGTCACACAACTCGAAATTTTTCAAAAGTTACTTTTGAAAATTTTCGAGTTGTATCACTTTTGTTCCAAACGAGCTAAATATTTATTCAATAGCTTAGACAAAGCGCCGTATTTAAAATAATTCACTTTTTTTTTTTTTTTTTTTTTTTTTTTTTTATTGAGGGGTGGCGGAATTTCATATATTTGTTTCTTCAAAAAAAATCTCATCTAAGGATTTTCATGACATTTACAATAACATTGTTTTACCCAAAATTCACACAACAGCATTAATATTATGAGTAATAATGCATTGATAAGGAAGTTATCAGCTCATTAAACATCATCAATCTTTATCCGCTAACAATGAATAAACTCAACAGCGAGGAGCTTAGCAAATACCTTCTTAATGTCATCGCCAGGTATGTACCACAAAATAGATAACATATTGCACCCTGTATAGAGCTCAATCTAAATGCTCACCTACAGAAAATATCGCTGAGTTGAAAAAAAGTCAAACAACTCGAAATTTTTCAAAATTTACTTTTGAAAATTTTCGAGTTCTATCACTTTTGTTCCAAACGAGCTAAATATTTATTCAATAGCTTAGACAAGGCGCCTTATTTAAAATAATTCACTTTTTTTTTTTTTTTTTTTTTTTTGGTTGAGGGGTGGCGGGATTTCATATATTTGTTTCTTCAAAAAAAAAAATCTCATCTAAGGATTTTCATGACATTTACAATAACATTGTTTTACCCAAAATTTACACAACAGCATTAATATTATGAGTAATAATGCATTGATAAGGAAGTTATCAGCTCATTAAACATCATCAATCTTTATCCGCTAACAATGAATAAACTCAACAGCGAGGAGCTTAGCAAATACCTTCTTAATGTCATCGCCAGGTATGTACCACAAAATACTTCCAGAAGCTACTCCAAATATGAAGCCAGCCAAGGGTTCTAGAATACCTTTAGCAAGCGACCAGATCCAGCTACCTACGGAAAAAAAAAGGTGTTCTACTTAGAAGAAAGTAATAACTGCAAGACAAATACAACTTATAAAATATCGTATTATTTTAATAAAATACATTTTATAGTTGTTTGATAACATTGGATAAATGTTACAAGGATTCGAGCATTGTGCTTTTATTAATGCAGCACTTTCATAATTTATTTCTTTATTAAAATATCTTAATAATAAAATCTGAGTGCAGGAAACTGTAGGTAACCATGCCGGTGCGAACCACTCTGGTCTGCGGAATGACCGTAGCTAAACGCCATGTTAGGCTTAATGAAAAACATATCCAAACATATGACAGCTAAATGATAATTTTTTCTACTTGAAATCATGTCTGTTCAGCATATTTTCACGTAAAACATGTGTATCATACATGTGTATTTATAATGTATTAAGTTCTAACTTAAAATTAAGCTATTATAAGCATAGAACTCAGATCTAAACAAACGATACTGTTGCCATTCAGATTCAAATTCCAGCAAATCTACAAATAAATGAATGACTCTTTGAACGCTTCATTAAAAATAAAAATACAGGTTAATGCTGATGCTGGTTTAAAATATTTGTAAAAGTATATTAAAACCTTTAAATACTTTAACTTTGTTTAAAACTTTCAAAAACTATCCAATTATGTTCTAAATTTAACGGGCAAATCAACAACAAGTTTTAAATTAAAAATAAATTACGCAGCAGCCTTAATTGGTTCTGCAAGTCGCATCATCGAAATAGCAAACTTCAGATGATCGATATAAACATTTTTGATGAGGTGCTAGTTCTCGGTGAAAAGTGGCTGACTGACACTATTAGAAATAAACTTTTTTAATGAGATAAAAAAAGACTCCCACGAGGTCACCATTTAAGACGGACTGAAAAGTCGAAGAGGCCCCGTGGATGAGATGACTTTTTAGATTAATCTAGTGCGGTCGCTTTTCTTGACCATCGAAAGGAGAAGGGGGCGAGAAAGCCTCCGCTTGACTTGTGAAGTTTTAATGTTCTGTGTGTTTTATGAGTTTTTTTTTTTTTTTTTTTTTGGTGTCGTGTGCTGTGCTGTCCTAACCTGAAATAAAATGTAAAAGAAAGGAACGCAAGTTCTCTTTATTTAATTTTAAGTATAGTTCTCGTAGGTTTTTATTTGACGTTACAATGTGTTCGCAAAACAGTAAACACACAATAGTAACATTGACGATTACTTACAGTCTTTTAGCCATCGTCTCTACAGACGTTTCAAATTCAAATAAGGATTCATTAAAATAATTAATGTAGTTTAGAATAAAGGGCTAAAAACATGATAACTTTTGAAGCTGTATAATAAAAAGTAGATTTGTGAAAATATTTCTCTCATTTTTAAGGCTTTTCTCAAATCCAAAGGAGCTACTTTCTGACACATTTATGAATTTATTTCTTTTCGGAAATGCGTAAGATTGGCAGGTATTCTTATTCAGAAACTATCTAAATGCCGTTTTTTTTTCTTACATAAAAGCAATATATCTTTCAGAAAATACTGCCAAAGTTAGCGTTTTGAATCGAATTTCCGGAAGCGATAGCACAAGAAAGGGGAAAAACCTACAGTCACGAGAGAAGAATCTCTGTTACCTCTCTAAGTAATTTATCAAAAATGGAAAAAACTATTCGATTCCAAATACCTTCAATAGTCAGGCCTGTCAATTTTATGCCTTTACAGTTAAAAATGAGTCAGAAAATGTGTCTGAAAGTTTCGCATTTTGAGCAGTGAAAATGAGAACCATCTTAAGGTATATTTCGAAAGATACTGTTAACAGAAGTTCATTATCGCTGTTAATACTTTTACAAAAGATAATGCCAGCCCTACACATCCTGAGAACGATTAAGACCAGTTCCGTTCCGGCACGATTATGTAGAAAAAAAATGCAAGCCTGATCTCGGACCGGCACGAGTCTGCTGAAAAAATTAAACCCGGGATCAAACATCATGTAACTAACTGTACGATGCCTGTCTCTACGATGGACATGTTACACTTCTGTATTGAAACGCGCATCGTCTCGTGCCGCACATTTATACTCCTCGAGAAAGTCACATCCATTGAAAATGGCTCGTATTTTATCTATTTCTATCTTTCTTATCTTAAATGTTTATATCGGGCCGATAGGCACGCTTAAGTTTTTATCGGCCCGGCCCTGCAGGACCTTTCAATTTTTTTGCCAGTCCTAATTCTGCCGGCCCGGGCCCGTGCAGACATCTAAGGCTTCATGGCCCTACAGGCAGTGATGGACGTCCCTCCGCTCCCATACCGTAAATAAAAGAAAGTGGTCTGCTGACAGGCGTGAAAGTATGGGTGGGTGCCCTTTTTCATAAGTACCTTCTTACTTTTAATTAAGTATTGATTCTGGCCCTGGTTAATTTTAATTTTGGGATTTTATAGTGCATAGTAGAATTTTATAGTTACTAAAATCTATTAGGAAATTTTAAAATGAATAGCCAACGGCAATATTTTACCATATTTGATATTAAAAAAAATGTTCATGAATGTTCAGATTTATTTATAAAAATTTGTACATATGCCAAAAGTTCGGATTTTTCATGATGCATTCTTTTAAATTTCCGTTAGTCCCATGCTATTCGTTAGTTAATCTACATCTTAATACAGTAAAACATGTGAATACAGAACATGTCTATAATAGAAAACTTTTATGATTCCGCCTAAAGGAATGTCGTATAAATCTACCTGTTAAGACGAAATATTTTTCCAGTCCCTAGCAATTCTGTTTTTCAGATTTTAGTGTACTTTGTTTAGTAAAACCTGTTAAAACGAACCTATTTATAACGGAATCATGTCTATAATATAAAAATATCATGGTCGCGACGGAAGGAATACCATGCAATTATAACTGCTCAATACGAAACCTCTCCAAAGAAGAACTTTGTTACAGTTCCTAGCGCTTCCGCTCTTACAGATTTTATTGTACAGATTATTGTACTTATTTAATGCTATAAAACATTAACAAAGATGAAATCTCCAGTTCCTAGCAATTCTGTTTTTCAGATTTTAGTGTACTTTGTTTAGTAAAACCTGTTAAAACGAACCTATTTATAACGGAATCATGTCTATAATATAAAAATATCATGATCGCGATGGAAGGAATACCGTGCAATTATAACTGCTCAATACGAAACCTCTCCAAAGAAGAACTTTGTTACAGTTCCTAGCGCTTCCGCTCTTACAGATTTTGTTGTGCAGATTATTGTACTTATTTAATGCTATAAAACACTACCAAAGATGAAATCTCAAGTGAAAGTGACCAAAGAAAGATTCCGCCTTAGCAGGTATAATTGTACGGTTTTCTTTTCGCCAACAGTATGGAAAATTTCCGTGCAGGCAAGATTCCGTTGTATACAAATACAAGTTCCGTTTTTGCAGGATTTACTCTGTTTTTATGATCTGATTTTAAAGTCGCTGTTCCGCTTTTTCTGTCTTCCTGTCCCACTATTTTGTAAGAGAGGACCTGGCAACACTATCGGTGAAAGGGAAGAATTTAAAAACAGGTGTAAATGACAGCTGCTGCGCCTTTCCGCTCGCTTTAATCCTTTCGAGTCCGATTTTTTTTTCTTTCAATTTTGAGAACAAAATTACTTATACTTTAACCACTTCGGGACGGGAGCCTTTTACGAAATTTTTAATCTTTTGACACCAATTTTTAAAAACAGAAATTTTTGTATTCTTGAATCGCGAAAATGTGCTGATCAAATAAGGCAAATTTTACAGTAAAATTTTACTGGTAAGGAAAAACAACGATTCTGAGCGCTTCATGCGGCACGTATACGTGTCGCTCGTCCCCAAGGGGATAATAATGTTAATCGTAGCTATCTAAATAGATTTACTGACGTTTAAAGATTATCTTATTGTCTGAAATCTAACGAATGTACTTATTTTGTGTACTATTCAATTCGTATTTATATGACAATATGCTAAAGGGGCCAGGTTAGCGAAATTTGGGAAAATAATCGAGTTTTATTTTTTATATCATTAAATACTAGTTTAAACTTTTATCTTTCCAAAGATGTGTCAGACATGTTTATATACATAAAAAAGAAGTCTGGAAAGTCTAGAAGTCTAAAGAAGTCTAAATTCATTCTTTAAATCTTTAAATGACTTTTCCTCAAAACCTGGATTTTTCATGTTTGTGTTCCTTTTTTTCGATATCTATTAAACTTAAGAGCTCAGATTTTTTTCAATACTTATATTATGTTATATTGTATACTTTAACACAGGGATTTAACGATTTGTGGAGAATTATTTATTTTACGCAATGAAATCTTACCAAAAATGCTAATTTAAAAATAACTTTCAAGAAATAATTAATAATTAATTTTCAGTTTCACTTAAAAAGAAAGTGGTCTGTAGTGGTCTGTACATACGTAAAGCATGTTATTCTAACTATTCTAAAAAATCTAGATCTCTATATTTCATCATTTCTGAGAAAAAGGTACATAAAGTTGGTGAATTTAACATGGCGGAGACACGGCTTTCCCGGTCCCCTTAAGAAAGAGTTTTTGGAGACGTTTGGAAAATATCGTTATTACAACAGGGTTTAACAGACATTACAAGTTTCTATTTTTTTTTTTTTTTTTTTTTTTTTTTGTGTGTGTGTGTGTGTTTTATCACACATGATTCGTTCAGAAAAGTAACCAATATTTTTAATTTAAAGATTCAAATGTATGTATAAAATAAAGGAATGGCCAACGGGGCAAAGAGAATTAAGTAAACTTTTATTATTATTGTTATTACTAAATGTCAAAACATAAATGAAGTTGTAATAAGAAACACATAGCCATATACTATCATTACTATATGTAGATAGTAACAAAAGTAATTATTAAGACAAAATAATACTCGGTGAAAAGACATGTGCTATTAATAGTACACCAGGCCTGAAAGGGTTAAAAAGCGGCAACTTGAAACTATTGCCAATCTTCTCACGGTGTTAATGTATTCGTTCGTGAATATTGCAATATGTACTTTACTTTTGGCCAGTGCAATGGCAATAAATTACAAACTGCTAGGAAGCGAGGCTAACGAAAAAGACAGACTGCTACACGTGTCTTTTTCAGACCGCTTGAGTCACGTGATGTACGAATTCAGGTGCACGAAAAAAGCATCACGTGCCTCTAACGATCTAACGCGAAAGATAGTGAAGGTACTACGAAGAAGCATGTCTTTTTCGTTAGCTTCGGCTAGAGGGTATGTTAGATCATAATTTTTCTTTTGCATTTTTCTTGAAAACTATGCGCCGTCGAGGTATGGTTCTGTGGGCAACTTTTATGTACTCATAGCAAGAATTCTCGTTCTGAATAGTTTGTGCGGCTGTATACATAGCTTTTTTGGATAATGGAAGTAATGAAAGGAAGATCAATTTTCAAAGACTAAATTACCTTCAGAGAAAGCAATACTGAGCATAATTGTAAATCCTGTAATGGCCAAAATGTCATCAACGGATGCCGCAGCAATGACCAGGGTCGGTATTCCTTTCCGAGTACCGTAATGCTTTTCTTGAAGATTTAGTAAACTTGGAACAACAACAGCTGGAGAAACGGCCGACAAAACAAATCTACACGACACAAAGATTTATTTTTTATTTTTAACTACAAACAAAATTGTTAGGTTATAAATTTGTGTACTCTGCGTCTGTAAAAACAGAAAAAAATGAGAAAATATTGCATAATATATTGAATATACATGCCCTTCTTAAAAAAGTTGGAGAGATCTCAAATTCCCCGGGCTAATGTTACAGCTATGGGGATGGAATACATTTTTATTTTTAAAATGTTTCCTCAGGAAATCAATATTTTAAGCTTCGTTTTTTTTTTCTGCTGTATACTCTCCTTAAAGAATGTCTGATGTCTCTTTCTTTTTCAGGTTCCAAAATACTTCTAAAATATATACTTAATTTTATTTGAAATGTTGATATCTTATACTCATAGCTCGACAGCTTTTAACACATAAAATATTAAATTAAGCATATATTTCTTAATTTTATTTGAAGTGTTGATATCTTATACCCACAGCTCGACAGCTTTTAACACATAAAATATTAAATTAAGAATATATTTCTTAATTTTATTCGAAGTGTTAATACCTTATACTCACAGCTTGACAGCTTTTAACCCATAAAATATTAAATTAAGCATATATTTCTTAATTTTATTCGAAGTGTTAATATCTTATACTTGCAGCTCGACAGTTTTTAACAGATAAAATGTTAAATTAAGCATATATTTCTTACTTTATTTGAAGCGTTAACATCTACTCACAGCTCGATAGCTTTTAACACATAAAATATTAAATTAAGCATATATTTCTTGATTTTATTTGAAGTATTGATATCTTACTCGCACCTCGACAACTTTTAGCACATAAAAGATTAGATTAAGCTTATATTTTAGAAATATTGTATCAACTAAAAAAGAAAACATATTGCTTGTGAAGAATTTACTGCAAAAGAAATTACAAATGTTAATTTTCTGGGGGAATATTTAAAAATAAGCATACATTCCACGCCCATACGTTTAACATTAGAGAGGGGAAATTTGAGATTTCACTGATCTTTAATTATTATTATTGGTGTCAATATATTGCTATCATCATCACTGAAGGGAAGCTCAAATTTTAGGAAATGTATATAAGGTAAAAACTCTTTAGCAATTTTCGAAGCAAATAATAAAATTTCTAAGAGTAAACTTTATTTTAAATGCAAAATATCTACTGAGATATAAAAGAGTTTTTTTTAAACAAAATAATCATTTGGCTAAAAAATGATAAATGTTTGAACTTTTTACTAGTATTGACCAAACAAAATACTTAAAGGAAAATTCATAAATATTTTTAAAACTAATACAGCTTTCATAATTAGGTTTTTAAATGTCTGTATTAGATAAATTGGCGATGTAAATTTTAAAAGCAACTTTTTTAGGTAATGCAAATTTTAATTAAATAATTCGATGTATAAGATCAGTTAAATATCATGAAAAGAAAAAAAAATATTTTCCAATGGACCGAGAAAAATTATGTTAAATTAAATGGTATAAAAAATATCAAGCATATTATGTTAGATTATATGTCCCGGGACACATAAATTTCGAAAAAAAGTCACTTTTTCTTTTTAGCTTGAAAACTGTTCTAGAGGTTTTATGAAAAAACAACTAAAACCACATATAAATACGATAACTGGATCAAAGAATATACGATTTTTTTATATTACACTGTCTGTGGTTTCCGCAACTTCTTCCAGGATTTAAATGGATTTATCTCAGAATGTATTTTTTCCAAGATTTTCTACATTTAAATTGATATATCTAAACTTCTAAGAAAAATAATACATTGTGACAACGGTGGATCCAAAGGGGGGGGGGGGGGGGGGTCACGGGTCATGACCCTCATCTGAACGAAGATATTTTCCATACAATAATATATTTTTCAATTTAAATACACATTAAGGTTGTTTAAAAATTAATTATTATAAAAATTATTTTCACGCTAACAACTCAAATATTTTAGGTATTCAAGAAATCATTCATAACGTAACTGATATGCATTAAATTTGCAGGCTTTTTATTACTCTTTAAGCACCAATTACTAAACTACTCTTTAAGCGCCAAAAAATTTAATAGTATTTTTCTTTTTTTTTATATGTGTATTACATCTGTAATTATAATTAATTGTTGGCTCATGATGATCGTTTCGTTACTGTCGAAGCTCAAAATAATAACCTTGGCAACATTTGCTAAAAGCGTCTTTGCCTTTATTAAAAAAAGAAATGGGAAACTGTACCATTCCTTGATATCTGAATAGATTTTGCAAATTTTAAATGTTTACCAACATACCTGCAAATGTTATGTGTTTACAAATGAAAATAATTTCGTGAATGTGTCATAAAACAGTCAATTTGTTATAAAAAGATGTAAAAGGGAAAAGAAAAGAAAGAAAAAGACACGACCCCCCGCCCCTCCATCTAAATGGGGAACGGAGGACTTTCATTTTCTGACACCGCTTTGTTTTCCAGTATAATATGTTCTTAAAATTTTCTACTACATATTTAGTTTTCAGAGAAAGTTACTAAACAAAAAATAAAAGTTACTAAAAAGAGACTTTTATTTTCTTTTAAAAAATATATTTTTAAATAAATGAATATTTTTGTAAAAATTAATATTTATTGTTTTTTTGTACTCAAAAGTGAAAAAGTATGCAAAAAGTAGGGGGGGGGGGATTTCTTCAGAAGTTACAATTACATTTTAAACAAGGCCAAAATTTTAAATATCTCATTTTAAAAATTATATATTTTTTAATTTACAATTAAAAAATAATTGTATGAATAAATGTACATTTCAAGGTGAAAGAAATGGGCAAATTATTTTATAAATTAAAAAGTAAGTAAATTTTAGTAGTGAAAACCAGACTACTTTAATGAAAATGAGATGCTACTCCATTATGACAGACAATGTAAAAAATTTAATAAAAACAAATATAACTGCTATAATGAAAAATGAAAATGTGTTACCCAAGCAATACTGCCCATATCCGTGGCAAATGAAGGAAGAAATGTGATGTGATTCCCACAGCTATTGTTTCAACGATGCATGGAGTAAATGCTAGCTGCAAGACAACAGCTTTCAACTGCTTCAATTTTTCAGCATCTAACCCTAAGCCTGCTTTTAAAAGAATTATAACCAAAGCAGAACCTCTGAAAAAATAATTTTCTCATATAATAAACAGAAAAATAAAAATTCATTAATGTATACACTGAAATAAAAAGTTGATTGCCAGAACAATTTTCGCATTTTTACTCCGAAAAAGTTCGCACATATTACCGGCTATGGACAGAATTTGTTGAAAATGGAATTTTACTGCGTTATGTTATTTTCTACTTATTTAGATATCTCATTTCAGTGTATAAAAAAAGAAATTCCTTGATAATATTCCGATAGTGTTGGAAATTGTTTCATAATTTATGCCCGGATGCATGATTTTTCGTTCTTTTTTTTCTCAATCGTTATGTAAATGTATATACTATAAGTATGTGAAGTATATACATAAGGTATATATACTAAATTTTCAATTAAAGATTTAACTTCAATTAAGGTACTCCGTGACACAGAGTTTCGAAAAAATCACACTTTTTCTTATTTTAGTTTAAAAAAAGTTGGAGATTTCAGAATAAAATGATGTAAACTGCATTTAATACGTTAACCCTCTCGTCACCTGTCTGAACCCCATATGAGGCTCCTACTTCGAATTGCAATATTTGAAAGAAAAAAATTATTATTGTTAATTCCAGCATCTAATAATGATAGCATATGTCGATACATTTACTATTATGACTTTACTTATGTTTCAGCATTTAATAATAATAATATTAATAAAAGTTTTATTAATTATTAGTAAAACGTTGGCGTTTTTTTTTTAATTCAAACATATGTTTCACTCTTTAAATTAGGAACTCCTTTTCCGAATTAGTAATTTGTGATAACAGATTTAAAAAAAAATACTACTAATTTTTTTATGTTTGTTTAACCTGGTTGTAATACGACATTTTTCAAACGTCTTAAAAAAATTCTTCCTTAGACTATTTTTATATGAAAAACGCGCAACATAACTACATTCGTTAGGTTTCTCTAATTACACATTCGTTAAATTTCAGTAAACTGTAACTTCTGTGATTTCGATAGCTACTTTTAATTTTGATAGAGTAAAAGTAATTTTTTCCAAAATTAGAAAAAAATTCAGTGCCGAGAGGGTTAATTAGTTCAAAATGTGTAGCAGTTTTTGTTTTGTACTGTTTGTAGTAGGTTTGCATGTTGTCATTTTGCGTACTCTCCCAGGTTGTCTTGTCCGTGTATCTCAAAATGTATTTTTTCAAAAAAAAATTATATTTAAATTGGTATATCTAAATTTTTATAAAAGGTATAGTTTTGAAACTTTGTACAGTGTTTTTCAGTAATATACATATTCCTTGAACTCTTTTTGGTATTTTTTTTTATCTTCAATGAGACTTTTATAAGTATAATTTTCATAAAAAAAAAGACTTTAAAATGTTATTTAAATATAAATATATATATAGATATATATATGTTAAACCTGAAGACAAATTAATATTTATCTTCCTGTACTGAAAAATGTTAAAAATATGCAACAAGAATAGAATTCATTTAGTAGATATATCAAATTTTAAACGCGGATAAGATTAAATTTTTTTACCATTAAAAATTAAATTTTAATCTTTCGTAAAGGTTTCACAAATTAAAAGGAATGTATTATATAAAAATATATTTCAAGAAAAGAGTAAGAAAATATTATTTAAATTAAAAAAAAAAAAAAAAAAGTATAATTTTATATTTCAGACATCTTAAAAATTCGAAATCTTTCTTTTCTATGAATTTTACAAAAGAAAGTCTACGTATTTTGGCCTTTTCTCACAAGTATTTTTTTTTTAATTAGTTGATGAAACGAAACCCTGTAGATTGTATCATTGTTTCAATAAGTTTTAATGGTAATTTATTCTACACAATTAAACTAAGTTGCTGGTTTAAGTTTGCAGAACTTCATCTTAGATTCTTAATCTTGAAAATTCCTTTATCAGTCATTAAAAATCATTTGACTGAATTTAAGCAAAATTCATTTTAAAAGTTATTTTAAAAAATCAGACAAAAATATCAAACCCTAACTATCAAAGTTATTTCATTTAGTAGAGAAATTAACTTAGGAAAGGAAATGTTACCTTAAAGTAGAAGCCCATCTGACAGAAATATCTTTGTAGAAAACGAGAAAAGGTAGATTACGATACAAAAATCCTGCTAACAGCATACCTGTAGAAAGAATGAGATAATACAATAAGTACACGCTCTCATAAATTTCTAGAAATTATTTGATAGATTTTTTATTCTAATACCATAGTTGCCAATATGCTAGATTTACATATATTTCTAATCAAATTAACATAATTTTAACCAGAAAAATTATTTAATGAAATTTTCTTGTTTCTATGTGGTTATTAAATTAACTTATTTTACTTAATAAAAATTCTTGTTTAACTTAATTTGAGAAAAAACAGAAAGTTGGCAGCTACGTAATAAAGTTAGTGCTTCATGTTGCACTAAAAATATCTTATAAGCGGTTTTAGTCTAGTGAAAAGGTCAAACTTTAATTTTTAGAAATTATATGTGACTAGGGATTGCAATCAAAGCTGCGGGTTTTCTCGGTCACTTTAGCGTACATTTTTATTCAAAATATCAGCCAAAACTTCCAAATAGTAATATTTGCTTTATTTAATCACAGAAAGTCTGTCATTTAAAAAAACTAAGAATACTATTTGGAAATTATGGTCGGCTCTTTCAATTTGAAAAAAAAAAAAAAAAAAAAAAAGGTTGGCCACGTGATCCGTAGCACTGCGAGATTGGATTTTTTTTTTTTTTTTTTTTTTTTTTTTTTAACAAATGCCTTTTTTGTTTTTTAATTTTTATGTACTAGTATTTCAATCATTTAACATTCCGTATATGCTAAATTCTGTATATTATATTCATAATTCATATATTATTTAATATACTGGTCATGTTTTTTCTTTAATCCAACTCGATTTGTTATAAATTTAATTCCTTATAAACTTTTACATTTCTTTGATTTTTCCCCTCAAGTTCATATTGGCATCAAGAAACCAATGGAATAAAACCTGAGAATCAGTGGGGAGGAGTGGGGAGAATGTACATCGTAAAATCAGCTACACCTTTTCCAGGGAACTTCTTTTTACTTCGATACAGCTGACGAAAAGAGCCTCTAATTAACCGCTTAACTACTTCAGAAACTATAATTGCGAATTTAATAATTCTTTAGCGGAATAAAAATACACATCCCTCTATATTTTCACAGCAAAGTTATATATATATTTATTTATTTATTTAATGCATTTAACAGCTAATACTTCTTTGCAGGCTGACGAAGAGGGCCTGTAATTTACTGCTTAACTACTTCCAAAACTATAATTGCGAATTTACTAACTCTTGAGCGGAACAAGAACACACACCCCTCTATATTTTCACAGCAAAGTTATAAATAATATACAATATTTTTTTAGAATGCATTTAACTTCTATTAATACTTCTATACAGCTGATGAAGAGAGCCTCTAATAAACTGCTTAAAGAGATCGGGAAAGCAAAATTCAACCAAAAAATCGATTTTTACTTTTTTATACAGTCGAGCCTCATTTTAACGAATTTCGCAATATAGCGAACTTTTTTATGGTCCCGAAGAAAATGGGATAAAAATACTTCGATTTAACGAATTTATAATCCCGATTTAGCGAATTACTTTTGACGTCAAAAAACTGAAAAATTGAAGAAATTGTCTAATATTTAAAAAAAAAAAAAATCACTGTCCCTTATTGTCAAGTTTCTGAATCTATATCTTGTGATTCAGAAATAGCTACATGCAAAAGATGTATATTACAGAGAGGTTACTAATATCAATATTAGTGTATCGGATTTAGAAGATGAAATATAGATGAAACATGCAACATTCAAAGAAGCAGTTAGCAGTTTGGATACTTTGAAACTGTATTTGATGGCTCACGCTGTTGATGACATTGTTTGCACAGCTTCATGAAAAATCAATAAAGAAGTTTGGAATACAAAATTGAAACAAAGCAAACAAACATCTGTCACGGATAGCTTATAATTTATCTATACAATTTGAATAAATGTGATTTTTTCTTTATTACAATGCTTGTGATTTATAGTAGTTCATAAAAAAATGATCAATTTTTACACAGTGTATTTTCTTAAAGCAACAAATATTAACATCATTATTAAGGTAAGTGAGCATTGTTCTTTTTAATTATAGTCATTTTTTAACTTGTTCTGTTGTATAAAAAAGCTCCTTTGATTGTCCCGATTAAACGAATAATCTCGATTTAACGAACAAAGTTGTTAGTCCCGAACGATTCGTTAAATCGGGGTTCGACTGTATCATTAAATAGTTTAAACTTTTTTCTTTCAAACGATGTGTCACATATGTTTATATATAAAAAAAATAAGCGTCGAAATTATTCATTCTTTCTAAGAGTACTTCACAGCTTAATGGCCATTTAAATCTTTAACTTTTTTCTCAAAACTTTTATTTTTCATGTTTATGTTTCTTTTTTTTTTCAATATCTATCAAACTTAAGAACTCACATTTTTATTTAATACGTATATTATGTTATATTGTGTACTTTAACACAGGGGTTTAATGATTTGTTGAGATTTATTTATTTTAGGCAGTGAAATCTTACCAAAAGTGCTAATTTAAAAATGACTTTCAATAAATAATTAGTAATTAATTTTGAGTTTCACTTAGAAAGAAATAGGTCTGTGAAAATACGTAAATCATGTTATTTTAACTACTCAAAAAAATCTAGACCTCTATCTTTCCCCATGTCTGAGAAAAAAGTACATAAAATTGGTGAATTTAACATGGCGGAAATAGGGCTTTCCCGGTCCCCTTAACTACTTCCAAAACTATAATTGCGAATTTACTAATTCTTTAGCGGAACAAGAATACACACCCCTCTATATTTTCATAGCAAAATTATAATTTATTAATTTATTTATTTATTTTAGAATGCATTTAACAGCTAACCTAAAAGTGGAGGCAGCCGTATGAACTTTACAATCTCTCCTCCAATCCATGCTAAAGCATATAAAAAGATAAATGCAAATATTTCACTTCCAGGCAAAATTTCTCTGTCTAGAATACTATACAGTACAGAAATAATGAAAAGTCCAATCATCATGTGGCTGATTTGAAGAAATACTTTCTGCTTGTTCGGTAACCATAGCCATGGTGAGTGTTTTATTTCAACAGCAGGCATGTCTAGAGAGAAATGTGCGAAAGAAAGTTATAAGTTTCATTTATTTATAATGGAAAAACAATTATAGCAAGTGGGTAGGCGTAATCGGAAAGATCGCATAAAGTGTTTCCGTCAACATATTCTTCTCAAAACACTTTAGTCTCTATCAATAAAAACATAAATGGCAGCACCATTAAATTTCATTTTTAAATGATTACAAGCTATTATTTTAACAAATTAAAAATATTAAGGCTGCTCGTCACGCAGTTTCCGAATTCCTCTCGGTAATGTTAAGTCTATGAGTATTTGGTGCGTTCCTATATTTAAAATATCTCCTCGAAAAATTAATATTTTTAACTTCTTTTTTCGGTGTACTCTTCTTAAAGGATGTCCCTTTTTACCCGACTGCCAAGGAGGGTTATGTGTTTCACGCGTATCTGGGTATGCGGATTTATTCATACCCTTGAAACATCCCAACGGCTGGATGGATTTTAATGAATGAGATCTCTATCGATTCGTCCTAACCGTCCGATGGTTATAGGCTAGGTTTGGTTTTTATAAATTCAAAATGGCGGCCGTAAAATACAAAATGGCGGTAGAGATGAAAAATTTTTTTACGCACCCTATTGAGTAGCATATCATTCGATAGGTCTTTCAAAATAAAGACGATGTTTCATTGACTATTTTACAGTCAGAAGTTCCGTTTAAATATTACACAATCAGGAAGTTGTGTAGGTAGGATCTCTAGCTTTACTGCAACTCTAACCTTCATAGACATCTATAGGCCTCATCAAAACAGTGTTTATAGATAGGAACTAGCAATTAAACACAACTTAAAAGTCATCAATACAAGTAAATGAAAAAAATAGTAAGTAATATAAAAAATAGTTTCACATTGATAAGAAATAATTAATTAGTTCGCTTTTTACGCAGTCGGGTTTTTTGATTTTTTTTTAATTTAATTTTCTTAGTTCTCAAAATATTTCTAAAATCTATGCTTAATTTTATAGGAAGTGTTAAAATTTTACTCCCAGTTAGTCCGCTTTTAACACATGAAATATTAAATTAAGCATAGATTTTAGAAATATTTTGACAACTAAGAAAAAAAAAAGCTATCCTTTAAGAGGAGCACACAGTAGATAGAATTTAAAAAAATTTATATCTATACCCTGATTAGATATTTTAAACATAAGAATGCATCAAACGCCCATAGATTTAACATTACAGAGGGGAATTCGGAAACTGAGCAACGAGCAGCCTTTTGAATCTATTATATAATAAAATCTATTCTGGAAAAAAAAATTCAAACCCCGATGCCGAGTTTCGAACCAGAAACCTTTTTAATAGCAGGCAAGAGTATATGCAAAAAGAATTGATGTTTCATAAGATATATCAAACTTTATACATGAGTAAAATTTTAATGTTTTCATTTTTGAAAATTCAATATATATATATATATATTAGAATTTGTATCTGAAAAGAAATATACAAAGACAAATTAATGTATTTTTTTCTGAAAAAAAAAAGTATGCACAAGAATTAGAAGTATGCACAAGAATCTTTTAGAAGATATATTAAACTTATACGTGGCTAAAATTTAAATATTTTAAATTATTATTATTATTATTATTTTAGAATTTGCAGTTGGAAAGAAATATACAACAAATTAAGATTTTTACTCTGAAAAAAAAAGTATGCACAAGAGTTGCTCTTTCAGAAGATATATTAAACTTTATACATGGATAAAATTTAAAAATTATTTTTTTACATTTAATTTTTTGGGGAAAAAAATATACAAAGACAAATTAATTTATTTTTTGTGAGAAAAAGTAGCCGCAAGAGTTGATCTTTCAGAAGATATATCAACCTTTATGCATTACTAAAATTTAAATGTTTTGTTGTTTGAAAATTCAATTTTTTTTCATTTGCAAAGAAATATACAAAGACAAATTAATATATTTTTTCTAAAAAAAAAAGTATGTACAAGAGTTTATCTTTCAGAAGATATATCAAACTTTATGCATGACTAAAATTTAAATGTTTTAATTTTAAAAATTCAATGATATTATTTTTTCTTAATTTGCATTTCGAAAGAAATATACAAAGACAAATTAATATATTTTTTCTTAAAAAACTTATGTACAAGAGTTGATCTTTCAGCAGATATATCAAACTTTCTGATGGCTACAATTTAAATGGTTTCATTTTTTTTAAAATTCAATATAGTTTTTTTTTTTTTTTTTTTTTTTTTTTGCATTTTGAAAGAAATACACAAAGACAAATTAATATATTTTTTCTTAAAAAAGGGTATGCACAAGAGTTGATCTTTCAGAAGATATATCAAAATTTCTGCATGACTACAATTTAAATGTTTTCATTTTTTTTTAATTCAATATTAATTGTTTATTTGTTTTTGTTTTTAATTTGCATTTGGAAACAAATATACAAAGACAAATTAATATATTTTTTCTGAGAAAAAGTATGCACAAGGGTAGGTCTTTCAGAAGATATATTGAACTTTACAAATGGCTAAAATTTAAATATCTTAACAATTTAATGTTAATTTTTTTAATAATTTGAATTTGGAAAGAAATACATAAATAAATAAATATTTGAAGATTAAAAAAAAGGCGTGCAAAAATATTCATACATTAAAAAATAAAATATTGTAATTAATGTGAATATTTCTGGTATAAGAAGCGAAATACAACTGCATGAGTCAACACTCCCATCATCTTCACTTCAAATTTAAATACCTGTTAGTTCAAAAGTTGCTAAACTAATTTTTTTAAAACTGTGTAAGCGAGTTAAGTACGTTACAATTAACTTAAAACGGTGTTTTGTTTGTTTTTTACTATCACCACCCTCCCCCCCCCCCCCCACCCGAAAAAATAAATATATAAATAAAAATTTGTAAAAAGTATTTTGAAATTTTTTTGTTATAGTTAATTTTTAATGTACGAAAAAATGCCCCTTAAAACGCAAAGAAAAACGTCATTTAAATATGGCTAGAATAATTACTAGAATAATTACTAGAATAATAGTTTCTTTTTATTTAAAATAGTTTTAAAACAATAAATATATTTAAAAGTAAATTAACAAAATAGTGATTAAATTTGCTTGTTGTTATTTTTTTAAAGTAATTTACAATCATTTGAGAATTTTGATCATTTGAAATGGTATTACAACATAACTATTATTTAAATAAATATAAAGTAATTTGTAAGTAAAATGTTTAATTATTCAATAAAATTCGATAGCCACATTCAGTAAAATTCGATAGTATTAAGCATAAAATAAAACTGAATGATTTAACAATACTATTGACAAAGACTCACCACACTTGCTTTGAATACAAAACATTTAAAAAATATATTTTTGTTAGAAAATATATTTCCAGAATATAATAAAACTAAAACAGTAAATATATTTAAACTACAAAGTTTAATATATTTAAAATATTTTTAAAGCAGTAAATTAACTAAGTAGTTATTAAATTTGTTTGTTGTTACTGCTGTTTTGTTTTTTAACTAATTTACAATCATTTCAGAATTTTGATCGTTTGGAACGTTATTACAATTACATTATAATTACTTAAACAAACATAAAGTAATTTGTAAGTAAAGTTTAAAAGGGTTTAATTATTTAGTAAAATTCGATAACCACATTTACGAATTTAATTTTATTATTGAATAGGGTTTTTTTTTTCTAAAAACTATTTTTATTTCTCCCCGCCATCAGTTGTCATTCAAAACAAGTGGATTTGTCCAACAGATGTTTCTAAATCAGCTGCGATTTGCGAAGAAAAACCTGAAAAACACAATGACGTAACAAGCTGCCTTTATTAGTCAACTACATAAAGCAAGTTATCGCTCTTATTGGCCAAACCAGTCGCCAAGAGCTATCGCTTTCAAAAGCAAAAATTGCCGAGTGTGGCGACTTTCCTTAGTGTCTATGAAATCGAGGATATTCTGTACAGATTCTTTCCGTATTGACATTAATGAAGTTGAGAAATAAAACTTCTGCAGTACCAAAACATAAATGTATTCCTAAAGCAATCCAAAATCTATAAAACTTACTATTCCTGTCAACAGATGAATTAATGACACTGTCACCTTCTTGTTTTAATTCCATAATGTGGCGATTTGCTTATATTATGAACAACACAAAGGTACATATTTTAAATATTGATTAAATTATTTTGCATGGAGCTCTAAAAGTATGAATAAGATACTAGAATAGGTTATATCTTAGTTTATCATGACAGCAAAGGAAAGTAAGGAGAATAGCATATTTTAATCGTCATTACTCCATGATTGAATAACATGAAGATGTAAAGGAGGAAGAGAAATATGAATCGGGAGAAAGCAGGTCTAAAACGAAAGGTGTCGTTAGAGGGCGCAGCGAAGCGATTAGAAATGAAATCAAGCTCGCATTGGAAGCGCAAGAGAGGGTTTCGACTTAATTCTAATAAAAGTAATAAATAAAGAATGGCGAGTTATTTTTTTAAACAATAGTTGTGATACTGGTTATCGAACAGTTTGTAATAAGATAATAAGCATTAAGAAAAAAAAAGAACTCAAGCTTGTTTGCCTCCCTTACAATAAGTAACTCTTTTGTACGTTGAGAAAGTTTTTTGTTTTTGTTCAATTACATTACAGTGTTTAACCTTTATCTACTGACGGTACTTATACCGGGTGTCCCAAAAAGGACTGACTGATTTTAAAATTCAGTAACTTGCAAACGGTGACAGATATTTAAAAAATTCTTGCAGGAGTGTTATGCATAAGGTCAAAAGTTTTATTACAGTGATTTTCAATTTTAGTTCGATTTACTAACAATAGATGGCGCTGTAAGCAATAGTCGCTAAATTCAGGCTCGATTTTCGGTACTTCGTGGCCCGGATAATACATTTCCATCTCCTTTTTCTGCATGAAACAAGATAAAGGACCAAAAATCGAGCCTGTATTTAGTGACTATTGCTTACAGCGCCATCTATTGTTTGTAAATCGAACTAAAATTGAAAATCACTGTAATAAAACTTTTGACCTTATGCGTAACCCTCCTGCAAGAATTTTTTTAATATCTGTCACCGTTTGCAAGTTATTGAATTTTAAAATCAGTCAGTCCTTTTTGGTACACCCGGTAAGTGCCATTAAAATAACTTGTTATAAAATTCATTTAATACATCGATTAGTTGTAATACTGTTTAGAATGAGTTATAGATACATTAATTTATCTTGTTCCAAAAGCATTATCGGTTACACAAAACAAAAATATTTTTAAAAGGATGATTCCTTTTACCTTTGCGTCTTTTCAGCTTTCTTGGCGTTGGGGGGGGGGGGGGGAGGGGGGGTTCAATTCGTAAATATTTCTATATATCCATTGTAAGAACGTTATATTTGTGCATTTCCTAATTCTACAAAATACTAAGAAAAATATTTAAAATAAAGATTTGAGTGGGTTTATAAATAGTGCACAAAATCCCTATAAATTCAAATTTAATGAGTTCTTCTAAATCCTTCAATCCTTTTAAAATCTTTCTAAAATTTATTAAATGATTTAGTAAATCTTCTAATGTAGTTTAAACAATTCACAAAAAATGCTTTAGAACATAAAATTTTCATGAATTCATAAGTAGTCAGTATATAAAGTCTTAACGAAATTAGCTTCTAAATTTGTCCGGTGATATCGTTTTATTTATTTATTTATTTATTCATTCGAATGTCGGAAAGCGTATGTAGTCCCCTCCGACGGTATGCGCGGAACGCCGTTCCGCAGTATCCCACACTCTAACCCAGAACATATTTTAAGAAAATTTCTGTCAGGCTCAGAAATGTGGTTATATATTATTTTTCTTGCTTATATATTGTCTGTGTACTGGAAATTTTAAAGTAACACTCTTTTCTTATCTGAAACTTAATCCGGGTTAGTGAGTTATACAGAGTAGGTAAAGGAATGTAGTTATCAATAGAGAGGGGTTTTCCCTGCTATTCAAATGCATGCCTGGGATAAGGCGGACAGAGAATTTCACGAGATAGCGAAATAGCGAACAGTGGGGTCAGAAGGGAGACCCTATTTGTGTTTTTGGGAGAGGCGTGATATAGCTGAGGGAAATCAGTTAAGGCATAGAGCTAAAAGTGTTTAGTCGCTTTTTCGCGGAGCAGAGTTGATGCCTTGAACTCAATGTGTGAGTTCGTTCCGAGAGTAGCTCGTGGATAGGCAGTGAAGCTCTTGGAGTATAGAGCTAATGTGTTGGGAGATTAATAGTGATCTCCGATAAATCTAATTTAACTAGCGTAGGGCGAGAGGAATATAAAGTAGTTTAACAGTACACAGCAAGTATTTACTGTATTTAATTTAATGTTGAACCGGATCACCTATATCCAAGTTCTTAAGTGTAAATAGCGTTTTGTGATTTGTAAATAGTGTGTAAATAAACTGTTAATTAAGTTTAATTGAAAGAGTTGGTTTTCTTTTCAACTATCCTCTCATAGCGTGACGGATATCACTTAATCATATCGGTGGTGGCAGCATATAAATAGTAAAAGATTTCTTCAAAGTTGTGTGGACTTAGAGGAAACCCGACAATTTCATCGGGCGACAATAGTTTTGGTCTATTGTCCCAAACAAATTTCCCCAATTAAAATGATTATGTTTTTCCCATAAAGCAATTATAAATGTATTTTTAAGAAAATAATTAAAGCATTTTTAGGAAACTATATTATGATTTTTTAACAAGTATTGCAAACACAGACATGGATGAGTAACCCAATTTTTGGTACAGTAATGCCTGATGGAAGTGGTATAGGTGTAAAAGTATAATGTAATACAGGCACCAGCAAAGCAACTTTAGTTTATTATTTATTTGAATTCAGAAAATTGTTAATCATTATCTATATTGTAAAGGACAAATGTCTCCAGGTATAACGCTGACATCATTTTGACGGTGGCAACACCAGACAATTATATTTAACGTTTATTAATTTTTATCGCCATTTTTTAAGCTTCCAAATACCGTACATTTTCATTTTTTACACCGTCGAATAAGGGGGAGGGGGAATGTACTTTTAAGTATAATTTGTTTCAAAACTGTATCGCAATTTACTCAATTTTTGTTGTTTTTAAATTAATTACCCGACTGCCAAGAAGGGTTATGTGTTTCACGCGTATCTGGGTATGTGGATTTCTTTATATCCTCGAAACATCCCAACGGCTGGATGGAATTTAATGAATCAGGTCTCTATCAATTTGTCTTAACCGTCCTGTGGTTATAGGCTAGGTTTTGTTTTTATAAATTCAAAATGGCGGCCGTAAAATACAAAATGGCGGAAGAGACGAAAATACATTTTCACGCACCCTATTGAGTGGCATATCATTGGATAGGTCTTTCAAAATGAAGACGATGTTTCATTGACTATTTTGCAGTCAGAAGCTCCGTTTAAATATTACACAACCTGGAAGTTGTGTAGGTAGGATCTCTGGCTTTACTGCAACTCAAACCTTCATAGACATCTATAGGCCTCATCAAAACAGTGTTTATAGATAGGAACTAACAATTAAACACAACTTAAAAGCCATCAATACAAGTAAATAAAAAAAAAGTAGGTAAGTAATATAAAAAATAGTTTCACATTGATGAGAAATAATTAATTAGTTCGCTTTTTACGCAGTCGCGTTTTTTGATTTTTTTAAATTTAATAAATTTATTTTCAAGCATAATTTTTTTTTACAAATGTATCTCTATGGCGGGCAGACTTTTAAGAAAAATAAATCAGTTTGTAATTAACACTATGCCGTCCGTACGTCTCATCTAGTTCTAGATTCTTTCGTGTCGCACCGGTAGAACGAACTTACATCATTTCGCGTATCGCCGGCGGTTTTTCGAGGTTCTTGGGAGACAATAAATCATCAAGTTTACTAATCTTATCGTCAGTTCCCATAAGTTCTAAATCATGTCCCTCTATTTTCAATCTATTTTATAGTTATCTAGTATCTATCACCTATCGATTTAATATCTATCTAGCATCTATTATCTATTATCTTCTATATCATCTATTACCTATTATCTAGTATCTAGTTATCTATCATCTAGTTATCTATTATCAATTATCTAGTTCAATCTAATATCTAGTGTAACGCGCGCTACCCTTTCCAAAAATAGACTTTACCGGCAATCACGTGAAGGCTTCCATGAGCTCTGCCGAATAAAAAAATGCTATTAGTTCGTTAGAGTTCGTTCTGTTTTGAGGAGTGCAAACTGAAGCATGTAAAAAGTGATATTCACGCCATTATTATTTTGTGTATATGTAATATTGGCCGTTCTATTTGTGATGTGCTGTCTTACTACGAAGAAATAAAAAATATTTAAAGAGTTATACCCCAAGAAATTCATATTTTGAAATAATGTGAAATTTCTGTGTGAATTTAATTTGAGCTAGCCGACAATAGTATTTTCAATCTATTATCTAGTTTCAATCTATTAACTGCAGTAAAATCTCTTTTATCCGAAACTCTTTTAACCGAAACTCTCGATTTACCGAAATCCACTTTAAAGCTCTTTTTTTTTTTCTTTTTTAAGTATCACACTCTTTGTTTGCAAAATCTATTTTGAAAAGTTTTTTTTTTTTTTTTTTTTATCTTTTAACTACCCTATTCCTTGTGTGCAAGCGGTCTTTTCCGAACTACGAGTACATATAAGTATTTTAGAGTTCCTTTATAAATATAATATAAACAAAATTATAAATAAATCCTTTATAAATAAATCCATAAAAATATAATAGAGTTCCTTTAAATTTAACTTGAGCCCCGGTAAGCTGCGGAGTGGAACGAAGAAAACGAACAAACTAGCCATTCTGAAGCTTTTGAATGTTTTGCAAAAGGTTTGGCATGGCTGGAGCAGCAGGAAGACTGTGATACTGGTAAACTAATAATATTGAAAAACTCCATAATAGAGTTTCAAAGCAAAGGCAATCGAAACTGCGATAAACAAAACATTTTTTCAAACCCTTGTGATATAACTAAAATGTACTTACTTTCAAAATTAAAATTCAGGTAATTCATTCTTGTTTCTATTTTGCTATTGCTTTACTTTTATTAAGCACTTATACCATAATACGAAATATTGCATATATATCTCCTTAATGTTAAAATTGAAGCATTCTCGATTATCCAAAAATTTCGATTTTCCGAAAGATGATAGGTTCCAATTACTTCGGATAATCGAGGTTCTACTGCATTATCTAGTTTTCAATCAACAGTTCTGAACACCACAATAGACCCATCGGCGCTTGCCCGATAATTTCCTAGTGGCTCAAACGTGGAGCACACCGAAGCTTGACCAATAATTTTCGCATGGCACCAATGTGTAGCCACCGGACGGCGTAGTGTTAATATAAACAGCTCATCGTTTGATTACAGTTTATACTCCACAATGAATTTAAAACATTCATCGATGAATAAACAAAACAGCAAAATTTAAATAAAACACAAATTTAAGACATGTAATCGAATTTCATGCTTTATCCACTGAAATGAACATAATCAAAAGACTGATTGTAAATAGCGATCTTTGGATATTTCTGCGCTGTTAACTCCTGATATAAGGCCAATACGAAAATATCGCTTTTAAACGTTTCTAAAGTTTATTTGAACGCATTACTGCTATTTTGCATATAAATATAATTTTTAGTATTGTTAGTGGGCATTTTAAAAAATATATTAAATTTAAAATATCTATTAGAGTTACCAATTAAATTAATTTAAAAAATCAAAAAACCCGACTGCGTAAAAAGCGAACTAATTAATTATTTCTCATCAATGTAAAACTATTTTTTATATTACCTACTTTTTTATTTACCTTTATTTATGACTTTTAAGTTGTGTTTAATTGTTAGTTCCTATCTATAAACACTGTTTTGATGAGGCCTGTAGATGTCTATGATGGTTAGAGTTGCATTAAAACTAGAGATCCTACCTACACAACTTCCAGGTTTTGTAATATTTAAACGGAGCTTCTAACTGTAAAATAGTCAATGAAACATCGTCATAATTTTGAAAGACCTCTCCAATGATATGCCACTCAATAGGGTACGAAAAAAAAAATTTCGTCTCTACCGCCATTTTGTATTTTTCCGCCGACATTTTGAATTTATAAAAGCAAAATCTAGCGTATAACCATCGGGCCGTTAAGACGAATTGATAGAGACCTCATTCATTAAAAATCTATCCAGCCGTTGGGATGTTTCGAGGGTATAAAGAAATCCACATACCCAGATACGCGTGAAACACATAACCCTTCTTGGCAATCGAGTAAAAAATTAGTAGACCGTGCGAGACTTTCTCACCCCAATCTTTGAGATTATTTATTGATACGTTTTTTCATTAAGGGCAGTTGGAAGGTCAAAACTTACAATATATCGAATTTTCGATTTTTTTATATTTTGAATCTACTATTTCTCCTTTTTCTACTGATATATTACTTTTGTTTCTACGGCAGCCAGAAGTCGGAAAATTTTTAGTAATTCTGTTTGTTTATCTACTTTAATACTAGTGCGTTTATTTACTTTAAACTTGATTTTCTCAAAATGTTGTCTTTTTAACTTCGATGTACCTTTTTGAAAAAACTATTACACATTATGCTTTGAAATTTTGCTTGAACATTCTCAAATACATATCCCTGTTTAATCTGAGGTGAATTGTTTAAACTCATAAAAAGAACTTTTTTTATTATTATCGTTATCTTTGAAAAAACTGCATTTAATAAAAAATTTGAATGTGGTTTCTACTTCAGATTTTTTTTAAAAATATCTAAGCTTTATTTAAGAGGCTACTTCAGTCAAATGAAAAGACCCGTTCGATAATGCTAATCCTATGGAAGAAATTTATAACGATATCTCGGTTGCATTTCAATATTTTTAAATGATTTTTTTTGCATTGGATAGATGAGATCGATATGTATGCAGGCCGCTTTTTACTTGTTCGATTTTGATTACAAATTTTTTTTATGAGGATGCTTTCAGTTTCAAAACCGGTTCCGAAAATGAAAGTGTCCTCATTAAAAATATCTGTGAACAAAATAGAAAATGTAAAAAACGGCCTGTGTACAGATCGATCTCAGCTATACAGTGCAAAAAAAAAATCATTTAAAGATATTGAAATGCAACCGAGATATCTTTATAAATTTTTTCCATGGGATTAGCATTAGCGAACGGGTCTTCTCGGCTGACTGGAGTAGCCTCTTAACCCCCTCACTGACAAGCCCGTGTTAATACGTTCACTAAGCTGCAGGTTTCACAGCAATATAAGCAATATTTAAAGTAATATAATTCTATTGATTTAATGTATTTTTAATACATTGAACAATGATTAATAGTTCCAAGGATTGCATTCTTATTCGTTAAGTTTTTTTTTTATAAAATGTTCAAAGAATCATTTTTTTTTTAGCATTTAAAAATAAATGCGGAGAAAACAACATTACAATTTTGCCCTTTTCCAAGACAGTCGGAGGGAATATTAAATTTAACTTCAGATTATTCAGAATTGTTTATTTTATGCATAAAATTTTTTTTCAAGTCCATATCTTAAATAGTTTATGAGAAAAGGTACATTAATTTAACATGGCAGGTATAGGCATTCCGACTGCCCTTAAGGGGCCTAGTCACCAAGCTTCCGATTTTCCTCACTAATGTAAAGTATATGGGCATTGGATGTATTCGTATATTTATAATATCTCCTCGGGAAATTAATATTTTTAACAATCATAAAAATGAACACAATTTATTACACTTAATCATAATCTACAGTTTGGACTCTTTTGCTACATGAGTTTTTTCAGGGTTGTCCAGAACATGTTCGTTCTTTTTCAATTCGTTGACTGTACCCTATGGGGTTTCAGGAAAAAATCTTCACGGAAATATATGACCTGTACTATTCTGTTTACACACCTGGAGTTTCAGGATTTCAAGCTCATGGAGCTCATGTATTTTTCTAGATATTTAAGAAAACGTTAAAAATCGCAATTGGCCGGACACCTTTGGCCATATGGTGTATATCAGACTAATTAGGTAATTGTAGCCTGGAATAAATTCTAAAATTGAAATGTAAACTTGACCTGAATCATTAAATATGTTTTTTTAGTGAAATAGCACCGTAATTATAGTTTTAAGCCAAAAGTGGAACTAATCAAGAAAACAGATTTTACCCTTGATGGTTAAAAATTATGAAATTGAAAAAAAAATACCATGAAAAATTTTATAACATGTTTCTAAAATGTCAAATCAATAAAAATTAAAGTTTTTAAACATTTTTGGCTTTTACAAGTTACTGTATTTTGCTAGCAGAGCTGAACTAAAAAAGGAAACATATTTTGCTATTTGCTAAAAAATCAAATACTTTATATAAAATAATTCGAGAATGCTGCAACAATAATTACAATGTTTTAAAACTTTTATTCAAAGTAAGGTCTTATAAAAAAAGTAGTGGAATTAAACAGGCAAGAAGAACGATTTTGTTTTTCATGTTCTAAAAATTAAAACTTTATTAAATTTTCATAACGTTTTCAAAAGCTACAACAAAAATTACAAACGTTAAGTTTCTTTACAATTTACGGTTTTTAGCAATGATTTTTTTGACAAGTTCATGGGTCACATAGGTTTCTCCATGCGAAAGCTTCCTCCTTTCTGTGCTCTCTAGGAAATCTGAAACAACAGGTCTCGGATCATACAAAGCTGTTCTTAATCCGTTGAAAAAATCAGCATTCTAGAGTTTAAGACTTCTATTGATACTCCCTATTTTCCATTGATTTAAGTAGTGAAGTCTGTATGTACAGATACGGACAGAATTTTTCGGCAAGCTCATCAGTCTGTTTGGTTTCTCTGTGTGAAAGCTTCCTCCTTCTCTCTTTGCTCTCTAGGAACCGTGCAACATCAGGTCTTGGATAATAAAAATCGTGTACCAAAGAGGAGGGGATCGGTCAGCAATACGGCACTACACCAGGCCCCCTAAAAAACTGAAAAAAAAGAGGGCGGATCGGCCGGAGATACGGCTATACTCCACGCCCCCTAAAAAACTGAAAAAAGGGGGGCGGATCGGCCGGAGATACGGCACTACTCCACGCCCCCCTAAAAAACTGAAAAAAGGGGGGCGGATCGGCCGGAGATACGGCACTACTCCACGCCCCCTAAAAAACTGAAAAAAGGGGGGCGGATCGGCCGGAGATACGGCACTACTCCACGCCCCCCTAAAAAACTGAAAAAAGGGGGGCGGATCGGCCGGAGATACGGCACTACTCCACGCCCCCCTAAAAAACTGAAAAAAGGGGGGCGGATCGGCCGGAGATACGCACTACTCCACGCCCCCCTAAAAAACTGAAAAAAGGGGGGGGCGGATCGCCCGGAGATACGGCACTACTCCACGCCCCCCTAAAAACTGAAAAAAGGGGGGCGGATCGGCCGGAGATACGGCACTACTCCACGCCCCCCTAAAAACTGAAAAAAGGGGGGCGGATCGGCCGGAGATACGGCACTACTCCACGCCCCCCTAAAAAACTGAAAAAAGGGGGGCGGATCGGCCGGAGATACGGCACTACTCCACGCCCCCCTAAAAAACTGAAAAAAGGGGGGCGGATCGGCCGGAGATACGGCTCTACTCCACGCCCCCCTAAAAAACTGAAAAAAGGGGGGCGGATCGGCCGGAGATACGGCTCTACTCCACGCCCCCCTAAAAAACTGAAAAAAGGGGGGCGGATCGGCCGGAGATACGGCACTACTCCACGCCCCCTAAAAAACTGAAAAAAGGGGGGCGGATCGGCCAGAGATACGGCACTACTCCACGCCCCCCTAAAAAACTGAAAAAAGGGGGGCGGATCGGCCGGAGATACGGCACTACTCCACGCCCCCCTAAAAAACTGAAAAAAGGGGGGCGGATCGGCCGGAGATACGGCACTACTCCACGCCCCCCTAAAAAACTGAAAAAAGGGGGGCGGATCGGCCGGAGATACGGCACTACTCCACGCCCCCCTAAAAAACTGAAAAAAGGGGGCGGATCGGCCGGAGATACGGCTCTACTCCACGCCCCTTTAAAAAACTGAAAAAAGGGGGGCGGATCGGCCGGAGATACGGCACTACTCCACGCCCCCCTAAAAAACTGAAAAAAGGGGGGCGGATCGGCCGGAGATACGGCACTACTCCACGCCCCCCTAAAAAACTGAAAAAAGGGGGGCGGATCGGCCGGAGATACGGCTCCACTCCACGCCCCCCTAAAAAACTGAAAAAAGGGGGGCGGATCGGCCGGAGATACGGCTCTACTCCACGCCCCCCTAAAAAACTGAAAAAAGGGGGGCGGATCGGCCGGAGATACGGCTCTACTCCACGCCCCCCTAAAAAACTGAAAAAAGGGGGGCGGATCGGCCGGAGATACGGCACTACTCCACGCCCCCCTAAAAAACGGAAAAAAGGGGGGCGGATCGGCCGGAGATACGGCACTACTCCACGCCCCCCTAAAAAACTGAAAAAAGGGGGGCGGATCGGCCGGAGATACGGCACTACTCCAAGCCCCCCTAAAAAACTGAAAAAAGGGGGGCGGATCGGCCGGAGATACGGCACTACCCCACGCCCCCCTAAAAAACTGAAAAAAAGGGGGGCGGATCGGCCGGAGATACTGCACTACTCCACGCCCCCCTAAAAAACTGAAAAAAGGGGGGCGGATCGGCCGGAGATACGGCACTACTCCACGCCCCCCTAAAAAACTGAAAAAAGGGGGGCGGATCGGCCGGAGATACGGCACTACTCCACGCCCCCATAAAAAACTGAAAAAAGGGGGGCGGATCGGCCGGAGATACGGCACTACTCCACGCCCCCCTAAAAAACTGAAAAAAGGGGGGCGGATCGGCCGGAGATACGGCACTACTCCACGCCCCTCTAAAAAACTGAAAAAAGGGGGGCGGATCGGCCGGAGATACGGCTCTACTCCACGCCCCCCTAAAAAACTGAAAAAAGGGGGGCGGATCGGCCGGAGATACGGCACTACTCCACGCCCCCCTAAAAAACTGAAAAAAGGGGGCGGATCGGCCGGAGATACGGCACTACTCCACGCCCCCCTAAAAAACTGAAAAAAGGGGGGCGGGTCGGCCGGAGATACGACAGTACTCCACGCCCCCCTAAAAAACTGAAAAAAGGGGGGCGGCTCGGCCGGAGATACGGCACTACTCCACGCCCCCCTAAAAAACTGAAAAAAGGGGGCCGGATCGGCCGGAGATACGGCACTACTCCACGCCCCCCTAAAAAACTGAAAAAAGGGGGGCCGGATCGGCCGGAGATACGGCACTACTCCACGCCCCCCTAAAAAACTGAAAAAAGGGGGGCCGGATCGGCCGGAGATACGGCACTACTCCACGCCCCCCTAAAAAACTGAAAAAAGGGGGGCGGATCGGCCGGAGATACGGCTCTACTCCACGCCCCCCTAAAAAACTGAAAAAAAGGGGGGCGGATCGGCCGGAGATACGGCACTACTCCACGCCCCCCTAAAAAACTGAAAAAAGGGGGGCGGATCGGCCGGAGATACGGCACTACTCCACGCCCCCTAAAAAACTGAAAAAAGGGGGGGCGGATCGGCCGGAGATACGGCACTACTCCACGCCCCCTAAAAAACTGAAAAAAGGGGGGGCGGATCGGCCGGAGATACGGCACTACTCCACGCCCCCTAAAAAACTGAAAAAAGGGGGGGGCAGATCGGCCGGAGATACGGCACTACTCCACGCCCCCCTAAAAAACTGAAAAAAGGGGGGCGGATCGGCCGGAGATACGGCTCTACTCCACGCCCCCCTAAAAAACTGAAAAAAGGGGGGCGGATCGGCCGGAGATACGGCTCTACTCCACGCCCCCCTAAAAAACTGAAAAAAGGGGGGCGGATCGGCCGGAGATACGGCACTACTCCACGCCCCCCTAAAAAACTGAAAAAAGGGGGGCGGATCGGCCGGAGATACGGCACTACTCCACGCCCCCCTAAAAAACTGAAAAAAGGGTGGCGGATCGGCCGGAGATACGGCACTACTCCACGCCCCCCTAAAAAACTGAAAAAAGGAGGCGGATCGGCCGGAGATACGGCACTACTCCACGCCCCCCTAAAAAACTGAAAAAAGGAGGCGGATCGGCCGGAGATACGGCACTACTCCACGCCCCCCTAAAAAACTGAAAAAAGGGCGGCGGATCGGCCGGAGATACGGCCCTACTCCACGCCCCCCTAAAAAACTGAAAAAAGGGGGGCGGATCGGCCGGAGATACGGCACTACTCCACGCCCACCTAAAAAACTGAAAAAAAGGGGGGCGGATCGGCCGGAGATACGGCACTACTCCACGCCCCCCTAAAAAACTGAAAAAAAGGGGGGCGGATCGGCCGGAGATACGGCACTACTCCACGCCCCCTAAAAAACTGAAAAAAGGGGGGCGGATCGGCCGGAGATACGGCACTACTCCACGCCCCCTAAAAAACTGAAAAAAGGGGGGCGGATCGGCCGGAGATACGGCTCTACTCCACGCCCCCTAAAAAACTGAAAAAAGGGGGGAGGATCGGCCGGAGATACGGCACTACTCCACGCCCCCCTAAAAAACTGAAAAAAGGGGGGCGGATCGGCCGGAGATACGGCACTACTCCACGCCCCCCTAAAAAACTGAAAAAAGGGGGGCGGATCGGCCGGAGATACGGCACTACTCCACGCCCCCCTAAAAAACTGAAAAAAGGGGGGCGGATCGGCCGGAGATACGGCTCTACTCCACGCCCCCCTAAAAAACTGAAAAAAGGGGGGCGGATCGGCCGGAGATACGGCACTACTCCACGCCCCCCTAAAAAACTGAAAAAAGGGGGGCGGATCGGCCGGAGATACGGCTCTACTCCACGCCCCCCTAAAAAACTGAAAAAAGGGGGGCGGATCGGCCGGAGATACGGCACTACTCCACGCCCCCCTAAAAAACTGAAAAAAGGGGGGCGGATCGGCCGGAGATACGGCACTACTCCACGCCCCCCTAAAAAACTGAAAAAAGGGGGGCGGATCGGCCGGAGATACGGCACTACTCCACGCCCCCCTAAAAAACTGAAAAAAGGGGGGCGGATCGGCCGGAGATACGGCACTACTCCACGCCCCCCTAAAAAACTGAAAAAAGGGGGGCGGATCGGCCGGAGATACGGCACTACTCCACGCCCCCCTAAAAAACTGAAAAAAGGGGGGGCGGATCGGCCGGAGATACGGCACTACTCCACGCCCCCCTAAAAAACTAAGAAAAGAAGGTCGGATCGATCGGCCGGTGATGCGGTTTGCGACGATCCGCGAATTCTCGGCGGTATCCCACCCACCCACCACTCAGAACCCCTCCCTAGCTTTGTCCTGCATTTCGATATTTTTAACTCAATGAAATTAGCTTTCAAATACTTCCGGTGTACTAGTCAGTGTTTAATAGAAATTAAAAGCTACCTCAGACCTGGGATATGCGCCCAAAATACCGCCCTCTGGGAATTCTTCGCGGAGAATTTTAAAAGCCGAATTCATCTAATTAAAGACATGGAAAAGCGGAAAGGGTAGGGGTTGGGACTCTAAGATTGTCGGACAACCGCTGTGGTTTCGAGGTTATTGTTTGGCGGACGATACGGCAATACATCAGCCTCCCTAAAAAACTAAAATATGAAGGATGGATCATCCGGCGAAATGACCCTACACCAGCCATGACCCCCACCCCCTAAAAAATTGAGAAAAGAAGAGTGAATCGCGTAGCTCTTAATTTATTTTTCATACCTCGTTTTATAGAATTTAATTTCTGATCTTACTGTTAATTTTCTGTCTTCAAACAACGCAAATTACGATTATTGGGAAAATAGCAAAAATTGACAACTAGAGTGCCGATTATCCAAGTTAATATGGACCAAGCTCACTTTGGATAAGCAAAAAACTCGGATAAACCGGATTTACACAAATCATCACAAACTAAGAGTATAAAATATAAATTTTCACTAATTTTTATGGTATTAGTAACATTTTTTTTATGTACATTTCCGTTAATTTTAAGAAAAACGGGGAATGAAATTGTTTATTTGAAAAAGACCTTGATAGTTTTTTGTTTGTTAAATGTCAATTTGCTGCCTTTTTTTTTTTTTTTTTTTTTTTTCCTTTGCTGCAGTATTATGCTACTGCATAGCTACCAATTTCTAAGATTTTTTTTTTTTTTTTTTTTTTTTTTTTTTTTTTTTTTTTTACGATTTAAACTTACTAGTAAATTTTGCCTCATTCAATCGCCGAAATTTAACAATTGTCAACGATTAAATATGGTAAGAAACTGTAATATATTTTAGAGGTAACAAAACCGTACAAATTAGCAGCTATCTGATTCTATTAGTGTCATTAAAATTGCAGGTGTAGCCTCTTCTTTCTGCTCAAAGTATTAAATAGTTTTGTTTTGTTTTTTTCAATCGAACTTATACCTTTGAAATGGATAATTTTCTACTGATGGACTGGAGGCTTCTCTTATTATGAAACAGCCATTATAAATAAATAAAAAATATTATGGCCATTTTTTCCCCATTCTGACCAGAAAATCATAGTTCTAAATTTTTACGACTGCTCTTTCATCTTCACCTAACACTTCATTTATAATGGCTGTTTCATAATAATAGAAGCCATCAGTCCATCAGAAGAAAATAATTCGGTTAAAGAGGAAACTTGGTTAAGCAGGACTCGGATAATCGGGACTTTACTGTACTTAAATTTCTATAAAATCACATATCAATGAAAATTTTTCATGCTTAATGCGAATAAATCTCTATAAAAAAAAAATCAATATTTTCAATTGCATAAAATACTTATTTTAATGACAATTTCTTTCTTTATTTATTTTAGGAAACTGGATCTATTGCGTTTGCAAAAAAATGGAAAAAACAGCTCAGTTACATAGTTTCTGAATAACAACACCAGCTAGTTTCATGCATTTTCGGACAAAAATAAATTAAAACTTATGTCAGGAAATTGCCCTTTTCGATTTGAGAACAGCCTTAAGGGGGCCCGGATACGAAAATTTTCAAATTTTCAGAAAAAACATTATTGCATTAAAAACATTCTCTGCTTTTTTCTTCTTAAAATGACGTTTAAATCATGTTTCTATCTTAATTAGAACATGAAATATTATTTTTTTCGTTTTGGTTTGTTTTCAAAATCTCGCTTTCAAGTAAGGATTGTCATGGAAACGACTTCTTGTGAAAATGCGTTTTTCTTCATGATGGGTTTTTTCACCATTTCTCACACTTAAATTGTTATAGATAAGTCAAAAACCGTTAAAAATAAATGGTTCAAGCTTGAACATGCCTTTTTCAATTATTTTACTTTGATTTTGATTCAGGTAATTTGAAAAAAATATTTACTTTTGAAAATGTGAATTTTTAAAAGTTACATCATTTATTTTTTAATTTTTACTTTAAATATTTTAAATATTTTTTTTTTATTAATATTTTTTTAAATGCTGAATCAAAAGTAAAACTTGTATATTTCTGTTTATTTAAATGAAAAAAAATTGAAATTCTACAAATAATATTTCGAGTTATAACGATTTTAAATTACCCCACTTTTTAAATAAATTTTAAATTTTAAATAAACAAAATTATGAGAAGTTTTATCATGTGATTTTGTTTACAAATGATATGGTTAATTATGACAAAAAAAATTCAAAATTTTAACTCAATAAATAAAAATTATTTTAAATTTTGTCCCGGACCCCTTAAGGAGGAACATTTGAAATAAACAAAATTTAGACTATTAGTCTAATATAATTTTAATATTGAAAGAATGGATCATGTAAAACGTAAGAAGATATACTTAAATTAATAAGGCTTCCTAATATAGTTATAAGTGTCGTGTAATTGTTTTGTTTATTTTAAGATGTAATGTTTTGCAAAGCACAACACATTGTATGTGCGATATGTATATGGGGCATTCTCACAATCTTTTGACTTTCGGGAATAAAAATATGTTGAAATTAAACTTGCTAAAATAACATTTTAATCTGATATACGAATGCTTTAATGATTCAAAATAAAAAAAAGCAGCGAAATTTTTTTTATTTAACTGAGGTTTATGTTAAACTTGCGAGTTTAACTTTCCTTACCATTTTACCACTATAACATTTTATTTTCTTCTAAATTTTTACTTATAATGAATTTGCATTGTACCCACAGGACATTCAAATAAGAAATAATAATAATGTAACATTTTTAGTACAAAATTTTGGTATAACATTGTCTTAAAGGGGTGTTAAAGAAGGGACGGTAAAGTAAAACAAAACGCGACGGTAAGGAAAAGGGACGAAATGTGAAAAAAAAAGGGACGGTAAGGATGGAATGGTAAGGAAAATTACCACCTATTTTAAGAAAATCATGTTAAGACTAAGTGGTAGCCACAATGTTCATTTATTTTTAGAAACAGTTATTTACATTGGATTAAATTAAAAAATATTTAATTTACCTCTAAATGTGCAGGAATAAGCTTTGGGGACGGTAAGACTACGAATAAAGCCACGATGCTTAAAATTGATATTTAAATGCTGATTTAAATTCTGCAGTAAATTTCCTGTCAAAGAATTTCAGACATTCTTTCTCTAGCATACTTTAGCATGAGAAAAAACTTGAAAAAAATTCTGTGGCTGCATCTGAAATGATTTCCTGTATAATTTTAGAAGAGGGACGGTAAGGAATCTAAAACCCAGGGACAGAGTTTAAAAAATAATAACAACACTAAAAATGGGTGCAGGTTAATTTTTTGCTACATATTTATATAAAACAATAGTTCCATGTTTCGGAAAAAAATTACATCGAATTATTTTCATTGAAACAGTTTTATACAGACAGCTCCAAACTTAAAAATCAACATCAGGGACACGGGACGGTATAGGAGTTTTTCTAGTATTTGGACCCCAAACATCGTCCAAAACTTATTTATCTCGTTAATATTGTTATGCAATCATGCAATGGGATGTTCCCCAGTATATGAAATAAAAAAAACCCACAAGGACATGTATTAAAATAAAAATTATTATTCAGGAACATAAAAGTCAAATGATTGTGAGAACGCCCCATATATTAACGTATCTTCATATAATAGAGTAATATATAATCAGTAAAGTCTCACCCAAAGCGCTATAAGTAAGCGTACAAAGTTAATGCTGGAATCTGCCGTAAATTGACACAGCTGCGCCATCTTGTGGAAGGAGTGAATAACGCAAATACGCGGGTTTTTTGTATGACGTCATATATGACAGAATATCTGCCATCTGCGCATCTCGTGGGCAGGTCTATTTGAAGATATTTACAATTTAAGAGTTATAGGCGGAAAAACAGACAAAGCTATTTTAGAGAATACCTGTTAAAATTTTAATCATGAGTTTCAAATATTTACTCACTCATGGAAGATGAACCTTGTTTACCAGATTTATTGCAAAATATTTTTGTTCCAGTTTGTTTTGATGAAAATATGTGTATTTAAAAAAAAAATCGCAATGTCATTTTAATTTCGGGAGAAAAAGCACTAATGCTACGTAAACAGTATTGCCTTTTGCCCCGAAAATAAACTGACATTGCAACTATTTTTTAAATACATATATTTTTATCAAAACAAGCTGTAACAAAAATATTTTGCAACAAATCTGGTAAACAAGGTTAATCTTCCATGAGTGAGTAAATATTTGAAATTCACGATTAAAATTTTAACAGGTATTCTCTAAAACGGCTTTGTCTGCTTTTCTGCCTATAACTCTTAAATTGTAAATATCTTCAAATAGACCTGAATTTTATGCAAGCTATTCAGGCTAAAAGAAAACCATTTTTGTTAATAAAAGTTATAGGCGTAATTTTTAATTCCATGGTTTTTTCCACATTGGAAGAAACTTGAACACCTTGGGTTTATGTTATTTATTAGAAAAAAAATGCATTTTAAATATAATGAGTGAAAAGCATGTGTTTAAATTGATGTAATATACCAGTATGTATGTATTTTAAATAAAGTTATGTTTTTCAAATGACGAGTATATTTTTAAAATGATGATTTTATATTTTGAATGAAATGAATGCAATGTAAACGCTGGTGATGGGGAAAATATTTGACGATTTATGAACTGCGGCCGGCTAACATAAAAGTATTTTTTTACACTGTTTATTTAATCTAACCCTGTTCATATATATGAAAAGATAAAAAATTTTAATCGATTTTTCCCTCTCAGATATGCTAGAAAAATAAAAATTGTGTACATGGACGTGTTTCTAGTAACAATACAACATTTTAGTATTTTTACAACTTGATTATAAATTAGCAAATTAATTTTACGTTATCTAAACGTAGCTGATAAATCCTTAAACATTCTTTATGGTTGTTACAACTGTATATACAAGTACAACAATTGAGTAAGTTATGTAACAAACTACGGTTTCTAAAATATACCACCTGGTTGGGAAATTGCAAAAGAGAAATATTTAAAACCTTTAAGCATCTTAAATGTGATTTTCAGCCCTATAATTTTTTTTATAAAAAAGTTAAAATATTATTTAATATATTATTAAATGTCAGTGATTTTAATACGTTCAATTGGCCCATCTCCGTCCGCAGCCCTTTTTTCTACTACTTATTCCGACTCTTTTGCGGAAGCCAGATTGAAAAAAAAAATCAAAAATTGAAACCGGACAAAATTAAAAGGGAAATTTGAAATTATTGGCTACCGACCAACAACTGCTACGTCGAGCTTATTATTAGTCTATAGTTTTCAGTTATTGGCAATTGTTGTATGTTTCATAAGCCTTTTTCAAATTTGGAGAATGTTCCGCAATTGGGTTATTTCGATAAAAGTTACTTTCATTTTCTAACCATTATTTAACTTTTATACAGTTACAATTGTATACTGTTTTCTCATTTGACGCCAATCTTGTCTATCGACCCGATTACGGAAAGTTATCCATTTTACCCCTGCGAAGAACCGGTGTAAGATAATAAATGTTTAATTGAGCATACCACGTACTATTTGTAAGTATTTTATATTTTATTCCAATTTTTGAAGTTTCTTCTATACTTTGTATGCTTTCTGCAACGTTATTCACCTGTGCGAAGTGCAGGTATCCCATGAAAACTATTTTTCCCGGATATGACACAATGACCGACATATTTCTAGATTTAAAAAAAAAAAAAGTAATTTGTCGATTTTAGGAATTTTTTTAAAGCTGTTGTCTAAAATTCTCAAAATATTTAAAACTATAAATAATCAATTATTGCTGGTTTAATAGTACAAGAATTACTGCTTGCATTTTAAATTAAAGTGGATCCTAATGTAAAATTAAATGAGTTTTAAATGGAATGAATGAAATGCTTCTATTTTAAATATTATAAATACAATTCGATCAAGAGAGTATTTGGCAATTTATCGCCTGCGCCCGGTAAATAAAAAATATGCCTTAAAATTAATTAAATAATTTATACTTAAACTCTAAGCGTAATAAAACGTTTAATTCTCATTGGAAATACACATATTTATGTAATTTTTATAACTTTATCTTATGAGGAATTGAATTAAAAACGCTGCTGTAAAATTCTATCTTAACATACATTAACTAATTTTTATATGTCCTTGTTCATTGCATTACAAAAACATAATTCAAATAGAACGTATTAAAATCACTGACATTTAATAATATGTATTAAAAAATAAGCGAAAAAAATGAGTTCTCTCAGATAGAGAGTTATTTTTGCAGTTTTGAAAACTGCAATAATTAGAACGCCAACGTGGCATTTTCCCAAATAATATAAGTTCTTAAAAGAACTGATTTTGTTTAAATAACTAACTTCAATTAATAAATTAAATAATGGCGAATAAATAAATCGAATTATATCTATACTTCCAACAATTAAGTACTGCAGAAGACAAACGAATAAAATCACGGCTGCGCGTGCGCATAGTTATTTCATAGATATCGAACTTATAGATCATCCACAAAGGGGAAAGAAGTTAATAATTTCTTGTAGTTCACTCCGTCCGCTGGGTGGCGTTGATTGACGTGACCTCGCCTTTAATCTTGCGCTTACCTCTCCCATTTAAGATAGGACGCTTACTTATATCGCTTTGGACTCACCACTTGATACGAAATCTAGGCGAAGGCTGGAGAAGTTTACCAACGAAAGAAAGTACACTCCAGGTAATGGTATAAAACATACATAGCTCGAAACTTTTCAACCTATTTATTTGGCGTACATCTTATAACTGAGCCGTGAGTGATATAAAAGCGATTGTTATTTTATAAAGTGGTCACAACAAAAATTTACACATTTAACAATAACTTGAAAATTTATTGATATAAGAAGCATATCACATTTTTGTCCAATTTCTCATGCAAAAATACTTGTTATTTTACAATATTATACTACAACAGTCATTAATTGTCGCATCCTCATTTTTGTCTTCATATCACAGTAAAACCCGTGAAAATTTAAGAAATATATAATATTGTACATAGTGGTAAAAACTCCATCATCATTTCTTAATTATAGTCAGAAAAATATATGTATTTATGGCATTTCTTTTGCAGTCTTGTTGACATTCTGTCGAAAACATTAAGCTGCATAATCATCGACTGCTAAGCCAACAAGATTATGAAGATTATCAATAAGTATGCTACATAATTGTGGTGATTCTCACATTCCTACAGAGCAGTTTTAGTTCGAAAAAAATTTGCAGCAGTCTTGCTTTGCAAACCTGCAAAGTTGCAGCAAGTTCAGCATGACAAAACTGAAAGTTCATAACAAGGCTGCCGCAAGATAACGCAAACGCCGAAGTCACCGCACTTTGAACTTGAAGCTAACTTGTTGTGCAAGTTAAATTCTTGCTGTACCAAATTTATTGCAAATTAACGGTAAACAAGTAGACAATTTAGTGTATTTATACTGTTACACTATAAGTTTAACACCTTCAGGTCTATTAATGCATACGCACTGATGTATACGAACCGTCATAAGGTGCATACATTGTTTTTATCACCATTAAGAAATAAAGCTAATATTTGTGCTTTTAAAGTCGAGTCATTTTTGGTATTTCATAAGTATAGCGTTTAGAAAAGGTGGTGCCAACCGAATAAAATTTGTATAAGGGATGCAGTCGCGAAAGGGTTAAAAATCAAAGACACCAATGGGGTTAAAGGCAAAAATCAATTAATCAATATCAATTAAAACGGTATTTTAGAAAAATACAATAATACTGACAAATATTCATTTAAAAATAAAAATTTTCAATATAAATTTAAAATGCCCGAAGACGTATACATAACTTAGCAAATTAACCTAATTTCTTAATTTGTACGAAGTTTTATATTAAAAAAGTTGTAGATTATAGATTACTTTACAGATTACTTTACAAAAGACTTTACATTACATTATAGATTACTTTACAAAAAATAACTACATTTGAAGAGTTAAAATAATAAATACCTTTTTCTGGGTTCGTTAACTTAACCAATCAATGAAAATAAGATTCCATAACATTAGCATGTGTGTGTCTTGCCTTTGAGTAGCACCCAATTTCTGCAGTTTCTGCGAGCATGTGGTGATTATCTATTCTCTCAACAGAGGGTTTTTTTTGCTTTAGTCACTTTCGTGAATTAAAGGCAGTCTTGCATCAATTTCACAACAAACTGCTCATGCAAGTGGGTGATAGTCTACTTTGCGAGAGATTCGCTACGAATTTGTCAAGTCAAATTTGTCACGGCAAGATAATATCAGAAAAAAATTAAACTTGCTGCGAATGTGCACGCTATCTGGGTTGAAGGAACGTAAGAAATAAACAAAATTTACTCTTTTAGCCTATTGTAATTGGGTGTTGATTTTTGGCGGCCAATTATCTACTCGAGGGATATAGGTCCAGGGGGGAGTGCCCTTCGTGGGGGTCTTTCTAAGGGAACCTAACCCGTATTTACGCATGGAAATCCACTGTTCGAAGAAAACCACGAAAACTCCGAACGATTAGGCCGACGGGCACGTTTGGGTTCGAACCCAGCACCTCCCTTCTACCAGCTTCGAGAGCAGACCTATTGTAATTGTGACGATGGAAAATTACATGATGTAAAACGTAATAACTTACACTGAAATTGAAATACTTCTTAATACACAGAAATTTTATTTGTAGTAATCATATTTTTATTACATTTATAAATGTAATGCGACCTCCCTGGGCGACCACCTCCCTGAATGATCATTTTTTCATTGAACGAAATTTATTCCCAAAGGCTCAATACTAATTTTACCTCTATTCAGAGACCACCCCAGGTGAACTCCCTCCATGAACCACCCATTTCTTTGAAGAAAATGGAACAAATTCCTTTTTTTCCTGGTCGCCTGAAGAAGGTTTTATTAGAATAATTCCGGAGAGCGCATTATTCATCAATCTTCTAAACTAAGATTAGAATTTTAATTTATTCTGGTAACTTTTAAGTGTTTAAACCCCTTTGTGCCCTTTTTAGGCAATGAATTTAACTCTCATGACAAAGTTAGAATGACGGTCAATAAACTCCCCTGCCCTATTCTATCAGGAAACTCTCAAAGTAATAGATAAATTAATGAAATCGTCATAATTTGTTCCTTTTCAGAAAAAAAATGCATTTATTTACTGAACTTCGAAAGGACTTGGAAATAAAAGTTATAGAAGACAAAACCGTAAAATAAAAACAAACGGATTCATTTTTTAAACTCTGCACTAATTAACTTATGTAATTAACTTTTGCTTTGATACTTAAATTTTCATATTTTTTCCTAATGTGAAAAATAAATTGTAGTAACATTAATTGTTACCTTTTTCAACACTTAAAATCTAGATTTAAACAAGACCTCCATTAAGCGACCACCTCTAGAAGCGATGAATTTTTATTGGAAAAGGAGGTGATCGCTTTAGGGAGGTTTTACTGTACATTTTATGTGGAATATGCATTTATTAATGTATCTTCGCATATAATAGAGAAATATGATATATAAACAGTAAAGGCTCACCACTTAACACGAAGGCTGGCGGAGGTAGTCGACAAAAGAAAGTGCACTCGAAGTATAATGGTATCTTCTGAGCTAAAACAAGTATCGCTCTTAACTTTTCTTAACGCTCTTAATTGTTGTGTCGTCATTTTTGTCCTCATATTACAGAAAAAATAGTGAAAATGTAAAAAAATATATAATACTAGCAGCCTTCGCCCGCTACGCTGGTTGGTTTTTCTAAACAAACCTTGAATAAAACGAAATATATCTGTGAATTTGATCATGCGCTTGAAAGCAATATATTGCAAAATTTCATGATGTAAAACGTAATAACATACACTGAAGTTAACATTGCTTTTTAATACACAGCCTTTTTACTTTCTTCTATCTTCAATAGAAGAAAGTATTGTAATCGACATTTTTTAGACTTCCGGTTTTCGACTGATTTACACGTTTTAGGCGTCAGAGATCAACAAAAACATGTATATAGAAAATGTCCGTCTGTCCGTCAGTCCGTGTGTCCGTCTGTCCGTCAGTCCGTGTGTCCGTCTGTCTGTCGCCATTGTACCGTCAAAAAGTGTATGAAGTTATGCATAGAATTGAACCAAATTTTTATTTTAAGTTTTTGGCTATACCAAGCAGGTCCTCCCTTAATTTGGAAAAAAATCGCTAGTAGAGGGCGCTGTAATAACGATTTTTGTGCGATTTTGAATATTGTACCATCGAAAAGTGTATGAAGTTATGCATAGAATTGAACCAAATTTTTATTTTAAGTTTTCTCCCTATGACAAGCAGGTCCTCCCAGAATTTGGAAAAAAATCGCCGGTAGGGGCGCTGTAATAGCGATTTTTGTGCAATTTTGAATATTGTACCATCAAAAAGTGTATGAAGTTATGCATAGAATTGAAACAAATTTTTATTTTAAATGTTTAGCTATGGCAAGCAGGTCCTCACTGAATTTGGAAAAAATTCGCCGGTAGGGAGCGCTGTAATAGCGGTTTTGGTGCGATTTTGAATATTGTACCATCGAAAAGTGCATGAAGTTATGCATATAATTGAACCAAAATGTTTTTTAAGTTCTTGGCTATGGCAAGCAGCTTCCTTAATTTGGAAAAAATTCGCCGGTAGGGGACGCTATAATAGCGATTTTTGTGCCATTTTGAATATTGTGCCATCGAAAAGTGTATGAAGTTATGCATAGAATTGAACCAAATTTTTTGTGTTTGTTTTTGGTCATGGCACGAAGGTCCTCCCTGAATTTGGAAAAATTCCGCCGGAAGAGGGCACTATAATTGCGATGTCTGTACCTTTTTCCTTATTGTACCATCGAAAAGTGTATGAAGTTATAATTGAACCAAAATTTTTGTGCATGTTTTTCGATTTGGCCAACAGGCCCTCCTTGAATTTGGAAATATTGCGCGGTAAAGGATCTCTGTGATAGCGATATTTGTATACTTTTCTTGAGTTTTCTTAGTTCTATTGTCCATCGGCGGCTCGTGCAGCGGCGGGATCTCGCTTCCTGCTAAGCCGGCTATTCGCAAACAGCTGATAACAACAGAATAAGGAAAAACTATTAATTTTAATAAATATCATGATATAGATTAACTCGTTTTTAGTCCGTTTAATTGACTTAAGTAGAAATTTAAGATGAAAATCAAAGTTGGTATAGTATTGAACTAATAATATTGAAGTATTAACATGTGTAACTAGTTTTTGAAATATTAAGATGTACAAGATAGAAGAAAGTTTGGGATTGGCTCATCTAACTAGTTGTTTGTAGTAATCATATTTTTATTACATTTATGACAATATAATGTGATAAATTTCGAAAAAGTTTCATTGTGCGCTAATGCATTAAAATGCTGAAAATAAATTATAATTGTCGTGTAATTGTTTTGTGTATATTAATATGCAATGCATTTTAAAGCACTAAAAACATTTCATATGAGACATGTATATATGGTACTACGTAGTTTTCCCGTCGACCAATTTCGCCAAACTATATAAATCGCCAAACCACTTGCCAAATTATACAAATTGACATAATTTTTATTTTAAATAACGAAAGAACAAATAAATTAGTATAACATTAATAAAAATACAAATGTCTAAATAAAAATAACTTGATGACGTAAACACGTGTAACTTGCTTAAAGTCAAGTGAATGTGACATTTACGATCAACGATTATTGGCATTTAATCTTATATTTGGCGATAGATTTTTGGTTGACGTGATAATTAAGTAGTACCGTATATATTAATGTATCTTTATCCAACAGAGAAGTAAGGTAAAATCAATAAAGGCTCACCACTTAACACGAAGGCTTGCGAAGGTTGCCGACTAAAGAACTTGCACTCCAGGTAATGGCAGTGGTGTAGTCCTGGAAAATAAAGTATGGGGACGCTTATAGTTCTAAACATAAGGTCCGTGTCACATGGGTCAAGTTGGTTTTTAACCCTTTATCTACTGACGGTACTTATAAGTACCTTTAAAATAACTTGTTATAAAATTCATTTAATACATCGATTAGTTATAATACAGTTTAGAATGAGTTATAGATACATTACTTTATCTTGTCCCAAAAGCATTATGGGTTACACAAAGCAAAAATATTTTTAAAAGGATGATTTCTTTTGCCTTTGCATCTTTTCAGCTTTCTTGGCGTTGGGGGGGGGGGGGGAGGAATTATTCAATTCGGAAATATTTCTATGTTTCTATTGTAAGGACATTATATTTGTACATTTCCTAATTCAACAAAATACTAAAAAAAACATTTAAAATAAAAGATTTGAGTGGAGCTATAAATATTGCACAAAATACCTATAAATTCAAATTTAATTAATCCTTATAAATCCTTCAATCTTTCTAAAATTTATTAAATGATTAAATAAATCTTCTAATGTAGTTTAAACGATTCACAAAAAATGTTTTAGAAGAAAAAATTTTCATGAATTCATAATTCAGTACATAAAGGGTCTAAGTTAAGTTAAATCTAATAGGTAAAGTTAAATCTTGTCTTCTATCTTGAATTGCCGAGAAAAATAATTAAAAAATTAAACATGGTTTAAATTAAATTTAAACTTCCAAAAATCACATTTTATCAGTTTTTTTTCTTTTTTTTTTTTTTTTTTTTTTCTAGAAATATTTATGCTGGAAATAAGTAGATTACGTCTAACAGTAAGTGCAATATGCGAATGTTTTGTAAAGATTCGAATTCTATATAGGTGAAATACAAAAAAAAAAAAAAAAAAAAGTTCTAAAATCACGGTTTCATCATGATTTTAGTTGAACTATTCTAGCAAAGAACTCAACGAACTCAAATAAGGAATCTCAATATGAAACGTCATTTTCGATATATTTAACACGTTATAATTTATTAAAGTTTTCAATTTTGTTGGAAGACATAAAAATTCAATGCTTTTATTCTTAAAATTGTTAGTTTATTATAGAGCTTATCCTTTAAAAATAATAATTGGTTTGGGAAATCTGCGTCCTCCAGGTTCCTAGCGTACCCCTTGAAAATAAAAAGTAAGGGGACGTTTGAGATAAAATAAAAAAATGAGGGGACACCATCCGCTTGCGTCCCCCTTCGACTACACCACTGGTTAATGGTATAAAACAGCTATAGCTCTAAACTTTTCAACCTACTTATTCGGCGTACATATTACAACTGATGCGTGGGTGAATTGAACACGATTGTTATTTTATAAAATGAGCGCAATCAGAATTGTCACATTCAACAATAACCAGAATATTCATTGTTGTAAGAAGTTTATCACATTGTTGTCCTATTTCTGATGCAAAAGCGCTTGTTATTTTAAAGTATTACATTACAACAGTCATTAATTGTTGCAGGGGTCTCTGTGGCTGAATGGTCAAAGCACCACTCTGCTAATCGCTTGCGAGCGTAAGAGATTGTGGGCTCGATTCCCGCTGGTTCCATTGCACACACTCTTTGTGTGGAACTCCCAGGGTGTAATTTCCACTGTGTTGTAATATTTCCTTGTGCTATCTTGTCTCCGACTTATAAGCGGGCTCTCATGTCAAGCACACAAGTCGTATGTTTGTTGTTCAATAAATAAATAAATTGTTGCACCCTCATTTTTGTCCTCATACTACAATAAAACTTGCGAAAATGGAACAAATATATAATATATGTGGTACATAATGGTAAAAATCACAACATCGCTTCTTAACTTTCTCGCTGCGTAATTTTTTTGTTTTTATCAAAATAGGTTAAAAAAATTGTGCATTTATTTTATTAGATATTTCAAATTTACATATATTTTAAAGTTAAAATTATATTTTTTTGCTGTTGTAAAAAGAGTTCTTTTTTTAATATAGAATTAGATCATAAGCAAAAGGTCGCAGAAATCGTGGACAATTTTGCTACTTTTACGTTACCTTTGAAAATCACGGGATGCGCAAAGAGAGGGATAATCATAGTCCGAAAAATATATGTATGTATATGACATTTATTTTGCTGTCTTTTTGACATTCTGTCGAAAACTTTATACTGCATGCCCGTAAACTGCTAACTACACTGTAAACTGAAATGTCTTAAATTCAGACATTTAAGTGTCTGAAACGGAGTGTTCAATTTTCAGACGTTTTAAAGTGTCTTAATTTTTAAGACGCTTGTATGCGTCTGAATTTCAAACACTTCAAATGTCTGAATTGCATCCATGTTTGACCACTTCAACAAACATTTTTTCACCTTTTTTTTTTCTTTCGTAAGCATTATACGGTGTAATATATATATATATATATATATCCCTAAAAATATGGAAACTGTAGCCCCTCGAGACTCCAGTATAATTTACATATTTTAATTGAAATTTTCTGATGTAAATTCCAGAAAAAAATCCATTTATTTTGCATATTTCTGTATTTAAAAATTTCCATTTAAAAGATAAAACATAATTTTTCAAGAACTTTCTCCATCTCCATATTTTATAAAGAACCACTAACCAAAGGCCATCTGAATTACATAGTATTTATTCCAAACTAGAGTAAACTTTAACACTTACCACAGGTGGGACTCGATCCAAGGTCCTCTGCGTAGGAGAAGGGCGCGCTAACCACTCGGCTACGACTTCGTCGGCAGATTTTTCAAAATAATGTTATTCATCAAGCACAAGCAATGTTTTTAAGGAGACCGGGAAAGCCCTATCTCCGCCGTGTTAAATTCACCAACTTTATGTACCTTTTTCTCAGAAATTGTGAAAGATAGAGATCTAGATTTTTTAGAGATGACAGAATAACATACTTTACGTATTTTAACAGACCATTTTCGTTCTATGTGAAACTCAAAATTAATTATTAATTATTTATTGAAAATCATTTTTAAATTAGCATTTTTGGTAAGATTTCACTGCCTAAAATAAATAATTTTCAACAAATCATTAAATCCCAGAGTTAAAGTATACAATATAACATAACACAAATATAAAAAAAAAATCTGAGTTCTTAAGTTTAATAGATATTGAAAAAAAGAAACATAAACATGAAAAATCCAAGTTTTGAGAAAAAGTCGTGAAATATGAAATAATGAATAATAAATGAATAATTTCAACACTTATTTTTTCATATATAAATATGTGTGACACATCGTTGGATATTTAATGATATAAAAAAGTAAAAATCGATTTTTTGGTTGAATTTTGCTTTCTCGGTCCCCTTAAGTAGCAGTAAGTTTTTTTCCAATTTAGTATCATTCTGAACAGTTTATACACAGTGCTGTAGTCGTAAAAAAGAACACAGGGTACACGTATGGCAGAGGGTATACGCCAGTGGTTCCCAACGTGGGGCGTCCCAGATAGCAATTTTAGTTTGCAGAAAATTTTCAGCAATCTTACTTTGCAGATTTGCAATGTTGCAGCAAGCTCAGCATGACAAGTCTGAAAGTTCATAACAGGACTGCAACAAGATTATGCAAACTCCGAAGTCACCATACTTTGAACTTGCAGCTAAGTTGTCGTGCAAGTTGCAATCTTGTTGCATCAATCTTACTGCAAACTCATAGCAAACTAGTAATATTGCGATGTCAGACTATTTGCAAACGCATTGTAAATTTGCAATATTGTCATGTCAGAACATCTGCAAATGAATTCCAAACTCGGAATCTTGTCATGACAAGTATAGCTGCAAATATGTAGTAATTTCATTGAAATGTTATCAATTCTCTGAATTTTGCGTGTAGTACACAGGTAAAATAGAATTTTTTGAGTAAAAATGACTAAAAATGAAGATCCAATGAGTACTAAAAAAATAAAGTTGTTTTATCATGTTTTTTGCGCAAAAGGGGGCATTGTTAGCTCAGGGAGGGGGGTAACTAAAAATAAATAAATAAGTAGGTGAAATGGGATATTGTTTATTATGTTTTTTATAATTCCGAATCAGGTGAAATCATCAGCAAGTCAATACGATCATTTCTTACAAAGTTACGGCAGGTTTTATTAATACAAAGTCTTTTGCAGGTAAAATAGGTTTTTACAGTAACAAGTGATTGCTATTCACGAAAGCTTGAGACAAACCTCGTTTTGGCACTACAAATTAAGATCCGATGAGTCTCCAAAATGAAAGTTGTTTTACTGTGTTTTTTTTTTTTTTTTTTTTTTTTTTTTTGGGGGGGGGGGGCATTTTTTGATGGGCATTTTAGCTCGAGGAGGGAAAATTCAACTTTTTTTAAATAGGTCAAGTGGGATATCGTTTCGTATGTATTTGAATAACATTATCGGCAAGTCGATACGAACATCTATAAGAAAGTTACAGAAAAGATTTTATCAATGCAAAGTGGAAAATTATATTTTATTTTTTACATAGTTTTGTCACATTTATTTTACATTTAAAAAGAGTTTTTTATATCATATTAAGCAGGGCTCCCAAATGGTCGGCCAACTGAATACCAATAAATTTTAACAGAAAAATTTATGGTAGGTTTGCGCTAGAATTAACTTTCAAATGTGTTTCCGGGGCGGTTTGTAAGAAAAATCTAAAAAGAAATTTTTTCTAAAATAATATTGGTATTCAGTTGGCGGACCATTTGGGAGCCCTGTATTAAGTCATCTCAAAACTATTAAATGTCTTCAAAATAGCAATAGTCAAAATTAGGATAATTTTGAGTTTATTTCAAAGTCATTAAATTTACCAAAATCCACTACTGGCCTAACTTTGTAAACAATGATCGTATCGGCTTGCTTGCGATATCATTTGATTCAGAATAAAAAAATTCACAACAAACGATACCCCATTTGGCATTTTAAAAATAAGTTCTGTTCGCCCATGCGTGTTAAAGTCCCCACCCCCTCCTCAAAAAGAACCCCACGATGATTCAACTTTATTTTGGGGGAACAAATCGCATCTACATTTCTAGTGCCAACATGAAGTTCTTACCAGATAAATTTTCTTGAATGGCTATCAGTTGCTGCTGTAAAAACCTACGGTACCTGCACCAAATTATAGTTTTCGACTTCGTATTCATAAAACTTGTCGTAACCATGTAACAAATGATCGTATCAATTTGCAAATGGTAATCATTCCATTAAAAAAAAAAAAAAATAATAATAATAATAATAATAATAATAAACGATACCTGTCTCTTAACATACCTAAAAAAAAATTTAGTTTGCCCCTCCCGCTCCCTGAGTTAAAAAAGCCCCCAAAACATGATAAAAGAACTTTATTTTTAAGGATTCGTTGAATATTCATTTTTAGTATCAAAATGAAATTCTTCCCAAACTTTGGTGAATGGTCACTAATTGCCGCATTTCTACTCAAGTTTTGATTGTATATTTTTTATCTGTACGCTAATAGTCGTACTTTTGAAGGTTGTGCGAGTTTTGTGCAGGATTCCATATAATCGGAGGTTTGTCAAATGCTTGACATTTTTATGCTACATAGACCGAGTAAACAAGGACTTATAGTTTAAAGTAGATTCCAAATCACCACAAATATACTACCACAACCGCAGGAATTAAACCCGACATAGTTGAATCGGAGGCCACAGGTCTAACCATTCAATTACCTGGTAAGCCCCAATAACTTCCAATAATATACCTTAATTTGTTTAGAAGTTTTATTAGACTCGCCAATTCTCAATTAATTGCTTATTCCCTTCTAATTCTTAGAAGGTATTTAAAAACATTATCTAAAAATAAGTGGTCCATGTACATAACCAATGCAAAGCAAACCTAGATGAGTATAAACACACACCCTCAATTTTAATTTCATATATAATTTTATTAAAGAAAATATAATTTATTTTCATTTCTTTTTGGCCAGAGTGGAATATATTGCTAAAACTTATTAACTTCCAGAAGGAAAAAAAAAAACCTCATTTTAAAATTAAAATTTCCCTATGGGGCGATCCATAAATGATGTCACACTTTTTTTCAACATTTTTAACCCCCCTCCTCCCCTTTGTCACAAAATGTCACTCTTCACCATCACCATACCCCCTCCCCTCCCCTTGTCACATGTCACGCTATATTACGTAAATATATACTTGCAGCTCAGAAACAAAGCACTATGTTATAGGTCATATTTCAAATTTTATTTTTGAACTTTAACTATGTGTTTTAATGACATTTGTGAGCATAACAATAAAACTGATTCGTGTCTTTATTTTATATGAAATAAGATTACGGTTTGCAACAAAAAACATAATATACAATAATAATAAAATATTAATATGAAAGAGCAATTGAAAACAGTAGTATTTTAGAATTTGAAATGGAATTTAATATATTTGGTTTTTAAATCCTATATTTACTTTATGAACACAAAATACTTTAAAACAGATTGATTTTGAAGAAGAAGCCTCAATATTAGTTTTACTTAAATGATTGCCATAACATTTCATTTGTCACATTAATATGAACATTTATAAAATTATATATTAAATCATAAAATAGAAATTACTCCGAATCATTTACTATAACGACTCTTCCTCCCTTGGAGAAAATATATGCTCGTCCATAGAGTACACAGGCATTTTGGCATCGCACTCATCCTCGGGAATAGTAAGTCCTCTAATATCTATGCAATGTTAGTAAGACCTCTAATGTTTAACCAAAATGTGTGATGTCAGACTTCTTCTTACCACCTCGCACCCCCTTGTCACAAACTGTCACAATTTCACGAACCCCTCCTCCCCCCCTCCAAGCGTGACATCATTTCTGGATGGCCCCTATTCACAAATCTGATTAAATATAATTCCACAAAAACAAAATATTTGAAAAGTTTCAAGAATTTAAAAAGAACAAAGTTATAATAAAACAATACAGTCTATTAAATTACAAAGTTTATTTTCACACAGCTACAAATAATAGTTTCTAATACAAAGTATTAACATAATATTTACCAAATTAACATACAATTATTTAACATTCTTCTATATATTATTTCCGTGTCTTTGCATCCTAAAAGAGAGAAACAATAGAGTGCATTTTAAAAGTTACAAGTTAAATTTTCACTGTTTTCAAGAATCCTGCTTAGATTTAGTTCTAAAGGTAATCACAAATTATAACTCTTCAGGCAAAATGACCGAATCGCTAATGTTAATCCAACGAGATATATTTTTAAAAATATCTCGCCTGTATTTTTATATTTTAAAAAGACTTTCTTTTGCATTGGATAGCTGAGGTAAATTTCTGCAATTGCGGTTTTTACTTTATTTTAAGTTCGTTGAAGTTTTTATTTAATTTTCTTTCTTTCTTTTTTTTTTTTTTTTTTTATGCGGACACTTTCACTCTTTTCACTGTTTATACCGGCTCGAAAGGTGAAAGTATATAAAAAAAATCATTTAAAAATATTGAAATGCAACCGAGTTACCTTAAAAAAATTCTCTTATTGGATTAACATTGGCGAATTGGTGTTTCCGCTTGACTGAAGTAGCCTCTTAACCCTTTAAGCCCTGACCCACACAATTGTACGGGCGATTACTAAAGTAAAAGAGAATGACTACCTCCTGTTTTTGTGCGATTTAAAACCAAATCCGCACATTTATGAGTTAATTGGCTTTAGATGTTTTGATAAGACACAACTAGGGGGTACCATCTACAATACAGGGTTATATTTTCTGCTTTTAAAAAGACTATATCATCTGACAGCAACAGACAAAAAGTATGAACTGTCGTAATTTCATTTATGATTTATAATGTTTGCTTGGATTTAATATTTCTTTTCATATAGTTTATTCATGATTTTAATTGATTTTGTCTTTGATAAATTTAATTAGGCTTCACAAAAGTTGAAAAACAAATGAACCACACAATGGTGCGGGTCCGGCATTTACCATTTCCAAAATAGATACAATTCCTAATATATATATAAAAAAAATTTAAGTGATTTTTTTAAACTTATGTTTTTAGCAATTTATTTTTTACACTTTTAAAGCTGACCAATTTTAAATTAATAGGTTTGTACTATTCATGATTTCTATTTAAAATGGATAGTATTAGATATATAATATGCACATGTAACGAACTGTATGTTTTTGCTCTGAGTTATAGATGCCATATATGATTTATAAGTTTTATATGAGTTATATGCATACCACGAGATTGATTTTTAAGTTTGATAAATTCATTCCATTTTGTCGACACAGCAAGTAAACCACCAGGAATAAATAATAAATTATAGAAAGTTCAGCAAATGCTCGACAGATTCCGTAGTGTCTGCTTGAATTTACCAGGAGATTAGGGAAAATTTTCCATAGATGAGCAGACGATTCCTTTTTTTAGGACGTGCCTCGGTAAAGCAGTATATAAAAAACAAACCACACTCTGTTGTAACAGCATCATCTGGGATAGTTTTAAATTTTGTATTATACCAGTGGGAAAGTACAGACCTGGTCAACAAGGATCTAGGCTTAGGACCTGCTGTCAGGGCCGAAACTAAGGGGGGGGGGAGGCAGAGGGGGCATGTGCGCCGGGCGCCAGAACGAAGGGGCGCCAAATGAAGGATTATACCTTTGGAAAGGATTATTTTCTTCTGATGCACTGATGGCTTCCATTATTATGAAACAGCCATTATAGATGAAGTGTTAGGTGAAAATGAAATAGCAGTCGAAAAAAGTTAGAACTCTGATTTTCTGGTCAGAATGGGAAAAAAAATGGCCATAATTTTTTTTGAAAAAAAAAAAATAGGTATAGGAAAAAAGGGACGAAATGGGAAAAAAAGGGACTGTAAGGATGGAACGGTAAGGAAAATTATCACCTATTTTTAGGAAAATCATGTTAAGGCTAAGTGATAGCCACAGTGTTCATTGACTTCTAGAAACAGTTGTTAACATTGGATTAAATAATTTTTTTTTCTTAATTTACTTCGAAAAGTGCAGAAATAAACCTTGGGGACAGTAAGACTACCAATAAAGCCACGATCTTGAAATCGATATTTAAATGCTGATTTAAATTTTGCAGTAAATTTCCTATCAAAGAATTTTAGACATTCTTTCTCTAGCATACTTCTCCATGAGAAAAAACTTGAAAAAAATTCTGTGGCTGCATCTGAAGTGATTTTCTGTATAAGTTTAGCAAGAGGGACGGTAAGGATGAAAAACCCAGGGACAGAGTTCAAAAAATAATATCAACCGTAAAAATGTGTGCAGGTTAATTTTTTGCACAATATTTATATTAAACAATTGTCCCAGTTTGGGAAAAAAATTACATTGAATTACTTTTATTGAAACAATTTTATACAGACAGCTCCAAATTTAAAAATCAGCATCAGGGACGGGACGGTATAGGCGTTTTCCTGGTATTTGGACCCCCAACATCGTCCAAAACTTATTTATCTCGTTAATATTGTTATATGCAATCATGCAGTGGAATGTTCTCCAGTATATGAAATAAAAAAAAAACACAAAAGAATGTATTAAAATAAAAATTATTATTCAGGGACATAAAAGTCAAAAGATTGTGAGAACTCCCCATATATTGTTGTGCTTTTGTAACTTTTTCGGTTTTGGTTACAGTTTTCTTTTATATGAGTACAGTTTCACTTTCAGAACAGGTTTCAAAAATGAAAGTATCTGCATATAAAAAAAATTGCATAAAAGCTCGAAAAGGTACGATTGCACAACTATATATATCAACCAGGTGTATCCTATGCCAAAAATAATATTAAAAAGTATTAAAATGTGAGCCCAAAATATGCAAAGAACTGTCCATAGAATTAACATTAGCTTGAATGTTAAATTTTACTTCGGGTGACTAGTGTCGGTTTTTAAGAATTACATTTTATTAAAGATTGTTATCATAGAAGAAAATAATAAATAAAGATGCAGTTGAACACTATTTTACATGTGAAAAAGGATTCAAAACGAAACATCTTTAATAATAACACAAACAAATAGTCTTCGAATCTGACATTAACAATATAACAATGGAATTAAGGTTTTAAGGTCCAAAGTTTTAATTATCAAAAAAAAAAAATATTTTGTAACTATTAAAATAATATTTTGGTGCTATGGTATCCGAGGTTTTAAGTATCACACAAAGCTATTTTATAACTTTTTTTTGGGGGGGGGGGAGGGGGGAAGAGTTTAAGTAATTAGTCAATGCATTTTGGTTATTTAGCTCTAATTCATTGCAAAAATTCTGGATTTTTTTAAAAAGCTCCGTATACTCCCGGTTTCTCGAATAAATCTATATCATACATACTCTAGACATGACGTTCATGACTTTAGCGTACACCCTCTGATTTTTTTTACGATTACAACACTGCAAACCAGATCAATATTTGTCATAATTTTACGAACCGGAATATTGTTCCGATTTGCTCTGCACATTTCAAGCCCAGGTTTGCTGTCGCGAAAAATTAACAATTTCAAAATATTCGTATTTAAAATTTAAGAAAAATAGGAAATAAAACGACTTATACACATCCGATTAACAAGCAGTTATGTCAAAAGAAAAGAGAAATTTTTAAAGAATTAAATAAAACTGACGCCGGAAGGAAATACTGTTAATAACAATAATAAAAATTAGAAAATAGCGATACAATAGAAGTCCATGATAAGAAGCATGGAGAATAGCACACTAAGAAACTGTTTAAAATACTTGATATTTATATATAGAAAGGGGTTTAATGGCCATGAAAAGATAATTTAAATTTAAAAATACAGTCGAACGCACTGCTGAATTCAAGAGGAGGGGGATTCCCCCCGGAAGGTTTGATATTTTATGCTTTTTAATAAGCAATTTCCACACCGAATCTCTAAAATCCCCCCCCCCCCCCTCCAGAGCCATAGAAATTAATCCCGGAGAAAAATATCTGAATTCAACACTGTTCGATCGGCGTGAGCAAGAAAAAAGGCAAATAATAATTAAAACGATATCTTATAAATTCCCCTTAAAGTTGAGAAAAATTCATTTAAAAAATAAAATTTTCAATAATGCCTTAACATGGACCAAAACCAAACTATTTAAAAAATGTAAGCATTCCTCAGTAAATAAACATAACTTTTTAATTTATTAAAATTTCTGTACGAAATAAGTTGTAGTTTGTACAGAGAAAATACAAAAATATCCGAATCACATTTGAATAATTAAAATAATAAATACCTTTATATCTGGGTTCTTTACTTGAACGCTAATCCAATGGCGCTGCTTCATGGAATTCAATAAAGAAGTGTTGGAATTTTGTCTTTGTAAAATTTCCGCGCATGCGCGTTTATATCTGTTCTCTTTCCAACAAAAGGAATTTTTCGCTCGTCGTTTTTTTATGACAGTGTTGTATCAGGTTTAGAGCAAGGTTGCGTTGCAAGAAAGCGATTGATTATATTCCGTCTACCTAGTAATGTCCTTGCAGCAATATTATTACTTCAAATTTTTCGTGACAAGAAAATATCAAGAAAAAATTAATCTTGCTGCAATTGTTCATGCTATCTGGGGTACGCCCCACAGGGGGGCAATATGGCTTTTCAGGGAGGCAATTTCAGACTTCTTATTAACAAATTTTCTGTCATTTTTTTCTAATGAAAGTAGTGTCTTAGTCTAAAAATAGAAATAATAGATGAAAAAATTTAAAAATAACTGAATAAAAATTAATTTCCGAAACGATCCCATTTAAAAGTTCAAAAATACACTGACACCGAAATAATTATATGGATTATCTTCTATAATTTGAAACCTTTTATTTAATAAAGAATCATTTAATTTCTCTGGTTTTAATACTATGTTAGTAAATTACACCTCTTTTTTTTTTTACTATTTATTTAAAAAAAAACTTGTACATCTATTCATAGTGTAATATGCCCCACGAGGGAAATTTTACATAGGAAATTTTGTAGAGTATATCTAAAATTGACTATTTGGGCATGTTTAATCTAAAAATTGTTTTGAATGATAAAAATGAGGTGCTACATTTATGAAATTAATAAAACCCCGTGTGCATCACGGAAGGAAAATGTTGAAAGTAAACTTCTTATGGGTCTTCTGCAGACCACATACAGAACGAGATGGCGCCACTATTCATTTTCAAAAATTGAAGGTTTAATTTCCACTCCAAATTGGAAATGTATAAATTTTAATTCATTTTTGTTCTTAAATCATGAAATTGGCAGATGATGTTATTCAGAAAATATGTGATCGAAATAAGTTTTCTATTTTTTGATGAATAAATTACCTATCGAATTATAAGCGATCCTCTTTAAACAGGTTTCTATAACAGTAGGTAAGGTAACGCAAGTATTATGCAATCAAACTTTTTAAGAAGGAATCGAATGAGACTGTGCAAAATTTCGCTTTCAGCATGGTTATATCGTATATTTTTAAACGTACTACTAAAAATTATTTGCTAACTGTAACTCAATTAACAGTAAATAAAACTGAAGTAAACCTCTGTATAACGGAAATTTCGCTGAAATGAAAAATTTCATGATTTCTTGGAAATAACACACTGGTATGAATATAAATAAATAAATCCTGTCTAATATAGGTGATTTTTGAAAAGGGGATTGAATTATATGGGTTTGTCCTAGAAAGGTTATATTTTATCTTTTAAATAGAACTTTTTAAATACAGAAATATGCAAAAAAAAAAAAAATGGAAAATTTTCTGGAATGTACGGAAAAAAAAATTACATTAAAATAAATGACGTAAAAGGGTGTCTGAATAGACAGTACAATTTCCATATTTTAACGGATACTTTTTACAGTGTATAAAGCTTACAAAAAAGTGAAAAAAACGGCTGCCTATTGCTGAACAGGCAGGTTGATCAAAGATGGATGCGATTCAGATGTTTGAACTGTCTTAAATTCAGACGGATACACGTGTCTTAAAAAATAAGACACTTTAAAACGTCTGAAAATTGAACACTCCATTTTCAGACACTTAAGTGTCTGAATTTCAGACATTTCAGTTTACAGTGTTTATACCATGATCATAGTAAGACACTTAAGTGTCTTAATTTCAGACACCTATGATGTCTGAAATTACATATTCAGACACTTAAGTGTCTGAATTACTTTTTCAGTCACATATGTGTCTGAATTTAAGACGCCTTTATTTGCAGTGTAGCACGTCGATGTAGAGTAGACCATAAATAAACATACAAGATAGGACACTTCCATACAGCGTAATGGTAATGCGATTGCGATCGCAGCGCCTTTAGTAACAATGGGGAAGAAACTTCCGATCCTTGTAATATTTTTTTATTTTTTTTTTTTTTTTTTTTTGAGCATCTACCTTACTGTGATCTTTTTTTTAAATGTTTTTCAACGGAATCTTACACCGATACATGAACATAGAATATATATTCTATTCTATATATCTAATATCTATTCTATGTTCATGCACGGATATATATATACAGTCGGACCTCGCTATCCCGACACCCGGTTTTCACGTCACTCCGCATATCACGTCAGTTTTTCAAAGTCCCGAATTTCTGTATATGATTTGAATGAAAATAAACTCCGTATTTTACGTCGGTGAACAATTTTCAACTCCTGATATCCCGACAGTTAGGAAAATTGCCCATTTTTCATAATTCATCTTATAAGCAAGGAAATTAAGTAGTAAATAACGTCTTAGCCAAAATTTTTCAAAAAGTGTCTAAAATACCCATTGAGATAAACGAAAAATTTTACTTCAATCCTTTATCTCAATAAATAAAGCTGTTAGTTACACATTCCACCACCAGGGAACGCACTCTATTCTTAACAAATGTGTATCTGAACGAAAATCCTTTCTACAACTTATCCGTAGATACATTAGTCGAGGGGGTGTCGGTCTTAAACATCAATTTAAGATGTTTGCTGAAATTACTAGAAACTAGTGGTATCAACACTTACGAAATTTTTTATATTGAATAAGCAATATTTATCTGATCATGCCGTCAAAAAACCGCACGCAAAACGGTAGAGAACGCTACAGCTTAAAAATGGTCTTAAGCAAGAATTTAAGGTATTTGCTGAAATTACTATTCGAAAATAGTGTGGTATCAACACTTATGAAAATATTATATTGAATAAGTAACATTTATGCTGTATTTTTAAAAATGTGACACCGTTCTGAACAATGCTACTATAAAAATCACGTGACTGCCTTTTAAAATGAGCATTTAATAGAAATAAACCAATTAGTGAAATAATAAATAATATCTCAGCTTGTATTTGAGACAGGAGAATAATTTTTAGAATTTTTGAAAGGGGAATTGTTTTTGCGCCAGGGTGTGCAAGTTTCGAGTTTTACGCCCCTTGGATTCTGAGATGGGGCCCCCTTTTAAAAGTCCCTGCTACCCTTTATTGCTTAACTTGCGCATCTGGAAACCCTGCCTTTCTCATTCTGGCAACCCATGGGCATGTTAAAATGACAGTTTGAAATAAATGATCATGTTAATTAAATAATAATTAATATCTCCGCACCTAATTTAGACACATAGTCATGAAATTAACATATTTGAAATCATCGAAAAACTCTACGCATGGATGCATAAAAATTTAATCTATAAATTTAATAATTTAAAAGTTTTACATTCGTTTTAAAACCTCCACTATAGGATGGCGCCAAGTGTCTGCACCTAAAAAAAAAAACATCTGAGCTCGCTCTGAAATGAAGTCAATTTCTGCCTTTCTTTCGAATGAAATAAAAGGATTTTTTTATCGATCGATTTTTAGCGGATTTTTTTTACTTCTACCGAACGTATCGGAATAATTTTTAGAATTTCTGAAAGTAGAATTTTTTTTCCAGATATCTGTGGGATTTTCGAGTTTTTCGGCCCGGTAATTTCCGAGATTTGATGCGAGTTGCAAAGCCCCAGTTCACTTTATTGACGCGGTTTCGCATCTGGATGCCTTGCTACTGTGGCAACCCGAAGGAGAATTCGAAATAATCTTCACAGCAAATCGTTGCTGTTTGATTAAAATCAAAGCTTTTGTTGAATTATGAACATTTTCCATTCTTTTAATTGGGGTTTTTAATTGAGAACGTACGTTAATTAAGATTTTTTCGAAATTTTATGATTTTGGCAAGGTTAGGTGGGTATTCAGCTCTATGTAAAAAAAAAAAAAAAAAAAAAAAAAAAAAAAAAAAAAAAAAAAAAAAAAAATCAAGTCTGTAACTTAAATAGTTTGCGAGTACGAGTGCTGTGACGGACGGACAGAGACACGAGAATGTAAGGGTTTAGTGAGATGAGCGAAACCCTAAAAATAAACTTTTATTAGCTTCCCATAATTTTCGGAAACATTTTCGAGTAGCTTTTATTAATAGCAGAAAATCGAGTAGCTTAATTTGTTAATTAGTTCTCTCTACCCGGAAAATCGGTTTTTCGGATGGATCAACTAAACATTTTCCACTGTATAACTGAAATTGTGCATACAATTGTAACATTAAAATGGTAATGTTAATGTTAATGCTGTTAATTCTATATGTTTTTCAGTTAAACATGTTTACTGAACATGAAAATATTTGCTTGAGACCTCATAACATCTGAAAAAATGGTTTTCTGGATTGTAAAAGCTATTCGGAAACGTTTTTGAAAACTACGTGCAGCTAAAAAAAATTATTTTTATAAATTCTACTTTAAATTTCAAAGATAAATTATTTTATGAGGTTTCTAAAGATAAAGGAACGCTTTTCGGAGTCTTGGGTGACTCAGAAGAGGTTGTAAAGCCCTGGTTCTTTTCAATAGCACTCTGCCAATAGATGCAGATGTCGCACCTATAAATATCCCCCTCTTGCTACAAGACCGATACATTTCGTGTATCATAAAATCTCTAACAACCCAATTGAGCTTGCAATACATCGCACTTCAAATCTCTCCAACTGACAGCCTGAAAATCATATTTTAAACCAAGATCTTAGCTTTACACATTTCGAATATAATAATTCTTATAATACTTGAAATACTCCTCAAGCATTCTCAAGTGCCGCCGGTTATCAAAATCTGTAATTTATATATACCCAAATGCCTGAGGCCGTTTTAAGAGTCTCGGCTGAAACTCAGACAGGCGAAGACCTATTTTCTACGCTCCCTGCGTAGGTCTGTCTTGGTAGCTCAGGGCAGGACGCGGAGATAAAGCTCTCTCCGGACAGTGGAATCAGAGCACGGAGTACTCTAGGCTAGTAATGAGGGCTGCGGAGTCGGTGGGAAAAATGGACGACTCCGACTCCGGGAATTTTAACAGATCCGACTCCGACTCTTTCGCTCAAAAATGGGCCGACTCCGACAATGCTGACCTGCTTGTAAAATGGGTGACTCCGACTCCGGGAATTTTCACAGATCTGATTCCGACTCCGACAATGCTGACCTGCTTGTAAAATGGATGACTCCGACTCCGGGAATTTTCACAGATCTGATTCCGACTCCGACTCTTTCGCTCAAAAATGGGCCCGACTCCGCAGCCCTGCTAGTAACCAACGCGCGTTACTAACAATATTGCGGATAGAGAGCTTAGTTAAACCCTTAGATTGTGAAAAATCAACTTCTCTATTTAAACTTTTCTGAATATTTTTATATAGCTGTACTAGTCCAAGAGCCGACAGCACAAAAACCTGTGTTATCAAGTACAAAAAAAAAAAAAAAAAAAAAAAAAACTTTATTTTATGGGAGAGTACAAGTGGAGGAATATAATGATCCACGTCTGCCGGAAGTTAAGTGGTGCATAAGCCAAAAATTAGTACCACCAGTGGTTGACTCGTAGGTTTATCATTGTGTTTGTCCTACAAACAAAGATATGAAAACATGGAGGACTGGGAGCAGGAAAACACAATGACAGACCTACGACTCAACCACTGGTGGTATTAATTTTTGGCTTATGCACCACTTCACTTCCGTCAGACATGGATCATTAGATTCTCATACTTCTACTCTTCCATAAAATAAAGGATTTTTTATTGTGCTTGATAACACAGGTTTTTTGTGCTGCTGGCTCTTGGACTATACCGTGCTATAAATAAAAGCTTTATGTGGCTATAGACCAGCCTGAATTCCTGCCGTATGACGGTACAAGGTTATTGTACATTTTCGTAAATTAAGAACCATCTTTTTATTTTTTACACTCTGCAAAAAGTAAATTGTTGATTTTACAGTATTATACTGGCAACTGGTTGCCAGTATAATATTGTAAAATGAACAATTATACCGCTAAATAACAATAATAAATCGTAAAATAAACAGTAATGGGCCGCTAAGTAGTAATATATGGTATGTTTCTGCATTTTCATTTATAAAACTGTATGCTACTGTTTATTTACGGTTTATTACTATCAATTTTACAGTATAATATTGGCACCCCAGCTGCCAGTATTATACTGTAAAAGCCAGGGCTTAATTTCTAATACAAATAGTACCGGAGCCCTAATATTGTGTAGTACAGTTGAACCCCGTTATAGCTAACCCTGTATATAACGAACTCATGGATATAACGAACGAAAATTTCGGTGCCGCCGGTTTCCTATTGTATTGAATGCTAATTTATCATTTTATAGCAAATCTCCGAAATCTAAGAATCGGCTATAACGAATTCTTTTATAATTTTTTTCATAATTTTTTTTTATAATTTTTTCAGTTAGCCACTGAATTATTTTTTCCGCAGTTGTGAAAACAGCACTTCAACTCTAATTTCACAAGAAAATGTATGCCGATCAGTGAAACACGGTATAAATCAGCGATAAGTATGTTTATTAAAGGGTAGAAACAACTGCATTCTTTCCCTTTTACGATAGCCTCTCAGCAGGTGTGATTAACAACTAAAGCAACAACTAAAAGGTAAAATGAATTTATTTCCATTTGTCTCCATTTTTAGTTAATTTAATTAGTATTGTGTAAGTTTAATGTAATTCTATTTTAGTCAATTTAATTAATTAATGATAATTTTAAATAGACTATCATTTTTTAATACATTGTTATTGAATACACATAGCAACTAATGAGCTATACATTTTGTGATCACTAACATTTTTCTTAACGTTACGGATATAGCGAACCAGCGGATATAGCGAACAAAATATTTGGTCCTTTGGAATTCGTTATAACGGAGTTCGACTGTACTAACAACTGTTGTCTCCCTCTCCCGTGACTCCAATTTGCATATTTATATTTCATACATCATTTGCAAAATTTAAAGCATTTTTTTTTCTTTAGCAAAATAAAAATTTTAAATATATCTATCAGCATATACTTAGCTGTCAACAATTCAACTTTTTAGTTATCACTCCTTCCGAATAGAAATATTTGCCTAATTTTAATGTTAATTCTCGAAATTAATATGGTAAAGATTATGACTCAGAAATAGTGTTAACACAAAAAAGTAATAGTTTGCCAGCTATGCATTTTTATGACAAAACGGATGAAATTTACAGAAATCAACATTTATATGCTAAAGAATGGAACAATGTTCGTGAATTTCCTATGAAATATACATATCTTAAACTATAATGGATTCCTTCCGCTTAACAATCTTTTCTGTTGAGACCCTGAAAATCAGATTAAATTTTAAAAATTGACACCGCTATGGGAAAGATTCGATGCTTTGATAGAAAAAGAGGAAATACTGTTTGATTGCTTTCTATCAGAATAACAGTACATGACTATTTTATTTACTTACAAATGAAAATGACTTCGTAAATGTGCAGAGCAGAGCATTAAAAGGGGCAGGGTTCATTATACAAAAAAGCGTTATTTCACTGGGCTCCGGAGCCCTGTATTTATAAGCTCCGGTGAATTCCGACCAATATTTAGATATTTACTAAAAGCAGAGAAGTACCGGAGCTGAGCTCCGGTGGGCTCCGGCGCAAATTAAGCCCTGGTAAAAGCAACAATTATTTTTTACAGTGCAGTGTGTGATGATGGAAAATTTCACGATGTAAAAAGTATTAACTTATGCTGTAATTAATGTTGCTTTCTAATACACAGCCGTTTTATTTGTAGTAATCATAGTTTTATTATATTTATGAACCTAACGTGATAAATTTTAATGACTTCTGTTTCGCTGCATTCGCGAAATTTTCATTGTGCGCTAATGCATTAAAATTGTGAAAATAAATTATAATTGCCGTGTAATTGCTTTGTCTACATTAATATGTAATGTACTGTGAAACCATAAATATCTTGTATATGCGATATGCATACATTAATGTATTTTCATATAATAGAGAAGTAAGATATAATCAGTAAAGTCTTACCACTTGACACGAAATTAAGGTGAAGACTGGCGAAGATTGTCGACGAAAGAAAGTGCACTCCGAGTAAAAATACTGCCTGAGCTAAAACATGTATAGCTCTTAACTTTCCAACATATTTATTTGGAGTACATCTTATATCTGATGCTTGAGTTAATAAAACGCGATTCTTACTTTATAACGTGATAACAATCAAAATTCCCACATTCAACAATAATCTGAAAATTCATTGTTGTGAGGTGCTCTTATCAAATTGTTGTCCTATTTCTGATGCAAAAACGCTTGTTATTTTAAAGCATTATATTACAACAATCCTTAATTGTTGTGTCATGATTCTTGTCCTCATATTACTGTAAAGGCCGTGAAAATGGGAAAAAAATATATAACATATCTGTACATAATGGTAAAGACGCCATCGTCACTTCTTGATCATCGTCAGAAAAAAAAAAAAAAAATCCCAGCCGGCTCGTCCTACAGGTCAGGCCCGTAGCCAGGTGGGGGCCCGACCTGGAAAAAGTTTTCGCTAAGATGCTGTACATTCCCTCGGCCGCCATCTTGGATTTCTTGGCGATTTTTTGTTGACGTTTATCGATAAGGCAACACCGACGAGTGACGTGTTCTGGCAACCCCGTTAAGCCTAACATGCGCATAAATCTGCTTGGCGACATTTATTACTTGGCGAAAAGGGTTTTCACGCCAAGAAAAAATCCAAGATGGCAGCCGAGGGAATATACAGCATCTGTTCCAAAGTTTTGCCCGACCTAGCGCAAGACTCTGCATTTCGATCAAAACATTAAATTTCCTTTTCCCCACTTTTTGTCCAAAGAATTCCACCTAAATTTCCAATGTTAAAGAAGTTGCCATTGCAGTGTATGAGAGATGATTCTCTGTCAGATCTCTATACTCTGTGTGTGTAAATTTCGTTTTTAGACTGGAAACAAAAGTAGCAAAATTTTCATCTAATAAACATTTTTTCTCTCTTTCTTTAACAGACCTGTTGGAGATTGCAGCGTTGTGCATTCCTCGCTTTTTCGCTTTGAAGAAATTATCCCATAGTATTTCAACAACAAATCTGGATTATCTTACATCCCTAAAGCTTGCTTTCTTTGTACAATTGTCACCATACTAAATTTATCGTTCAAAGGCGGGGTTGAAACCAAAGGCTTCTGAAATTACAGTGAAAGCCTGCAATATTGTTTCCTTAACTTGAATCGGCTGTACATCACAGTTAGCCTTGTTAGACTTGTTTCATGGAAACTTGGGCCGATTACAATAAACGGCAAATGTCACGCATAAAGGATTTTTCTCTCTCTTTTGTTATGTTTACTTGTTTGCTTTGGGAAGAGGATTCTTCTAAAAACCCACTTTGATGCTTTTGCATGTATTTCGACATTGCATTTGCTTTTCCATGTATTTCGCTTTAAATGAATTTTATAGTAGGAGAGCTGTTGAACATTTTTGAGTAGGTATTTGAGGCACCCTGAAAATTTGTGCAACACTTCTTTTGCAATGCCTGAATACAAAATCGAATGTCTGGCTGAAAGATCGTGGCCCAAAAACTGTGCCAGACACGTGTCAAGTGCCATTTTTTGACAACCCAAAAAAGGTATTTGACGCACGCTGAGATTGAGACAGAATAATATTCATGCTTAGAAAAAAATATTTTGAAAATGACAGACACTTTAGTCGGCCCAAAATCTGTGCCAGACACGTGTCAAGTGCCATTTTTGGCAAAATTTTGGCAATATTTTTTTCTAAGTATAAATATTATTCTGTCTCAATCTCAGCGTGCCTCAAATACCTTTTTTGGGTAGTCAAAAAATGGCACTTGACACATGTCTGGCACAGTTTTTGGGCCGACTAAAGTGTCTGTCGTTTTCAAAATATTTTTTTCTAAATATAAATATTATTCTGTCTCAATCTCAGCGTGCCTCAAATACCTTTTTGGAGTAGTCAAAAAATGGCACTTGACACGTGTCTGGCACAGTTTTTGGCCACAATCCTTCAGCCAGACATTCGATTTTGTATTCAGCCATTACTAAAGAAGTGTTGCACAAATTTTCAGAGTGCCTCAAATACCTTCCCTAAAATGTTTAACAGCTCTTGGACTATTATATGACATAACATAAATAACTTTTCATTTTAAAGCTAAAAGAATCTTCAAAGAATGAAATAATATCAATCAATAATAAATAAAGGGATAAAAGGGAAAATGTAACGATATGATTTAATTAACTATACTTCGAATTTACAATAAAATGTTTAAAGGGATTTACATGCAGATTTTAATATTACACTATATAGCCTTTAATCACCGGACACTTTCAATTTTAGACATTTTGTCTAATACTTAAAGATATACTTGTTGGATTTTCCTTTAACTTCAGGATTATGAAGAATATGTTTGACTTCAAAATTATCAATGGCGATTTGATCAGAAAGACAATGATGGGTCCAACAAAAAATCAAAGAACAATAATAATATTCGGGATCGCCGTGTAAAATAAAATGCACGAACTGATCTATCTCTATAGCTCACGAATATGTGGATATTGTACAGTATGTGTATTCATTTGTGTAAGAATAGCACATATATTCATGGAAATATCTCGTTTTGTTTTTGTTTTTAAGTTCAAAAAATTCTTGCCGGTTTTTTTTTTTTTTTTTTTTTTTCTTTTTTTCATGCAGAGTTTTCAACCAAATTTAATGGCAGTTTTAGAAAATTTGACAAAATATAGTAAAAATAATACAGTGCAATTAGAATATAAATATATTAAACATTTGATGAAATATGAGCAGTTGTCTGAAATATTTTTTATATGCGCATGCTCGCACGACAAAAAGTGTATATTTTTTTCATAATTTAATAGTCAACTCTATGTAGCAATTGATAAAAAAAAAAGCAGTCAAATATAGTGAAAATTCAAAAAGGTATCGGTGATAAAGTAAGCTTATTTTTAGTTGCTCTCTAAAAGCTGCTGACTGATGACGGATTTTCCACAAATTGTCATTTTTTATTAACTGGCTTTCAGTATAGGAGTTAGTATTTAATGAATGTTAACGAGTAGATTTAGAAGAAATGCTTAGATTTTGATAAATCTTTTTTTCTTGGAATAGACTCGTTCTGGTGGTTTTCCAAGAACAACTAAAGCGTCAATAAAAAATGAAAAAAATAAAATAAAATAAAAACGCTAAATTTATGTCGCTTTTTGCAAGGCGACATTTTGGCGAAAGCCTATCATAAAATATAAATAAATTACAACTCTATTGAAAAGGGAAAAACGGTATTCGATTCCAAATCACTTAAGAAGTACCTAATGCCTGTAAAATTTATGTTTTTATGTAAAAATATGATGGCACAAATTTGTACAAAAAAAAAATCGTATTGTTGAGCTTGAAAAATAATGGTTATTATATATATATACCTATATATAGAGAGAGAGAAAAAGAGAGGCTTGTATATATTTATCCCGTGCTATAATTTAGAGCGAATAAACACTATTTATACCAGTGTGTTTTGTGTCGAAAAGTATGTGCAAATATAAGATATTTTTAAATGTGTATATATGTGTGTCTGTGTGGGCGTTTGTGTGTATAAAAAACTGCTTCCCCCCCTCCCCCCTAGCTCTTTCATACTTCAATTTTCCAAATTCCTCATTGATATTCTAAACAATCAAATAGCGTTTTCATTATCTTCCGTGATGTGATAAATTCTCGAGTTAAGTTTATTTCTACTTGATGACTACCTTCTTGTAATATTTGAACAACAAAAGTCAGCTTTAAATATCGACAAATTGATAGCATTTTCTGAAAGAGGCATTTTTTAATAGGAAAAGAAAAAAAGACAATGATGTTCGATTTCTTGGAACCTCATGGAGGATATTTGGAAAAATTACGGATGAATGTGACTTAAATACCACAACAATCTTAGTGTAAAGAATACGTAGGGGAGATGGGGGCACATGTGAACACGGGGCAGATGTGAACATCTCAATTTCTTGATAGTTATTATAAGTTTTTTTTTATTTGAAAAAAAATTACTAAAGATAATAGCACCTGTAGACATATGGTAAAAATTTTTGGAAGCTCTACGACATTTTGTTTGTCCTCTGTAGCCAAAACACTGTTTTCAGATCTCAAAAGAAAAATCTTTGTTCCAAGTTGATAAGCGAATAACTTTATTTATTTATTCATTTATTTGAATTTCAGTGTTTTAACATATACTATGAATACTAATAAACATTTTTGATAAAGTTCTATTTCTTCTAAAATTGATAAATGTTAATTATTTATCAATTTAACAGAAGCAGCAATGTGGGGCAGTTGTGAACAGACTAGTTGGGGCAGATATGAACAGTTCATAAGTGCCCAAATATTCATTCTGTGATTCGGTTTCTTTCAATTAACTTAATGAGAAATAATGTCAGTTCCATTATCTACAATTTTCCTGAAATAGAAGATTTTTCCTCGCACAAAGTTGATTTTGTATTGAAACTTTCAGCAAATACATAAAGAGCAACAAGCTCGTTTACGTTCAATTGTACTTTAAATAAATTTAATGTTTTCTAAAATGCAATAAGTGCTATGTATTATTTTACTAAACGGTTTACAACAATATTTTTTATGCATTGTTAATACAAAAGTATTACTTTGAACAACTTTGCAAATTTTTCTATTACGTTTGTTCTAAACTTGCAATGATGGCTTACTTCCATCTCTGAAACAGTTATGTATGTGATGCTTTGAATGGAGATAGATACCAGTAATATTTTAAGAAAGTAAAATTTTTAAACTGAGAATTACCGTAAAATCCCGCTTGTACCCCCCACACCCTCTTTCAAAAGCAAAAGAAGTAAGGGGGGGGGGGTTACGGTCGAGATTTTTTTAATCATTAAAAAACCCTTCTTTATCTATAATTTACAAGTAAATAAGGCAAATACAGGCGTGAGAATCTTTCGTATTTCAGCAGATTTCCGATAAATAGTATGTAAATGCCCCTTCCCTAAAATTTCCCCCAAACAAAAACCCTTAAGCAAAATTTAAAAGTTTTAATTTCTGTTTTTTAAATTGCTTCTTTATTATTATTTTTTTTTATTGCAACAATACTTAATGAATCATCTAAGCCTCCCCATCCCCCAAATCTACTTATTTTCATTTTATAATCTTTTGCTTAAACATATCACACAGAAACTGGAGAAATATATATATATATATATATATATATATATATCTTTATGGTGAATTTAAAAGGTAATATAACTAATGGTTACGATGACAAATGAATAACAGAATAAAAAGCATGTTAAAGGATTTTTTTACTTGTGTTCACATGTGCCCCACGTGTGTTCACAACTACCCCGCTGATGGGGCACATGTGAACAATTTTTTGAATTTATAAAACTATTAAAAATGTAAGAAGATCTATCAGGTGCTTATAAAAAAATTACCATGTGTAAAAGAAAGTTCTGTTTACTATATGGTGTAGTTTTTGTTTATGGAAATTAATCCAGTTATGGGAAAAAGCTATATTTATGCGAACTGTTCATATGTGCCCCCATCTCCCCTATATCTCTTTTCTAAAAATATACGGGGATTAAAGAAATAGTGAAGCTTTATGATATATGGACAGTGAAAATAAATTAAAAAACAAAAAAAAATAAATTAAAAAATATTTTGTATTTTCACAGTTTGGCACTAAACAATGTGTATAAATAGCGTTTATTTTTTCTAAACTTTAGCACGGAACAAGCAAAAAATGGCACTGTTTAGTCTGAATCTGAGACAGCACTAGGTTGTGCTAATTAAGTCTTGAAAAATCTATGTATAATACATTAAACCATTTGTTTAGGGACTTGAATAACATTTTTCGATAAATGTCACATCTTGAGTTATAAGTGATTTTTGAGCCATAAAGAACTGTCCAGGACTATAGAATCCTAAAATTAATTTAAAAATGCTTTGATAACATTTTGTAAAATATCCTATGTCTTTATTGAAAATTTAAAAACGCGATTTGATTTCAATGCTAAAACATAAGTTTGTTCTACTACAAAACTGTTAAATTCTGATACAGAACTGCAATTTATCCTCTTACAAGCTGGTACAAAAACACAAAAATAAATTTCTGATTCATGTTATTGTATTAAGTGTTTATGTAATGTAATTTATCATAGAGTGTTATCAATATTTTCAAAAATTTTGTATAAATTTTAATATTTTCCCATAAAAATCCATTTAAAAAGCTTTTGAAAATATAGTGTTTTTATGCGAAAGTTTTTTCTTATCTTTCCTCTAATTTATGGCTTTTTCAGAACTCAATACAGAATAAAAGATGATAACACAAGCATTAGAATTTAAAGGACTTCATCTATTTTAAACACTAGAACGTCTGTGTGCAACTTTTTATTTGCCGCCTCTTGCAAGTTTTACTATTTCTTCATTTTGTCGCATTTGTATTTAAGATTGTACAACTTTAAACTAGCTTCAAGACTGCTAAGAGATCGCCTGTCACAAATGTCATCAAAGCAACCGAATTGTTTAGTACCCTTTATAGTCCAAGAGCCGACAGCACAAAAACCTATGTTATCAAGCACAAGAAAAAAACCTTTATTTTATGAAAGAGTAGAAGTAGGGGAATCTAATGGTCCATGTCTGCCGGTAGTGAAATGGAGCATTAGCCAAAAATTAATATCACCAGTGGTTGACTCGTAGGTTTATCATTGTGTTTGTTCTGAAAACATGGAGGATAATTGTAGGACAAACACAATGATAAACCTACGAGTCAACCACTGGTGGTATTAATTTTTGGCTTATGCAGCACTTCATTTCCGGCAGACAAGGATCATTAGATTCCCCTACTTCTACTCTTTAATAAAATAAAGGTTTTTTTCTTGTGCTTGATAACATAGGTTTTTGTGCTGTCGGCTCTTGGACTATTAGTACTTAAGTATTCTATTAATTGACTCTCTTTCGTTCACTGGAACACCTACCGCCTGTGATATGAAATTGTGTTCTTTCCTCTGAAATATTCTTTAAAATATTTAAGCGATTATTTTTCTAAATAAGAAGGTAATGTGAAATGTTTTCTAAAAGTTAGTTTTTACAATTTTACAATGGGACGATCTAGATTAAATTTGACATCCTTGTGATTGTGGCGACTGCGGCCCTGTGTTTGAGCAGAGTCGAACCGCCCCGGAAATTTTTAGCGATTTCGAGGAATACATAGTAACTCCTGAAACTCCGCTTGTGACTGACAGTGCATTAGTTTTAGTTCAACCGTTGTGAATTTTAGATGCTAATCAGTCTTTGGTTGGTTGGTTGGTTGGTTGGTTGGTTGGTTGATTTTTGTCGACCGATTATCTACACTAGGGATATAGGCCCGAGGGGGGAGTGCCCTTTGTGGGGGTCTTTCTAAGGGAACCTAACCCGTATTTTACGCATGGAAATATATGGCTCGAAGAAAACCACGAAAACTCTGAACGATTAGGCCGACGGGCGCGATTGGGTTCGAACCCAGCACTTCCCGTCTACCAGTTTCGAGAGCAGAACCTCTCAGCCACTGGTGGGGCAATCAGTCTTTGGAGACAGTGTAAAAGAAAAGGGGATTCTCTTTTTAAAAGTTATATATTTGGAAAACGTGCGTGCTTGCGAACGGATTACTTTAGCTGTAACTACAAGTTATATTTGAAAATAGGGACATCCGTTAATTTATGTATAAGAAGCATAGACTAGAACAGAAAACAGAGAGTCCTGCACCTAAATCATATGTAAGACGTCCTCATTATTTGCTTTATTGACTTAATTCGTTTTTCTTTTTATTATCTGTTTACTGTGGAATGTAAATATAATGAACCGTCATTTAATAAATTGTACCTGAATGTATTATTAATATAAACGGCCATAAAACATGCATATATTTAAATTATTTATTTAAAAGAAAAACAACTTATTTACGTTATGCCAATATTTTAATTAACTTTAATATATTTTCATTATGTCTCTGAAGAAACTTTATAAAAATTTCATCCTGACTTTAGAAATAATATTTTAAATGAAAAAAAAATACCCTAAAATCGCAGTACGTATTTTTGAAGAACTACGAATAAGAGAATAGAAAAAAACGAAGAAATAAAAACCACACCTGGAAAAGCCTTTGCCCTACCTGGAAGAGCCTGCTTTAGATACACGGACGGTTTGGACATACATAATGATAGCGGCGGCGTACGCTATGTACCATAGGCTTTTAAAGCCCAGATAGCAACTTTTAATGATATATATGTGTAATGCAATCCCCAGTAGCAGTTTAAAAGCATTAAACGTTAAATTGTTAAAAACAGACTAATTTAATTATAATTAATCACATAAATACTATGGGATTCGAGGCTAGTTTGCATTGAGCGATCTCTCAGAGTGTCTCCCGTGTCTTTAAAAGTTAATTAAAAACCTATCTGGAAAAACTTGGCACGGACCAAGGCGCCCAACAAACACATAACTTGTGGGCCACTGAAGGGAACGTTAGCCTTGGCCCAAAGTGTTTGATATCGGCCCGCTATCGTTGGCCGTGACGGCATCGTAAAAAATGTGTCACGCCGGACATAATACGGCCGGAAGAAAATTGGCCGTAAATACAAGAAGTTGCCCACAAATGCGCCATTAACGGTCATCTAAAACTGATATTTAGCCGCAAACGGGCCACAATTATACATTTAATGGCATTTATGAATAAAAGCTTGCCGCAGCTATGCCATCAATGGGCATCATTAATGAATGCAAGCCGGAAGGTAACCACATTTATGCCATCAATGGGCATCATTAATGTATGCAAGCCGGAAGCTAGACGCATTCATGCCACTATTGGTTATCATGAATAAAAAATACCCTGAATGTGGCCAGAATTATACTGTTTCAGCCCTTTCCCCCACACCAGAACAATTCAGTAAATGAGGCCTTTTTCTGTTTTTGTCAGAACCAAAAAATTTTCTTTTAAAAAAATATTTTGATAAAAATTAAAATCTAAATTTACTGGTTTTGAATGTTTATCTAAAAATAGTTTAAATATACTATGTAAAATTTAGAAAAGGTCTAGGATTTTTTTTTTTTTTTTTTTATACCAGCATGATTTTTATACATGTTTTACTTAACATGTTTCTTTCATTTTATCTGATTTTTACACATTGGGAAGGCTGTACCAGTACATGCTTATTTATTAAAACCTTATTAAATCATAATCTGAGAAACAATAACTATTTTTGCATCATTTAAATATTTTTTAATTTTACATTAAATTTTTCTCTCACAGCTTAAAAAGCTATTTCACTCACGTGAAAACACCCGCTTGCTAATGTTAAACATAAGGGGGGGGGGGACTTGTTTTTAATATCTCGTAAGAATTTCAATATTTTTGAATATTTTTTTGCTTTGGATAGCTGAGATCGATCTCTAGAAATACTTTTTTCAATTTTGTTTACAGTTTTCTTTTTTTAACATACTTTGTTTCCGAAAATCAAAGTATCCTAGTAAAAAAAACCTGTAAACAAAATCGAAAAAAATAAACAGGTTCTTTGTAGAGATCGACCTCAGCTATCCAATGCAATATATATATTTAAAATTATTGAAATGCGAAAGAGATATTTAAAAAAAAATTTCCATAGGATTATCATTAGCGAGCGGGTGTTTTCGCTTGAGTAAAGTAGCAACAGTAGTCTAACTTTACAACAATATACATTACATTACAACATGGTTTATTAGTGAGAAATTGCAGACTCAGTCATCGGCCGGAGTAGCTCAGTGGTTAGAGCAGCAGTCTTGTATACTGTGGTCCCGGGTTCGATTCCTGGCTCTGGCTAATTTTTCACTCCAGTTGGGTTTATTGTATTTATTGTTTGTATGTCTGTATAATATTTATATATACCTTTAACTGTTGAATGCAGGCGTTATTATGTGTGTATGTGTGTTTTAATATATATTGTAGTATGAGTGTTTTATTATAATTATCGTAGATCGATGTAATAGTAAAATCTATTCATCGTTGTCCTGTCATTCTAGGCTGTCGTATAGATGGCTGGTGACTTCCCCAACATGGTTTATTAGTGAGAAATTGCAGACTCAGGCATCGGCCGGAGTAGCTCAGTGGTTAGAGCAGTAGTCTTGTATACTGTGGTCCCGGGTTCGATTCCTGGCTCTGGCTAATTTTTCACTCCAGTTGGGTTTATTGTATTTATTCTTTATATGTCTGTATAATATTTATATATACCTTTAATAGTTTAATCTTTTCAAAATACCTGAAAAGTACTTGCAGTAATTTTAAATGTTATCATTATTTTAACGATTTTATCTAAATTTTATTATTTTTTTTAACTTTATTCTGTTTCTTAATTATTAAATTATGTAGACTAGTCGAAATTTCACAGGTATTTAACTAATATACGAAAAAACTGTATATTTTATTTTTAACAATAAGAATAAATTTAAATTAAACTATCAAGCTTTCGTAATATTGTTTATCACATGATCGGGAAATGGCAATCATTACTGCAAAAAACGATATAATTCTAAACTTTGAGGAAAATAAATTAAAAAATACCCTCACTATTTCGTAATTTACGCAAAATTTTTATATGATAAAGGCAATATATATTAGATATTATACTACGTTTTCTAAAATTACAATATGTTTTAAAAATACTTGTGATTTCAAAAAACTAACACATTTTTATAGTTATCTGTCAAACAAACGTAAAAATATAAAATAATGCAAAAAAGATTATAATTTAATAAATTAATTTCTTTAATAAATAAACATGAACTAAGCTTCCCAATATTTTAACAAATAATTACTGTCAACTAAACATTCACAGCAACACTTTTTCTATGACCATCAAGAAGAACGCGGGAGAATTGAAAGGAAGCTGATTTTTCCTGTAACCCCAAATGTCCTTGAATATGGAAATGCAAGCACGGTTTTTCTTTCGGGGGAGGGAGGGAAAAGAATATTATAGATTCTAAAAGGTTATCTGCTTTTAACAGTTACAAATGTAAGCAAATGTTATAACATTTACTTATAACAGATATACAAAGAAATTATGCATTTCTTCATAAAACCAAAGAATTATAATTATAATTCTTTTGTTTTATGAAGAAATGCATAATTCTAATAACTAAAAAACGCTCTTTTTTCCTCAATCATAAGTTTTTTCTTTTGTTTATTTATTTATATATTTTGTTTTTGTTTTTGTTTTTGTTTTCTGCAAGAGGGAAAAAAATCGATAAAATTTCAACAAGGGGAAAGGTGCAGTAGAGTTTTCAAGTTCATTTTCTATTTATTTATAAAATATGCTTCATCATATTCATCCGGCGGTTTTTCGAGGTTCTTGGGAGACAATAAATCATCAAGTTTACTAATCTTATCGTCAGTTCCCATAAGTTCTAAATCATATCCCTCTATTTTCAATCTATTTTATAGTTATCTAGTATCTATCACCTATCGATTTAATATCTACCTAGCATCTATTACCTAATTATCTTCTGTATCATCTATTACCTATTATCTAGTATCTAGTTATCTATCATCTAGTTATCTAGTTATCTATCATCTAGTTATCTAATTATCTATCATTTAGTTATCTAGTTATCTATCATCTAGTTATCTATTATCAATTATCTAGTTCAATCTAATATCTAGTGTAACGCGCGCTACCCTTTCCAAAAATAGACTTTACCGGCAATCACGTGACCGGCTTCCATGAGCTTTGCCGAATAAAAAAATGCTATTAGTTCGTTAGAGTTCGTTCTGTTTTGAGGAGTGCAAACTGAAGCATGTAAAAAGTGATATTCACGCCATTATTATTTTGTGTATATGTAATATTGGCCGTTCTATTTGTGATGTGCCGTCTTACTACGAAGAAATAAAAAATATTTAAAGAGTTATACCCCAAGAAATTCATATTTTGAAATAATGTGAAATTTCTGTGTGAATTTAATTTGAGCTAGCCGACAATAGTATTTTCAATCTATTATCTAGTTTCAATCTATTAACTGCAGTAAAATCTCTTTTATCCGAAACTCTTTTAACCGAAACTCTCGATTTACCGAAATCCATTTTAAAGCTTTTTTTTTCTTTTTTCTTTTTTAAGTATCAGTATCACACTCTTTGTTTGCAAAATCTATTTTGAAACCTTTTTTTTTTTATCTTTTAACTACCCTATTCCTTGTGTGCAAGCGGTCTTTTCCGAACTACGAGTACATATAAGTATTTTAGAGTTCCTTTATAAATATAATATAAATAAAATTATAAATAAATCCTTTATAAATAAATCCATAAAAATATAATAGAGTTCCTTTAAATTTAACTTGAGACCCGGAAGCTGCGGAGTGGAACGAAGAAAACGATCAAATTAGCCATTCTGAAGCTTTTGAATGTTTTGCAAAAGGTTTGGCATGGCTGGTGCAGCAAGAAGGCTGTGATACTGGTAAACTAATAATATTGAAAAACTCCATAATAGAGTTTCAAAGCAAAGGCAATCGAAACTGCGATAAACAAAACATTTTTTCAAACCCTTGTGATATAAGCAAAATGTACTTACTTTCAAAATTAAAATTCAGGTAATTCATTCTTGTTTCTATTTTGCTATTGCTTTACTTTTATTAAGCACTTATTACCATAATACGAAATATTGTATTTATATCTCCTTAATGTTAAAATTGAAGCATTCTCGATTATCCGAAAATTTCGATTTTCCGAAAGAGGATAGGTCCCAATTACTTCGGATAATCGAGGTTCTACTGTATTATCTAGTTTTCAATCAACAGTTCTGAACACCACAATAGACCCACCACAATAGACCACCAAGCGCCGCGGCGCTTGCCCGATAATTTCCGAGTGGCTCAAACGCGGAGCACACCGAAGCTTGACCAATAATTTTCGCATGACACCAATGTGGAGCCACCGGACGGCGTAGTGTTAATATAAACAGCTCATCGTTTGATTACAGTTTATACTCCACAATGAATTTAAAACATTCATCGATGAATAAACAAAACAGCAAAATTTAAATAAAACACAAATTTAAGACATGTAATCGAATTTCACGCTTTATCCACTGAAATGAACATAATCAAAAGACTGATTGTAAATAGCGATCTTTGGATATTTCTCCGCTGTTAACTCCTGATATAAGGCCAATACGAAAATATCGCTTTTAAACGTTTCTGAAGTTTATTTGAACGCATTACTGCTATTTTGCATGTAAATATAATTTTTAGTATTGTTAGTGGGCATTTTAAAAAATATATTAAATTTAAAATATCTATTAGAGTTACCAATTAAATTAATTTAAAAAATCAAAAAACCCGACTGCGTAAAAAGCGAACTAATTAATTATTTCTCATCAATGTAAAACTATTTTTTATATTACCTACTTTTTTTATTTACTTTTATTGATGACGTTTAAGTTGTGTTTAATTGTTAGTTCCTATCTATAAACACTGTTTTGATGAGGCCTGTAGATGTCTATGATGGTTAGAGTTGCAGTAAAGCTAGAGATCCTACCTACACAACTTCCAGGTTTTGTAATATTTAAACGGAGCTTCTGACTGTAAAATAGTCAATGAAACATCGTCATCATTTTGAAAGACCTCTCCAATGATAGGCCACTCAATAGGGTGCGAAAAAAAAAAATTCGTCTCTACCGCCATTTTGTATTTTTCCGCCGACATTTTGAATTTATAAAAGCAAAATCTAGCGTATAACCATCGGGCCGTTAAGACGAATTGATAGAGACATCATTCATTAAAATCCATCCAGCCGTTGGGATGTTTCGAGGATATAATGAAATCCACATACCCAGATACGCGTGAAACACATAACCCTTCTTGGCAATTGGGTAAAAAATTAGTAGACCGTGCGAGACTTTCTCACCCCAATCTTTGAGATTATTTATTGATACGTTTCTTCATTAAGGGCAGTTGGATGGTCAAAACGTACAATATATCGAATTTTCGATATTTTAATATTTTGAATCTACTATTTCTCCTTTTTCTACTGATATATTACTTTTGTTTCTACGGCAGCCAGAAGTCGGAAAATTTTTAGTAATTCTGTTTGTTTATCTACTTTAATACTAGTGCGTTTATTTACTTTAAACTTGATTTTCTCAAAATGTTGTCATTTTAACTTCGATGTACCTTTTTGAAAAAACTATTATATATTATGCTTTGAAATTTTGCTTGAACATTCTATACATATCCCTGTTTAATCTGAGGTGAATTGTTTAAACTCATAAAAAGAACTTTTTTTATTATTATCGTTATCTTTGAAAAAACTGCATTTAATAAAAAATTTGAATGTGGTTTCTACTTCAGATTTTTTTAAAAAATATCTAAGCTTTATTTAATTATAAATTTAACTTCTGATTATTCAGAATTGTTTATTTTATGCATAAAATTTTTTTTCAAGATCATATCTTAAATAGTTTATGAGAAAAGGTACATTAATTTAACATGGCAGGTATAGGCATTCCGACTGCCCTTAAGGGGCCTAGTCACTCAACTTCAGATTTTCCTCACTAATGTAAAGTCTATGGGCATTGGATGTATTCGTATATTTATAATGTCTCCTCGGGAAATTAATATTTTTAACAATCATAAAAATGAACACAATTTATTACAATAAGGCACTTAATAATAATCTACAGTTTGGACTCTTTTGCTACATTAGTTTTTTCAGGGTTGACCAGAATATATTCGTTCTTTTTCAATTCGTTGACTGTCCCCTATGGGGTTTCAGGAAAAAATCTTCACGGAAATATGTGACCTGTACTATTCCGTTTACACACCTGGAGTTTCAGGATAATTCCTCATGTATTTTTCTAGATATTTAAGAAAACGTCAAAAATCGCAAGTGGCCGGACACCTTTGGCCATATGGTGTATATCAGACTAATTAGGTAATTGGAGCCTGGAATAAATTCTAAAATTGAAATGTAAACTTGACCTGAATCATTAAATATATTTTTTTTAGTGAAATAGCACCGTAATTATAGTTTTAAGCCAAAAGTGGAACTAATCAAGAAAACAGATTTTACCCTTGATGTTTAAAAATTTTGAAATTGAAAAAAAAATACCATGAAAAATTTTATAACATGTTTCTAAAATGTCAAATCAATAAAAATTAAAGTTTTTAAACATTTTTGGCTTTTACAAGTTACTGTACTTTGCTAGCAGAGCTGAACTAAAAAAGGAAACATATTTTGCTATTTGCTAAAAAATCAAATACTTTATATAAAATAATTCGAGAATGCTGCAACAATAATTACAATGTTTTAAAACTTTTATTCAAAGTAAGGTCTTATAAAAAAAAAGTAGTGGAATTAAACAGGCAAGAAGAACGATTTTGTTTTTCATGTTTTAAAAATAAAACTTTATTAAATTTTCATAAATTTTCAAAAAGCTACAACAAAAATTACAAACGTTAAGTTTCTTTACAATTTACGGTTTTTAGCAATGATTTTTTTGACAAGTTCATGGGTCACATAGGTTTCTCCATGTGAAAGCTTCCTCCTTTCTGTGCTCTCTAGGAAATCTGAAACAACAGGTCTCGGATCATACAAAGCTGTTCTTATTCCGTTGAAAAAATCAGCATTCTAGAGTTTAAGACTTCTGTTGATACTCCCTATTTTCCATTGATTTAAGTAGTGAAGTCTGTATGTACAGATACGGACAGAATTTTTCGGCAAGCTCATCAGTCTCTTTGGTTTCTCTGTGTGAAATCTTCCTCCTTCTTTCTTTGCTCTCTAGGAACCGTGCAACATCAGGTCTTGGATAATAAAAATCGTGTACCAAAGGAGGGGATCGGTCAGCAATACGGCACTACACAAGGCCCCCTAAAAAACTGAAAAAGAGGGGGCGGATCGGCCGGATATACGGGACTACTCCACGCCCCTCTAAAAAACTGAAAAAAGGGGGCGGATCGGCCGGAGATACGGCACTACTCCAAGCTCCCCTAAAAAACTGAAAAATGGGGGGCGGATCGGCCGGAGATACGGCACTACTCCACACCCCTGGAAAACACTGAAAAAAGGGGGGTGGATCGGCCGGAGATACGGCACTACTCCACGCCCCCTAAAAACTGAAAAAAGAAGGGCGGATCGGCCGGAGATACGGCACTACTCCACGCCCCCCTAAAAAACTGAAAAAAGGGGGGCGGATCGGCCGGAGATACGGCACTACTCCACGTCCCCCTAAAAAACTGAAAAAGGGGGGCGGATCGGCCGGAGATACGGCACTACTCCACGCCCCCCTAAAAACTGAAAAAAGGGGGCGGATCGGCCGGAGATACGGCACTACTCCACGCCCCCCTAAAAAACTGAAAAAAGGGGGGCGGATCGGCCGGAGATACGGCACTACTCCACGCCCCCCCCTAAAAAACTGAAAAAAGGGGGGCGGATCGGCCGGAGATACGGCACTACTCCACGCCCCCCCTAAAAAACTGAAAAAAGGGGGCGGATCGGCCGGAGATACGCCACTACTCCACGCCCCCCCTAAAAAACTGAAAAAAGGGGGGCGGATCGGCCGGAGATACGGCACTACTCCACGCCCCCCTAAAAAACTGAAAAAACGGGGGCGGATCGGCCGGAGATACGGCACTACTCCACGCCCCCCTAAAAAACTGAAAAAACGGGGGCGGATCGGCCGGAGATACGGCACTACTCCACGCCCCCCTAAAAAACTGAAAAAAGGGGGGCGGATCGGCCCGAGATACGGCACTACTCCACGCCCCCCTAAAAAACTGAAAAAAGGGGGGCGGATCGGCCGGAGATACGGCACTACTCCACGCCCCCCTAAAAAACTGAAAAAAGGGGGGCGGATCGGCCGGAGATACGGCACTACTCCACGCCCCCCTAAAAAACTGAAAAAAGGGGGGCGGATCGGCCGGAGATACGGTACTACTCCACGCCCCCCTAAAAAACTGAAAATAGGGGGGCGGATCGGCCGGAGATACGGTACTACTCCACGCCCCCCTAAAAAACTAAAAAAAGGGGGGGGATCGGCCGGAGATACGGCACTACTCCACGCCCCCCTAAAAAACTGAAAAAAGGGGGGCGGATCGGCCGGAGATACGGCACTACTCCACGCCCCCCTAAAAAACTGAAAAAAGGGGGGCGGATCGGCCGGAGATACGGCACTACTCCACGCCCCCCTAAAAAACTGAAAAAAGGGGGGCGGATCGGCCGGAGATACGGCACTACTCCACGCCCCCCTAAAAAACTGAAAAAAGGGGGGCGGATCGGCCGGAGATACGGCACTACTCCACGCCCCCCTAAAAAACTGAAAAAAGGGGGGCGGATCGGCCGGAGATACGGCACTACTCCACGCCCCCCTAAAAACTGAAAAAAGGGGGGCGGATCGGCCGGAGATACGGCACTACTCCACGCCCCCCTAAAAAACTGAAAAAAGGGGGGCGGATCGGCCGCAGATACGGCACTACTCCACGCCCCCCTAAAAAACTGAAAAAAGGGGGGCGGATCGGCCGGAGATACGGCACTACTCCACGCCCCCCTAAAAAACTGAAAAAAGGGGGGCGGATCGGCCGGAGATACGGCACTACTCCACGCCCCCCTAAAAACTGAAAAAAGGGGGGCGGTTCGGCCGGAGATACGGCACTACTCCACGCCCCCCTAAAAAACTGAAAAAACGGGAACGGATCGGCCGGAGATACGGCACTACTCCACGCCCCCCTAAAAAACTGAAAAAACGGGAACGGATCGGCCGGAGATACGGCACTACTCCACGCCCCCCTAAAAAACTGAAAAAAGGGGGGCAAATCGGCCGGAGATACGGCACTACTCCACGCCCCCCTAAAAAACTGAAAAAAGGGGGGCGGATCGGCCGGAGATACGGCACTACTCCACGCCCCCCTAAAAAACTGAAAAAACGGGGGCGGATCGGCCGGAGATACGGCACTACTCCACGCCCCCCTAAAAAACTGAAAAAAGGGGGGCGGATCGGCCGGAGATACGGCACTACTCCACGCCCCCCTAAAAAACTGAAAAAAGGGGGGCGGATCGGCCGGAGATACGGCACTACTCCACGCCCCCCTAAAAAACTGAAAAAAGGGGGGCGGATCGGCCGGAGATACGGCACTACTCCACGCCCCCCTAAAAAACTGAAAAAAGGGGGGCGGATCGGCCGGAGATACGGCACTACTCCACGCCCCCCTAAAAAACTGAAAAAAGGGGGGCGGATCGGCCGGAGATACGGCACTACTCCACGCCCCCCTAAAAAACTGAAAAAAGGGGGGCGGATCGGCCGGAGATACGGCACTACTCCACGCCCCCCTAAAAAACTGAAAAAAGGGGGGCGGATCGGCCGGAGATACGGCACTACTCCACGCCCCCCTAAAAAACTGAAAAAAGGGGGGCGGATCGGCCGGAGATACGGCACTACTCCACGCCCCCCTAAAAAACTGAAAAAAGGGGGGCGGATCGGCCGGAGATACGGCACTACTCCACGCCCCCCTAAAAAACTGAAAAAAGGGGGGCGGATCGGCCGGAGATACGGCACTACTCCACGCCCCCCTAAAAAACTGAAAAAAGGGGGGCGGATCGGCCGGAGATACGGCACTACTCCACGCCCCCCTAAAAAACTGAAAAAAGGGGGGCGGATCGGCCGGAGATACGGCACTACTCCACGCCCCCCTAAAAAACTGAAAAAAGGGGGGCGGATCGGCCGGAGATACGGCACTACTCCACGCCCCCCTAAAAAACTGAAAAAAGGGGGCGGATCGGCCGGAGATACGGCACTACTCCACGCCCCCCTAAAAAACTGAAAAAAGGGGGGCGGATCGGCCGGAGATACGGCACTACTCCACGCCCCCCTAAAAAACTGAAAAAAGGGGGCGGATCGGCCGGAGATACGGCACTACTCCACGCCCCCCTAAAAAACTGAAAAAAGGGGGGGCGGATCGGCCGGAGATACGGCACTACTCCACGCCCCCCTAAAAAACTGAAAAAAGGGGGGCGGATCGGCCGGAAATACGGCACTACTCCACGCCCCCCTAAAAAACTGAAAAAAGGGGGGCGGATCGGCCGGAGATACGGCACTACTCCACGCCCCCCTAAAAAACTGAAAAAAGGGTGGCGGATCGGCCGGAGATACGGCACTACTCCACGCCCCCCTAAAAAACTGAAAAAAGGGGGGCGGATCGGCCGGAGATACGGCACTACTCCACGCCCCCCTAAAAAACTGAAAAAAGGGGGGCGGATCGGCCGGAGATACGGCACTACTCCACGCCCCCCTAAAAAACTGAAAAAAGGGGGGCGGATCGGCCGGAGATACGGCACTACTCCACGCCCCCCTAAAAAACTGAAAAAAGGGGGGCGGATCGGCCGGAGATACGGCACTACTCCACGCCCCCCTAAAAAACTGAAAAAACGGGGGCGGATCGGCCGGAGATACGGCACTACTCCACGCCCCCCTAAAAAACTGAAAAAACGGGGGCGGATCGGCCGGAGATACGGCACTACTCCACGCCCCCCTAAAAAACTGAAAAAACGGGGGCGGATCGGCCGGAGATACGGCACTACTCCACGCCCCCCTAAAAAACTGAAAAAAGGGGGGCGGATCGGCCGGAGATACGGCACTACTCCACGCCCCCCTAAAAAACTGAAAAAAGGGGGGCGGATCGGCCGGAGATACGGCACTACTCCACGCCCCCCTAAAAAACTGAAAAAAGGGGGTCGGATCGGCCGGAGATACGGCACTACTCCACGCCCCCCTAAAAAACTGAAAAAAGGGGGTCGGATCGGCCGGAGATACGGCACTACTCCACGCCCCCCTAAAAAACTGAAAAAAGGGGGGCGGATCGGCCGGAGATACGGCACTACTCCACGCCCCCCTAAAAAACTGAAAAAAGGGGGGCGGATCGGCCGGAGATACGGCACTACTCCACGCCCCCCTAAAAAACTGAAAAAAGGGGGGCGGATCGGCCGGAGATACGGCACTACTCCACGCCCCCCTAAAAAACTGAAAAAAGGGGGCGGATCGGCCGGAGATACTGCACTACTCCACGCCCCCCTAAAAAACTGAAAAAAGGGGGGCGGATCGGCCGGAGATACTTCCCTACTCCACGCCCCCCTAAAAAACTGAAAAAAGGGGGGCGGATCGGCCGGAGATACTTCCCTACTCCACGCCCCCCTAAAAAACTGAAAAAAGGGTGGGCGGATCGGCCGGAGATACGGCACTACTCCACGCCCCCCTAAAAAACTGAAAAAAGGGGGGCGGATCGGCCGGAGATACGGCACTACTCCACGCCCCCCTAAAAAACTGAAAAAAGGGGGGCGGATCGGCCGGAGATACGGAACTACTCCACGCCCCCCTAAAAAACTGAAAAAAGGGGGGGCGGATCGGCCGGAGATACGGCACTACTCCACGCCCCCCTAAAAAACTGAAAAAAGGGGGGCGGATCGGCCGGAGATACGGCACTACTGCACGCCCCCCTAAAAAACTCAAAAAAGGGGGGCGGATCGGCCGGAGATACGGCACTACTCCACGCCCCCCTAAAAAACTCAAAAAAGGGGGCGGATCGGCCGGAGATACGGCACTACTCCACGCCCCCCTAAAAAACTCAAAAAAGGGGGGCGGATCGGCCGGAGATACGGCACTACTCCACGCCCCCCTGAAAAACTAAAAAAAGGGGGGCGGATCGGCCGGAGAAACGGCACTACTCCACGCCCCCCTAAAAAACTAAAAAAAGGGGGGCGGATCGGCCGGAGAAACGGCACTACACCACGCCCCCCTAAAAAACTGAAAAAAGTGGGGCGGATCGGCCGGAGATACGGCACTACTCCACGCCCCCCTAAAAAACTGAAAAAAGGGGGGCGGATCGGCCGGAGATACGGCACTACTCCACGCCCCCTTAAAAAACTGAAAAAAGGGCGGCGGATCGGCCGGAGATACGGCACTACTCCACGCCCCCCTAAAAAACTGAAAAAAGGGGGGCGGATCGGCCGGAGATACGGCACTACTCCACGCCCCCCTAAAAAACTGAAAAAAGGGGGGCGGATCGGCCGGAGATACGGCACTACTCCTCGCCCCCCTAAAAAACTGAAAAAAGGGGGGCGGATCGGCCGGAGATACGGCACTTCACCACCCTAAAAAACTAAGAAAAGAAGGTCGGATCGATCGGCCGGCGATGCGGTTTGCGACGATCCGCGAATTCTCGGCGGTATCCCACCCACCCACCACTCAGAACCCCTCCCTAGCTTTGTCCTGCATTTCGATATTTTTAACTCAATGAAATTAGCTTTCAAATACTTCCGGTGTACTAGTCAGTGTTTAATAGAAATTAAAAGCTACCTCAGACCTGGGATATGCGCCCAAAATACCGCCCTCTGGGAATTATTCGCGGACAATTTTAAAAGCCGAATTCATCTAATTAAAGACATGGAAAAGCGGAAAGGGTAGGGGTTGGGGCTCTAAGATTGTCGGACAACCGCTGTGGTTTCGAGGTTATTGTTTGGCGGACGATACGGCAATACATCAGCCTCCCTAAAAAACTAAAATATGAAGGATGGATCATCCGGCGAAATGACCCTACACCAGCCATGACCCCCACCCCCTAAAAAATTGAGAAAAGAAGAGTGAATCGCGTAGCTCTTAATTTATTTTTCGTACCTCGTTTTATAGAATTTCATTTCTGATCTTACTGATAATTTTCTGTCTTCAAACAACTTAAATTACGATTATTGGGAAAATAGCAAAAAGTGACAACTAGAGTGCCGATTATGCGAGTTAATATAGACCAAGCTCACTTTGGATAAGCAAAAAACTTGGATAAACCGGATTTACACAAATCATCACCAACTAAGGACATAAAATATAAATTTTCACTAATTTTTATGGTATTAGTAACATTTTTTAATGTACATTTCCGTTAATTTTAAGAAAAACGGGGAATGAAATTGTTTATTTGAAAAAGACCTTGGTAGTTTTTTGTTTGTTAAATGTCAATTTGCTGCCTTTTTTTTTTTCTTTGTTGTAGTATTATGCTACTGCATAGCTACCAATTTCTAAGATTTTTTTTTTCTTTTTTACGATTTAAACTTACTAGTAAATTTTGCCTCATTCAATCGCCGAAATTTAACAATTGTCAACGATTAAATATGGTAAAAAACTGTAATATATTTTAGAGGTAACAAAACCGTACAAATTAGCAGCTATGTGATTCTATTAGTGTCATGAAAATTGCAGGTGTAGCCTCTTCTTTCTGCTCAAAGTATTAAATAGTTTTGTTTTGTTTTTTCAATCGAATTTATACCTTTGGAATGGATAATTTTCTCCTGATGGACTGGGGGCTTCTCTTATTATGAAACAGCCATTATAAATAAATAAAAAATATTATGGTCATTTTTTTTCCCATTCTGACCAAAAAATCATAGTTCTAAATTTTTACGACTGCTCTTTCATCTTCACCTAACACTTCATTTATAATGGCTGTTTCATAATAATAGAAACCATCAGTCCATCAGAAGAAAATAATTCGGTTAAAGAGGAAACTTGATTAAGCGGGACTCGGATAATCAGGACTTTGCTGTACTTAAATTTCTATAAAATCACATATCAAATGAAAATTTTTCATGCTTAATGCGAATAAATCTCTATAAAAAAAATCAATATTTTCAATTGCATAAAATACTTATTTTAATGACAATTTCTTTCTTTATTTATTTTAGGAAACTGCACTGAACTGCTCTACTCAACAAGCACAAAACGTTTTGACACATTTACAAATTCATTTTTTAACGGAAAGGTATAAAATTGGAAAGCCTGGCCATGGAAGCGATTTGAAATTGAACTGGTATTTTTTTTCCATTTTTTGATCAATCAATTACCTATTGAGTTATAAGCCATTTTAAACACGTGACAAACACGTTTTTCGCCCTCGCTTAAGTGCTCTTTCTTCCTCCGCGCGGAAATTCGGTTCAAAACGCCCAGTTTGACACTATTTTCTGAAAGATCTATTGCGTTTGCAAAAAAATGGAAAAAACAGCTCAGTTACATAGTTTCTGAATAACAACACCAGCTAGTTTCATGCATTTTCGAACAAAAATAAATTAAAACTTATGTCAGGAAGTTGCCCTTTTCGATTTGAGAACAGCTTTAAGGGGGCCCGGATACGAAAATTTTCAGAAAAACATTATTGCATTAAAAACATTCTCTGCTTTTTTCTGCTTAAAAGGACGTTTAAATCATGTTTCTATCTTAATTAGAACATGAAATATTATTTTTTTCGTTTTGGTTTGTTTTCAAAATCTCGCTTTCAAGTAATGATTGTCATGGAAACGACTTCTTGTGAAAATCGGTTTTTCTTCATGATGGGATTTTTCACCATTTCTCACATTTAAATTGTTATATATAAGTCAAAAACCGTTAAAAATAAATGGTTCAAGCTTAAACATGCCTTTTTCAATTATTTTACTTTGATTTTGATTCAGGTAATTTGAAAAAAAATATTTACTCTTGAAAATGTGATTTTTTTTTTAAAGTTACATCATTTGTTTTGTAATTTTTACATTAAATGTTTTAAATATTTTTCTTTAATTAATATTTTTTAAAATGCTGAATGAAAAGTAAAACTTGTATATTTCAGTTTATTTAAATGAAAACAAAATTGAAATTCTACAAATAATATTTCGAGTTATAACGATTTTAAATTACCCCACTTTTTAAATAAATTTTAAATTTTAAATAAACAAAATTATGAGAAGTTTTATCATGTGATTTTGTTTACAAATGATATGGTTAATTATGACAAAAAAAAATTCAAAATTTTAACTCAATAAATAAAAATTATTTTAAATTGTGTCCCGGACCCCTTAAGGAGGAACATTTGAAATAAACAAAATTTAGACTATTAGTCTAATATAATTTTAATATTGAAAGAATGGATCATGCAAAACGTAAGAAGATATACTTAAATTAATAAGGCTTCCTAATATAGTTATAAGTGTCGTGTAATTGTTTTGTTTATTTTAATATGTAATGTTTTGCCAAGCACAACACATTGTATGTGCGATATGTATATGGGGCATTCTCACAATCTTTTGACTTTCGGGAATAAAAATCTGGTGAAATTAAACTTGCTAAAATAACATTTTAATCTGATATACGAATGCTTTAATGATTCAAAATAAAGAAAAGCAGCGAATTTTTTTTTTTATTTAACTGAGGTTTATGTTAAACTTGCGAGTTTGACTTTCCTTACCATTTTATCACTATAACTTTTTATTTTCTTCTAAATTTTTACTCATAATGAATTTGCATTGTACCCACAGGACATTCAAATAAGAAATAATAATAATGTAGTATTTTTAGTACAAAATTTTGGTATAACATTGTCTTAAAGGGGTGTTAAAGAAGGGACGGTAAAGTAAAACAAAAGGCGACGGTAAGGAAAAGGGACGAAATGGGAATAAAAAGGGGACGGTAAGGATGGAATGGTAAGGAAAATTACCACCTATTTTAAGAAAATCATGTTAAGACTAAGTGGTAGCCACAATGTTCATTGATTTTTAGAAACAGTTATTTACTCTGGATTAAATTTTAAAAAAATTTAATTTACCTCGAAAAGTGCAGGAATAAACCTTGGGGACGGTAAGACTACCAATAAAGCCACGATGCTTAAAATTGATATTTAAATGCTGATTTAAATTCTACAGTAAATTTCCTGTCAAAGAATTTCAGACATTCTTTCTCTAGCATACTTTTGCATGAGAAAAAACTTGAAAAAAATTCTGTGGAAGCATCTGAAATGATTTTCTGTATAGTTTTAGAAGAGGGACGGTAAGGAATCTAAAACCCAGGGACAGAGTTTAAAAAATAATAACAACACTAAAAATGGGTGCAGGTTAATTTTTTGCTACATATTTATATAAAACAATAGTTCCATGTTTCGGAAAAAAAATTACATCGAATTATTTTCATTGAAACAATTTTATACAGACAGCTCCAAACTTAAAAATCAGCATCAGAGACACGGGACGATATAGGAGTTTTTAGAGTATTTGGACACCAAACATCGTCCAAAACTTATTTATCTCGTTAATATTGTTATGCAATCATACAATGGGATGTTCCCCAGTATATGAAATAAAAAAAAACCCACAAGGACATGTATTAAAATAAAAATTATTATTCAGGAACATAAAAGTCAAATGATTGTGAGAATGCCCCCATATATTAACGTATCTTCATATAATAGATTAGATATAATCAGTAAAGGCTCACCATTTGATACGAAATCTAGGCGAAGACTGGAGAAGTTTACCAACGAAAGAAAGTACACTCCAGGTAATGGTATAAAACATCCATAGCTCGAAACTTTTCAACCTATTTATTTGGCGTACATCTTATAACTGACCCGTGAGTGATATAAAAGCGATTGTTATTTTATAAAGTGGTCACAACAAAAATTTACACATTCAACAATAACTTGAAAATTTATTGATATAAGAAGCATATCACCTTTTTGTCCCATTTCTCATGCAAAAATACTTGTTATATTACAATATTATACTACAACAGTCATTAATTGTCGCATCCTCATTTTTGTCCTCATATCACAGTAAAACCCATGAAAATTTAAGAAATATATACTATTGTACATAGTGGTAAAAACTCCATCATCATTTCTTAATTATAGTCAGAAAAATATATGTATTTATGACATTTCTTTTGCAGTCTTGTTGACATTCTGTCGAAAAAATTAAGCTGCATAATCATTGACTGCTAAGCCAACAAGATGATGAAGATTATCAATAAGTATGCTACATAATTGTGGTGATTCTCACATTCCTACAGAGCAGTTTTAGTTTGAAAAAAATTTGCAGCAGTCTTGCTTTGCAAACCTGCAAAGTTGCAGCAAGTTCAGCATGACAAAACTGAAAATTCATAACAAGGCTGCAGCAAGATAACGCAAACGCCGAAGTCACCACACTTTGAACTTGAAGCTAACTTGTCGTGCAAGTTAAATTCTTGCTGTACCAAATTTATTGCAAATTAACGGTAAACAAGTAGACAATTTAGTGTATTTATACTGTTACACTATAAGTTTAACACCTTCAGGTCTATTAATGCATACGCACTGATGTATACGAACCGTCATAAGGTGCATACATCGTTTTTATCACCATTAAGAAATAAAGGTAATATTTGTGCTTTTAAAGTCGTGTCATTTTTGGTATTTCATAAGTATAGCGTTTAGAAAAGGTGGTGTCAACCGAATAAAATTTGTATAAGGGATGCAGTCGCGAAAGGGTTAAAAATCAAAGACACCAATGGGGTTAAAGGCAAAAATCAGTTAATCAATATCAATTAAAACGGTATTTTAGAAAAATCCAATAATACTGACAAATATTCATTTAAAAATTAAAATTTTCAATATAAATTTAAAATGCCCGAAGACGTATACATAACTTAGTAAATTAACCTAATTTCTTAATTTGTACGAGGTTTTATATGAAATAAGTTGTAGATTATAGATTACTTTACAGATTACTTTACAAAAGACTTTACATTACATTATAGATTACTTTACAAAAAATAACTACATTTGAAGAGTTAAAATAATAAATACCTTTTTCTGGGTTCGTTAACTTAACCAATCAATGAAAATAAGATTCCATAACAGTAGCATGTGTGTGTCTTGCCTTTGAGTAGCACCCAATTTCTGCAATTTCTGAGTATGTGGTGATTGTCTATTCTCTCAACAGAGAGTTTTTTTGCTATAGTCACGTTCGTGAATTAAAGGCAGTCTTGCATCAATTTCACAACAAACTGCTCATGCAAGTGGGTGATGGTCTACTTTGCGAGAGATTCGCTACGAATTTGCCAAGTCAAATTTGTCACGGCAAGATAATATCAGAAAAAAATTAAACTTGCTGCTAATGTGCACGCTATCTGGGTTGAAGGAACGTAAGAAATAAACAAAATTTACTCTTTTAGCCTATTGTAATAGGGTGTTGATTTTTGGCGGCCAATTATCTACTCGGATATAGGCCCAGGGGGGAGTGCTCTTCGTGGGGGTCTTTCTAAGGGAACCTAACCCGTATTTACGCATGGAAATCCACTGTTCGAAGAAAACCACGAAAACTCCGAACGATTAGGCCGACGGGAACGATTGGGTTCGAACCCAGCACCTCCCGTCTACCAGCTTCGAGAGCAGACCTATTGTAATTGTGACGATGGAAAATTACATGATGTAAAACGTAATAACTTACACTGAAATTGAAATACTGCTTAATACACAGAAATTTTATTTGTAGTAATCATATTTTTATTACATTTATGAATGTAATGCGACCTCCCTGGGCGACCACCTCCCTGAACGATCATTTTTTGAATCATCATTTTCGATCATTTTCGATCCCCAGGTGAACTCCCTCCATGAACCACCCATTTCTTTGAAAATTCCTTTTTTTCCTGGTCGCCTGAAGAAGGTTTTATTAGAATAATTCCGGAGAGCGCATTATTCATCAAACTTCTAAACTAAATTTAGAATTTTAATTTATTCCGGTAACTTTTAAGTGTTTAAACCCCTTTGTGCCCTTTTTAGGCAATGAATTTAACTCTCATGACAAAATAAGAATGACGGTCAATAAACTCCCCTCTCCTATTCTATCAGGAAACTCTCAAAGTAATAGATAAATTAATGAAATCGTCATAATTTGTTCCTTTTCAAAAAAAAAAAAAAAAAAAATTGCATTTATTTACTGAACTTCGAAAGGACTTGGAAATAAAAGTTATAGAAGACAAAACCGTAAAATCAAAGCAAACGGATTCATTTTTTAAACTGTGCACTAATTAACTTATGTAATTAACTTTTGCTTTGATACTTAAATTTTTCATATTTTTTCCTAATGTGAAAAATAAATTGTAATAACATTAATTGTTACCTTTTTCAACACTTAAAATGTAGATTTAAACAAGACCTCCATTAAGCGACCATCTCTAGAAGCGATCAATTTTTATTGGAACGGGAGGTGGTCGCTTTAGGGAGGTTTTACTGTACATTTTATGTGGAATATGCATTTATTAATGTATCTTCGCATATAATAGAGAAATAAGATATATAAACAGTAAAGGCTCACCACTTAACACGAAGGCTGGCGGAGGTAGTCGACAAAAGAAAGTGCACTCGAAGTATAATGGTATCTTCTGAGCTAAAACATGTATCGCTCTTAACTTTTCAACTTACTTATTTGGTGATTGTTATTTTACAGCGTGATAACAATCGAAATTCACACATTCAACAATAACCTGAAAATTCATTGTTATGAAAAGATTATCACATTGTTGTCCTATTTCTAATGCAAAAACACTTGCTATTTTACAACATTATAATACAACAATTATTAATTGTTGTGTCGTCATTTTTGTCCTCATATTACAGAAAAAATAGTGAAAATGTAAAAAAATATATAGTACTAGCAGCCTTCGCCCGCTACGCTGGTCGGTTTTTCTAAACAAACCTTGAATAAAACGAAATATATCTGTGATTTGATCATGCGCTTGAAAGCAATATATTGCAAAATTTCATGATGTAAAACGTTATAACTTACAATGAAGTTAACATTGCTTTTTAATACACAGCCTTTTTACTTTCTTCTATCTTCAATAGAAGAAAGTATTGTAATCGACATTTTTTAGACTTCCGGTTTTCGACGGATTTACACGTTTTAGGCGTCAGAGATCCCCAAAAACATGTATATAGAAAATGTCTGTCTGTCCGTAAGTCCGTGTGTCCGTCTGTCTGTCGCCATTGTACGTCAAAAATTGTATGAAGTTATGCATAGAATTGAACCAAATTTTTATTTTAAGTTTTTTGCTATACCAAGCAGGTCCTCCCTTAATTTGGAAAAAAATCGCCACTAGAGGGCGCTGTAATAACGATTTTTGTGCGATTTTGAATATTGTACCATCAAAAAGTGTATGAAGTTATGCATAGAATTGAACCAAATTTTTATTTTAAATTTTTAGCTATGGCAAGCAGGTCCTCCTTGAATTTGGAAAAAATTCGCCGGTAGGGAGCGCTGTAGTAGCGGTTTTTGTGCGATTTTGAATATTGTACCATCGAAAAGTGCATGAAGTTATGCATATAACTGAACCAAAAATATTTTTTTAAGTTCTTGGCTACGGCAAGCAAGTCCTTCCTTAATTTGGAAAAAATTCGCCGGTAGGGGACGCTATAATAGCGATTTTTGTGCCATTTTGAATACTGTGCCATCGAAAAGTGTATGAAGTTATGCATAGAATTGAACCAAATTTTTTGTGTTTGTTTTTGGTCATGGCACGAAGGTCCCCCTGAATTTGGAAAAATTCCGCCGGAAGAGGGCACTATAATTGCGATGTCTGTACCATTTTTATTATTGTACCATCGAAAAGTGTAGGAAGTTATACTTATAATTGAACCAAATTTTTTGTGTATGTTTCTGGATATGGCAAGCATGTCCTCCCTGAGGAAAAAAATCTGCCGGATGGGGGACGCTGTAATAGCGATGTTTGTGCCACTTTCTTTATTGTACCATCGAAAAGTGTATAAAATTATGCATACAATTGAACCAAATTTTTTGTGCATGTTTTTGGATTTGGCCAACAGGCCCTCCTTGAATTTGGAAATATTGCGCGGTAAAAGATCTCTGTGATAGCGATATTTGTATACTTTTCTTGAGTTTTCTTAGTTCTATTGTCCATCGGCGGCTCGTGCAGCGGCGGGAACTCCCTTCCTGCTAAGCCGGCTATTCGCAAACAGCTGATAACAACAGAATAAGGAAAAACTATTAATTTTAATAAATATCATGATATAGATTAACTCGTTTTTAGTCCGTTTAATTGACTTAAGTAGAAATTTAAGATGAAAATCAAAGTTGGTATAGTATTGAACTAATAATATTGAAGTATTAACATGTGTAACTAGTTTTTGAAATATTAAGATGTACAAGATAGAAGAAAGTTTGGGATTGGCTCATCTAACTAGTTGTTTGTAGTAATCATATTTTTATTACATTTATGACAATATAATGTGATAAATTTCGAAAAAGTTTCATTGTGCGCTAATGCATTAAAATGCTGAAAATAAATTATAATTGCCGTGTAATTGTTTTGTGTAATTAATATGCAATGCATTTTTAAGCACTAAAAACATTTCATATGAGATATGTATATATGGTACTACGTAGTTATCCCGTCGACCAATTTCGCCAAACTATATAAATCGCCAAACCACTTGCCAAATTATACAAATTGACATAATTTTTATTTTAAATAACGAAAGAACAAATAAATTAGTATAACATTAATAAAAATACAAATGTCTAAATAAAAATAACTTGATGACGTAAACACGTGTAACTTGCTTAAAGTCAAGTGAATGTGACATTTACGATCAACAATTATTGGCATTTAATCTTATATTTGGCAATAGATTTTTGGTTGACGTAATAACTAAGTAGTACCGTATATATTAATGTATCTTTATCCAACAGAGAAGTAAGGTAAAATCAATAAAGGCTCACCACTTAACACGAAGGCTTGCGAAGGTTGCCGACTAAAGAAATTGCACTCCAGGTAATGGCAGTGGTGTAGTCCTGGAAAATAAAGTATGGGGACGCTTATAGTTCTAAACATAACGTCCGTGTCACATGGGTCAAGTTGGTTTTTAACCCTTTATCTACTGACGGTACTTATAAGTACCTTTAAAATAACTTGTTATAAAATTCATTTAATAAATCGATTAGTTATAATACAGTTTAGAATGAGTTATAGATACATTGCTTTATCTTGTCCCAAAAGCATTATGGGTTACACAAAGCAAAAATATTTTTAAAAGGATGATTTCTTTTGCCTTTGCATCTTTTCAGCTTTCTTGGCGTTGGGGGGGGGGGGGGGGGATTTATTCAATTCGGAAATATTTCTATATTTCTATTGTAAGAGCATTATATTTGTACATTTCCTAATTCAACAAAATACTAAGAAAAACATTTAAAATAAAAGATTTGAGTGGAGCTATAAATATTGCACAAAATACCTATAAATTCAAATTTAATTAATCCTTATAAATCCTTCAATCTTTCTAAAATTTATTAAATGATTACATAAATCTTCTAATGTAGTTTAAACGATTCACAAAAAATGTTTTAGAAGAAAAAATTTTCATGAATTCATAATTCAGTACATAAAGGGTCTAAGTTAAGTTAAATCTAATAGGTAAAGTTAAATCTTGTCTTCTATCTTGAATTGCCGAGAAAAATAATTAAAAAATTAAACATAGTTTAAATTAAATTTAAACTTCCAAAAATCACATTTTATCAGGTTTTTTTTCTAGAAATAGTTATGCTGGAAATAAGTAGATTACGTCTAACAGTAAGTGCAATATGCGAATGTTTTTAAAGATTCGAATTCTAAATAGGTGAAATACAAAAAAAAAAAGTTCTAAAATCACGGTTTCATCATGATTTTAGTTGAACTATTCTAGCAAAGAACTCAACGAATTTTCGATATATTTAACACGTTATAATTTATTAAAGTTTTCAATTTTGTTGGAAGACATAAAAATTCAATGCTTTTATTCTTAAAATTGTTAGTTTATTATAGAACTTATCCTTTAAAAATAATAATTGGTTTGGGAAATCTGCGTCCTCCAGGTTCCTAGCGTCCCCCTTGAAAATAAAAAGTAAGGGGACGTTTGAGATAAAATAAAAAAATGAGGGGACACCATCCGCCTGCGTGCCCCTTCGACTACACCACTGGGTAATGGTATAAAACAGCTATAGCTCTAAACTTTTCAACCTACTTATTCGGCGTACATATTACAACTGATGCGTGGGTGAATTGAACACGATTGTTATTTTATAAAATGAGCGCAATCAGAATTGTCACATTCAACAATAACCTGAATATTCATTGTTGTAAGAAGTTTATTACATTGTTGTCCTATTTCTGATGCATATTTCTAATTTCTCTTGTGTTGTAATTTTTCCTTGTGCTATCTTGTCTCCGACTTATAAGCGGGCTCTCATGTCAAGCACACAAGTCGTATGTTTGTTGTTCAATAAATAAATAAATTGTTGCAGCCTCATTTTTGTCCTCATACTACAATAAAACTTGTGAAAATGGAACAAATATATAATATATGTGGTACATAATGGTAAAAATCACAACATCACTTCTTAACTTTCTCGCTGCGTAATTTTTTTTTGTTTTTATCAAAATAGGTTAGAAAAATTGTGCATTTATTTTATTAGATATTTCAAATCTCCATATATTTTAAAGTTAAAATATGTATTTTTTTGTTGTTGTAAAAAGAGTTCTTTTTTTAATATAGAATTAGATCATAAACAAAAGGTCGCAGAAATCGTGGACAATTTTGCTACTTTTACGTTACCTTTGAAAATCACGGGATGCGCATAGAGAGGGATAATCATAGTCCGAAAAATATATGTATGTATATGACATTTATTTTGCAGTCTTTTTGACATTCTGTCGAAAACTTTATACTGCATGCCCGTAAACTGCTAACTAGCACGTCGATGTAGAGTAGACCATAAATAAACATACAAGATAGGACACTTCCATACAGCGTAATGGTAATGCGATTGCGATCGCAGCGCCTTTAGTAACAATGGGGAAGAAACTTCCGATCCTTGTAATATTTTTTTTTTTTTTTTTTTTTTTGAGCATCTACCTTACTGTGATCTTTTTTTTAAATGTTTTTCAACGGAATCTTACACCGATACATGAACATAGAATTCACGTCACTCCGCTTATCACGTCAGTTTTTCAAAGTCCCGAATTTCTGTATATGATTTGAATGAAAATAAACTCCGGATTTTACGTCGGTGAATAATTTTCAACTCCTGATATCCCGACAGTTGGGAAAATTGCCCATTTTTCATAATTCATCTTATAAGCAAGGAAATTAAGAAGTAAATAACGTCTTAGCCAAAATTTTTCACAAAAGTGTCTAAAATACCCATTGAGATAAACGAAAAATTTTACTTCAATCCTTTATCTCAATAAATAAAGCTGTTAGTTACACATTCCACCACCAGGGAACGCACTCTATTCTTAACAAAAGTGTATCTGAACGAAAATCCTTTCTACAACTTATCCGTAGATACATTAGTCGAGGGGGTGGCGGTCTTAAACATCAATTTAAGATGTTTGCTGAAATTACTATTCGAAAATAGTGGTATCAACTCTTACGAAATTTTTTATATTGAATAAGCAATATTTATCTGATCATGCCGTCAAAAAACCGCACGCAAAACGGTAGAGAACGCTACAGCTTAAAAATGGTCTTAAGCAAGAATTTAAGGTATTTGCTGAAATTACTATTCGAAAATAGTGGTATCAACGCTTATGAAAATATTATATTGAATAAGTAACATTTATTCTGTATTTTTAAAAATGTGACACCGTTCTGAACAATGCTACTATAAAAATCACGTGACTGCCTTTTAAAATGAGCATTTAATAGAAATAAACCAATTAGTGAAATAATAAATAATATCTCAGCTTGTATTTGAGACAGGAGAATAATTTTTAGAATTTTTGAAAGGGGAATTTTTTTTGCGCCAGGGTGTGCAAGTTTCGAGTTTTACGCCCCTTGGATTCTGAGATGGGGCCCCCTTTTAAAACCCCTGCTACCTTTTATTGCTTAACTTGCGCATCTGGAAACCCTGCCTTTCTCATTCTGGCAACCCATGGGCATGTTAAAACGACAGTTTGAAATAAATGATCATGTTAATTAAATAATAATTAATATCTCCGCACCTAATTTAGACACATAGTCATGAAATTAACATATTTGAAATCATCGAAAAACCCTACGCATGGATGCATAAAAATTTAATCAATAAATTTAATAATTTAAAAGTTTTACATTCGTTTTAAAACCTCCACTATAGGATGGCGCCAAGTGTCTGCACCTAAAAAAAAAAAAAAATCTGAGCTCGCTCTGAAATGAAGTCAATTTCTGCCTTTCTTTCGAATGAAATAAAAGGATTTTTTTATCGATCGATGTTTAGCGGATTTTTTTTACTTCTACCGAACGTATCGGAATAATTTTTAGAATTTCTGAAAGTAGATTTTTTTTCCAGATATCTGTGGGATTTTCGAGTTTTTCGGCACGGTAGTTTCTGAGATTTGATGCGAGTCGCAAAGCCCCAGTTCACTTTATTGACGCGGTTTCGCATCTGGATGCCTTGCTACTGTGGCAACCCGGAGGAGAATTCGAAATAATCTTCGCAGCAAATCGTTGCTGTTTGATTAAAATCAAAGCTTTTGTTGAATTATGAACATTTTCCATTCTTTTAATTGGGGTTTTTAATTGAGAACGTACGTTAATTAAGATTTTTTCGAAATTTTATGATTTTGGCAAGGTTAGGTGGGTATTCAGCTCTATGTAAGAAAAAAAAAAAAAAAAAAAAAAAAATCAAGTCTGTAAGTTAAATAGTTTGCGAGTACGAGTGCTGTGACGGACGGACAGAGACACGAGAATGTAAGGGTTTAGTGAGATGAGCGAAACCCTAAAAATAAACTTTTATTAGCTTCCCATAATTTTCGGAAACATTTTCGAGTAGCTTTTACAATTTGTTAATTAGTTCTCTCTACCCGGAAAATCGGTTTTTCGGATGGATCAAATAAACATTTTCCGCTGTATAACTGAAATTGTGCATACAATTGTAACATTAAAATGGTAATGTTAATGTTAATGCTGTTAATTCTATATGTTTTTCAGTTAAACATGTTTACTGAACATGAAAATATTTACTTGAGACCTCATAACATCTGAAAAAATGGTTTTCTGGATTGTAAAAGCTATTCGGAAACGTTTTTGAAAACTACGTGCAGCTAAAAAAAATTATTTTTATAAATTCTACTTTAAATTTCAAAGATAAATTCTTTTATGAGGTTTCTAAAGATGAAGGAACGCTTTTCGGAATCTTGGGTGACTCAGAAGAGGTTGTAAAGCCCTAGTTCTTTTCAATAGCACTCTGCCAATAGATGCAGATGTCGCACCTATAAATATCCCCCTCTTGCTACTAGACCGATACATTTCGTGTATCATAAAATCTCTAACAACCCAATTGAGCTTGCAATACATCGCACTTCAAATCTCTTCAACTGACAGCCTGAAAATCATATTTTAAACCAAGATCTTAGCTTTACACATTTCGAATATAATAATTCTTATAATACTTGAAATACTCCTCAAGCATTCTCAAGTGCCGCCGGTAATCAAAAACTGTGATTTATATATACCCAAATGCCTGAGGCCGTTTTAAGAGTCTCGGCTGAAACTCAGACAGGCGAAGACCTATTTTCTACGCTCCCTGCGTAGGTCTGTCTTGGTAGCTCAGGGCAGGACGCGGAGATAAAGCTCTCTCCGGACAGTGGAATCAGAGCACGGAGTATTCTAGGCTAGTAACGAGGGCTGCGGAGTCGCTGGGAAAAATGGGCGACTCCGACTCCGGGAATTTTAACAGATCCGACTCCGACTCTTTCGCTCAAAAATGGGCCGACTCCGACAATGCTGACCTGCTTGTAAAATGGGTGACTCCGACTCCGGGAATTTTCACAGATCTGATTCCGACTCCGACAATGCTGACCTGCTTGTAAAATGGGTGACTCCGACTCCGGGAATTTTCACAGATCTGATTCCGTCTCCGACTCTTTCGCTCAAAAATGGGCCCGACTCCGCAGCCCTGCTAGTAACCAACGCGCGTTACTAACAATATTGCGGATATAGAGCTTAGTTAAACCCTTAGATTGTGAAAAATCAACTTCTCTATTTTAACTTTTCTGAATATTTTTATATAGCTGTACTAGTCCAAGAGCCGACAGCACAAAAACCTATGTTATCACGTACAAAAAAGAAAAAAAAAAAAAAAATAAAAAACTTTATTTTATGGGAGAGTACAAGTGGAGGAATATAATGATCCACGTCTGCCGGAAGTTAAGTGGTGCATAAGCCAAAAATTAGTACCACCAGTGGTTGACTCGTAGGTTTATCATTGTGTTTGTCCTACAAACAAAGATATGAAAACATGGAGGACTGGGAGCAGGAAAACACAATGACAGACCTACGAGTCAACCACTGGTGGTATTAATTTTTGGCTTATGCACCACTTCACTTCCGTCAGACATGGATCATTAGATTCTCATACTTCTACTCTTCCATAAAATAAAGGATTTTTTCTTGTGCTTGATAACACAGGTTTTTTGTGCTGCTGGCTCTTGGACTATACCGTGCTATAAATAAAAGCTTTATGTGGCTATAGACCAGCCTGAATTCCTGCCTTATGACGGTACAAGGTTATTGTACATTTTCGTAAATTAAGAAACATCTTTTTATTTTTTACACTCTGCAAAAAGTAAATTGTTGATTTTACAGTATTATACTGGCAACTGGTTGCCAGTATAATATTGTAAAGTGAAGAATTATACCGCTAAATAACAATAATAAATCGTAAAATAAACAGTAATGGGCCGCTAAGTAGTAATATATGGTATATTTCTGCATTTTCATTTATAAAACTGTATGCTAATGTTTATTTACGGTTTATTACTATCAATTTTACAGTATAATATTGGCACCCCAGCTGCCAGTATTATACTGTAAAAGCTAGGGCTTAATTTCTAATACAAATAGTACCGGAGCCCTAATATTGTGCAGTACAGTTGAACCCCGTTATAGCTAACCCTGTATATAACGAACTCATGGATATAACGAACGAAAATTTTGGTCCCGCCGGTTTCCTATTGTATTTAATGCTAATTTATCATTTTATAGCAAATCTCCGAAATCTTAAGAATCGGCTATAACGAATTCTTTTATAATTTTTTTCATAATTTTTTTTATAATTTTTTCAGTTAGCCACTGAATTAATTTTTCCGCAGTTGTGAAAACAGCACTTCAACTCTAATTTCACAAGAAAATGTATGCCGATCAGTGAAACACGGTATAAATCAGCGATAAGTATGTTTATTAAAGGGTAGAAACAACTGCATTCTTTCCCTTTTACGATAGCCTCTCAGCAGGTGTGATTAACAACTAAAGCAACAACTAAAAGGTAAAATGAATTTATTTCCATTTGTCTCCATTTTTAGTTAATTTAATTAGTATTGTGTAAGTTTAATGTAATTCTATTTTAGTCAATTTAATTAATTAATGATAATTTTAAATAGACTATCATTTTTTAATACATTGTTATTGAATACACATAGCAACTAATGAGCTATACATTTTGTGATCACTAACATTTTTCTTAACGTTACGGATATAGCGAACAAAATATTTGGTCCTTTGGAGTTCGTTATAACGGGGTTCGACTGTACTAACAACTGTTGTCTCCCTCTCCCGTGACTCTAATTTGCATATTTATATTTCATAAATCATTTGCAAAATTTAAAGCATTTTTTTTTCTTTAGCAAAATAAAAATTTTAAATATATCTATCAGCATATACTTAGCTGTCAACAATTCAACTTTTTAGTTATCACTCCTTCTGAATAGAAATATTAGCCTAATTTTAATGTTAATTCTCGAAATTAATATGGTAAGGATTATGACTCAGAAATAGTGTTAACACAAAAAAGTAATAGTTTGCCAGCTATGCATTTTTATGACAAAACGGATGAAATTTACAGAAATCAACATTTACATGCTAAAGAATGGAACAATGTTCGTGAATTTCCTATATGAAATATACATATCTTAAACTATAATGGATTCCTTCCGCTTAACAATCTTTTCTGTTGAGACCCTGAAAATCAGATTAAATTTTAAAAATTGACACCGCTATGGGAAAGATTCGATGCTTTGATAGTAAAAGGGGAAATACTGTTTGATTTCTTTCTATCAGAATAACAATACATGACTATTTTACTTACTTACAAATGGAAATGACTTCGTAAATGTGCAGAGCAGAGCATTAAAAGGGGCAGGGTTCATTATACAAAAAAGCGTTATTTCACTGGGCTCCGGATCCCTGTATTTATAAGCTCCGGTGAGTTCCGACCAATATTTAGATATTTATTAAAAGCAGAGAAGTACCGTAGCTGAGCTCCGGTGTGCTCCGGCGCAAATTAAGCCCTGGTAAAAGCAACAATGATTTTTTACAGTGCAGTGTGTGATGATGGAAAATTTCACGATGTAAAACGTAATAACTTATGCTGTAATTAATGTTGCTTTCTAATACACAGCCGTTTTATTTGTAGTAATCATAGTTTTATTATATTTATGAACCTAACGTGATAAATTTTAATGACTTCTGTTTCGCTGCATTCGCGAAATTTTCATTGTGCGCTAATGTATTAAAATTGTGAAAATAAATTATAATTGCCGTGTAATTGTTTTGTCTACATTAATATGTAATGTACTGTGAAACCATAAATATCTTGTATATGCGATATGCATATATTAATGTATTTTCATATAATAGAGAAGTAAGATATAATCAGTAAAGTCTTACCACTTGACACGAAATTAAGGTGAAGACTGGCGAAGGTTGTCGACGAAAGAAAGTGCACTCCGAGTAAAGATACTGCCTGAGCTAAAACATGTATAGCTCTTAACTTTTCAACATATTTATTTGGAGTACATCTTATAACTGATGCGTGAGTTAATAAAACGCGATTCTTACTTTATAACGTGATAACAATCAAAATTCACACATTCAACAATAACCTGAAAATTCATTGTTGTGAGGTGCTTTTATCACATTGTTGTCCTATTTCTGATGCAAAAACGCTTGTTATTTTAAAGCATTATGTTACAACAATCCTTAATAGTTGTGTCATGATTCTTGTCCTCATATTACTGTAAAGCCCGTGAAAATGGGAAAAAAATATATAACATATCTGTACATAATGGTAAAGACGCCATCGTCACTTCTTGATCATCGTCAGAAAAAAAAATCCCTGCCAGCTCGGCCTACAGGTCAGGCCCGTAGCCAGGTGGGGGCCCGGCCTGGAAAAAGTTTTCGCTAAGATGGTGTACATTCCCTCGGCCGCCATCTTGGATTTCTCGGCGATTTTTTGTTGACGTTTATCGATAAGGCAACCCCGACGAATGACGTGTTCTGGCAACCCCGTTAAGCCTAACATGCGCATAAATCTGCTTGGCGACATTTATTACTTGACGAAAAGGGGTTTTCACGCCAAGAAAAAATCCAAGATGGCGGCCGAGGGAATATACAGCATCTGTTCCAAAGTTTTGCCCGACCTAGCGCAAGACTCTGCATTTCGATCAAAACATTAAATTTCCTTTTCCCCACTTTTTGTCCAAAGAATTCCACCTAAATTTCCAATGTTAAAGAAGTTGCCATTGCAGTGTATGAGAGATGATTCTCTGTCAGATCTCTATACTGACAACTCTACTGTGTGTGTAAATTTCGTTTTTAGACTGGAAACAAAAGTAGCAAAATTTTCGTCTAATAAACATTTTTTTCTCTCTTTCTTTAACAGATCTGTTGGAGATTGCAGCGTTGTGCATTCCTCGCTTTTTCGCTTTGTAGAAATTATCCCATAGTATTTCAACAACAGATCTGGATTATCTTATATCCCTAAAGCTTGCTTTCTTTGTACAATTGTCACCATACTAAATTTATCGTTCAAAGGCGGGGTTGAAACCAAAGGCTTCTGAAATTACAGTGAAAGCCTGCTATATTGTTTCCTTAACTTGAATCTGCTGTACATCACAGTTAGCCTTGTTAGACTTGTTTCATGGAAACTTGGGCTGATTACAATAAACGGCAAATGTCATGCATAAAGGATTTTTCTCTCTCTTTTGTTATGGTTACTTGTTTGCTTTGGGAAGAGGATTCTTCTAAAAACTCAATACGCTCTTTGATGCTTTTGCATGTATTTCGACATTGCATTTGCTTTTCCATGTATTTCGCTTTAAATGAATTTTATATGACATAACATAAGTAGCTTTTCATTTTAAAGTTAAAAGAATCTTCAAAGAATGAAATAATATCAATCAATAATAAATAAAGGGATAAAAGGAAAAATGTAACGATATGATTTAATTAACTATACTTCGAATTTACAATAAAATGTTTAAAGGGATTTACATGCAGATTTTAATATTACACTATATAGCCATTAATCACCGGACACTTTCAATTTTAGACATTTTGTCTAATATTTAAAGATATACTTGTTGGATTTTCCTTTAACTTCAGGATTATGAAGAATATGTTTGACTTCAAAATTATCAACGGCGATTTGATCAGAAAGACAATGATGGGTCCAACAAAAAATCAAAGAACAATAATAATATTCGGGACCACCGTGTAAAATAAAATGCACGAACTGATCTATCTCTATAGCTCACGAATATGTGGATATTGTACAGTATGTGTATTCATTTGTGTAAGAATAGCACGTATATTCATGGAAATATCTCGTTTTGTTTTTGTTTTTAAATTAAAAAAATTCTTGCCTTTTTTTTTTTTTTTTTTTTTTTTTTTTTTTTTTTTATCATGCAGGGTTTTCAACCAAATTTAATGGCAGTTTTAGAAAATTTGACAAAATATAGTAAAAATAATACAGTGCAATTAGAATATAAATATATTAAACATTTGATGAAATATGAGCAGTTGTCTGAAATATTTTTTATATGCGCATGCTCGCACGACAAAAAGTGTATATTTTTTTCATAATTTAATAGTCAACTCTATGTAGCAATTGATAAAAAAAAAGCAGTCAAATATAGTGAAAATTCAAAAAGGTATCGGTGATAGAGTAAGCTGATTTTTAGTTGCTCTCTAAAAGCTGCTGACTGATGACGGATTTTCCACAAATTGTCATTTTTTATTAACTGGCTTTTAGTATAGGAGTTAGTATTTAATGAATGTTAACGAGTTGATTTAGAAGAAATGCTTAGATTTCGATAAATCTTTTTTTCTTGGAATAGACTCGTTCTGGTGGTTTTCCAAGAACAACTAAAGCGTCAATAAAAAATGAAAAAAATAAAATAAAATAAAAACGCTAAATTTATGTCGCTTTTTGCAAGGCGACATTGTGGCGAAAGCCTATCATAAAATATAAATAAATTACAACTCTATTGAAAAGGGAAAAACGGTATTCGATTTCAAATCACTTAAGAAGTACCTAATGCCTGTAAAATTTATGTTTTTATGTAAAAATATGATGGCACAAATTTGTACCAAAAAAAAAAAAATCGTATTGTTGAGCTTGAAAAATAATGCTTATTATATATGTATACCTATATATAGAGAGAGAGAGAAAAAGAGAAGCGTGTATTTGTCCCGTGCTATAATTTAGAGCGAATAAACACTATTTATACCAGTGTGTTTTGTGTCGAAAAGTATGTGCAAATATAAAATATTGTTAAATGTGTATACATGTGTGTCTGTGTGAGCGTTTGTGTGTATAAAAAACTGCTTCCCCCCTCCCCCCTAGCTCTTTCATACTTCAATTTTCCAAATTCCTCATTGATATTCTAAACAATCAAATAGCGTTTTCATTATCTTCCGTGATGTGATAAATTCTCGAGTTAAGTTTATTTCTACTTGATGACTACCTTCTTGTAATATTTGAACAACAAAAGTCCGCTTTAAATATCGACAAATTGATAGCATTTTCTGAAAGATGTATTTTTTAATAGGAAAAGAAAAAAAGACAATGATGTTCGATTTCTTGGAACCTCATGGAGGATATTTGGAAAAATTACGGATGAATGTGACTTAAATACCACAACAATCTTAGTGTAAAGAATACGTAGGGGAGATGGGGGCGCATGTGAACACGGGGCAGATGTGAACATCTCAAATTTTTTATAGTTATTATAAGTTTTTTTTATTTGAAAAAAATTACTAAAGATAATAGCACCTGTAGACATATGGTAAAAATTTTTGGAAGCTCTTCGACATTTTGTTTGTCCTCTGTAACCAAAACACTGTTTTCAGATCTCAAAAGTAAAATCTTTGTTCCAAGTTGATAAGCGAATAACTTTATTTATTTATTCATTTATTTGTATTTCAGTGTCTTAACATATACTATGAATGCTAATAAACATTTTTGATAAAGTTCTATTTCTTCTAAAATTGAGAAATGCTAATTATATATCAATTTAACAGAAGCAGCAATGTGGGGCAGTTGTGAGCAGACTAGTTGGGGCAGATATGAACAGTTCATAAGTGCCCAAATATTCATTCTGTGATTCTGTTTCTTTCAATTAACTCAATGAGAAATAATGTCAGTTCCATTATCTACAATTTTCCTGAAATAGAAGATTTTTCCTCGCACAAAGTTGATTTTGTATTGAAACTTTCAGCAAATACATACAGAGCAACAAGCTCGTTTAAGTTCAATTGTACTTTAAATAAATTTAATGTTTTCTAAAATGCAATAAGTGCTATGTATTATTTTACTAAACGGTTTACAACAATATTTTTTATGCATTGTTAATACAAAAGTATTACTTTGAACAACTTTGCAAATTTTTCTATTAGATTTGTTCTAAACTTGCAATGATGGCTTACTTCCATCTCTGAAACAGTTATGTATGTGATGCTTTGAATGGAGATAGATACCAGTAATATTTTAAGAAAGTAAAATTTTTAAACTGACAATTACTGTAAAATCCCGCTTGTACCCCCACCCCCTCTTTCAAAAGCAAAAGAAGTAAGAGGGGGGGGGGGTTATAGTCGAGATTTTTTTAATCATAAAAAACCCTTCTTTATCTATAATTTACAAGTAAATAAGGCAAATACAGGCGTGAGAATCTTTCGTATTTCAGCAGATTTCCGATAAATAGTATGTAAATGCCCCCTCCCTAAAATTTCCCCCAAACAAAAACCCTTAAGCAAAATTTAAAAGTTTTAATTTCTTTTTTTAAATTGCTTCTTTATTTTTTTTATTTTATTGCAACAATATTTAATGAATCATCTAAGCCTCCCCATCCCCCAAATCTACTTATTTTCATTTTATAATCTTTTGCTTAAACATATCACACAGAAACTGGAGAAATATATATATATATATATATATATATATATATATATAACCATTAATTAAACATAATCTACCACCGTCAATTATTATGAATTAAAGCTGTTAGTATTAGCTATGTATGTAAGTATTTAAAAAAAAAAAAAAAAAAATTATTATAAGAATTATTATGGAAGAAAAAAGAAAAAAGTGGACACCGACAAAAATTGAAAAGCTTATACATTGAATTACGTTATCAAGGGCACAGAATTCAATGATATAAGCAAAATGGTAGTTATCTGTGGGAAAAATAAGCTAAAGCTAATAATTATTTTCCCCTGTGCCCGAACAAGCATTAAAATCAAGTGAATTGATTAAAAATGAAAGCAGAATAGAAACAAATAATATGAAATGGAAGAATGTATAAAACGTATTTAAATATTTATAGGATATAAAATATAAATAATAAACACCATACCGATTAATATTTCAGTATTTTACAAAAATCCATGCGCACATGTCTACCAGTATATCAAAAAGATTAAGGTGAATAAAACAGTTAAGAAATCACAGTAAATGATACCAAAGGATGCAGTTAATACATTTTGAAATAAAATTTGAAATACCTTGTTAAACACATTTAATCTAATATAAAATAAATAGATATTAATTACATTATTTAAAAAGCACTATTAAATTAATTAATAACAGTTTAACAATATCGTCAAAATTTAGCTAAAAATACCCCCTGGTGTATAAATTATAACTGAAATGGAGCTAGAAAAATTAAAAATTAGAGCTATCTTAAAGAGACAAATTTGGTGCTGCCATCTATTATTACTTATATTAAACATCTATCGCAAGATAAATATTTGTAAGCATTTGAATGTAAATAACTGTTTAAACAGCAAAACCAAACATATCCTTATATATAGAGAATTATAAACCTAATACAAACCACACAATGTATTTAAAAACTATTGTTAATAAAATTTAAAAGCATACAATATATTCTATTAGCTAACTTATTTAAACTAAACTAAGAATTTAAATAATTCTAGAACATTGATAATATATAGCATATAGCTATATGCTATAAAACAAAATAAATTCAGTAATAATTAATATAAATAATTATTAAAAATAATATAAAAATTATTTTTTAATGAATTATATATAAGATATTTATAAAATGAACAGGAAATAAAAAACATGTGGAAGTATATAGAAGGTTAAATGATACTTAAATTCCCATTACTTAAAAAGCACAAATATAGAGTGTGGATTATTTTCAGACATCCATAAAAATCCATAAAGTATGAATGTGGGACATTCAAAAACATTAAACCGATAATAAATATTAAAAAGAATAGAGGAATAATAATAAAAATAATTACCCAATTTTAATGCATACAGTATAACTATATTTATATTAAACATACTTATATGTATATTATTCACTATAAGAATGGCATACTATTAGTAATTAATATGATATTGTCCTTAGTAAATTAAAATTTAATAACAAATAATTGTAAATTAGATTAATCAATAATTAAGCTAATTATAATATTAATGAAATTCTCCAATTACATAGAAAATATCAAATCAACATCCATATAAAATACGTAACAAAAATATAGTAATAATACAAGAGCCCCCATTTTTTTTTAAATAATTAACCATTGCGTATTATCCAGACAACACCACCCTCCTCCGTACTCTAACATCTACCCACCCAACCAACCTATAATATTTTTTTATATTATTTTACAATTTTTAATTTTTTATAGATATATATTTTTTTTATTTTATAATTTTTTTGTAATTTTGTTTACGCATGTGTTAATTTGTTTTAATAGATCATGTAAGAAAAGTACTAATTGTATATTAATGAATATATGAATTTTTTTGGAAAACCATGATTTAATGCATCATAAATTAGTTTTTTAATATTATTATTAATTAGAGGAGAAGAACATAAACATTTTATTCTATATAAATGATTAAGTATTATATTACGAAATACAGAATGATGTAGACAAGATTTAAAATTTGTAAATGTATTAACTGTGAATTTAAATTCTTTACGTTTGTCATATAAATCTGTGATTGTTTTATTGTCTTTTATTGTAATTTTAAGATCTAAGAAGTTAAAAGTATTGTTAGATAAAAGGTTTTCCGTTAATTCCAAATTAGTGGGATAATCAACTGGAAATCGAGTAATTGCAGATTGATCAGTATCAATTAAAATGATGTCATCAATATAACGATATAAATGTAGATTATTATTAGTAAAATTACGTTCATAATGAGATAAGTATAAGTCTGAGAGTAAACTGGAAGTACTACCGCCTTGTGGTATACCGACATGCTGTAAATATAAAGTATTATCTTGCAATATATAATTATTATAGATAATGAAGTTAGTTAAAGATTTAAAATATGCAATATCTATATTAGATGGTAATTCCAGTTTTTTATAATACTTTTTAAATAATGCATTTATAATTTTATGTAAATCTAATAGGTCTATATTATTAAAAAGATCTTTGGAGCCATATGTCGTTATATTACAAACAGATGGAAGATTTTTTAAAATATTAACAAGCTGATATATATATATATATATATTTCTTTATGGTGAATATAAAAGGTAATATAACTAATGGTTACGATGACAAAATGAATAACAGAATAAAAAGCATGTTAAAGGATTTTTTTACCTGTGTTCACATGTGCCCCACGTGTGTTCACAACTACCCCGCTGATGGGGCACATGTGAACAATTTTTTGAATTTATAAAACTATTAAAAATGTAAGAAGATCTATCAGGTGCTTTAAAAAAATTACCATGTCTAAAATAAAGTTCTGTTTACTATATGGTGTAGTTTTTGTTTATGGAAATTAATCCAGTTATGGGAAAAAGCTATATTTATGCGAACTGTTCATATGTGCCCCCATCTCCCCTATATCTCTTTTCTAAAAATATACGGGGATTAAAGAAATAGTGAAGCTTTATGATATATGAACAGTGAAAATAAATTAAAAAACAAAAAAATAAATTAAAAAATATTTTGTATTTTCACAGTTTGGCACTAAACACTGTATATAAATAGTGTTTATTTTTTCTAAACTTTAGCACGGAACAAGAAAAAAATGGCACTGTTTAGTCTGAATCTGAGACAGCACTAGGTTGTGCTAATTAAGTCTTGAAAAATCTATGTATAATACATTAAACCATTTGTTTAGGGACTTGAATAACATTTTTTGATAAATGTCACATCTTGAGTTATAAGTGATTTTTGAGACATAAAGAACTGTCCAGGACTATAGAATACTAAAATTAATTTAAAAATGCTTTGATAACATTTTTTTAAATATCCTATGTCTTTATTGAAAATTTGAAAACGCGATTTGATTTCAATGCTAAAACATAAGTTTGTTCTACTACAAAACTGTTAAATTCTGATGCAGAACTGCAATTTATTCTCTTACAGACTGGTACAAAAACACAAAAATAAATTTTTGATTCATGTTATTGTATTAAGTGTTTATGTAATGTAATTTATCATAGAGTGTTATTAATATTTTCAAAAATTTTGTATAAATTTTAATATTTTCCAATAAAAATCCATTTAAAAAGCTTTTGAAAATAATAGTGTTTTATGCTAAAGTTTTTTATCTTTCCTCTAATTTATGGCTTTTTCAAAACTCAATACAGAATAAAAGATAATAACGCAAGCATTAGAATTTAAAAGACTTCATCTATTTTAAACACTAGAACGTCTGTGTGCAACTTTTTATTTGCCACCTCTTGCAAGTTTTACTATTTCTTCATTTTGTCGCATTTGTATTTAAGATTGTACAACTTTAAACTAGCTTCAAGACTGCTAAGAGATCGCCTGTCACAAATGTCATCAAAGCAACCGAATTGTTTCGTACCCTTTATAGTCCAAGAGCCGACAGCACAAAAGCCTATGTTATCAAGCACAAGAAAAAAACCTTTATTTTATGAAAGAGTAGAAGTAGGGGAATCTAATGATCCATGTCTGCCGGAAGTGAAGTCGAGCATAAGCCAAAAATTAATATCACCAATGGTTGACTCGTAGGTTTATCATTGTGTTTGTCCTGAAAACATGGAGGATAATTGTAGGACAAACACAATGATAAACCTACGAGTCAACCACTGGTGGTATTAATTTTTGGCTTATGCAGCACTTCGCTTCCAGCAGACATGGATCATTAGATTCCCCTACTTCTACTCTTTAATAAAATAAAGGTTTTTTTCTTGTGCTTGATAACATAGGTTTTTGTGCTGTCGGCTCTTGGACTATTAGTGCTTAAATATTCTATCAATTGACTCTCTTTCGTTCACTGGAACACCTACCGCCTGTGATGTGAAATTGTGTCCTTTCCTCTGAAATATTCTTTAAAATGTTTAAGCGATTATTTTACTAAATAAAGAGGTAATGTGAAATGTTTTCTAAAAGTTAGTTTTTACAATTTTACAATGGGACGATCTAGATTAAATTTGACATCCTTGTGATTGTGGCGACTGCGGCCCTGTGTTTGAGCAGAGTCGAACCGCCCCGGAAATTTTTAGCGATTTCGAGGAATACATAGTAACTCCTTAAACTCCACTTGTGACTGACAGTGCATTAGTTTTAGTTCAACCGTTGTGAATTTTAGATGCTAATCAGTCTTTGGTTGGTTGGTTGATTGATTTTTGTCGGCCGATTATCTACACTAGGGATATAGGTCCGAGGGGGGAGTGTCCTTTGTTGGGGTCTTTCTAAGTGAACCTAACCCGTATTTACGCATGGAAGTCCATGGCTCGAAGAAAACCACGAAAACTCTGAACGATTAGGCCGACGGGCGCGATTGGGTTCGAACCCAGCACTCCCCGTCTACCAGTTTCGAGAGTAGAACCTCTCAGCCACTGGTGGGGCAATCAGTCTTTGGAGACAGTGTAAAAGAAAATTGGATTCTCTTTTTAAAAGTTATATATTTGGAAATCGTGTGTGCTTGCGAACGGATTACTTTAGCTGTAACTACAAGTTATATTTGAAAATAGGGACATCCGTTAATTTATGTATAAGAAGCATAGACTAGAACAGAAAACAGAGAGTCCTGCACCTAAATCATATGTAAGACATCCTCATTATTTGTTTTATTGACTTAATTCGTTTTTCTTTTTATTATCTGTTTACTGTGGAATGTAAATATAATGAACCGTCATTTAATAAATTGTACCTGAATGTATTATTAATATAAACGGCCATAAAACATGCATATATTTAAATTATTTATTTAAAAGAAAAACAACTTATTTACGTTATGCCAATATTTTAATTAACTTTAATATATTTTTATTATGTCTCTGAAGAAACTTTATAAAAATTTCATCCTGACTTTAGAAATAATATTTTAAATGAAAAAAAAATACCCTAAAATCGCAGTACGTATTTTTAAAGAACTACGAATAAGAGAATAGAAAAAAACGAAGAAATAAAAACCACCCCTGGAAAAGCCTTTGCCCTACCTGGAAGAGCCTGCTTTAGATACACGGACGGTTTGGACATACATAATGATAGCGGCGGCGTACGTTATGTACCATAGGCTTTTAAAGCCCAGATAGCAACTTTTAATGATATATATGTGTAATGCAATCCCCAGTAGCAGTATAAAAGCATTAAACGTTAAATTGTTAAAAACAGACTAATTTAATTATAATTAATCACATAAATACTATGGGATTCGAGGCTAGTTTGCATTGAGCGATCTCTCAAAGTGTCTCCCGTGTCTTTAAAAGTTAATTAAAAACCTATCTGGAAAAACTTGGCACGGACCAAGGCGCCCAACAAACACATAACTTGTGGGCCACTGAAGGGAACGTTAGCCTTGGCCCAAAGTGTTTGATATCGGCCCGCTATCGTTGGCCGTGACGGCATCGTAAAAAATGTGTCACGCCGGACATAATACGGCCGGAAGAAAATTGGCCGTAAATACAAGAAGTTGCCCACAAATGCGCCATTAACGGTCATCTAAAACTGATATTTAGCCGCAAACGGGCCACAATTATACATTTAATGGCATTTATGAATAAAAGCTTGCCGCAGCTATGCCATCAATGGGCATCATTAATGAATGCAAGCCGGAAGGTAACCACACTTATGCCATCAATGGGCATCATTAATGTATGCAAGCCGGAAGCTAGACGCATTCATGCCACTATTGGTTATCATGAATAAAAAATACCCTGAATGTGGCCAGAATTATACTGTTTCAGCCCTTTCCCCCACACCAGAACAATTCAGTAAATGAGGCCTTTTTCTGTTTTTGTCAGAACCAAAAAATTTTCTTTTAAAAAAATATTTTGATAAAAATTAAAATCTAAATTTACTGGTTTTGAATGTTTATCTAAAAATAGTTTAAATATACTATGTAAAATTTAGAAAAGGTCTAGGATTTTTTTTTTTTTTATATACCAGCATGATTTTTATACATGTTTAACTTAACATGTTTCTTTCATTTTATCTGATTTTTACACATTGGGAAGGCTGTACCAGTATATGCTTATTTATTAAAACCTTATTAAATCATAATCTGAGAAACAATAACTATTTTTGCATCATTTAAATATTTTTTAATTTTACATTAAATTTTTCTCTCACAGCTTAAAAAGCTATTTCACTCACGTGAAAACACCCACTTGCTAATGTTAAACATAAGGGGGGGGGGCGGAACTTGTTTTTAATATCTCGTAAGAATTTCAATATTTTTGATTATTTTTTTGCTTTGGATAGCTAAGATCGATCTCTAGAAATACTTTTTTCGATTTTGTTTACAGTTTTCTTTTTTTAACATACTTTGTTTCCGAAAATCAAAGTATCCTAGTAAAAAAAACCTGTAAACAAAATCGAAAAAAATAAACAGGTTCTTTGTAGAGATCGACCTCAGCTATCCAATGCAATATATATATTTAAAATTATTGAAATGCGAAAGAGATATTTAAAAAAAAAATTTCCATAGGATTATCATTAGCGAGCGGGTGTTTTCGCTTGAGTAAAGTAGCAACAGTAGTCTAACTTTACAACAATATACATTACATTACAACATGGTTTATTAGTGAGAAATTGCAGACTCAGGCATCGGCCGGAGTAGCTCAGTGGTTAGAGCAGCAGTCTTGTATACTGTTGTCCCGGGTTCGATTCCTGGCTCTGGCTAATTTTTCACCCCAGTTGGCTTTATTGTATTTATTCTTTATATGTCTGTATAATATTTATATATACCTTTAATAGTTTAATCTTTTCAAAATACCTGAAAAGTACTTGCAGTAATTTTAAATGTTATCATTATTTTAACGATTTTATCTAAATTTTATTATTTTTTTTAACTTTATTCTGTTTCTTAATTATTAAATTATGTAGAATAGTCGAAATTTCACAGGTATTTAACTAATATACGAAAAAACTGTATATTTTATTTTTAACAATAAGAATAAATTTAAATTAAACTATCAAGCTTTCGTAATATTGTTTATCACATGATCGGGAAATGGCAATCATTACTGCAAAAAACGATATAATTCTAAACTTTGAGGAAAATAAATTAAAAAATACCCTCACTATTTCGTAATTTACGCAAAATTTTTATATGATAAAGGCAATATATATTAGATATTATACTACGTTTTCTAAAATTACAATATGTTTTAAAAATACTTGTGATTTCAAAAAACTAACACATTTATATAGTTTTCTGTCAAACAAACGTAAAAATATAAAATAATGCAAAAAAGATTATAATTTAATAAATTAATTTCTTTAATAAATAAACATGAACTAAGCTTACCAATATTTTAACAAATAATTACTGTCAACTAAACATTCACAGCAACACTTTTTCTATGACCATCAAGAAGAACGCGGGAGAATTGAAAGGAAGCTGATTTTTCCTGTAACCCCAAATGTCCTTGAATATGGAAATGCAAGCACGGTTTTTCTTTCGGGGGAGGAAAAAGAATATTATAGATTCTAAAAGGTTATCTGCTTTTAACAGTTACAAATGTAAGCAAATGTTATAACATTTACTTATAACAGATATACAAAGAAATTATGCATTTCTTCATAAAACCAAAGAATTATAATTATAATTCTTTTGTTTTATGAAGAAATGCATAATTCTAATAACCAAAAAACGCTCTTTTTTCCTCAATCTTAAGTTTTTTCTTTTGTTTATTTATTTATCTATTTATTTATTTTTTTCTGCAAGAGGGAAAAAAATCGATAAAATTTCAACAAGGGGAAAGGTGCAGTAGAGTTTTCAAGTTCATTTTCTATTTATTTATAAAATATGCTTCATCATATTCATCCGGCGGTTTTTCGAGGTTCTTGGGAGACAATAAATCATCAAGTTTACTAATCTTATCGTCAGTTCCCATAAGTTCTAAATCATATCCCTCTTTTTTCAATCTATTTTATAGTTATCTAGTATCTATCACCTATCGATTTAATATCTATCTAGCATCTATTACCTAATTATCTTCTGTATCATCTATTACCTATTATCTAGCATCTAGTTATCTATCATCTAGTTATCTAGTTATCTATCATCTAGTTATCTAATTATCTATCATTTAGTTATCTAGTTATCTATCATCTAGTTATCTATTATCAATTATCTAGTTCAATCTAATATCTAGTGTAACGCGCGCTACCCTTTCCAAAAATAGACTTTACCGGCAATCACGTGACCGGCTTCCATGAGCTTTGCCGAATAAAAAAATGCTATTAGTTCGTTAGAGTTCGTTCTGTTTTGAGGAGTGCAAACTGAAGCATGTAAAAAAGTGATATTCACGCCATTATTATTTTGTGTATATGTAATATTGGCCGTTCTATTTGTGATGTGCCGTCTTACTACGAAGAAATAAAAAATATTTAAAGAGTTATACCCCAAGAAATTCATATTTTGAAATAATGTGAAATTTCTGTGTGAATTTAATTTGAGCTAGCCGACAATAGTATTTTCAATCTATTATCTAGTTTCAATCTATTAACTGCAGTAAAATCTCTTTTATCCGAAACTCTTTTAACCGAAACTCTCGATTTACCGAAATCCATTTTAAAGCTTTTTTTTTTCTTTTTTCTTTTTTAAGTATCAGCATCACACTCTTTGTTTGCAAAATCTATTTTGAAACCTTTTTTTTTTATCTTTTAACTACCCTATTCCTTGTGTGCAAGCGGTCTTTTCCGAACTACGAGTACATATAAGTATTTTAGAGTTCCTTTATAAATATAATATAAATAAAATTATAAATAAATCCTTTATAAATAAATCTATAAAAATATAATAGAGTTCCTTTAAATTTAACTTGAGACCCGGAAGCTGCGGAGTGGAACGAAGAAAACGATCAAATTAGCCATTCTGAAGCTTTTGAATGTTTTGCAAAAGGTTTTGCATGGCTGGTGCAGCAAGAAGGCTGTGATACTGGTAAACTAATAATATTGAAAAACTCCATAATAGAGTTTCAAAGCAAAGGCAATCGAAACTGCGATAAACAAAACATTTTTTCAAACCCTTGTGATATAAGCAAAATGTACTTACTTTCAAAATTAAAATTCAGGTAATTCATTCTTGTTTCTATTTTGCTATTGCTTTACTTTTATTAAGCACTTATTACCATAATACGAAATATTGCATATATATCTCCTTAATGTTAAAATTGAAGCATTCTCGATTATCCGAAAATTTCGATTTTCCGAAAGAAGATAGGTCCCAATTACTTCGGATAAACGAGGTTCTACTGTATTATCTAGTTTTCAATCAACAGCTCTGAACACCACAATAGACCCACCGGCGCTTGCCCGATAATTTCCGAGTGGCTCAAACGTGGAGCACACCGAAACTTGACCAATAATTTTCGCATGGCACCAATGTGGAGCCACCGGACGGCGTAGTGTTAATATAAACAGCTCATCGTTTGATTACAGTTTATACTCCACAATGAATTTAAAACATTCATCGATGAATAAACAAAACAGCAAAATTTAAATAAAACACAAATTTAAGACATGTAATCGAATTTCACGCTTTATCCACTGAAATGAACATAATCAAAAGACTGATTGTAAATAGCGATCTTTGGATATTTCTCCGCTGTTAACTCCTGATATAAGGCCAATACGAAAATATCGCTTGTAAACGTTTCTGAAGTTTATTTGAACGCATTACTGCTATTTTGCATATAAATATAATTTTTAGTATTGTTAGTGGGCATTTTAAAAAATATATTAAATTTAAAATATCTATTAGAGTTACCAATTAAATTAATTTAAAAAATCAAAAAACCCGACTGCGTAAAAAGCGAACTAATTAATTATTTCTCATCAATGTAAAACTATTTTTTATATTACCTACTTTTTTTATTTACTTTTATTGATGACTTTTAAGTTGTGTTTAATTGTTACTTCCTATCTATAAGCACTGTTTTGATGAGCCCTGTAGATGTCTATGAAGGTTAGAGTTGCAGTAAAGCCAGATCCTACCTACACAACTTCCAGGTTTTGTAATATTTAAACGGAGCTTCTGACTGTAAAATAGTCAATGAAACATCGTCATCATTTTGAAAGACCTCTCCAATGATAGGCCACTCAATAGGGTGCGAAAAAAAAAATTTCGTCTCTACCGCCATTTTGTATTTTTCCGCCGACATTTTGAATTTATAAAAGCAAAATCTAGCGTATAACCATCGGGCCGTTAAGACGAATTGATAGAGACCTCATTCATTAAAATCCATCCAGCCGTTGGGATGTTTCGAGGGTATAATGAAATCCACATACCCAGATACGCGTGAAACACATAACCCTTCTTGGCAATCGGGTAAAAAATTAGTAGACCGTGCGAGACTTTCTCACCCCAATCTTTGAGATTATTTATTGATACGTTTCTTCATTAAGGGCAGTTGGATGGTCAAAACGTACAATATATCGAATTTTCGATTTTTTAATATTTTGAATCTACTATTTCTCCTTTTTCTACTGATATATTACTTTTGTTTCTACGGCAGCCAGAAGTCGGAAAATTTTTGGTAATTCTGTTTGTTTATCTACTTTAATACTAGTGCGTTTATTTACTTTAAACTTGATTTTCTCAAAATGTTGTCTTTTTAACTTCGATGTACCTTTTTGAAAAAACTATTATATATAATGCTTTGAAATTTTGCTTGAACATTCTATACATACCCCTGTTTAATCTGAGGTGAATTGTTTAAACTCATAAAAAGAACTTTTTTTATTATTATCGTTATCTTTGAAAAAACTGCATTTAATAAAAAATTTGAATGTGGTTTCTACTTCAGATTTTTTTTTAAATATCTAAGCTTTATTTAATTATAAATTTAACTTCTGATTATTCAGAATTGTTTATTTTATGCATAAAAATTTTTTTCAAGTCCATATCTTAAATAGTTTATGAGAAAAGGTACATTAATTTAACATGGCAGGTATAGGCATTCCGACTGCCCTTAAGGGGCCTAGTCACTCAACTTCAGATTTTCCTCACTAATGTAAAGTCTATGGGCATTGGATGTATTCGTATATTTATAATGTCTCCTCGGGAAATTAATATATTTAACAATCATAAGAATGAACACAATTTATTACAATAAGGCACTTAATAATAATCTACAGTTTGGACTCTTTTGCTACATTAGTTTTTTCAGGGTTGACCAGAATATATTCGTTCTTTTTCAATTCGTTGACTGTCCCCTATGGGGTTTCAGGAAAAAATCTTCACGGAAATATGTGACCTGTACTATTCTGTTTACACACCTGGAGTTTCAGGATAATTCCTCATGTATTTTTCTAGATATTTAAGAAAATGTAAAAAATCGCAAGTGGCCGGACACCTTTGGCCATATGGTGTATATCAGACTAATTAGGTAATTGGAGCCTGGAATAAATTCTAAAATTGAAATGTAAACTTGACCTGAATCATTAAATATGTTTTTTTAGTGAAATAGCACCGTAATTATAGTTTTAAGCCAAAAGTGGAACTAATCAAGGAAACAGATTTTACCCTTGATGTTTAAAAATTTTGAAATTGAAAAAAAAAATACCATGAAAAATTTTATAACATGTTTCTAAAATGTCAAATCAATAAAAATTAAAGTTTTTAAACATTTTTGGCTTTTACAAGTTACTGTACTTTGCTAGCAGAGCTGAACTAAAAAAGGAAACATATTTTGCTATTTGCTAAAAAATCAAATACTTTATATAAAATAATTCGAGAATGCTGCAACAATAATTACAATGTTTTAAAACTTTTATTCAAAGTAAGGTCTTATAAAAAAAAAGTAGTGGAATTAAACAGGCAAGAAGAACGATTTTGTTTTTCATGTATTAAAAATAAAACTTTATTAAACTTTCATAAAGTTTTCAAAAAGCTACAACAAAAATTACAAACGTTAAGTTTCTTTACAATTTACGGTTTTTAGCAATGATTTTTTTGACAAGTTCATGGGTCACATAGGTTTCTCCATGTGAAAGCTTCCTCCTTTCTGTGCTCTCTAGGAAATCTGAAACAACAGGTCTCGGATCATACAAAGCTGTTCTTATTCCGTTGAAAAAATCAGCATTCTAGAGTTTAAGACTTCTGTTGATACTCCCTATTTTCCATTGATTTAAGTAGTGAAGTCTGTATGTACAGATACGGACAGAATTTTTCGGCAAGCTCATCAGTCTCTTTGGTTTCTCTGTGTGAAAGCTTCCTCCTTCTTTCTTTGCTCTCTAGGAACCGTGCAACATCAGGTCTTGGATAACAAAAATCGTGTACCAAAGGAGGGATCGGTCAGCAATACGGCACTACACCAGGCCCCCTAAAAAACTGAAAAAGAGGGGGCGGATCGGCCGGATATACGGCACTACTCCACGCCCCTCTAAAAAACTGAAAAAAGGGGGCGGATCGGCCGGAGATACGGCACTAATCCACGCCCCCCTAAAAAACTGAAAAAAGCGGGGCGGATCGGCCGGAGATACGGCACTACTCCACGCCCACCTAAAAAACTGAAAAAAGGGGGGCGGATCGGCCGGAGATACGGCACTACTCCACGCCTCCCTAAAAAACTGAAAAAAGAGGGGCGGATCGGCCCGAGATACGGCACTACTCCACGCCCCCCTAAAAAACTGAAAAAAGGGGGGCGGATCGGCCGGAGATACGGCACTACTCCACGCCCCCCTAAAAAACTGAAAAAAGGGGGCGGATCGGCCGGAGATACGGCACTACTCCACGCACCCCTAAAAAACTGAAAAAAGGGGGCGAATCGGCCGGAGATACGGCACTACTCCACGCCCCCCTAAAAAACTGAAAAAAGGGGGGCGGATCGGCCGGAGATACGGCACTACTCCACGCCCCCCTAAAAAACTGAAAAAAGGGGGGCGGATCGGCCGGAGATACGGCACTACTCCACGCCCCCGTAAAAAACTGAAAAAAGGGGGGCGGATCTGCCGGAGATACGGCACTACTCCACGCCCCCGTAAAAAACTGAAAAAAGGGGGGCGGATCGGCCGGAGATACGGCACTACTCCACGCCCCCGTAAAAAACTGAAAAAAGGGGGGCGGATCGGCCGGAGATACGGCACTACTCCACGCCCCCGTAAAAAACTGAAAAAGGGGGGCGGATCGGCCGGAGATACGGCACTACTCCACGCCCCCCTAAAAAACTTAAAAAAGGGGGGCGGATCGGCCGGAGATACGGCACTACTCCACGCCCCCCTAAAAAACTGAAAAAAGGGGGCGGATCGGCCGGAGATACGGCACTACTCCACGCTCCCCTAAAAAACTGAAAAAAGGGGGGCGGATCGGCCGGAGATACGGCACTGCTCCACGCCCCCCTAAAAAACTGAAAAAGGGGGGCGGATCGGCCAGAGATACGGCACTACTCCACGCCCCCCTAAAAAACTAAGAAAAGGGGGCCGGATCGGCCGGAGATACGGCACTACTCCACGCCCCCCTAAAAAACTGAAAAAAGGGGGGCGGATCGGCCGGAGATACGGCACTACTCCACGCCCCCCTAAAAAACTGAAAAAAGGGGGGCGGATCGGCCGGAGATACGGCACTACTCCACGCCCCCCTAAAAAACTGAAAAAAGGGGGGCGGATCGGCCGGAGATACGGCACTACTCCACGCCCCCCTAAAAAACTGAAAAAAGGGGGGCGGATCGGCCGGAGATACGGCACTACTCCACGCCCCCCTAAAAAACTGAAAAAAAGGGGGCGGATCGGCCGGAGATACGGCACTACTCCACGCCCCCCTAAAAAACTGAAAAAAGGGGGGCGGATCGGCCGGAGATACGGCACTACTCCAAGCCCCCCTAAAAAACTGAAAAAAGGGGGGCGGATCGGCCGGAGATACGGCACTACTCCACGCCCCCCTAAAAAACTGAAAAAAGGTGGGCGGATCGGCCGGAGATACGGCACTACTCCAAGCCCCCCTAAAAAACTGAAAAAAGGGGGGCGGATCGGCCGGAGATACGGCACTACTCCACGCCCCCCTAAAAAACTGAAAAAAGGGGGGCGGATCGGCCGGAGATACGGCACTACTCCACGCCCCCCTAAAAAACTGAAAAAAGGGGGGCGGATCGGCCGGAGATACGGCACTACTCCACGCCCCCCTAAAAAACTGAAAAAAGGGGGGCGGATCGGCCGGAGATACGGCACTACTCCACGCCCCCCTAAAAAACTGAAAAAAGGGGGGCGGATCGGCCGGAGATACGGCACTACTCCACGCCCCCCTAAAAAACTGAAAAAAGGGGGGCGGATCGGCCGGAGATACGGCACTACTCCACGCCCCCCTAAAAAACTGAAAAAAGGGGGCGGATCGGCCGGAGATACGGCACTACTCCACGCCCCCCTAAAAACTGAAAAAGGGGGCGAATCGGCCGGAGATACGGCACTACTCCACGCCCCCCTAAGAAACTGAAAAAAGGGGGGCGGATCGGCCGGAGATACGCACTACTCCACGACCCCTAAAAAACTGAAAAAAGGGGGGCGGATCGGCCGGAGATACGGCACTACTCCACGCCCCCCTAAAAAACTAAGAAAAGAAGGTCGGATCGATCGGCCGGCGATGCGGTTTGCGACGATCCGCGAATTCTCGGCGGTATCCCACCCACCCACCACTCAGAACCCCTCCCTAGCTTTGTCCTGCATTTCGATATTTTTAACTCAATGAAATTAGCTTTCAAATACTTCCGGTGTACTAGTCAGTGTTTAATAGAAATTAAAAGCTACCTCAGACCTGGGATATGCGCCCGAAATACCGCCCTCTGGGAATTCTTCGCGGACAATTTTAAAAGCCGAATTCATCTAATTAAAGACATGGAAAAGCGGAAAGGGTAGGGGTTGGGGCTCTAAGATTGTCGGACAACCGCTGTGGTTTCGAGGTTATTGTTTGGCGACGATACGCAATACATCAGCCTCCCTAAAAAACTAAAATATGAAGGATGGATCATCCGGCGAAATGACCCTACACCAGCCATGACCCCCATCCCCTAAAAAATTGAGAAAAGAAGAGTGAATCGCGTAGCTCTTAATTTATTTTTCATACCTCGTTTTATAGAATTTCACTTCTGATCTTACTGATAATTTTCTGTCTTCAAACAACGCAAATTACGATTATTGGGAAAATAGCAAAAAGTGACAACTAGAGTGCCGATTATGCGAGTTAATATAGACCAAGCTCACTTTGGATAAGCAAAAAACTTGGATAAACCGGATTTACACAAATCATCACCAACTAAGGATATAAAATATAAATTTTCACTAATTTTTATGGTATTAGTAACAATTTTTTTATGTATATTTCCGTTAATTTTAATAAAAACGGGGAATGAAATTGTTTATTTGAAAAAGACCTTGGTAGTTTTTTGTTTGTTAAATGTCAATTTGCTGCCTTTTTTTTTCTTTGTTGTAGTATTATGCTACTGCATAGCTACCAATTTCTAAGATTTTTTTTTCTTTTTTACGATTTAAACTTACTAGTAAATTTTGCCTCATTCAATCGCCGAAATTTAACAATTGTCAACGATTAAATATGGTAAAAAACTGTAATATATTTTAGAGGTAACAAAACCGTACAAATTAGCAGCTATGTGATTCTATTAGTGTCATGAAAATTGCAGGTGTAGCCTCTTCTTTCTGCTCAAAGTATTAAATAGTTTTGTTTTGTTTTTTCAATCGAATTTATACCTTAGGAATGGATAATTTTCTCCTGATGGACTGGGGGCTTCTCTTATTATGAAACAGCCATTATAAATAAATAAAAAATATTATGGTCATTTTTTTTTTCCCATTCTGACCAAAAAATCATAGTTCTAAATTTTTACGACTGCTCTTTCATCTTCACCTAACAATTCATTTATAATGGCTGTTTCATAATAATAGAAACCATCAGTCCATCAGAAGAAAATAATTCGGTTAAAGAGGAAACTTGATTAAGCGGGACTCGGATAATCGGGACTTTGCTGTACTTAAATTTCTATAAAATCACATATCAAATGAAAATTTTTCATGCTTAATGCGAATAAATCTCTATAAAAAAAATCAATATTTTCAATTGCATAAAATACTTATTTTAATGACAATTTCTTTCTTTATTTATTTTAGGAAACTGCACTGAACTGCTCTACTCAACAAGCACAAAACGTTTTGACACATTTACAAATTCATTTTTTAACGGAAAGGTATAAAATTGGAAAGCCTGGCCATGGAAGCGATTTGAAATTGAACTGTTTTTTTTTTTTTTCATTTTTTGATCAATCAATTACCTATTGAGTTATAAGCCATTTTGAACACGTGACAAACACGTTTTTCGCCCTCGCTTAAGTGCTCTTTCTTCCTCCGCGCGGAAATTCGGTTCAAAACGCCCAGTTTGACACTATTTTCTGAAAGATCTATTGCGTTTGCAAAAAAATGGAAAAAACAGCTCAGTTACATAGTTTCTGAATAACAACACCAGCTAGTTTCATGCATTTTCGAACAAAAATAAATTAAAACTTATGTCAGGAAGTTGCCCTTTTCGATTTGAGAACAGCTTTAAGGGGGCCCGGATACGAAAATTTTCAGAAAAACATTATTGCATTAAAAACATTCTCTGCTTTTTTCTGCTTAAAAGGACGTTTAAATCATGTTTCTATCTTAATTAGAACATGAAATATTATTTTTTTCGTTTTGGTTTGTTTTCAAAATCTCGCTTTCAAGTAATGATTGTCATGGAAACGACTTCTTGTGAAAATCGGTTTTTCTTCATGATGGGTTTTTTCACCATTTCTCACATTTAAATTGTTATATATAAGTCAAAAACCGTTAAAAATAAATGGTTCAAGCTTAAACATGCCTTTTTCAATTATTTTACTTTGATTTTGATTCAGGTAATTTGAAAAAAAATATTTACTCTTGAAAATGTGATTTTTTTTTTTTTTTAAAGTTACATCATTTGTTTTGTAATTTTTACATTAAATGTTTTAAATATTTTTCTTTAATTAATATTTTTTAAAATGCTGAATGAAAAGTAAAACTTGTATATTTCAGTTTATTTAAATGAAAACAAAATTGAAATTCTACAAATAATATTTCGAGTTATAACGATTTTAAATTACCCCACTTTTTAAATAAATTTTAAATTTTAAATAAACAAAATTATGAGAAGTTTTATCATGTGATTTTGTTTACAAATGATATGGTTAATTATGACAAAAAAAAATTCAAAATTTTAACTCAATAAATAAAAATTATTTTAAATTGTGTCCCGGACCCCTTAAGGAGGAACATTTGAAATAAACAAAATTTAGACTATTAATCTAATATAATTTTAATATTGAAAGAATGGATCATGTAAAACGTAAGAAGATATACTTAAATTAATAAGGCTTCCTAATATAGTTATAAGTGTCGTGTAATTGTTTTGTTTATTTTAATATGTAATGTTTTGCCAAGCACAACACATTGTATGTGCGATATGTATATGGGGCATTCTCACAATCTTTTGACTTTCGGGAATAAAAATCTGGTGAAATTAAACTTGCTAAAATAACATTTTAAGCTGATATACGAAGGCTTTAATGATTCAAAATAAAGAAAAGCAGCGAAATTTTTTTTTTATTTAACTGAGGTTTATGTTAAACTTGCGAGTTTAACTTTCCTTACCATTTTATCACTATAACTTTTTATTTTCTTCTAAATTTTTACTCATAATGAATTTGCATTGTACCCACAGGACATTCAAATAAGAAATAATAATAATGTAGTATTTTTAGTACAAAATTTTGGTATAACATTGTCTTAAAGGGGTGTTAAAGAAGGCACGGTAAAGTAAAACAAAAGGCGACGGTAAGGAAAAGGGACGAAATGGGAAAAAAAGGGGGACGGTAAGGATGGAATGGTAAGGAAAATTACCACCTATTTTAAGAAAATCATGTTAAGACTAAGTGGTAGCCACAATGCTCATTGATTTTTAGAAACAGTTATTTACATTGGATTAAATTTTAAAAAAATTTAATTTACCTCGAAAAGTGCAGGAATAAACCTTGGGGACGGTAAGACTACCAATAAAGCCACGATGCTTAAAATTGATATTTAAATGCTGATTTAAATTCTACAGTAAATTTTCTGTCAAAGAATTTCAGACATTCTTTCTCTAGCATACATTTGCATGAGAAAAAACTTGAAAAAAATTCTGTGGAAGCATCTGAAATGATTTCCTGTATAGTTTTAGAAGAGGGACGGTAAGGAATCTAAAACCCAGGGACAGAGTTTAAAAAATAATAACAACACTAAAAATGGGTGCAGGTTAATTTTTTGCTACATATTTATATAAAACAATAGTTCCATGTTTCGGAAAAAAAATTACATCGAATTATTTTCATTGAAACAATTTTATACAGACAGCTCCAAACTTAAAAATCAGCATCAGAGACACTGGACGGTATAGGAGTTTTTAGAGTATTTGGACCCCAAACATCGTCCAAAACTTATTTATCTCGTTAATATTGTTATGCAATCATACACTGGGATGTTCCACAGTATATGAAATAAAAAAACCCACAAGGACATGTATTAAAATAAAAATTATTATTCAGGAACATAAAAGTCAAATGATTGTGAGAATGCCCCCATATATTAACGTATCTTCATATAATAGAGTAAGATATAATCAGCAAAGGCTCACCATTTGATACGAAATCTAGGCGAAGACTGGAGAAGTTTACCAACGAAAGAAAGTACACTCCAGGTAATGGTATAAAACATCCATAGCTCGAAACTTTTCAACCTATTTATTTGGCGTACATCTTATAACTGACCCGTGAGTGATATAAAAGCGATTGTTATTTTATAAAGTGGTCACAACAAAAATTTACACATTCAACAATAACTTGAAAATTTATTGATATAAGAAGCAAAGCACATTTTTGTCCCATTTCTCATGCAAAAATACTTGTTATATTACAATATTATACTACAACAGTCATTAATTGTCGCATCCTCATTTTTGTCCTCATATCACAGTAAAACCCGTGAAAATTTAAGAAATATATACTATTGTACATAGTGGTAAAAATTCCATCATCATTTCTTAATTATAGTCAGAAAAATATATGTATTTATGACATTTCTTTTGCAGTCTTGTTGACATTCTGTCGAAAAAATTAAGCTGCATAATCATTGACTGCTAAGCCAACAAGATGATGAAGATTATCAATAAGTATGCTACATAATTGTGGTGATTCTCACATTCCTACAGAGCAGTTTTAGTTTGAAAAAAATTTGCAGCAGTCTTGCTTTGCAAACCTGCAAAGTTGCAGCAAGTTCAGCATGACAAAACTGAAAGTTCATAACAAGGCTGCAGCAAGATAACGCAAACGCCGAAGTCACCACACTTTGAACTTGAAGCTAACTTGTCGTGCAAGTTAAATTCTTGCTGTACCAAATTTATTGCAAATTAACGGTAAACAAGTAGACAATTTAGTGTATTTATACTGTTACACTATAAGTTTAACACCTTCAAGTCTATTAATGCATACGCACTGATGTATACGAACCGTCATAAGGTGCATACATCGTTTTTATCACCATTAAGAAATAAAGGTAATATTTGTGCTTTTAAAGTCGTGTCATTTTTGGTATTTCATAAGTATAGCGTTTAGAAAAGGTGGTGTCAACCGAATAAAATTTGTATAAGGGATGCAGTCGCGAAAGGGTTAAAAATCAAAGACACCAATGGGGTTAAAGGAAAAAATCAGTTAATCAATATCAATTAAAACGGTATTTTAGAAAAATCCAATAATACTGACAAATATTCATTTAAAAATTAAAATTTTCAATATAAATTTAAAATGCCCGAAGACGTATACATAACTTAGTAAATTAACCTAATTTCTTAATTTGCACGAGGTTTTATATGAAATAAGTTGTAGATTATAGATTACTTTACAGATTACTTTACAAAAGACTTTACATTACATTATAGATTACTTTACAAAAAATAACTACATTTGAAGAGTTAAAATAATAAATACCTTTTTCTGGGTTCGTTAACTTAACCAATCAATGAAAATAAGATTCCATAACAGTAGCATGTGTGTGTCTTGCCTTTGAGTAGCACCCAATTTCTGCAATTTCTGAGCATGTGGTGATTGTCTATTCTCTCAACAGAGAGTTTTTTTGCTTTAGTCACGTTCGTGAATTAAAGGCAGTCTTGCATCAATTTCACAACAAACTGCTCATGCAAGTGGGTGATGGTCTACTTTGCGAGAGATTCGCTACGAATTTGCCAAGTCAAATTTGTCACGGCAAGATAATATCAGAAAAAAATTAAACTTGCTGCTAATGTGCACGCTATCTGGGTTGAAGGAACGTAAGAAATAAACAAAATTTACTCTTTTAGCCTATTGTAATAGGGTGTTGATTTTTGGTGGCCAATTATCTACTCGAGGGATATAGGCCCAGGGAGGAGTGCTCTTCGTGGGGGTTTTTCTAAGGGAACCTAACCCGTATTTACGCATGGAAATCCACTGTTCGAAGAAAACCACGAAAACTCCGAACGATTAGGCCGACGGGCACGATTGGGTTCGAACCCAGCACCTCCCGTCTACCAGCTTCGAGAGCAGACCTATTGTAATTGTGACGATGGAAAATTACATGATGTAAAACGTAATAACTTACACTGAAATTGAAATACTTCTTAATACACAGAAATTTTATTTGTAGTAATCATATTTTTATTACATTTATGAATGTAATGCGACCTCCCTGGGCGACCACCTCCCTGAACGATCATTTTTTCATGGAACGAAATTTATTCCCATAGACTCAATACTAATTTTACCTCTATTCAGAGACCACACCAGGTGAACTCCCTCCATGAACCACCCATTTCTTTGAAAATTCCTTTTTTTCCTGGTCGCCTGAAGAAGGTTTTATTAGAATAATTCCGGAGAGCGCATTATTCATCAAACTTCTAAACTAAATTTAGAATTTTAATTTATTCCGGTAACTTTTAAGTGTTTATACCCCTTTGTGCCCTTTTTAGGCAATGAATTTAACTCTCATGACAAAATAAGAATGACCGTCAATAAACTCCCCTCCCCTATTCTATCAGGAAACTCTCAAAGTAATAGATAAATTAATGAAATGGTCATAATTTGTTCCTTTTCAAAAAAAAAAAAAAAAAAATGCATTTATTTACTGAACTTCGAAAGGACTTGGAAATAAAAGTTATAGAAGACAAAACCGTAAAATCAAAGCAAACGGATTCATTTTTTAAACTGTGCACTAATTAACTTATGTAATTAACTTTTGCTTTGATACTTAAATTTTTCATATTTTTTCCTAATGTGAAAAATAAATTGTAATAACATTAATTGTTACCTTTTTCAACACTTAAAATCTAGATTTAAACAAGACCTCCATTAAGCGACCACCTCTAGGAGCGATCAATTTTTATTGGAACGGGAGGTGGTCGCTTTAGGGAGGTTTTACTGTACATTTTATGTGGAATATGCATTTATTAATGTATCTTCATATAATAGAGAAATAAGATATATAAACAGTAAAGGCTCACCACTTGACACGAAGGCTGGCGGAGGTAGTCGACAAAAGAAAGTGCACTCGAAGTATAATGGTATCTTCTGAGCTAAAACAAATATCGCTCTTAACTTTTCAACTTACTTATTTGGTGATTGTTACTTTACAGCGTGATAACAATCGAAATTCACACATTCAACAATAACCTGAAAATTCATTGTTATGAAAAGATTATCACATTGTTGTCCTATTTCTAATGCAAAAACGCTTGCTATTTTACAACATTATAATACAACAATTATTAATTGTTGTGTCGTCATTTTTGTCCTCATATTACAGAAAAAATAGTGAAAATGTAAAAAAATATATAATACTAGCAGCCTTCGCCCGCTACGCTGGTCGGTTTTTCTAAACAAACCTTGAATAAAACGAAATATATCTGTGAATTTGATCATGCGCTTGAAAGCAATATATTGCAAAATTTCATGATGTAAAACGTAATAACTTACACTGAAGTTAACATTGCTTTTTAATACACAGCCTTTTTACTTTCTTCTATCTTCAATAGAAGAAAGTATTGTAATCGACATTTTTTAGACTTCCGGTTTTCGACGGATTTACACGTTTCAGGCGTCAGAGATCCCCAAAAACATGTAATAGAAAATGTCTGTCTGTCCGTCAGTCCGTGTGTCCGTCTGTCTGTCGCCATTGTACCGTCAAAAAGTTTATGAAGTTATGCATAGAATTGAACCAAATTTTTATTTTAAGTTTTTTTCTATACCAAGCAGGTCCTCCCTTAATTTGGAAAAAAATCGCCAGTAGAGGGCGCTGTAATAACGATTTTTGTGCGATTTTGAATATTGTACCATCGAAAAGTGTATGAAGTTATGCATAGAATTGAACCAAATTTTTATTTTAAGTTTTTCCCTATGGCAAGCAGGTCCTCCAGAATTTGGAAAAAAATCGCCGGTAGGGGCGCGGTAATAGCGATTTTTGTGCAATTTTGAATATTGTACCATCAAAAAGTGTATGAAGTTATGCATAGAATTGAACCAAATTTTTATTTAAAATTTTTAGCTATGGCAAGCAGGTCCTCCAGAATTTGGAAAAAATTCGCCTGTAGGGAGCGCTGTAATAGCGGTTTTTGTGCGATTTTGAATATTATACCATCGAAAAGTGCATGAAGTTATGCATATAACTGAACCAAAAATGTTTTTTTAAGTTCTTGGCTACGGCAAGCAGGTCCTTCCTTAATTTGCAAAAAATTCCCCGGTAGGGGACGCTATAATAGCGATTTTTGTGCCATTTTGAATACTGTGCCATCGAAAAGTGTATGAAGTTATGCATAGAATTGAACCAAATTTTTTGTGTTTGTTTTTGGTCATGGCACGAAGGTCCTCCCTGAATTTGGAAAAATTCCGCCGGAAGAGGGCAGTATAATTGCGATGTCTGTATCATTTTCATTATTGTACCATCGAAAAGTGTATGAAGTTATACTTATAATTGAACCAAATTTTTTGTGTATGTTTCTGGATATGGCAATCATGTCCTCCCTGAGTAAAAAATCTGCCGGATGGGGGACGCTGTAATAGCGATGTTTGTGCCACTTTCTTTATTGTACCATCGAAAAGTGTATAAAATTATGCATACAATTGAACCAAATTTTTTGTGCATGATTTTGGATTTGGCCAACAGGTCCTCCTTGAATTTGGAAATATTGCGCGGTAAAGGATCTCTGTGATAGCGATATTTGTATACTTTTCTTGAGTTTTCTTAGTTCTATTGTCCATCGTTGATTGTCCATCGGTCATATTGTCTCGTGCAGCGGCGGGAACTCGCTTCCTGCTATGCCGGCTATTCGCAAACAGCTGATAACAACAGAATAAGGAAAAACTATTAATTTTAACAAATATCATGATATAGATTAACTCGTTTTTAGTCCGTTTAATTGACTTAAGCAGAAATTTAAGATGAAAATCAAAGTTGGTATAGTATTGAAATAATAATATTGAAGTATGTGTGTAACTAGTTTTTGAAATATTAAGATGTACAAGATAGAAGAAAGTTTTGGGATTGGCTCATCTAACTAGGTGTTTGTATCATATATAGTTACTAGTTGTATCATATTTTTATTACATTTATGACAATATAATGTGATAAATTTCGAAAAAGTTTCATTGTGCGCTAATGCATTAAAATGCTGAAAATAAATTATAATTGTCGTATAATTGTTTTGTGTATATTAATATGCAATGCATTTTAAAGCACTAAAAACATTTCATATGAGATATGTATATATGGTACTACGTAGTTATCCCGTAGACCAATTTCGCCAAACTATATAAATCAACAAACCACTTGCCAAATTATACAAATTGACATAATTTTTATTTTAAATAACGAAAGAACAAATAAATTAGTATAACATTAATAAAAATACAAATGTCTAAATAAAAATAACTTGATGACGTAAACACGTGTAACTTGCTTAAAGTCAAGTGAATGTGACATTTACGATCAACCATTATTGGCATTTAATCTTATATTTGGCGATAGATTTTTGGTTGACGTGATAACTAAGTAGTATCGTATATATTAATGTGTCTTTATGCAACAGAGAAGTAAGGTAAAATCAGTAAAGGATCACCACTTAACACGAAGGCTTGCGAAGGCTGCCGACTAAAGAACTTGCACTCCAAGTAATGGCAGTGGTGTAGTCCTGGAAAATAAAGTATGGGGACGCTTATAGTTCTAAACATAAGGTCCGTATCACATGGGTCAAGTTGGTTTTTAACCCTTTATCTACTGATGGTACTTATAAGTACCTGTAAAATAACTTGTTATAAAATTCATTTAATACATCGATTAGTTGTAATACAGTTTAGAATGAGTTATAGATACATTACTTTATCTTGTCCCAAAAGCATTATGGGTTACACAAAACAAAATTATTTTTAAAAGGATGATTTCTTTTGCCTTTGCATCTTTTCAGCTTTCTTGTCGTTGGGGGAGGGGGGAGGAATTATTCAATTCGGAAATATTTCTATATTTCTATTGTAAGAACATTATATTTGTACATTTCCTAATTCAACAAAATACTAAGAAAAACATTTAAAATTAAAGATTTGAGTGAAGCTATAAATATTGCATAAAATACCTATAAATTCAAATTTAATTAATCCTTATAAATCCTTCAATCTTTCTAAAATTTATTAAATGATTACATAAATCTTCTAATGTAGTTTAAACGATTCACAAAAAATGTTTTAGAAGAAAAAATTTTCATGAATTCATAATTCAGTACATAAAGGGTCTAAATTAAGTTAAATCTAATAGGTAAAGTTAAATCTTGTCTTCTATCTTGAATTGCCGAGAAAAATAATTAAAAAATTAAACATAGTTTAAATTAAATTTAAACTTCCAAAAATCACATTTTATCAGTTTTTTTTTTTTTTTTTTTTTTCTAGAAATATTTATGCTGGAAATAAGTAGATTACGTCTAACAGTAAGTGCAATATGCGAATGTTTTGTAAAGATTCGAATTCTAAATATGTGAAATACAAAAAAAAAAGTTCTAAAATCACGGTTTCATCATGATTTTAGTTGAACTATTCTAGCAAAGAACTCAACGAACTCAAATAACGAATCTCAATATCAAAAGTCATTTTCGATATATTTAACACGTTATAATGTATTAAAGTTTTCAATTTTGTTGGAAGATATAAAAACTCAATGCTTTTATTCTTAAAATTGTTAGTTTATTATAGAGCTTATCCTTTAAAAATAATAATATGTTTGGGAAATCTGCGTCCTCCAGGTTCCTAGCGTCCCCCTTGAAAAAAAAAAGTAAGGGGACGTTTGAGATAAAATAAAACAATGAGGGGACACCATCCGCCTGCGTCCCCCTTCGACTACACCACTGGGTAATGGTATAAAACAGCTATAGCTCTAAACTTTTCAACCTACTTATTCGGCGTACATATTACAACTGATGCGTGGGTGAATTGAACACGATTTTATCAAGTGAGCGCAATCAGAATTGTCACATTCAACAATAACCTGAATATTCATTGTTGTAAGAAGTTTATCACATTGAAGTCCTATTTCTGATGCAAAAGCGCTTGTTATTTTAGAGTATTACATTACAACAGTCATTAAATGTTGCAGGGGTCTCTGTGGCTGAATGGTCAAAGCACCACTCTGCTAATCGCTTGCGAGCGTAAAAGATTGTGGGTTCGATTCCCGCTGGTTCCATTGCACACACTCTTTGTGTGAAACTCCCAGGGTGTAATTTCTCTTGTGTTGTAATATTTCCTTGTGCTATCTTGTCTCCGACTTATGAGCGGTCTCTCATGTCAAGCACACAAGTTGTATGTTTGTTGTTCAATAAATAAATAAATTGTTGCAGCCTCATTTTTGTCCTCATACTACAATAAAACTTGTGAAAATGAAAGAAATATATAATATATGTGGTACATAATGGTAAAAATCACAACATCACTTCTTAACTTTCTCGCTGCGTAATTTTTTTTTTTTTTTTTATCAAAATAGGTTAAAAAAATTGTGCATTTATTTTATTAGATATTTCAAATCTACATATATTTTAAAGTTAAAATATGTATTTTTTGTTGTTGTAAAAAGAGTTCTTTTTTTAATATAGAACTAGATCATAAGCAAAAGGTCGCAGAAATCGTGGACAATTTTGCTACTTTTACGTTACCTTTGAAAATCACGGGATGCGCAGAGAGAGGGTCCGAAAAATATATGTATGTATATGACATTTATTTTGCAGTCTTTTTGACATTCTGTCGAAAACTTTATATTGCATGCCCGTAAACTGCTAACTAGCACGTCGATGTAGACCATAAATAAACATGCAAGATAGGACACTTACATACAGCGTGATGGTAATGCGATTGCGATCGCAGCGCCTTTAGTAACAATGGGGAAAAAACTTCCGATCCTTGTAATTTTTTTTTTTTTGAGCATCTACCTTACTGTGATCTTTTTTTTAAATGTTTTTCAACGGAATCTTACACCGATACATGAACATAGAATATATATTCTATTCTATATATCTAATATCTATTCTATGTTCATGCACGGATATATATACAGTCGGACCTCGCTATCCCGACACCCGGTTTTCACGTCACTCCGCTTATCACGTCAGTTTTTCAAAGTCCCGAATTTCTGTATATGATTTGAATGAAAATAAACTCCGGATTTTACGTCGGTGAATAATTTTCAACTCCTGATATCCCGACAGTTGGGAAATTTGCCCATTTTTCATAATTCATCTTATAAGCAAGGAAATTAAGTAGTAAATAACGTCTTAGCCAAAGTTTTTCACAAAAGTGTCTAAAATACCCATTGAGATAAACGAAAAATTTTACTTCAATCCTTTATCTCAATAAATAAAGCTGTCAGTTACACATTCCACCACCAGGGAACGCACTCTATTCTTAACAAAAGTGTATCTGAACGAAAATCCTTTCTGAACAATGCTACTATAAAAATCACGTGACTGCCTTTTAAAATGAGCATTTAATAGAAATAAACCAATTAGTGAAATAATAAATAATATCTCAGCTTGTATTTGAGATAGGAGAATAATTTTTAGAATTTTTGAAAGGGGAATTTTTTTGCGCCAGGGTGTGCAATTTTCGAGTTTTACGCCCCTTGGATTCTGAGATGGGGCCCCCTTTTAAAACCCCTGCTACCTTTTATTGCTTAACTTGCGCATCTGGAAATCCTGCCTTTCTCATTCTGGCAACCCATGGGCATGTTAAAACGACAGTTTGAAATAAATGATCATGTTAATTAAACAATAATTAATATCTCCGCACCTAATTTAGACACATAGTCATGAAATTAACATATTTGAAATCATCGAAAAACCCTACGCATGGATGCATAAAAATTTAATCTATAAATTTAATAATTTAAAAGTTTTACATTCGTTTTAAAACCTCCACTATAGGATGGCGCCAAGTGTCTGCACCTAAAAAAAAAAAAAATCTGAGCTCGCTCTGAAATGAAGTCAATTTCTGCCTTTCTTTCGAATGAAATAAAAGGATTTTTTTATCGATCGATGTTTAGCGGATTTTTTTTACTTCTACCGAACGTATCGGAATAATTTTTAGAATTTCTGAAAGTAGATTTTTTTTCCACATATCTGTGGGATTTTCGAGTTTTTCGGCACGGTAGTTTCTGAGATTTGATGCGAGTTGCAAAGCCCCAGTTCACTTTATTGACGCGGTTTCGCATCTGGATGCCTTGCTACTGTGGCAACCCGGAGGAGAATTTGAAATAATCTTCGCAGCAAATCGTTGCTGTTTGATTAAAATCAAAGCTTTTGTTGAATTATGAACATTTTCCATTCTTTTAATTGGGGTTTTTATTTGAGAACGTACGTTAATTAAGATTTTTTCGAAATTTTATGATTTTGGCAAGGTTAGGTGGGTATTCAGCTCTATGTAAAAAAAAAAAAAAAAAAAAAAATCAAGTCTGTAACTTAAATAGTTTGCGAGTACGAGTGCTGTGACGGACGGACAGAGACACGAGAATGTAAGGGTTTAGTGAGATGAGCGAAACCCTAAAAATAAACTTTTATTAGCTTCCCATAATTTTCGGAAACATTTTCGAGTAGCTTTTACAATTTGTTAATTAGTTCTCTCTACCCGGAAAATCGGTTTTTCGGATGGATCAACTAAACATTTTCCGCTGTATAACTGAAATTGTGCATACAATTGTAACATTAAAATGGTAATGTTAATGTTAATGCTGTTAATTCTATATGTTTTTCAGTTAAACATGTTTACTGAACATGAAAATATTTACTTGAGACCTCATAACATCTGAAAAAATGGTTTTCTGGATTGTAAAAGCTATTCGGAAACGTTTTTGAAAACTACGTGCAGCTAAAAAAAATTATTTTTATAAATTCTACTTTAAATTTCAAAGATAAATTCTTTTATGAGGTTTCTAAAGATAAAGGAACGCTTTTCGGAATCTTGGGTGACTCAGAAGAGGTTGTAAAGCCCTGTTTCTTTTCAATAGCACTCTGCCAATAGATGCAGATGTCGCACCTATAAATATCCCCCTCTTGCTACAAGACCGATACATTTCGTGTATCATAAAATCTCTAACAACCCAATTGAGCTTGCAATACATCGCACTTCAAATCTCTCCAACTGACAGCCTGAAAATCATATTTTAAACCAAGATCTTAGCTTTACACATTTCGAATATAATAATTCCTATAATACTTGAAATACTCCTCAAGCATTCTCAAGTGCCGCCTGTTATCAAAAACTGTTTTTTATATATACCCAAATGCCTGAGGCCGTTTTAAGAGTCTCGGCTGAAACTCAGACAGGCGAAGACCTATTTTCTACGCTCCCTGCGTAGGTCTGTCTTGGTAGCTCAGGGCAGGACGCGGAGATAAAGCTATCTCAAGACAGTGGAATCAGAGCACGGAGTACTCTAGGCTAGTAACGAGGGCTGCGGAGTCGGTGGGAAAAATGGACGACTCCGACTCCGGGAATTTTAACAGATCCGACTCCGACTCTTTCGCTCAAAAATGGGCCGACTCCGACAATGCTGACCTGCTTGTAAAATGGGTGACTCCGACTCCGGGAATTTTCACAGATCTGATTCCGACTCCGACTCTTTCGCTCAAAAATGGGCCCGACTCCGCAGCCCTGCTAGTAACCAACGCGCGTTACTAACAATATTGCGGATAGAGAGCTTAGTTAAACCCTTAGATTGTGAAAAATCAACTTCTCTATTTTAACTTTTCTGAATATTTTTATATAGCTGTACTAGTCCAAGAGCCGACAGCACAAAAACCTATGTTATCAAGTACAAAAAAAAAAAAAAAAAAAAAAAAAAAAAAAAAAAAAAAAAACTTTATTTTATGGGAGAGTACAAGTGGAGGAATATAATGATCCACGTCTGCCGGAAGTTAAGTGGTGCATAAGCCAAAAATTAGTACCACCAGTGGTTGACTCGTAGGTTTATCATTGTGTTTGTCCTACAAACAAAGATATGAAAACATGGAGGACTGGGAGCAGGAAAACACAATGACAGACCTACGAGTCAACCACTGGTGGTATTAATTTTTGGCTTATGCACCACTTCACTTCCGTCAGACATGGATCATTAGATTCTCATACTTCTACTCTTCCATAAAATAAAGGATTTTTTATTGTGCTTGATAACACAGGTTTTTTGTGCTGCTGGCTCTTGGACTATACCGTGCTATAAATAAAAGCTTTATGTGGCTATAGAGCAGCCTGAATTCCTGCCTTATGACGGTACAAGGTTATTGTACATTTTCGTAAATTAAGAAACATCTTTTTATTTTTTACACTCTGCAAAAAGAAAATTGTTGATTTTACAGTATTATACTGGCAACTGGTTGCCAGTATAATATTGTAAAATGAACAATTATACCACTAAATAACAATAATAAATCGTAAAATAAACAGTAATGGGCCGCTAAGTAGTAATATATGGTATATTTCTGCGTTTTCATTTATAAAACTGTATGCTACTGTTTATTTATGGTTTATTACTATCAATTTTACAGTATAATATTGGCACCCCAGCTGCCAGTATTATACTGTATATGCCAGGGCTTAATTTCTAATACAAATAGTACCGGAGCCCTAATATTGTGTAGTACAGTTGAACCCCGTTATAGCTAACCCTGTATATAACGAACTCATGGATATAACGAACGAAAATTTCGGTCCCGCCGGTTTCCTATTGTATTTAATGCTAATTTATCATTTTATAGCAAATCTCCGAAATCTTAAGAATCGGCTATAACGAATTCTTTTATAATTTTTTTCATAATTTTTTTTTATAATTTTTTCAGTTAGCCACTGAATTAATTTTTCCGCAGTTGTGAAAACAGCACTTCAACTCTAATTTCACAAGAAAATGTATGCCGATCAGTGAAACACGGTATAAATCAGCGATAAGTATGTTTATTAAAGGGTAGAAACAACTGCATTCTTGCCCTTTTACGATAGCCTCTCAGCAGGTGTGATTAACAACTAAAGCAACAACTAAAAGGTAAAATGAATTTATTTCCATTTGTCTCCATTTTTAGTTAATTTAATTAGTATTGTGTAAGTTTAATGTAATTCTATTTTAGTCAATTTAATTAATTAATGATAATTTTAAATAGACTATCATTTTTTAATACATTGTTATTGAATACACATAGCAACTAATGAGCTATACATTTTGTGATCACTAACATTTTTCTTAACGTTACGGATATAGCGAACCAGCGGATATAGCGAACAAAATATTTGGTCCTTTGGAGTTCGTTATAACGGAGTTCGACTGTACTAACAACTGTTGTCTCCCTCTCCCGTGACTCCAATTTGCATATTTATATTTCATACATCATTTGCAAAATTTAAAGCATTTTTTTTTCTTTAGCAAAATAAAAATTTTAAATATATCTATCAGCATATACTTAGCTGTCAACAATTCAACTTTTTAGTTATCACTCCTTCCGAATAGAAATATTTGCCTAATTTTAATGTTAATTCTCGAAATTAATATGGTAAGGATTATGACTCAGAAATAGTGTTAACACAAAAAAGTAATAGTTTGCCAGCTATGCATTTTTAACGGACAAAACGGATGAAATTTACAGAAATCAACATTTATATGCTAAAGAATGGAACAATGTTCGTGAATTTCCTATGAAATATACATATCTTAAACTATAATGGATTCCTTCCGCTTAACAATCTTTTCTGTTGAGACCCTGAAAATCAGATTAAATTTTAAAAATTGACACCGCTATGGGAAAGATTCGATGCTTTGATAGAAAAAGAGGAAATACTGTTTGATTGCTTTCTATCAGAATAACAGTACATGACTATTTTATTTACTTACAAATGAAAATGACTTCGTAAATGTGCAGAGCAGAGCATTAAAAGGGGCAGGGTTCATTATACAAAAAAGCGTTATTTCACTGGGCTCCGGAGCCCTGTATTTATGAGCTCCGGTGAATTCCGACCAATATTTAGATATTTACTAAAAGCAGAGAAGTACCGGAGCTGAGCTCCGGTGGGCTCCGCGCAAATTAAGCCCTGGTAAAAGCAACAATTATTTTTTACAGTGCAGTGTGTGATGATGGAAAATTTCACGATGTAAAACGTAATAACTTATGCTGTAATTAATGTTGCTTTTTAATACACAGCCGTTTTATTTGTAGTAATCATAGTTTTATTATATTTATGAACCTAACGTGATAAATTTTAATGACTTCTGTTTCGCTGCATTCACGAAATTTTCATTGTGCGCTAATGTATTAAAATTGTGAAAATAAATTATAATTGCCGTGTAATTGTTTTGTCTACATTAATATGTAATGTACTGTGAAACCATAAATATCTTGTATATGCGATATGCATATATTAATGTATTTTCATATAATAGAGAAGTAAGATATAATCAGTAAAGTCTTACCACTTGACACGAAATTAAGGTGAAGACTGGCGAAGGTTGTCGACGAAAGAAAGTGCACTCCGAGTAAAAATACTGCCTGAGCTAAAACATGTATAGCTCTTAACTTTTCAACATATTTATTTGGAGTACATCTTATAACTGATGCGTGAGTTAATAAAACGCGATTCTTACTTTATAACGTGATAACAATCAAAATTCACACATTCAACAATAACCTGAAAATTCATTGTTGTGAGGTGCTTTTATCACATTGTTGTCCTATTTCTGATGCAAAAACGCTTGTTATTTTAAAGCATTATGTTACAACAATCCTTAATTGTTGTGTCATGATTCTTGTCCTCATATTACTGTAAAGCCCGTGAAAATGGGAAAAAATATATAACATATCTGTACATAATGGTAAAGACGCCATCGTCACTTCTTGATCATCGTCAGAAAAAAAAAATCCCTGCCAGCTCGGCCTACAGGTCAGGCCCGTAGCCAGGTGGGGGACCGACCTGGAAAAAGTTTTCCCTAAGATGCTGTACATTCCCTCGTTCGCCATCTTGGATTTCTCGGCGACTTTTTGTTGACGTTTATCGATAAGGCAACCCCGACGAGTCACGTGTTCTGGCAACCCCGTTAAGCCTAACATGCGCATAAATCTGCTTGGCGACATTTATTACTTGACGAAAAGGGGTTTTCACGCCAAGAAAAAATCCAAGATGGCAGCCGAGGGAATATACAGCATCTGTTCCAAAGTTTTGCCCGACCTAGCGCAAGACTCTGCATTTCGATCAAAACATTAAATTTCCTTTTCCCCACTTTTTGTCCAAAGAATTCCACCTAAATTTCCAATGTTAAAGAAGTTGCCATTGCAGTGTATGAGAGATGATTCTCTGTCAGATCTCTATACTCTGTGTGTGTAAATTTCGTTTTTAAACTGGAAACAAAAGTAGCAAAATTTTCACCTAATAAACATTTTTTTCTCTCTTTCTTTAACAGACCTGTTGGAGATTGCAGCGTTGGGCATTCCTCGCTTTTTCGCTTTGTAGAAATTATCCCATAGTATTTCAACAACAAATCTGGATTATCTTACATCCCTAAAGCTTGCTCTCTTTGTACAATTGTCACCATACTAAATTTATCGTTCAAAGGCGGGTTTGAAACCAAAGGCTTCTGAAATTACAATGAAAGCCTGCAATATTGTTTCCTTAACTTGAATCGGCTGTACATCACAGTTAGCCTTGTTAGACTTGTTTCATGGAAACTTGGGCCGATTACAATAAACGGCAAATGTCACGCATAAAGGATTTTTCTCTCTCTTTTGTTATGTTTACTTGTTTGCTTTGGGAAGAGGATTCTTCTAAAAACCCAATACGCTCTTTGATGCTTTTGCATGTATTTCGACATTGCATTTGCTTTTCCATGTATTTCGCTTTAAATGAATTTTATAGTAGGAGAGCTGTTGAACATTTTTGAGTAGGTATTTGAGGCACCCTGAAAATTTGTGCAACATTTCTTTTGTAATGCCTGAATACAAAATCGAATGTCTGGCTGAAGGATCGTGGCCCAAAAACTGTGCCAGACACGTGTCAAGTGCCATTTTTTGACTACCCAAAAAAGGTATTTGAGGCACGCTGAGATTGAGACAGAATAATATTTATACTTAGAAAAAAATATTTTGAAAATGACAGACACTTTAGTCGGCCCAAAAACTGTGCCAGACACGTGTCAAGTGCCATTTTTTGACTACCCAAAAAAGGTATTTGAGGCACGCTGAGATTGAGACAGAATAATATTTATGCTTAGAAAAAAATATTTTGAAAATGACAGACACTTTAGTCGGCCCAAAATCTGTGCCAGACACGTGTCAAGTACCATTTTGCCAAAAATGGCACATTTTTGGCTAAGCATTTTTTTTCTAAGCATAAATATTATTCTGTCTCAATCTCAGCGTGCCTCAAATACCTTTTTTGGGTAGTCAAAAAATGGCACTTGACACGTGTCTGGTACAGTTTTTGGGCCGACTAAAGTGTCTGTCGTTTTCAAAATATTGTTTTCTAATTATAAATGTTATTCTGTCTCAATCTCAGCGTGCCTCAAATACCTTTTTTAGGTAGTCAAAAAATGGCACTTGACACGTGTCTGGCACAGTTTTTGGGCCACAATCCTTCAGCCAGACATTCGATTTTGTATTCAGCCATTACTAAAGAAGTGTTGCACAAATTTTCAGAGTGCCTCAAATACCTTCCCTTAAATGTTTAACAGCTCTTGGACTATTATATGACATAACATAAATAACTTTTCGTTTTAAAGCTAAAAGAATCTTCAAAGAATGAAATAATATCAATCAATAATAAATAAAGGGATAAAAGGGAAAATGTAACGATATGATTTAATTAACTATACTTCGAATTTACAATAAAATGTTTAAAGGGATTTACATGCAGATTTTAATATTACACTATATAGCCATTAATCACCGGACACTTTCAATATTAGACATTTTGTCTAATACTTAAAGATATACTTGTTGGATTTTCCTTTAACTTCAGGATTATGAAGAATATGTTTGACTTCAAAATTATCAACGGCGATTTGATCAGAAAGACAATGATGGGTCCAACAAAAAATCAAAGAACAATAATAATATTCGGGATCACCGTGTAAAATAAAATGCACGAACTGATCTATCTCTATAGCTCACGAATATGTGGATATTGTACAGTATGTGTATTCATTTGTGTAAGAATAGCACATATATTCATGGAAATATCTCGTTTTGTTTTTGTTTTTAAGTTCAAAAAATTCTTGCCAGTTTTTTTTTTTTTTCATGCAGGGTTTTCAATCAAATTTAATGGCAGTTTTAGAAAATTTGACAAAATATAGTAAAAATAATATAGTGCAATTAGAATATAAATATATTAAACATTTGATGAAATATGAGCAGTTGTCTGAAATATTTTTTATATGCGCATGCTCGCACGACAAAAACTATATATTTTTTTCATAATTTAATAGTCAACTCTATGAAACAACTGATAAAAAAAAAGCAGTCAAATATAGTGAAAATTCAGAAAGGTATCGGTGATAGAGTGAGCTGATTTTTAGTTGCTCTCTAAAAGCTGCTGACTGATAACGGATTTTCTACAAATTGTCATTTTTTATTAACTGGCTTTCAGTATAGGAGTTAGTATTTAATGAATGTTAACGAGTAGATTTAGAAGAAATGCTTAGATTTTGATAAATCTTTTTTTCTTGGAATAGACTCGTTCTGGTGGTTTTCCAAGAACAACTAAAGCGTCAATAAAAAATGAAAAAAATAAAATAAAATAAAAACGCTAAATTTATGTCGCTTTTTGCAAGGCGACATTTTGGCGCAAACCTATCATAAAATATAAATAAATTACAACTCTATTGAAAAGGGAAAAACGGTATTCGATTCCAAATCACTTAAGAAGTACCTAATGGCTGTAAAATTTATGTTTTTATGTAAAAATATAATGGCACAAATTTGTACAAAAAAAAAAAAAATCGTATTGTTGAGCTTGAAAAATAATGATTATTATATATATATACCTATATATATATAGAGAGAGAAAAAGAGAGGCTTTTATATATTTGTCCCGTGCTATAATTTAGAGCGAATAAACACTATTTATACCAGTGTGTTTTGTGTCGAAAAGTATGTGCAAATATAAAATATTGTTAAATGTGTATATATGTGTGTCTGCGTGTGCGTTTGTGTGTATAGGAAACTGCTTCCCCCGTCCCCCCTAGCTCTTTCATACTTCAATTTTCCAAATTCCTCATTGATATTCTAAACAATCAAATAGCGTTTTCATTATCTTCCGTGATGTGATAAATCCTCGAGTTAAGTTTATTTCTACTTGATGACTACCTTCTTGTAATATTTGAACAACAAAAGTCCGCTTTAAATATCGACAAATTGATAGCATTTTCTGAAAGATGTATTTTTTAATAGGAAAAGAAAAAAAGACAATGATGTTCGATTTCTTGGAACCTCATGGAGGATATTTGGAAAAATTACCGATGAATGTGACTTAAATGCCACGACAGTCTTAGTGTAAAGAATACGTAGGGGAGATGGGGGCACATGTGAACACGGGGCAGATGTGAACATCTCAATTTCTTGAGAGTTATTATAAGTTTTTTTTTATTTGAAAAAATTACTAAAGATAATAGCACCTGTAGACATATGGTAAAAATTTTTGGAAGCTCTACGACATTTTGTTTGTCCTCTGTAGCCAAAACACTGTTTTCAGATCTCAAAAGTAAAATCTTTGTTCCAAGTTGATAAGCGAATAACTTTATTTATTTATTCATTTATTTGAATTTCAGTGTTTTAACATATACTATGAATACTAATAAACATTTTTGATAAAATTCTATTTCTTCTAAAATTCAGAAATGTTAATTATTTATCAATTTAACAGAAGCAGCAATGTGGGGCAGTTGTGAACAGACTAGTTGGGGCAGATATGAACAGTTCATAAGTGCCCAAATAATCATTCTGTGATTCTGTTTCTTTCAATTAACTTAATGAGAAATGATGTCAGTTCCATTATCTACAATTTTCCTGAAATAGAAGATTTTTCCTCGCACAAAGTTGATTTTGTATTGAAACATTCAGCAAATACATAAAGAGCAACAAGCTCGTTTACGTTCAATTGTACTTTAAATAAATTTAATGTTTTCTAAAATGCAATAAGTGCTATGTATTATTTTACTAAACAGTTTAAAACAATATTTTTTATGCATTGTTAATACAAAAGTATTACTATGAACAACTTTGCAAATTTTTCTATTACGTTTGTTCTAAACTTGCAATGATGGCTTACTTCCATCTCTGAAACAGTTATGTATGTGATGCTTTGAATGGAGATAGATACCAGTAATATTTTAAGAAAGTAAAATTTTTAAACTGACAATTACCGTAAAATCCCGCTTGTACTCCCCACCCCCTCTTTCAAAAGCAAAAGAAGTAAGGGAGGGGGGGGGGGGTTATAGTCGAGATTTTTTTAATCATTAAAAAACCCTTCTTTATCTATAATTTACAAGTAAATAAGGCAAATACAGGCGTGAGAATCTTTCGTATTTCAGGAGATTTCCGATAAATAGTATGTAAATGCCCCCTCCCTAAAATTTCCCCCAAACAAAAACCCTTAAGCAAAATTTAAAAGTTTTAATTTCTGTTTTTTAAATTGCTTCTTTATTTTTTTTATTTTATTGCAACAATACTTAATGAATCATCTAACCCCCCCCCCCCATCCCCCAAATCTACTTATTTTCATTTTATAATCTTTTGCTTAAACATATCACACAGAAACTGGAGAAATATATATATATATCTTTATGGGGAATTTAAAAGGTAATATAACTAATGGTTACGATGACAAATGAATAACAGAATAAAAAGCATGTTAAAGGATTTTTTTACTTGTGTTCACATGTGCCCCACGTGTGTTCACAACTACCCCGCTGATGGGGCACATGTGAACAATTTTTTGAATTTATAAAACTATTAAAAATGTAAGAAGATCTATCAGGTGCTTTTAAAAAAATTACCATGTGTAAAAGAAAGTTCTGTTTAGTATATGGTGTAGTTATTGTTTATGGAAATTAATCCAGTTATGGGAAAAAGCTATATTTATGCGAACTGTTCATATGTGCCCCCATCTCCCCTATATCTCTTTTCTAATAATATACGGGGATTAAAGAAATAGTGAAGCTTTATGATATATGGACAGTGAAAATAAATTAAAAAACAAAAAAATAAATTAAAAAATATTTTGTATTTTCACAGTTTGGCACTAAACGCTGTGTATAAATAGTGTTTATTTTTTCTAAACTTTAGCACGGAACAAGCAAAAAATGGCACTGTTTAGTCTGAATCTGAGACAGCACTAGGTTGTGCTAATTAAGTCTTGAAAAATCTATGTATAATACATTAAACCATTTGTTTAGGGACTTGAATAACATTTTTCGATAAATGTCACATCTTGAGTTATAAGTGATTTTTGAGACATAAAGAACTGTCCAGGACTATAGAATCCTAAAATTAATTTAAAAATGCTTTGATAACATTTTTTAAAATATCCTATGTCTTTATTGAAAATTTGAAAACGCGATTTGATTTCAATGCTAAAACATAAGTTTGTTCTACTACAAAACTGTTAAATTCTGATACAGAACTGCAATTTATCCTCTTACAAACTGGTACAAAAACACAAAAATAAATTTTTGATTCATGTTGTTGTATTAAGTGTTTGTGTAATGTAATTTATCATAGAGTGTTATCAATATTTTCAAAAATTTTGTATAAATTTTAATATTTTCCCATAAAAATCCATTTAAAAACTTTTGAAAATATAGTGTTTTTATGCTAAAGTTTTTTCTCATCTTTCCTCTAATTTATGGCTTTTTCAGAACTCAATACAGAATAAAAGATAATAACGCAAGCATTAGAATTTAAAAGACTTCATCTATTTTAAACACTTAGAACGTCTGTGTGCAACATTTTATTTGCCGCCTCTTGCAAGTTTAACTACTTCTTCATTTTGTCGCATTTGTATTTAAGATTGTACAACTTTAAACTAGCTTCAAGACTGCTAAGAGATCGCCTGTCACAAATGTCATCAAAGCAACCGAATTGTTTAGTACCCTTTATAGTCCAAGAGCCGACAGCACAAAAACCTATGTTATCAAGCACAAGAAAAAAACCTTTATTTTATGAAAGAGTAAGAAGTAGTAGGACAAACACAATGATAAACCTACGAGTCAACCAATGGTGGTATTAATTTTTGGCTTATGCAGCACTTCACTTCCAGCAGACATGGATCATTAGATTCCCCTACTTCTATTCTTTAATAAAAGAAAGGTTTTTTTCATGTGCTTGATAACATAGGTTTTTGTGCTGTCGGCTCTTGGACTATTAGTACTTAAGTATTCTATTAATTGACTCTCTTTCGTTCAGTGGAACACCTACCGCCTGTGATGTGAAATTGTGTTCTTTCCTCTGAAATATTCTTTAAAATGTTTAAGCGATTATTTTTCTAAATAAAGAGGTAATGTGAAATGTTTTCTAAAAGTTAGTTTTTACAATTTTACAATGGGACGATCTATATTAAATTTGACATCCTTGTGATTGTGGCGACTGTGGCCCTGTGTTTGAGCAGAGTCGAACCGCCCCGGAAATTTTTAGCGATTTCGAGGAATACATAGTAACTCCTGAAACTCCGCTTGTGACTGACAGTGCATTAGTTTTAGTTCAACCGTTGTGAATTTTAGATGCTAATCAGTCTTTGGTTGGTTGGTTGGTTGATTGATTTTTGTCGATCAATTATCTACAGTAGGGATATAGGCCCAAGGGGGGAGTGCCCTTTGTGGGGGTCTTTCTAAGGGAACCTAACCCGTATTTTACGCATGGAAATATATGGCTCGAAGAAAACCACGAAAACTCTGAACGATTAGGCCGACGGGCGCGATTGGGTTCGAACCCAGCACTTCCCGTCTACCAGTTTCGAGAGCAGAACCTCTCAGCCACTGGTGGGGCAATCAGTCTTTGGAGACAGTGTAAAAGAAAAGGGGATTCTCTTTTTAAAAGTTATATATTTTGAAAATGTGTGTGCTTGGCGAACGGATTACTTTAGCTGTAACTACAAGTTATATTTGAAAATAGGGACATCCGTTAATTTATGTATAAGAAGCATAGACTAGAACAGAAAACAGAGAGTCCTGCACCTAAATCATATGTAAGACGTCCTCATTATTTGTTTTATTGACTTAATTCGTTTTTCTTTTTATTATCTGTTTACTGTGGAATGTAAATATAATGAACCGTCATTTAATAAATTGTACCTGAATGTATTATTAATATAAACGGCCATAAAACATGCATATATTTAAATTATTTATTTAAAAGAAAAACAACTTATTTACGTTATGCCAATATTTTAATTAACTTTAATATATTTTTATTATGTCTCTGAAGAAACTTTATAAAAATTTCATCCTGACTTTAGAAATAATATTTTAAATGAAAAAAAAAAAATACCCTAAAATCGCAGTACGTATTTTTGAAGAACTACGAATAAGAGAATAGAAAAAAACGAAGAAATGAAAACCACACCTGGAAAAGCCTTTGCCCTACCTGGAAGAGCCTGCTTTAGATACACGGACGGTTTGGACATACATAATGATAGGGGCGGCGTACGCTATGTACCATAGGCTTTTAAAGCCCAGATAGCAACTTTTAATGATATGTATGTGTAATGCAATCCCCAGTAGCAGTATAAAAGCATTAAACGTTAAATTGTTAAAAACAGACTAATTTAATTATAATTAATCACATAAATACTATGGGATTCGAGGCTAGTTTGCATTGAGCAATCTCTCAAAGTGTCTCCCGTGTCTTTAAAAGTTAATTAAAAACCTATCTGGAAAAACTTGGCACGGACCAAGGCGCCCAACAAACACATAACTTGTGGGCCACTGAAGGGAACGTTAGCCTTGGCTCAAAGTGTTTGATATCGGCCCGCTATCGTTGGCCGTGACGGCATCGTAAAAAATGTGTCACGCCGGACATTATACGGCCGGGAGAAAATTGGCCGTAAATACAAGAAGTTGCCCACAAATGCGCCATTAACGGTCATCTAAAACTGATATTTAGCCGCAAACGGGCCACAATTATACATTTAATGGCATTTATGAATAAAAGCTTGCCGCAGCTATGCCATCAATGGGCATCATTAATGAATGCAAGCCGGAAGGTAACCCCATTTATGCCATCAATGGGCATCATTAATGTATGCAGGCCGGAAGCTAGACACATTCATGCCACTATTGGTTATCATGAATAAAAAATACCCTGAATGTGGCCAGAATTATACTGTTTCAGCCCTTTCCCCCACACCAGAACAATTCAGTAAATGAGGCCTTTTTCTGTTTTTGTCAGAACCAAAAAATTTTCTTTTAAAAAAATATTTTGATAAAAATTAAAATCTAAATTTACTGGTTTTGAATGTTTATCTAAAAATAGTTTAAATATACTATGTAAAATTTTGAAAAGGTCTAGGATTTTTTTTTTTTTATATACCAGCATGATTTTTATACATGTTTTACTTAACATGTTTCTTTCATTTTATCTGATTTTTACACATTGGGAAGCCTGTACCAGTATATGCTTATTTATTAAAACCTTATTAAATCATAATCTGAGAAACAATAACTATTTTTGCATCATTTAAATATTTTTTAATTTTACATTAAATTTTTCTCTCACAGCTTAAAAAGCTATTTCACTCACGTGAAAACACCCGCTTGCTAATGTTAAACATAAGGGGGTGGGGGGCACTTGTTTTTAATATCTCGTAAGAATTTCAATATTTTTGAATATTTTTTTGCTTTGGATAGCTGAGATCGATCTCTAGAAATACTTTTTTCGATTTTGTTTACAGTTTTCTTTTTTTAACATACTTTGTTTCCGAAAATCAAAGTATCCTAGTAAAAAAAAAACCTGTAAACAAAATCGAAAAAAATAAACAGGTTCTTTGTAGAGATCGACCTCAGCTATCCAATGCAATATATATATTTAAAATTATTGAAATGCGAAAGAGATATTTAAAAAAAAAAATTTCCATAGGATTATCATTAGCGAGCGGGTGTTTTCGCTTGAGTAAAGTAGCAACAGTAGTCTAACTTTACAACAATATACATTACATTACAACATGGTTTATTAGTGAGAAATTGCAGACTCAGGCATCAGCCGGAGTAGCTCAGTGGTTAGAGCAGCAGTCTTGTATACTGCTGTCCCGGGTTCGATTCCTGGCTCTGGCTAATTTTTCACTCCAGTTGGGTTTATTGTATTTATTGTTTGTATGTCTGTATAATATTTATATATACCTTTAACTGTTGAATGCAGGCGTTATTATGTGTGTATGTGTGTTTTAATATATATTGTAGTATGAGTGTTTTATTATAATTATCGTAGATCGATGTAATAGTAAAATATATTCATCGTTGTCCTGTAATTCTAGGCTGTCGTATAGATGGCTGGTGACTTCCCCAACATGGTTTATTAGTGAGAAATTGCAGACTCAGGCATCGGCCGGAGTAGCTCAGTGGTTAGAGCAGTAGTCTTGTATACTGTGGTCCCGGGTTCGATTCCTGGCTCTGGCGAATTTTTCACTCCAGTTGGGTTTATTGTATTTATTCTTTATATGTCTGTATAATATTTAAATATACCTTTTATAGTTTAATCTTTTCAAAATACCTGAAAAGTACTTGCAGTAATTTTAAATGTTATCATTATTTTAACGATTTTATCTAAATTTTATTATTTTTTTTAACTTTATTCTGTTGCTTAATTATTAAATTATGTAGACTAGTCGAAATTTCACAGGTATTTAACTAATATACGAAAAAACTGTATATTTTATTTTTAACAATAAGAATAAATTTAAATTAAACTATCAAGCTTTCGTAATATTGTTTATCACATGATCGGGAAATGGCAATCATTACTGCAAAAAACGATATAATTCTAAACTTTGAGGAAAATAAATTAAAAAATACCCTCACTATTTCGTAATTTAGGCAAAATTTTTATATGATAAAGGCAATATATATTAGATATTATACTACGTTTTCTAAAATTACAATATGTTTTAAAAATACTTGTGATTTCAAAAAACTAACACATTTTTATAGTTTTCTGTCAAACAAATAATAACAAATAAAAATATAAAATAATGCAAAAAAGATTATAATTTAATAAATTAATTTCTTTAATAAATAAACATGAACTAAGCTTACCAATATTTTAACAAATAATTACTGTCAACTAAACATTCACAGCAACACTTTTTCTATGACCATCAAGAAGAACGCGGGAGAATTGAAAGGAAGCTGATTTTTCCTGTAACCCCAAATGTCCTTGAATATGGAAATGCAAGCACGGTTTTTCTTTCGGGGGAGGAAAAAGAATATTATAGATTCTAAAAGGTTATCTGCTTTTAACAGTTACAAATGTAAGCAAATGTTATAACATTTACTTATAACAGATATACAAAGAAATTATGCATTTCTTCATAAAACCAAAGAATTATAATTATAATTCTTTTGTTTTATGAAGAAATGCATAATTCTAATAACCAAAAAACGCTCTTTTTTCCTCAATCTTAAGTTTTTTCTTTTGTTTATTTATTTATCTATTTATTTATTTTTTTCTGCAAGAGGGAAAAAAATCGATAAAATTTCAACAAGGGGAAAGGTGCAGTAGAGTTTTCAAGTTCATTTTCTATTTATTTATAAAATATGCTTCATCATATTCATCCGGCGGTTTTTCGAGGTTCTTGGGAGACAATAAATCATCAAGTTTACTAATCTTATCGTCAGTTCCCATAAGTTCTAAATCATGTCCCTCTATTTTCAATCTATTTTATAGTTATCTAGTATCTATCACCTATCGATTTAATATCTATCTAGCATCTATTACCTAATTATCTTCTGTATCATCTATTACCTATTATCTAGTATCTAGTTATCTATCATCTAGTTATCTATTATCAATTATCTAGTTCAATCTAACATCTAGTGTAACGCGCGCTACCCTTTCCAAAAATAGACTTTACCGGCAATCACGTGACCGGCTTCCATGTGCTCTGCCGAATAAAAAAATGCTATTAGTTCGTTAGAGTTCGTTCTGTTTTGAGGAGTGCAAACTGAAGCATGTAAAAAGTGATATTCACGCCATTATTATTTTGTGTATATGTAATATTGGCCGTTCTATTTGTGATGTGCCGTCTTACTACGAAGAAATAAAAAATATTTAAAGAGTTATACCCCAAGAAATTCATATTTTGAAATAATGTGAAATTTCTGTGTGAATTTAATTTGAGCTAGCCGACAATAGTATTTTCAATCTATTATCTAGTTTCAATCTATTAACTGCAGTAAAATCTCTTTTATCTGAAACTCTTTTAACCGAAACTCTCGATTTACCGAAATCCATTTTAAAGCTTTTTTTTTTCTTTTTTCTTTTTTAAGTATCAGTATCACACTCTTTGTTTGCAAAATCTATTTTGAAACCTTTTTTTTTTATCTTTTAACTACCCTATTCCTTGTGTGCAAGCGGTCTTTTCCGAACTACGAGTACATATAAGTATTTTAGAGTTCCTTTATAAATATAATATAAATAAAATTATAAATAAATCCTTTATAAATAAATCCATAAAAATATAATAGAGTTCCTTTAAATTTAACTTGAGCCCCCGTAAGCTGCGGAGTGGAACGAAGAAAACGATCAAATTAACCATTCTGAAGCTTTTGAATGTTTTGCAAAAGGTTTGGCATGGCTGGTGCAGCAGGAAGGCTGTGATACTGGTAAACTAATAATATTGAAAAACTCCATAATAGAGTTTCAAAGCAAAGGCAATCGAAACTGCGATAAACAAAACATTTTTTCAAACCCTTGTGATATAAGTAAAATGTACTTACTTTCAAAATTAAAATTCAGGTAATTCATTCTTGATTCTATTTTGCTATTGCTTTACTTTTATTAAGCACTTATTACCATAATACGAAATATTGCATATATATCTCCTTAATGTTAAAATTGAAGCATTCTCGATTATCCGAAAATTTCGATTTTCCGAAAGAGGATAGGTCCCAATTACTTCGGATAATCGAGGTTCTACTGTATTATCTAGTTTTCAATCAACAGTTCTGAACACCACAATAGACCCACCGGCGCTTGCCCGATAATTTCCGAGTGGCTCAAACGTGGAGCACACCGAAGCTTGACCAATAATTTTCGCATGGCACCAATGTGGAGCCACCGGACGGCGTAGTGTTAATATAAACAGCTCATCGTTTGATTACAGTTTATACTCCACAATGAATTTAAAACATTCATCGATGAATAAACAAAACAGCAAAAATTAATTAAAACACAAATTTAAGACATGTAATCGAATTTCACGCTTTATCCACTGAAATGAACATAATCAAAAGACTGATTGTAAATAGCGATCTTTGGATATTTCTTCGCTGTTAACTCCTGATATAAGGCCAATACGAAAATATCGCTTTTAAACGTTTCTAAAGTTTATTTGAACGCATTACTGCTATTTTGCATATAAAAATAATTTTTAGTATTGTTAGTGGGCATTTTAAAAAATATATTAAATTTAAAATATCTATTAGAGTTACCCATTAAATTAATTTAAAAAATAAAAAAAACAGACTGCGTAAAAAGCGAACTAATTAATTATTTCTCATCAATGTAAAACTATTTTTTATATTACCTACTTTTTTATTTACTTTTATTTATGACCTTTAAGTTGTGTTTAATTGTTAGTTCCTATCTATAAACACTGTTTTGATGAGGCCTGTAGATGTCTATGATGGTTAGAGTTGCAGTAAAGCTAGAGATCCTACCTACACAACTTCCAGGTTTTGTAATATTTAAACGGAGCTTCTAACTGTAAAATAGTCAATGAAACATCGTCATAATTTTGAAAGACCTCTCCAATGATATGCCACTCAATAGGGTACGAAAAAAAAAATTTCGTCTCTACCGCCCTTTTGTATTTTTCCGCCGACATTTTGAATTTATAAAAGAAAAATCTAGCGTATAACCATCGGGCCGTTAAGACGAATTGATAGAGACCTCATTCATTAAAATCTATTCAGCCGTTGGGATGTTTCGAGGGTATAAAGAAATCCACTTACCCAGATACGCGTGAAACACATAACCCTTCTTGGCAATCGAGTAAAAAATTAGTAGACCGTGCGAGACTTTCTCACCCCAATCTTTGAGATTATTTATTGATACGTTTTTACATTAAGGGCAGTTGGAAGGTCAAAACCTACAATATATCGAATTTTCGATTTTTTTATATTTTGAATCTACTATTTCTCCTTTTTCTACTGATATATTACTTTTGTTTCTACGGCAGCCAGAAGTCGGAAAATTTTTAGTATTTCTGTTTGTTTATCTACTTTAATACTAGTGCGTTTATTTACTTTAAACTTGATTTTCTCAAAATGTTGTCTTTTTAACTTCGATGTACCTTTTTGAAAAAACTATTACACATTATGCTTTGAAATTTTGCTTGAACATTCTATACATATCCCTGTTTAATCTGAGATGAATTGTTTAAACTCATAAAAAGAACTTTTTTTACTATTATCGTTATCTTTGAAAAAACTGCATTTAATAAAAAAATTAAATGTGGTTTCTACTTCAGTTTTTTTTTTAAAATATCTAAGCTTTATTTAATTATAAATTTAACTTCAGATTATTCAGAATTGTTTATTTTATGCATAAAATTTTTTTTCAAGTCGATATCTTAAATAGTTTTTGAGAAAAGGTACATTAATCTAACATGGCAGGTATAAGCATTCCGACTGCCCTTAAGGGGCTTAGTCACTCAGCTTCCGATTTTCCTCACTAATGTAAAGTCTGTGGGCATTGGATGTATTCGTATATTTATAATATCTCCTCGGGAAATTAATATTTTTAACAATCATAAAAATGAACACAATTTATTACACTTAATCATAATCTACAGTTTGGACTCTTTTGCTACATTAGTTTTTTCAGTGTTGTCCAGAATATATTCGTTCTTTTTCAATTCGTTGACTGTCCCCTATGGGGTTTCAGGAAAAAATCTTCACGGAAATATTTGACCTGTACTATTCTGTTTACACACCTGGAGTTTCAGGATAATTCCTCATGTATTTTTCTAGATATTTAAGAAAACGTCAAAAATCGCAATTGGCCGGACACCTTTGGCCATTTGGTGTATATCAGACTAATTAGGTAATTGGAGCCTGGAATAAATTCTAAAATTGAAATGTAAACTTGACCTGAATCATTAAATATGTTTTTTTAGTGAAACAGCACCGTAATTATAATTTTAAGCCAAAAGTGGAACTAATCAAGAAAACAGATTTTACCCTTGATGTTTAAAAATTATGAAATTGAAAAAAAAATACCATGAAAAATTTTATAACATGTTTCTAAAATGTCAAATCAATAAAAATTAAAGTTTTTAAACACTTTTGGCTTTTACAAGTTACTGTATTTTGCTAGCAGAGCTGAACTAAAAAAGGAAACATATTTTGCTATTTGCTAAAAAATCAAATACTGTATATAAAATAATTCGAGAATGCTGCAACAATAATTACAATGCTTTAAAACTTTTATTCAAAGAAAGGTCTTATAAAAAAAGTAGTGGAATTAAACAGGCAAGAAGAACGATTTTGTTTTTCAAGTTTTAAAAATTAAAACTTTATTAAATTTTCATAACGTTTTCAAAAAGCTGCAACAAAAATTACAAACGTTAAGTTTCTTTACAATTTACGGTTTTTAGCAATGATTTTTTTGACAAGTTCATGGGTCACATAGGTTTCTCCATGTGAAAGCTTCCTCCTTTCTGTGCTCTCTAGGAAATCTGAAACAACAGGTCTCGGATCATACAAAGCTGTTCTTATTCCGTTGAAAAAATCAGCATTCTAGAGTTTAAGATTTCTGTTGATACTCCCTATTTTCCATTGATTTAAGTAGTGAAGTCTGTATGTACAGATACGGACAGAATTTTTCGGCAAGCTCATCAGTCTCTTTGGTTTCTCTGTGTGAAAGCTTCCTCCTTCTTTCTTTGCTCTCTAGGAACCGTGCAACCTCAGGTCTTGGATAATAAAAATCGTGTACCAAAGAGGAGGGGATCGGTCAGCAATACGGCACTACACCAGGCCCCCTAAAAAACTGAAAAAAGGGGGGCGGATCAGCCGGAGATACGGCACTACTCCACGCCCCCTAAAAAACTGAAAAAAGGGGGGCGGATCGGCCGGAGATACGGCACTACTCCACGCCCCCCTAAAAAACTGAAAAAAGGGGGGCGGATCGGCCGGAAATACGGCACTACTCCACGCTCACCTAAAAAACTGAAAAAAGGGGAGCGGATCGGCCGGAGATACGGCACTACACCACGCCCCCCTAAAAAACTGAAAAAAGGGGGGCGGATCGGCCGGAGATACGGCACTACACCACGCCCCCCCAAAACACTGAAAAAAGGGGGCGGATCGGCCGGAGATACGGCACTACACCACGCCCCCCCAAAAAACTGAAAAAAGGGGGGCGGATCGGCCGGAGTTAAGGCACTACTCCACGCCCCCCTAAAAAACTGAAAAAAGGGGGGCGGATCGGCCGGAGATACGGCACTACTCCACGCCCCCCTAAAAAACTGAAAAAAGGGGGGCGGATCGGCCGGAGATACGGCACTACTCCACGCCCCCCTAAAAAACTGAAAAAAGGGGGGCGGATCGGCCGGAGATACGGCACTACTCCACGCCCCCCTAAAAAAGTGAAAAAAGGGGGGCGGATCGGCCGGAGATACGGCACTACTCCACGCCCCCCTAAAAAACTGAAAAAAGGGGGGCAGATCGGCCGGAGATACGGCACTACTCCACGCCCCCCTAAAAAACTGAAAAAAGGGGGGCGGATCGGCCGGAGATACGGCACTACTCCACGCCCCCCTAAAAAACTGAAAAAAGGGGGGCGGATCGGCCGGAGATACGGCACTACTCCACGCCCCCTAAAAAACTGAAAAAAGGGGGGCGGATTGGCCGGAGATACGGCACTACTCCACGCCCCCCTAAAAAACTGAAAAAAGGGGGGCAGATCGGCCGGAGATACGGCACTACTCCACGCCCCCCTAAAAAACTGAAAAAAAGGGGGCGGATCGGCCGGAGATACGGCACTACTCCACGCCCCCCTAAAAAACTGAAAAAAGGGGGGCGGATTGGCCGGAGATACGGCACTACTCCACGCCCCCCTAAAAAACTGAAAAAAGGGGGGCGGATCGGCCGGAGATACGGCACTACTCCACGCCCCCCTAAAAAACTGAAAAAAGGGGGCGGATCGGCCGGAGATACGGCACTACTCCACGCCCCCCTAAAAAACTGAAAAAAAGGGGGCGGATCGGCCGGAGTTAAGGCACTACTCCACGCCCCCCTAAAAAACTGAAAAAAGGGGGGCGGATCGGCCGGAGATACGGCACTACTCCACGCCCCCCTAAAAAACTGAAAAAAGGGGGGCGGATCGGCCGGAGATACGGCACTACTCCACGCCCCCCTAAAAAACTGAAAAAAGGGGGGCGGATCGGCCGGAGATACGGCACTACTCCACGCCCCCCTAAAAAACTGAAAAAAGGGGGGCAGATCGGCCGGAGATACGGCACTACTCCACGCCCCCCTAAAAAACTGAAAAAAGGGGGGCGGATCGGCCGGAGATACGGCACTACTCCACGCCCCCCTAAAAAACTGAAAAAAGGGGGGCGGATTGGCCGGAGATACGGCACTACTCCACGCCCCCCTAAAAAACTGAAAAAAGGGGGGCGGATCGGCCGGAGATACGGCACTAATCCACGCCCCCCTAAAAAACTGAAAAAAGGGGGGCGGATCGGCCGGAGATACGGCACTACTCCACGCCCCCCTAAAAAACTGAAAAAAGGGGGGCGGATCGGCCGGAGATACGGCACTACTCCACGCCCCCTAAAAAACTGAAAAAAGGGGGGCGCATCGGCCGGAGATACGGCACTACTCCATGCCCCCCTAAAAAACTGAAAAAAGGGGGGCGCATCGGCCGGAGATACCGCACTATTCCACGCCCCCCTAAAAAACTGAAAAAAGGGGGGCGCATCGGCCGGAGATACGGCACTACTCCACGCCCCGCTAAAAAACTGAAAAAAGGGGGGCGGATCGGCCGGAGATACGGCACTACTCCACGCCCCCCTAAAAAAATGAAAAAAGGGGGGCGGATCGGCCGGAGATACGGTACTACTCCACGCCCCCCTAAAAAACTGAAAAAAGGGGGGGGCGGATCGGCCGGAAATACGGCACTACTCCACGCCCCCCTAAAAAACTGAAAAAAGGGGGGCGGATCGGCCGGAGATACGGCACTACTCCACGCCCCCCTAAAAAACTGAAAAAAGGGGGGCGGATCGGCCGGAGATACGGCACTACTCCACGCCCCCCTAAAAAACTGAAAAAAGGGGGCGGATCGGCCGGAGATACGGCACTACTCCACGCCCCCCTAAAAAACTGAAAAAAGGGGGGCGGATCGGCCGGAGATACGGCACTACTCCACGCCCCCTAAAAAACTGAAAAAAGGGGGGCGGATCGGCCGGAGATACGGCACTACTCCACGCCCCCCTAAAAAACTGAAAAAAGGGGGGCGGATAGGCCTGGAGATACGGCACTACTCCACGCCCCCCTAAAAAACTGAAAAAAGGGGGGCGGATCGGCCGGAGATACGGCACTACTCCACGCCCCCCTAAAAAACTGAAAAAAGGGAGGCGGATCGGGCGGAGATACGGCACTACCCCACGCCCCCCTAAAAAACTGAAAAAAGGGGGGGCGGATCGGCCGGAGATACGGCACTACCCCACGCCCCCCTAAAAAACTGAAAAAAGGGGGGCGGATCGGCCGGAGATACGGCACTACTCCACGCCCCCCTAAAAAACTGAAAAAAGGGGGGCGGATCGGCCGGAGATACGGCACTACTCCACGCCCCCCTAAAAAACTGAAAAAAGGGGGGCGGATCGGCCGGAGATACGGCACTACTCCACGCCCCCCTAAAAAACTGAAAAAAGGGGGGCGGATTGGCCGGAGATACGGCACTACTCCACGCCCCCCTAAAAAACTGAAAAAAGGGGGGCGGATCGGCCGGAGATACGGCACTAATCCACGCCCCCCTAAAAAACTGAAAAAAGGGGGGCGGATCGGCCGGAGATACGGCACTACTCCACGCCCCCCTAAAAAACTGAAAAAAGGGGGGCGGATCGGCCGGAGATACGGCACTACTCCACGCCCCCTAAAAAACTGAAAAAAGGGGGGCGCATCGGCCGGAGATACGGCACTACTCCATGCCCCCCTAAAAAACTGAAAAAAGGGGGGCGCATCGGCCGGAGATACCGCACTATTCCACGCCCCCCTAAAAAACTGAAAAAAGGGGGGCGCATCGGCCGGAGATACGGCACTACTCCACGCCCCGCTAAAAAACTGAAAAAAGGGGGGCGGATCGGCCGGAGATACGGCACTACTCCACGCCCCCCTAAAAAAATGAAAAAAGGGGGGCGGATCGGCCGGAGATACGGTACTACTCCACGCCCCCCTAAAAAACTGAAAAAAGGGGGGGGGCGGATCGGCCGGAAATACGGCACTACTCCACGCCCCCCTAAAAAACTGAAAAAAGGGGGGCGGATCGGCCGGAGATACGGCACTACTCCACGCCCCCCTAAAAAACTGAAAAAAGGGGGGCGGATCGGCCGGAGATACGGCACTACTCCACGGCCCCCTAAAAAACTGAAAAAAGGGGGCGGATCGGCCGGAGATACGGCACTACTCCACGCCCCCCTAAAAAACTGAAAAAAGGGGGGCGGATCGGCCGGAGATACGGCACTACTCCACGCCCCCTAAAAAACTGAAAAAAGGGGGGCGGATCGGCCGGAGATACGGCACTACTCCACGCCCCCCTAAAAAACTGAAAAAAGGGGGGCGGATAGGCCTGGAGATACGGCACTACTCCACGCCCCCCTAAAAAACTGAAAAAAGGGGGGCGGATCGGCCGGAGATACGGCACTACTCCACGCCCCCCTAAAAAACTGAAAAAAGGGAGGCGGATCGGGCGGAGATACGGCACTACCCCACGCCCCCCTAAAAAACTGAAAAAAGGGGGGGCGGATCGGCCGGAGATACGGCACTACCCCACGCCCCCCTAAAAAACTGAAAAAAGGGGGGCGGATCGGCCGGAGATACGGCACTACTCCACGCCCCCCTAAAAAACTGAAAAAAGGGGGGCGGATCGGCCGGAGATACGGCACTACTCCACGCCCCCTAAAAAACTGAAAAAAGGGGGGCGGATCGGCCGGAGATACGGCACTACTCCACGCCCCCCTAAAAAACTGAAAAAAGGGGGGGGCGGATCGGCCGGAGATACGGCACTACTCCACGCCCCCCTAAAAAACTGAAAAAAGGGGGGGCGGATCGGCCGGAGATACGGCACTACTCCACGCCCCCCTAAAAAACTCTAAAAAGGGGGGCGGATCGGCCGGAGATACGGCACTACTCCACGCCCCCCTAAAAAACTGAAAAAAGGGGGGGCGGATCGGCCGGAGATACGGCACTACTCCACGCCCCCCTAAAAAACTGAAAAAAGGGGGGCGGATCGGCCGGAGATACGGCACTACTCCACGCCCCCCTAAAAAACTGAAAAAAGGGTGGCGGATCGGCCGGAGATACGGCACTACTCCACGCCCCCCTAAAAAACTGAAAAAAGGGGGGCGGATCGGCCGGAGATACGGCACTACTCCACGCCCCCCTAAAAAACTGAAAAAAGGGGTGCGGATCGGCCGGAGATACGGCACTACTCCACGCCCCCCTAAAAAACTGAAAAAAGGGGGGCGGATCGGCCGAAGATACGGCACTACTCCACGCCCCCCTAAAAAACTGAAAAAAGGGGGGCGGATCGGCCGAAGATACGGCACTACTCCACGCCCCCCCCAAAAAACTGAAAAAAGGGGGGCGGATCGGCCGGAGATACGGCACTACTCCACGCCCCCCTAAAAAACTGAAAAAAGGAGGCGGATCGGCCGGAGATACGGCACTACTCCACGCCCCCCTAAAAAACTGAAAAAAGGGGGGCGGATCGGCCGGAGATACGGCACTACTCCACGCCCCCCCAAAAAACTGAAAAAAGGGGGGCGGATCGGCCGGAGATACGGCACTACTCCACGCCCCCCTAAAAAACTGAAAAATGGGGGGCGGATCGGCCGGAGATACGGCACTACTCCACGCCCCCCTAAAAAACTGAAAAAAGGGGGGCGGATCGGCCGGAGATACGGCACTACTCCACGCCCCCCTAAAAAACTGAAAAAAGGGGGGCGGATCGGCCGGAGATACGGCACTACTCCACGCCCCCCTAAAAAACTGAAAAAAGGGGTGCGGATCGGCCGGAGATACGGCACTACTCCACGCCCCCCTAAAAAACTGAAAAAAGGGGGGCGGATCGGCCGGAGATACGGCACTACTCCACGACCCCCTAAAAAACTGAAAAAAGGGGGGCGGATCGGCCGAAGATACGGCACTACTCCACGCCCCCCCAAAAAACTGAAAAAAGGGGGGCGGATCGGCCGGAGATACGGCACTACTCCACGCCCCCCTAAAAAACTGAAAAAAGGAGGCGGATCGGCCGGAGATACGGCACTACTCCACGCCCCCCTAAAAAACTGAAAAAAGGTTGGCGGATTGGCCGGAGATACGGCACTACTCCACGCCCCCCCAAAAAACTGAAAAAAGGGGGGCGGATCGGCCGGAGATACGGCACTACTCCACGCCCCCCTAAAAAACTGAAAAAAGGAGGCGGATCGGCCGGAGATACGGCACTACTCCACGCCCCCCTACAAAACTGAAAAAGGGGAGCGGATCGGCCGGACATACGGCACTACTCTACGCCCCCCTAAAAAACTAAGAAAAGAAGGTCGGATCGATCGGCCGGCGATGCGGTTTGCGACGATCCGCGAATTCTCGGCGGTATCCCACCCACCCACCACTCAGAACCCCTCCCTAGCTTTGTCCTGCATTTCGATATTTTTAACTCAATGAAATTAGCTTTCAAATACTTCCGGTGTACTAGTCAGTGTTTAATAGAAATTAAAAGCTACCTCAGACCTGGGATATGCGCCCAAAATACCGACCTCTGGGAATTCTTCGCGGAGAATTTTAAAAGCCGAATTCATCTAATTAAAGACATGGAAAAGCGGAAAGGGTAGGGGTTGGGGCTCTAAGATTGTCGGACAACCGCTGTGGTTTCGAGGTTATTGTTTGGCGGACGATACGGCAATACATCAGCCTCCCTAAAAAACTAAAATATGAAGGATGGATCATCCGGCGAAATGACCCTACACCAGCCATGACCCCCACCCCCTAAAAAATTGAGAAAAGAAGAGTGAATCGCGTAGCTCTTAATTTATTTTTCATACCTCGTTTTATAGAATTTCACTTCTGATCTTACTGATAATTTTCTGTCTTCAAACAACGCAAATTACGATTATTGGGAAAATAGCAAAAATTGACAACTAGAGTGCCGATTATCCAAGTTAATATGGACCAAGCTCACTTTGGATAAGCAAAAAACTCGGATAAACCGGATTTACACAAATCATCACCAACTGAGGATATAAAATATAAATTTTCACTAATTTTTATGGTATTAGTAACATTTTTTTATGTACATTTCCGTTAATTTTAAGAAAAACGGGGAATGAAATTGTTTATTTGAAAAAGACCTTGATAGTTTTTTGTTTGTTAAATGTCAATTTGCTGCCTTTTTTTTTTTTTTTTTTCCTTTGCTGCAGTATTATGCTACTGCATAGCTACCAATTTCTAAGATTTTTTTTTTTTTTTTTTTTTTTTTTTTTTTACGATTTAAACTTACTAGTAAATTTTGCCTCATTCAATCGCCGAAATTTAACAATTGTCAACGATTAAATATGGTAAGAAACTGTAATATATTTTAGAGGTAACAAAACCGTACAAATTAGCAGCTATCTGATTCTATTAGTGTAATTAAAATTGCAGGTGTAGCCTCTTCTTTCTGCTCAAAGTATTAAATAGTTTTTTTTTTCAATCGAACTTATACCTTTGGAATGGATAATTTTCTCCTGATGGACTGGGGGCTTCTCTTATTATGAAACAGCCATTATAAATAAATAAAAAATATTATGGCCATTTTTTTTCCCATTCTGACCAGAAAATCATAGTTCTAAATTTTTACGACTGCTCTTTCATCTTCACCTAACACTTCATTTATAATGGCTGTTTCATAATAATAGAAGCCATCAGTCCATCAGAAGAAAATAATACGGTTAACGAGGAAACTTGGTTAAGCGGGACTCGGATAATCGGGACTTTGCTGTACTTAAATTTCTATAAAATCACATATCAAATGAAAATTTTTCATGCTTAATGCGAATAAATCTCTATAAAAAAAAAATCAATATTTTCAATTGCATAAAATACTTATTTTAATGACAATTTCTTTCTTTATTTATTTTAGGAAACTGCACTGAACTGCTCTCTCTACTCAACAAGCACAAAACGTTTTGACACATTTACAAATTCATTTTTTAACGGAAAGGTATAAAATTGGAAAGCCTGGCCATGGAAGCGATTTGAAATTGAATTGTTTTTTTTTTTCATTTTTTGATCAATCAATTACCTATTGAGTTATAAGCCATTTTGATCACGTGACAAACACGTTTTTCGCCCTCGCTTAAGTGCTCTTTCTTCCTCTGCACGGAAATTCGGTTCAAAACGCCCAGTTTGACACTATTTTCTGAAAGATCTATTGCGTTTGCAAAAAAATGGAAAAAACAGCTCAGTTACATAGTTTCTGAATAACAACACCAGCTAGTTTCATGCATTTTCGAACAAAAATAAATTAAAACTTATGTCAGGAAGTTGCCCTTTTCGATTTGAGAACAGCCTTAAGGGGGCCCGGATACGAAAATTTTCAAATTTTCAGAAAAAACATTATTGCATTAAAAACATTCTCTGCTTTTTTCTTCTTAAAATGACGTTTAAATCATGTTTCTATCTTAATTAGAACATGAAATATTATTTTTTTCGTTTTGGTTTGTTTTCAAAATCTCGCTTTCAAGTAATGATTGTCATGGAAACGACTTCTTGTGAAAATGCGTTTTTCTTCATGATGGGTTTTTTCACCATTTCTCACACTTAAATTGTTATATATAAGTCAAAAAATAAGTAACAAAAAACAAGTAAGTTTTTCAATTATTTTACTTTGATTTTGATTCAGGTAATTTGAAAAAAATATTTACTTTTGAAAATGTGAATTTTTAAAAGTTACATCATTTATTTTTTAATTTTTACTTTAAATATTTTAAATATTTTTTTTTATTAATATTTTTTTAAATGCTGAATCAAAAGTAAAACTTGTATATTTCTGTTTATTTAAATGAAAAAAAAATTGAAATTCTACAAATAATATTTCGAGTTATAACGATTTTAAATTACCCCACTTTTTAAATAAATTTTAAATTTTAAATAAACAAAATTATGAGAAGTTTTATCATGTGATTTTGTTTACAAATGATATGGTTAATTATGACAAAAAAAATTCAAAATTTTAACTCAATAAATAAAAATTATTTTAAATTGTGTCCCGGACCCCTTAAGGAGGAACATTTGAAATAAACAAAATTTGGACTGTTAGTCTAATATAATTTTAATATTGAAAGAATGGATCAAGTAAAACGTAAGAAGATATACTGAAATTAATAAGGCTTCCTAATATAGTTATAAGTGTCGTGTAATTGTTTTGTTTATTTTAAGATGTAATGTTTTGCAAAGCACAACACATTGTATGTGCGATATGTATATGGGGCATTCTCACAATCTTTTGACTTTCGGGAATAAAAATCTGGTGAAATTAAACTTGCTAAAATAACATTTTAATCTGATATACGAATGCTTTAATGATTCAAAATAAAAAAAAAGCAGCGAAATTTTTTTTAATTTAACTGAGGTTTATGTTAAACTTGCGAGTTTAACTTTCCTTAGCATTTTACCACTATAACTTTTTATTTTCTTCTAAATTTTTACTTATAATGAATTTGCATTGTACCCACAGGACATTCAAATAAGAAATAATAATAATGTAGTATTTTTAGTACAAAATTTTGGTATAACATTGTCTTAAAGGGTGTTAAAGAAGGGACGGTAAAGTAAAACAAAAGGCGACGGTAAGTAAAAGGGACGAAATGGGAAAAAAAAAGGGGGACGGTAAGGATGGAATGGTAAGGAAAATTACCACCTATTTTAAGAAAATCATGTTAAGACTAAGTGGTAGCCACAATGTTCATTTATTTTTAGAAACAGTTATTTACATTGGATTAAATTAACAAATATTTAATTTACCTCTAAAAGTGCAGGAATAAGCCTTGGGGACGGTAAGACTACCAATAAAGCCACGATGCTTAAAATTGATATTTAAATGCTGATTTAAATTCTGCAGTAAATTTCCTGTCAAAGAATTTCAGACATTCTTTCTCTAGCATACTTTTGCATGAGAAAAAACTTGAAAAAAATTCTGTGGCTGCATCTGAAATGATTTCCTGTATAATTTTAGAAGAGGGGCGGTAAGGAATCTAAAACCCGGGGACAGAGTTTAAAAAATAATAACAACACTAAAAATGGGTGCAGGTTAATTTTTTGCTACATATTTATATAAAACAATAGTTCCATGTTTCGGAAAAAAATTACATCGAATTATTTTCATTGAAATAATTTTATACAGACAGCTCCAAACTTAAAAATCAACATCAGGGACACGGGACGGTATAGGAGTTTTTCTAGTATTTGGACCCCAAACATCGTCCAAAACTTATTTATCTCGTTAATATTGTTATGCAATCATGCAATGGGATGTTCCCCAGTATATGAAATAAAAAAAACCCACAAGGACATGTATTAAAATAAAAATTATTATTCAGGAACATAAAAGTCAAATGATTGTGAGAATGCCCCATATATTAACGTATCTTCATATAATAGAGTAAGATATAATCAGTAAAGTCTCACCCAAAGCGCTATAAGTAAGCGTACAAAGTTAATGCTGGAATCTGCCGTAAATTGACACAGCTGCGCCATCTTGTGGAAGGAGTGAATAACGCAAATTCGCGGGTTTTTTGTATGACGTCGTATATGACAGAATATCTGCCATCTGCGCATCTCGTGGGCAGGTCTATTTGAAGATATTTACAATTTAAGAGTTATAGGCGGAAAAGCAGACAAAGCTATTTTAGAGAATACCTGTTAAAATTTTAATCATGAGTTTCAAATATTTACTCACTCATGGAAGATGAACCTTGTTTACCAGATTTATTGCAAAATATTTTTGTTACAGCTTGTTTTGATGAAAATATGTGTATTTAAAAAAAAAAATCGCAATGTCATTTTAATTTCGGGAGAAAAAGCACTAATGCTACGTAAACAGTATTGCCTTTTGCCCCGAAACTAAACTGACATTGCAACTATTTATTAAATACATATATTTTTATCAAAACAAGCTGTAACAAAAATATTTTGCAATAAATCTGGTAAACAAGGTTAATCTTCCATGAGTGAGTAAATATTTGAAATTCACGATTAAAATTTTAACAGGTATTCTCTAAAACGGCTTCGTCTGCTTTTCTGCCTATAACTCTTAAATTGTAAATATCTTCAAATAGACCTGAATTTTATGCAAGCTATTCAGGCTAAAAGAAAACCATTTTTGTTAATAAAAGTTATAGGCGTAATTTTTAATTCCATGGTTTTTTCCACATTGGAAGAAACTTGAACACCTTGGGTTTATGTTATTTATTAGAAAAAAAAATGCATTTTAAATATAATGAGTGAAAAGCATGTGTTTAAATTGATGTAATATACCAGTATGTATGTATTTTAAATAAAGTTATGTTTTTCAAATGACGAGTATATTTTTAAAATGATGATTTTATATTTTGAATGAAATGAATGCAATGTAAACGCTGGTGATGGGGAAAATATTTGACGATTTATGAACTGCGGCCGGCTAACATAAAAGTATTTTTTTACACTGTTTATTTAATCTAACCCTGTTCATATATATGAAAAGATAAAAAATTTTAATCGATTTTTCCCTCTCAGATATGCTAGAAAAATAAAAATTGTGTACATGGACGTGTTTCTAGTAACAATACAACATTTTAGTATTTTTACAACTTGATTATAAATTAGCAAATTAATTTTACGTTATCTAAACGTAGCTGATAAATCCTTAAACATCCTTTATGGTTGTTACAACTGTATATACAAGTACAACAATTGAGTAAGTTATGTAACAAACTACGGTTTCTAAAATATACCAGCTGGTTGGGAAATTGCAAAAGAGAAATATTTAAAACCTTTAAGCATCTTAAATGTGATTTTCAGCCCTATAATTTTTTTTATAAAAAAGTTAAAATATTATTTAATATATTATTAAATGTCAGTGATTTTAATACGTTCAATTGGCCCATCTCCGTCCGCAGCCCTTTTTTCTACTACTTATTCCGACTCTTTTGCGGAAGCCAGATTGAAAAAAAAAATCAAAAATTGAAACCGGACAAAATTAAAAGGGAAATTTGAAATTATTGGCTACCGACCAACAACTGCTACGTCGAGCTTATTATTAGTCTATAGTTTTCAGTTATTGGCAATTGTTGTATGTTTCATAAGCCTTTTTCAAATTTGGAGGATGTTCCGCAATTGGGTTATTTCGATAAAAGTTACTTTCATTTTCTAACCAATATTTAACTTTTATACAGTTACAATTGTATACTGTTTTCTCATTTGACGCCAATCATGTCTATCGACCCGATTACGGAAAGTTATCCATTTTACCCCTGCGAAGAACCGGTGTAAGATAATAAATGTTTAATTGAGCATACCACGTACTATTTGTAAGTATTTTATATTTTATTCCAATTTTTGAAGTTTCTTCTATACTTTGTATGCTTTCTGCAACGTTATTCACCTGTGCGAAGTGCAGGTATCCCATGAAAACTATTTTTCCCGGATATGACACAATGACCGACATATTTCTAGATTTAAAAAAAAAAAAGTAATTTGTCGATTTTAGGAATTTTTTTAAAGCTGTTGTCTAAAATTCTCAAAATATTTAAAACTATAAATAATCAATTATTGCTGGTTTAATAGTACAAGAATTACTGCTTGCATTTTAAATTAAAGTGGATCCTAATGTAAAATTAAATGAGTTTTAAATGGAATGAATGAAATGCTTCTATTTTAAATATTATAAATACAATTCGATCAAGAGAGTATTTGGCAATCTATCGCCTGCGCCCGGTAAATAAAAAATATGCCTTAAAATTAATTAAATAATTTATAGTTAAACTCTAAGCGTAATAAAACGTTTAATTCTCATTGGAAATACACATATTTATGTAATTTTTATAACTTTATCTTATGAGGAATTGAATTAAAAACGCTGCTGTAAAATTCTATCTTAACATACATTAACTAATTTTTTATGTCCTTGTTCATTGCATTACAAAAACATAATTCAAATAGAACGTATTAAAATCACTGACATTTAATAATATGTATTAAATAATAAGCGAAAAAAATGAGTTCTCTCAGATAGAGAGTTATTTTTGCAGTTTTGAAAACTGCAATAATTAGAACGCCAACGTGGCATTTTCCCAAATAATATAAGTTCTTAAAAGAACTGATTTTGTTTAAATAACTAACTTCAATTAATAAATTAAATAATGGCGAATAAATAAATCGAATTATATCTATACTTCCAACAATTAAGTACTGCAGAAGACAAACGAATAAAATCACGGCTGCGCGTGCGCATAGTTATTTCATAGATATCGAACTTATAGATCATCCACAAAGGGGAAAGAAGTTAATAATTTCTTGTAGTTCACTCCGTCCGCTGGGTGGCGTATGACCTTGATTGACGTGACCTCGCCTTTAATCTTGCGGTTACCTCTCCCATTTAAGATAGGACGCTTACTTATATCGCTTTGGACTCACCACTTGATACGAAATCTAGGCGAAGGCTGGAGAAGTTTGCCAACGAAAGAAAGTACACTCCAGGTAATGGTATAAAACATCCATAGCTCGAAACTTTTCAACCTATTTATTTGGCGTACATCTTATAACTGAGCCGTGAGTGATATAAAAGCGATTGTTATTTTATAAAGTGGTCACAACAAAAATTTACACATTCAACAATAACTTGAAAATTTATTGATATAAGAAGCATATCACATTTTTGTCCAATTTCTCATGCAAAAATACTTGTTATTTTACAATATTATACTACAACAGTCATTAATTGTCGCATCCTCATTTTTGTCCTCATATCACAGTAAAACCCGTGAAAATTTAAGAAATATATAATATTGTACATAGTGGTAAAAACTCCATCATCATTTCTTAATTATAGTCAGAAAAATATATGTATTTATGGCATTTCTTTTGCAGTCTTGTTGACATTCTGTCGAAAACATTAAGCTGCATAATCATCGACTGCTAAGCCAACAAGATGATGAAGATTATCAATAAGTATGCTACATAATTGTGGTGATTCTCACATTCCTACAGAGCAGTTTTAGTTCGAAAAAAATTTGCAGCAGTCTTGCTTTGCAAACCTGCAAAGTTGCAGCAAGTTCAGCATGACAAAACTAAAAGTTCATAACAAGGCTGCCGCAAGATAACGCAAACGCCGAAGTCACCGCACTTTGAACTTGAAGCTAACTTGTCGTGCAAGTTAAATTCTTGCTATAGCAAATTTATTGCAAATTAACGGTAAACAAGTAGACAATTTAGTGTATTTATACTGTTACACTATAAGTTTAACACCTTCAGGTCTATTAATGCATACGCACTGATGTATACGAACCGTCATAAGGTGCATACATCGTTTTTATCACCATTAAGAAATAAAGCTAATATTTGTGCTTTTAAAGTCGAGTCATTTTTGGTATTTCATAAGTATAGCGTTTAGAAAAGGTGGTGCCAACCGAATAAAATTTGTATAAGGGATGCAGTCGCGAAAGGGTTAAAAATCAAAGACACCAATGAGGTTAAAGGCAAAAATCAATTAATCAATATCAATTAAAACGGTATTTTAGAAAAATACAATAATACTGACAAATATTCATTTAAAAATTAAAATTTTCAATATAAATTTAAAATGCCCGAAGACGTATACATAACTTAGCAAATTAACCTAATTTCTTAATTTGTACGAAGTTTTATATTAAAAAAGTTGTAGATTATAGATTACTTTACAGATTACTTTACAAAAGACTTTACATTACATTATAGATTACTTTACAAAAAATAACTACATTTGAAGAGTTAAAATAATAAATACCTTTTTCTGGGTTCGTTAACTTAACCAATCAATGAAAATAAGATTCCATAACATTAGCATGTGTGTGTCTTGCCTTTGAGTAGCACCCAATTTCTGCACTTTCTGCGAGCATGTGGTGATTATCTATTCTCTCAACAGAGGGTTTTTTTGCTTTAGTCACTTTCGTGAATTAAAGGCAGTCTTGCATCAATTTCACAACAAACTGCTCATGCAAGTGGGTGATGGTCTACTTTGCGAGAGATTCGCTACGAATTTGTCAAGTCAAATTTGTCACGGCAAGATAATATCAGAAAAAAATTAAACTTGCTGCGAATGTGCACGCTATCTGGGTTGAAGGAACGTAAGAAATAAACAAAATTTACTCTTTTAGCCTATTGTAATTGGGTGTTGATTTTTGGCGGCCAATTATCTATTCGAGGGATATAGGCCCAGGGGGGAGTGCCCTTCGTGGGGTCCTTCTAAGGGAACCTAACCCGTATTTACGCATGGAAATCCACTGTTCGAAGAAAACCACGAAAACTCCGAACGATTAGGCCGACGGGCACGATTGGGTTCGAACCCAGCACCTCCCGTCTACCAGCTTCGAGAGCAGACCTATTGTAATTGTGACGATGGAAAATTACATGATGTAAAACGTAATAACTTACACTGAAATTGAAATACTTCTTAATACACAGAAATTTTATTTGTAGTAATCATATTTTTATTACATTTATAAATGTAATGCGACCTCCCTGGGCGACCACCTCCCTGAACGATCATTTTTTCATGGAACGAAATTTATTCCCAAAGGCTCAATACTAATTTTACCTCTATTCAGAGACCACCCCAGGTGAACTCCCTCCATGAACCACCCATTTCATTGAAGAAAATGGAACAAATTCCTTTTTTTCCTGGTCGCCTGAAGAAGGTTTTATTAGAATAATTCCGGAGAGCGCATTATTCATCAAACTTCTAAACTAAGTTTAGAATTTTAATTTATTCTGGTAACTTTTAAGTGTTTAAACCCCTTTGTGCCCTTTTTAGGCAATGAATTTAACTCTCATGACAAAGTAAGAATGACGGTCAATAAACTCCCCTGCCCTATTCTATCAGGAAACTCTCAAAGTAATAGATAAATTAATGAAATCGTCATAATTTATTCCTTTTCAGAAAAAAATTGCATTTATTTACTGAACTTCGAAAGGACTTGGAAATAAAAGTTATAGAAGACAAAACCGTAAAATCAAAGCAAACGGATTCATTTTTTAAACTCTGCACTAATTAACTTATGTAATTAACTTTTGCTTTGATACTTAAATTTTCATATTTTTTCCTAATGTGAAAAATAAATTGTAGTAACATTAATTGTTACCTTTTTCAACACTTAAAATCTAGATTTAAACAAGACCTCCATTAAGCGACCACCTCTAGAAGCGATCATTTTTTATTGAAACGGGAGGTGGTCGCTTTAGGGAGGTTTTACTGTACATTTTATGTGGAATATGCATTTATTAATGTATCTTCGCATATAATAGAGAAATAAGATATATAAACAGTAAAGGCTCACCACTTAACACGAAGGCTGGCGGAGGTAGTCAACAAAAGAAAGTTCACTCGAAGTATAATGGTATCTTCTGAGCTAAATCATGTATCGCTCTTAACTTTTCAACTTACTTATTTGGTGATTGTTATTTTACAGCGTGATAACAATCGAAATTCACACATTCAACAATAACCTGAAAATTCATTGTTATGAAAAGATTATCACATTGTTGTCCTATTTCTAATGCAAAAACGCTTGCTATTTTACAACATTATAATACAACAATTATTAATTGTTGTGTCGTCATTTTTGTCCTCATATTACAGAAAAAATAGTGAAAATGTAAAAAAATATATAATACTAGCAGCCTTCGCCCACTACGCTGGTCGGTTTTTCTAAACAAACCTTGAATAAAACGAAATATATCTGTGAATTTGATCATGCGCTTGAAAGCAATATATTGCAAAATTTCATGATGTAAAACGTAATAACTTACACGGAAGTTAACATTGCTTTTTAATACACAGCCTTTTTACTTTCTTCTATCTTCAATAGAAGAAAGTATTGTAATCGACATTTTTTAGACTTCCGGTTTTCGACGGATTTACACGTTTCAGGCGTCAGAGATCCCCAAAAACATGTATATAGAAAATGTCTGTCTGTCCGTCAGTCCGTGTGTCCGTCTGTCTGTCGCCATTGTACCGTCAAAAAGTGTATGAAGTTATGCATAGAATTGAACTAATTTTTTATTTTAAGTTTTTTGCTATACCAAGCAGGTCCTCCCTTAATTTGGAAAAAAATCGCCAGTAGAGGGCGTTGTAATAACGATTTTTGTGCGATTTTGAATATTGTACCATCGAAAAGTGTATGAAGTTATGCATAGAATTGAACCAAATTTTTATTTTAAGTTTTTCCCTATGGCAAGCAGGTCCTCCCAGAATTTGGAAAAAAATCGCCGGTAGGGGCGCTGTAATAGCGATGTTTGTGCAATTTTGAATATTGTACCATCGAAAAGTGCATGAAGTTATGCATATAATTGAACCAAAAATGTTTTTTAAGTTCTTGGCTATGGCAAGCACGTCCTTCCTAAATTTGGAAAAAATTCGCCGGTAGGGGACGCTATAATAGCTATTTTTGGGCCATTTTGAATATTGTGCCGTCGAAAAGTGTATGAAGTTATGCATAGAATTGAACCAAATTGTTTGTGCTTGTTTTTGGTCACGGCACGAAGGTCCTCCCTGAATTTGGAAAAATTCCGCCGGAAGAGGGCACTATAATTGCGATGTCTGTACCATTTTCATTATTGTACCATCGAAAAGTGTATGAAGTTATACTTATAATTGAACCAAATTTTTTGTGTATGTTTCTAGCTATGGCAAGCATGTCCTCCCTGAGGAAAAAAATCTGCCGGATGGGGGACGCTGTAATAGCGATGTTTGTGCCACTTTCTTTATTGTACCATCGAAAAGTGTATAAAATTATGCATACAATTGAACCAAATTTTTTGTGCATGTTTTTAGATTTGGCCAACAGGCCCTCCTTGAATTTGGAAATATTGCGCGGTAAAGGATCTCTGTGATAGCGATATTTGTATACTTTTCTTGAGTTTTCTTAGTTCTATTGTCCATCGGCGGCTCGTGCAGCGGCGGGAACTCGCTTCCTGCTAAGCCGGCTATTCGCAAACAGCTGATAACAACAGAATAAGGAAAAACTATTAATTTTAACAAATATCATGATATAGATTTACTCGTTTTTAGTCCGTTTAATTGACTTAAGCAGAAATTTAAGATGAAAATCATAGTTGGTATAGTATTGAACTAATAATATTGAAGTATTAACATGTGTAACTAGTTTTTGAAATATTAAGATGTACAAGATAGAAGAAAGTTTTGGGATTGGCTCATCTAACTAGTTGTTTGTATCATATATAGTTACTAGTTGTATCATATTTTTATTACATTTATGACAATATAATGTGATAAATTTCGAAAAAGTTTCATTGTGCACTAATGCATTAAAATGCTGAAAATAAATTATAATTGTCGTATAATTGTTTTGTGTATATTAATATGCAATGCATTTTAAAGCACTAAAAACATTTCATATGAGATATGTATATATGGTACTACGTAGTTAACCCGTCGACCAATTTCGCCAAACTATATAAATCGCCAAACCACTTGCCAAATTATACAAATTGACATAATTTTTATTTTAAATAACGAAAGAACAAATAAATTAGTATAACATTAATAAAAATACAAATGTCTAAATAAAAATAACTTGATGACGTAAACACGTGTAACTTGCTTAAAGTCAAGTGAATGTGACATTTACGATCAACCATTATTGGCATTTAATCTTATATTTGGCGATAGATTTTTGGTTGACGTGATAACTAAGTAGTACCGTATATATTAATGTATCTTTATCCAACAGAGAAGTAAGGTAAAATCAGTAAAGGCTCACCACTTAACTACGAAGGCTTGAGAAGGTTGCCGACTAAAGAACTTGCACTCCAGGTAATGGCAGTGGTGTAGTCCTGGAAAATAAAGTATGGGGACGCTTATAGTCCTAAACATAAGGTCCGTGTCACATGGATCAAGTTGGTTTTTAACCCTTTATCTACTGACGGTACTTATAAGTACCTTTAAAATAACTTGTTATAAAATTCATTTAATACATCGATTAGTTGTAATACACTTTAGAATGAGTTATAGATACATTACTTTATCTTGTCCCAAAAGCATTATGGGTTACACAAAGCAAAAATATTTTTAAAAGGATGATTTCTTTTGCCTTTGCATCTTTTCAGCTTTCTTGGCGTTGAGGGGGGGGGGGAGGAATTATTCAATTCGGAAATATTTCTATATTTCTATTGTAAGAACATTATATTTGTACATTTCCTAATTCAACAAAATACTAAGAAAAACATTTAAAATAAAAGATTTGAGTGGAGCTATAAATATTGCACAAAATACCTATAAATTCAAATTTAATTAATCCTTATAAATCCTTCAATCTTTCTAAAATTTATTAAATGATTACATAAATCTTCTAATGTAGTTTAAACGACTCACAAAAAAGTTTTAGAAGAAAAAATTTTCATGAATTCATAATTCAGTACATAAAGGGTCTAAGTTAAGTTAAATCTAATAGGTAAAGTTAAATCTTGTCTTCTATCTTGAATTGCCGAGAAAAATAATTAAAAAATTAAACATAGTTTAAATTAAATTTAAACTTCCAAAAATCACATTTTATCAATTTTTTTTTTTTTTTTTTTTTTTTTTTTTTTTCTAGAAATGTTTATGCTGGAAATAAGTAGATTATGTCTAACAGTAAGTGCAATATGCGAATGTTTTGTAAAGATTCGAATTCTAAATAGGTGAAATACAAAAAAAAAAGTTCTAAAATCACGGTTTCATCATGATTTTAGTTGAACTATTCTAGCAAAGAACTCAACGACCTCAAATAACGAATCTCAATATGAAACGTCATTTTCGATATATTTAACACGTTATAATTTATTAAAGTTTTCAATTTTGTTGGAAGACATAAAAATTCAATGCTTTTATTCTTAAAATTGTTAGTTTATTATAGAGCTTATCCTTTAAAAATAATAATTGGTTTGGGAAATCTGCGTCCTCCAGGTTCCTAGCGTACCCCTTGAAAATAAAAAATTAAGGGGACGTTTGAGATAAAATAAAAAAATGAGGGGACACCATCCGCCTGCGTCCCCCTTCGACTACACCACTGGGTAATGGTATAAAACAGCTATAGCTCTAAACTTTTCAACCTACTTATTCGGCGTACATATTACAACTGATGCGTGGGTGAATTGAACACGATTGTTATTTTATAAAGTGAGCGCAATCAGAATTTTCACATTCAACAATAGCCTGAATATTCATTGTTGTAAGAAGTTTATCACATTGTTGTCCTATTTCTGATGCAAAAGCGCTTGTTATTTTAAAGTATTACATCACAACAGTCATTAATTGTTGCAGGGGTCTCTGTGGCTGAATGGTCAAAGCACCACTCTGCTAATCGTTTGCGAGCGTAAGAGATTGTGGGTTCGATTCCCGCTGGTTCCATTGCAATTGCACACACTCTTTGTGTGGAACTCCCCGGGTGTAATTTCTCTTGTGTTGTAATATTTCCTTGTGCTATCTTGTCTCCGACTTATAAGCGGGCTCTCATGTCAAGCACACAAGTCGTATGTTTGTTGTTCAATAAATAAATAAATTGTTGCAGCCTCATTTTTGACCTCATACTACAATAAAACTTGTGAAAATGGAACAAATATATAATATATGTGGTACATAATGGTAAAAATCACAACATCACTTCTTAACTTTCTCGCTGCGTAATTTTTTTTTTGTTTTTATCAAAATAGGTTAAAAAAATTGTGCATTTATTTTATTAGATATTTCAAATCTACATATATTTTAAAGTTAAAATATGTATTTTTTTGTTGTTGTAAAAATAGTTCTTTTTTTAATATAGAATTAGATCATAAACAAAAGGTCGCAGAAATCGTGGACAATTTTGCTACTTTTACGTTACCTTTGAAAATCACGGGATGCGCAGCGAGAGGGATAATCATAGTCCGAAAAATATATGTATGTATATGACATTTATTTTGCAGTCTTTTTGACATTCTGTCGAAAACTTTATACTGCATGCCCGTAAACTGCTAACTAGCACGTCGATGTAGAGTAGACCATAAATAAACATACAAGATAGGACACTTCCATACAGCGTAATGGTAATGCGATTGCGATCGCAGCGCCTTTAGTAACAATGGGGAAGAAACTTCCGATCCTTGTAATTTTTTTTTTTTTTTTGAGCCTTACTGTGATCTTTTTTTAAAATGTTTTTCAACGGAATCTTACACCGATACATGAACATAGAATATATATTCTATTCTGTATATCTAATATCTATTCTATGTTCATGCACGGATATATATACAGTCGGACCTCGCTATCCCGACACCCGGTTTTCACGTCACTCCGCTTATCACGTCAGTTTTTCAAAGTCCCGAATTTCTGTATATGATTTGAATGAAAATAAACTCCGTATTTTACGTCGGTGAATAATTTTCAACTCCTGATATCCCGACAGTTGGGAAAATTGCCCATTTTTCCTAATTCATCTTATAAGCAAGGAAATTAAGTAGTAAATTACGTCTTAGCCAAAATTTTTCACAAAAGTGTCTAAAATACCCATTGAGATAAACGAAAAATTTTACTTCAATCCTTTATCTCAATAAATAAAGCTGTTAGTTACACATTCCACCACCAGGGAGCGCACTCTATTCTTAACAAAAGTGTATCTGAACGAAAATCCTTTCTAAAACTTATCCGTAGATACATTAGTCGAGGGGGTGGCGGTCTTAAACATCAATTTAAGATGTTTGCTGAAATTACTATTCGAAAATAGTGGTATCAACTCTTACGAAATTTTTTATATTGAATAAGCAATATTTATCTGATCATGCCGTCAAAAAACCGCACGCAAAACGGTAGAGAACGCTACAGCTTAAAAGTGGTCTTAAGCAAGAATTTAAGGTATTTGCTGAAATTACTATTCGAAAATAGTGGTATCAACACTTATGAAAATATTATATTGAATAAGTAACATTTATTCTGTATTTTTAAAAATGTGACACCGTTCTGAACAATGCTACTATAAAAATCACGTGACTGCCTTTTAAAATGAGCATTTAATAGAAATAAACCAATTAGTGAAATAGTAAATAATATCTCAGCTTGTATCTGAGAAAGGAGAATAATTTTTAGAATTTTTGAAAGGGGAATTTTTTTTGCGCCAGGGTGTGCAAGTTTCGAGTTTTACGCCCCTTGGATTCTGAGATGGGGCCCCCTTTTAAAACCCCTGCTACCTTTTATTGCTTAACTTGCGCATCTGGAAACCCTGCCTTTCTCATTCTGGCAACCCATGGGCATGTTAAAACGACAGTTTGAAATAAATGATCATGTTAATTAAATAATAATTAATATATCCGCACCTAATTTAGACACATAGCCATGAAATTAACATATTTGAAATCATCGAAAAACCCTACGCATGGATGCATAAAAATTTAATCTATAAATTTAATAATTTAAAAGTTTTACATTCGTTTTAAAACCTCCACTATAGGATGGCGCCAAGTGTCTGCACCTAAAAAAAAAACCATCTGAGCTCGCTCTGAAATGAAGTCAATTTCTGCCTTTCTTTCGAATGAAATAAAAGGATTTTCTTATCGATCGATTTTTAGCGGATTTTTTTTACTTCTACCGAACGTATCGGAATAATTTTTAGAATTTCTGAAAGTAGATTTTTTTTCCAGATATCTGTGGGATTTTCGAGTTTTTCGGCCCGGTAGTTTCTGAGATTTGATGCGAGTTGCAAAGCCCCAGTTCACTTTATTGACGCGGTTTCGCATCTGGATGCCTTGCTACTGTGGCAACCCGGAGGAGAATTCGAAATAATCTTCGCAGCAAATCGTTGCTATTTGATTAAAATCGAAGCTTTTGTTGAATTATGAACATTTTCCATTCTTTTAATTGGGGTTTTTAATTGAGAACGTACGTTAATTAAGATTTTTTCGAAAGTTTATGATTTTGGCAAGGTTAGGTGGGTATTCAGCTCTATGTAAAAAAAAAAAAAAAAAAAAAAAAAAAAAAAAAAAAAAATCAAGTCTGTAACTTAAATAGTTTGCGAGTACGAGTGCTGTGACGGACGGACAGAGACACGAGAATGTAAGGGTTTAGTGAGATGAGCGAAACCCTAAAAATAATCTTTTATTAGCTTCCCATAATTTTCGGAAACATTTTCGAGTAGCTTTTACAATTTGTTAATTAGTTCTCTCTACCCGGAATATCGGTTTTTCGGATGGATCAACTAAACATTTTCCGCTGTATAACTGAAATTGTGCATACAATTGTAACATTAAAATGGTAATGTTTAATAAGTTAATGCTGTTAATTCTATATGTTTTTCAGTTAAACATGTTTACTGAACATGAAAATATTTACTTGAGACCTCATAACATCTGAAAAAATGGTTTTCTGGATTGTAAAAGCTATTCGGAAACGTTTTTGAAAACTACGTGCAGCTAAAAAAAATTATTTTTATAAATTCTACTTTAAATTTCAAAGATAAATTCTTTTATGAGGTTTCTAAAGATAAAGGAACGCTTTTCGGAATCTTGGGTGACTCAGAAGAGGTTGTAAAGCCCTGGTTCTTTTCAATAGCACTCTGCCAATAGATGCAGATGTCGCACCTATAAATATCCCCCTCTTGCTACAAGACCGATACATTTCGTGTATCATAAAATCTCTAACAACCCAATTGAGCTTGCAATACATCGCACTTCAAATCTCTCCAACTGACAGCCTGAAAATCATATTTTAAACCAAGATCTTAGCTTTACACATTTCGAATATAATAATTCTTATAATACTTGAAATACTCCTCAAGCATTCTCAAGTGCCGCCGGTTATCAAAAACTGTGATTTATATATACCCGAATGCCTGAGGCCGTTTTAAGAGTCTCGGCTGAAACTCAGACAGGCGAAGACATATTTTCTACGCTCCCTGCGTAGGTCTGTCTTGGTAGCTCAGGGCAGGACGCGGAGATAAAGCTCTCTCCGGACAGTGGAATCAGAGCACGGAGTACTCTAGGCTAGTAACGAGGGCTGCGGAGTCGGTGGGAAAAATGGACGACTCCGACTCCGGGAATTTTAACAGATCCGACTCCGACTCTTTCGCTCAAAAATGGGCCGACTCCGACAATGCTGACCTGCTTGTAAAATGGGTGACTCCGACTCCGGGAATTTTCACAGATCTGATTCCGACTCGACAATGCTGACCTGCTTGTAAAATGGGTGACTCCGACTCCGGGAATTTTCACAGATCTGATTCCGACTCCGACTCTTTCGCTCAAAAATGGGCCCGACTCCGCAGCCCTGCTAGTAACCAACGCGCGTTACTAACAATATTGCGGATAGAGAGCTTAGTTAAACCCTTAGATTGTGAAAAATCAACTTCTCTATTTTAACTTTTCTGAATATTTTTATATAGCTGTACTAGTCCAAGTGCCGACAGCACAAAAACCTATGTTATCAAGTACAAAAAAAAAAAAAAAAAAAAAACTTTATTTTATATGGGAGAGTACAAGTGGAGGAATATAATGATCCACGTCTGCCGGAAGTTAAGTGGTGCATAAGCCAAAAATTAGTACCACCAGTGGTTGACTCGTAGGTTTATCATTGTGTTTGTCCTACAAACAAAGATATGAAAACATGGAGGACTGGGAGCAGGAAAACACAATGACAGACCTACGAGTCAACCACTGGTGGTATTAATTTTTGGCTTATGCACCACTTCACTTCCGTCAGACATGGATCATTAGATTCTCATACTTCTACTCTTCCATAAAATAAAGGATTTTTTCTTGTGCTTGATAACACAGGTTTTTTGTGCTGCTGGCTCTTGGACTATACCGTGCTATAAATAAAAGCTTTATGTGGCTATAGACCAGCCTGAATTCCTGCCTTATGACGGTACAAGGTTATTGTACATTTTCGTAAATTAAGAAACATCTTTTTATTTTTTACACTCTGCAAAAAGTAAATTGTTGATTTTACAGTATTATACTGGCAACTGGTTGCCAGTATAATATTGTAAAATGAACAATTATACCGCTAAATAACAATAATAAATCGTAAAATAAACAGTAATGGGCCGCTAAGTAGTAATATATGGTATATTTCTGCATTTTCATTTATAAAACTGTATGCTACTGTTTATTTACGGTTTATTACTATCAATTTTACAGTATAATATTGGCACCCCAGCTGCCAGTATTATACTGTAAATGCCAGGGCTTAATTTCTAATACAAATAGTACCGGAGCCCTAATATTGTGTAGTACAGTTGAACCCCGTTATAGCTAACCCTGTATATAACGAACTCATGGATATAACGAACGAAAATTTCGGTCCCGCCGGTTTCCTATTGTATTTAATGCTAATTTATCATTTTATAGCAAATCTCCGAAATCTTAAGAATCGGCTATAACGAATTCTTTTATAATTTTTTTCATAATTTTTTTTTATAATTTTTTCAGTTAGCCACTGAATTAATTTTTCCGCAGTTGTGAAAACAGCACTTCAACTCTAATTTCACAAGAAAATGTATGCCGATCAGTGAAACACGGTATAAATCAGCGATAAGTATGTTTATTAAAGGGTAGAAACAACTGCATTCTTTCCCTTTTACGATAGCCTCTCAGCAGGTGTGATTAACAACTAAAGCAACAACTAAAAGGTAAAATGAATTTATTTCCATTTGTCTCCATTTTTAGTTAATTTAATTAGTATTGTGTAAGTTTAATGTAATTCTATTTAGTCAATTTAATTAATTAATGATAATTTTAAATAGACTATCATTTTTTAATACATTGTTATTGAATACACATAGCAACTAATGAGCTATACATTTTGTGATCACTAACATTTTTCTTAACGTTACGGATATAGCGAACCAGCGGATATAGCGAACAAAATATTTGGTCCTTTGGAATTCGTTATAACGGAGTTCGACTGTACTAACAACTGTTGTCTCCCTCTCCCGTGACTCCAATTTGCATATTTATATTTCATACATCATTTGCAAAATTTAAAGCATTTTTTTTTCTTTAGCAAAATAAAAATTTTAAATATATCTATCAGCATATACTTAGCTGTCAACAATTCAACTTTTTAGTTATCACTCCTTCCGAATAGAAATATTTGCCTAATTTTAATGTTAATTCTCGAAATTAATATGGTAAAGATTATGACTCAGAAATAGTGTTAACACAAAAAAGTAATAGTTTGCCAGCTATGCATTTTTATGACAAAACGGATGAAATTTACAGAAATCAACATTTATATGCTAAAGAATGGAACAATGTTCGTGAATTTCCTATGAAATATACATATCTTAAACTATAATGGATTCCTTCCGCTTAACAATCTTTTCTGTTGAGACCCTGAAAATCAGATTAAATTTTAAAAATTGACACCGCTATGGGAAAGATTCGATGCTTTGATAGAAAAAGAGGAAATACTGTTTGATTGCTTTCTATCAGAATAACAGTACATGACTATTTTATTTACTTACAAATGAAAATGACTTCGTAAATGTGCAGAGCAGAGCATTAAAAGGGGCAGGGTTCATTATACAAAAAAGCGTTATTTCACTGGGCTCCGGAGCCCTGTATTTATAAGCTCCGGTGAATTCCGACTAATATTTAGATATTTACTAAAAGCAGAGAAGTACCGGAGCTGAGCTCCGGTGGGATCCGGCGCAAATTAAGCCCTGGTAAAAGCAACAATTATTTTTTACAGTGCAGTGTGTGATGATGGAAAATTTCACGATGTAAAACGTAATAACTTATGCTGTAATTAATGTTGCTTTCTAATACACAGCCGTTTTATTTGTAGTAATCATAGTTTTATTATATTTATGAACCTAACGTGATAAATTTTAATGACTTCTGTTTCGCTGCATTCGCGAAATTTTCATTGTGCGCTAATGCATTAAAATTGTGAAAATAAATTATAATTGCCGTGTAATTGCTTTGTCTACATTAATATGTAATGTACTGTGAAACCATAAATATCTTGTATATGCGATATGCATACATTAATGTATTTTCATATAATAGAGAAGTAAGATATAATCAGTAAAGTCTTACCACTTGACACGAAATTAAGGTGAAGACTGGCGAAGATTGTCGACGAAAGAAAGTGCACTCCGAGTAAAAATACTGCCTGAGCTAAAACATGTATAGCTCTTAACTTTTCAACATATTTATTTGGAGTACATCTTATATCTGATGCGTGAGTTAATAAAACGCGATTCTTACTTTATAACGTGATAACAATCAAAATTCCCACATTCAACAATAATCTGAAAATTCATTGTTGTGAGGTGCTCTTATCAAATTGTTGTCCTATTTCTGATGCAAAAACGCTTGTTATTTTAAAGCATTATATTACAACAATCCTTAATTGTTGTGTCATGATTCTTGTCCTCATATTACTGTAAAGGCCGTGAAAATGGGAAAAAAATATATAACATATCTGTACATAATGGTAAAGACGCCATCGTCACTTCTTGATCATCGTCAGAAAAAAAAAAAAAATCCCAGCCGGCTCGTCCTACAGGTCAGGCCCGTAGCCAGGTGGGGGCCCGACCTGGAAAAAGTTTTTGCTAAGATGCTGTACATTAGGGTGTATCGATTTTTAACTTTTTTTTTGTTTCCAAATTCCAAGTTGATAAAAAGTTGCTACTAGACACCACAACTTACCACAAAAAATTTTGGATTTTTAAAAAAATGTTTAGGTCTCCCGCACAAGGCCTAAAGGTTAGAAATTTTACATAAAAAGTAAATTTTTACAAAAATTTTTAAAAAACCTAAAACACTTTTTTTCTAAATTGCAAGTTAAAATTCCACTAACAATAAGCACAAAAAACTTTAGAAAATGTATTTCAAAAACTTAGCACAACATTTAGGTCTCCCGCACAAGGCCTGAAAGTCGTAAATTTCAGCCAATTTTTGAACATTTTTTCAGTGCTTTGATATTTGTGTTGTTGCTGGTTTAAAAATTAAATGTAACTAAAGCCTCGTTAGGCTTCATTGGAATTGTTGAAATAAGTGAAATAATAAATCGCATTTCAATACGTCAAGCGTCAACTTGAAGTGATGGGGTGGGGGAAGGCCAGACTGTCGCGCCGCGGTGACGCGACACCTATGAATCACCGCGCAGACTTGTCAGTAGTTGTCTGCCCGCGAGCGAGCCTTACGGTTGTGTTTTAGTGCGATAGTCTTGTTGTAAGAATCAATTGAGTGAGTGTTTTCGTTGTTCATTATGAGTAAAAAACCGCATCAAACTAGACAAACTACCGACAGGCCGGTTATTGGGCAACCTACTGATGTGAGTGAGTTTAATGTTCTGCCAACCAAGATGGATGTTTTGAAGTATTTTGAGTGGGTACGCATTGAAATGAATCAAGAGGGAGTACATCAGCCTGCAAAGAAGGTAATTGCGTTAAGAGTTGCTTTAAAACTTTGGGAAATATGGAAAAGAGCTTCAATTCCTGTTTGTGGCACCAAAAACACAATATTTATGGTTTTAAAACTGCATGAGCAACTTGAGAAAATTAAAAAGTGTTCAGGGGCTAAAAGGAAGTATCCTAACTCCTACAAAGATGCAGTAACTAGCTTTCAGTCAAAAACTGAAACTGCATTGTTTGATATTTGTACTTGCAAATATGACCTCAGCAACTGTATTTGCTCTATTGATAAAAAAGTCCCGGCATTAGAACACGAGTTTTTGCGCGACCAACGTGGTCCTATATTGATGTTAATTGCAGAGTGTGAGAAAAACGAGACTAAAAAGCTTAAAAAGCTATTAGAAAGAAAATCTAGGTCACAAGCTTTAATGCAGGTAGTTGTAAAAAAGTCTGAGGATGAAAACTTAAAACCTGTTGATAACATTGATTCTGGTGATAGTACAGATGATTCTTTGTCTCACACATCATATCAAGATAGTGATTTTGAAATAAATGTACTTGATACGAGTCAAAAAAGTGTTTCAAGTGTAGAAGTAAAACAAGAACTGCCACAACGCTTGTCTTTGTTTTCACAAGCTTGTGACCGCAGGGGCATTTCTAGTAGAGCTGGAGCTCAGTTAGCTACTGTACTGTTGCGAGACTTAAATGTCGTTACTGCGGAGAACCAAGAAGCAGTAATCGACAAATCAAAAGTAGCACGTGAAAGACTTAAGTCTCGAAAAGAAGTAATCTCAATTCGAACCTCAGATCTGTTGGCCATTTACTTTGATGGCCGTAAAAATGAAACCATAACAAAAGAAATTGTAGCTGGTAAAAGTATCCGAAAATCTTTAATGGAAGAACACATATCTATTGTTGAAGAACCTGGATCCAAGAATTTCGGTCATGTAACTCTCATATATTATTTATGTAGTATGTATATATATATATATGTATGTTGTGATTTCAAATTAATTAATTATAATTATATATATATATATATATATATTGTGTTATTTTATGCCTCCTGTAACAAAAATACGCTTAAGTCTGGTGTTTTTAACGAAAAAAAAAAAAATGTTTCATTTACACTAAAAATTACGAAAGTTTCGTCAAAATTAACAAACTTTAGGTCTTGTGCGGGAGACCTAAATGTTGTGCTAAGTTTTTGAAATACATTTTCTATCGTTTTTCTTGCTTATTGTTAGTGAAATTTTAACTTGCAATTAAAAAAAAAAGTGTTTTAGGTTATTTTAAAAATTTTGTAAAAATTTACTTTTTAAGTAAAATTTCTAAACTTTAGGCCTTGTGCGGGAGACCTAAACATTTTTTAAAAAATCCAAAATTTTTTGTGGTAAGTTGTGGTGTCTAGTAGCAACTTTTTATCAACTTGGAATTTGGAAACAAAAAAAAAGTTAAAAATCGATACACCCTACTGTACATTCCCTCGGCCGCCATCTTGGATTTCTTGGCGATTTTTTGTTGACGTTTATCGATAAGGCAACACCGATGAGTGACGTGTTCTGGCAACCCCGTTAAGCCTAACATGCGCATAAATCTGCTTGGCGACATTTATTACTTGGCGAAAAGGGTTTTCACGCCAAGAAAAAATCCAAGATGGCAGCCGAGGGAATATACAGCATCTGTTCCAAAGTTTTGCCCGACCTAGCGCAAGACTCTGCATTTCGATCAAAACATTAAATTTCCTTTTCCCCACTTTTTGTCCAAAGAATTCCACCTAAATTTCCAATGTTAAAGAAGTTGCCATTGCAGTGTATGAGAGATGATTCTCTGTCAGATCTCTATACTCTGTGTGTGTAAATTTCGTTTTTAGACTGGAAACAAAAGTAGCAAAATTTTCATCTAATAAACATTTTTTTCTCTCTTTCTTTAACAGACCTGTTGGAGATTGCAGCGTTGTGCATTCCTCGCTTTTTCGCTTTGTAGAAATTATCCCATAGTATTTCAACAACAAATCTGGATTATCTTACATCCCTAAAGCTTGCTTTCTTTGTACAATTGTCACCATACTAAATTTATCGTTCAAAGGCAGGGTTGAAACCAAAGGCTTCTGAAATTACAGTGAAAGCCTGCAATATTGTTTCCTTAACTTGAATCGGCTGTACATCACAGTTAGCCTTGTTAGACTTGTTTCATGGAAACTTGGGCCGATTACAATAAACGGCAAATGTCACGCATAAAGGATTTTTCTCTCTCTTTTGTTATGTTTACTTGTTTGCTTTGGGAAGAGGATTCTTCTAAAAACCCACTTTGATGCTTTTGCATGTATTTCGACATTGCATTTGCTTTTCCATGTATTTCGCTTTAAATGAATTTTATAGTAGGAGAGCTGTTGAACATTTTTGAGTAGGTATTTGAGGCCCCCTGAAAATTTGTGCAACACTTCTTTTGCAATGCCTGAATACAAAATCGAATGTCTGGCTGAAAGATCGTGGCCCAAAAACTGTGCCAGACACGTGTCAAGTGCCATTTTTTGACTACCCAAAAAAGGTATTTGAGGCACGCTGAGATTGAGACAGAATAATATTCATGCTTAGAAAAAAATATTTTGAAAATGACAGACACTTTAGTCGGCCCAAAATCTGTGCCAGACACGTGTCAAGTGCCATTTTTGGCAAAATTTTGGCAATATTTTTTTCTAAGTATAAATATTATTCTGTCTCAATCTCAGCGTGCCTCAAATACATTTTTTGGGTAGTCAAAAAATGGCACTTGACACATGTCTGGCACAGTTTTTGGGCCGACTAAACTGTCTGTCGTTTTCAAAATATTTTTTTCTAAATATAAATATTATTCTGTCTCAATCTCAGCGTGCCTCAAATACCTTTTTGGAGTAGTCAAAAAATGGCACTTGACACGTGTCTGGCACAGTTTTTGGGCCACAATCCTTCAGCCAGACATTCGATTTTGTATTCAGCCATTACTAAAGAAGTGTTGCACAAATTTTCAGAGTGCCTCAAATACCTTCCCTAAAATGTTTAACAGCTCTTGGACTATTATATGACATAACATAAATAACTTTTCATTTTAAAGCTAAAAGAATCTTCAAAGAATGAAATAATATCAATCAATAATAAATAAAGGGATAAAAGGGAAAATGTAACGATATGATTTAATTAACTATACTTCGAATTTACAATAAAATGTTTAAAGGGATTTACATGCAGATTTTAATATTACACTATATAGCCTTTAATCACCGGACACTTTCAATTTTAGACATTTTGTCTAATACTTAAAGATATACTTGTTGGATTTTCCTTTAACTTCAGGATTATGAAGAATATGTTTGACTTCAAAATTATCAATGGCGATTTGATCAGAAAGACAATGATGGGTCCAACAAAAAATCAAAGAACAATAATAATATTCGGGATCGCCGTGTAAAATAAAATGCACGAACTGATCTATCTCTATAGCTCACGAATATGTGGATATTGTACAGTATGTGTATTCATTTGTGTAAGAATAGCACATATATTCATGGAAATATCTCGTTTTGTTTTTGTTTTTAAGTTCAAAAAATTCTTGCCGGTTTTTTTTTTTTTTTTTTTTTCTTTTTTTCTTTTTTTCATGCAGAGTTTTCAACCAAATTTAATGGCAGTTTTAGAAAATTTGACAAAATATAGTAAAAATAATATAGTGCAATTAGAATATAAATATATTAAACATTTGATGAAATATGAGCAGTTGTCTGAAATATTTTTTATATGCGCATGCTCGCACGACAAAAAGTATATATTTTTTTCATAATTTAATAGTCAACTCTATGAAACAACTGATAAAAAAAAAGCAGTCAAATATAGTGAAAATTCAGAAAGGTATCGGTGATAGAGTGAGCTGATTTTTAGTTGCTCTCTAAAAGCTGCTGACTGATAACTGATTTTCCACAAATTGTCATTTTTTATTAACTGGCTTTCAGTATAGGAGTTAGTATTTAATGAATGTTAACGAGTAGATTTAGAAGAAATGCTTAGATTTTGATAAATCTTTTTTTCTTGGAATAGACTCGTTCTGGTGGTTTTCCAAGAACAACTAAAGCGTCAATAAAAAATGAAAAAAATAAAATAAAATAAAAACGCTAAATTTATGTCGCTTTTTGCAAGGCGACATTTTGGCGAAAGCCTATCATAAAATATAAATAAATTACAACTCTATTGAAAAGGGAAAAACGGTATTCGATTCCAAATCACTTAAGAAGTACCTAATGCATGTAAAATTTATGTTTTTATATAAAAATATGATGGCACAAATTTGTACAAAAAAAAAATCGTATTGTTGAGCTTGAAAAATAATGATTATTATATTTATATACCTATATATATAGAGAGAGAGAGAGAAAGAGAGGCTTGTATATATTTGTCCCGTGCTATAATTTAGAGCGAATAAACACTATTTATACCAGTGTGTTTTGTGTCGAAAAGTATGTACAAATATAAAATATTGTTAAATGTGTATATATGTGTGTCTGTGTGTGCGTTTGTGTGTATAGAAAACTGCTTCCCCCCTCTCCCCTAGATCTTTCATACTTCAATTTTCCATATTCCTCATTGATATTCTAAACAATCAAATAGCGTTTTCATTATCTTCCGTGATGTGATAAATTCTCGAGTTAAGTTTATTTCTACTTGATGACTACCTTCTTGTAATATTTGAACAACAAAAGTCAGCTTTAAATATCGACAAATTGATAGCATTTTCTGAAAGATGTATTTTTTAATAGGAAAAGAAAAAAAGACAATGATGTTCGATTTCTTGAAACCTCATGGAGGATATTTGGAAAAATTACAGATGAATGTGACTTAAATGCCACAACAGTCTTAGTCTAAAGAATACTTAGGGGAGATGGGGGCACATGTGAACACGGGGCAGATGTGAACATCACAATTTCTTGAGAGTTATTATAAGTTTTTTTATTTGAAAAAATTACTAAAGATAATAGCACCTGTAGACATATGGTAAAAATTTTTGGAAGCTCTAGGACATTTTGTTTGTCCTCTGTAGCCAAAACACTGTTTTCAGATCTCAAAAGTAAAATCTCTGTTCCAAGTTGATAAGCGAATAACTTTATTTATTTATTCATTTATTTGAATTTCAGTGTTTTAACATATACTATGAATACTAATAAACATTTTTGATAAAGTTCTATTTCTTCTAAAATTGATAAATGTTAATTATTTATCAATTTAACAGAAGCAGCAATGTGGGGCAGTTGTGAGCAGACTAGTTGGGGCAGATATGAACAGTTCATAAGTGCCCAAATATTCATTCTGTGATTCGGTTTCTTTCAATTAACTCAATGAGAAATAATGTCAGTTCCATTATCTACAATTTTCCTGAAATAGAAGATTTTTCCTCGCACAAAGTTGATTTTGTATTGAAACTTTCAGCAAATACATAAAGAGCAACAAGCTCGTTTACGTTCAATTGTACTTTAAATAAATTTAATGTTTTCTAAAATGCAATAAGTGCTATGTATTATTTTACTAAACGGTTTACAACAATATTTTTTATGCATTGTTAATACAAAAGTATTACTTTGAACAACTTTGCAAATTTTTCTATTACGTTTGTTCTAAACTTGCAATGATGGCTTACTTCCATCTCTGAAACAGTTATGTATGTGATGCTTTGAATGGAGATAGATACCAGTAATATTTTAAGAAAGTAAAATTTTTAAACTGACAATTACTGTAAAATCCCGCTTGTACCCCCACCCCCTCTTTCAAAAGCAAAAGAAGTAAGAGGGGGGGGGGGTTATAGTCGAGATTTTTTTAATCATAAAAAACCCTTCTTTATCTATAATTTACAAGTAAATAAGGCAAATACAGGCGTGAGAATCTTTCGTATTTCAGCAGATTTCCGATAAATAGTATGTAAATGCCCCCTCCCTAAAATTTCCCCCAAACAAAAACCCTTAAGCAAAATTTAAATGTTTTAATTTCTTTTTTTAAATTGCTTCTTTATTTTTTTTATTTTATTGCAACAATATTTAATGAATCATCTAAGCCTCCCCATCCCCCAAATCTACTTATTTTCATTTTATAATCTTTTGCTTAAACATATCACACAGAAACTGGAGAAATATATATATATATATATATATATATAACCATTAATTAAACATAATCTACCACCGTCAATTATTATGAATTAAAGCTGTTAGTATTAGCTATGTATGTAAGTATTTAAAAAAAAAAAAAAAAATTATTATAAGAATTATTATGGAAGAAAAAAGAAAAAAGTGGACACCGACAAAAATTGAAAAGATTATACATTGAATTACGTTATCAAGGGCACAGAATTCAATGATATAAGCAAAATGGTTGTTATCTGTGGGAAAAATAAGCTAAAGCTAATAATTATTTTCCCCTGTGCCCGAACAAGCATTAAAATCAAGTGAATTGATTAAAAATGAAAGCAGAATAGAAACAAATAATATGAAATGGAAGAATCAATAAAACGTATTTAAATATTTATAGGATATAAAATATAAATAATAAACACCATACCGATTAATATTTCAGTATTTTACAAAAATCCATGCGCACATGTCTACCAGTATATCAAAAAGATTAAGGTGAATAAAACAGTTAAGAAATCACAGTAAATGATACCAAAGGATGCAGTTAATACATTTTGAAATAAAATTTGAAATACCTTGTTAAACACATTTAATCTAATATAAAATAAATAGATATTAATTACATTATTTAAAAAGCACTATTAAATTAATTAATAACAGTTTAACAATATCGTCAAAATTTAGCTAAAAATACCCCCTGGTGTATAAATTATAACTGAAATGGAGCTAGAAAAATTAAAAATTAGAGCTATCTTAAAGAGACAAATTTGGTGCTGCCATCTATTATTACTTATATTAAACATCTATCGCAAGATAAATATTTGTAAGCATTTGAATGTAAATAACTGTTTAAACAGCAAAACCAAACATATCCTTATATAGAGAGAATTATAAACCTAATACAAACCACACAATGTATTTAAAAACTATTGTTAATAAAATTTAAAAGCATACAATATATTCTATTAGCTAACTTATTTAAACTAAACTAAGAATTTAAATAATTCTAGAACATTGATAATATATAGCATATAGCTATATGCTATAAAACAAAATAAATTCAGTAATAATTAATATAAATAATTATTAAAAATAATATAAAAATTATTTTTTAATGAATTATATATAAGATATTTATAAAATGAACAGGAAATAAAAAACATGTGGAAGTATATAGAAGGTTAAATGATACTTAAATTCCCATTACTTAAAAAGCACAAATATAGAGTGTGGATTATTTTCAGACATCCATAAAAATCCATAAAGTATGAATGTGGGACATTCAAAAACATTAAACCGATAATAAATATTAAAAAGAATAGAGGAATAATAATAAAAATAATTACCCCATTTTAATGCATACAGTATAACTATATTTATATTAAACATACTTATATGTATATTATTCACTATAAGAATGGCATACTATTAGTAATTAATATGATATTGTCCTTAGTAAATTAAAATTTAATAACAAATAATTGTAAATTAGATTAATCAATAATTAAGCTAATTATAATATTAATGAAATTCTCCAATTACATAGAAAATATCAAATCAACATCCATATAAAATACGTAACAAAAATATAGTAATAATACAAGAGCCCCCATTTTTTTTTAAATAATTAACCATTGCGTATTATCCAGACAACACCACCCTCCTCCGTACTCTAACATCTACCCACCCAACCAACCTATAATATTTTTTTATATTATTTTACAATTTTTAATTTTTTATAGATATATTTTTTTTATTTTATAATTTTTTTGTAATTTTGTTTACGCATGTGTTAATTTGTTTTAATAGATCATGTAAGAAAAGTACTAATTGTATATTAATGAATATATGAATTTTTTTGGAAAACCATGATTTAATGCATCATAAATTAGTTTTTTAATATTATTATTAATTAGAGGAGAAGAACATAAACATTTTATTCTATATAAATGATTAAGTATTATATTACGAAATACAGAATGATGTAGACAAGATTTAAAATTTGTAAATGTATTAACTGTGAATTTAAATTCTTTACGTTTGTCATATAAATCTGTGATTGTTTTATTGTCTTTTATTGTAATTTTAAGATCTAAGAAGTTAAAAGTATTGTTAGATAAAAGGTTTTCCGTTAATTCCAAATTAGTGGGATAATCAACTGGAAATCGAGTAATTGCAGATTGATCAGTATCAATTAAAATGATGTCATCAATATAACGATATAAATGTAGATTATTATTAGTAAAATTACGTTCATAATGAGATAAGTATAAGTCTGAGAGTAAACTGGAAGTACTACCGCCTTGTGGTATACCGACATGCTGTAAATATAAAGTATTATCTTGCAATATATAATTATTATAGATAATGAAGTTAGTTAAAGATTTAAAATATGCAATATCTATATTAGATGGTAATTCCAGTTTTTTATAATACTTTTTAAATAATGCATTTATAATTTTATGTAAATCTAATAGGTCTATATTATTAAAAAGATCTTTGGAGCCATATGTCGTTATATTACAAACAGAATGAAGATTTTTTTAAAATATTAACAAGTTGATATATATATATATATATATTTCTTTATGGTGAATATAAAAGGTAATATAACTAATGGTTACGATGACAAAATGAATAACAGAATAAAAAGCATGTTAAAGGATTTTTTTACCTGTGTTCACATGTGCCCCACGTGTGTTCACAACTACCCCGCTGATGGGGCACATGTGAACAATTTTTTGAATTTATAAAACTATTAAAAATGTAAGAAGATCTATCAGGTGCTTTAAAAAAATTACCATGTCTAAAATAAAGTTCTGTTTACTATATGGTGTAGTTTTTGTTTATGGAAATTAATCCAGTTATGGGAAAAAGCTATATTTATGCGAATTGTTCATATGTGCCCCCATCTCCCCTATATCTCTTTTCTAAAAATATACGGGGATTAAAGAAATAGTGAAGCTTTATGATATATGAACAGTGAAAATAAATTAAAAAACAAAAAAATAAATTAAAAAATATTTTGTATTTTCACAGTTTGGCACTAAACACTGTATATAAATAGTGTTTATTTTTTCTAAACTTTAGCACGGAACAAGAAAAAAATGGCACTGTTTAGTCTGAATCTGAGACAGCACTAGGTTGTGCTAATTAAGTCTTGAAAAATCTATATATATATTACGCTAACGTACGTGGCACAGAAATCGCGATTATTTGTTATTGTCTAATGGCAACGCCCGAGAAACGCATCTCATTGGTTACTGTGAAAAGTCCTTTGGCAGGATTTAGGGCGATCGGGTTTATGTTTATTTGCATTTCGCCGTAGAGGAAAGAGCTTCATGATGTTTCCCTCATTTTCTGCAATTATAGAACTTCAAAATATCATTTGAAATGCCCGTAAAAGATCTCGGCGAATGCTTGAAAGTGAAGAAGAAGCCGAATTAAGAACAGAAGATCGAAATAGATTGAATCGGAAATAAAGTTAAACACAGAGCATAAGCGATCGCTAAAATAGGCTTAATAACCGCAGAGTGCACGCGTTGCTTCTGAAATCCAAATTATTGATTTAAACGTTCCGGGGGGGGGGGGGGCATAACTGTGGAACTTTGAGTAAAACGTGCAATTTCTGCAAAGCACTATATTGGAAATGCGAATTAATCAGCAGCAAGAAATTTAAAAATGCTGTCATGACGTTAAGTAATTTTGTTTACCCCCCTCTGTACGGATCTGCAATACGAATTTCAGGTTCATTTAAGAATATTGTTACGGGCCCACCAGAAGTAAGATACAATAAAATCCACTTAGACGGAAACGACCAGTGATAAATTCCGTTTTATGCAGGTTATTTAAATTGAACAAAGCATAATAACATTTTTGGGGAGAGAGAGAGGCTAGAACTTTTTTTTTGTTTGTTTATTGCAGGATTCCATTAGAAAAACAGGCTTTACTCTATTAGAAAATAAATTTGCTGGATGGTACTTTTTAAACGATTCTATATAGTAATATTTGCTTACAATTTTATTATTTTTGTTAAATTATTACAGTTTATGTTGCATTTGTAATTGCTTTTTCATCCAAAAATTTTAAATAAAAAATTAAATTATTGAAAATATAATTAAATTTTAATTGAATTCATCAATTAATTTGGAATAAAAAAAGCATGAGACATATAAAAATGAAAAAACTTAACCTGTGAATTTACACAACTTTGGAACTGAACAAGAGTCGGGCCCTGGTAATCCCTCCCCCCCCCCCCCCACTCCCCTCTGTGCGCATCTGCGATAAAAATTTCAGATTCATTTAAGAATATTATTAAGGCCCGGGCAACGCCGGGCGGGTCAGCTAGTCTATGTATAATACATTAAACCATTTGTTTAGGGACTTGAATAACATTTTTCGATAAATGTCACATCTTGAGTTATAAGTGATTTTTGAGACATAAAGAACTGTCCAGGACTATAGAATACTAAAATTAATTTAAAAATGCTTTGATAACATTTTTTAAATATCCTATGTCTTTATTGAAAATTTGAAAACGCGATTTGATTTCAATGCTAAAACATAAGTTTGTTCTACTACAAAACTGTTAAATTCTGATGCAGAACTGCAATTTATCCTCTTACAGACTGGTACAAAAACACAAAAATAAATTTTTGATTCATGTTATTGTATTAAGTGTTTATGTAATGTAATTTATCATAGAGTGTTATTAATATTTTCAAAAATTTTGTATAAATTTTAATATTTTCCAATAAAAATCCATTTAAAAAGCTTTTGAAAATAATAGTGTTTTTATGCTAAAGTTTTTTATCTTTCCTCTAATTTATGGCTTTTTCAAAACTCAAAACAGAATAAAAGATAATAACGCAAGCATTAGAATTTAAAAGACTTCATCTATTTTAAACACTAGAACGTCTGTGTGCAACTTTTTATTTGCCGCCTCTTGCAAGTTTTACTATTTCTTCATTTTGTCGCATTTGTATTTAAGATTGTACAACTTTAAACTAGCTTCAAGACTGCTAAGAGATCGCCTGTCACAAATGTCATCAAAGCAACCGAATTGTTTCGTACCCTTTATAGTCCAAGAGCCGACAGCACAAAAACCTATGTTATCAAGCACAAGAAAAAAACCTTTATTTTATGAAAGAGTAGAAGTAGGGGAATCTAATGATCCATGTCTGCCGGAAGTGAAGTCGAGCATAAGCCAAAAATTAATATCACCAATGGTTGACTCGTAGGTTTATCATTGTGTTTGTCCTGAAAACATGGAGGATAATTGTAGGACAAACACAATGATAAACCTACGAGTCAACCACTGGTGGTATTAATTTTTGGCTTATGCAGCACTTCGCTTCCAGCAGACATGGATCATTAGATTCCCCTACTTCTACTCTTTAATAAAATAAAGGTTTTTTTTCTTGTGCTTGATAACATAGGTTTTTGTGCTGTCGGCTCTTGGACTATTAGTACTTAAATATTCTATCAATTGACTCTCTTTCGTTCACTGGAACACCTACCGCCTGTGATGTGAAATTGTGTCCTTTCCTCTGAAATATTCTTTAAAATGTTTAAGCGATTATTTTACTAAATAAAGAGGTAATGTGAAATGTTTTCTAAAAGTTAGTTTTTACAATTTTACAGTGGGACGATCTAGATTAAATTTGACATCCTTGTGATTGTGGCGACTGCGGCCCTGTGTTTGAGCAGAGTCGAACCGCCCCGGAAATTTTTAGCGATTTCGAGGAATACATAGTAACTCCTGAAACTCCACTTGTGACTGACAGTGCATTAGTTTTAGTTCAACCGTTGTGAATTTTAGATGCTAATCAGTCTTTGGTTTCGATTATCTACACTAGGGATATAGGTCCGAGGGGGGAGTGTCCTTTGTTGGGGTCTTTCTAAGGCAACCTAACCCGTATTTACGCATGGAAGTCCATGGATCGAAGAAAACCACGAAAACTCTGAACTATTAGGCCGACGGGCGCGATTGGGTTCGAACCCAGCACTTCCCGTCTACCAGTTTCAGGAGTAGAACCTCTCAGCCACTGGTGGGGCAATCAGTCTTTGGAGACAGTGTAAAAGAAAAGGGGATTCTCTTTTTAAAAGTTATATATTTGGAAAACGTGTGTGCTTGCGAACGGATTACTTTAGCTGTAACTACAAGTTATATTTGAAAATAGGGACATCCGTTAATTTATGTATAAGAAGCATAGACTAGAACAGAAAACAGAGAGTCCTGCACCTAAATCATATGTAAGACGTCCTCATTATTTGTTTTATTGACTTAATTCGTTTTTCTTTTTATTATCTGTTTACTGTGGAATGTAAATATAATGAACCGTCATTTAATAAATTGTTCCTGAATGTATTATTAATATAAACGGCCATAAAACATGCATATATTTAAATTATTTATTTAAAAGAAAAACAACTTATTTACGTTATGCCAATATTTTAATTAACTTTAATATATTTTTATTATGTCTCTGAAGAAACTTTATAAAAATTTCATCCTGACTTTAGAAATAATATTTTAAATGAAAAAAAAAATACCCTAAAATCGCAGTATGTATTTTTAAAGAACTACGAATAAGAGAATAGAAAAAAACGAAGAAATAAAAACCACCCCTGGAAAAGCCTTTGCCCTACCTGGAAGAGCCTGCTTTAGAGACACGGACGGTTTGGACATACATAATGATAGGGGCGGCGTACGCTATGTACCATAGGCTTTTAAAGTCCAGATAGCAGCTTTTAAGGATATATATGTGTAATGCAATCCCCAGTAGCAGTATAAAAGCATTAAACGTCAAATTGTTAAAAACAGACTAATTTAATTATAATTAATCACATAAATACTATGGGATTCGAGGCTAGTTTGCATTGAGCGATCTCTCAAAGTGCCTCCCGTGTTTTTGAAAGTTAATTAAAAACCTATCTGGAAAAACTCGGTACGGACCAAGGCGGCGTTGCAACTGTGCGGCCTCCTTTGGGAGCGCGCTTAGCACAATGCTAAGTTTAAACTTTGAACAAGGATTTTGTTTTAGCTACACTGTAAAAAGAAAAGATTATTATTACGCTGAATTTAGTTTTATGAAATGCCAAATGAAGTTTAACCTCTTGCGCTCTATGACGTACGCAGCGTACCTCATGCTATTTTGGCCATTTCCGACAATATGATATATGGCTGATTTTTTTAATTAAACATTCCGATTTCTCACCAGAAAGTTTTAACTGTTATTTTTGCTTTACAAGACGATTGATTTTCCATAAATAAAGATAAAACAAAATTATCAGTTAAATTTTTGTGGTGCTAATTAAAAATTAAAAAAAGAATCTGCCAGATGCGGCAGCACTGGTGGCTAGTGGCATACATCCACTAACAGCGCCAGAGCGCAAGGAGTTAAATGTAAAGTACTTTTATTGTCAGTACCAAAATAAGTTCATCATAGCCAGATTAGGATAAGATAAAAAAAAAAAGAGTTATCCAGAGAGAGACGTGTATATATACATTTGTCCCGTGCTATAATTTAGAGCGAATAAACACTATTTATACCAGTGTAATTTGTGCCGAAAAGTATGTACAAATATAAAATATTGTTAAATGTGTATGTATGTGTGTCTGTGTGTGCGTTTGTGTATATAGAAAACTGCTTCCCCCCCCCCCCCCCCCCCAGCTTCTTCATACTTCAATTTTCCAAACTCCTCATTGATATTCTAAACAATCAAATAGCATTTTCATTATCTTCCGTGACGTGATGAATTCTAGAGTTAAGTTTAGCAATATTTGATTATTATTTAGGCTTCATATCTCTTTAAGCTTTTATGGTATACCCATTCATACTTTTCTAGTATATACAGCTATACCCAACCCTACGTTTTATAGTTTTTTGCAAAGTCTTATTAGTCTTTTAGCAACGATTTTGTTAATAATACAGTTAATAATTCATATATTTTTTGTACGGAACCCATTGAGCTTGAGTAATACTCGCATTTGACCGTTTATTAATAAAATAATTGGAAGTATTTATGAAAAATTGTTTTAATGGTCACAAGAGTAACGAATGGACGTTCTCCAGGTTCCATGCAAAATATCAGAACTGTTCAAAGACAATATTCTCGCATACGTAAAACCATACCACATACCATAATTTAATTCTGTTGGAATGAAAAACGATGAATATTTCTCACTATAAAACAAAGACTTTGTACAAAGTTGAAACTTGGCAGAGAACAAATCACGCTTCGGAAATATGTCGCAGAGTTTCTCACGAAACGTCACTTGTCAAACATATTTGACATAATAGTAGACAATTTTGAAGCAATTAAAAAAAACTCGCTTAACAACGTGTAGCTTTCCGATTCATTTTTAAAAATAAAAGCATATGCAGGCATGATTATTCAAGTAATTTGCAATCGAAAAGTTTTTTTTATTGTAAATGAATTAGTACATATTGTATTATAAGCGATTGTTGTCTCAAAATTATTGACTTTTAATGTCTTGGAATTATTCTATGAATTAGTTTTTAATATTTGCCTTCAATAATTGAATTCAGTTGGAATGAAAAATGCTGACTATCACTATGATTCGCCTTACATAGAACAAAGACCTTGCGGAAAGTTTAGACTTGGCATTGTACCAGGCACGCTTCGAAAGAAGGGCGCAAAGTAGCAACACTGTTTTGATCCGTGCCCTTGTTTTCTAGATGGGTTTTTAATTAACATCTCGGCTAACTACAGACATAGTTTTTCGAAAATCATTACCAACAGTCCTTGGATAATTTTGTGCCGATGGTACATCGAGTGCCTTCAACTCCCCCACTGAGCGCCAGCAAAATAAGACACACGAGTGCTCTTATAATAGATACGTTTTTACTTTTTAACTATGGAACAATGGAACCTTAATAATGGTTGCAAAATGCTGGTGACCACATCTCCGCTCCAACATAGGCTATATTTTATATTGGTACAACAACTTCCAAGGGGGTGCAGGAGCAAAATACATTCTAAAACTGCTGTTTCTGACACATTGTTGGTTTTAGAAATTTGAAATTTGGTCCAGTGGTTACTTTTAAGATGTAAATGCTCACTAAGGATGGTTTCAAAAAATTTCGAAATTTAAAAGGGAGAAAGGAGCAGGAAACGCTCTAAATTATGATTTATTTGGTACAGTTAGAGTTAGAAGCGTGAAATTTTGTCATGTTGTTACTTTAGAGACTTAAATGCTTGCCCAGAACAGTTTTTTTTTAAAATTCGAAATGTAAAAGGGTTCAGGAGCAAAATACGTTCTAAAATTGCGATATGTGTGATACAGTTGATATACTATGAGCTTGGAATTCGGCATGGACTTTTTGACCATTGCAAACACAAAATCTCTAATCTTCCGGAGGGTGGACATCTCATTGCTCCGGGGGAGAATGTCCCCCCCCCCGGGCTACCTCCTTAATCCAACACTGAGAAAAACCCTGGAATTGGTCTAGACTCGGTCCTGTTGCCAGGGTAACTGGTCAGTCGACTTTATTTTAGGGAAGTCCGGCATTTTCTTTTCTCCCGTTCAATCGGTCATTCCGAGAATTAGCGCAACCTTTCTGCCTTTCCACTCCTACGAACGAAGTTCCTTCCCTACAAGTTTTGAACCCTCCTAAAACAGGAAATCTACCCAGGGTTTTTCTTGTCTCAGCCAGATAGTACAAATGGACATCCATGTCCCATTACCCGAGGATTCGAATCAGTGTTGAATCCAGACACTTTTTTCCGGGAGGGATTTCTGTGGCTCCGGGCGTGACATCATAGATTCAACATCTGAATTCAACACTGATTCGAACTCTGCGCGCCCGCCGTGGCAGCAGTTGTCGCTACTGATCACGCCTGGGTGACGCGCAAAAATCGTTAAACGTATTTTTTAAAAGTAGTTTGTAGCGAGAGTTTGTAAGCGCTACTTTTTAAAATAAGTAGTTGTAGTTGACTAATTGAAGGATTTTCGCATTTTAGACTGTTTTTCTTGCAGAATAAATAAATAGCACAGTCTCTCAGCAACAACCACGCCTCTGCGGGAATTTTCAACCCGAAAAAGACTGTTTATTGGAAAAGGGGGAAGCAGTTGACGTCACACGTCTGAAATCGCTTCGTATGGCGCCAAAATATAAGGCGAATATGGTGCTCTCCATTTGATTTATTAGACTTGTTTGCACTATAATAATAAAAATAAGGAAGATCTAAATTAAACAGAAAGATAACATGTGCTTTTAACGGCAAACGGGCAGTTCTGTGCTCCACGTGTGTGCAGCAGATACGATAGTATCAGTCCTTGCTAATAGCAACGTGACGTCAATGCAAGGGGTCTGGTGGTTTTCTTTTGTTTAACCGCTGCTGACGTCACATGGGTAACGTCCATAAAGAATGTTTTCAAAATTCCGGATTTAGGTAATAAGCTATATAAATATTTCGCTATTAGGCAAGATGTTACTGCTTTGCCTGATGAACTGTTTCAATGGCTAACGGGATTTACATTACACGTCTACGCTTAGAGGAGGAATTATATTAGAAGTCTATGCGTCTACGGAGCCTTCCCTTCTTTACGCTAGACGTTTTTACCCTGATCACGGATCAAAACACAGATGGAATAGAAAAAAATTGCGCATCTGTGTTTGGAAATTGGCATCCGTGTTCCCAGTTGTTTGAAGTGCCACCAACCTGCACTTTGGCTACACAACCGACCAACCAAAATATGTTTTGATTTGCCAACATGGTTGCCATGCCAGCATGAAGTTTGACGAAGCCGATTACCAGCGTGTTTATGTTTAACAACATATGAGAAGTTGCATTCTGTGTGTAAGCTGAAAATATCGTAATTGAATAATTTTGTTCGAAATTAAAATGAATAAAAGGACTGCTGAGGATGACAGTGTTTGTTCATTCTATTTGGAACGAAAAAAGCGCCCTTGTCGAATGAAGAAAGTCGAAGGAAAAGCTTATTGCCCTCATCATTCTCATTTGGGATCTGAAATAGTAATTTGATTGGAGTATAATTATTTATTTTACTAAGTGTCTTAAATTATATTTTTTCTCGCAAACCTTGGCGACTGTTGCGTATGGGTTACATAAATCTACACTAGTATCAAAAACTTTAAAAATACCTCAATTTTTAGCCTGTTCAAGTAAAAGGGAGTTTGACTTTATTTGAATTTGTCAATCTTAGATTGACTGATTCTGTTACTTGAAGTTTTTAAAAAAAATTTGTAGTAGATATTTCAGTTTCCTGCATTTCTGGCATCTTTGAGGGTGTTGTCTTGAATATTGCAGTATACTATATTAAGTACATCTTTTTCTTTTTTTTTTTTTCTTCCTAAATAGTTTAATTTTCAATTTAATAATGCATTCCCTCATTTACTACAGTAACGCTTTTGTATATATTAATGACTTTTGATGTTTTGTTTTTATTTTATAGAAATCTTGAAATTAATTCTCAGATTTGAAATATTCCAAGTACAGTCGACACTCGTTATAACGATCCATTGCAGATAACATTACAGAATAACCTCTTTTATCCGAAACTCTTTTAACCGAAACTCTCGGTTAAGAGCCTACTTCACTCAATTGGAAAACCGAAATCCCATTTTACAGTTTAAACGTTGCCACATGGGAGGCGTATCCCAATCATAAAGATTGGCACCTTAAAAGACCAATGATATTTTCTAAGCATGTAATTGACAAACAAAATGGTCACCCCACAGCATAAAAATAGGCTCTCTTTGCCTCCAGGTAAACTGGGGGGTATTTTAGACAACCTGGCCGGGAAAAAGTGATTAGCAGACAGGAATGAAGACAGGCTTCCAATTACACCTTCTGAGAAAGCAGATCTCGAGGCAGGTTTTCATTATTGAGACCCATTTTGTGGAAGGTAAAAGTTACTTTTGGGAATTTTACTATTTTTTGTGAAAAATAACATTTTGTAACGAAAGTTAAATTCCAGTTACTCAAATTTGTACCAAAAACTTCTTTAAATCCTCTTTCTAAAGTTTTTGTTTTTCGCGATCTAGTTTCATTTACAAATTACACATTTTAAAACACTTTTTATGAAAAAGAATTTTACAAAGAGGTCTATTTCATTAAAAGGAATTTTATGCAGGGGCACGTTTTATTAAGTTCATTTTTGTGAAGGGTCCCATTTTATTAAATTTATTTTTGTGAGGAGGCCAGTTTTATTAAATTTATTTTTGTGAAGGGGACTATTTTATTGAATAGATTTTTGTGAAAGGGCCTTGAATAGGCCCCATTTTCTATCTGGATGGACCCCTGGAAAGTTGTTCTGAAGTCTAAATAGGTTATTCACCAGCACATTTTCAAAATCATATGCATATTTTTAAGTGCACGAAATTTACCGATATTCTTATTCAGATATTAAAAAATCAAATACTTTTTCTCTTTTTCTCATGGAGGCAAAAGACTTCTGAAAACAATGTCAAAGTTGGTATTTTGAGTTGGTTTTAAACACAGAAATCAGGAAACGTTTATCATTGGGAAGCAATTCTATTATAATTCCAAATATATTTAATATATATATATATAACGATATTCGAGTGAACATTAAATGTCAGCAAATTTAAGGTTTTTATGTTAGAATGTATCGGAGAGATTCACGTTGTTGAGGCTCTATTATTTATTTTTTATGTAATTTTTTAACAGCTTTAAAAACTGTAATGAAACAATAAATTTAGAAATTTCCTTTTTCATTGAGGTGTTATTGACATTTAGTGATGATCTCTATTGAAATTGAAACGTTCGAAATTTGAAATATGTAGTTACATTACGGTCAATGAGAAAGAATCAAGTACATTTTAATAATATTGCACCATTTAGAAAAAAATCGGGCTAAGATGTGTTATTATCCCACCCTCCGCGATGTTGAGTATTTGGCAATTTTTATCGCTCTGGCAACCCCGGCGTTTGATGTCTAGTAACTTATTATGGCAACCCCCTTTTTTACGACGCGAGAGCGTGCTGTCGTTGCTGACGGTTGCTTCACTCTTGTACCAGATACTCTTTGATATCGTGTTCTATGGCTGTCTTTTTATTTTTATGTTAAATTTATTGGATGTATTTCATTGACTATAGTTTCTGTAGTCCGTTTAAACGCTCTTGCTGAAGTAATTAAGAAATATGAGGAAATTTTGACATGAAAGGGATGTTTGTTTATAGCGTGTCAATGCGTATTAAGCCTATTTTGGAAAATGACGGCGGCGTTATATTTTGTGCTGTAGGTTTCAAGAAAGCAGATGTCTGTTAAGGTATGTTGATAATTTTATGTATATTTTGTTGCTTTAAGAGTTTTTTACATTTTGAGATTGCTACAAAACGAGAACTACTGAATTTTGAGAATGCTATATCGCGAAAAATGCTGAATTCGGCGATGTTTTTTTTTCGGTAAATGAGCGCGAAGCGCTCATACAACTATTGCTGATTGCCACTTTAGCGAGTTTCGTTTTTTAGGTATATTTTGCTGTTTTAAGAGTTTTTTACATTTTGAGATTGCTACAAGACGAGAACTGCTGAATTTTGAGAATGTTATATCGCGAGAAATGCTGAATTCGGCGATGTTTTTTTTCCGTTAAATGTGCGCAAAGCGCTCATACAAGGATTACTGATTGCCAGTTTAGCGAATTTTGTTTATTAGTTACATTTTATTTTCGTAACATGCGTATAAACGGGTGCTTGGCGACATTTACTACTTGGCGGAAAAGGGGTTTTCTCGCCAAAAAAAATCCAAGATGGCGGAGGGTGGGATAATAACACATCTGTTCCAAAAATCGTTTTTGCTCTGAAGTAGCCATATCTCTGTTGCATTTCAAAATTTTTAAATGATTTTTTTTTTTTTTTTTTTTTTTGCATTGGATAGCTGAAATCGATTTGTACAAAGGCCGTGTTTTGTTTTCGATTTTGTTTACAGATATTTTTAGTGGGGACACTTTCATTTTCGGAACAAGTTTCGAAAGTGAAAACACCACCATGAAAAAATCTGCATTCAAGATCGAAAATGTAAAAAACGGTATTTATGCAGATCGATCTCCACTATCCAATGCAAAAAAAATAATTTAAAAATATTGAAATGCAACCGAGATATCTTTATAAATTTCATCTATAGGATTAGTATTAGCGAACGGTTCTTTTCGCTTGACTAAAGTGGCCTCCCCATAAAAAATTCTGCAATCAAGATCGAAAATGTAAAAAACAGCCTTTGTACAGATCGATATCAGCTATCCAATGTAAAATAAATAAATAAATAAATAATAAAAAAAAAATAAATATATAGAAATGCAACCGAGATATTTTTTATAAATTTTTTCGATAGAATAAACATTAGCGAACGGGTTTTTTCCATTAACTAAAGTACATCCCTATAAAAAATTCTGCAATTAAGATCAAAAATGTAAAAACAGTCTTTGTACAGATTCCTCTCAGCTATCAATGTAAAAAAAATCATTTAACAATATTGAAATGCAACAGATATATCATTATAAATTTCTTAGCATTAGCGAACAGGTCTTTTCGGTAGACTGAAGTAGCCTCTGCTCTGTTGCATTTCAATATTTTTAAATGTTTTTTTTGCATTGGATAGCTGAGATTGATCTGTAGAAAGGCCGTGTTTTGTTTTCGATTTTGTTTACAGATATTTTTAATGAGGACACTTTCATTTTCAGAACAGGTGCGAAAGTGAAAACACCCCCATAAAAAATTCTGCATTCAAAACGGCCTTTGTACGGATAGATCTCAGCTATTCAATGTAAAAAATAATAATCTAAAAATATTGAAATGCAACCGAGATATCTTTATAAATTTCTTCCATAGGATTAGCATAAGCGAACGGGTTTTTTCCCTTGACTAAAGTAGCCTTCCCACACAAAATTCTGCAATCAAGATCGAAAATGTAAAAAACGGTCTTTGTACAGATTGATTTCAGCTATCCAATGCAAAAAAAAAAAAAAAGAAAAAAAAAGAAAGAAAGAAAGAAAAGAAAATTAAAAATATAGAAACGCTACCGAGATACTTTTTATAAATTTCTTCTGTAGAATAAACATTAGCGAATGGGTCTTTTCGCTTGACTAAAGTAGCCTCCATATAAAAAATTCTGCAATTAAGTGCAAAAATGTAAAAAACGGTCTTAGTACAGATTCATCTCAGCTATCCAATACAAAAAAAATCATTTAAAAATATTGAAATGCAACCGAGATATCTTTATAAGTTTCTTCTATAGGATTAGCATTAGCAAACGGGTCATTTCGCTTGACTAAAGTAAACTCCCCATAAAAAAATTCTGTAATCAAAATCGAAAATATAAAAAACGGCCTTTGTACAGATCGATCTCAGCTATCCAATGCAAAGAAAAATCATTTAAAAATAATGAAATGCAACCGAGATATCTTTATAAATTTCATCTATAGGATTAGTATTAGCGAACGGTTTTTTTCGCTTGACTTAATGTAGCCTCCCCATAAAAAATACAGCAATCAAGATAGAAAATGTAAAAAATAGCCTTTGTACAGATTGATCTCAGCTATCCAATGCAATAAAAATCATTTAAAAATATTGAAATGCAACCGAGATATTTTTATAAGTTTCTTCTATAGGATTAGTATTAGCGAACGGGTCTTTTCGCTTGACTAAAGTAGCCTCCTCATAAAAAATTCTGCAATCAAGATCAAAAACGTAAAAAACAGTCTTTGTACAGATCAATCTCAGCTGTTCAAATCAAAAAAAAAAAAAAAATCACTTAAAAATATTGAAATGCAACCCAGATATCTTTATAAATTTCCTCCATGGAATTAGCTTTAGCGAGCGGGTCTATTCTTATGACTGAAGTAGCCCTTTAGCACTGCTGATTTGAATTGCAACAAAATATGCTTATTATTTAATCAAAATGTTTATAATAAATTTAAAAATTATTAGATTGCCTTTCAGAAGGGAAAAAATAAAATAAATGCAAAACAACATATACAGTAAGCAGAAATATATCCTCTGTGTATGCTGATTTCACCGCAACAGAAGGTTGGGTTGGGCTGATTTTTGACGGCTGATTATCTACTCGAGGGATATGGACCCGAAGGGGAAGTGCCCTTCGTGGGGGTATTTCTAAGAGAACCCAACCCGTATCAAAGCATATAAATCCAAGGTTCGAAGAAAATTACGAAAACTCCGAATGATTAGACCTATGGGTGCGATTGGGATCGAAACCAGCACCTCCCGTTTACCGGCTCCGACAGCACAACCTCTCGGCCAGTGGTGGGGCCCGAAATTTTCGGTAAAGCACTCAAAGAAATCTTTCTTTCAGACACACTTCTGAGTTTTAAAGTAGTGTAATTTAATAATGAAACTGTACTGTAGTTATCTTTTAGTTTACTATATAAAACAAATGTTTAATATTTGTGAAAGAAACAAAATCCGCAAGAATTACCTTATCAATTATAAAAAAATATATAGAAAATTTAAATACAAATATATTTTTTCGCCGCATATATGTATTCATTTTTAATGACTCTAGTCAATTATTATTTTTTCTCTCCCCCCCCCCCCCCATCCCCACCCCTGACGAGTGTGAATGACATATTTCTATTGAATGAGAGACTTTTGCCTTTAGACGTTTACGGAATTTTTAAAAAAAAATCTATCCGGCATTACACTTCAGAAGTGAGAAAGAAAAGAAAAAGATTATAAATCTGTTTTAATTCCTAATCAATAATAATTTAAAAATTTATTTTTGGAACAGGTTTCAAAATGAAAACACCCCATAAAATATTCTGCAGTCAGGATCGAAAAGTAAAAAGCGGCGTTTGTACAAATTGATCTCAGCTATCCAATGCAAAAAAAAATCATTTGAAAATATTGAAATGCAACCGATATATCTATATTATAAAGGACAAACATATCTGTGCGTAACGCATACGTCATTCTGCGAATGGCAACACTTTGAAATTTGAAATAAAGATTTGGTTTTGCAATTTTCGCTACTGCAAAATTTTAAACTTCTAAACATACCACGTTTTAAATGTTTACACCGTCGTATGCAGAAAAAAATGCACTTTTAAATGCAGTTTGTTTGAAAGCTGAACCTCAATTTATTTTTGAGATATTAATTTTTTTATAGTTTTTAATACCAATTTTCTAATCGTGGCAACTGAAATACTTCATTTCTATTAAAAGTGGTTTAGTTATCTTTATTGATTATATTCTTACTGATGCCATTTTCTCATTACAATTAAAAATATATTTTTTAAAAATTTGAACAGAAAATGACGTTACGCTTTAAAAAAGACACAATTTCCCTGATGATGCTGTTATATTTCACTATTTTTTTCATTTTGCTGATTTTGAGTTTGAGACAATAGGCAAAATATTTCAGCGACTGAAAATGACGTCATATTTAAAAGAAACCGATAATTTTATATTTTATTTGATAAAACGAGATATTTCCCCATGAATACGTCTAAAAGTTATAAATTTCTGGAATTTTTACGCGCAGGTACAGAGATTGTTATAAGACCTCAAATCACGAGTGGGAATTTTAACATGGCAAGTTGTAATAGTTGACAAACGTGACTTAAAGCTTGAAAATATATTTATCAATAACCTATTGCGCGTTAAAATGTTTTTAAATGATTAATATTGATGTGAAACGTTGAAAATAACTTGATTTGTTTAGATTTAAAGGGGGGGGGGGGGAATTCTATGATTATGTCAAGGTGAAATCATTTTTGCTGATTTTTTCATTCCGTAATACCAAGCATCAATTGATAACTTAATCAAAATTACTTACCTATATGTTACTTATTACTATATATTCGCTGGTTTTCAGAACCGGTTTCGAAAGTAAAAACATCCCCATAATATATTCTACAATCAAGATTGAAAAAGTAAAAAATGACCTTTGTACAGATTGATCTCAGCTATATGTTACTTTTATTATCCTTACTTATATGTTGCTGATTATGTATATGAATAAAGTTTAATTTTCCAATAATTTTAACAGTTGAAGTTTATGAAAAAAGTATTTTGTTAATCTTAGGTTAAAATATGTCTTTGGAGAGTTAAATTAACAAGTGTAAGATGGATTTTTTATTGTAATTATTGTTGTCGATGTATTATAAATTTGATGCAACAGTTCCGTAGTAAAAATCTTCTTTCGTCAAAATTCGACGGGTTCCACCTCGTCTTTATAAATTTCTTCTAAAGGATTAGCATTAGCGAACAGGTCTTTTTTTTAGACTAAAGTAGCCTCTTCTCTATCGCATTTCAATATTTTTAAATGATTTTTTTTTTTTTTTTTTTGCTTTGGATAGCTGAGATTGATCTGTACAAAGGCCTTTACTTGCTTTTTCGACTTTGTTTACAGATATTTTTAGTGAGGACACTTTAATTTTCGGAACCAGTTTCGAAAGTAAAAACATCCCCATAATATATTCTACAATCAAGATTGAAAAAGTAAAAAATGACCTTTGTACAGATTGATCTCAGCTATCCAATCAAAAAAAAAATATTTAAAAATATAGAAATGCAACGGAGATAATTTTTATAAATTTCTTCTATAGAATAAACATTCACGAATGGGACTTTTCACTTGACTAAAGTAGTCTCCCTATAAAAAATTCTGCAATTAAGAGCAAAAATGTAAAAAACGGTATTTGTACAGATTCATCTCAGCTATCCAATACAAAAAATATCATTTAAAAATATTGAAATGCAACCGAGATATCTTTATAAGTTTCTTCTATAGGATTAGCATAAGCGAACGGGTTTTTTCGCTTGACTAAAGTAGCCTCTCCATAAAAATTTCTGCAATCAAGATCGATAATGTAAAAAGCGGCCTTTGTACAGATTGATCTCAGATATCCAATGGAAAAAAAATCATTTAAAAATATTAAAATGCAACCGAGATATCTTTATAAATTTCTTCCATGAGACTAGCTTTAGCGAGCGGGTCTTTTCGCGTGACTCACGTAGTCTGTTCCTGGTTGCATTTCAATATTTTTAAATGATATATATATATATATATTTTTTTTTTTTGCTTTGGATAGCTGAGATTGATCTGTACAAAAGCTTTTTCTTGCTTTTTCGACTTTATTTACAGATATTTTTAGTGAGGACACTTTAATTTTCAGAACCGGTTTCGAAAGTAAAAGCATCCCCATAATAAATTCTGCAATCAAGATCGAAAAAGTAAAAAATGGCCTTTGTACAGATTGATCTCAGCTATCCAATGCAAAAAAAAAAAAAAAAAAAAAAAAAAATTTAAAAATATAGAAATGCAACTGAGATCATTTTTATAAATTTCTTCTATAGAATAAACATTAGCGAATGGGTCTTTTCGCTTGACTAAAGTAGCCTCCTATAAAAAATTCTGCAATTAAGAGCAAAAATGTAAAAAACGGTCTTTGTACAGATTCATCTCAGCTATCCAATACAAAAAAAAATCATTTAAAAATATTGAAATGCAACCGAGATATCTTTATGTTTCTTCTATAGGATTAGCATTAGCGAACGGGTCATTTCGCTTGACTAAAGTAGCCTCCCCATCAGGGCTTAATTTGTGCCGGAGCCCGGCTCCGGTACTTCTCTATTTTTAGTAAATATTTAAATATTGGTCGGAATTCACCGGAGCCCATAAATATAGGGCTCCGGAGCCCAGTGCATTAGCGCTTCCGAAGCATAAACTAACCTTTCCTTTCCCTTATATCTCCAAGTTTTTGCATTCTTTTCTATCAAAACACTTATATGTGACGTAATGTACCTCACACGTAGGAGATGGAGATGAAACGTTATCAATTTTTCTTTCAGTCTTCGGTCTTAGATGGGCTCTATTCAATCTGTCTTAAATTCAGAATTTTATGTATTCATGTATAGGGGGGAAAAAGAACTTTTCCTCCTTTTTAATGCTATTTTGATCAGAATGAAGGGGAAACAAAAATTATGTTTTTCTATTCTAATGATATTTACTGAGTTATGGGTGGCATTGACTGGCGCCACTCAAGAGAGCGAACAAAGAATATGCTTTAGTTCGATTTTCTTTTGTGACAGTAGGATATTTTTTAATTGGATCGTTTATTTATTTTTTATTTAGAAATCTAACCGGAAAAGAATATTTTATTCTGTTTTTAGTCTTCGATCATTAGCTTGAGGTTTTATTTGGTTGAGGTTTTCAATCGTCTATTGTGTGCAAGTATAAAAAGAACGTTAATGATTATTCTATTTATTTTTTTATGATGATCGCTGCCCGTGTAAGGCTCTGCTCTGGAGATATACGAAATCACTTTCATTTGTAAGTAGATATAATTGCCATATATTGTTATTCTGGTAGAAAGCAATCGAGCAGTGTTTTCCCTTTTTCTATGAAAGCTCGAATCTTTCCAATAACTATGTCAAATTTTTAATTTAATCTGATTTTCAGGTACTCATTACGAATGATTGTTATGCGGAAGGAATCGATTATAGTTTAATATATACACCTATCATAGGAATTTGAAAAACGCTGTTCGATTCTTCAGCATATAAAATTAATTTCTATAAATTTCCTTTATTTTTCATAAAACGCACTTAATTGTCCATCACGTTAATTTGTTCATCATATTTTCTCTTGTTGGGGGAGAAAAAATTTAAGAATCCTTTTAAGTATGAAATCTATTTTTATTTGAAACCAAATTTCTCGTTTGATAGATGAAATGTAAATTCTCATAAAAGTAAATGTGTGCTATGGATTATCGGTTATGTCTATGTAAGAAGTCGTTTAAAAATGAGATATTTCTTTTGAAACAACTTTAAAATATCATACGATATATTTTCTTCTATTACATACACGGTATCATGCAGGCTTGGATTTAAAATCGTCTGACTCGGCCTTCGAAAAAGATCCATGTCTAGTATTAGCATATTTTAACTAGCACTTGCAAGTGTAGACTCAATGGTTTTCGAATGGCGCCGACGTCGAGGAATGTTATAATTAACCGCAACCGTGTCTGACGTTTTTACTTGTGGTTGTGCTATGTTTAATAGCTGCCTTTATGATCGCGTTTTTTAAATATCTATACTGATAAGCCTTTTAGCTCTCCACGTAGTAGAAACTTTTTTCATAGCTTTGCATTTAATGTTAAGTTTTAAAATGAAATATGAGTAAACGAAAGATTAATGATTACTTTAGTTATCATTCCGATTCCAACATTAAGAAGTCGGCTTCGGCTGAGCGGTAGCCATCGAATTCCAAGGATGTCCCAATCCCAACAGTTACCGAAATGCCAACAATGGTAGAGCATTCGAGTACTTTCATTTCCACATTGCCAACTGGTAGTTCTAGTGAAATTGAAGAGAATATAGATGAAATTAGCACTTCATCTTCTCTTTCAGAAAATTTACCGTTATGCTGGTCAAAGCAGCAAGGATTGGATTTCCTAAAAAAGTACCCTTGGTTGGTGATTAAGGAAAAAAAACTGGGATGTCGCACTTGCCGAGATATTTCTCAATTGGGTGCATTTAGAACTCAAGGCTTGATTGCACCAAGCGATAGCAACTGGTCCAATATTAATATTGCTTCAAATGGAGAAGGAACATTTCAGCAGCAAAAGTCATTGAGAAAGAGAATTTGTGAGCACAAGCTCTCCAAATCTCATATTGCAGCGGAAAAAATTCAAGACGAAAAAGACAAAGAACAAATCAAAGTAGCGATATCTTTTCAAAGAAAAGAAGAACAAATTGTCACAGAACGTATTTTTAGAACTGCATATCACTTAGCGAAGCAGAACAAGGCATTTTATGAATTTGAAAAAGACATAAAATTACAAATTTTAAATGGATTAGATATGGGCAAAATTCTTCACTCCAATGTTTCAGCAATGAATATTGTAAATCATAAATCCCAAAGTATGCAAAAATCTCTCTCAAAAGCAATTGTTGATGAGAAGCTAAAATTTTCACTTATACTTGATGAATCAACGTCATTGAGTAATATTTCATGTTTAATTTTATATTTGTGAACCCAAGTTTCAGGCATGGAAAACCCAGTAAATTTATTCTTAAGTTTAAAAGAACTCCAAGAAACCAATGCAAATGGGATTTTAAACTCTTTGTTATCGGAACTCGATAGATTTAAAATCGATAAACAGATTCTTAGAGAACATTTAATTGCCGTAACTTGTGATGGGGCTTCAGTTATGCTTGGCAAAAAGTCAGGACTTTGTAAAATGTTATTAGATATGTTTCCGGACATAATTATTTGGCATTGTTTAAACCATCGCTTAGAACTGAGTGTTGGTGACACTATAAAGCTTGTTGCCGGGATTAATAGCTTTAAAAATTTCATTGACAAATTAAGAAATTTGTACCACAACTCCCCAAAAAATCAGCGAGAACTAAATGCGTGTGCTGCAAACACAGGACAAGAGTTGATGAAAATTGGACGCGTTTTAGACATTCGCTGGGCTGCATCTAGTCTGCGAGCAGTAAAAGCAGTGTGGAATGACTATCCAAGTCTATATGAGCATTTTATACAATGTTCTACTGACAATAAAAGAGATGCAAAAGAAAAAGCTACATTTTCTGGGTTGGCAAAAAATTTGGCCACAAGCATGTTTGTGCTAAATCTTGGAATTATGTATGATGCTCTTGAAGAGTTATCTAGTTTATCTCAGGAATTACAAAATCGACAGACGACATTAGTCCATGCTCACAGATTAATAAGACTGCAGTTACAGGTTTTTGAATCAAGAATGGTGAAGCCTGGTAAACATGCTTCAGAGGCACTTAAAGGTATACAGTTTCGAAATTTAAAAATGTGCCTATTCAAGAAGGCAGGAAATCCATGAATAAAATTAACCCTGGTCAATTTTACAGGTGTTTAGCCGATTCAATAGAAAGCAGAATGTTTTCTGTTCGACCAAGAAATATTGGAACTGATTATAAGGACTTTATTAATGAAATGAAAGTCCTCAATCCAAAATTTTGACCTACTGCAGAATCAATAGAGATTACGTACGGGGAAGATGAAATTATGGAGCTATCCAGGAGATTTCATTTGGATGAAAGAAAACTCTTAATGGACTTCAGAATTTTTAAAGATTCTTCTGCAAAAGAAATGAGAAGTGAACTGAAAAAATTAATTTCGATAGTTAATTGCATCCCACTATCCAGCGCCGAGTGCGAACGAGGGTTTTCAACCATGAATCTTATTTGTACTCCATAGCGTACTTCATTAAACATAAAAACATTGTCGAATTTAATGTTTATTAGACTAGTTGGCCCTTCTCTTGATAAATTTCAGCCAGAGTCATATGTTCGTTCATCGTTAGAAAGTGGTCATCACAGCGCTATTGACAACCAATCAAAAAAACGAAAAGAAAAAGATGAAAATCCTGATATGTTGGTTTTATGGAATATTTTTCATTAAAGAAGAAATTTATGCATAAATATATTCTAATTATTATTCAGGCAAGTTTATATTTCCGTTAAGTTTTATTTTAATCATACCTATTCCAATTAATTTTATTTTATGCCTGCATATACAGTAGTATAAAGGCTAATCACTAATTCGTATAGGTTCATTCCAAGCATTTTATAGATGTTTCTTTGATTTTTATTTTTACAGTCATGTACAATTTGTATTTAATTATATATATGTATATCCATACTAATTCGCATAAATTGGTCCAAATATTTTGCAAATATCTCTTTAATCTTTACAGCCATGTATAATTTGTATTTAATTTTTATATATATATTTCCATACTTTGAACAAATTTAAAAGCTTAAAAATAAATAAATTACAAACATAATTAAAGCAAAAATTATTGTTGAAACAATTTATTGATTTTTATTATCTGTTATATATTGCATTAATACTCAGGGAGTCTACCAAACTTCTCACAGGGTCCTGTTTTTCAAAATTGTGAAAAAATTTTATAGTGAAAAATGTAGTCATAATTTTGTGTATTTGAAATTATCATTACATCCACATTATTTGTTATCTATTTTTTAAAATACCCTTTAAATGCACAAAGGATCTTGCTAGAAAACACCTAGTTTTTTTTGGCTCGGATTTTATTTTAAAATTATTAGTCTTGTAAAAGATTCAGTTTAGAGATTAAACAGTTTTCTGAAAAGTCTTTTTTTAAGATTAAAAATTTTGTAACGAGTCATGTTTTAAGATGCCAAAAATTGCGAAGTATTCATTAAAGAGACCATTTTTTTTTCTAAATAGATCTCTGGGAGTTGTTTCTATTAAGATATTCGGTTTATATTTCTGTATACCATCTTGCAGTCTACAATAATTCTAAACGTATGGTGTATAAAAAAATTTTTAAGAATATTTTCCTAATATTGTGTAAATACACGTGTAAGGATTAAATAAAGGCTTGCTCATTTTTGTATTTATTAACATTGATTTTTGATTTAATGGCCCAATTGCTTGGTTTCTAAATAAATGCTTCTCTTTTCAATTCTATAAGTTGTAATCAATTCTGCGCGAGATATTAAATATATGAGTATTGTCTAAATAAGCGTCTTTGATCAGTATTACATTTTAAAATGAATAATATTTATTATTTTTAACGCGCGCCGGGCCTGATAGACCCGGAGTGCTTACGGTTTTTACAGTTGTCACCACTATCTTTTTAAAAGTTATCTTCAACGTCCTTTATCACAAAATTCTCTCCGATTAAATAAGGTGACGATTATTATTTGTTTTTATTGGTGACAAAGTAAAAACCATTCATACCCTGGGTATGCGCGCGTTCTAGCGGATTAAATACTATAAATGATTAAATAAATAAAATATTTTTTTTTATGTACTATCACTTTAAATTATGAAGAAGAGTGTCAAATTACATACAATCGGTGTTTAATTTGTGCCAGATCTCAGCTCTGAAAATTCTTTATTTCAGTGAATATTTAAATGCTAGACGAAGATCGCCAGGGTCTGCCAGAAAATGGGTGGGGGCTCTTTCCCAGAAACTGCTGCTTGATTTTTTTTTAAAAAAAGGATATCCTTGGCGAGTTAAGATTTTCTGAAAATATTCCTTACAAATATTTTTGTTAGTTGTTCATGTATTATATATATAACTGCGAACTATTTCTTTTTTTGCGATAACACTATTTCCAAACCATAATCTTTACTATATTTAATTGCAGAATTCTGCAACTAACATTAAAATTAGACAAAGATTACTATTTGGAAGGAGTGATAACTAAAAAGTGGAATAGTTGACAGCTAAATATATGCTTACAATTTTTATTTTGCTGAAGAAAAAAAAATGCTTTAAACTTTAAAAAAAAAAATGTACGAAATATAAATATTCAGATTGGAGTGATGGGGGGGGGGGGGGGGGGGTACTGCAGAATATTAGGGCTCCGGTACTTTTTTTATTAGAAATTAAGCCCTGCTCCCCATAAAAAATTCTGTAATCAAGATCGAAAATGTAAAAAACGGCCTTTGTACAGATCGATCTCAGCTATCCAATGCAAAAAAAAAAAAAAAAAAATCATTTAAAGATAATGAAATGTAACCGAGATATCTTTATAAGTTTCTTCTATAGGATTAGTATTAGCGAACGGTTCTTTTCGCTTGACTAATGTAGCCTCCCCATAAAAAATACAGCAATCAAGATATAAAATGTAAAAAAATGGTCTTTGTACAGATTGATCTCAGCTATCCAATGCAATAAAAATCATTTAAAAATATTGAAATGCAACCGAGATATCTTTATAAGTTTCTTCTATAGGATTAGTATTAGCGAACGGGTCTTTTCGCTCGACTAAAGTAGCCTCCCCATAAAAAATTCTGCAATCAAGATCGAAAACGTAAAAAACGGTCTTTGTACAGATCAATCTCAGCTGTTCAAAAAAAAAAAAAAAAAGTCATTTAAAAATATTGAAATGCAACCCAGCTATCTTTATAAATTTCCTCCATGGAATTAGCTTTAGCGAGCGGGTTTATTCTTATGACTGAAGTAGCCCCTTAGCACTGCTGATTTGAATTGCTACAAAATATGCTTATTATTTAATCAAACTGTTTATAATAAATTTAAAAATTATTAGATTGCCTTTTAGAAGGGAAAAAATAAAATAAATGCAAAACAACATATTCAGTAAGCAGAAATATATCATCTGTGTATGCTGATTTCACCGCAACAGAATGTGCTAAAGTATTTGTAAATTTTCCGAATTTTCGGGTTGTGTTGGGTTCATTTTTGACGGCCGATTATCTACTCGAGGGATATGGACCCGAAGGGGGAGTGCTCTTCGTGGGGGTCTTTTTAAGGGAACCCAATCCATATTAAAGCATGGAAATCCAAGGTTAGAAGGAAACCACGAAAACTCCGAACGATTAGGCTGACGGGTGCGATTGGGGTCGAACCCAGCACCTCCCGTCTACCAGCTTCGACAGCACAATCTCTCGGCCAAAAACACTCAAAGAAATCTTTCTTAAAAGTTTCAGAAACACATTTCTCAATTTTAAACTAGCGTAATTTAATAACTTTACTGTAGTTATCTTTTAGTTTACTATATAAAACAAATGTTTAATATTTGTGAAAGAAACAAAATCCGCAAGAATTACCTTATCAATTATAAAAAAATATATAGAAAATTTAAATACAAATACATTTTTACGCCGCTTATATGTATTCATTTTTAATGACACTAGTCAATTATTATTTTTTCTCTCCCCCCCCCCCTCTGTCGAGTGCGAATGACATATTTCTATTGAATGAGTGACTTTTGCCTTTTGACGTTTACGGAATAAAAAAAATCTATCCGGCATTATACTACAGAAGTGAGAAAGAAAAAAAAAGATTATAAATCTGTTTTAACTCCTAATCAATAATAATTTTAAAATTTATTTTTGGAACAGGTTTCGAAATGAAAACACCCCATAAAATATTCTGCAGTCAGGATCGAAAAAGTAAAAAGCGGCGTTTGTACAAATTGATCTCAGTTATCTGATGCAAAAAAAATCATTTGAAAATAGTGAAATCCAACCGATATATCTTTATAAATTTCTTCTAAAGGATTAGCATTAGCGAACGGGTCTTTTTGGTAGACTAAAGTAGCCTCTTCTCTATCGCATTTCAATATTTTTAAATGATTTTTTTTCTTGCATTGGATAGCTGAGATCGATCTGTACAAAGGCCGTTTTTTGTTTTTTCGATTTTGTTCACAGATTTTTTTAGTGAGGACATTTTCATTTTCGGAACAGGTGCGAGAGTGAAAACACCTCCATAAAAAATTCTGCAATCAGGATCGAAAAAGTAAAAAAACGGCCTTTGTACAGATTGATCTCAGCTATCCACTGGGAAAAAAATCATTTAAAAATATTAAAATGCAACTGAGATATCTTTATAAATTTCTTCCTTGGGACTAGCTTTAGCGAGCGGGTCTTTTCGCGTGACTGACGTAGCCTGTTCCCGATTGCATTTCAATATTTTTAAATGATTTTTTTTTTTGCTCTGGATAGCTGAGATTGATCTGTACAAAGGCCGTTTCTTGTTTTTTCGATTTTGTTTACAGATATTTTTAGTGAGGACACTTTCATTTTCGGAAAAAGTTTCGAAAGTAAAAACGCCCCCATAAAAATTTCTGCATTCAAGATCAAAAATGTAAAAAACGGCATTTGTACAGATCGATCTCCACTATCAAATGCAAAAAAAAATCATTTAAAAATATTGAAATGCAACCGAGATACCTTTATAAGTTTTTTCTAGGATTAGCATTAGCGAACGGGTCTTTTCGCTTGACTAAAGTAGCGTCCCCTTAAAAAATTCTGCAATCGAGATCGAAAATGTAAAAAACGTACTTTGCACAGATTGATCTCAGCTATCCAATGCAATAAAAATTATTTAAAAATATAAATGCAACCGAGATATCTTTATAAATTTTATCTATAGGATTAGTATTAGCGAACGGTTCTTTTCGCTTGACTAATATAGCCTCCCTATAATAAAATATACAGCAATCAAGATCGAAAATGTAAAACAACGGCCTTTGTACAGATTGATCTCAGCTCTCCAATGCAATAAAAATCATTTTAAAATATTGAAATGCAACCGAGATATCTCTATAAATTTCCTATACAGGATTAGCATTAGCGAACATCTTTTCGCTTGACTAAAGTAGTCACCCCATAAAAAATTCCGCAATCAAGATCAAAAATGTAAAAAACGTCCTTTGTACAGATCGATCTCAGCTATCCAATGCAATAAAAATCGTTATAAATTTCTTCCATAGGATTAGCATTAGCGAGCGGGTGTATTCGCGCGACTGAAGTAGCCTCTTAGCATTACTCACTGCTGATTAGAATTGCAACAAAATATGCTTATTATTTTATCAAAATGTTTAGAATAACCTTAAAAATTATTCGATTGCTTTTCAGAAGGGAGAAAAGAAAAGAAAAACAACATATACACTAAGTAGAAATATATCATTTGTGTATGAGGATTTCGCCGCTATGGAATGTATTTGCTAAACGATTGAAAATTAGCCGAAAATTTCATTAAAACAGTGAAAAGAAATCTTTCTTTAAAGTTTGAGAAACACATTTCTAGGTTTTAAATTAGTGTAATCCAATTTAATAATGAATTGTACAATAGTTATCTTTTAGTTTGCTGTATAGCACAAATGTTTAATTTTTATTAAAGAATCATTTAAACTAATTCAGTAAGAATTACCTAATAAATGATAGAAAAAAAGGTATTATAGACAATTTAAACACAAATGTATTTATTCGCCGTATATATCTATTAATTTTTAATGACACTAGTAACTATTGTTATTTTCTTTCGTTCTCTCTCTCTCTCACCTCCCCCCCCCCCCCTCCCTGTTGAGTGCAGATGACAAAAAGATATTTCTAGTATCTTTTGAGAATAAGCAACTTCTTTATTTTGATGTTGTATGCAATTAAAAAATCTTTCGGAAATTAAAATTCAAAAGTAGGAAAAAAAATAATAACAATGATAAATCTGTTTTTATTCCAAATCAATAATGCTTAACTTTATCTTTACTATTAGATTAGATGCCTAGAAAAACAAACCGTCTGAAATCAACAATTTAGAACATTTCAGGAGCGCATTTTTAATGAAACTTCGTTCTTTGCCCACGAAAAGAAAATTGTTTTTATCAGACACCTAAAGTTGCTTCCAGTGCAGAAAATAGCCACAGGCAATATTTCACACTATAGGAAGACTTTCCCGTTTAGAGATTCCCCGCTGATTAAACAGGTGTCGTCTGAAACCCCCCCCTGTATTAAGGCGCTAACCTTGTAGAGGCGGATCTTGGAGCACTTTCGTCTGTTTAAAATGAAAGTGTTTCAACTTTTTATAAATGTAACATAGATTTAAATTTTTTTAAAATCAAAATAAAAAGCATTTTCGGAAAGCTTAATTATTAAACTATGCATGCCACTTTACCAAATCTTAAAATGTCCAACAGATTTTTCACGATAAAGTACTAAAGGCGAATCTTTATCAACCAAAAATAAAACATCTAGAACGCCTTAAAATTAAAAAAAATAAATAAAATTTTAAAGTGGCCTGCATAGTTTAAGAGTACAGCTTTTGAAAGCTACTAAAAATATCAAATTCGAGGAAAATGTAAAAAAATAGTAGTTATAAATTTCTCCCATTGAAATAACATTAGCCGCTCTATCTCGGAGCGTTACTGAAATTGGGCCTTAACCGAAATCCATGTTTAAAGCTTATTTTTTACTGTCACAATCCTTATATGCAAAATCCATTTTGAAAGTTTTTTTTTTCTTTTTTTTTTAACTGTCATATTCCTTGTGTGGAAAGCGGTCCTTTCCGAACTACGAGTACATATTCGACCCCCTTTCTTAGAGTTCCTTTGAATTTAACTTGAGCTCCCATAAGCTGCAGAGTTGAACACAAGAAAAGTAAAAATTAGCAATTCTGAAGCTTTTGAATGCATTGCAAAAGGTTGGCATGGCTGGAGCAACAGAGAGACTGCAATATTGGTGAACTAATAATGTTAAAAAACTTCGCGATAAAGCTTCAATGTAAAGCCAATCGAAACTGCGACAAACAAAATATTTTTTCAAAACCTTGTGTTATATGTAAAAGGTACTTAATTTCAAAATTAAAATTTAGGTAATTTATTTTTGTTTCTATTTTGCTATTGCTTTATTTTTATTAAGCAGTTGTTACCATAATAAGAAATATTGCATATATTTCTCCTTAATCTTAAAATTGAAGCATTCTCGATTTTCCGAAAGAGAGTCAATACCAATTACTTCGGATAATCGAGGTTCTACTGTATTATAAAATTTTGTTTACTTTCGCATGATTTCATTGAGAGTGAAAAATTATAAAAAATCAATTTAAGAAAATAATTACTTATTTCTGAAACAAAATTTAAAGTAAATGTTGAATCACACACACCAAGAAAAAAAAAATAAAAACTTATGTATTAACATTTATTTTAGAGGTTATATGTAATTTTCTATGTTTTCTTGTCCTTCAAAAGAATGTTTTAAAGTGTCAATAGCATTTGAAACACCTTTTATATTAGGTATCAGTGGTGATTCTGACTACATACTTTCTTCATCTGAAGACTCTATTTCTTCTTGTGTAGAATAGTGAGAAATTGTCATTTTCTATCAGATTTTCCACACAGTCTACATCACATTCAATCATCACACAATCATTAAAATTGAAAGGCACCTTTTCCTCCAAATTCAATTTCTCATGAATTTCTTCTAGTTTTCCTTCTTCCTCATAAAAATTTTCATCATTGATTTGCTGAATAAATTACAGTTTGTCGGACTATTTCACAGGCTGTGATTACACCTCAAACCTAGCATGATGAAAACAATTTTTAACAGTTTTCTCTGTAACTGTATCCATGCTCTTTTAAAGACGTGTAATCCTGAAAGATTATCCACTTTATAAATTTTGTCTTCTTCCAGTAGAGAAACAATTCTCCTATTTCCCGTAATTGCGTTTGAAACTTAAGATGCCTTGATTGAGAGGCTAAAGAACAGACATGACATTGGGCGTAAAATATTCCACTTTTATGGACTTAAAACTGCTAATCTGAAGATGGGCAGTATATAGTTGTCAATTACAAGAATGATTTTCCTGCATTTATTTTCCATTTGCTTATCCAAACAACTCAGCCATTCCTAAAAAATACTTGCTGTCCCCCATGATTTTGCATTGTTTCGAATTCGATAGAATAATGGTAAAGTTTTAATCCCTGTAAAGGGGCTGTGCATATATAACGTTATCAACTTTATGGTAATTCTGGACCCCTCCCCCCTTAAGATATCATACATTATAATCCCTCAAACCCCCTCCCCCCGCTAACGATATCGTTATCAGTGTATAAAAATTCTTTAGATTTTTGGAAATATTTTCTTTTGTTTGGAGTGATATATACAAATATAGTTACATTTATTTTTCACATACTTTATTGATTCAAATGAAGAGAAGTCAATAAAATCAAAATGTCAGTTTATACATGAAATACTTATTTATATTAAATAACACTTAAAAGAAATACTATTGAAAAGTATTTAATAATATAGTCTTTTGTTCAGGGACCTGGAGCTGGAGCCCGGAGCCGGAACGCTCCGGAGCTGTGTTTTTCCTGGAGCTGGAGCCGGAGCCAGAGCTCTAAATTTTCCCCAGCTCCAGGGCTCCTTTAGTTTTTAATATTCTTTTAAATCTTTTTTTTTTTTTTTTCAGTCTTTTAAATTTCTAGGCTTAAAATATTTTGGCTTAGATGCCGTATGTTCCCTCCGCCGTTGTTGTTTTGAAATGTTTGCGATTTTTTGTTGGCGTGTTGACGGTGGTTATGGATATGGCAACCTCGATATGTTGAATGTCGTGTGACGTGTCGTTCTGGCAACCGAGAAGTTAATGTTGGAATATTGTGAATGTATTTTGATATCGTATTGTATAGTTCTGCCTTTTTATTTTTATTTGAAATTTATTGAATGTATTTGATTAACTATGTTTTCTGTAGTCCGTTTAAACGCTGTTGTTGAAATAATTAGGAAATATGAGGAAATTTTGACAAGAAAAGAAGGTTTGTTTATAGTTTGTGAATACGTATTGATAAGCCTATTTAGGAAAATGTCGGCGATAATATTTCGAGCTGGATCTTTCAAGAAAGCAGATATTTGTTAAGGTATGTTGATAATTTTATGTATTTTACTGCTTTTGAGTTTTTTACATTTTGTGATTGCTAGAAAGCGAGAATTGCTGAATTCGGCGATGTTTTTTTTCGGAAAATGTGCGCGAAGCGCACATACAACGATTGCTGGTTGCCATTTTAGCGAATTTTGTTTTTTATGTGTATTTTTGCTTTAAAAGTTTTTTACATTTTGAGATTGCTAGAAAGCGAAAACTGCTGAATTTTGAGAATGCTAGACCTCGAGAAGTGTTGAATGCAGTGATGTTTCTTTTTCAGAAAATGTGCGCGAAGCGCACATACGAGGATTACTGGTTGCCATTTTAGCGAATTTTGTTTATTATTTACATTTTATTTTCGTTAAGCCAAACATGCGTATTTAAACCGGTGCTTGGCGACATTTACTACTTGGCGGAAAAAGGGTTTTCACGCCAAGAAAATTCCAAGATGGCGGCCGGGGGGAACTTATGACATCTGTTCCAATATTTTAATTACATCATTATTCAGTATTTTAATTATATCATTTTTTAGGTTTTTATTATTATCACAGTCGAACCTCTATTTAACGAAGTCGCTAAATCCCGGAGAAAAGTTCGTTATATGGAAAATTCGTTAAATAGAGATTCACCTTTTAAAATACTTTAAACTACATAAAACAGATTTTAAATTCATAAACACTAAATATTTTTACTAAAATTAATCACATTTTTTTAAAAATAAATTATATCGGTTTGTTTTATTTATTTTACCCACCAATATCCATCATCAATTCATTTTTTCTATGTGTTTAAATCTTTGAAATTTGCAAGAAAAACTAAACATTGTCTGGGAATACACAGTGTTTTCTGTTTAAAGTAAATCAGTTTTACATTAAAATTAACGAATTTTAATGACCTTATCGTATTTATTGTTATTATAACAAATAATTTTAACCATACATTAACATATGCGTCCTTAAATTTAGTTTCTGAAAAACTCTGTTAATTTTGTCTGAGATTTTTCTTTTAAAAAGTGCTTTCTCTCCTAATACATCTCGCATCTTTGCAATGCACCAAAAACCCCTTCATGCGTATTTTCTTCTAACTATAATCCGCGTCGGATTGTTTCAAATGATTTTAGCATTTCATCATACGAAGTTTTATTAATTCCTGCATCATGATAATTTCCATCATCATCATATTCGTCTTCATCGCAATTCATTGCTGTATTTTTTTTATTTTTCACACTGTCGAAAATATCCAATTCGGATAGTGTTTCCAAGGCCTCAATTTCAGAATTAAGTGAAATATAATCATCAATCAGCACATCATGGTTAATTTCTTTTTTTTTTCATTTGTATCCACTTTTTTTTTTCATTTGTATCCACATTTTTTAAAGTTACTGTAAGGGATTATCGTCTTCGTCCTCCGTACTTACCGAATTCTTCTCACTGCTGACAAAGAAGATGCCTGGTAAAATCAGTTCAAGGCCACTGAACATCATAAAATGTGTTTAAAGAAAGAATAAGTTTAAATGTCCAGAAATATTTTAAGAAATGGGGAGAAAAAGAAATTTAGATCACAAGAAAAAATTCGTTAAATAGAGAATGCACTTCGCTATTTGGAGGTTATTTTACGAAGAAATTCGCAAAATGTTCTTGGTTCCAAGGAAAAGTTCGCAAAATAGAGAAATTCGCAAAATAGAGGTTCGTTAAATAGAGGTCCGACTGTATTATTATTAGGGAAGGAAAACTTCTCAAAAAATGGCAACACTACTTTACTTCTACTTTCTACTTGAACTAAGTGACAACACCATTTGAAAACAAATATGGCCGCCTGTTGTTTACATGTGTAGTCGTACAATTTTGGCTGTTCGAAAAGTGTAGAAGAAATTTAAGATTTTTGTGTTTAAAATTCTACCAAACTTTCTATTTTAAAAGCAAAAGCTAAAAGATGTCATATTTTCTGAACAAGCATTTCAAGTTTGATGAGAAGAAAAATGCATTTTGATTTTTTCTTTGCATTATTTGTGAGCAAAAAATTAAACGTGTAAATTAAAATCTGCAACTTAAAAGCGCGAAGTCGGAGCCGAGTTGGAGCCGGAGCTGGAGCCACGGTATTTTCTCTAGGAGCGGAGCTGGAGCATCAAAAATTGTTCGGCTCCGGGTCACTGCTTTTGTTACATAATGCATTCAACAGTCATATTGTCTTTTTGCACCCGCATAGGGAGGGAGGGACAGACAGAACTTCTTATCAACAAAACAGGTAGACAATATTCTTTCTCTTTTTACTAGTAAATACAAGTATCATTTCAAACATACTTCGCATATGGTTTGTAGAACAGCAGATTATATATGCATACGTGTATGACAGAAGAATAGGGATGCCTAACGTTGGAGTATTCCAAATAATTTTGGAATTAAATAATTTTATAATTTATTTAATGATTTTAATAACTTTGAATTTTCATAAAAATAGATAACATATTATAAAAAGATAACATACTACTATTTTGGTGTAAAGACTAAAGACCAGGTTACAAAAAAATAAAAATAATTGGTTGGATCAAAAATGTTAATGATATCAAAAGAACAACCCTTCCCCCTAGAGATATCTTACGATATTGTGTGCCAGACCCCCTCTCTCCCTAAAATGGTAATGTTATATTTGCATAACCCCAAAGTGCCTAAGGTTTTCTGATTTACCAAAAACTAAAGGTGGAAGTTTTTCAGTCCCTGATATATTGGCATATAGGAGAACTTTAATTCATTGCTTAGCTTTCTTCTGTTTACTGTTAGATTTGTGTATATATATTTTATAATGACAGCTATCTCAAAAATCTTCTCCCTAGTTACTTTCTTGTATAATTGACTATTTGTTTTTTATATTTATATGAGTTATCAAATGAAATGCACAATTTTAAATTTTGTTATAAATGGTAAGTTTTTTTAATGTACAATTTTAGGATGAAAAGAAAGGACCTAGGATTCCTTGTCCCTACGATTCATCACAGTAAGTTTTATTGTTATTACAGTACAGAACCATTTATCCAGAATGATTGAGGTCAGATGTATTCCGGATAACTGGTTTTTCCGTTTAACTGGTTGGGCATTAAAGCAACATCCATTTGATAAGTTTTGTGGAATATATGTGGTTGTAGTGTTATTTCTGATTTTAAATTATTAGATTACTTGAATTAAAAATCAGATGCAAGAAAGATCAAAAGTTAATCAGAGTTTGAAAGAAGGTAATTTATGGGAATCCCTTGGAAAAAAAATTTCTTAACTGTTTCCTCTGCATAAAAATTAAAACATCTAAAATACAACTAAATATGTTTCCATTTCAAATACCAGATATTGTCATCAAGTTATACAATTGTTTCAAGCAATGTCAAACTGGAAGTATATGATACTTTTTTCTGTAAAGAATCTGAAATCAGTCTATTAGAAATATCCTTCCGGATAACTGGTTTTCCGGTTACCTGGTTTCTGGATAAATGGTTCCATTCTGTATTATTATTTTTTTAAAACTATAATATGCAAATGTTTTTCTATTTGTTGATTAGTGTTGGTAATTCTCTATACGATTGATATTGTTTTGCATGTTCAATTATAAATAATTGAATTTTAATAATTCTAACTCTACTAATTTAACAACTTTTTCACATCAGAGTATGATTCTTAATAATGCAATCAGTAATTAATGCTTTGAAAATAATCTCAAGTTATTTAAGATTAAGTTATTTTGAATTTAATAGAGAATTTAGAGAACTGTTTTGTTGTTATACCAGTTGATGCAATTAACTTATAATTCTGTAACATCTATTAAATTGTTTGTTTTAGAATAGTAATACTCACTAAAATTTCCGTAAGGGCAAAAGTTTGGTAGAGATGTGAGCTTGAAGGCTACGCCTATGCTTTCACAGTCATATCTCGGTACTTTTATGCTAGATGGGCATGAATTTCACCAATAGCACCTTTTATTTTTTTTTTTTTTTGCATGTATAAATGAGAAACAATATTATTTTCTCCTTTATATTTTCCTTCCCTATTTAGTTATCAGGTTATTTTTCAAGAAATGTTTATTCATTTAATAAAAGAGGATTTGGGATTCACACATAGACAAAAAATTTTGCATTCCCTATCATGCCTTCACACACAACATCATTTGAGGGGAGAAAAAAAGATAAAAAATAGGAGAAATACATTTTAAACAGATTTGTCTAATTAAAATCTAAGAACTATTATTAAAATAATAAAGTAGAGGTCAGTCAAATCCCAAATGCTAATTTATCATGCACATCTCGATTTCTTAAGTAAATTTTGAGGAAAATAATACACAGAATACAAAAAAAAAAAAAAGATATGTACATCTGTCAAATTCAAAATCTGTTCTTTTCTTAAAATTAGTTAATGAGTAAAGAATGATGTTACTAACTCTTGTTTTTTATTACTCCACTAAACGCATTCTGCTTCTTGTACATAACCAGGGCTGAAACTAGGAAGGGGGGGGGGGGACAGAGTGGGCATGTGCCCCGGGTGCCAGAACGAAGGGATGCCAAATGAAGATTTTGTTTATCGGTTATTCTCACGTCTGTGTTTAGCACTGTATGGACGTTACCTATGTACCGTCAGCTGCAGGTATCTAGAAAAAAAAACACCAATAGGCAGGAAAAACATTTTAATGAAGCTTCCCCTACGTCCAATAAATAGTCTTTTTTGAAGGGACATACCTGCAGAGACGTGATTGTTGCCACTCGTGGGTAAAGTCCATTGTTAAAATCGTCCTGTCTGGGATATGCCAAAGCATAGAAGAATCTAAGGATGATACGGCATAAGGATCCTATATAAAGCGGGATTTTATTCGATTCTTTTAGATTCTGTTTTTAAGATTTTAATGAATCAATATTTGACAAAGCAGATTACATAGTTCAATATTACATATTTTAAATTTTCAAATAAGTCGGCTATTAGAAAATTAGTAAAATTCTCTTTGTAAATATACTTTGCGGGGGGGGGGGGGGGAGGGGGGTACCAAAATCCATGTTTGTCCCAGGTGCAAAAAGGGCTAGTTTCGGCCCTGTAGATAAACCTAAAATTGTTTCATGAATTGTCCATAAATTGATTCCTGAATTTGTATTGACTGAATAGCAAAACACATCTAAATATTTAGATTTCTTAATAGGATGCTGTCATGGATTAATTTGTTAAAACAATATTCAACTTTACTGTTTTTGCATCAACCAGTTGATAACTTGCCTGGTAGATATAATGAATTACAATCAGACTGGTAGAAAATTTTCTGTTTTAATATTTGATTTGATTAACATTATAGTTATTTTCTTTTTTGCTCACAAGAGTCAAACAGTTTGGTATTTCTACTAGTATAAGTGAATTTTAAACTACTGCAAACATCAAAACAAAAACTGGGATTTGAACCAGAACCTAGAGTACTACTTAACTATGACCAGTGCCAGTAACTAAGTACCTACTAGGCAAGATTATGGGCATTTTGGTTAAGATAATGGAAGTTTAGACATACTTTTTTAAATCTTGGATTCCTTTTGAATTCATTTACAACCTTTTATCATATTAGTTTTAAACTATTCCTTCCTTGATAAAAATAATTAGTCTTTTTTTTTTTTTTTTTAATCTTTCATTTATAGTTTCTGTTACCAATCTAAGCTCCAAAAACATTTGAAAATTTGTAATGCAAGAGAGAAGGAAAAGCCTGTTAGTATATTTTCTGTTATTTCTTTCTGCCTTATAAATTTATATTAGAATTTTAATCTTAGTATGATTATTTTTTAAACTTATATTAAAAATATGCAATTTTTAAAATGTATTATGTTTTTTATACTGTTATTAATTCTGACTATTCAAAATTACACTTAAAAAATAATTCTGAAGAATATATTGAATTTTTTTTATTTGCTTATCTAGCTTTTAAGACATTTGAAATATTTTTTAGAACCTTTGACTTTTTTACAGCATCTTTTATGTGTCAGTGTTGTACCATTAACCAAAAATAAAAACTTTTTTTTTTTTTTTTAATTTAAGATGCAAAATTTTAATAAGAAATTAAATAATATAAACTTACAAAATTTAATTTAAACATGAAAGCAGCATTTGTAATGCAAATACTTCCAAATAAATAAGTCATTACAATGTTTATGATAATTTTTGAAATAACATTTGGCAATTTAATGTTTGCACATAAATAAGAGACGAGTACTGAAATTTCATGTTTAGATATGTCAGTTTTAAAGTTCACAAATTGTTGCAACAATGGGAAACACTTTTTCAATTTCAAATACTTATCAGAATTAATTTTATTTCAGAAATAAATGTGTAGTTTCAATTCTATATTTATTTAGCAAAAAAACAACAGCAACAACATACTTTAACCCTCTCACAGACAAGCCCGTGTTAATATGTTCACTAAGCTCTATGTTTTAATGCAATATTTAAAGGGGTAATATAATGATTATATACAGCATGGTATATGCACTACAACTATGGTAATGTAATTATATTAATTTAAGGTACTTTTCCGTTATACGGACACCATGTCAAAATGTATACTAATGCACCAATTATTTCAACCCTGATCGTGAAAAGGATTTTTATTTTAGCAGTTTAATATGGGTTTTATTTTATTACTTTATTGTATAACAGTTATTTGTTCACTTATTTTAAATATATATTTGTGATTTAATAAAATAGTTTGTAAAAGTGTGTAATTTTAAAATGTTATATTTTTAAAATGCTCACTTTACTATCGATAATGTTTTTTCTTTTCTTTTTTAAATGTTTCAATTCATGTGATTTTCATTTTGCACTGACTATTACGCTTGGCGATAATGGTGTCCATATAATGGAAAAGTACCTAATTTAATGAATTTTTAATTCATTAAACAATTATTAATACTCTCAAGGATTACATTCATAACTATGTGTTTATATATAATGTTGAAAGAATCATCTATTTTTAGCATTTAAAACAAAATAGGGAGAAAACAATATTACAATTTTGCTCTTTTGCTAGAGTATCAGAGGATTACATAGTTAAACATTAGACATATCCTTCTTGCCATACAACATTAGTACACATACATAATTCAAACTAAACTAAAAACAAAGACATAAAGGTCGCCACAATACCTTGGTGATAAAGAATATTTCACCAAGGCACAAAATATTGAGTGTTTCAATGTAAGTATCCCCAGCACTCCACATCAGTCTGAAATTTGAACCCCTGTTCAGTGATTCATTTCACATACAGCATGGTTAACATGTTTCAGTGAAAATTTAAAAACATTTTTCGGAAAATGCCCATGGCACTTTTTATGGATTGCTTTAAATACTTAATAAAAACTGATTTTTCGATACTTTTCCTTTATATCAACACTAGGGCTGGATTATTTATCAATGTATCAACAAATATTGATATTTCTTAATTATTGCAATAACAATATCTAAACTTTGACTCTGTTTATATATCCCAGTAAAGTAACAGTGTTAACAAAACAAACACTGCTTTTACGAACATGAGCCCCTCAAAAAAATATCTCAAAACTCAATAAAATAATGTTTTGTGCTCACGGCCAGAGCCCAGAAAAACAAAATTCTATTCCAATGTCTTCAACCTCCTGCCTCATCCAAAACAGAAAATCTACATCGATAATCTCCCTTTCCACTGATTATCTCCAATACAAATTATCCCAATTATTGCAATACATCCCATCACTGTAAACCTAGAGTTCATTTGATTGTCTGCGTCATACTGAATAACAGTTATTGTCCTTTCTTCTCTTGTAACTGTGATTGGCCTACATATATTCCAATAACTTCAGATAATTGATACATCATGAATAATCACGCATAAGCACTGGTTATTTATTGTCAGGTTTGATACAGGAGATAGCTGGTTATCATCGAGTCTACACCTAAGCAGCTGGAATACTCAGTTTGCAAGCAATCAATCAGAGTCCACTAATGGGAAAGTTTTGCCTTTTGTTTATGGCTAAGTTGGGGAAAAGCCCAAGGTCGCAGTAGTCATTCACTGTAATGATTGGTTGCTTTTAAAAAGAACTTCCCAGTCAGTAATGCTTATTCATATTGTACTATGACTTCCTTCTTTGTCGTTTATCATATTTTCGTTAGAGCGAAGTTTTCTCGAGTGAATATAATATATCCTGTCTTGATATTTTTTGGCTGTGAATATTTATTAAAAAAAAAATTAAATTAGTATAAAAATTTTCTCAAATATGATTTGAGTATTTATATTTTTTTAAAAAAAGGTTTCAGTGTTGTTTTCTTGTAGTAAATAGGTAGGAAGATATAAATACAGAGATTTTTTTTCTATTAATAATGAATTGATTCCTTAGAGAAAGATTGAAACGCAACATTTCTGTTGCATCTATCATCCACTGAAACCTGTTTGATGACAAGTATATTAGCATGACCTGTGGCATTAAATTAATTTTAGTTTTCCCTGAGCTTCCTCTTTTCCTGTGTTAATTAAAATAAAATCGTCAGTGTCCTAAATTTAAGAGTTTTTTTGTTTTAGTTTGTATTTTATAATTTTGTCAGTTATTCACAAAGTAATTAAATAGTTAAATATTACTGATAAATAATGCATAGAGTAGGAAGAATAGGAAACATACTATTTTTGAAGAAAATACTTTGCAGAAAATGGTATAAGTGCAAACAGATATTAAACATTGGTTTCTTTTCTAAAATATTTTTTGTATAAATATATATACTTATTTTAATGATGCTGTGTGAACATATAGGTATAAGACATTGATTTGTTGCTCTTTACATCTGTTTTTACTTAAATTGCTGCTGCTATCCCATTTATGCTTCGAAATTATCAAAACTCGTTGATATATTGCAATATTAAATTTCTGATATCGTCCAGCCCTAATCAGCACCATGCCAAAATGTATGCTAATGCACCATTTATTTCAACACTGGCTGCGCAGAGGTCTTTTTTATTGCAAACCGTGTCGAAATTGTGACTCGCTATTTATTGAATGTGAATATTTTCTTACTATTTAATCATAACCATGTAAAACATCTTGATTTGCTATTTTTCGAATAAAAAATATTTATTAAGTTATAACTTATATTTTTTTGCTGGTGATGAGATGGATTTTACCATTTGGCTGTTGCCAGATTATGAGGAATCTGCAGTAAAATTAATTCGGTGCTGTGAAATTATATATAAAGAAAGTTTTTTTGCCAGATGCCGGCTACGAATATTTCGCAGCATATCACAAATATAATTTTTTTTTTTAAATCCTAACACTAACACTGGATGCCATAATCTATATATTGAGAGATTATGTAGATGTCCGTTCAGATTTTTCTCACAGGGTCCTGTTTTTGTGAAATTGTGAAGTTTTGATTGATAACATAGCAAACATGTGTCACTTGATATTGAACATTTGAAATATTGTATGCAAGGCGAATGTTTCTCTCTGGAAAAATTTCCATGAATTAATATATAGTGAAGTTTTTTATTTTATATTTCTGAAAATTCTAGTCAATATTTACGATGTTGTCAACATACTATATAATAATGTTAAGTAATGTGTTAATTTATCTGTAATTGATTTTGATTTTCTGATTATATTTTACAGGAGTATTTTGTTGAAAATGTAAATGCTGGCGAAGTAAAAGATTCTGAGGAGATAAAGGTAATCACTTTTTGTTATTTAAATATAGACTCAGTTATTGTGCTAAAATATTTGAATTTTTAATTTGTATAAAAAGTTAAAAACATGCATAAAATTACTTAAAAGGTGCTGAAACTTATAAAGATGTCAGTATATCCCGAGATCTTTTGAACGCACATGCGTTCATTTTCACGGGGGAAAAAAGTCTGACTGGATTACAATAAAACACACGTAAAACAAGATGAAAATAGTATGCATGTGCAAGCAAGGTTCAGTCCACCGCTCCAGAAAGAAGTGGGGGTGGGGAGATTAAATCATATTTTCAGGATCTCTCGAAATACCCAAAATGCTGAACCAAACAGCAGGAATATTATACAAAGCAAAATCTCAATGGATTCACGGATTATTGAACTGTAATGGTTAGATGTAGGAATGATAATTTTAGCTTTTCCGAAGTTTATTTTAATATTTTCTTTCTGATGCAATCTGGATAAAGCTGTGCATGGTTTATTAAACTTGATATCAGATAAATGCTCTTTTAGCCTTTCTTTAAATTTTTGAGATCCCATGCCGATATAAAATAAACTTTTTTGATGTTCTGTGCTGCTTCGAAATGATACTGTCTGTAACGATGTCCTTTCGTATATTATTCCTGCTATTTGGTTCAGCATTTTGGGCATTTTGAGAGATCCAGAAAATATGATTTAATCTTTTCACCTCCCCCCTGCCCGTTCTTTCTGTAGCGGTGGACTGAACCTTGCTTGCACATGCATACTATTTTCATCTTGTTTTATATGTGTTTTCTTGTAATCCAGCCAGTCCTTTTTTCCCCCTTGAAAATGAATGCATGTGCGTTCGAAAGATCTCTGGATATACTAACATCTTTATAAGTTTCAGCACCTTTCAAGTAATTTTATGCATGTTTTTAACTTTTTATATTAATAACAAGGTGAAAATTCCTTCAGGGCACTAGTGGTACAGTGTTTTGATTTTAATTTGTATTTGATGAAATAGGTATGTTTTACCACTTAACATGACAATTTATGTTTTTCCTTCTTTTTTACAGATTTAAGTTTTGCACTGTAAGGAAATTGCATTTTTTCTTCTCTTCCATTTAACATTTGTTATTATCTATGTTTTAATCCTCAAGACATTCCTTTTTTTTTTTTTTCCCCTTTTCCTTACAGTTGTGAATAAAATTAACTCTGTAGGTTAGTAAAGATTATCTGTAGATAATCATTTACAGGTTTTGTTGGGACCAAGGTGATAAAATATAAACAGCATTAAAATGAAATTTGTAAATAAATATAAATAGCCAAAAAAAAAAGGTCAATATAAATATTTAAAGTTTATGCAAATATTTGTCATAAAGAATTTAAAGATTCTGGGAATCTAAAATTGTTATACTGCTATGTAATAACATCTTATTGCATTGTGCATCATAACTTAAAAATAATTCAATTGATTTTGTGTGAAACATTGTAAAAAATTTTTAGCACATTGACTGTCACAGCCACATCTAGTAAAATTTGTTCCAGGCTACTTTTTCTTAATCTTAATGTTTATTTGATCCTTTTAGCACAAAGTCACATTTAAATATTTTTTCCTGAGATGCAATTTTCAATGTTGTTTTAGTGTTTTTAAAATCATACTTGAATCACACAAATCTACATTTATTTTTACCAGAAATAAAGGAAGCATTCATGCCAGAGGCCAATAATATAATTTTCCGAGCTAGTATATGACTAGACATCACTACTAAAGTGATTAGGCTTGAATCTTAATTTGCTCACAGCTCTTGGAAACAAATTTCTTTGAACCTTTTGTAATTCCTATGGTTCTATAAAGTAGTAATTATGTTTGCTAGCTCTGATTTAAATAGTAGTCAATGTGTTAACTGAAAAACAGCAAATGTTTTTGTCTTTGTATTCTTGATTTGGCAATAAATATGGAAAATATCTATTTTCAACTACCACGTTAAAAATGTCTCTTTAAATATCTTTACTGTCTAACTCAGACAAGAAAAACCCTGCAACTGGTCTTGACTCGGTCCTGTTACCAGGGTAACTGGTCAGTCGACTTTATTTTAGGAAAGTCCGGCATTTTCTTTTCTCTCGTTCAATCGGTCTTCCGAGAAATATCGTCTTCTCAGTCCTTCCCTACAAGTTTTAAATCCTCTGAAAGCAGGAAATCTACCCAGGGTTTTTCTTTTCTGAGCCAGACAGTAGTAAGTTTTGAAGAACTTTCATAAAGGTCCAAGTGTTATAAATTTAGGGAAATCTCTGAATAGCGGACACCTTAGGACCATGGGATTTGTCCATTATTAGAAAGTTTCTACTATTTGGAAGTAAAAGCGTACAAATATATAAGTGTTAGTGATTGAAAAGGTGTTTGCTAATAAGTATGAAAACAACTAAATTTTTTTAACATATTCTTGTATAAGCGTTCAATGTTTATCTGGAAAATACTGCCTAATTTTATCTTTGCATTTCATGATTTTTCAAAAAAAAAAAAATTCCATTATAATAAATTAATTTGGCATGGACTCCGAACCTGATTAGGTAAAATTTACCACATTTTTTTTTAACATTTGCTAGAAAGCTCAGCTAGTGAATTTATTTATAAAAATTATTTTTACTCTGTTCCTTTTTTAAAATATGACGAAAGTAAAAAAAAAAAAAACTTTCTTTAAACTATCTTTTTAGGATTTTTAAATTGATTTTGCAATGTATTATCATAATTTAATTAATATAAATCTATTAATTGATTAAAGTATATTTACAAAAAATATATATTTCACTCTATTTTTTATTTATATTTTCTAATTTTCTACTTTTTAGTGTTTAAAGTATTTCATTGTTGCAGTTTCACAACCAATAGGCTTTCTTTGGCGAGTGTGGTTTGGTACATAATTAAATCCATTGTAATTGTAACACTAAAGAATATTTGCCAATTTATCACCTGTGGTGAGCTAATGGAAAAAGGTCTTTAAATTAAGTTATTATTTGATAATTAAGTTATAAATATATTTAAATGTTGTATTGTTATCAGAAACACACCTTTGAATATAATTTGTACTTCTAGCATATCAGATAGTCGATTACAAGATTCCATCTTTACTTACACAAAACAAGTTGAGTTAAATAAAAGAGTGTAGGTAGAAAAGTAGCGGTGTCGTCTGCTATTCAGAAGTATCTGCTATGGAGCTTTTATTATGTATGGAAAAATCTTTTTACAATATCCATGTGTCTTTAAATGAGCTGCTAGCACTTAACTCTTTTTTTTTTTTTTTTTTAGCTCGCAGGTTATCAAAGCCTGAGAGCTAATGTGTCTGCAGATTCTGTATCTATGTATGTATGTATTTATGGGAACAGGGGGCTAATCCCCTCTTTAATTTAGATAATGGATTTTTCATGCATAATTATCCGATTGCCTTCAAATTTGGTATATCAGTTTATTCTGATAAGGCACTTCCCTGATTAGATTTGAAGGTTCATTCGTTAAGTACCCCCCCCCCCCCCCCCCTTTAATTTAGCTAAATGTGTTTTTCATGCAGAATTATCCGATTTGCTTCAAATTTGGTAATACAGGTTTATTCTGATAAGGCACTTCCCTGATTAGATTTGGAGGTTCATTGGTTAAGTATAAAGGGGGGGAAACGGGGAGGGGGTTAATCCCCCTTAATTTATTTGGCACTATTCTTTGACAGGCTTCTTCTTAGAAGGGCACTATTCTTTGAAATAAGAGTATAATATACAATTAGTGTGAATAGCCTGTGAGCTCAATGCCATCAGTTTAACTGGGCACTTTTCTTTTTATTTTCTTTCAAGCTAATTAACTTTTTCGAAATTTATTTATTTAAGTTGTAGTAAAAATACTATATAAAATATATCTGCTGAAGGATGGTGTGGAAAAAGTATCTGTTGAATGGCAATACTAGCACCAATTGCATGCACACCCCCTTAAAAGCTTTAGTTTAGAATGCACCATAAGCGAGCTCACTTACTTAAAAGTTTTAGTTTAGAATTGAATTTGATTTGATGCAAGAAGCATCGCATATTTTTGATGTGACAACTGTCGTCCTTTTTTGATGGAACAATGTTCCCTTATTTTGAATTATCAACCATCATTTATGTAAATATGTAATGTAACTATCTCATCATGTATACAGGCTTTATTAAAGATATTAAAAAATTAAAGGATGCACCTCTTTTGAAACTGGCTTTGTTTTCAGAGGATTTAAAAAAAATGTAATATTATTTAAAAATTTTAATCTTTCAAATCATATTGTCTGAATTGCTTATTTTGTTGACAAAATCATTTAATAATGTCTCAAAAGGGTTATGTAAAATACTTACATATAAAACAAATCAAAGTCTATTGAATAAATTTAAAATGTTTTAAGTTTTGCCATGTTAAATGTGCATTCTAAGTGCACTTAACAGATTATTAAAAAAATTTTGGAAAATTTGCCATCTCACTTCTAAGTAAGATAAAAAAAATAATAGAAGTGCAAAGTTTTGCTATAAATTGCAAAAGTTACATTCTTATTTTGTTACTTTTTTAATTCTATAATTATTCATTTTATACTTATGCAGTTGATTTGTTACTTAGTTGCATTTTAATTAAAGTGATAATTTATTATTAGATAAATTAAGTACAGTGAATGTATTACCACATGAATAATTTTCTGTCTTTTATGATTAGGTAAACTTAAATGATGTAAGTGATGAGGAAGTTCTAGCCATTGTGAAGAAAATAAAGCTACTCTATGATGGTAAGGTATAGATAATCTTATTAGTGATTTTATTAAAACCCTGTTTATGTTATTTTTTTCCTTTCCTTTTCTTCCTTTTTTTTAAGTTTTTCATTAAACCTGTATTTTGAATTGCTTAGAGTTGATACTGCATAATTGTTAGTCCTTTCACAATGCTATGTTTTCTTTTCATCTTACCTAAATATTTTTCAGTATGCAGGAGAATTTGTGATTAAAGAAATAATTTTTTTTCTTAGATGTCAGAAATTTTTTCATAGATGAAGTTTATATATTTACAATATATTCTAATATTGTTATTTTTTGTGTGTGTGTGTAACTTTGATATAAATCCAATATGTGGAATTTTATTTTAAATCAAATTAATAATAATATTTTATGATTTATCTTTGGCTATATATGGTAAGCTATTGCAAGACATATTAATTATTTAAATTTAGAGCAACTAACCACTGTTTTCAAAATAATCTAAATTGTGCTTCAGGACTATAGAATTGCAGAATGTTTCATCAGTTTTGTGTTAAAGAATTTTTAAAACTAGAATACTGTTGCTTAATATTCCTTATATTATCGTACATTACAATCAATTTCAAGAAATTGCTTTTTTCTTAAATTCATAATTTTTGTTTTATAGATTTTCAAAATTTATTAAATTTCAAGATATTTTTTCTTTTATTCATTTATCAAATGTTTACTGTTTTTTTTTTTTTTAATTTTACTGGCAGGATGTGGTTATTATATGTTATGCTAAAAAGTATATGAGTAAAATGTAATTATTAAATGCCCAGGCATGCTTCAAAATGTTTCTTAGAATTTGATTAAGGAATTTAAAAAAAGAATCTTGAAGGGATTTTTAAACAGATATTTGCACATATCATTTCTGTACAAAACAATCATATATGCCATCATTCTTAATTGTTACAGAATTGCAGTAGAACCTTGATTTTATGTTTCTCACTTCATACTTTTTCTGCATTTAATACAATTTAACTCCATTCCCTTCAAATCTGTATCCCAATAGCCTTATATATTTTCCAGCTTCCAACATTTTCCCAAATAAGTTTTTCCTGCATCATACGTTTTAAATTTGAAATTTATATATATATATATTTTTTCATTTGTTTATTGTAAATGTTCTTTCCAAAAGTCAGTTCTGTTGGAAATATTTAATTCTTTTAAGTTATTTTTAGCATACCAACTGCTTATTTTAAGTTTTAAAACCCCGTTTCATCATCTTGTCATCCACCCTGCAGAGAACACGTTTTCCCGGCGACTGTTGAGATGTTTACGTTCTCAATCGGCGCTCGAGTCGAGTTGAGTTATCTCACGGTTGCTCTTTGGAAGGAAACTTCCATTTTTCAGATTCTATAGATGGCGCTGTCGTTCCGGAGATGCACGACGCTTCGTCTTTAGTTGACGTTTGCTAGGCTGTGATTCGTCCAGGTAATTAACTGTCCGTTTCGCGGTATTTTATGCAAATGTCTTATTTTTGAGGTGTATATATACCTGTACAAATTTCAGAGATGCTTGCTTGCTCTCACATGCAAGTATCAGTTCGTTCTCATCTTGAACGAACATTAGATTGTAATGGGTATTCTTTTGAAACACTTAATGTTCTTAGCTCTAGTAGAGCTCTGTCTAAAGTTAATGTCTCTTTTAGTTTCTAATAAATGTGTTTGCTTTTAAAATCTTTGTCATTAATCAACACCATCTCACCTTTCATACTTTACATTTTTCAGATAATTTATGAGTAGAAAGAGTGTGTTTTTCCATATTTTGGGAGACATCGGTTATGGGCCACTCTTTTTGCCCATATTAAGTATTTAATTTAGAGATGGTGTTAACGTTAAAAGTTCTAAAAGCTTAAAGATAGGGGGGCTCTAAAAACTAAAGATGGAAATAGATAAACTTAAAAATTATAACTATGCCACCTGGAAAGATGATGTGACAGCACTTTTAATGGACAAAGGGGCATATGAACATGTTAGTAATAAAGATTTAAAAGTTAAAGAAGATGCAACTCCTAAAGAGAAGCGCGATTTTGAAATTAAAAAGAATCAGGCCTATAGTACAATATATTTAAATATTAGTAAAGATTTAAAGCCACTGATTCGTGATACTAAGGTTCCGTCAGAAGCTTGGGAAAGACTTAAAGTTCACTTCCAGCCAGCAATGCGGGGAAGATCTATTGGTATTTTAGACGCCTACTTTCATAGATGCCAATGTCTCCGGAAATTCCGGAGTTTCTCCGGAAGTGTAAGATAAAATACGGAAGTACGGTAATAAGGTAGAAAATACGGAAATTTGAGGCAAAAAAAAATCCCGAATTTCTTCGATCGATCGCGGCAAAAAATCACGAATTTCGTCAATCGGTCGTTGAAGTACTCGCATATCGCGAAAATTGTCTATCAGTCGATAAAACCGCGAATTTCTACAATAGCTCGCGGCAGAAAATCGCAAATTTCGCCAACCGGTCGTTGAAAAAAGTTGCATCTTTTGTCAATCATTCGCTGCAAATAATCGTGAAAATCATCAATAGATCGTTGATAAAAATCGCAATTTTTTTACTCTCCAAAAAAAAACTCTAATTTCGGCTGTCAGCCGCGGCAAAATTGCGTTAATCAATTGAGGAAAAAATATCCTGAAATCCGATAATCGGCCAATGATAAAAATCGCGAATTTTGTCAATCACTCTCTGCGCTGCAAAAAAATCACGAATTCCGTTAGTCATTCGCTTCAAAAAATTGCTGTTTTGGTCAATCAGTCGCGGCAAAAAATCGCTGTTTTCGCCAGTCAGTCGCGGCAAAAAATCGCTGTTTTCGCCAGTCAGTCGCGGCAAAAAATCGCTGTTTTCGCCAGTCAGTCGCGGCAAAAAATCGCTGTTTTCGTCAGTCAGTCGAGGCAAAAAATCGCGCTTTTCGTCAGTCAGTCCAGGCAAAAAATCGCTGTTTCGAAAATATAAGGCTTTCGGTTCTGAAAGTTGAAAAATTCGGTCAATCCGAAAATTCGGACATAAAAAATAGCGCGAATTTCAACAATAATCAATTCCGTCAAAATAATCAATTTCCTCAATCGTTCGTAAAAAAAAATCGTCAATTTTGCCGAAGGATTGCGGGGGAAAACTCAAATTTCGTCAAACGATCGCGCAAAAAAAACCCCGAAAATTTCGTCAAAAGATCGCAAAAACTCCGCAAATTTCGTCAAAAATATTGCGAAAAACAACAAATTTCATCAAAGGATTGCGAAAGAACACTAATTTTGTCGAAGGGGCGCAGAAAAAAAACATCATATAGTTAGTTTAGGGAGTGGATCCCCCCTCACCCGTCTGCTGTAATCTTTCAGAAAATTTGCTGTGAATTTCAGATTTTTTTTTCTCAGAATCACCCCTGGTCTGTGAGTTGCGGCAAAAAATCGAATTTTCCGTCAGTGAGTCGCGGCAAACAATCGCGATTTCTGTCAGTGAGTCGCGGCAAAAAATCGCGATTTTCGTCAGTGAGTCGTGGTAAAAAAAATCGCGATTTTCGTCCGTCAGTCACGGCAAAAAATCGCGATTTTCATCTGTCAGTCGTGGCGAAACATCGTGATTTTCGTCTTTCAGTCGCGGCAAAACATCGCGATTTTTGTCAGTCGATCTCGGCGAAAAATCGCGAATTTTGTTAATTGGTCGCGGAAAAAAGTCACTTTATCTTTTTGGAGGGGAAAAATAGTCATGTAATTTCACACAGTTATATCAATCGCGGATTTTTTGCTCTGTAGGGATAAAAAAATATATTCCATTTTTATAAATTTATCATAAAAAATTATTAACACATTAAAAGTAAAAGTAAATTTAGTAACCTTTATTTAAATTATGTTTGTGTTGATAAATGCAAAAGCTGCAAGAGGACTGAAAATATTTGTAAAAAATATAGCTCGTAAAAATATATGTACAACTCCTGAAATGACTCCTGAAATGTGAACATTTTACTCCTGAAGAGTGTCCAAAACTCCTGAAATTTAAGTGGTTTACTCCTGATACAGTCTTTACAATGTTGGCGTCTATGTACTTTAATTGTACTTATGATCCCAACGAAGCGATAGGACTGTACGGAGCAAGACTTAAAGAAATTTTAGAAAGTATGGGGGATACGGAAATAGAATTACCCGAAATTGTCAAAACTTACCAGCTGATTAGATTCCTTCCAGACACTTTTTCTGGTATCGTGCAAGCCATTTATAGATGGGGTAAAAAGGACTTTACCTTTAACAAAGTATTAGATGAGTTAATATTAGAAGAGGACCGTTTAAAGCAAAGTAGAAAAGATTCGCTTAAAGGGGAAAAATCGGCATTAGAAATAAAGTTAATAAAACCCAAAGAAGTCCGAAAAAGAGATAAACACCAAAATCAGAATTGTTTCAAATGTGGCAAACCAGGTCATAGGGCTGTTAATTGTAGAAGTAACCCTAAAAATGCAAAACAAGAAGAGTATCTTTCCAATCTCAAGAAGGAGGAAGAACAAACAAACCGTTACAATTACTACATATGGACGTCTGTGGACCAATGTCAACATATTCACTCAGAGGATCTGAATATTTTCTAACGATTATAGATGATTACTCAAAGAAGGTGACTGCTTATCCTATTCAACATAAAAGTGAAGCATTTGATTGTTTCTTAAAATTTCAGAAAAGGAATGAGAGGTTTTTAGGGAAGAAAGTAATAGCTATAAGGACTGACAATGGTAAAGAATTTGTCAACGATAAGTTTAAAATTCATTTAGAAAAAGAGGGCATACAACACCAAAAGACGAATCCATACACACCAGAACAAAACGGACTCGCAGAACGATTTAATTACACAGCAGTAGATGCTATAAAAGCCATGCTGAAAAGTAGCAAAATGGACGAAAAATTTTGGGCAGAAGCACTTTGCTGTTTTGTATATGTATGGAACCGAGTAGCCAGAAAAGGTCAAGAGAAAACCCCATTTGAATATTTTTGTGGAAGAAAACCATCAGTGAGCCATTTAAAGAAGTTTGGAAGCATTGCATATGTTGGAATACCAAAACAACAAAGAAAAAAGTTTGACATGAGAACGGAGAAAGGATTTTTAGTAGGGTATGCACATCAAACTAAAGGCTATAGAATATGGATTCCAGATTTGGGTCGAGTCATCGAAACAATAAATGTATCTTTTGATGAGGAGTTTGGTATAAGAGAAGAGAAGAAACAAAACTCAAACAGTAGAAGGAAAGAAGCAAAGCTCCGAAGTGGAGCGAAGCTGGACCCAAAGGTAAAAAGTAACGAAGGTAAAGGTGAGATTAGCCATGGAGGAAGCCGCAGAGCAATTGAACATGTAGAAATTCCAGAAGTACCATCAAAATCTGAAGTAGATTCAGAAGTCGAGACCATGAATCAATATCAAAATAACGAAGAATCAAGTACTGACTCTGAAGATGATCAAATTCCGTGTAAAAGTATAAAGTGGATCAGAGAAGCGAAGGAAAGAAGAGATTGTTCAAGAACAGACATCTACTACAAAATTGAAGGTAAAAATGTAATTCTTAGATCACATCCAGATGTGAAGAGGTACTGCTTGAAGAACAATATAAGATATGATCCGAATTTCTTTAGTTTTTCTGGAAAAGATAAATATTCAGGACCCGAACCAAGAGCTGAACCTATAACTGAAAACAAATTGTCTGACATTAGTGAAGAATCTGACACAGATTTAGAAGCCAATTGCATAGAAGTGGAAATTCCTAGATCATTTAAAGAAGCTGTCGAGTCTAACCAAAAGGAAGAATGGATGAAGGCCATGCAAGAAGAAATCAAAATGATGGAGCAACGAAAAGTATGGGAATTAATTCCAAGGAAAGATGGTGAGAAGATTATACATAATCGATAGGTGTATACTATCAAGAAAAACGAAGAAGAAAAAATTATAAGATATAAAGCAAGATTGGTTGCGAAAGGCTTTAGCCAGAAAAAAGGAGAATCCTATGAAGAAGTATATAGCCCTGTAGTAAATTTCGCCATCATTAGATTGTTTTTTACTATTCTAGTTGGACTTTTTGGTTGGCTCCACCAACTAGACATCAAATGTGCATATCTTTATGCAAAATTGCAAGAAAGAATAGTCATGTATCAACCAAAGGGATTTCAAAGCCAAAAGTATCCAGATTATGTTTGTCTCTTGAAAAAAGCTACCTATGGACTCCACCAAAGTGGGAGGCAATGGTACTTTGAGATCCAAGATGTTTTAGAAGAATTAGCCTTCACCAGGTTAGAATGGACAAATTGTGTATTTATTTTTAAGAGAAGAATCTTACTACTCCTATATGTAGATGACATAATTATATTTGGAAAGACAGCTGAACATATAAAGGAAATTATAGAACTCCTGAAAACAAAGTTTGACCTTAAACTCCTAGGAAAAACCAAGAGACTGCTTGGCGTTGAATTTGAAAATGAAAATAAGAAATTATATATCCATCAGAGAGAATACATTGAAAAAATTTGTAAAATTTACTCAAAGTATAAAATTCCAATAATATCGTTACCTATTGCAAAAGGCATAATTTATTCAAAGACCGACTGTCCTAAAACTGGAGAAGAAATAACTGAGATGGAGAAATACCCCTACAGAAATTTAGTAGGATGTTTAGCTTTTTTAGCAAGTCGGACAAGGCCGGATATTGCTTTTGCAATAAATCTTTTCAGCCAATTTCAAGAAAACCCAAGCATGATCCATTGGCTAGGTCTACTTAAACTTCTAGGCTATGTGCAAGCTACTAAAAATTTCAAATTAAATTTATCAAATGTGACATCTCTAAAAGTGACGTGCTATAGTGATGCTGACTATGCATCTAACAGAGATGACAGAGTATCCATGAGTGGAGTTATGATGTTTGTCGACAAAGCTCCAATCATTTGGCGAAGTTTCAAGCAAAAATGCGTATCGTTATCTACGATGGAAGTGGAATACATCTCATTAAGTGAAGCAGCAAAGGAAATGATTTGGATAAGAAGAGTTCTGGAAGAAACTATCAAATCAAAATTAATTAACCAAGACTGTACTGAATATACATTACTGTGTGATAATAAAGCTGCTATCGACTTTTCAAAATCACCTATCGAAAATGCTCGAACGAAGCATATAGATATACGCTACCATTTTCTAAGAAATCTAGTGTTCGACAATATGTTCGAGTTGAAATATGTCCAATCTTCACAGAATTTAGCTGATTGTTTAACAAAGCCAGTAACGAAAATCTCCTTGAAAGCGTTCACTACTGAACTGTTTATCGATGAGTGACTGCCGTCCAATGGACATTTAAGACTGTTTCAAGTGAATCAGGACTTTATATGAACTTTTATTTTTATGTATTAAACTGTTTGCAAACGTGTTTATACAATTTTAAGATATTTGCATAAATGCTAAGTTTTTTTAAATCTTTCAGTTGAAATTTAATAACTTTAAATTTAGTGTTAAAATAGTAATGCATTATCATCTTTAAAAGCTTGCAAGTTTAAAGTGTTTTTTTCCTTTTAGGTTTCGGCAACCTGCCGATTTTTTTTTTTTTTCCCAAAACTTAAATCGTTAATGTATGTATTATAAGTAAAATGTTTAAACTTTAAATTTTCATTAAACTGTTTTTGTAAATTTGTATTTCAAGAAATTTTATGTCAAAATTCAAAATTTACGTTTGGCATAACTTACCCTTTTGAAAGTTTTTTTTAGGCTGTTCTCTGGCAGAGTGTACGAAGGGGGGCAATGTTGGAATAATTCTTTTAAGTTATTTTTAGCATACCAACTGCTTATTTTAAGTTTTAAAACCCCGTTTCATCATCTTGTCGTCCACCCTGCAGAGAACACGTTTTCCCGGCGACTGTTGAGATGTTTACGTTCTCAATCGGCGCTCGAGTCGAGTTGAGTTATCTCACGGTTGCTCTTTGGAAGGAAACTTCCATTTTTCAGATTCTATAGATGGCGCTGTCGTTCCGGAGATGCACGACGCTTCGTCTTTAGTTGACGTTTGCTAGGCTGTGATTCGTCCAGGTAATTAACTGTCCGTTTCGTGGTATTTTATGCAAATGTCTTATTTTTGAGGTGTATATATACCTGTACAAATTTCAGAGATGCTTGCTTGCTCTCACATGCAAGTATCAGTTCGTTCTCATCTTGAACGAACATTAGATTGTAATGGGTATTCTTTTGAAACACTTAATGTTCTTAGCTCTAGTAGAGCTCTGTCTAAAGTTAATGTCTCTTTTAGTTTCTAATAAATGTGTTTGCTTTTAAAATCTTTGTCATTAATCAACACCATCTCACCTTTCATACTTTACATTTTTCAAATAATTTATGAGTAGAAAGAGTGTGTTTTTCCATATTTTGGGAGACAAGTTCATTGAACAACTGTTGCTTCATTGTTGGTTTCTTGACATTTAGAAACCCTTTTATTCTAACTTTCTGTTTAATACAGAATAAGAGATAAGAAGGCAAAAGTATTCTTTACAAACAAAGGAGAGGTGTTGCAGTCGCAGTGTAGGTGTTCTAGGAGTTACATGTGACAAACAGGTGCATCTTTCTTACTGTTAGAAGGAGCCTATTAGGAACTCGCATACTATAGACATGTGCCTGTGGAAAGTCTGATTGCCTGTCATGCAGAACCATGCAAAAAGTAAAGGCTAAGTTTTTGTCCATGTGTTTTCAGTGTGCACACTCACATAAAGCTCATTTCAATCATGCATATTTGTTTGCCCATTATTGTACATTTCACACCACTTTCTCACATTTCTTTTGCTCATTACTGTATCACTTTCACTAAATACCCTTAATTTACATTAAATTTCTGTAGATTTCAGCTTCTGAGCATTCAAGAATTTAATAATACTCCTCATTCCACAGTCAGCATGATTTTCTGTCACATGGTTTATTTTGAACACTCACAAAATGCACAATAACAATTTGTTAACGAACCAGGTTACACGAAGTACTGAGAAATGAAGTCTGGCAAGCCAGCCGATTTTGATTAGAGGAGGGTGGATGACCTGCAAAGTGGGAATATGCATGTGCATCCCCAGAATTATATTAAAACCTAAAAAAAACATAAGCACTTTGATGCTGCCTTTAATGAATACACATTTATCTATTAAAACAACTACGTGCAAATTACAATAACATGCCAATCCAGGTATTTTTCTACATTTACTCACTTGTAAGAGTTTTTTAAGTGATAACAAATCACACACATGTTTTTATACGCTAAATACGCATAAATTTTTGCAAAAAATGTGTAATTTCATAACAAGTGAGTAATTTAAAAAAATTACACACACACACACATATATATATGTATGTGTGTGTGTAAAATTGGCTAATTTACACATTTATATTTTAGAGTGTATCTACTATAAAAAGGTGAATTGGAATAGATGGTACCAGAATCATTTTCACAATACTGGCATTTACATCAGAATACTTAGCTCATATGAAGAAAAAACGTGGAGTTGTGCTACCAGAAAACTCAGGATGGACGTTGGAGACAATCTCAGTCAGGATGAACATCAACACCCACACCTGCTTCAAATATGAATATAATTACTTTCTTGTCAGGATCTGCTTTATGCTGGGCCAGATAAAAGTCCAGCCTGGAACGGTCCATCTCTACTAGATCCGCACCATTCAAAAAGTCTTCTACTGTGTGGACAAGTGTTCAATCAATAAAATCGAGAAAGAAATGGCCTGTTTGTGGTGGGAAGCAGTTTTTTTTTTCCTAATCGTACTTTGAGACCGCACCAATGTTAAGTTATTCCAGAAGGCACCAGCTACCTGCTGTACGTCATTAACAAAAGCTACTTTTCAATTCATATTTTGAAATTGGATGCTGCCCTCGCATTTCCTTGCAGCAATCCTGTTGACGAAATTCACCGAAGACCATTTCCTACTGATTTCATTTACAAACATTCTGTGAGAACGTCGCTCATTGAAGACACCATGATAGATAATCATGATCTTGCTGAATTGCCGATGCCTCGAATCATCATGTACCATCCACATCCATCACTAGTTATTACAATTCTTCTGATTAGATTCTGAGGAACGGGACATTGAAAGCATGCTGGTTTCACCACCATTACCACCACTGTTGCCAGCAGCATTTCAGACCTTCAACCAGTTAATTACAATCTCAGCAGTATCCATTGGAAATATATCCAGGCCATTTCACAGAATGTTGTTTGTTTGCTCCATGAACTTTTCAAGTATAGAGAGTACAAAAATCTCCAGGAAAAAATCTTGGACTTGGGGTTGAGTGATCAGATGAAACCACTCGCCTTGTCCACAAGTGTTGCCATTATGGACTACATGAATGTTACTACTGCTGCTGCTTCCACTCCTACTGACAAATTTGTTCGACTGGTCTACAAGTGCTCCTATCGTGGACTGAACAGACTACAACAATGATATTACTACTATTTTTATTGCTTCTCTTGATGCTACCACTGCCTCTCTTACAGACAATTTCCCCTATTTTTAAAGAAATCATAAACTCATACACATATTGCTTGTGGGCTGCAATAGTGGCACAACTCAAAAAATACGAATTTTGAGTTAATGCGCTCTCCAGCATTGCAGATTGATATTCTTTCCAGTAGCAACAGCAGCATATCTTGTAGTTCAGTATTTCACCAACAGATGGCAGAAGTGCCGCTGTTGCCTTGTATATGATATTCTGAATGCATCATCATATAATCATATTTAACATCAATATAACACAGGACTCGTGTAAGAGGGATATTTGTTTGACTTGTGTAAGAGGGTATATTTCGTGACTCGTGTAAGAGGAGAGCTGTCTTAGACACGGAAGGTAGTAGACGTGTGTGATCTCGCTCTTGCTTAATGATGCTTTTTGTCAGCAGTTCATACGAATACTGACGTGATGCATTTATCAATTGTTTTCGTTCCTTTTCACCATGGCTGTTGTCAACTATAATGTTCCAGAGGAACTTTTTACTGAAGCCAAACAAATTCGTGAAGTGATAATAAAAAAAGAAGTCGTTTTTGTAAGTCTTGAGAATAAGAGCAAAAACCTACTCCTGGAGTATTACAGGACCACTCAAAAATATGCTGGCCTCGAACTGGAAATCGTAGAGAAACGCATTCTAAGCCTAAAAAAACTCGACGACTCAGCATCCCTAACTGCTATGGAGCTCAAGAAAGCTAACACACTGCACAAGCTTCAAGGGATCTCAAATGAGGTAGCTAGCTTGCGGGTGAGTGGCTTCTCCTTATTTACTGATTTTCCAGTTGATCCTCCTCCCCCCCCCCCGAGAAGGAGAGCTCAAATGTAGATATGGTAGAAACACCTATCGTTCAACCAACCATGAGCAAGCGTCGTCTTGACGATGACACTGCTGCCGAGGGTTGGCAAGATGTTTCTTCTAAAAACAAGAACCCAAATTCGAGCGGAAGCTCCCAAAATTAACCAAAAAATGAGAGAATTCCTCCCTTCTTCATTGAACCAATAAAACATTGGTCAAATCTTCTTATTCTCCTCAGGCAAAAAGTTCCTGCTATTCGTTCTATCATGAACAAAAATTATATAAGAGTGGCAGTTGACACAGAAGCTGAATACCGTATGGTACAGCAAATCCTACAGGGGGACGGGATCCACTACCGTAGTTTTCTCTTGGAAAAAGAGAAAAATCTAAAATTTGTCTTAAGCGATCTTCCAGCTAACGCTGACATAAACCTCGTTAAATTGGCACTTGAAGTGACGAACTTAAAAATATATCATTAACGCAGATGTACAGGGGCAACAAAAAAAAACCGTGTTCCCCTTCCCCTCTTTCTCATCCAGCTGCCCAGACAGCCAACTAAAATAGATGCCCTTTTCCAAATTACTGAAATCATGGGGCTTGGGGTACAGTTTGAGAAGTACCGGGGACGTAAAGGCCCGATACAGTGTCACAACTGCCAGGGGTTCTATCACTCGGTGGCTGTGTGCCACCTCCCATCTGTGTGCGTGAAATGTGCAGGACCGCACAAATCTGTCGCATGCAGCAAACCATATGATGACCCCTGCAAGTGTTGCCACTGTTCGGGTAATCACCCTGATAACTATCGGCTGTGCCCTAAGTTCCCAGGAAATCAGTCAAATAGTTTTTCAAAAAATTCTCTTTTGACTGTAAAAAATTCACGAAAAAACGCGTCATCCTTTCCCCCAAAGAAAGTGGATCCAGCAGTCTCCTTTGCGAGCACTGCGACTGGCGTGGTTGCTAAACCCAATGCTATTACCCCTAAAATGGGTAACCAAATTACATCGGCTCCCCAAAACGGTGCAATTTCGGATGCCGATTTTCTAAATCAACTTCTCAAATTTGAGAAAACTTTCGGTAAGCAAGTTATACTTGCAACTTTCAAAAAATCGCTTCCTGACCTCCGTAAAGCACCTACGGAAGTGGACAGAATCTTTATTTTATATAGTAACTTGCCCAGTCTTTCTGACTAGCATTTACTGTCTGTCCCTTTTTCTCCTTCGATCCCCCCTTTCTGGCACATTCACCCCATCAAATGTTTTGAAGTTTTTATCTGTTGGCTTAAGGAATGCCAACGGCCTTAGAAATAAAGCTAAAGAGTTTATGGATTTCATATACAACAATGACTTTGACATCGTTTTAGTCTCCGAGACTCATTTTTCCCAGGGTAACTGTATTAAGGTTGCCAATTATGAGTTATTCCATGTTGACAGACCTCTTAATGGCAACCGTCCTTCTGGTGGCACTGCAGTGTACATTAAATCAGGGCTCAATGCTACTCTTGCTGAAATTCCCCACTTTGACTGCATTGAAGCTATGCCAATTGTCCTGGATTTCCCTCCATTCCACACCTTCTGATTGCAGCTGTTTACAACCCCCTGTTAGAAACCAACGTCTGCTAGAAAAAGACCTTTCTAACCCACTCGCCCCTTTTCAAATTTTATTATTGCGGGTGATTTTAACGCTCATCACTTCTCCTGGGGCTCCCATCGCTCCAACAACCCTGCATTTAGAATTTGCAGGTGGACAGATCAAAATCATGCTGAAATTATTGCACCTACTGAGTCCACCCGACATGACTCCCACTCTATTATTGGTTTTGCTATCACCCGCAATTTTCCATTCCCGCACACTATTCAAGCAGTGAACGATCTGACTTCTGATCATTTACCGGTTGTGCTCAAATTCGACGTGGGGACATTCTATCTGGATGTCCCACAGGCCTTTTTGGTCAAATGGAAAGATTTTGCTCATGTTCTCATGAATACTGAGCCGCCCCCCCCCCCCCCCCTTACTGAGATACACTCTGCCGATGACGTAACGGCTTCAATTCATGCATTTGGAGAAACCCTCCATAATGTTTTTAAAGAAGTCGCCAAATCTCGACAGAGAGCGGTCGATCGTTTTCGACTACCTGAGCACATCAGGAACTTGAAAAGAGTCAGAAATTGTTTAAGACGGGACTGGCAGACATCTAGGGACCCCCTGCTTAAACCCCAAATTAATCGATTAAATCACGATATTAGTGCTGCAATCAAAGAGTTCAGTATTTCACGCTGGAACGCATATGTTGAGTCTCTTTCGACTTCTGTCAACACAATTTGGCCGGCGACGGCCCGCATTCGTAGGACACGAACCCACATTCCGGCCCTAAACAGCCCTAATAATACGATCAGTGGTGGGATTCAAATAATTTAACAACCAGTTTGCTGCCTGAATGATTTTTGATGTACAAAAATGAAAGAAAAATGAAGCATCACACATAGATTATGAAACACTTTCCAATATTATAAGAACATTGTTAAAAAAATTTGATCCTTTGGTACAGTGAAAAAAATCCTGAAACATGTTTCCCTATAAAAGGACGTTAATAAATATTCGGAAATCATGAAACCTTGATCATAATTACTATCAGAAAATGCATCAAAGCAATCATGACTTAATTTCTAACAAAAAAAGTACCGGAGCCCTAATATTCTACAATGCTAACAACCGTAGCGTGCTCTCCTCCCGCCCCCTAACCCGGTCACTCCAATCTGCGTATTTATATTTCATACATTACTTGAAAAATTTAAAGCATTTTTCTTTTTTTTTAGCAAAATAAAAAATTTAAATATATCTATCTGCATATACTTAGTTGTCAACTATTTCTGTTTTTAGTTATCATTCTTTTCGATTAGAAATTTTTGTCTAATTTTAAAGTTAATTAATTGAATAACTATGCGATTAAATATGATAAGGATTATGATTCAGAAATAGAGTCAATACAAAATAGGAATAGTTCGTAACTATGCATTTTTATAAAAAAATAAATGAAACTTACAGAAATTAAGATTGGCATGCTGAAGAATGGAACAGCATTTTTCAATTTCCTACAGAATATGTGGTTTTTATTTAAACTATAATCGATTCCTTCCGCATAACAATCTTTCGTGGTTTGTTCCTGAAAATCAGATTAAATAAAAATTTTGTCACCATTATCGGAAAGATTCGATGCTTTTATAGAAAAAGAGGCAACACTGCTCGATTGCTTTTTATCAAAATAAATGATACAGTGTTGCCAGTGGGCTACTTTTTTAAAATTTAGATTTCTTTATTGTCACCACTCATTTAAAACGGTAAAATTCCCTTTGTTTTCGCCTTGTTTAATATGTCATTAAATAAGGGGCATTTTACAATTTCAAAAAAACTGGTGCAAATCAACAATCTGAATTTAAAAAAAGTAGCCCATCTGGCAACACTGAAACAATACATGGCAATTATTTCTACTTACAAATGAAAGTAACCTTCGTAAATCTGCATGCAGAGCCTTAGCATGGACCTCGTTCATGTTACAAAATAAACAGAAAAATCACTAACGTGATTTTTATACTCGTACAAAATAAAAGACTAAAAACCTCAAACAAACAAATCCTCAAGCTGATGCCCATTGACTAAAAACTGAAAATATTCTTTTCAGGTTTGATATCTAAATCAAAAAATGTAATAAACCAGCCAATTAAAAATTATCGTAATGTCACAAAAGAAAATTGAACTGTAAGAAAATTTACTGTTCAGTCTCTTGATTGGCGTCATATCAACACGTCGCCACCATCAATACCAGACATAAATTTGCTAATGGAATAGAAAAATACGATTCCTGTTTCCCTTTATTCTGACCAAAATAGCATTAAAATGATTTGAAATAAAATAGAATACGCAATTTTTAAGGAGGATCCCCCCCCCCCCCCTATACATGAATAAATAAAATTTTGAAAGTAATTTAGATTGAGCTTGAGCATAAAAATTTAGTTGAAACATCTCCTTACGTCACGTATAACTGTTTTGATGAAAAAGAATGCAAAAGCTTGGAGATGGGAAGGAAAGGGCAATTTAGGCTTTGATTTTTTGGAAGCACTATTGCACTGGGCTTTGGAGCCCTGTATTTATGAGCTCCTGTGAATTCCGACCGATACTTAAATATTTACTTAAAACAGAGAAATATCGGAGCTAAGCTCCAGTGGTCTCGGGTGCAAATTAAGATAAAATTATATATTATATTGAAAATAGCAGAAATGTAAGTTTAAAAATTAAGGCATGTTCATGACCTAAATTTGTATATAACATATTTAGAAAAATATTATCCATGCTATAGCAAGTAAGACAAATTTTTGCACGACCAAAACTTCTCGAGTTATGACATTTAGAAATTTTAGTAATTTTTACCATTTCTTAATACAAAAAAAAAAAACAGGCCAGACAACGCTGGAAATTCGTAAAATACAAAATATCATGATTCGGCAAGTTTAGATCATACAATGTCTTTTCATTTGTTAGAGCTGGAAAAATATCTTTTTAAATATAACTTACAGAACTCGAGGAACTTACCAAAATTTTGGATTTGTTACATTTACGAAAATAACTACTTTCATTTAAATAACTTCTAAGATATAAAAAGCAATATTTAAAAATGTGCAGTTGGAAATATATATCTAAATCTGACGATTTAAGTATTAGCTATAGATCAGCAATAACAGGGAACAATCCATGTCAAAGCAAAGTACCCTTTATTCGAGTAACAGCGTTGCCCGAGCCCCAAGCCTTATGAATGACCCTTAAATTAACCTGAAATTTGTATGATTTTATATCTTTAAATCTATTTTATCTGAATTTATGTTTTAAAATGAAAAAATACTGAATTGAAAGTACATGCTATTTGGTACTTAACTTTCTGCGCAATTTGATTTGTGGAGTCTATGCACACCAAAAGCGAGCGAAACCGCAATGTAACACTCAGGTTTTCACTGATTTCATCGAAATTTCACACATTACTTTTTGTAAAAAAATATTTCTTCCCGTCCGAATGTTTAAAATTTTTTGTAGAGATGTAAATCTGATCCATTGAGAATCTTAATACCATCTCAATTTGAGATACTCTTAAAAGATTGTGTTCAAATGCGGTCGTTTAATTACTTTTAGCGTACAAAAATATCATCTCCGTGAGGTGCAAAATGACCTGCATTTGCCAGTGTTCCGGGTTAAAATTCCTAGTTTTTAAAACCGATTGTCCCATCAATAAGAAGGTAGTTTCAAATTTAAGAATGTATTGGTTTGAAAGTACCTCTAAAATTTTGCCCTGAAGGAGCGAAACCTCGACGAAACACTCAGATTTTTACTGATTTCGTCGAAAATTTCCCACTTTTTATTTTGCAAGAAATATATCTACCCGTTCGAACGTTTCAAAATTTTTGTATGTGATGAAAATCTGATCTATTGAGATGCTCTAAAAAGATTGTGTTAAAATATGGACGTTTAGTTATTTTTAGCGTAGGAAAAATATCGTCTTCGTGAGGCACGAAGTGACCTGCGTTTAGTGGTGTATTCTAAAGGGTTAAAATTCCTAATTGTTTTAAACCAATTGCACCATCAATTAGAAGAAGATTTCACTTTAAGAACATATTTTTGGTTTGCCGGTACCTCCAAAATTGCACCTTGGAGGGGCATTGCAATAAGGGAGAAAATTTTTTCGGAAAAACGACCCTTTTTGAAAATTGTTTTTTAAACAGTTAACTGCGATATTTTTAAAAATTGATTGCAGCTTTTGAGATGTAGATATTTCAGAATATGTCTTTCATTTTTAACTTTACTAAGCGGTTTGGCCGATGTAAGTTAATAAATAATGACAAAATACCTCCGAAATTTCTTCTTTTCGTTCTTCATTTTCAACTGATGCGTAAATAAGGCTTCTGCGCGTGCGCCAGAGTTTTTTTAGTTCTCGCAAGGATCGGGTTGAGCTTTTAATGAGAGTGAGTTGCGATTTTTAATTAATAACTCAACTAATTATTAGAATTTTAAAATTCTGTGTCTCAGGTGCATCAGGAGATATTTTGAGCAAGCCTCATAAAAATTTTCAGTCTTGTATGTGCCGCAGATTTTGCTAACCATTGCACATACACAGACAAAGCAAAACTTTCTTTTATTAGTATAAATAAATAGTTAATGTAATTTTTAAACCTTCCTATATAATTAGGATTAGTCTAGGGCTGTCAATTTAGTTACCAAAATTATCAAAATTTCGTTTTTTTAGTTGAATTTTCTCTTACAGGATTGGTGAAGGAAAAATGTACTATTGTTCCAAATGAAATATTATTTTATTAAATTAAATTAATCAGGACTTATCACAGAGTTATGCCTAGAAAACAATGTTGTGCAGATAAACATTTAAAGAAAGCAAGTTAATGTAAATGTGATTTTCGCATTTGAAGTATCATTTTAACAACCAGTTCACCGAACAACACAAATTAACAACCGGTTCTACCGAACCAGTGCAAACCGGCTGAAACCCACCACTTAATACGATGTTCTATAAGAACTCTGATAAGGCTGAGCTCATTGCTGACAATCTTAGAAGTCAGTTTACACTTAATCGAGATGTCATCAATCCCAGGATGACGGACATAATCAATGACAAAGCTGAAGAGTTTCTTAACACAAACCATAATAATACTCTTACTCCTGCAACCCCTTCTGAGGTTTTAGCATACATTGGTAATCTGAAAAAGAATAAATCACCTGGCCTCAACTGCATTTCAACTAACATGCTAAAATATCTCCCCTTAAATTTTATATTTTTTCTTCCTATATTAATTAATACTATGCTTAATCTACGCATGTTTCCCGATTGCTGGAAGTGAGCGCTGGTAGTACCAATCCCAAAACCTGGACAGGACCGCCACGCTTCTAGCTTTCAACCTATTTCTTTACTTTCCTGCATTTCTAAAGTCTATGAATACATACTTTCAAACCGTCTGAAAGAGTTCATTACTGGCAATTCAAGCATTATACCGGAGCAGTTCGGGTTTCGGCCCAAACTGTCTATGCAGCACCAGCTTTGGAGTATAGGTGAAAACTGGGAAATTGAGTTAGTAGTCAGTGGCCGGTAGACTCAGTTTCATTAGTGGCCACTTTTTAAAGTTAGTGGCCACTATAATGTTTCAAACTTTCTTGGCATCTAGATAAACTATAATCGTTATATATACAGTAAACTCCCGACTATCCGGTCTAATGTGGCGGAAGGGTTGGCCGGATAACAAAAAAGCCAGATATTCCGGAGTCCTATAAATATATTACTCACTTTCTGCCCTCCCCCCATTATATTAAACACGCATGTTACACATTTTAAGATAAATTTTATATAGAGAGAACATACAGTTTCAAAATAAGCAAAATATTATCATAATAAATGTTTGTACAGATTGATAAAGTTATGCATAATATAAAAGAGTTAGAACTTAGTTTTTAGATTTTGAAAAAGTCCATAGATAATTGCTTCTCTATGTTAGCCCTCTTCTGCGACGTAATGTCCCTCCATTTACGTAAGCAGATAATATGAGCTGGCATCGCTTCCTCTTGCTAACTCGTAGTTTCGCCTCCATAGTCACTGCAACGGTTTTTCGTTTATCACCCATTTCGTTAATCTTCAATAAATAAACATGAAGCACACCAAAAGACTATACGAAAGTAACCAGGATAAGTAGAAAATAACGTCCACACTAGTTAACATCTGTTTCACAATTGACGAAACAGGTTATCAAGCCTTAACCCGCCTCGCTTCTTGTCTGTCTCTGTTATTGCATTCTGCAATCCCGTCTTGTTCCTTCCTGTCGTGAGATAGCACTTTCCTACGGATGGGAACCTCCCTGTCCTGGCCGCTTGTAACATTCTTAATTTTTTTTTATCACTAGGCCGGATAGTACGGAGGGCCGGATAGTCGAGAGCCGGATACTCGGGAGTTTACTGTATACATATTTTCTATAAATCGGAGTTTTATACCAGCCAGCTATTCATGATAAGAATAGGGACACAGTTGAAATTCAAGAAAATTACTTTAAAACTACAAAATTGTTATCATATTAATTTTTTTAGGATATATTTTTGGATTATTTGTAAATGTTCATAAACACAATTATCAATCAGATTACTGTTACTTTCTTTACATAAAAAGTTAGTAACTAAATCAAAATTCTGACAACTAGGTGTATACAAAAAAAAAAAAAAAAAAAAACACAATAAAATGCTATTTTGATTTTTAATAATTAAATGCATTATTAACATACCATATACATTACATACAGTTGAAATCTAAGCTGGTGAGTGTATTTCACAGGATTAAACAGTATCTCTTGCAGAAAAATAATCTAACTGATCAAACACATTGAAGATATTGTAATGTCCTTACCCTTTAGGATCCAATTTTTTTTTCAATTTTGAGAACAAAATTACTTTTATTTTAATAATCTTAATTGTAGCTATCCAAATAGATTTACTGATATGATAATAGATTAAGAGTTTTTGGAGACATTTGGAAAATCTTGTATTACAAGAGGGTTTAACAGATATTACAACTTTATAATGTTTTTTTGTGTTTTTACTACACGATTCGTTCAGAAAAGTATTTTAAATTTAAAGAGTGAAATATATGTATAAAATAAATTACTAAATGTCCAAACATAAATGAACTCATAATAAGAAAAGCATAGCCATATACTATCATATTACTATGTGTAGATAGTAACAAAAGTAATTTTTAAGACAAAATAATACTTGATGAAAAGACATGTACTATTAGTAGTAAACCAGACCCGAAAGGATTAAAATCCACTTGCATTTGCATCCAGTGAAAAAAAAAAGAATAAATTATTTGAAATACATGTGGAATCAAAGCTGATGAATATATTTTGCATAAAACTATATTTCTTGAAAAAATAATCCAACTGAAGAGCGAGCATGGCGAATCCTTTTTCTTTACTGATCTTTTTAGGCAGTTTTGATTCGATGCACTTTGCTTCCCTATTACTGGCTGACGAAGTTAGCCGTCAAATCCTTGCCTTTTTCTTTTCAAAATTCGTTTTTTTTTTATGTGCTAACTTCTATTTTTATTAACTTTTTCGATTCCTATCTTTTTATTTTGATATAACTAATTTATATATATACAGTCCACTCCCTCTAATCCGCAACTCTATAATCCGCAAACGCCTATAATCCGCACTATATTTTAGATGTAAAAAAACAGTTAAAATCTTTTTTTAAGCAAGATATTTTACACTTTAACCAAAATAAAAGTTGACAGATCTGATGAATTTATTAAGAAATTTTAACGAATTTCTGCATTAATTAGAAGGAAATGTTTTTGTTTATCTTATCCTTGTAAATAACTATTAGACTTCTATATTCTGAACACATTTGCTGGCTATTAAAAGAAAAAATTGCTTTCAAAGAAGGGCTTAGCTCTTGAGGATAAATATTCTAATTTTTTAGAAAACAAACTCTTGTTGCCGATCAAAATATCTTGACTCTTAAAAGGCTGCAAGATTAAATTGCAGAGTATAAATTAAAAGCTATAAAGCAAACCACTATCACTAAGATGTTTGATAGATTTAAAAATAAGTAGAAATATTTTCTATTAATTTTGTATTATATCATTTAAATGTATTTCTAATATAGAAAATAGTTTTTTTATACAAAAAAGGCACTTCCTTTCATTTCTGTGTTATTTATTTTCAGTGTGATTTCTATATTTGTTGATGAATTCAAATATTAGAAAGCAAAGAAATGACCTATAATCCGCAAAATTCTATAATCTGCAAAACCCTTGGTCCCGACCTGTGCGGATTAGAGGAAGTGTACTGTATATATATATAAAAAAATAATAATAATAATAAAAATGTATGGCTCTGGGGCCTTTTTTCATCTTTCCCCACGATCCCTGGCTAATTCTACCACCCCAATGCTCCAGAATTCGTAAGGAATTCATTCTGCATAACATCGAAGCACTCTGTCAAATTCGACACACCAAATTCAAATGAGATAAACATAAGCATGACGACTTATGTAGGGACTCAGAAAAAACTGCATTGATGTATTGGTGTAATATAACACAGGGTGTGGGGGTACTTTTTTTTTGCATTATTATTAATTGAATCCTTACGAAGTCATTTAGTATCACTTAACACTTATGACAACAATGAATCGTGTAAATTTTGCATTTCATTACAAGGCGAAGCTTCAAACCCATTAATCTCAAAACCTGATTTTTTTAGTTGTGCCACTATTGCAGCCCACGAGCAATATGTTCCACATGATGAAATTGTATCAGAACTGTTTAGTGATTTTCAAAATGTATTTGACGTCTAAAAGCCCTCTTCCTTCCCTTTAACAGGAGATAAAAATGAGAAAATAATGTCAAAGTTTAACAAAAAAATTCAAGTTCTTTCTTTGACCCCATTTTTTACACCAGATGTATGACCAATATTGGTTTATAAAAAGTGTTTAATAAAATACTGAGATATTCAACTAATGTTAGTTTTTCTTTATGAATGTAAATTTAAGTAACATGCAGCTTTCACCTAGGCTTTACACTTTTGTCTGGAAAAAATGGTTATCTTTTATAGTATCATTTTGCTTTTATGTTTTATTTTTAAGCTATTCTAAATCTGCTATCAGATTAAACAATATTTAAAAAAAAACAAAATTTTGAGCTGATTTTAACGCCACATTTTCTGTACTTAAAACAAAAGAAGGGTTACAAAAGTTGGATGAAAAACTAGTTATTACTGTTACTGGTTGTTACTATTTATCACTCTTGTAAGCTCACTCTTCAAAAGCACCTATCTCTAATTGGGTTATCAAAATATAAATTACTGTGGGCGAAAAGTTATGGCTATTCTTGATCGTTATCGCACATTAAGGCAATTTCTCATAGGAAATAGACTCAAATCAAGAATTGGGTCAAAAGTTGTCAAAAAAATTGTTGAATCTGATAGCAACTTGGTAAGCATTAATTGTTTAAACTAAGAGCAGCTAACCACTGTTTTCAAAACTATCTAAATTGTGGTATCAGGATTATTTTATTGTCTATCCAATTGCTGGATGTTTCTAGTTTATCAATTTTGTGTTGATTTTTTAAAAATAAAACTTGCTTTACATTCTTTTTATTATCTTATATTACCATCATTTTCAAGAAATATACCTTTTTCTTAAATTCATAATTTTTATTTTATGAATTTTAAAAAATTATTAAGTATCAACATATTTTTTTCTTTTATTGATTTATAAAATGTTTGCAGTTTTTCAAAATTTACTTCCAGAATGTGGTTATTATTTATACTATATTATATTAAAAATAGTATGAATAAAACCTAGCCCGTACATATTAAATGTACGGGCATGCTTCAAAACATTTCTTAAAGTTTGATTTTTTTTTAAAAGCAGAATGTTGAAATGATTTTGAGACAGATTTTTGCACATAGCATTGTTTCTGCATGTACTAATCATGTATATATATGTCATCATTCCTAATTGTTGTAACAGTTATTCTGTTATATAAAATAAAAAATATGCTTTAAAACAAAGTTTGAAAGATAATTTACTGATATTTGATTAATTTTAAAATATTCTTTCAATATAGCTGAAATATCATTTAGTATTATTTCAACTTGCAGTGCACAAATCAATGGTAACAATGAATAAATAACAAAGTAAAATCGGCAATCTAATGTTATTTAAATTACAATTAATATTTTTAATGCATCTTATTTCTTAAACAAATCAGTCAGTTTTATTTGTTTTAACCAAATCTCTAAAAGTTTTGAAAATTTTCAGAAATTGCGAAATTTTAGTATAAATTTACAAATTTAGAAATTTTTTTAATACAGTTTTTTTCTGGAATTCGGGTCTTTCCGGATTTTGGAATTCCAGATAATGGATCCTGTACTGTGTTGAAGTTATATTGTTAGAAAACTAAATGTTTTAACTTTTATCATCCTCACTGAACTAATCAACCGAATGATTGTTTTCCAGTTGTCCTGATAAAAGTTTAATCAAAGGCATGAACTTAGTTGGCATTTAAAGTGATAAAAACAAAAAATATAAAATTTGTAATGAAGCTGGATTATTAAAAGCTTTTTCGGACATCTATCTTATTTACGTACCATTTTTGTTCGGAACTCAGAGGTCAATGTGGTGCACTTTTCTTGGGTCCCCATCTTGCATTTAAAAAAAAAAAAATAGTAATGAAAGATTAAATCTGGTTACTTTAATTCAAACTGAGCATTTATTTAATAACTTTTTAAAATCCTCTTGCTTGCCAAATTTTACCTTTCTGGTGAACTTGTTTTGTGTACATATTGCATATTTAAAATCCTAATCTAACAAAATATAAATAATTAATAAAGATTTTTCTTTTATGGAATGGAATTTTGTGAAGGTACCTATTTTATTAAGAGGAATTTCAAGAAGGGGACTGTCTTGTTAAAAGGGACTTTGTGTGAGGGTGCCTTTTATTAAATGGAATTATGTGAAGACATCATAAAGAGCCCTCAACTTTTGCTGGATCAACTCTAGGTTCTAAATGATCATGTGACAGTTTCCTATTACTTTTAATAGTAATGATATAGCACAAAATCATGCTTTCTAGGTGAATAAATATTTTAAAGATTTTTTCAAAAATCATATCTTTTCTCTGCCTGTGAAAATGAACCTCTGAATCTATTTGGGGTAAAGGCAAGAACACTTGCATGATGGTATACCTTATCACAGATATTAAGACAACGCCATAGAATACAGAATATTAAAAAAGTAAAGGCTAGACCATTACCCGAGGAGGTTAAATCTGCACATCTCTTAAAAAGCTACCCTTTTTTTTTTTTGGAATGGGGTTGGGTGGAGGGGTGTGTGTGTGTGGGGGGGGGGGGGGTATTTTGTAGTGTAATCTTATTTCTCAATTGAAAAATTTTTTTGGCCTTTTCTCTATTTTAAGAATTGGTATCATGTTTGTATATGTAATATATTAAGTTCTAAATATTACAATAAGCATTATCAAATTCTGAATTCATGTAGAAATAACTCATTGGTATTAAAAAAGTAATTTGAATTTTTAAATTATGTAAATAATTATTTCTTTTGTTTTTATAGAAAGCAATATCTCAATTTCCAGTGTCCATACTTTACACCCTCTTCTGGAATCCGAGATGAAAAAAATAGATGATGGTTTTAATAATTTTAAACACACAAAGCAACAGGCAACCTTATTATCACTTCTAGAAAGGCAAAGATTTTTATCCGATGGCCACTGTTTTATTGAATTTGGAGCTGGAAAAGGTTTGGGCTGTTATTATATATGTATAATTTATATTTATGTATTTATTATATTTTTTATTTATGTTAAAGATGTAAGAAAAAGGTCTTTAAACTTTTTTTTCTTGCTCTCAATTAGGGTTGCACTGAATTCTGATTTTGGCCGAATGCCAAATATTCAGCCAGCCGAATAATAACTATTAGGCTGAATAGTAACTATTAGGCCGAATAATAACTATTAGGCCAAATACCAAATATTCGACCAACTGAATAACAACCATTAGGACGAATACTTTTATATTTCGGAGTTTAAATGTATTAAAAAGTTTAAATTTTGAAACTGTTTTACACAAACACAGATACTTCCATTTTGATAAACAAGATCTTCTCACAAGTAAACTTTACGCTAAAAGAAAATCTATGCTTTGATTTATTACTTAAGAATAGGATAAAAAAATATATATATATTATTAAAATATAAAATTCCACGCCTTCTTCTGTGAATTAAAACAAATGAATACATTTTTCATATATTCTAAATATAATAAATACTTTAAAATCAAAAAGAAATTGGAAGGAAAATTTTAATCATATATTCTTTATTTGTCAAGAAGGGTAACAAATAACTTAATAATACAATCTAGTGAAATGATGGCAGTTCAGCAAGTATAATGTTCCTGTTCCTGTTTTCAAATCCACAAAAGAACAGCGTCTGAAATGGATGATCATTTTCAGAGGTTGTAAACATGCAGGTTGTTCCTAAAATCCGGTAACCAACTTTCAGGGGAGATAATGTGATCAAGACTAAAAAATTTTTGAACAAGAAACATCTGAATCCACTTATTCTATTGACAGTACAATACATTCAATCAAAAATACAGGGTGTGAATACAAGCCAAAACTAAATTTTCATTCACAACTTTTAGAATAATGAATATAGTTTAGCGATATTTGCGTCATTAATTTTATTTGTATGAAATGTGATAGTATCATTAAAAGGAATTGCATTTTGGCAAGTCATACAAGTACTGTCAGCTACATTCTGAATAAAGGAATGTGTTATTTAGATACAAAGGGTGGGAACATCCAGCACTTCTTGCCATGTCATTTTCACAGAAATCAAAAGAACTCTGTTGAAAATATAGTTACTATGTCTTCATTATTGTTAAAGTAACAAACAAAAATCCAAGTTTAACCTGGAGTGAGATGCACTGTATTTTTGACTGAATAAATAGATTGTGATCCTGTTTTCGTGGACAAAAATTGTCTGTCTTGATGTCTTTTATCACCCATGAAAATTTTTTTCAATTTTGTTTAGAAATTCTCTGTTTGTGAAATAGTAAAAAACAGATTATTTACTAGACAATATTCCTGAACTCTCATTTGTAAATCATTAATTTCTATGAAGGTTGGCATTAATATTTCCTTAAGTGGCATTTTTAATAAAATAAATAATGTAAGAGCATATCCTTCCTAATTATTTTGAATAGGGTGTCAACGATTTTAATAAAATGATTTAAATCATGATTTTAATCAACTGATTTAAAAAAAAAAAATCATTGATTGAAATCATAAATTTTCTAAATGTTTAAAATTACATAAAAAAAGTATTAACAACTAAGATTAACTTAATTTGAAAAGTTCCTACATATATTTTACCTTATAAATAAACAAAAAAAAGTTTAACCTAAGTTTGTTAGTCTTTTTTAAATATTCGGTTTGGCTAAATATTTAGGTATTCAGCCAAACCGAATAGTTTGACATTCGGCCAAGACAAATATTCAACAAACTGAATAGTTTGATATCAGCCGAACCGAATATTCGATTGTATGGCCGAATACCGAATAGATACTGAATATTCAGTGTATCCCTAATCTTAATATAAAATTTAGTCTATGCTAATATTATAAATAAGAAATGTTTGTTTGTAGGGAGTAATCTGTGGAACCACTGAACCGATTTTAAAAGTAATAGTGGCAAATTGATGGTGGCAGTCCCTGCTCCAACGTAGGCTATATCTTCTGTCAGTTCAATTACCCCACAGGGGTGCAGGACACAAAAATGTTCTAAAAATGTGATTTTTGTGACACTGAAGGAGTTAGAAACTTGAAATTTGACATGATGATTACTTTTAGGTTAAAAAGGCTTGCTAAGATTGGTTTCTAAAAGAAAAATTGAAATTTAAAAGAGTGAAAGCATTTTAAAAACGTTCTGAATTACGATTTCTGTGGAATTGTTAGGGATAGAAACTTGAAATTTGACATGGCTATTACTTTTAAGAAGTAAATGTTTGCAGAGAACAGGTTTTTAAAAAATCAAAATTTAAAAGAGTGAAATGCATGATAAGCATTCTAAAAATGTTCTATAAATTACAATTTCTATCGAATTATTAAGTCTTGAAATTTGACAGGTCTGCTACTTTTAAGACACGAATGCATGCACAGAACAGTTTAAAAAAAAATTAATTTAAAAGAAGGCAGGGTGAAAAAATGTTCGTTAGTTATGATTTTTGTGATACTGAAGACACTAGGAACTTGAAATTTGTCATGGTAGTTACTTTTAAGTTAAAAATGCTCACTAAGAATGGTTTCTAAAAAATACAAAATTTAAAAAGATAAAATGGACAGAAAATGTTCTAAAAACTTTCTAAATTACAATTTCTATAGAATTGTTAAGGATAGAAACTTAATATTTGACTTGCCTGCTACTTTTAAGATGCAAATGCATGCACAGAACAGTTTTTAAAAAATTCAAAATTTAAAAAGGTGCAAGGTAAAAAAACGTTATAAACTTACAATTTTTAAGGTACTGAAGGGACTAAAAAGTTGAAATTTGGCCTGGCGTTTACTTTTAAGATACAAATTCTCTGTAAGAATTGTTTCTAAAGTGAATCGAAATTTTAAAATGTGAAATCAGTGAAAAATTTCTAAATTATAATTGTTAGGGAATTTTACATAATATTTTTTATTTAATTCCACACCTATTTCAAATTTAGCTGACATTTCTAATTCTGACTACAAATAAATAGCAGCTCTATCTACGTGTTATTTCAATATTAATGTCCTCATTATCAAAGAATTAATTAATTTATTAAATTTTGTCTAATTTAACTGTATTTAAAACTAATTAAAAAAATACTTCATGTACAGTTTATAATTCAAATGCTTTGCATAAAAGCCTATTTTGATCAAAAAAGGCCAGTTTTGGTGAAAAAAAGATGGTTATATGCACATCTGTGCATATCTTCTTAATGGAGGCTCCAATGTTAATAGTTTCTTGAGTGTATGGAGTTTTTTTTTTTTTTTTTTTTTTTTTTTACGTATGATATGTTAGAATTTTCCATTTCCAGAAGAAATTTCACTATATGTTTTGTAAATTTTAGAGAAATACAAGATCAAAGAAATATTATAGAAATTTAAATATGATTTCATAAATATTTTTCAATATTTTAAGGTATGCCAGTATAAGAACAACTTAATAATGTTTAAAATGTATTTTTTACAAGTTATACTTCTTTAGCTGCTTTTTAAATTCTTTTATTTTACTAATAGTAACCAAAATTTCATGTAAGAATAGGGAAAAATTTTCTCTATTTAAATTTCTATTTTGTAATTTTCCCCCCCTTTAATTGTTGTAAAATAATACTATTGTTTTAGGAGAACTCATGTATTGGATTGTACAGTGTGTGCCGGAAAAAGATAAATGTGCATTTGTTCTCATTGACAGGTCTGCACAAAGACATAAAGTAAATATTTTCTTTTGCAAATATTTTCATTCATAAAATATTTTCCCTTTCTAGTGATTAAGATTTTTTACTAATAGATAATTATTCCATTATCTTTTTATCTCTTCCCCATTTTTTTTCACTCAAATTGATTCTTCTAATTTGTTCATGCTATATTTCTTGGATTTTGAAAATTATCTTCTGCTCTTGTTCATTTTATGTTGGTTCTAGTGACCTGATTATTACTTGACAAAAGCTTATGTTATTTTCAATCCAAAATAATCATAGTACTTTTGTTCCTTTTTTTTATCATGTTCTTTACAAAACTTATATTACTTAACAACTTTTCTTGTGAAAACGATTTTGTTTTGTTGAATCTTAAAGCAACTTTGAGGTGTATAGATACTGCAAATTTTAAACTAAAATTATGAGATTTGGTCAAAGATTTTTTAATATTTGAATAAATTTGTGTGCTATTTTACTATAATCTTCTGCATTTTAAAATTAGTATATATATAAACAAACAAAAGGTTATTAAAATATAAGTTATCAAACACATAAATTAATAAATTGAAGATTCAGAAATATTAGTCTTACAATATTTTAAAAAATTGTAAACATTTTAATCTCACAGTGTTTTAAAGTTTTTTAGAAATTTAACCTACTATTGTGACTTTTAAAAAATAGGAATGTTAATACCAATTATGAGACTTTATTAATGGACTTTACCTACATATGACATCAACTGAAAGTGTATAGAACTAATTGATAGGCATAACATTTTTTGCTGTAATATCCTGCTATTTAGCTCTTCAACACACTATTTTTCTTGGAATGTAAATAGCAACAGAACATTGGAACTTCCCTTTAATGAAATTTTGTGCTGAACCTTGACTTTGAACACCATTAACATGTAAATTCATCTCAATATTACGAAAAATATATTCTATATAATGAAGTTTATTCCACTTATCACAACTGATCCACTTAAGACAATTGTATATCCTACTGACGATAGCATATTGCAAAGTGTAATAAAATGTATATTAAAGAAACAACAGTGTGCGATGAAGATGGTAATGAAGAAAAAATTGAAAGATCTCCAAAAGAAAAAATGCTACAAGCCTTCGATACAATAAGAAGGGAAGTCCAGTTTCACGAAAATGTTACAGATGAATTGTTCGGATACTTACAAAAGTGCGAAAATTTTTATGAACAGTGTAGTTTTTATAAAAAACCTGTACAAAGTAATATTACAGACTTTTTTTAAGTTAAAAATTTGGTGTATTGAGAAAAAAGAGAAAAGATATGCTACGCTTCAGTTTTTGTGTACCTCTCTTTTTTGTGTGTTTTTTTAGACATTATTTTAATTAAATTTTTCTCATATGTCTACATTGCATAAAAAAAGTTACCGCCTGAATTAAAATACATTTTTCCTCCATTTTATGTGTATATTTCATTTTATGAATGTGTATTTATTATAGAAATTTCATGAATCTGATTTCTTTTTAACGAATTTTCTTCATAACGAAGTGCTTAAGTGTAACGATGAGACTTCGTTAAATGGAAGTTTCTCTGTAATTCCCATTTCTTATTTCTGCCTTATGTATGAAAAAAGTTCTGTTGAAAAGAGTCATGCAATGTGAAAGAGCTTTTGTAGTTAATGATAAAGAAGACCAAGCAGTATAATGTCACTTACTTTATTTTATTTTATGCCAAAAACACAATGAGAAAATTACATGATAAATAATGTTATTTTCTGAATATTGAAGATATCTTTTATTTTCCCAACATTATGATTAAGAACTGAACAACAGAAAAGTGTAGTTTTTTCTATGATATGAATTTTCTCTGTAATGCAACAGGCATTTTGTTATGAAAAATGATAGGTTTATGTAAATGAATGTATTTAATTATACTTTCTATAAAACTCAGGCTGTATAACAAGTATTTATAGATATTTAAACACAAAAGTGTAATATTCCAATTAAAGAAGTATACTATAAGGTTTAATTCAATCTAAATTTAAAATTTAGGCTCAAGTGAAGTCTTATTCAATCTGAAATTATAATTTTAGACTCCAATGCAGCATTATTTATTACTGTTAAGATAATAAATAAACTTAAAAGTTGCAGTAAAAGATAAAAATAAAATTTTTTAAAATATTTTTCTTGGAAATTTTCCCTTCCTCTTGTGCATTGTGAAGAATTTTTAATGTGTTGTTGTTATCGCCTCATCAGCAGAGCTGATTCTATGAGCTGATACCACAACATTATTTTCTAAAAATTAATCACTAGTATTATTTTAAGACTTTTTTTAGATTTTAAGTAATTGAGTAAAATTATATCAATTTAGGCTCACATGTAGTTATATTTATTAATCTTCCTTATTAGTGCTACATTGATATCATTTACTGAAAGTTCAGCATTAGTATGATTTTAATAACTACTTTATATTTTTAGAAACAAATTATATAAAATCATTGCATTCAGCCTTATCTTATCATTCTCTGTATTCAACTCTCCACTTTTCTTTTTATCTATTTAGTTGTTTATAATAATGATAATATCATATATACTTGTGTGTATGTGTATGAGCCCGTTTCCGTATAAGTTGTATAAGCCCTCTATTTTGTATGGCAAAATATTGGTAAAATTCTTGACCCGCATATAAGCCAACCCTAAAAAATTCAAATATATTTTCAGGCAAAAATCACATTTTTTTTAAATGAAAAAATAAACAAGTAAATAAATAAGCAAAATTCAATTATATAAAAAATTAAGTAACAGCAAACGAATCTTTCAAATTCGGAATCATTATCTGAATTTCCAAAAAGTTGTATGAAGTCCCGTCCCATTGCTTCCTCGTCATAAAATTAGGGATCAGGATATGATGAATTTTCTTCATCACTTTCGTAAATAAAATCATCCTCAATGCCACCCATAGCATTGTTAATACCACACTTTTAAAATGATTTCACAATAATCTTCCTTGGAATTGACATCCATGCCTCTTTAACCAAAGGGGCGATAACATCGATTCCTTTTTTTTTTTCGAATTGCCACTCTTTGTTTTCTGCATATCTAGTGAATACATACATTCAATCCAGATTTTTCTCAATCTATCTTTAAAGGATTTGTTGATCAAACATCAATTTGCCTACGCCAGTCAGAAAGCTCTATGTCTTATACTCTGTTCGCACTGTATGCTTAAGATATCTTAGACCGCCAGTTTTGAAGTGGTACCCTCCCGGAACTGAATGCCTGTTCACATCTAAAAACTTACCTAAGATACTCAGTGAAAGTCACAGTGTCTGCAATCTGAACAAATGTAAAGTATGCACATGTGCTTAAAATAAAACCGGACACAACAGCCAATCGGTAAAAGCGAAGCTTTCATAGCCAACGAGAGTGAGTGGTAGTGCCTGTCTTTAGTCGAAGAAAATAGAAACTCACTGAGAGAGTTTGTGGAACTCTCTCAGAGAATTCAGTGGTCTGAGATATTTTAAGTGCCCAGTGCGAACAGGGTATTAGAACGTTTCTCCCAAAATCTGACCCATGCATAAGCCGACTAAACTACCCTTTTTAAAAGACAATTTTATGTCAAAATGTTTCAGCTTATACATGAGTATATATGGTAATACAAAAATTTGGGGGTTTCTTGACATGAAATTAGAACACTACAATTACACCAATTAAGGTTTAAGAGGTTAAAAATACATAAAATTAATACAATTGATACAATGAAAATCATTTCCTATTTCCTTGATTACTATAGGAATCATACTCTCATTGCATGATTTCTGTTGAATAGTGGATTTGTTTTTAATAATATAACCCTTCAATGCATGGTGTTGCTGATCAGCTGCATACCTGTTTCTTTCGCATGTATCAATTGGTTTTTTAACTGATAAATGCATTTAGTATATACTATATGTATACATTTATATTTCAGCACTTAACCCTTTGAGTTCTGGGGTGAATTTCTTCAAAATGCCACATTGGCACCAGTATTTTGTAAATAAAAGATTCAGCTTATAATATACACACACAAAAAAAAATGCCTTAATCTATTTTCAAATAAATTTAGTTGAATATTCTGTTGCCAATGTGACATTTGGAGATTAAATGTAAGTGGGAAGAAATTCACCCATCAGAGCTCAAAGGGTTAACACTAAAGACTGATCCCAAATAATTGCATCAATGATAAGCTGTGTATGTTCAATAAAATAAAAAAATTGTGTATTTAAAGATTTTTAATATCAACCCTTGTATAACAATATTAACCCCTTAATCATTGTGCCTGATACGTTCACTAGCAAATTGCCTGTGAATGTATAGGGTTAAGAGTTGCAACCAAACATCTACAAGAATTATTTTCCTGATGGAGAAAATGACTAGAACTACTTCATATTTATCATAAAGATGGTTGCAGTGTATTCCTTTTAAGCTGGTTTATCCATAGTTTCAATATCTTTGTTTTATGTAAATTAAATTTTTTGCTTAAGAGGAAAAACAAAATTGTAAAAGTGAACCACCCTGCCTTTTTTAAAAATTACATTTATTTTATTATTTTTAGCAAATAGGCAATTTTTTATCAATAAATTATTCTTTAACTTTTTTTATTATTATTTAGAATTAGCTGTGTTATTTATCCTACAATAACATAAGAAAATTGCATGTATTTTCTTTGGCCTTTTTTATTTTTTGTTTTCTTTTTTTTAGAAAGACAATAAATATAAAGGATCTGATATTAAAATAGAGAGGATACGGATAGATATTCAACATTTGCATTTAGGTATGTCTGCTTTTTTTTTTTTTTTTTTTTTCATTTTTCTTATAAAATCAACATTCTGTTAAATGTGTTGTTTCCAGAATTTAAAATCATGAAAATTAGTAGTTTTGAATTTTATTTATTCATTTTTGTTGTTATTTACAAGCAACAAAATAATATTTTTCCCTTCTTCCACTGCACTTGTGTGTATAAAAAAACAGCACATTTCTGCTTTAATGAATAGAAGTTGTACAGATTTTTAGGCATAAAAGAAAAAAGGTAAAATGGATGCTTGAGGTAAAAAAAAAATATATAAACTCAAAAGCTGATGTTGTGAAAAAATTGTTTTTTTTTTATATTTTTCTGAAAATTCACCTCTCTTCCCTCTCTTCTGCATTGTGCAGAATCTTTGATGTAAAGGGCAAAACTGGGAAATTTCATCAGTGGCCAGTAGTACCCATTTTATAAGTGGCCACTTTTTTATTTGTTAAAATTTCTATTAGCATTAATCTAAAATTGAATAACCCAAACAAAAATGTTAATATAAACACATTGCAACCAAGAAAATGTAGAATCCTTGATGAAATGCAAGAAAATATTACTCTCTCCTTGTAGGAAGGTAGCCATAAGGTGGCCACTAACAGACAATTTTTTACTAGCCACTTTTTCTCACTTAGTGGGCCGGTGGCTAGTTCTAATTTTGCACTTTACTTTGATGAATTGCTGTTACTTTTTTCCTCTGCTCTAAGATTCTGAAATATTTCACAACTAATATTGCTTATCTAAAACTAAAATCTGCATTTTAAATGTGTCATTACTTTATCTGCAATAGATATTTTTATAAGCAATAAACAGAGCTGATTGCATTATTATTATACACTAAATTCTGATATTTTGTTCTCTTTCAAAACTTAAATTACAATTTTTCTGGTAGCGCATTCACTTATGTATAATAAAGTCTATATCTTCAGTGTTTAACAATATTCCATATGTGACTTTGAAAAAGTAAAATTTAAATCATTGAAGATTTTCTCCTTAAATTAAGTCTTCTGTTCATCTAATGCAGTATAAGAATGGAGTTTCCTCAAAATATGACATAATAATATTGAAATTATATGTCACAGCATAATTTTCTTTAATATAAACACACAGAAGTACCCTTTTACATATTTCAATAATAATGCATGCAAAGCTGGGGAGTTTTGCTAGTTTTATATAAAAGCTAATCTGCATATCTATAATAATAAAGAAAGAAGTTTGTGTGTGTGTGAGTGAGTGTGTCGACGGTGTTCTGAAGCTGTTCTTCTCTGCACGTAGAGCTACAAAATTTGGGGAAAAGGTACGTCTATATATGAAGTTTTGCACCTCGAAGCCCGATTTTCGATTTTTTGATTAGATTTTTTTTAATTTAATTTTTTATGCGATTTTTAGCACTTTTTTAAGTTTCGAGGCGATTTTTTCCATATAAGTGAGAAGAATATGGTTTCTTTTTTTTAACCCAATATAATAAATTTTGTTCCCTTTTCAAAAAAGTTTATTCGGAATTCATGCAGCGATTTTTGAATTTTTAGCAAATTTTTTATGCAATTATTGAACAGCATTTAATGCATTTCCATACCTATATGGAGGTTACTGTACATTGACACAGTTCTGTCGCCAAATACCACCAAGTTTGTCGCCAACTTGGCGGTATATCGCCAAATTTGGCGGCCGAAATGAGTTGCCAAAAGTGACACCAACTTGGCGATATCTCTAATATTTCGCCAAATTCCCATAGACTTCCATTGTAAACCAATATGGATTACTTGCTTACAGAAAATCAACAAATTGAGATATTTTAATGCAACAAAAACTAATATTTATAATAAAACACTCATACTACAATATATATTAAAACACACATGCACACATGAATGACGCCTGCATTCAATAGTTAAAGGTATATGTAAATATTATACAGACGTATAAACAATAAATACAATAAACCCAACTGGAGAGAAAAATTAGCCAGAGCCAGGAATCGAACCCGGGACCAAAAACTAATATTAACTTAAGGGATTATATTAATTCGATTTTTCCACATTAGAAAAAAGAATGCGGTTTCTTTCTTTTAACCCAATATAGTAAATTTTGTTCTCTTTTCATGAAAGTTTATTCGGAATTCGTGCAGCGATTTTGGAATTTTTAGCAAATTTTTTATGCGATTATTGAACAGCATGTAATGCATGTTCATACATATAAGGGGGTTACCGTAGGGGGGGGATCCAGTTTTGTCACCAAATAATGCCAAGTTTGTCACCAACTTGGCGATATATCGCCAAATTTGGCGACCAAAATGAGTCGCCAAAAGTGACGCCAACTTGGCGATATCTCTAATATTTTGCCAAATTCCGATAGACTTCCACTGTAAAACAATAGGGTTTACTTGCTCACAGAAAATCAACAAATTGAGATATTTTAATGCAACAAAAACTAATATTAACTTAAGGGATTATGTTAATTATATTTAAGGGAGTCCAAGTAAATTAATTATAAATAAAAGTAACATGATCTAATGCTTAGCATGATTTCCAAAACATAAATTTTAAGAGAGCCCACAGGTCAAAGGAATTAGATTTGAAACTTTTATCCAATTATAGTAAATTTTGACTTCCTTAATTTTTGAACTTTTTGTGATTTTTAATGCGATTTTTACGTTTCTTCGCGATCTGCTGCAATTTTTTGACATTCCATTTTTGATCTAAAGTACATTCTGCCCTCATTTCAATAAAGTTTATTCGGATTTCGTACAGCAATTTTCGAATTTTTCGGGAATTTTGTATGTGATTTTTAGTGTATTTTAGCGATTTGCTACTATTTTTCCACATTAGTGAAAGGAATCAACTTGCAATCTTCGAACATAAAATATATATATATATTTTCTCTTTTCAGAATTTGAGAAGCGATAAAAAAATTTTTCGCGATATCTTATTGTGATTTTCAGAGTTTTTTCGTAATTCCTGCTGCTTTTTGACGTACCCGGGCAAGTTCGCTAGTCTAGAAATAAAAACTTATGCTTTTTTTTTCACTGCATGTAATGCTTATGTATGAGTAATCAACATCAGGGCTCATATTCACCAGTGAATTATGAGATTCATGGAATAAATTTTGGTCTGAAAAATCAGGAGAATCTCAGGGGATAATGCAAAAAATTCCCCAAACCTGGGAAAATCTGACAAAATGATTGGCTACTCTGGGAAATTGAGGGCAATCGCTGCTATTCACATGTTTTGTGATTTCATAGTGAAATCATATTAAGACACTCCTTCTAATGTCGTGAGATATAAATTGGTAATCAGTCACTCCTTCTTATGGTTTAAATATATTTTAAAATAATAAATTAAAAATCTCTCAAAATGAACTTTTGGAATGGGTCCCCGCTGCCTTTGGATGTGTAAACCGGATGCGCTACACAATCTGTTCCGAACAAAGCTCTTTCTGTAGGACCCTCTGGCACAGCTCTCCAGTGCCTATAGCACCATATAGCAAGTAGGCTGCACACACGCTGGAAAATCAGAAGAGAATCATAAGCTGAGTTGAAAGAAACAAATTCCATTGAAATTGGGGTCATAAAACCTGAGATAAGAATGTCCCCTGGTGGTGGAAGGTGGAACTTAAAACTGAAAGACGATCAAAAACCAAGTTAAATGAATCAAACCCCATTGAAATCGGGATCATAGAACATAACATAAGAATGTGACCGCTAGCAGTGGAAGGTGGAACTGAAAACTGTAAGAGAATCGTAAGCTAAGTTGAATGAATCAATTCTTGTTGAAATCAGACCCATAGAACTCGAGAAAAGACTACACTGTTAACATTAAAAAATGGTGGTAACTGTAGGCTAAAGCTAGGTTGAATGAGAACCAATCCCTGTTGAAATCAGGCACATAGAACCTGAGAAAAGTATGTGCCATTAACATTAAAAAATAATGGTAACTGAAGCCTATATTTAGGAAAGCATACTTTTAAATGTAAATGAAGGGAGAGAAACCCATTGGGCAAACTCTTAACTCATGTCAAGGAACTTTTGCCACAGTATCAATCTTCGATTAAGTTGATAAAACTTTTCTAAATTATGTTTTTAGCATTTGTCAGTGTTTAATAATTACTTTCTTTTCATATCCCAAATTAGATATGAGGTTGGCTTATCTGCTGAAATGGATCTCTTTTTAGTTCAGTTTTTAATGAATGCTTGCCCATATTTGGTGAATGTTTGTACTGTTGCCGTCAGTGTTTTGCAAGAATTAAGAAAAATTACCAACCAATTTTTAAAAAAAATGGATATTCAAATGTAAAACAAATTTCTACATTTGCTCTAAAAATTTCAAATCGATATCTTGATTAATTTTCCTAAATTTAGCCAATTAGTGAAAATTGTCATTATTTTTATTGTCTTTCTGCAAAGATCTAGCCTCGATGAGGTTCTGAGTTCTCCATGTACAGGGCATTTTGACTGTACAGTTGTGCAAGCTTCGCCACAGGATTCTATTATCTATTCAGCTTGTAGTTCTTAGGAAAGAAATGTTTTTTTTTTTTTAATTAGGCCGTTTGATGAGTTTTTAATTAATATCTCAGCTAATTATCAAAAACTTAAACAGGGTGTCTACAGAATCTGGGAATCATGGAGAAAATCAGAAAGGTTTATCAAATCTGGAAAAGTCAGGGAATTTTGTAAAAATACTCGAAAATCAAGGAAATTTGTATGCAAAAATATTGCATGTTCACCTTGCCAACAAGACTGATCACCTATTTTATATACCATATTTTTTCACATGCTGATTAGTCTTTCCCAATAGTTTTAAAAAGATGCACATGGTATGAGTTTTTGATATTTAACACTATAGGTGCTGATTTACGGGTGCCAGTTGTCACGTGGCGACTAAATTTTTTGCTGTGGCGACTAACTTTCAGTGTCTTAGTCACCACAGATCAATTTCCAGTGTTCCCAATCCCCGTTGCGGAATTTATATTTTTTTTTCTTTTGCAAATAGAAAAGCATTTGCACATTTCACTGGCCGAGATCAAGTATGACCTTGATAAAAAGTCAGGGAATTTTTGCGATCTCAGTTACCGTCGTGAATGCTGCCCCTGTGATGTACTGCTTTCTTGCCGAACATTATGTTCGAATATCATTCTGTGCATGTCCGCTTCACTACAAAGCTTAGCAGCTGCAAAGCTCGGCACATGAGCGTGCTAATGGTAAAGCTTCTCCTTTGGACACCAGCGAAAGCAAGCATTTCTTCGAAGGTTTCATCCGAAATCCAGAGTTGAAATAAATACTCCTTTACTGCAGATCTGCTCACGAGACAGTCCAAAGTTCCCGATGCGATGGAGATTATTTAAGGGCTTTGGAACATGGAGTAGCGAGAATAGAGGATTCTGAAAAAAAAAAAAAAAGGAAAAAAAAACCTTGCACGATAAAATACTTAATGCGAGGTATATTCTTGCTCTGTAAATGTCTTCTGCAAGTGCGAGATTTTTATAGTGCAAAATAATCTTACACATTCCTAAAATTTTTTATATGTGTACTTTTATAAGACAAAATCAAAATAAGAAATAAAGTTTTCCTAATATTTCCTATTATCATGACTGCTTAGCATGTTTTGTTATTCTATTGTATCTTGTCCAACTTTATCTTCTAATTTTTCCAGATTTATATTATACTTTTTTAATATCAAAGTTTCAAGAATTTTAGAATTAAATTAAATGTACACATTTGTTGTAATTAGTCTGTGTTTTGTTGTACATGGGTATTTATTAATTAAACTATTTTTCATTTTAAATTCCTGAGTTTTTTTGTTAAGTTTTTCCCATATAAACACTATTGTTTTATGAGTTTGTTTCACAATGTGGCCACTAGATTTTGGTTAAGAGCTTAAGTGGCGACTGGATTTTTGGGGTTTAGGAGCCACTGGCTCCTTAAAAAGTTTGGGAATTTTCACCTATATTTAACACAAATTAAGGTGATCAGATGTCCTCATTTTCTGTAGATAGCGCTTATATTAAATGCGATTTACCAATTTTTGAAATTTTTAAATGATATATTAACATAACCTGACCAGGTCGCCAGTTTAGTCCAATTAGCTATCCCAACAGATGTAGATATGTCTTAGAATTGAGCATTTTTCAGAAAATGAGGAAATTTTCTGGTCACCATATATGCATTGGCCACTATATGAAGTTGTTGGAGTAAATTTTGAGTTCGGTTTTTGAAAACTGTCAACCAATACATTATGAATATTAGGCATTTTTTATGTTTTTGTCTTGTTTTTTCTCCCAAATGAGGTATTAGCAAGCTGAATACACAAGGAAGCAGCATACATGAAAAAATACTGTATGTGTGTTGTTAATAATGGAAATCAGGGAACTTTTTTTTTTAGAATTTCTGTAGATACCCTGTTAAAATTCTGAGTCTCAGGTGCATCCAAACCTGCCTTGAACTATCCACATACAAATTTTCCGGCTGCTATGTGTGGTAGATTTTGCCAGCTACCGCCAACACACACACACACAGACAGAGCGAAAGTTTCTTTTATGAGTACAGAAGAGTATTAAGTTTATATGCTTTTTTTAAACATATAAATGAAATTTCTTTCTGTTTGAGATTTTTTAAAATTATTATTAAGAGTTTATACATAGCTTTTAAACATATAAATTAAACTTCTTCTTATTTAGAATTTTTAAAAACTAGTATTATGATCGTTTAGGCTGATGAATGTGTGATAAATAAGGACCTCTCTTTAATTATGTATTCAAAATTATCTGTCTACATATATATATATAACTATTTTAAGTACAGATTTAGAAGAGGATAAGCTTTGTCTTCACAGGGTTCCTATGGGTCAGGAAAAAGTCAGGGAATTTGAAAATTTAGGCAAAAAGTCAGGGAATTTTTTATGTACAACTTTTCCATCAGAATCTCGATTGTCGTCATAAATGAAGAAATTTTGGAATTATAATTATTCATCCAATCTAAAATTTTTATATAAAATTTATGAAATCTAATAACAAGAGCATTATATGAATAAATAATTAAAAATGGAGAAATTTTTACAGCATATACTTTTTTTAGCATTTATCTAGATTAAAGTTGTCCATTGTGGAGGGTTTTACAACAATATATAAGCCAAATTTTTATTGGGAAAAGTCAGGGAATTTTTTTACTAGAATTGTGTAAAAACCCTATCAAGATAAGTAATAAATATTTAGATATTGTAGTTTTGGGAGCAATTAATTAGTAGTGTTCTTCCTCCTGATCTAGCAGCGAAGAGTTTTCTCAATGTTGTTTCCAAAATTATATTTTTGTATTTACCACATATCTGAAGGAGTGAAATATCTTTCTATGTTTTTAAATTGCTAGTGTACGAGTATGTTGAGTCATTGCTAGTGTATGAGTTACTATTTTAAGCATTTTCTACATTAATTTGGTTATTAAACAGGAAAAATAGCAAGCATCAAATCAAGCTTAAATAAAGTTGTTGGTGTCAGCAAGCATTTATGTGGGTCTGCAACAGGTAATTTATGTTATTGTAAATAATTTTATGTTTATTATCCAAAGTGAAGTATCATTAAAAAGAGTGACTTGATTTCACAAAACTGTTTTCTAGAAAGGATATACAGTCAACTACTCCCTTTAATCTGCAGATTATAATTTTCAAATCCTTTTAATGTGCTTCTATAATTTACATAACCTTTAGTCCTAAGCTTTGTGGATTAGAGAGAGTTGACAGTATATTACACTTTTGGTAAATTGCCTGTGATTTCCTACTTGTGAAAATTTATTTAATTTCTGACATGGGTCAAACTTTGAAAAAGAGATAGCTAATCTGTTTTTTTTTTTTTTATTATTATTATTATTATTCCCCCCTTCCCTAAATCTCCAGACTTTCCTTGTCTGAAGACTTATGTTTATAACCTTACTATTAACTGATTTATATAACTTAAAAAATTAATGACTGCAATGGTCAACTGCATGGATCTGATAGGATACAACATAGTCCAAAAGAATTTAGCTATCTGTCTATTTAAACGTTTTCAAAGTGATAAATAAAACTTTACTTCTAGGAAATGACGGATTTTATTAAAACTATTTTATTGTACTTGAAAAGAGCTTAGTAAAATCAGGCCATTCTTTTTAGATATCTCTTTATTGCAAAACTGAAGCTTTTAATGTATTATATATATATATTTTAATGAATATTTTATTTACTTTTATTATTCTTTTTATAATCCTAAGGCTAAAAAAAAAAGTGAAATTATTTTTAAATATACAGCGAAACTTCCATTTAATGAAATCTCATCATTACACTTCAACACTTTGTTATGAAGAAAATGGAAAAACAGAAATCAACTTAAATTCATGAAATTTGTGTAGTAAAATACACATGCATAAAATGAAAAATACACATAAAATAGAAATGTTGGAAAACTGTATTTTAATTTGTGTAGTAACTTCTTTTTACGCAATGTAGACCTACAAGGAAAATTTAATTAGAATAATGTCTAAAAAAAAAAAACACATAATAAAGAGAGATGAACAAAAATTGAAACATAGTGTGAGAGCTATCATATCTCACTAGAAAACCCATATAAACGAGACAGAATCCAGTATAGCAAGCTCCATGTATTACAGCCTCTTTACTTCAAATATTTTACAAGTCCCAAAAAACACCGCAGAAGATGAAGCAATTTATCTCCACTCATCTTCTCGATGTTAGTGTGACATATATTTCTTTAGGTAAGGAAGAGAGGTATCCTTTTCATCTAGCTGAAAAAACCACAGATTGTTCTAAGATGCGAAACCGAAAATATTTCCACGAAGCATGAGAAAATTCCTTCTGTCCAATAAATCCTGAGCTTGTTTGTGATGTTATGATTCAGGCTTCCTAGTGGTCTAAAATATTGCCTTTGTCTTTGGCGAAGAGCAGAGTTTTGACATAGGATCATGCAAGAGCATCCGGAGTTAGTCAGTTATTGATCTCTGAGTCAGTTAGTCAGGTCTTGACTAATTGGATCTCTTCTAGCAAGGTAGAGAGTTGCCAATCTTCTATCAGTAAGTTACTTTTTAGAGCATTCTGAAGATATGGGCATAGCAGATGAAAGCAAGGTTCGGCTTAGTGAATTCTCTGGCACAGAGAAGGGTTCAAGAGTGTGAACTTCAGATCAAAGAGAACATCTAGTTCTAACCTTTGAGTTTGTCTGCTTTTTAGTAGCAAAATTAGAATTCCAGTGATTTAAGAGACACTTTTTTCAACTAGTTAGAGTGGAACTCCGAGACTTATGTTTATCACCTTAGTGTTAACTGGAACTTGACGCCACTGAGTCACCAAACTTTAATTTCACTAAACAAAGATTATAAGTCATTACGAACCTAAAATAATTGTTGTATATATATATATATATATTGCATTTAATCAAGGAATTCCACCATTTGTTTGTTCATTATCAATAAACATATCTTTGATTTAATCGTGCCTTAGCCGTAGAAGTTTGTCATCACACTACCACTTTTACTTACAACATCAGTGGCGTTACTATAGCATACCTTTTCTCTTTTTTTCAGTATTCCAAATCCGTAACTTTACAAAAGTCTGTAATATTACTTTCTGTAGGTTTCTTATAAAAAATACACTGTTCATAAAAATTTTTGCACGTTTGTAAGTATCTAAACAATTCATCTGTAACATTTTTGTGAAACTGGAATCCCCTTCTTATTGTATCGAAGGCTTTTATAATTTCTTTTTTTGAAGGTCTTTCAATTTTTCCTTTACTATCATTTTCATCACTCACTGTAATTTTTTCACGACATTTTATTACACTTTGTAATATTTCATCGTCAGTTGGATATTCAGTTGTCACAATGTCTTTATCAATGTTGAGAAAGTCAGAGAGTCCTGCACCTTTTAAAGACCTCCTATGTCTTTCAGTTGCTGCCATTTCCCTTCAGATCTGACAAACATTTATTGTATTCAGAAACATCTAATTCAGTATAACTTTTGAAGCTGACTTTCATAAAACAATTGTGTATGATTGATGAAGTCACATTACATCTCCAAGCTTTCATTAGCTGTGATCAGTTCTAAAACTAATGTTTTCATTACATTGGCTTTTTTCTAGGACCAGAATAACTTTTTAAGAGATTCTTTTTCAATAATGTGCTTTAAGATATTTTACTATTCCTTGGTCTAATGACTGAAGTTTAGAAGTTGTATTAGGAGGAAGAAAAATAACTTTGATGTTCTTCAATTTGCATTTTGAAGCAGCCTTGTGGATCTGCAAGGTAGTTATCTGTCAGCAATGCAATTTTGTGGCGTTTTTCAGTTGGTTATCCCATTTTAATAACCACTTTACAAAAATGTCCGAAGCAATCCATGATTTCTTATTAAAATCATAGTGTACCTCTAAAGATTTTTTACCTTTTGAAGCATCTGGGGTTTTTACTTTCCTGATCACTAGTGGTTTAATTTTTTCATCGCCAGTCAGGTTCACACATAACAATACAGTTATTTTTTTCCTTGCTATGCTTTTTCCTGAAGCACTTGTCATGTTTAAAAGTTAAAGTTTTATTGGGTAAAGGTTTAAAAAATAGTCCCGTTTTGCCTGCATTAACGATGTCTTTTGCAGGATATTCTTCCAAAAGTTTTGAAGCTGCTTTTTACACACCTCTCCTGAATCATCTGCGCTTTCTCCTAATATCGTTTTATATGTAATATCATGTCTCTTTTTAAATTTATTATCTCCACCCGACACTAGCTTTAAAATTTGAGTATCCTAATTGTTTAGCAAATTCTGAGGCTTTTCGTTGGATGATTGGGCCGCAGACTGGCAGATTTTTATCCCTAATCATCCTTACCCATTTTAAAACAATGTTATCAACGTCTTATCTTCATACATTCACTGTTTAAATCTTTCTTTTTCTATCCACATTCTAATAATTACCACAATTGCACAGCGATTTTTTTAAGTGGTTGAGACACTGCTGTTTGTAATAAGTAATAACACTTATTTAAAAGTTAGATTAACCAAAATGTTTAATATTTCTTTGTATCAGTTTCGTAAACATAACTTTTAAACATAAAACTTTTAGTACTTTCTTGTTATTCAAACCACCATTCTATTGTAAATTAACTATAGTTTTGCAGCAAGAACAAAATAAGTATCTAAAAGTGTATTTTCAGTTTTGGTAATTATTACCTAATACATTTCTTTTTTTAATAGATTTAAAATATGTAATTACATTAGATATCACATATTTTACCTTAAAAGCATAACACTTGAAGTTTTGCCTTTGTGTTATTAATTTAGGTACTTTCATTTATAAATAAATCCATATTATTGAATCTGTTAAATATTTTTCATTTTTCTTTAAACAATGCAAAATTGTAATTGATATTGTTTTTCAGATTTAGCACTGAGATGCTTAACCAATACTTTAAAAAATAAAGAAGGAGAGACAGAAATCCATCACAAGTATGTCTTATTTTAGAATTATTTTTGCATTAATTGATAAAATGTTGTTGAGTTATGTTCCATTCAATAATATATATATACATTAGTTGACTTTTATATGTAGGGTGTATAGGAACCTTTCAAAAATTTTGCAGAGCTTATATTTTCAAATAACTATCATGGGTGCAAGACCTTCAGTCTCAGAACTTGAAGATTTATTTGACTGATAGTAAATTCTACTTTTCATACTTAAATAATAGCAATTTTAATATCAAGAACTGTTAATAACTTTCTTCTATTGTAAGAGATCAATTTTTAGCCATAATGCAAAGCATATAAATATTCTAGCCCATTTTCATTTGAATATTTCTAATACTGAGAAAAATTTTCAGTCTTGGCTTGGATATACTTCTTGCACCCATGATAACTATATCTGTGTGATTACTTTGTAACTTTTGTCAGTACATTTATTTTTACTTAAAACTGGAAGAATGGGGAGCTGGAGTTGAATATTTTAACATTGTATGAAGCTCATAATTTGTTGTAACATATTCCAAGATTTTACCTAAAATATAACTGTCTGAAGCTATGTGATAATTTTATTGCAAATGTTTTTTATTATAATTTATTTCATTGTGAAAGTTTTTTATTATAATTTATTTTGTACTGTAAAGTTGGGCTTAATGAATCGGAGAGTGGAATTCAATCCAAAGTTTGAATTGAACAAAATTAATTCCGATTCATAAGCTCAAAATTACACTACAGCCGATGACGTAAGTGGTTGACATTGCTAAATGTGGTTTTTAAGAATTATTTTAAATTATATAAGATCGAATAAAATTAAATTTACTAGTTATCGTAGCTGAAAAAAAATAAAGAAAAGTAAACACTCACCCAAGTACTTGAACACAGAAAGATAATTCACAAATGACGTTTATTTAAACATATATAAAATTTGCTGATTTGAATGCATTCTTACATTATGAATTATGTAAAGATTATCAAAGTGAATGTAAAATTTACTATAATTTTAGACAATTAGAGACATATTATCATCTAAGAAAAAGCAGAAGTTTACGTAATATTTCTTTTTGCAAATTAGGGATTAAAGTTCAGGAATGTAAAGTTAAATTAGGGATTAAAGTTCAGGAATGTAAAGTTAAACTAGGGCTTAAAGTTCAGGAGTGTAAAGTCAAGATCAACTAGGGACGTAGAAGGACTCTTGTATTTGGAAAACTGGAAACATGCTGTAGACAACTGGAAACACGCTGAAGACAAAGTTCCTTCAGGAATGTAGATTCTATTTCTTTTTATTCAATGCGAATCTGAACCGAATAAGAAGTTACGGATTTGGAAAATTGGAAATAGGATGTTTGTGAACTTCCTTCAGGAATGCAGATTTTGACGATTTCAGTATGTTACATAGGCAATTTACTATTTATCGCATCGACAAAAAAAACAGATGTTCAATTCATATTTGTTGATCGAAGAACAATAAAATGTCGATGAGCAGAAGAACCATTCAGGGCTTTCAATTAATGTTCTATGAAATTTACTTAGAAATGCTTCTTGAAGAGAAAAATATTATATTTCCTTTAGATGATATACGGCCGCTAAGGCCTAACGAAACGTCGATCTCTTCTCACTGGCTAGCGGAACTCCTCTGCCGCAACAACCGGCTAAAAAAGCACGGCGTCGCAGCCCCCACAAGTTACTTGCTCCAACGGCTCCCTGGTGAAGAATGATGACTTTTCCAGAACCCAGTTTCAAACATGAAAAGCCATTACAGAGCGCGCCAGCCAATTAAAAACGCCTATCCTCCCCGCGCCTGACGTCACACACAACGCGCGTGTTCCAAAAGGAATGTTAAACGATTTAGCAGACGTCCGGTATTGAACTAAGCGTCTGTTTGGCAAAGGGGAATACCCTTTTTGTTGGAACTTTCAAAATGTCGGAAAGAATGATCTCATGGCGTCGCGCGCCGAAATTAAAAATGAGAAAAGATAGAAAATACATTTTTGCGTATTTCTGCCAAAGTATTTATCACAAGTCACTGAAAATTTTGCAATCGGCTAGAAATAAATATTTCTATCCACATAATATGATTTAAAAGGGAAATATTGATAAATAAAAGATTTCCATTTTTTATATTTTAGACTTAGAAAATTCCGATGTGTTTACACATTCGCGATGTATGTTGAAAGAAATTTGAAAGTTAAATTACTGAAATATAATAAAATACTAATTGCACTTAAATAATCTTAATAAGAGATAATGTTTACATTGAAAAATAAGGAAATATTGAATTATTTATCATTAAAATTTACATTGTAAGTTTAAAACTTGTGATTAGAAATTAGGTGTTTGAAAATGTTAATTTAAGTTGTAAAATTGAAATAAATTATATTATTTAAATTAATTTGAATGGGAAATGATGCATTATATTTTTTATGATGCAACATTTTATCTCCCGGTAGCAGAAAAAAAAAGGATAAAAAAAAATTTTAGCTGACAGGTTCGAAAAGATGAACCATCTGCAGATAATTCTATGCAAATTTAAAGGTAAACTACACAATATTAAACAACAATAAACACAATACAACAAAACAAATATATAAACACAATACCAAACAAGAATACACAGTACAAGTAGAAATAGAATTGTAACACAATATCAAACATGGTACAGGTGGAAACAAACCACTAAAATTTATATATAAACAAAACACTGCATGGGTGAGGTTCCAATTGGCCTATAAAAATGTAATCTTTTCATGTGCAAACCCCTAACAGTAGACACATTGCAACTATGATAAAAATAAAACTATATGTGTAATCATATTTAAAAAAACAAACAAAATGCTACATAAAGTTTTCAAGTATTGCAAAATCAAACCAATAAAATTAAAACAGGATAATACTGCAATTGTGATGTAGCTGAGACAACTGTATATCATTATTTGTAGTATTTATTTTGTTTACATTGTAAAATACCATCAATTTCTTGAACAAAAAACAAATGTACATTGTTCAGAATGATAGTTGTGCCCATTAAATTAAAAAAATTTAAGACATTAAGCTGTGAATTTTAAAATAGATCATATGTGATCTTGGACACTGAAATTTACAATATAGAATGTTATTCCCTTTAAATTATGAATAGTTGCACCTTGAAGGATTTATCGGAAGGGTACTAATTTTGTGATTATTTTTTGCCCCAAGCTATGCCGAATTTACCTTCTGTGTGTGCTCGCTATAAATTTGTTGGGAACTGAAAGAAAAAGAGAAATAACTTAGAGCAGTTGCTCCATCGTATTCTCATAAAATATCTCCACTAGTATTCAAAGAGCTGCAGCTAGGAGATTTGAGCATTGATAATTTTTCATATAATTTCTGGAACATATATAAATTTTCATTTGTATTTTTTTTTTTATTATTTGTAATTTATTAAAGTTGTCTCAAAAATATATTTATTTTTTTATATATATTTTCTCATAATTTTTAATAATGGTTATATAGGATCCTATAATTAAATTTAAAATAAAACATCACATGAATAAGCAGTAAAAGTTTATATGTTGAGATCACCCCTCAATTTCAATATGATATGGATATATATTGTTCAAAAATTAACAAAGATGAACATACAAAAAAAAATCTGTGGCAACATAATATTGCATTCCCATCATTTAAATTAAGGTAGAAAAAAAAAATTAGATGAAGGATAGTACCTATTATAAAATATACAATTGTAAAATAATGAAATCAATAAATCAGTATGCTTAATCAATTGTATGAGTGAACAGTAATGGACAGTACGTAAGCGCTTACATTCTGTGACCACTAGTATTTCGCCAGCAAAATATTGAAAACTCATAGAATTGATACAGATGTTACCACTGTATTGTTTAAAAAAAAATTGTAATTCAGAGAGATATATATACATATGAAGACACTAAAATGGAAATTAGAAAAAATGGGATTTACATTTGTAGGAAGATTGTAGTGCCCCAAAAAAATTTAAATGTCCATAACAAAAGAAAATTAAGTGAGTAGAAAACAAATAAAACTAACATCCTGTTGAGATGAGTTTTGATACATTCACTGTCATAATTCTGATTGTTGGATCAGTCATATGTTGAATTTGATAGTTATCGTTATTGCATATCTGGATAATTTTAAAAGGACCTGAATTTTTTGCATGGAAGGTATTAGTATGATTGAAATTCTTTAAATAAACTTTGTCGCCAATTTTCAACTTTGGAGGAGAACGACCTTTAAGAAATTTTGCATTCATTTTAAAATATTTTTGTTCATTAAGTTTAACTAATTCTCTGGTTGTTTTGATATGTTCTTGTTGTTGTTTAAAGTATTGGGAGGGTTCTTCAGCATCTTTAGGTGGTAAGAAAGTATCAATAGGTAAGTTTAAATCTCTGCCAAAAAATAAGTTTGCAGGACTAAAATTAGTTACAGAATGTTTAGAATTATTGTAGTGAAGCACAAAAAATTTCAATCTATCAGACCATTCAATTATTTGATCAGATAGTGAAGCAACTGATTCTTTCAGGGATCGATGAATACGTTCGATAACACCGTTCGACCTCGGGAAGTAAATGGACGAATTTCTACGTTTGATATTGAGAGATTTAAGAAAGGTTAGAAAGACATCAGAGGTAAAGTTTTTGGCGTTATCAGATAATATAATTTTTGGTATACCAAACCTCGAAAAGTAGTCGTTTAAAGCTTTAATTATAGATGGAGAAGTAGCATCTCTAAGCGGAATAGCTTCCAGAAAGCGTGAATAGTGGTCAACGATGGTGAGAATAAAAAATTTACCGTCATGTGACCTGGGGAGTTTACCCACAATATCTATTGCAAGCATCTCTCCGGGAGCCAATTCACACTTGGAAATGAAGGAAGGTTTTGTGTTGGTTTGTTTACTTTTGTAGGGAAGACATTTTTCACAGTTATTTACAAAATTTTGAACATCCTGAACCATTCCGTGCCAGAAATAATTCCTGGAAATTGTCTCAACCGTTTTTATCATTCCAAAATGAGCTTGGTGAGCAAGGGCAATGCAACTATTGATTAATGTTTTAGGAATAACGATTTTCTTTACTCTATTGACATTACCAGATTTCTTTTTAGCAAACATTAAAAGATCGTTATTAGGATTGATTGAGTAATTAGTGTTAGAACATGTTTTGGCAATTATTTTTTCCCGGATTTCTTTAAGTTTTTCATCATTTTGCTGCTCTTTTAGTATATTTTCGGTAGTTAGTGAGTCGTTAGTAGGTATAAAAATATTTAATGCATTTACATATAAATTAGGATTATTAGGAAGGTCCACGACACGAGAAAGAAAATCGGCTGGATTAACAAGCCCAGGAATGTGCTCAACCTTAAAATTAAAACTCTGCAAATATAAAAGCCATCTAGTTATAATTTCAGCCTGTTTTTCTAGGTTTAAATGGTAGGTTAAAGCTTTAGCATCTGTTAGAATTTTGAATTGTCTACCGTACAAGAATTCAGAAAAATGTTTAACAGAGGAATAGATAGCATAAAATTCACGTTTGATTGAAGGGTATTTAGATTCTGCCTGATTTAATTGCTTGGAATAAAATTCAATGGGGTAGAATTTGTCATTGTGTTTTTGCATAAGAATTCCGCAAATTGCAACCATAGATGCATCAGTAACCAAATAAACATCCTTACTATCATCAAAATTTTTAACTGTTGGATTAGTAAGCAAAATTTCCTGAATTTTGAGAAAAGCATTTTGACAGTCATTGCTCCAGAAGAATTTTACCTTTTTTCTCGTTAAATTTACAATAGGTTGTACTATTTTTGCAAAATCGAAAATTAAATGACGGAAATAATTTATCATACCCAGATAACTTTGAACTTGTTTCAGGTTTGTAGGAATGGGAAATCTATTGATTTTGTTTACATTATCAGTAGAAGGAGAGTGACCGTTTTTGTGTAATTTAAAACCTAGGTATGTTATTTGTTCTTTACATATTTGAAGCTTTTTAGGGTCTAAAGTGAGGTTAAATTCTCTCAATTTGTCAAAAACTTTCTGCAACCATATTAACATTTCCTCCAACGAATCAGCAGCAACAATTATGTCATCTAGAAAATATTGAACATTTTTACCTCTTAATGAGCTAAGGCAGTTATTTATTAAAGTATGAAAATAAGAAGTTGAGTTCACACATCCAAATGGCAGGCGTTTAGGTTGATAATTCCCATACTCCGTTGCAAATGCCAGTTTGGCCCTATCCTTCTGTTGAAGAAGAATTTGAAAAAATGCGGCTTTTAAATCCAAAACAGTATAGAATTTTTTGCCCGATATATTTTGCATAATGTCGTTGATTTTTGGTAAACAAATTTTATAAGGTTCAGTAATTGCATTAAGTAATCGATAGTCGATAACCATACGAAATTTAAGTTTGTTAGGGTCATCAGTAGGTAACGTCTTCTTTTTAACAAAAATGACTGGAAAACAGTAGTTTGAGGTTGAATTTTCTATAATGCCAGCCTTCAGAAGATCAGCGATTTCATTTCTAGCAAACTCCTTGGCAATTCTAGGAATGGGATATGGTTTTGTTTGTAAAGCAAAATCATGCAGTAAGTTAAACTGAGGAACAACTTTATCTGTACATCCCAGTGTACTGTATGAAGAAGAAAAAACAGCTGAATTATTCATAAGAAGTTTGAGAACTCTCTTCTTATCTGATTCAGGTAAGTGATCAACTTGAAAATTATTAGCTTTTAGTTCATTTTTACGAAGTTCTAAAATATCATCACAAATTAGGGAATTTACCTGGTATGTTTTACTGTTGTCATGCGTAGAAATTTGATCTTTAGAAATTTGTTTTAAGTAACCTAATTTAGTATTTTTGTTGAGGACAATTTTTTGACTATTGTTGTTGAATACATACAGAAGAATAGAATTGTTAACATTTGCTTCATGAAGGCTAAGATCTAAGTTTAGTGGCAATTTGGTAGTTAATGGAACAAATAAATAGTTAAATGAATTGTTAATTTTATGTAATGCTTTAAGTCTTATAATCCTGCCATGATTTGGCCGAATAATGACACGGTTAGCTGGTGTGACAAAGTTTTTGGAATCTTCATGATTAATATCGTTAGAGAGAGAATTAATATTTTCATGTGATTCAGCATTGGAATTTGAAATATCATGAATAGTATTATTGTCATTGGAACTTAGATTTTCATTGTTAAAATTAGAAGTTTGAGTAGAATCAGGATTTTTATTTTCGAAAGGAAATGTGAGGTTTCCCATGATAAGTTGAGAGTTGGCAGAGTCTAACAAAACTTTATTTCGGTTTAAAAAATCATAACCGAGAATAATTTGGTAGTTAGAGTGCCAATTATCATGGGTAACGAAAAACACATTGCTGAACCATTTATTACGAATTTTAAAGTTTAATTGTACAGCAGAAAAATAAGGAACACTGGAATTATTGATGGTCTTGATGTTTACAGATCTAGATAAAAAGTTAAGTTTATTGTTTTGTTTAAGTAAGTTAATAGTTTTAGGTTGTATAAGAGAAAGATTTGCACCAGAATCCAGAAGACCAATAAAGTTATGTTTTCCAAATGTTAATTTAATTAAAGGAAGTGGAGAATCATCAGAAAAACATGACATGAGTGATTTGGGAATGTTAACAGCAGTATCAGAATAATTCATACCCTCGTGCAAAAATTTATCATCTAGGGCTCTGTGAGATTGAGGGGGAAAATTGTGTAAAATATCATCAGAACCCTCTAGAAGTTTAAATTATTTCTTCTGCCTCTGCCACGATATGGTCGATAATTATTTCTACCTCTGCCCCTATTGAATCTCTGCACATTGTTATCGCTACCTCTTCTAAAATCTCCAGCAAAGTTTCTGCCCTGATTCTCAAAATATCTATCATTACTTGGAGAATTACTGTTAGGACTTAAAAAATTACCTGCTTGATTAGCAGCACTGTTACCCTGACCAGAAAAATTTTGCTGCGGCGAAAAAAATCCCCTATTATGCAAAGACGGAAAAAACCAGCAATCGCGCGTATTATGCTGTTTGTTACAGATATGGCAAACAGTCCGCTCTTCTTTTAATCCTTTTAACTGCTCCGCCATACTCTGCAATAATTTATTTGAATTTTCTTGTTGTTTCAACAAAATTGTAATCAACGAGTCCTGACTGCTGTTGTTTGAAACCTGCGTCGCGTTGATGGTGTTGACTGAGAAAGAGCATTGCTGTTCCAAAGCTTTTTCGCAATCCATAGCACTAGAAACCAGATCATCGAAATTTTCCTTTCCAAGTTTAAGTACCTCTGTTTTAATATCCGGTCTAAGAGCTTCGAGCAATTTATTAAACATCAATTTTTGCTTTAGAATGACCATTTGAGGGATATCCTCAGCGTTCGGAACCAATCGATTGACTAATTTTTTTACTACCTCAGCCAACTCCTTCACTGTCTGTTTAGGTTTTTGTCTTATATTTGAGAACTGATAAGAGGTTTCCTGGAAATTCTCTTCTCTGCTAAATTTTGCTCTAAATAAACGCACAAAATTTTCAAAATTATCAATATTGTTAATTTCTGGATCGCTCGCAACATATTCCTGCGCCTTGTCTCTACAATACAGGCGGAAGAGTAGAATACGATTCTCGTCGTTCCAATTCTGTATGTTACAGACATCACTAATGTTTTTAATGAAAAAATGTACATTTTCCCCTTCTTTTCCATGGAAAGTGGGAATCGCTGCCATAAGCGCGTTTAATTGCAAATCATTTGCCATATCGTAATAATTTGTATACACGTGAAAAATCAAAAGGTATACTAAAACACTGATGTATGACAAATAAATTATCCTAAAGCAAAGCAAATAAAAAAATAATAATGGAAAAGTTTGTTAAAATGATGAAGGAAAGAAAAAAAATCATAAAAAAAAATGGAAGATTACTTTTTTAAAAATTTTCTAAAAATGCATATTAATGTGCAATACAGTTAAAGTAAATAAATATATGCAAAAATGTACAAATCCCCCAAAATAGAAAAAAAAGGAACACAATAACTACAAATATCAAAACATGCAACAATAAATCATTATAAATTCAAAGTGTAATATATAAAGTTTTCGTTTTTTCAATTCATGAAAAAAATATTAGCAAATAAATCTTTGAAAAATCAAATTTCTTTTCTTTACATATATTTATAGAATCAAATCTTAAAAGGAAAATAAATAAAAATATAAATCATGTATATTTTAAAAATATATTGCACCAATATGGGGTCCGCACATGAAATAGAGAGAAAAAAAAAATATATAAGTTTAGTGAGTATTATTTTTAAAATAAATGGTTAAATAATTAATAAGTTAATTAATAAATATGCTTTATCTATTATCATGAAAAAGTAATGAAACCCGATCTCCGATCTTTAAAGTTATGGCATCAATTAATGCCTATGAATGAAAAGAAAAAATTAATATTAAAAAAGCTTAAAACAATAACTCCAAGAATGAAATCACTAAGTTAACGGCACCATTAATGTACTGTAAAGTTGGGCTTAATGAATCGGAGAGTGGAATTCAATCCAAAGTTTGAATTGAACAAAATTAATTCCGATTCATAAGCTCAAAATTACACTACAGCCGATGACGTAAGTGGTTGACATTGCTAAATGTGGTTTTTAAGAATTATTTTAAATTATATAAGATCGAATAAAATTAAATTTACTAGTTATCGTAGCTGAAAAAAAATAAAGAAAAGTAAACACTCACCCAAGTACTTGAACACAGAAAGATAATTCACAAATGACGTTTATTTAAACATATATAAAATTTGCTGATTTGAATGCATTCTTACATTATGAATTATGTAAAGATTATCAAAGTGAATGTAAAATTTACTATAATTTTAGACAATTAGAGACATATTATCATCTAAGAAAAAGCAGAAGTTTACGTAATATTTCTTTTTGCAAATTAGGGATTAAAGTTCAGGAATGTAAAGTTAAATTAGGGATTAAAGTTCAGGAATGTAAAGTTAAACTAGGGCTTAAAGTTCAGGAGTGTAAAGTCAAGATCAACTAGGGACGTAGAAGGACTCTTGTATTTGGAAAACTGGAAACATGCTGTAGACAACTGGAAACACGCTGAAGACAAAGTTCCTTCAGGAATGTAGATTCTATTTCTTTTTATTCAATGCGAATCTGAACCGAATAAGAAGTTACGGATTTGGAAAATTGGAAATAGGATGTTTGTGAACTTCCTTCAGGAATGCAGATTTTGACGATTTCAGTATGTTACATAGGCAATTTACTATTTATCGCATCGACAAAAAAAACAGATGTTCAATTCATATTTGTTGATCGAAGAACAATAAAATGTCGATGAGCAGAAGAACCATTCAGGGCTTTCAATTAATGTTCTATGAAATTTACTTAGAAATGCTTCTTGAAGAGAAAAATATTATATTTCCTTTAGATGATATACGGCCGCTAAGGCCTAACGAAACGTCGATCTCTTCTCACTGGCTAGCGGAACTCCTCTGCCGCAACAACCGGCTAAAAAAGCACGGCGTCGCAGCCCCCACAAGTTACTTGCTCCAACGGCTCCCTGGTGAAGAATGATGACTTTTCCAGAACCCAGTTTCAAACATGAAAAGCCATTACAGAGCGCGCCAGCCAATTAAAAACGCCTATCCTCCCCGCGCCTGACGTCACACACAACGCGCGTGTTCCAAAAGGAATGTTAAACGATTTAGCAGACGTCCGGTTTTGAACTAAGCGTCTGTTTGGCAAAGGGGGATACCCTTCTTGTTGGAACTTTCAAAATGTCGGAAAGAATGATCTCATGGCGTCGCGCGCCGAAATTAAAAATGAGAAAAGATAGAAAATACATTTTTGCGTATTTCTGCCAAAGTATTTATCACAAGTCACTGAAAATTTTGCAATCGGCTAGAAATAAATATTTCTATCCACATAATATGATTTAAAAGGGAAATATTGATAAATAAAAGATTTCCATTTTTTATATTTTAGACTTAGAAAATTCCGATGTGTTTACACATTCGCGATGTATGTTGAAAGAAATTTGAAAGTTAAATTACTGAAATATAATACGAGGGCCGTTTTTTTTTCAACCTCCGATTGCACAGCATCAACGTTAGGCGAGAGGCAGGAAGTCGGTATGCGCATAGAGCGACGGCGCATGTTCCCCACATCACCCTCTTTGACTGCCTTTTAATTGACGCCATTGTGAGGCGAGCTGTAGCCACGTAAACATGGCTGCCTTAATTGATTCTCCCGCCAAGTGCGAATTGCGAAGTGTTATTCGATTCCTGCAAGCTGAAGGGAATAGTGCAGCTGAAATTCATCGAAGAATGAGCCGAGTGTATGGAGAAAGCTTTATAAGCGATGGTGTTGTGCGTGAATGGTGCCGAAAATTTAAAGATGGCCGAACCGATGTGCATGATGAAGGAGGTCAAGGACGCAAGTCTGTAGCCACAGACAACCTTGTTCAACGAGTGGACGAAGAAGTTAGAGGAAACCGAAGGTTCACTATAAATGATTTGTCCATAAAATTTCCAGAAGTCTCGATGTCTTCTCTGTACACTATTGTCACGGAACATTTAGGCTACAGAAAAATTTGTGCTCGCTGGGTCCCAAAGATGTTGACGGACAACCACAAAACACGACGAATGGGCTCAGCCTTGACATTCCTCACCCGTTATGACGCTGAAGGAGAAGACTTTTTGAAATCAATTGTGACAGGTGATGAGACCTGGGTTCAGTATGACACACCTGAAACAAAACGTCAATCTCAACAATGGATGCATACGAACTCGCCAAACAGACCAAAAAAGTTCAAACAAACCTTCAACAACAGAAAGATTATGGCTACAGTGTTCTGGGATCAAAAAGGTGTGTTGCTTGTTGAGTTCATGCAGCCAGGGACGACGATTACTTCAGCTGTTTATTGTGAAACTTTACGACGGTTACGCAGAGCCATTCAGAACAAAAGAAGAGGCATGCTGACTTCTGGAATTGTTCTGATCCATGACAACGCCCGTCCTCACACTGCTGCTGTAACCCAACGTCTACTTCAGCATTTTCAGTGGGAAATTTTCGATCACCCGGCATACAGTCCCGACCTAGCTCCGAGTGACTACCATCTTTTCCCTGAACTTAAAAAGTGGCTAGTAGGGAAGCGTTTTCAAAGTAACGTGGAGCTTCAAGACAGCGTCAAGAATCATTTGAATTCATTGGCGGACACTTTTTATGAAGAGGGTATTGGAAAGCTTGTCCACAGGTACGACAAGTGCCTCAATTTACAAGGTGATTATGTTGAAAAATAACCATAAGTGTACATAACTTTTAGTAATAAAATGATCTTTCTATATATGCTTGTCTTTTTTTTATGGCCCATCGGAGGTTGAAAAAAAAACGGCCCTCGTAAAATACTAATTGCACTTAAATAATCTTAATAAGAGATAATGTTTACATTGAAAAATAAGGAAATATTGAATTATTTATCATTAAAATTTACATTGTAAGTTTAAAACTTGTGATTAGAAATTAGGTGTTTGAAAATGTTAATTTAAGTTGTAAAATTGAAATAAATTATATTATTTAAATTAATTTGAATGGGAAATGATGCATTATATTTTTTATGATGCAACATATTTCATTACAGAGCACTGGGATTTGTAATGGCATTATGCTGTCATCACAGATGCACATGGAGTTCATACATTGGAAAAGATTTCATGATGAAGAAAAATATCTCTGAACGTGATTTTAAACTCATGTGTTGCATAGCCAGTTGGGCTACTTGTGGTCTAAGAAAAACTGGTAATAGTACCATTTTAATATCTCTGCATGTGTGTATGTATGTCTGTGTGTATTTGTGAAAGTAGTTTTTAATTATATTATGGCTGATCAAACTTCCTTGTTCCTATATCTTATAAAATTCATTTTTAAGATCCTACTTCTCAATAAAACTATGCGCTAGTATTATTAAAATCATTCAAAATTGTTTTACAGTAAAGTACCATTTATACGTTTCTCATTTATACATCGTTTCAGTGTGTTCCTGATTCATCTCTATTTATTTTAATGTTGTAATGTTTTGTTAATGCAATGCCTAATTTCGGTTATACATCGTTTCTTTCATAACCAATTTTCTTAGAATTTTTTTTCTAGCATCGGTATTTTCTTTTTTGCTTGCATAATTTGGGGGGAAATCGAAGATAAAGAACATGTGTGACTGCTACAGGGGTTATTTCAAGTTCGAGGAACCTGCAGAGGGGTGGGACGAAAAGAATGGACACTGAGTGGCTGGACTGCACTGACAGGAAACTTTTTTGTGTCTCACAGTAATAGTGAGAAAATTTCCAGGAGCTTAACTACATACAAAAGGCTTTGCTTAAGACTCAAAATAAATTAGCACGTTAGACGATGATTAAAGGCTATTTTAATTAAAACCTATGTGTACGTTCAATAATTAATTAAAAATGTGTAATGCAATTTGTGCAACTGATATAAGGTTTGATAATTCTCACTTTTATTTTTCAATTTTAGAAATGTTTATTTTTTTTAATGTATAGTGCATCTTACAACCAAAACTGGTAGCAAATTAAGTTTGTATAATTGCAGCATTATGTTTCTACAGTCAAAAATTTTACACATTAGGCGACTGCAGTTTTGATTGTACTCTTTTTCTGTTATACGTCGTTTTAAAATGGCTGCCTGAAAGACATATAATTGGTGCTTTACTGTATTTATTTTTACCCTCTAATTTTAGGATGTTGCTAAAGATTTGTTAAATTAGTTTTTGTGCTCTTTTGTATATTTATATGAAAGCAAATGTTTTTGAAAAGTTTTCAGTAAATACTTTATTCTTATTATCTTCAATATTGGAAGTTAAATATACTATATATCTTTCATATTTCTACTTTACTTTAATGATATTAAGGTATTATGGGAGTTTTTTGGCTTGAACGATAAGTATACTTTATATCTAGGAATGGGATTGAAATATGTAAGACTTAAAGAAAAAACAAACATACTTTGAACTTTCAAAAGCTGTGTCTGTTTTAGTTTTTGTTAAAAAGTGTGCTTTTCGTATTCTCTTTTCCTTGATGTTGCATAGTGTGTAGCATCCCATGATATCCCAGATTTCTCTCAGTAGTTTCATTTGAAACCAATGAAACAATAACCACATTAAAATATATGTAATTACCTAATCCTTGATCGATGTTTTTAACTAAGTTGCAAACTATTAAACTTAATGTTTCAGTTTTCAACAAAAAATCTGATTTTGTTTGTTTACAAAAAATAACTTAATTAAAAATTTAAGCATTAGTCAATGACTAGGAAAATTAAGCTCTACTGCATATTTCTTTTTCAAAAACACATCTCACTGCAAATGCATCTATATTTTTATATTATTTGAGAATACTATTTGTGTAATAGAAAAATTATGAAATAGTTCAAAGTAATTGACTTTTCTATTAAAATGTGGCAAATTAGCAAAATTTATTTCTTCATTGAAGTGAGATTATGCCTATGCTAAGCATGTGATTAACAAATGCTCTGGCAGTGGAGTTACCCACATGCCCAGTTATTGTTAATCGTTCCTTGAAAAATGCTTGAAATAGGTGATGTCATATGGTTCTATTATGGTTCATCAGTTCGTCTGCTTCATTTATATTATAATAGAAAAACCAATTTTGGTGGTGGTGCTTCCTTAGCATGGCTCTATGCTAGCTGCTAAATTAGTTCAAAAGTCATAACTCGATATTTATTCTATTGTGATTGAAGTCCTGATCTACTCTGTGTTCATGGTAGTCTTGTAGCTAAAAAAAAAAAAGTCACAAAGAGATAAAATGCTTTATAAATAGTTACTTTTTGGTTCACATTGAAAGAGTTCCTCGATGTGCAGGCATATTTTATAAGTCATCAGCCATCAGTAAAGTATCATGGTTATTTTTAAGTTGGAAGATTGGTTGCTGAAAGATTGATTGCTGGACTTAATTGGTTAATCACATTAAAATATTGCTCCTGCTTTCAAAGAGGTAGTACACGTTCTTTGCACCAAAAGACGAAAAACAAAGTTCTTTCAAAAGGCCTACTGAACTCCCTAATTTTTATGCTATTATTAAGAAGTGTTTTGCCCTTAACTAGCTAACTTAAGCTTTTACCCTATAACATTATTATATTTTAGGTGGAATTTCAATCATAGTTTTGTTAATGGATTTTGTTTTCTTACATTGAAATCGATAAAAAATTAGCAGTATTTTAAAAATAATGGCATATATGTTTTTTTTTTTTTTTTTAAATAATTATCAGCCATTTTTTAAATTTACTTATTAGTTTCCAAGAATGTTGAAGAAAATTGCATTGAAGATACCATTCAAAATGAGATGCTTCATTCTAATGTCTGTGCTCCTGAAGGTGAAGCCCTCCTGAATAGGTTGGTGATTATCAAAGTAAATTTTATTTTGAAATAAGTAAACCTGTTATTTACTATAAAGATGTAAAACAAGTGATGCAGAGTCATTTGAAACATTTCAACTTTTAATACTATACCAAAATGATAATGTTGTAGTCAGGGCTTAATTTCTAACAAAAAAAGTACTGGAACCCTAATATTCTGTGGTACTAGCAACTGTACAATTCCCTTCTCCACCCCCCATCACTCCAATCTGCATATTTACATTTCATACACTATTTGAAAAATGTAAAGAATTTTTTTTTTCTTTAGCAAAATAAAATTTCAAATATATCTATCAGCATATACTTAGCAGTCAACTTTTCCACTTTTTAGTTATCACTCCTTCCGAATAGAAATCTTTGTCTAATTTTAATGTTAATTTATTGCAGAATTCTGAAATTAAATACGGTAAGGATTATGATTCAGAAATAGTGTTAATACAAAAAAGGGATAGTTCACAGCTATATATTTTTATGAAAAAATGAATGAAATTTACAGAAATTAATATTTATAAGCTGGAGAATGGAACAATGTTTTTTAATTTCCTATAAAAGGTGTATATCTTAAACTATAACTGATTCCTTCCGCATAACAATCTTTTGTGGCGAGTCCCTGAAAATCAGATTAAATTAAAAAATTGACACAGTTATTGGCAAGATTTGATGCCTTTATAGGAAAAGAGGAAACACTGCTCAATTGCTTTCTATCAGAATAACAATACATGGTAATTATATCTACTCACAAATAAAAGTGACTTCGTAAATGTGCAGAGCAGAGCCTTAGCATGATAGCATTTATGATACAAAATAAATAGAAAAATCACTACTGTGATTTTTATACTCATATGCAATAGAAGACACAAAACATCAAGCTGATGATCGTTGATTAAAAACAGAAAATATTCTATTCAGGTTAGATATCTAAATAAAAAATATAAATTAAACGAGCCAATTAAAAATTATCCTACTTTCAAAAAAGAAAATCGAACTGAAAGCAAATTCATTGTTCAGTCTCTTGAGTGATGCCATATCAATACGTTGCTTTTATGAATGCCAGACACAAATGTGCAAATATCACTAGAATAGAAAAACCCAATTTCTGTTTTCCCTTCATTCACCCAATTTCTGTTTTCCCTTCATTCTGATCAAAATAGCATTAAAATTATTTGAAATTATACAGGGTGATTCAGCTCGTCGGTGACAAACTTTAAGGATCGATAGAGCACACCTAGACGAACATTTTTGAATAGGGAATGTAGGGTCCCTGACGCGATGGTAAGGCGCTAGGCGCTTTCGAAAATTTGGGTGCCGAAATTCGAAACGTCATAAAAACTAGGGAAATGGTTAGATTTTCTTGCTTGTTGCGTCGAAATGATTCTGTTTGTTTAGACTTTCTTCAGTACCAATTTGATAAGCGTATCTCTTAAAACATGGATAGGGGGCGCTGCAGACTTTGGAGAGCTAGACAACAACTTTAAGCCCGTTATTTTGATAATTTAACACATGCTCGCCAAAGTTTATACTCTAACTTAAAGTTTGAACCCAAAAGTAGAGCCCTGCAAAAAGCGTAAGAGCCGGAATAAAATGTCAAAGTACAGGGTGGTCGAAACTCGAAGGCTCCTAAGAGATAAACAAACAGATTTCTTGACTTATGGCATGCATTTTCATGATTCTGTTTGCTGGGGCTCTCTGAAACTCAGTTGAACGGTACAAAAAGAAACATCGATAGGGGGCGCTTTGGGCAAAAAACATAATTCGTTGACATTTCGGACGCTAACTGGAAATGGGGCGCTACGATCAGTTAGTAATAATGAAAACACATTTTCTACCTCTGCTCAACACTTCTGAATAAATTTAGACCAAAAACATCAATGATACTGGAAATTTATTTACAAAAAATAACACTACAGAAGATGCTCGAAATTTCGACCTTGGGCCATGATGCAGGCTTCGCACCTCCGTCGCATTGAGGAGTGTGTGTTTGCAACAATGCCAGGAGTATCTCTGATCTGCCCTGCAGCTGCCACAATGCGCGCCACAAGTTCTTCAGCACTGCTGACAGGTGTATGGTGATGGCAGAATAAATTTTGTTCTCCTTGCTTCGTCTCTTATCGCTTACCTTAAAGTACCGGTCTTTTGTTTACTTTTTATATATATTTTCTTTATTACAGTTTCATTAATAGTTAACATTTATTCATCTTTATTTACTTAAATATATTACTTACTTATCTCTTCTGTAATGGTCCTTAATTGGAAATCCTTTGGTTTTGTTTTCTATGCGGTGTTTACTTTGTGAACATCATTGAATTTTTGCCGTTCGCCATGCTGTGAATTAGCCACGTCTTGCATTGAACGTTTCATGATCGATAAGACGTATCGATATCACTTTCACTTTGTCGCCAGATGGCAGCACAGAATCTTTTAGAATCGAATAAATCGATTCATCGTTTCTAGTTTTTGCATATCCATAATGATATCGGCTGCTCATTGGTTGCTGTGGTTCTTCTTGGAATCACGTGCTTTTTCTTTGAGCGTATATAGCCTTGGCGTGTTGTGATATCGTGGCATTTTTCGTTTTGCTTCTCCCATGAGGGGAAGTATTGTCAAGAATCTTGAACGTTCGCGGGACGGCGTTCATGGAGTTTATTATTTTGAAAGTATTGAATGAGTTTTTTTAATGTGGTTTTAATCAAGCTTTAATCAACTGTGATATTTTTATTAATGTTAATTAATGTGCAATTAAACATCTGTTCCTGTTGTTATGAATTTCATCAGCCTTGCTCTCGCCTGTGAATATTATCAGCTGTAATCTCGATCTGTGATATTTTTTAAATAAACTGTGTGTACCAAAGTTCAATCATGCCTCAGCCATTTTATTTATACAGTTAGAGGAATGTCTTTCATATTTCACTGACGTTTCGATGCACTCTTCAGTTCACTCTTGCCAGCTAGATTTTCACGGCGTTGTTCTGCTCTTTTAATGGTTTCCCTTTCTTTAATGGCATATCAGCACAAGTTATATGCCCCAAATTATTAAGGGTTATGGGCAATAGAAGAGTCCATAACTGAAGAGGAGTTTTTGAAATATAGATCGTAATCTGACTGATGATTGGACTTATGTTTTTCCGAAGTTACGCCAATGAGTTTATGCTTACGTTTTTGAATTATGAGTTTGTGTTTTTGAAATAATATTTTTGAGATAAAACTGGATTAATTTAGAATTTTTTTTGAAATAGAACTTTATAATTTTACTTGAGCCTTTTTCGTTAATTCTGAACTTTATTTTTGTTAAAGTATGAACTTATTATTTCAAGTTTGAACTTTATTTTGCCGATAATCCTGAACATTTTATGTTGAACTGAACTTATCTCAAGATTAGAATTTTTTTAGTTACAGATATTGAACTTTTATTTTGAATCATGACTTTTTTTTCAAGTTTGAACGATTTGCATTTTTTTTTTTTTTTTGAAAGACAGGAGTTCGAAATCCAGATCAGTTAGATCTATGTGAATGCTCATAAAAAAAATAAAATTTTTTTTTAAGATCGGCATTATCTTGAAAACGTAGGGGGGGCAGGTGAAATTTTTTTTTTGTTTTGTGATACCCATACTCTTTTGTGAAGATGACGTCGAATACGATACAGAAACTGAATGTTAGTAATTATGCAGTTTGGTCTTCTGATGTCAAGTATCTTATGCTGGATAAAGGGGTGTGGGATATCATAGACAAGAAATTAGAAATTCCAGAGCTAAGTACTACAGTTACTCAAGCTAATATTGATTCTTTTATGGTGAGGAGAAACCAAGCCCTGTCCCTCATTTACTTAAATATAGAGCCGGAATTTAAGCGTATCGTAGATGATTGTGGCGATAACCCGGTGGTGGCATGGAAGAGATTGAGAGATAACTTCCATCCAGACACGAGAGCACATCATATGGCCTTGTTTTCGGAGTTAGTGAATGAGAGAATAAAATCAAGTGAGAGCATCAATTTATTTGCCACTAGGTTGAAGAAGATTTATTTGAATATAAAGGCAATCGACAAAGATTTCTCTGAGAGATACCTTTCGTATCAACTATTAAGATATTTATCTTCCTGTTATGATAGTTGTGTCCAGAGTTTGTTGAGAAAAGATGATTCTTCATTTAAATTTGACTTGATAGTGACTGAATTGGTTGCAGAAGAGGCGCGGCTGAAATTACGAGATGCAGATTCTGATAAGAAGATGGCTGCCTTAAGTATACAACCTAGTGTTGAGAATGCTGTTTCGTCCCCTTCTACAAGAAGAGCTGGTGTCCAGGGATATAGAGGTAGAAGATGTTGGAATTGCGGCCGTGTTGGTCATGTGTACGCAAGGTGTTTTAGTAGAAGAAATCCAGGCGGAAGTCGTAGGCCCTATCACAGTCCACCTAGAGATAGATTCTCGTCTTCTCGATCAAGTAGCCCTTCGTCATCGAGGTCTTTTGAAAATAATGCTCGTTATACTCCAGAACAGCGTGGCGGCAAGACTGATAGATTTGACCAAGGTACATCCACGACAAGGCAGTCTCGGAGATGCCGGAAAAATGATTTCAGATGTTCTCCTTCGACTGGTAGCCGGTTTGATGACTATGAACATGATGATTCTTCACGTAAGTTATATTTTGTCTCACCAGCTTGTTTTAGTACTTGTGTAAGTGATGGTTCCTGGGTTTTTGATACCGGGGCCAGTCACCATTTTTGTAATAATCGTGATATGTTTGTCAAATTTGAACCCTTAAAAGATAATTTGTCTGTAGCTGTTAAAGATGTTATTTTTCCAATTACTGGTCGGGGGGAGGTCAAATTAAGATTTGGTCAAAGGATTTTTACCTTGACAAACGTCATGTATTCAAGCCAGCTTCGTCGTAACTTAATTTCAGGTCCTCAATTGGACTTATGTGGCTTATCCTTTTATGGTGGTAGAAATAGCGTGGACATCTGTCGGGGTAATGATTTCCTTTTTAAAGCTAGACTTAAAAATAGAATTTACAAATTCTTCCCTAAAATTCCTAAGCCAGATAGTTGTTCTGTTCGTTTTGAATCATTGACAACTAATAGAGATGATCCAATAATGCAATGGCATCGTCGATGTGGGCATGTGAATCAATCTATTTTAGTTAATACAAGTCGTAAAAATTGTGTTAGAGGCTTACCGGGGTTAAAAGAGTCAACTCATATTTGTGAACCATGTAAGCTTGGGAAATTTCGTAGTGTATCTCACAAACCTTTGAAAAGTATACGTTCGGTTCGCCCTTTGGAGTTATTGTACGCGGATTTGTGGGGGCCTTGTCATATAGTGGGTCGTAATGGCGAGCGCTATTTCCTTTCAATAATTGATGATTATTCTAGACGTGTTTCAGTGTATCCTCTAAAGCTTAAATCTGAGGCGTTTGATATTGTTAAAACTCATATATTGAGGGCCGAAAATTTCTTAAATAAAAAGGTTAAAAGTTTTAGAACTGATAACGGTAAGGAATTTGATAATCAATGTTTTCATGATTTCTTTGAAAGCAAAGGTATTCGCCATGAGTTCACAAATGTCTATACCCCCCAGCAAAATGGGGTTGCAGAAAGATTTATGGCAACTGCCGCTAATGGGATGAGAACATTGCTTATTGAGAGTGGTCTTGATGCTTGTTTTTGGCCAGAGGCTTTGAAGTTTTTCGTTTACACGTGGAATCGGATGTGTCCCCAGTCTTTAAACAGGTCCCCTTTTGAGTTGTATGGCGGACGGAAGCCGTCTATTCGACATCTGCGGCCTTTTGGTACAGTGTCCTATGTGGGCATGCCTAGCCAAAAACGATTAAAACTTGAGCCAAAGGCTAGTCGTGGTTACCTGGTGGGCTATGCTTTTAAGACTCGTGGATATAGAATATGGCTTCCGGAAACCAATCAAATTATAGAGTCCTCTAATGTGTCTTTTGACGAGTCTCGTTGTGGTCCGGGGCGCAGTGGAGCTGCACTGGGCGCCGAAGATTACAACCTCTTCCCACACGAAGGTGGATTGAATCCAGAAAGCGCTGGGGAAGTTGTATCTGGAATACTGCCAGATCCTCCCGGTGAACTACCACGTGATGGAGATGGGGTTGTGGATTCGGGTTCAAATGTTTTAGTTCAGCCTTCCACTGATTCCCAGTTGAGAGAGGTTAAATGGTTGAGGAAGCCTTCTGTTCGTAAAAGGGGTGACAGAACGGATATTTATTATTTTGAAGAGGGCACTTCTCATCGTCTCCGGTCTCTTAATGAAGTTGAGAAATATTGTAAAGATAATGGTATAATTTTTAAACCTGACTTATTTGATTTTTCGGCCTCAAATAAGTATACAGGCATTGTTCCTATTCAATCTATTCCTTCTGACTCTGACTCTGACTCTGATTCTGTGACTTCAAATTGTATTCATCCTATAGCATGACTAGGCGGTTTGAATGATATTCCGAGAACTTATAAACAAGCTTGTAGATCCGTAAATGGTGCGATCTGGCGGAAAGCAATGGAGCAAGAGATCGAGGTGATGAAAAACAGGAAGGTTTGGCATTTGACAGATTTGCCGGTCCATATCACTCCGGTAGGGTGCCGGTGGGTCTACACGGTGAAAAGGGATGAAGTCGGAAGAATTGCTCGATACAAAGCACGGCTTGTTGCCCAGGGATTTAAACAGGTGAAGGGAGTCTCGTATGATGACACCTTCAGCCCTGTGGTCAACTTTGGAGTAATTCGCTTCTTCTTCTCCCTTCTCGTTTCGTGTTGCGGGTGGTCGCACACTCAGTGCGACGTCACCTGCGCCTATCTGTATGCGCCTTTAAGAGATGATGTGTATATGCTTCAACCTCCCGGTTTTGCAATCCCTGGAAAAGAGCACCTGGTTTGCAAGCTGGATCGCGCCCTTTATGGTCTGCACCAGAGCGGCAGGGAATGGTTCTACGAGATCCATGAGGTACTTTTAAGGCTTGGCTTTAGGAAAATTTCTTCTTGTAATTGTGTATATTTACTTGGATCTAGGGTGGTCCTGTTATTATATGTGGATGACATTGTTATCTTTGGTTTTAATCAGGATTTCATTGATAAAGCTTTATCTTTGTTAATGGGTGAATTTGATATAAAGGTTCTTGGCAGAACTCGTAAACTTTTAGGTGTAGAGTTTGAAGAAACTGAACGTGGTCTTGTTCTGCATCAGAGTAACTATATTGAAGAGGTCTGTCGGAGGTTTAGTAAATTTAAGATTCCATTTTCCTCCTTGCCTATTAGTAAGGGTGCTGTCTTCTCAAGGTCTAACTGTCCCACCTCTGATTCTGAAGTTGAATATATGTCTCATTTTCCTTATAGAAGTGTTTTGGGTTGTCTCTCGTTTATAGCAAATAGAACTCGCCCTGATTTATGTTATGCCGTAAATATTTTTTCCCAATTTCAGTCTAGCCCTGGTCTTTTTCATTGGGATGGACTTCTTAGACTTTTGGGTTATGTGAGATCTACCTCTAATTATAAATTGAAATTATCTTGTGGGTCAAATTTTCTTTCTGTTTTTTCTGATGCTGATTTCGCGGCTAATCGAGACGACCGAACCTCGATCGGCGGCCAGATTGTCCTGCTTGATAAATCTCCGGTCGACTGGCGCACTTTTAAGGAAAAGTGTGTTAGTTTGTCGACCATGGAGTCGGAATTTGTCGCGATGACAGAGGCCGTTAAGAACCTGGTTTGGTTTGATCGAATACGCCGCGAATGTAAGATGTTTTCTGAATGCCAGGGTAGGGCTGTTATGTTGGTTGACAATCAGGCGGCAATAGATTTCGTGAAGTCCCCTGTGGAAAATTATAAATCGAAGCACATTGATGTAAAATTGTTTTTCATTAGAGATCTTTTCTATAAGGGGGATTTTGTTTTAAGGCATGTACGTAGTAAATCTAACCTCGCTGATGTCTTCACGAAACCTTTGACCAAGTTTGACCTTCAAAATTTTGTTAAAGCTGTTTTTATAACTTAGCATGTTTATTTTTGTCAGTTATACGTACCTTTTTAATCTTGCTATGTTGTTAAGACTTTTTTTGGAAATTGTTAGCACATTGTTTTATTTGTCATGTCAAGTTCTTGAAGTACTTGTTAACATAAGAGTTTACTAGTTAATTTTTTTTTTTTTTGTGTGTAATTGACATGAACATATCGTTGTGTAATTTTTTCCTTTTTGTCGTGCCAACATATGTAACATTCTATCTTTCTCCCTTGGACTTATATCTTGACCATTTTTTTTCTTGAATGATGAGCATTTAATTCCCATCTGATTACGGAAATGGTGTTTCTTGGAGGCTATTTCCGGGTGGCTCGATCAGCCTACGGTACCGTTTCGGGTAGGTGACCCTTGTCCGGTAAATGACAGAGAGTCACTTTGGGGTAGTCCTCCGGAAATTACCGCTGTATGAGGTTCTGTGCACAGGCACTTTAATTTTTCTTTCGTAAGTCCTTCATTATAAAGTTTGGCAGTGTCTATAGTCCCCGCTCGTTATCAGGATTTTTTTTTTTTTTTTTATTTAACTTTGTTTCTGGTTTAGTTTAATATAGCTTTGTTTAAATCTTAATTTTTAATTTTTTTTTTATGTCATATTGTGGTTTTTAATTTTGACTTTTTTTTTGAAATATTTAATATTAATGATGAAATATTTAGATTTTTCAGTAAATGTTTCTTTGGTAAAGTTAAAAATTAGAAATTTAAACTTTTCTTAAATTATTTAGTCTTCTTGATTAATGGTTAATTATTGTGTTTTTGGATGATTATGTATTTCTAATGTTTTCCTCTTTACTTCTAGGCATCTAGAAGCACATTTCTTATGTAAATGGTTCTGTTCATCAGAAGTCTATTTGAAGAATGTGTAAACACTTTTTTTGAATATATGTGTTAGTAGGGCCTTAATTTGCGTCCTCTTTTCCTGTTTTTTTTAGAAGTATTTGAGGCCTTTGGAAGTAGTATTTAGAAGTATTAACCTTCATCATTAACCAGTTTTTTTTGTTTAAATTTTTCTGCTGAAATAGCAGGGTTTTTTTTAGAACTTTCAGGGTTTTTTTTGGTCAAGGAGTTCATTGATGGAGAAAATTATGAACTATTGTTATGTAATTTATCCAAATTGGGTAAATACCTTTGATATGTTGTGGTACGTATATTTAAAATTATTGTACTTATTGAATTGTGTATTTATTTATATGTAAGTTTTCTATATACTGAATGTTAGATAAGAATTGTGAGTAATTGTGACTCTTGAAGTTCTTGGTTCCAGTTCATTTTGATAATGTTTAGTGACTTTCTTTTGTCATTTCTGAATACTAATCTGTTTATTTATTTTGGCTTTTTTAAAAAAGGCTTTTAAACTCTTAGTTCAAATTTTTTTTTTTGATTTTGGATATTCTTACGTTTTTTTTATCTGTTTACGGATTGTCTTTGCAGATTTCCGAAGCAATGAGAGGGGGGGCATTGATGGCAGAATAAATTTTGTTCTCCTTGCTTCGTCTCTTATCGCTTACCTTAAAGTACCGGTCTTTTGTTTACTTTTTATATATATTTTCTTTATTACAGTTTCATTAATAGTTAACATTTATTCATCTTTATTTACTTAAATATATTACTTACTTATCTCTTCTGTAATGGTCCTTAATTGGAAATCCTTTGGTTTTGTTTTCTATGCGGTGTTTACTTTGTGAACATCATTGAATTTTTGCCGTTCGCCATGCTGTGAATTAGCCACGTCGTGCATTGAACGTTTCATGATCGATAAGACGTATCGATATCACTTTCACTTTGTCGCCAGATGGCAGCACAGAATCTTTTAGAATCGAATAAATCGATTCATCGTTTCTAGTTTTTGCATATCCATAATGATATCGGCTGCTCATTGGTTGCTGTGGTTCTTCTTGGAATCACGTGCTTTTTCTTTGAGCGTATATAGCCTTGGCGTGTTGTGATATCGTGGCATTTTTCGTTTTGCTTCTCCCATGAGGGGAAGTATTGTCAAGAATCTTGAACGTTCGCGGGACGGCGTTCATGGAGTTTATTATTTTGAAAGTATTGAATGAGTTTTTTTAATGTGGTTTTAATCAAGCTTTAATCAACTGTGATATTTTTATTAATGTTAATTAATGTGCAATTAAACATCTGTTCCTGTTGTTATGAATTTCATCAGCCTTGCTCTCGCCTGTGAATATTATCAGCTGTAATCTCGATCTGTGATATTTTTTAAATAAACTGTGTGTACCAAAGTTCAATCATGCCTCAGCCATTTTATTTATACAGTTAGAGGAATGTCTTTCATATTTCACTGACGTTTCGATGCACTCTTCAGTTCACTCTTGCCAGCTAGATTTTCACGGCGTTGTTCTGCTCTTTTAATGGTTTCCCTTTCTTTAATGGCATATCAGCACAAGTTATATGCCCCAAATTATTAAGGGTTATGGGCAATAGAAGAGTCCATAACTGAAGAGGAGTTTTTGAAATATAGATCGTAATCTGACTGATGATTGGACTTATGTTTTTCCGAAGTTACGCCAATGAGTTTATGCTTACGTTTTTGAATTATGAGTTTGTGTTTTTGAAATAATATTTTTGAGATAAAACTGGATTAATTTAGAATTTTTTTTGAAATAGAACTTTATAATTTTACTTGAGCCTTTTTCGTTAATTCTGAACTTTATTTTTGTTAAAGTATGAACTTATTATTTCAAGTTTGAACTTTATTTTGCCGATAATCCTGAACATTTTATGTTGAACTGAACTTATCTCAAGATTAGAATTTTTTTAGTTACAGATATTGAACTTTTATTTTGAATCATGACTTTTTTTTCAAGTTTGAACGATTTGCATTTTTTTTTTTTTTTGAAAGACAGGAGTTCGAAATCCAGATCAGTTAGATCTATGTGAATGCTCATAAAAAAAATAAAATTTTTTTTTAAGATCGGCATTATCTTGAAAACGTAGGGGGGGCAGGTGAAATTTTTTTTTTGTTTTGTGATACCCATACTCTTTTGTGAAGATGACGTCGAATACGATACAGAAACTGAATGTTAGTAATTATGCAGTTTGGTCTTCTGATGTCAAGTATCTTATGCTGGATAAAGGGGTGTGGGATATCATAGACAAGAAATTAGAAATTCCAGAGCTAAGTACTACAGTTACTCAAGCTAATATTGATTCTTTTATGGTGAGGAGAAACCAAGCCCTGTCCCTCATTTACTTAAATATAGAGCCGGAATTTAAGCGTATCGTAGATGATTGTGGCGATAACCCGGTGGTGGCATGGAAGAGATTGAGAGATAACTTCCATCCAGACACGAGAGCACATCATATGGCCTTGTTTTCGGAGTTAGTGAATGAGAGAATAAAATCAAGTGAGAGCATCAATTTATTTGCCACTAGGTTGAAGAAGATTTATTTGAATATAAAGGCAATCGACAAAGATTTCTCTGAGAGATACCTTTCGTATCAACTATTAAGATATTTATCTTCCTGTTATGATAGTTGTGTCCAGAGTTTGTTGAGAAAAGATGATTCTTCATTTAAATTTGACTTGATAGTGACTGAATTGGTTGCAGAAGAGGCGCGGCTGAAATTACGAGATGCAGATTCTGATAAGAAGATGGCTGCCTTAAGTATACAACCTAGTGTTGAGAATGCTGTTTCGTCCCCTTCTACAAGAAGAGCTGGTGTCCAGGGATATAGAGGTAGAAGATGTTGGAATTGCGGCCGTGTTGGTCATGTGTACGCAAGGTGTTTTAGTAGAAGAAATCCAGGCGGAAGTCGTAGGCCCTATCACAGTCCACCTAGAGATAGATTCTCGTCTTCTCGATCAAGTAGCCCTTCGTCATCGAGGTCTTTTGAAAATAATGCTCGTTATACTCCAGAACAGCGTGGCGGCAAGACTGATAGATTTGACCAAGGTACATCCACGACAAGGCAGTCTCGGAGATGCCGGAAAAATGATTTCAGATGTTCTCCTTCGACTGGTAGCCGGTTTGATGACTATGAACATGATGATTCTTCACGTAAGTTATATTTTGTCTCACCAGCTTGTTTTAGTACTTGTGTAAGTGATGGTTCCTGGGTTTTTGATACCGGGGCCAGTCACCATTTTTGTAATAATCGTGATATGTTTGTCAAATTTGAACCCTTAAAAGATAATTTGTCTGTAGCTGTTAAAGATGTTATTTTTCCAATTACTGGTCGGGGGGAGGTCAAATTAAGATTTGGTCAAAGGATTTTTACCTTGACAAACGTCATGTATTCAAGCCAGCTTCGTCGTAACTTAATTTCAGGTCCTCAATTGGACTTATGTGGCTTATCCTTTTATGGTGGTAGAAATAGCGTGGACATCTGTCGGGGTAATGATTTCCTTTTTAAAGCTAGACTTAAAAATAGAATTTACAAATTCTTCCCTAAAATTCCTAAGCCAGATAGTTGTTCTGTTCGTTTTGAATCATTGACAACTAATAGAGATGATCCAATAATGCAATGGCATCGTCGATGTGGGCATGTGAATCAATCTATTTTAGTTAATACAAGTCGTAAAAATTGTGTTAGAGGCTTACCGGGGTTAAAAGAGTCAACTCATATTTGTGAACCATGTAAGCTTGGGAAATTTCGTAGTGTATCTCACAAACCTTTGAAAAGTATACGTTCGGTTCGCCCTTTGGAGTTATTGTACGCGGATTTGTGGGGGCCTTGTCATATAGTGGGTCGTAATGGCGAGCGCTATTTCCTTTCAATAATTGATGATTATTCTAGACGTGTTTCAGTGTATCCTCTAAAGCTTAAATCTGAGGCGTTTGATATTGTTAAAACTCATATATTGAGGGCCGAAAATTTCTTAAATAAAAAGGTTAAAAGTTTTAGAACTGATAACGGTAAGGAATTTGATAATCAATGTTTTCATGATTTCTTTGAAAGCAAAGGTATTCGCCATGAGTTCACAAATGTCTATACCCCCCAGCAAAATGGGGTTGCAGAAAGATTTATGGCAACTGCCGCTAATGGGATGAGAACATTGCTTATTGAGAGTGGTCTTGATGCTTGTTTTTGGCCAGAGGCTTTGAAGTTTTTCGTTTACACGTGGAATCGGATGTGTCCCCAGTCTTTAAACAGGTCCCCTTTTGAGTTGTATGGCGGACGGAAGCCGTCTATTCGACATCTGCGGCCTTTTGGTACAGTGTCCTATGTGGGCATGCCTAGCCAAAAACGATTAAAACTTGAGCCAAAGGCTAGTCGTGGTTACCTGGTGGGCTATGCTTTTAAGACTCGTGGATATAGAATATGGCTTCCGGAAACCAATCAAATTATAGAGTCCTCTAATGTGTCTTTTGACGAGTCTCGTTGTGGTCCGGGGCGCAGTGGAGCTGCACTGGGCGCCGAAGATTACAACCTCTTCCCACACGAAGGTGGATTGAATCCAGAAAGCGCTGGGGAAGTTGTATCTGGAATACTGCCAGATCCTCCCGGTGAACTACCACGTGATGGAGATGGGGTTGTGGATTCGGGTTCAAATGTTTTAGTTCAGCCTTCCACTGATTCCCAGTTGAGAGAGGTTAAATGGTTGAGGAAGCCTTCTGTTCGTAAAAGGGGTGACAGAACGGATATTTATTATTTTGAAGAGGGCACTTCTCATCGTCTCCGGTCTCTTAATGAAGTTGAGAAATATTGTAAAGATAATGGTATAATTTTTAAACCTGACTTATTTGATTTTTCGGCCTCAAATAAGTATACAGGCATTGTTCCTATTCAATCTATTCCTTCTGACTCTGACTCTGACTCTGATTCTGTGACTTCAAATTGTATTCATCCTATAGCATGACTAGGCGGTTTGAATGATATTCCGAGAACTTATAAACAAGCTTGTAGATCCGTAAATGGTGCGATCTGGCGGAAAGCAATGGAGCAAGAGATCGAGGTGATGAAAAACAGGAAGGTTTGGCATTTGACAGATTTGCCGGTCCATATCACTCCGGTAGGGTGCCGGTGGGTCTACACGGTGAAAAGGGATGAAGTCGGAAGAATTGCTCGATACAAAGCACGGCTTGTTGCCCAGGGATTTAAACAGGTGAAGGGAGTCTCGTATGATGACACCTTCAGCCCTGTGGTCAACTTTGGAGTAATTCGCTTCTTCTTCTCCCTTCTCGTTTCGTGTTGCGGGTGGTCGCACACTCAGTGCGACGTCACCTGCGCCTATCTGTATGCGCCTTTAAGAGATGATGTGTATATGCTTCAACCTCCCGGTTTTGCAATCCCTGGAAAAGAGCACCTGGTTTGCAAGCTGGATCGCGCCCTTTATGGTCTGCACCAGAGCGGCAGGGAATGGTTCTACGAGATCCATGAGGTACTTTTAAGGCTTGGCTTTAGGAAAATTTCTTCTTGTAATTGTGTATATTTACTTGGATCTAGGGTGGTCCTGTTATTATATGTGGATGACATTGTTATCTTTGGTTTTAATCAGGATTTCATTGATAAAGCTTTATCTTTGTTAATGGGTGAATTTGATATAAAGGTTCTTGGCAGAACTCGTAAACTTTTAGGTGTAGAGTTTGAAGAAACTGAACGTGGTCTTGTTCTGCATCAGAGTAACTATATTGAAGAGGTCTGTCGGAGGTTTAGTAAATTTAAGATTCCATTTTCCTCCTTGCCTATTAGTAAGGGTGCTGTCTTCTCAAGGTCTAACTGTCCCACCTCTGATTCTGAAGTTGAATATATGTCTCATTTTCCTTATAGAAGTGTTTTGGGTTGTCTCTCGTTTATAGCAAATAGAACTCGCCCTGATTTATGTTATGCCGTAAATATTTTTTCCCAATTTCAGTCTAGCCCTGGTCTTTTTCATTGGGATGGACTTCTTAGACTTTTGGGTTATGTGAGATCTACCTCTAATTATAAATTGAAATTATCTTGTGGGTCAAATTTTCTTTCTGTTTTTTCTGATGCTGATTTCGCGGCTAATCGAGACGACCGAACCTCGATCGGCGGCCAGATTGTCCTGCTTGATAAATCTCCGGTCGACTGGCGCACTTTTAAGGAAAAGTGTGTTAGTTTGTCGACCATGGAGTCGGAATTTGTCGCGATGACAGAGGCCGTTAAGAACCTGGTTTGGTTTGATCGAATACGCCGCGAATGTAAGATGTTTTCTGAATGCCAGGGTAGGGCTGTTATGTTGGTTGACAATCAGGCGGCAATAGATTTCGTGAAGTCCCCTGTGGAAAATTATAAATCGAAGCACATTGATGTAAAATTGTTTTTCATTAGAGATCTTTTCTATAAGGGGGATTTTGTTTTAAGGCATGTACGTAGTAAATCTAACCTCGCTGATGTCTTCACGAAACCTTTGACCAAGTTTGACCTTCAAAATTTTGTTAAAGCTGTTTTTATAACTTAGCATGTTTATTTTTGTCAGTTATACGTACCTTTTTAATCTTGCTATGTTGTTAAGACTTTTTTTGGAAATTGTTAGCACATTGTTTTATTTGTCATGTCAAGTTCTTGAAGTACTTGTTAACATAAGAGTTTACTAGTTAATTTTTTTTTTTTTTTTGTGTAATTGACATGAACATATCGTTGTGTAATTTTTTCCTTTTTGTCGTGCCAACATATGTAACATTCTATCTTTCTCCCTTGGACTTATATCTTGACCATTTTTTTTCTTGAATGATGAGCATTTAATTCCCATCTGATTACGGAAATGGTGTTTCTTGGAGGCTATTTCCGGGTGGCTCGATCAGCCTACGGTACCGTTTCGGGTAGGTGACCCTTGTCCGGTAAATGACAGAGAGTCACTTTGGGGTAGTCCTCCGGAAATTACCGCTGTATGAGGTTCTGTGCACAGGCACTTTAATTTTTCTTTCGTAAGTCCTTCATTATAAAGTTTGGCAGTGTCTATAGTCCCCGCTCGTTATCAGGATTTTTTTTTTTTTTTTTTATTTAACTTTGTTTCTGGTTTAGTTTAATATAGCTTTGTTTAAATCTTAATTTTTAATTTTTTTTTTATGTCATATTGTGGTTTTTAATTTTGACTTTTTTTTTGAAATATTTAATATTAATGATGAAATATTTAGATTTTTCAGTAAATGTTTCTTTGGTAAAGTTAAAAATTAGAAATTTAAACTTTTCTTAAATTATTTAGTCTTCTTGATTAATGGTTAATTATTGTGTTTTTGGATGATTATGTATTTCTAATGTTTTCCTCTTTACTTCTAGGCATCTAGAAGCACATTTCTTATGTAAATGGTTCTGTTCATCAGAAGTCTATTTGAAGAATGTGTAAACACTTTTTTTGAATATATGTGTTAGTAGGGCCTTAATTTGCGTCCTCTTTTCCTGTTTTTTTTAGAAGTATTTGAGGCCTTTGGAAGTAGTATTTAGAAGTATTAACCTTCATCATTAACCAGTTTTTTTTGTTTAAATTTTTCTGCTGAAATAGCAGGGTTTTTTTTAGAACTTTCAGGGTTTTTTTTGGTCAAGGAGTTCATTGATGGAGAAAATTATGAACTATTGTTATGTAATTTATCCAAATTGGGTAAATACCTTTGATATGTTGTGGTACGTATATTTAAAATTATTGTACTTATTGAATTGTGTATTTATTTATATGTAAGTTTTCTATATACTGAATGTTAGATAAGAATTGTGAGTAATTGTGACTCTTGAAGTTCTTGGTTCCAGTTCATTTTGATAATGTTTAGTGACTTTCTTTTGTCATTTCTGAATACTAATCTGTTTATTTATTTTGGCTTTTTTAAAAAAGGCTTTTAAACTCTTAGTTCAAATTTTTTTTTTTGATTTTGGATATTCTTACGTTTTTTTTATCTGTTTACGGATTGTCTTTGCAGATTTCCGAAGCAATGAGAGGGGGGGCATTGATGGCAGAATAAATTTTGTTCTCCTTGCTTCGTCTCTTATCGCTTACCTTAAAGTACCGGTCTTTTGTTTACTTTTTATATATATTTTCTTTATTACAGTTTCATTAATAGTTAACATTTATTCATCTTTATTTACTTAAATATATTACTTACTTATCTCTTCTGTAATGGTCCTTAATTGGAAATCCTTTGGTTTTGTTTTCTATGCGGTGTTTACTTTGTGAACATCATTAAATTTTTGCCGTTCGCCATGCTGTGAATTAGCCACGTCGTGCATTGAACGTTTCATGATCGATAAGACGTATCGATATCACTTTCACTTTGTCGCCAGATGGCAGCACAGAATCTTTTAGAATCGAATAAATCGATTCATCGTTTCTAGTTTTTGCATATCCATAATGATATCGGCTGCTCATTGGTTGCTGTGGTTCTTCTTGGAATCACGTGCTTTTTCTTTGAGCGTATATAGCCTTGGCGTGTTGTGATATCGTGGCATTTTTCGTTTTGCTTCTCCCATGAGGGGAAGTATTGTCAAGAATCTTGAACGTTCGCGGGACGGCGTTCATGGAGTTTATTATTTTGAAAGTATTGAATGAGTTTTTTTAATGTGGTTTTAATCAAGCTTTAATCAACTGTGATATTTTTATTAATGTTAATTAATGTGCAATTAAACATCTGTTCCTGTTGTTATGAATTTCATCAGCCTTGCTCTCGCCTGTGAATATTATCAGCTGTAATCTCGATCTGTGATATTTTTTAAATAAACTGTGTGTACCAAAGTTCAATCATGCCTCAGCCATTTTATTTATACAGTTAGAGGAATGTCTTTCATATTTCACTGACGTTTCGATGCACTCTTCAGTTCACTCTTGCCAGCTAGATTTTCACGGCGTTGTTCTGCTCTTTTAATGGTTTCCCTTTCTTTAATGGCATATCAGCACAAGTTATATGCCCCAAATTATTATATGGTATACCTCGGCCTTCAGGTAACCCCAAAGGAAGAAATCCAAGCAGGTGAGGTCTGGTGATCGGGCAGGCCAGTGAACTGGACCCCCACGCCCGATCCACCGCTGGCCATACCTTGCGTTTAGATGGAGACGCACGTCGTTCGTGTAATGGGCCGGAGCTCCATCGTGCTGGAACCACATCTGGCGACGCGAACCTTCGGGTACATGCGCCTCATCCAGAAGCTGCGGCAGCACTTGATCCAGGAAAATCAGGTAATTTCCACCTGTCAGCCGTTCAGGTAACAAATAAGGGCCAATGAGGCAATCCCCCAGAATGCCGGCCCACACATTTACTGAGAAACGCTCCTGGGCTGCTCGGCTTCTGGTTTCATGTGGATTTTCATCACACCACACATGACTGTTGTGGGCGTTCCACATTCCCTCCCGGCTGAAGGTGGACTCGTCCGTAAACAAAATGCTGTTTACAAAACGGGGATCCCTGGATCTCATCGCCAAGTACCATCTTGAGAATTCCACTCGAGGGCCAAAATCCTGCTCTCTGAGCAACTGCACCCGCTGGATGTGGTAGGGGTGCAGATTCCGGGAACGTAAGATGCGCCACGCAGTTGCTTGCGAAATGCCAACATGTCTGGCGATATCTCTCGTGCTAAGACCTGGGTTGTCCTCAACCAGGTTAAGCACAGCCTCTTCGTTGTCGGGGGTGCTCACTGATCGCTCCCGTTCAGGCCTGCCTCCGTCGAAAGATCCCGTTGTGGACAACCTCTGGTGTACTCGAGCGAGGAAGGCATGGCAGGGGATTTGCCTGTTGGGGTAACGCTCGGCGTACAACCGCTGAGCGGCTCGTCCATTACAACCAGCAGCGCCATACGCCAAATGCATGTCAGCCAATTCAGAGTTTGTGTACCGTTCCATCCTACTACCGATCTGCAGACAAGTAACCCGAAGCTTAAGTAGGTACCGCACGTTCAAAAGACGTGTCTGCGCATACAACTACGTCATCTCGCGTTGTCGTCTACGCATTACGTATCTTTTGCATATCGATATGGTACGATATCTTTTGCATAAATCAGCAAAAAGCACCTTATGTAAATTTTATTGCGCGCATTGTGCATGATTGAAACCAGCTATGTTTGTTAAAAAAAACAAACAAACTGCAGTTTTAATAGCTTCTTATGATAAGTAAATTACTCTCTTGTTTTGTTTCTAACTGATCGTAGCGCCCCGTTTCCAGTTAGCGTCCGAAATGTCAACGAATTATGTTTTTTGCCCAAAGCGCCCCCTATCGATGTTTCTTTTTGTACCGTTCAACTGAGTTTCAGAGAGCCCCAGCAAACAGAATCATGAAAATGCATGCAATAAGTCAAGAAATCTGTTTGTTTATCTCCTAGGAGCCTTCGAGTTTCGACCACCCTGTACTTTGACATTTTATTCCGGCTCTTACGCTTTTTGCAGGGCTCTACTTTTGGGTTCAAACTTTAAGTTAGAGTATAAACTTTGGCGAGCATGTGTTAAATTATCAAAATAACGGGCTTAAAGTTGTTGTCTAGCTCTCCAAAGTCTGCAGCGCCCCCTATCCATGTTTTAAGAGATACGCTTATCAAATTGGTACTGAAGAAAGTCTAAACAAACAGAATCATTTCGACGCAACAAGCAAGAAAATCTAACCATTTCCCTAGTTTTTATGACGTTTCGAATTTCGGCACCCAAATTTTCGAAAGCGCCTAGCGCCTTACCATCGCGTCAGGGACCCTACATTCCCTATTCAAAAATGTTCGTCTAGGTGTGCTCTATCGATCCTTAAAGTTTGTCACCGACGAGCTGAATCACCCTGTATAGAATATTATACATAATTTTGAAGGAGGAAATTTTTTTTTTTTCTATACATTAATAAATAAAATTTTGAATATAAGACAAATTGAGCTCGGGCCAGCCCAAGCCCAAAAACTGAAATGAAAATTGAGTCTGTTTCATCTCCATCTCCTACATGTGCGACACATTATGTCACATATATGTTTTGATAAAAGAAAAGAATGCAAAAGGAAAGGGTAATTTAGGCTTCAGCTTTTTAGAAGCGATATTGCACTGGGCTCCGGAGACCTGTATTTATGATCTCCAGCGAATAACGACTAATATTTAAATATTTACTGAAAATAGAGAAGTACCGGAGCTGAGCTGCTGTAGGCTCCGGCACAAATTAAGCGCTGGTTGTAGTTGATGATTATAAAAGTAATTTAAATATATTTTTAAAGTCATATTGCTATTATTATTATTATTATTTTGTGACTTAGACATTACATATTTTTTGTACAGGATGTATACTCTCAACGGTGCCCAATGGCTAATTTGTAAACCATTAGTTATAGATATATAGTTCCAGTTACAAAAATGTTTCAAATAAAGTAAAGAAGTACTTTAAAAGTGATTTGGGTCAATAAAAACAATTCTAGAAATTTCTAGAAAACAGCAACATGTACCAATGCAACCTTCTTTTGAAGTGCTTGCCACAATGCCAAGTTTAAACTTTGTTGTACAGAACCTTTTGTATGAGGAGTAACACTCAGACTTTTTTTTATCAGTGAAAATATCCTTTGTATGTTTTCATTTTTATCTAGCATTCTTAATTAATATAACAGTCCTTCATTATTTTTTATTATTAAAAGACTGTTTCTTGGAAAAATTGTATGTGTTGGAACGATTTAGATGCCATTACCTTTAGGAATGTCAGATTTAAATATTTCACACATTCGTTTCCCAAGAAGACAATTTTTTTTTCTTTCCCTGACTAGTGTAATTATTAGCTAATCTAAATTCACAGCTAATTTCATTCTAATTACTTTTAAAAATAATTTAAAATAAAAAGGAGAGAGACTAAATCATACTAACTCCCACCACATGGCTGAATATACAGTAAATTATGGAAATTATGTTGTATATTCAGTGTCCAGTTTCTGGCCAAATTGACATCCATTGCATATATAGTTTTTATATTAGAGTAATTATTTTCTCTCTCTTTACTGACTAAAATCAAGTTCTTGTTACATCTGAGCTCGCTATAAGTGAATTCAGCTGTGGAAGAAAAGATGTCCCCCCCCCCCCCCCTTTGTTGTTCTCAAATGAACGTCTTTTAAAGACTTAACATTTAAAAAAAAATTCTTTTCTGATATTTATCTTTAAATATATATATATATATATATATATATATATATATATTTTTTCACATTTTCTGATAGTTTTTCTTTTTCAATATTCTGTTATTTTTATCCACAAATATACTTGTAGTCAAAAGTAGGAAGTGCACCCCTGTAAAATAAACTCTATATACTGTTTTATTTAAAAATGTTTTTCTTCTGTATTTTTATTGTTCTATTTTTTTTTTTTTTTTTAGATATTTAAAATTAAATCTAAAACATGAAGAAAGAGAAGAAATTGGCATGCAGTGCAAAAGGCTGATTGATATGGGTCGTATGGATTACTTACAAAAACATAGTTACCAAGTTGAACTTGTATCATATATTGATAAATCTATATCTCTAGAAAATGTAGCATTAACTGGATTTTATAAAGGAAGTTGATTTTTTTAAATGCTGGGTGATTTTTTACATTTACATTGAATCACTTTTGTAATTTAGGTTAAACTTTTTACTTTTATTCTTTACCTGTGAAAAATATTTATATGATCTACAAATTTGTGTTTTAAAATAGGCATATCGTAAAACACATAATGCAGTGGCCTTAAAAAAATAGTAAAAAATTATGGGCACTGATGATCATTTTACACATTTGATTAAACGTAACTGATTACGAGGATTTCTTTTCTTTGGGGGTGGGGGGGGGGGAGAGAGAGATTTTAAGCAGTAACACCCCAAACTCCCAAAAGCTGATATAACATGCTTCTTAATTTGATATTTGTGCATAATTTTTAAACTTTTCTTACTCTTGTGGTTTATTTGCTGATGAAGTTAGTGCAAGTCCCAATATTACTATCTTGGCTGTCTTTTTATGTTAACTAATAACTTGACAACCCAAATCTTGGTGGCATATTTATATATCGATAAAATGGATAGTATGGCCATTTAAAAATTTTCAATTGCTTGGTTAGACTTTGAAATTTGAAATTGCTTTATGTTGTTTGATTGTGATCTGTGTAAATCTAATTAAAGGAAATGGGTAGACAGAGCCATTTTTGGCCCACAGCATGTCCAATAGATTTATGTTTTCTTGTTTAAAGATTTTTTGATCCTTTTGATAGAAATTTGGGATTTGAATTTGCTGATTGATTTTTGCCTGAAGACTATCTAAATAGGTTATACGAAATCTGAAAATGGATTATTTAGTCAATTTTAATGTATTTTGACATTGTTTTTTATAAGAAGGATTCATAGCATCAATATAATTTTTACATATCTTAATATCTTTATAAAACAATAAAAATGTAAAAATCAGGTTTGTGTTATAAAAACCTTTTTATTGAAAAAAAAAATCAAATTGATTTTTAGAAAATAACCAAATACATTCAAATTTGCTAAATGACCAGGCCCTGACTATTGCAAGGGCACCCAGGGCCCATGCTCTGGGCACGAAATTTCTGAGGGGCACAAAATTTTTCAGAATTCCATCTAAATTTCCATTAAAAAAAATCATAATTGTGAAAAATGTGATATTTGATATATAAATCTGATGAAATGACAAAAATATATCTCAATATATGATTAAAAGCATATTTCAATAAATAATAGACAAAAAAAATTATTGTTTTTTTATACCTAGAACCATTTTTCAATTTTCCAGAAAACTCAATTTTTTTAAGTTATTACTTTTTGAATAAATGTGTAATATGTAAAAAAAACGTGTATTTGTAAATCAATCAGTCTAAGGGGCACAAAAAATTCAAAGTCCCCTGGGCACAGAAACTTGCTAGTCGGGCCCTGTAAATGACCTATATTTCAGATTTTGTATGACATATTTAAACAATCTTCAGAAAAAGTCAATCACACAACCAGTAGATTTAGATTTTTAATTGTATCAAGATAATCAAAGCAATTAAGAAACAAGTAAAAAAAAAATCATGCCTCAAGCATAGATTATGAAACACTTTCCAACACATTCAGAATAATGTAACAAAACTGCACTGTTTAAAAAATTAAAATATTACGTCTAATTGAACTATATGGAAACGCATAATACATTTCAAAATCCAATTTCAGCTGTTCCCATCCACAATCGAAAATTATACGAATTTTTTCAGCAGCCCTGTATATGATTTATAGCTATGAATCTATTAGCTACATGCAAGCCAAAATTTAGTTTACTTAAGAGATACGTATACTTCAGTTGAAAATTTACTTTCAGCAATTTCCTCTATTAAGGAGAACGGTATGTGAATACTTTTATACAGCCTTGTGTTTGAGGTATGGAATTTATGTATAACGAGTAAGATGCAAAAAATTGATTCAATTTAAAAGCGCATACTGAATTTTAACCCCCTCACTGACAAGCCCGTGTTAATACGTTCACTAAGCTCCAGGTTTCACTGCAATACAAGCAATATTTAAAGTAATATTATTCTATTGCTTTAATGTATTTTTAATACATTGAACAATGATTAATACTTCCAAGGTTTGCATTCATATTCGTTATTAAGTTTTTTTATAAAATGTTCAAAGAATCTTTTTTTTAGCATTTAAAACAAAATACAGAGAAAACAACATTACAATTTTGCCCTTTTCCAAGACAGTCAGAGGGTTAAACCATGCACTCCAGCAATTATTACTCAAAGACAGTACAGTACTGTAACCGATTTCTTTTGTGTGTCCCTGTAAATGAATAAAAAATGCTATGAATGCCCTGTTCTAATGTGATCGTAGTGAAATTCAGTGATTTATATCAATTTCAATACATTTGAAATGCATAATGTCATTAAAATTCTCTGCAAACGATTTTTCCCCATATACCATAATGTAATGGAATACTTTTGAGTGCCCCTGTAAATGAACGATTAATCCTACATACTTCATATACAATACCAAACATGGTTTGGTGACCTTAAATAACCCTTATCAATTTTATGAAAATCCAAGTATATTTACGGGAGTTAGAGTGTGGACAGATGGGCTGACAGCCCGACAAACCGAATGCATAAACACTTTTCAATTTTGTTGGAAAGTGTTAAAAAGAACAAAAAATCATGTGTCCAGCATAGATTATAATCTATGCTGGACACATGATTTTTTGTTAATTATGTAACACTAACTTCACAGTTTATTACGGTGAAAGATGATGTCTAAATAAACAATTTGAAAAACTCATAAGGTATTTGAAAATCCAATTTATGCTACTACAATCAATAATCGGGAAAAATATCCTTTTTTGTGCAGCTCTGTATATGATATATGGATTTGTGTGTATACTATATAGCATGCTAAGAGTTAGTTCAGTGAAATGAATAGCACAGTTGAAAATTTCAATTCAGCAATTTTCGTGAATAAACGAAATGTACTTTAGAAATTTTGTGCAGCGAATTTATCCACACCATGTAATATTTAAAATTAAAAAATAGTTCAATTTAAAAATGTGTACCACAACTGGAAACGCACTTCCAGTAATTATTGTTCATAGGCTTTAATAGTTCAATTTCTTCTGTATCCAAATTTTTTTGTATGTCCCTGTAAATGAACAATATGTTCTATGCACACCCTATTCTATAGTAGGCACCGTGTAGAACATCTCAGCAATATGTATAAATTTTAGTATCTTTAAAATACTGTAATATCATTAAAATACACCACAGATGATTTTTCTCCATAGACTGTAATGTAACGGAATTCTTTTGAGTGTCTCTGTAAATGAACCGTAAATGCCATACACCTCATTTTCATACTGAGCATGCCATTGTGATACCCAATTAATAACATTATGAATTTCATGGCAATCGGCCTGTATTTATGTGAATTAGGCAGATCACACACTGATCAGACAAGCAGACAAAAGTGTGAGACATGAGACAGACTGTAGCATTCAAACCAGTTTCTTCTTTGTTATCAGGGTGAAATGTCACTTGACCTATGCTTTTTTGTCACTTGTCTGCTCAGTGTGTGATGTGTCTGATGGATGGGCAGACAGACTGAATTTGTAAACACTTTTTAAGTTAGTTGTGAAGTGTTAAAAAGAAGAAGAAATTGGGCCTTCCCAGGGACCTTATCTACCCATCAGCTTTTTGTAAAAGAAAAGAAAAAAAAATTAAGCTAAAAGAAATCAAATAAACTCCTTTGTGAGTATTGTGCTACTCAAAATTCTTTATTGTTGATATATAACAAATCATCTGGAATGATACAAAACAGTTTCACTGTAAATTAATATTTAAAAAAATTCTTCATATAATCTGAAATCACAACATTTGACAATATATATTTTCAGAAGTTTCATTGGAATATATACTTTTATCATAAAAACATAGTTTGGCAGTTATAAAGCATTCACAAAGTCCAACTCACAAAGAATGGGACAATTAAGTATCAGCTGACATAAATTGAATAAATAACACACAGATATATTTAAATACTTAGTGTTTCACCAGCATGTTAACCACTGTACTCGTCAGTATTTGTTTTATAAAACATGACTTAGAATATGTCTTACATAAACTTAAATCTACTTTTATTCAAGATACTACATAATTTATGTTTTGTTGCAATTGAATACATTATTTTAAAACTTTTTCATATTTTTTTAAAGATACAGAAATACATATATGTGTCATAAGCAATATAGAACTGTATTTATTTAAAAGAAAGAAAGGAAAAAGAACATTTATGCATAAATTCTGGCTTAGAATTTATTTCCAACTTCATTTAAATTTTACAATAATGAACTTGATGTAACCATAGGTTTGGTTGTATTTTGAATTATAAAAGTCACAAGTGTTCTAAAGTTTTTTAAAGATCATTTTTCTACTGCAAAATAGTAAAATGCCATATTTTAAATATAGAAATTTTGTAATTTGTTTAATAATCTTTTTTTGTGCTATACCCTGGTTGACAAGTTTATTAAAAAGTAATAATCCATACTTGTAAATAATTGTCCTGTAACTTGCATATTATGAAGCTTTGATTGCCAGTTTACAAATACACTTGTCACAAAATTTCTTTGAAATACTGATATTTCAGGTTCCCAGAGGTGACTGTTATAGTGATACTATTTTTGAAATTGCTCAGTGGTAAGATGTATGGAAACACAATCTTTGTGTTTCTTTCAGGGGGCCAGCCATGGTTGCCAAAACGAGGGGAAGGGCATTTACCCCTCTGTGGATTGTCACATTTAATTATTTTTTTAAATCTGATTTTGAAAAAAAAAAAAAATCATTATTTTTAAGTAACTTAAGATGAATAAACATTACCACATAGAGTGAAAAATTCCAGAACTAGTATTTTTTGGTCAAAAATTAATTTTATTTTCAGTTTTTTTTTTTTTTTCAAGTTACTTATGTCAATGGTCTTTTAACATTTGGATATCTTTGATGTAGTAAGATTTGTCAAGGGTTCGAAAAGGTGCATCTATTCTGTTTTGCATTTGACATGAATTTTATTTGAGTTAGTGTGTTGTCTTTATGAAAGAACACTTCTTTCTTTGCCATATTGAGTCTTTCATTTCTTAATTTCATTCTTTAAACCATCTAGAAAGGTTGCACAATACTCTGGTGATACTGTTTTTCCTTTCTCAAGATACTCAATAAATATTATGCTAGGTGCATCTTTAAAAATATTTTCAAAGACCTTTTCCAATAATTTTTGCGTCTTTGGTTGCTCTTACTGCTTATTGGACTCTGGTGTTTAATACTAGATTTATTTTCATCCATTATTATGAATCTGTGCTGAAATTTATTTAAATTACACTGAAATATTTCAAACCATGTTCTGAATCATCAATACATTGCTGTTTTTGGTTGATTGTTAGAAAACGGGACAACTATTTTGCACAAAGCTTTTTCAAATGCAAATGTTCATGTAAAATATTCCATACATATTCTGTTGATATTTTTACAATGTTCCCTGTCTCTCACTTTGTGTGTGTATGCGGGGGGTCATTCAAAACAATATGGCAATTTTTTTGTGTTTTCTGGAGTTGATGCTTTTAATTTGACATCCAGAACATGCAGCATGTTTGATGCTTATGCAGCTATATTTAAACTCACTAAACCATTGACAAATGATTGGGGTTTTTTGTCTTGAAAAAGCAAGATTTAATTAAAACATGAAATTCTTTTAGATACATTGTTTTCACAAAAATAACTTGCAAAGAAAAGGACGAAATAAAATGAAATTTTGACACAATTCTTTGAATTTTGGTTATTTTCTTAAAAGCATACGATATCTGGTTAATGCTGCCATTTAGTGATGAGCGCTGGAATTTTTCACTCTATGTGGTGTGAGGAGAAAAAAAAAAGGATAAAAAGGGGGTTGGGAGCTCAAATGATGAAAAAATTAATGAGCTATTTCAATTCTATGATTTTTTTTTTTTTTTTTTTTTTTAAGTAATAGTTTTGTTACCGATTTTTAATATTTCTTTTTTGCTATATTTAAGTGTTATTTTTTTTATGTGGACAGACATGTTTAAACATTATTTTGATGGAGGGTGTTCTCGCAGAAAATATTCTTCATTCTTGTTTATACTTTCCATTTTAGAAAGCATGTCCTAGCAATCGGCTACAGGCACTTCTGATCCAAAATCTTTCCTCTCCCTTGATTTTGTCCTGTGGGCAGCCATGGGGCCAACTCTAGATTTAAGCATGTTAAGCATATTCTAGAAGCATCTTTGTAGCAGAAGTGTCTTTGATTTGATGCTCCTCCAAGAAAACAGCCAACCAATGGGTAAACTTGTAAAACTGGCAATTTAACTTCTTAAGAGCAAAAAATCAAATAATAATGTAATATAAGTATACTTTTCTTTCCAGAAATATAGCTTTAGGGCATTCTATTTTAAATAATTGTATAATAGTCTGACATAATAAGTCTTAATGCTTAATTCAAAATAATATATGCCCTTGCCCTCATTGTGAAAATAAATGAATTTACTAATTTTAAAACTGTATAAATAACAGTCATATTTCCCCCTTGAAGTTGTCTAATTTTTTTGTTCTTAAGTCTGATAATATTATAAATATTTTAAGAAAATTAGATGCATGATTTTACAGTGAATTAAAATCAGTTCAAGCATTTATTAAAACAGAATGTCACTTTTCCAAAAGGTCCCAAAAAACATTATGTCTAAATTGGCTATAGTATTTTTTGGAAAAGAATGCCTCATTAAGATATCTTGAGCAGAAAAAAGTCGTCTTCATGGCACAAAGTTTTTATTGATAAAATACATTCATACTGCCTTTGTTTACATATAAATGCTTATCCCCTCCCAAATATGGTATATATGTTCTGATTTTCTAATTGAGAAATAAGAATGGAAAATACTTTTGGGGAAGAGTAGAAAACACTTTTATTATTTTTGTTATAGTTCAAGAAAACAAAAAAAAAATTTTAATAAAATCCTGTGTAGATTCATGTTATTTGTAATAACATTAATAAATGAGTGATTCAATATATTTTATTTTGAGAAATACTTTTTACAAAAAAAGATTGCATCACTAAAATAAAAAGATGTGATAATCAGGATTGCCAAATTTTTCGATTTTGACAGAATATTCCTGATTTTTGCATATTGATTTTTGATAAATTTATGATTTTCTAACGGGTTTTAAATTTCTGTTGTTATAACTTCAAATGTGCTGCTTTATACAGATAAAATTTTCTAAATTAGATACTTGATAAGTAAAGTTTTTTATTTAAAGTTAAAATTAAATATAAGTGAGATTTTTAAAAACTTTTCAGCTGTTACTATTGGTAAAGTTTCAGACTTAATTCTTAAATAATGTAAAATATGCTACTTTTAATAGTTATTTCTAGATAAATTGTAGTTTTTTTTTGAAAATTTGTGTAATATTAAAATTTCTTAAAATATTCTCATTATCTTTTTCAAAGAAAAAATCTATCTTTTATTTGTAGTTAATATAAATTGTGTTAAAACATCCGTAATTCACATTCTTATTTGAATAACTGATTTTTTCTTTATTTCAATATTAATCAAGCATTTTTTAAAATAAGCAAATTTGTATTATATGTTTACATTTAAAAAGATGAACATTTCAACGAGTCTCCTCATTTTTGGCTTCTAAAGATTGGCTAGATAAATTTTAAGAATAATTAGCCTTTGTTAAAAATGCTCAAAACAAATAATGAGCTACATTGTTTTCTGACTGTAGTTAAATATGAGGTAAAGACCATTATTACCACTTATTTTTATATGCTTAATATTAGAATTTATAATCATGCCTTTAACGACAAAATTATTAGAATCCCTCTGGAATTAGCTGGCTAAAGAACTCATCTGTTAAAATACTGCATTTTATAAGCTATATATGTGCACATTAATTTGGTGTGGGGAGGGGGGATTCTTGATGTGTGATTGGGGTAGGGTGTCAGGAAGATATTTCTTTCTGTTTAGTAAAAATAAAAAGTATGTCTACCAGGTGATGGATTTCATAATAAATTGATTTGCATTTCCATAGTGCATTTAGCTAAGTATTAATGTTCATTTTCAGCTGTATTAGAAAGGAGATAAGTTCTGATTTAATGCTAAGTTAGCTACAGTTAACATCTTAGGGGATATAACTTTGTCAGTTATATAAATAGACAGTCAGTACTATTCAATGATGTCATCAGTTTTTGATTTAATGATTTTTTAAAACAAATTTTATTTCCAGTGCAAATTACTTGTTTGTTGTTTTATTGCCAGTGAATAAATATGAATAAGTTAGGCAAACATAGATATACTGAATTATTTTGGACTAATATGTCTATACCTATTTAATTGGAACTCATAATTAAAAAAAAAAACTTTTGGTGTAGTTTTCAAGTTTAAAGTTATATCTTTATGTAAATCTTCATATTTCCATTTTTAATATTATTTTCTATTGTTTTGATTTTTTCTTTTAAAATTTAAATTTGGTTTCTGTACCATTTTCAAGTCAATTAATTCATTTTTGCTAAATACTGGAACACTGCAACTAGTATGTAAATTATTTCAGCTTTATCAGAAAATTACATAATTAACTACTTGAAACACAATAGACATGAGGTGATAAGGAATCCAAAGAGGTGATTTCAACTAATTGAATGTACTACTTAAGATTGAAGGCATGCCCTAATAATCAATCCAGAATTGTCTAATCCATTCGTCTGTAACTAGTGGTAGCAATATTTTCAACATTTTTCCTATATTTTTTCAAATTTTAGATGATTAAATTTTAGCAGGTATTGATAATTATGTCAATAGATGTTATTTATTTGCAAAACATGCACTTTTTAATTTTTGGCTCTCCATAAAAACTAAAGATACATTGCTGGGTGAAAATTTGACTCAGTTTTTGACTACATATTTATGCAAAAAACAGTTTGCTTGTGTCACAAAAATTAAAGCTCAATACCACTCTTGGCTTGAAATAAAAACTGTTCTCTGCCTTGTAGAAACATCATTGGAGCCAAAAGTACATGAACTTATTTTAAACAAGCAGGAACAATTCTTAAAAATGTGTGATACTTAATAATAAACTTCAGTTATATTGTTACTGTTAAAACAGCCTTTAAAGATATTTTTAAAGATTAAAATAGCATTTAAGATTTTCTTATAATCAAGCATTTATAATTTTTCTATTTTAAATAGATGCATTTCATATCAATAAAATTGAAGTTTTTATCATTATTTTACAAATGTATTTTTTTTTTTTTTTATCGTATTAGTGATCTACAAGATTTAAAATTATAAATTTAGGGGTATGTGAAGTCTCAAAGATTGGTGACCACTGGTATCCATCTTAAATTAAACCTAAACATCTGCTGGCTTTGTTTATTATCACAAAGTAGGTGTTAGACATTATCATTAGTTTGTTTTAATGGATTATATCATCCTAAAGCTGCTTGGTAATAGGTACCAAGAACATATTTTTATCTCACTGTGTTCATTTTTATTGAATATTGAACTTGCATAGTATTATGTCAAGCAAGACCTGACACTTCACTGACAATGGCTTTAAATTACTTCAGGGGATGGCTTTAGCACGGGGATTATCAATCGTGTGCCTTCGGATGTACTTATGATTGTAGAATCTTTATAAATAAATATGTGTAAATACATATTTTGTGCTTATGGGGAAGTATTGTAAATATAGGTTTTGGTGGAAAATCAAATAAAAAACTCCATTGCGATAAGTAATTTTTTTTTTTTACTTATTATGCTTATATTTATGCATATTTTTCATAAATGCACAGTTATATAAATCAGATATTTGTATATGTTGAACTGAGTGTGCTTATGCATTATATATTTGGAAGGGGTGTGCTCAGCTTAGATGGTTAAAACAATTATGATAGCGAAAAAGTTAGCAACCTCTGTTCTAGAGAAACATATTTTGCCCTCAGAGATAAGGGAATCCTATGTTAGCCAATAGGAAAATTTCAATGGAGAATTATTCATTATCTAATACCCATAATGGAAACTCAAGAAGCTGACATCAGATATCAATGATCAATATTTCCTAACGTTATCTCTTTAAGTTGTATTTTTTTTAAAAAGGTAGTTAATTTTACCCGCATAAAAATTTCAAAATTTATTGCATTTAGAGAACAGTATCAAAAATTTAGAGAGAAGATTGTCTAATGCATAGCACATCAATATTAGACACCAACTTTTTCAGGGTGAAAACCCAATTAAAAAAAATATTATTCCTGTTTTGAAAACTTTGTATTGGTTAAACTACGGTTTTGTGACTAATGAAAGCAAAACCTATTTCTCTAAGAGCATCCCCCTTAAACTTAAGATGTAAAAACTTTGCACCTAGTTAACAGAATCTTGCATCAGATTGTGTTAACTTTATTTCTAGTTGCAGGTTAAATTTAGATTGGGTTGTATATATATATACACACAACTCTTATTATTTGGATATCGATTTTCACCTCATTTATCATGCTCAATAATTTAGCAATAATACTATAATAGCAGTTTTATATAATATATTTTAGTTTACAAAAAGTAATTAGGCATTTCTTTCCATTGTTTGAGAAAAATACAGAAATTTTTGTCTTTTCAATCCACTGTAATAAGCATTAATATTTTATGTGCCTTAAGTCAGTGAGTTTAAATATTAAATGTAGGGGCGAAATGTAATTTTTGTAGGTGTAAAAAAGTGATACATAATTTTAAACCACTAAGTCTTCCAGTACTAATTTTGCTATAAGTAGCTATTTTAGTGAAAAGAATTGAAATACGCTCCTTGCATTATACATTTATTATTGTAAGTGCAAGATCACTTGATAAAAGCAAGCGACTTTTAGCTTGTAAAATAAATGATGCATCACAGCAATTTATCTATTTGTCTCTAATGATATTCATCAGTGTCTAAATAATCTAACATATAAAATAAAAGAAAATAGATACATATTTACATTTGGCAGTGTAATAAAATGATCATTTTCTGTTTTTTGAAAAGCATTTATACTTTCTTTTTCATGATACATCTGGACACAATATCTATGTTTCATTGTCTTGTATACATATAATAAAATTAATTTAATGAATTTAAAAAATTAAATTTGTTTGCATACCTTAAATAATACTTTCATCTTACAGTTTTACTTTTGAAATAGCTGTTTCCAGTTTCCTCAGTTTATTTCCTTTAAATATCAACTCAACAGATCCAAAATAAAGTTATATCTGGAAGATCAGATCTAATCTGCTGAATATTTCTCAAGTCCAGGCTTCCTTAACCCTTAAATGCCTGGTGCTGCTTTTCGGCAACATACCCAATTTAGGCTCTAAAATACTATTAGAATAATATTGAAGCTATAATGCCTAATGTTGCCAATAAAATACATTCTGAAAATATTATTAAATCGATTTTCAACATGTAGATGGCAACACTTGTGCTGTTTAAGAATAAAGATAGATTTATTTTTCAATTGTTGCTACTTGTTCTTTTTGTTTTGTTTGGAAGCTTGCGAAATACCCTATTTTGACCTGCAGTGAGCAAGTAAAATTTATTTCTTATTATAGTTCCTAAAATTCTTGTGTGTTTAATATTATATAATTTTATCACAGGAAATTATTTTTTCAATTAAACACCAGTATTGTAACACTAGTAGCAAACTGTTTTTTAGTCGTAAACTATACTTAAAACAAAATATGATTTTTTTTAAGTATTTTTCCCATGATGTATTTAAAAAATGAAAGCCGAAAAACATTATTACAATGATTTTTGAAAAATCAGGCATTTAAGGTTTAAATAGGGATATGCCTGAATGCCACTGAAGGTATATCAGCCCCTGCTTGGTAATATGTTTACAATATGTAAAATAAAAGGGTTAATTTATATATAATGTTATTTATAAATAATGTTTTCACTTTTAATATGAGTTTACATTATATACTCAAATATTTCAAAATTATTAAAATATTTTATACAATTTATCATAATATATATTATAAATGAATGAGGGGCTCAAAGCCAAACTTTGTAGGTTTGACCGTGTGACTTAAGAAAAATGAATGCATGAGTTTTATTTTGCTTTTAATCACACATAAATCAGAATTTGAGTTACTTTTTATATAAAAATCCTCCTTCTACAGAACATCTGAAACTGCTTGATACTAAGTAAAATCCCCTTTCACCCTTCTCTTATATATATCCAGTTCAGGAATAAATGGAATATTATTGGATGACAGATTTATGGCTGAAGTAGAGTTGATGAAAACCAGAAAATGATTTCAGCTGAACAAGCACTACTTTCTCACTAAAACATTGAGTGAAAGTTCAGTGATTAAAAAAATATGTTGCATTTGCAGCTAGCCACAGTCACTGATTGTGTAAGTTTATCTGAGAATTGCAATATCATTAACAGTAAATATGTATGTGGTTAAATAGGATATGCATGCATTTTGACAGTGTAAATTTGCTTTCTGGTGCATCTGTTATCAGGAAATAAATGCGGCAAATGTTTTAGAATCTCAGCTTTAGTGAATGAAACATCAACTACCGTGAAAGCTGGGGTGTCGAATGCCTCACTTGTTAAACAATTCAGTTCTCAAACAAGAAATTTGATTCAGTTCTCGACATGAAGGCACTGTCATAAAATTGACAGTTTCCCCCCCATCACTTTCTTTTTTTTTTTTTTTTTTTCATGGGCATAAAGTGCACATTACATGAGAAATAGTGATCCCAGCATTAGCAAAATTAATATATTTTGAGACTTGTACAAAAAGTTTTTGAATTCACAGATTTTTTTTCTTTCAATTTTCTTTTTTTTATTAATGGGTTCAAAACATAGACATATGATTCCATTGCTAACGAATTTAATTTATTTTGAGATTCATAAGCAGCAAATTAATGGAGGGTCTAAAAAAAGCCTAGAGGCTTAGAAAAAGAAAATGGAATCCTTCTACTCCCTTCTCCTTAATTTCAAGGCATCAAAAGCCTCGCCAATAAAGCTATGCGTGTGATAGGTAATGCTGTAACAGGATTTTGTACTTAAATCTAAATTAGATTATGATAAGTTTCAAAATTTGTGTAATCCTTTTAAAAAGTCAATATGCTTTAATATTCTTATATCCCAGTAGCAGAAAATTCTCAAAGTGTCTGCGACAGATATTTCAAGGACAAGAAATAATCTGCAGGTAAAATATTTTTACAATTGAAGCATTAATTAATCAAACAATCACTTACCTGTAGCGTTTTTATGCATTTTATAAATTTTTATTAATAATAATCTTTAGTTTTTTGTATTAAGTAATAAAGAACTAAACGTAATATAAAGCAAATTAAAGGTTTGAAGAAAAAGAATATACAAAAGAGAAAATGAAATCTGCGACGCCAGTCTCCCGTCTCGAACTTTATGCTACCGGGCCTTATATTAGAAAGACAAAAGTATTATTCAAAGTATCCAAATTAAATTTGAAATGTATTTGAATACACATTAATTTTATTATAAGTACATGCATTTTCAGACATACTGTAGTGTTTGTTGGCTATTGATTAATTATTAAAACAAATTTTAGAAGTTCATTAAGCAGAATTATGGTATTTGAAAAAAAGCAAGGAGTATATCAGGTGATTCAAAAGTGTTGATTTATTCAGGGGGGTGCAGTCTTAAAATATGTTTTTTGTTTAAATCCATCCCTCCTTTTCCCAAAATAACATCTTGATTACTCTAGTCAATTTTATGTAAGGTATGCCATCACTGAAAAACATAATTCTGGAAAAAATAAAATTTTTCTCTTAAAAAGATGAATAAAAATTTCAAAGTAGCATTTTCCTGGACCATATTCAATAAATATAAATTATCTTAATTTTTTAAACTGTTTACTACTTATCCCCCCCCCCCCCCTTAATGATCATACTGTTATTATTATTAAAGTTTTGTCGGCTTACTTCTGTATTTATTTATTATTACATTTAAAAAAATCCCAATATATTTTTTAAATACACTTGAAAGCATCAAAATCTTCTGATGTGTGATTTTTTTCAGGATGAATAATTGAAAATTGACAAATATTGAAATAATAGAGAGAGTCATGTCTAATAGTGCATTAAGATGGTTTTGACTTTTTGAATCACCTTATAGTTCCTTTGCACATATGATATTAAGACTCCTCATCAGTCTGATCTAAAATTCCCCTCTCCAATGTTAATCCTATGGGTTTGGCATACATTTATATTTTTCAAAAATCTTATTAGAAAATAAAAATTCTTAATTTTTTTCTGTATATTCTTCTTAAAATATGTCTTACTTTTTCACTTGGCAAAATATTTCTAAAATATATATTTAATTTTTTCTTCTTGTTTTATGTATTAAAATCTTATTTAGAACTCAACAGCTCCATCAAACTTTTAACACTTTGAATTTAAAATTAAGTACATATTTTAGAAATATTCTGTGAAGAAAAAAAAACAAAGAAATATCTAAGAAATTAAAAAATCGTCTTATGAGATATTAAAAAAATACAAATGTATCTCTCTCATCTCAAGATATCTGCATACTGGATTAAAAGTGGAGAGGAAAATTTGTGGTCTAACAAATAATGATCCTTAAATTTAAAAAAAGGAAAGCTATTTTTTAATATCAGATGAAACAACACTTAATGCTCAAATTATTCAAAGATTTATAAAAACTCACATGTACATTTTCGTTTACATGTACATCCTTTTTCAAATACAATTCTTGAAAAACTTATGATGAACAGAAATATAAATAGCAAAATATACAAATATTTGTTATACCAGTGATATTGGGTATGTTACTTCACCATCGTATCATATTAAATATACCTCATTTTAATCTCCAAAATATCTGCATTTAAATGAAATATAAATTTTTCTTTCTAACAAATGTAATGGTGACATTAAAAATTGATGCATGTAATTAATAATGGATAATAGCATTTATATATATATACTATATAAATCCATTATAAACCAATTCAAATTATTATTAACAAATGTATTGCAAATAACATAAAGTGAAAATAAAATAACTGATGATGAAAAGCTCTTTAAACATATTTATTACAACTTACATTCTACTTTTTGTTTTTACAGCAACAAAAATTTATGTTTAATCACAGCAGTTAAGTTTTCATACAAAATTTAATTGTAAAGACTGTTTTAGTAGTAAAACACAAGAAAAAACAGTCAAAATTAAATTTTTTAGAATAAAAAGATCCTTTGGTTGGAAAATAATTTTTTTTACTCTCTCAAAATATTTTACGATATACAGTCATTGAGATGAAAATAATAACACAAAAGAGAGAAAAAAAAAAGGGATATTGGTCTTATTTTTAATAATAAATTATGTTAAAATTGAAATAATATTATTACATGGGAAACTATTAATAAAGGAAGACATTATCAAAGACATTTAGGAAAAATAATTTCACATTTTTTTTTTCCTTTTACATACTTTTGTTTCTTCAAGAAAAAAAGTTTTCCATACATCGAAAAATACACATGACTGACATATACAAAGAACACATTTTTACTGCTTTATAATACTGCAGCTTTAAATGATATTTTTAACTCTCTTATTTTGGTTTGATGCAATGTTTGCAGCATGCAAACTGATCAAATTCAAATAAAACCTTTTTTTTTTCCAAATAAGCATGCATATGTACGAAAAAAAAAACAAAAAAAAAACATATTAAAGGAACTGTTATTTTCACTCTTTTCAAAAAACTTAAGTGCAATAACGTCTTATACCTGTACGCATACATAAAAACGTCGACAGAACAAACTTTCATTTCCACTCACATTAGCATTTACATTCATCATACACTCTAACTCACTTCATTATTTTGTTCTGCATATGCTTGGAACATGTTTTACTCTCTAAACCATCTGAACACATTGCACAAAGTGGAATGAGAAACATCTAAAATCTTGACCTTTCACGGCAGATTCCAGCAAGAAAGTGCCATATTTTCTGAAATGCCAGCAGAGAAGCCATTGTGCTGCTTTAAATGGCTAGTTGCGTTTTCCCAAAAAGAAGTTGTAGAAGCACTTCTTATCTTGTCAATTCATACGTCACTTGAGCCTTTAACCACTAAAAGAAAGAAAGAAAAATATTACTTGAATGTCATATGAGTGTTTTTATTAGATAATTTATTTATTATTAATAGATTTATTTTGAATTTAATCCCCCCCCCCCCTTATACATCAACTAATACAGGCTCTGATTACCGAATAGGCACAAGAAGTACGTGCTTCCCCTAGAAAATTTCGAAGGGGACAGAAATTGCGAAAACAAGGGGGGGGGGGGAGGCAAATTTTATATAGAAATAATTCCTTTCCAGAATTATAATTTCTTTTCAAATTATTAACTGATTTATACATATATATATTAAAAAAGGTTTCATAATTTTCATAAAAAGTGTTTCAAATTTTATATAGAAATAATTCCTTTCCAGAATTCTAATTTGCTTTCAAATTATTAACTCATTTATACATGTATATATTTAAAAAAATGTTTCATAAAAATACCTTTCATAACAAACTAATTTTTCATGCAATAGATGAGTTTCAACCAGATGATCACAATTTCTCAGTTTGGTCAAACAACCAAAGTCGTCAATTTATTAGAAAGTGTTATCGTCCAACCAATCACAATTAAGAAAATCCAATATTATAATATTTGTACCAATTTGAATAACATTGGTAAGTTTCCGGTATGTCAAACTTAGGAAACTCTTCACGAATGAAAGAAGACCTACGAAATAAAACTGTGCTTCCCATAGCTTCAGTGGTTAATCGGGCCCGGAATTAATAAGTGCCAAACATTTTCATATGATGTCAATTCACGGATGCAAGATTCAGGACTGATTTCAGTCTTGGAGAGATTTTTGACTGATAGTAAATTTACTTTAGATGCTGATATAATTGCAATTTTACAAACAAAAACTTTTAAGCACTTTATTTTATTATAAAAAATCAATTTTTTATCTGTAATACAAGACAAATTGAAATCTTCTAGCCCGCCTCCTTTAGTTATAGCCATAGGATTCGTTGATATATATCAATGGATATATATCCGATATTTATTTCCAAAATATCAAGATTTTTGATATTTTCGATATTCATATTACTTGCTATTTATTTTTTTTAAATACCAAGATGTTTGATATTTTCTATATTTGATATTTATTTTTAAATATCACTGCACAAGATATTTTTGATATTTTCAATCAAAACAAGTGTAAATTAACTTTTCAACTGTTATGGACTATGTCATTCTGTAGATAAAGAACTTTTGTTTCTGGCATTGACTTTTTTAGCCAAAGAAAAAAAGAAATATCCGTTCCAAGCATTATGCTTGAAGTTTTTATTTTTAAATGTAGAACTAATAATTATGTGGAACTTAATTCAGAATTGACATTTTAGATAATCAGTTATGTACAAATTCATTAGAAAAGAATCTTTTCTGGTTTTGATTTAGTTGAGTTTAAACTGTACAACATGTTAGGAAATAAAAAATAAGATAAGCTTGCATTTATGTTAAAAAAAAAAAAAAAAAAAACTGTTTTGTATTTAAAATTTTGTTTTATAAATTTCTGATTTTCTGGTAGTTGCTACTGAATCCTATAGTTGCTTTTATCCCCCCCCCCCCTTTGATAAGTGCATTAAAGCAAAAAGTTTCTATTTTCAATAGTTGATCTTCAATTTTGTTCTAGGCGAAAAGAAAAATGCATTTTTAGTATATTGCTTGATTAAGTTTTCATGTTAAGTGCAATATATTTTTGTTTCTGAATTGTACTACGCTTGAAAATATTTGTTATCAGAAGTAAGTTTTACTGTATTAATACATGGAAATTATTCCAGAGAGAAACATTCGCCTTGCATACAATATTTCAAATGAAAATCAAATTTCAAAGTAATTGCTTAAGAGGCGCAAAGGGCCAACATAGTGAAAAAGATTCCATGCTGGGACTCAAACCCGGGCCATCAGTATAGCGCACTGACGTTCTACCGACTAAACCACATGGAACGATACCTAGCCTGGAAAATTTCTCACTATTATATGTTGGCAAGGCTACAAACGCAGCACTAGATGGAATATTTATCCTGAGCCACCAACCTGGGGCTAACACAAAACTTAATTAAATCCAGCATCGATTTGTATACATGGAAATTATTCCAGAGAGAAACATTCGCCTTGCATACGATATTTCAAATGAAAATCAAATTTCAAAGTAATTGCTTAAGAGGCGCAAAGGGCCAACATAGTGAAAAAGATTCCATGCCGGGACTCGAATCCGGGCCATCAGTATAGCGCGCTGACGTTCTACCGACTAAACCACATGGAACGATACCCAGCCTGGAAAATTTCTCACTATTATGTTCCATGTATTAATATAGTTTCTATCGATGCTGTATTTAATTAAGTTTCGTGTTAGCCCCAGGTTGGTGGCTCACGATAAATATTCCATCTTGTGCTGCGTTTGTAGCCTTGCCAACATATAATAGGGAGAAATTTTCCAGGCTGGGTATCGTTCCATGTGGTTTAGTCGGTAGAACGTCAGTGCGCTATACTGATGGCCCGGCATGGAATCTTTTTCACTTTGCGCCTCTTAAGCAATTACTTTGAAATTTGATTTTCATTTGAAATAAGTTTTATTGTTTTGAAAATATCAGATATATATCGAAAATATCGGATATATTTGATATTTTCGAAAATATCATGATATTTACGAACCCTGGTTACAGCTAATAATCAGAAACATTTTCAGTCTGTGCTTGGATGGACTTCTTGAACTCATGTGTAAACTGATCAACAAGACAGCAGCAAATATCTTCAGAGCATTTTTTTTTTTTTAGTTATTATTAAAAGGAAGTGCTCTGACCAGGTTTGGATGATAAATTGCCAATTGCGGTAATCCAATTTCTCCTTAGTTTTATATATTTATTTATGTTATTGCAAATTTTACTTAACATTACTTTATCAAACGTTATTGTTATGTCAGTGTTTTAAAATTTTTAAAAGCATGTTTGGAAATAATTTTAAAATCTGGTAATTGAAGTTACACTTTTCAAATAAACTGTACTTGAAAAAGTTTTTTTTATTTTTCTCTATTCTATGAAGTAATGATTGAAGTTATTTGCTACTTAGGAGCGAGGATATGCTTAATCAAATAATAGCACAAGTCGCAACATCTAGCATTAATTTGAAGTATAGTGCTGACTGGCGGATACATTTGTGCTTTAATATAAGTATAGAGATAATCAAATATCAACCAAATATTATTTTAGAACAATTAAAGCCTATTGTAGTCATACAGTGAACAATAATATTTCCATCTAACTAAAAATGAAAAAAAAAAATACTAATAGGTAAAAAAATATTTTAAGAGATAAAGAAAAAATATTAAAATTTTAAATACAAAATTGTTTTTAGTGTGTAAATAAATGTAAATAAGTCAATTCAAAATATTTGTAACCTATTTTAGTATATAAATAAAAATCCTACATGTTTAATAAATTATCAAAAGAAAGTTGAAAAGAAAATTCCGTATTTAAATAAAACATTTTTCACAATTTAATTAAATGCTGTGCTCGTAAGCAGTACAAAGAATATTATTTTCACATTATATAACATTTCCTGCCATACTGGAAAGCTAGACTTAATAAATACCTTCAAAAATATTTTTTTGATATTATTAAACCTTGCTACGACAGAAGGGCCTGGAGAAAAATTCCATTTAAGATAATTTATTATCTTGGAAAATATACCATCTTTTATAATTGAATCGTTTATTTCAGAAACCCAGTTACTGACAAATATTCGAAAATGAGTTAAACTGTTTTTTTAATGCGTTCGTAATTATATAAATAAGTAGCACCTATAGTCGTTGTCTGGTCCGTGCGCCTGTCTGTCCCAATGCTGTCTGAATTCAAGGGAGGGTACATTCCCCTCCCTTTCCTTAAATGAGATGCCCCACCACCGGAGCCACAGAAATCCCTTCCGGAGAAAAGTGTTTATATTCAACACTGGTCTGTCCTAAAAGCGCAAAAAATATCCAACCGAATGGTTTGAAATTTAATATACATAATCGTTGCAGAATTTTGTCCGGTCATTTAAAATTTTATGAAAATCGAATCAAAACTTAAAAATATATTAATAAAAGTTTTCTTCATTCTATTAAATCCTATCATACGTCATTAATTCAATGATATCCAATGATAGGTCATGATTCTAGGATGCCATGGTGATGACGTCCTATTTAAGATGGCGCCCTATTATTTCCGTATTTCTGAATTTGATACATAAGATCGTAATAAATTTTGTATTGATGCATTTTTTCATAAGAGTGCAACAGCTAGATCTGAATATTTATAGTACGAGCGCACCTCATTTGTCACGTTTGACATGCAATATCCGACTTGTTTCCCTTTAAAAGTTGATTGGTGCAAAGAACCACTAAAATAGTTTTCTGTACTATGTATACCCTCATTTCGCATTTTTCAAATATTTGTTTATTGCAGAAACCCCATATGCGACAGTTGAGTTTTCCTTAAATATCTCAAAATGGGAAATTCTGCACTTTCTGAGATAAACAATTCAATTATATGGTATTCTTTTTGCTGAGACCGTGAAATTTTCTATTTAGGGTAGAATTTCGTTATGTGTAGATTCGTTTTAAGAATTAAATCAATTTCATTAGGCTTACTTAGGCTTGAAAAACATGTTTAACCCTTTGCAGTAGTATTAAGTTTATACATAGGTTTCATGCGGGTTTGGAATTAATTTTCGCTAAATGAACAGTAATATATAAAAGGCAAGATTATGAAGGAATAACAAAATTTAATAATTCATTTTTAAACTTTTGATATAGGTAACACAATAATGTTTTAATTTTATATAAAAATTATATTTTACATTTCTCCATCGTGTGGTATCTATCTTACAAAGCAGTCTGCAATAGGCAGCCCTTCATTTTTCTGTTTGAACATATAGAACAATCTTTACTCCTTACAACCTTTTTAGGTGCGTTTGTAATTATATAAATACTTAGTACCTATAGTGGTCGTCTGGTCTGTCTATTCGCATATAACAGCGCAAGAACTACCTAACCGAATGGTTTGAAATTTAATATATATAATCGTTGCAGAATTGTGTGAAGTCATTTCAAATTTTATGAAAATCGAATCAAAACTTTAAAAGATATTAATGAAAGTTTTCTTCATTCTATTAAATCCTATCATACGTAATTTATATATCCCATTATAGGTAATGATTTTAGGTTGCCATGGTGATCGCATCCTATTTAAGATAGATTCTTATTATTTCTGTATTATTGAATTTAATATATATAAACGTAATAATTTTTGCATTAGAGTGCAACAGCTATTGCACCAAGATCTAAATATTTATAAAACTAGTTATAGTACGAACGCACTTTATTTGCCATGTTTGACGTACAATTTCCGACTTTTTAAAACTATACTTTCAATTTCACGGGAGACTTTTTCGGTAACTTTCTTTTGCCATTTTAGAGTACAGTAGAGCGCCGATTATCCGAACAAGTCGGGACGGACCCTAGTTCGGATAAGCAAAAGTTCGGATAAATGGACAGACAATTTAACGGATGATCGTGATTATGCTAAAATCTTCATACTTTATCCACGCCTTAAACTGACAGAACTAGTTAATGCTGGCATGTTTAAAAATTGATTTTTGTCTTTTTATTTTTATTTTTTTGTTTGTTTGCTTTTTATTTTCATTTTCTGAACTCCAGAGATTATAATTTAAGCAAAAGAGCTTTCGATTGTTGCTTGCTTCAAAGAAGAGATTCTTTTCAATGCTGCCATATCTCGAACTGTTCTTAAATACGTTAGTTGAATAGGAACAGCATTCTTCTGCAGTTCGAGCCATTTCATAGCTGTTTCCAGCCCCACCAGTGGCTGAGAGGTTCTGCTCTCGAAGCTGGTAGACGGGAGGTGCTGGGTTCGAACCCAATCGCGCCCGTCGGCCTAATCGTTCGGAGTTTTCGTGGTTTTCTTCGAACTGTGGATTTCCATGCGTCAATACGGATTAGGTTCCCTTAGAAAGACCTCCACGGAAGGCACTCCCCCTAGGGCCCACACCCCTCGTGTAGATAATTGGCCGTCAACAATCAACCCAACCCAACCCATAGCTGTTTCCAAACATTCAAAGGCTTCGTTATGTGGTGGACCTTGATCATTTTCAGAGCATTCGTTTTCAATTGATTTTCATTTTTTTTCCCGTCTTGAATATCATCCACAATATCATCGTCATTTGAAATCTGATATTAAGGTCTAATAGGGTGTTTGGATAATTGGAAGATCGTTTTAAAAAATTTTTTAAGAGAAATAGGCTGTTCGGATAATTGGAAGTTCGGTTTAAAAATATTTTTTGAGAGAAATTGGCTGATCGGATAATTGGAAGTTCGGTTAATTGGAGTTCGTATAATCGACGCTCTACTGTATTGTTTAAAAATATTTTAGGAAGCGAAAATGTTTAATGACATTTAAACACAATTTGTAAAATATCATTTAGTATTCCATGTATCTCCGAAGATTGTGGTCTTAATACAATATAAAATCAGTGTGGTTCTTTGCTGTGGTGGCTGAGAGCAGATATAAAGCACTCTCACAAAATTTTAACTTTCAGGAATAAAAATCGGGTGAAATTAAACTTAATAAAATAACAACTTAAACTTATAGGTGAATGCCTTAATGATTCAAAATAAAGAAAAAATGGTCCGCAGCGAAGATTTTTAGGTAGATTTCGTAAGAAATACTACCTATTGCAGTCGTTACCATGGTGCGACTTTTGAAAAATTCCTTCATAACTTTTAATTACATGACCCCAGGAACCCAAAACCACCCCCACCTAAAAAGTTTATATATATATATATATATATGTGTGTGTGTGTGTGTACTAAATTTTGTCCGCACGATAAAAGTCGCAATTATGCACGGAACGTCTTCAAACTCGCCAACAACTTTAAGATAGATAATTTCTCGGCGGGGATTGAAAATGAGCAAAATCGGTCCAAGGGAATGGGGAAGGTTTAAAATTTTGAATACCGTCTTAACATGATTCTGATAAAACCAGCTTTTACACAACAATGGCAGGAAAAAATAAATATTTTTCGTTATAGCTGTTGCCAACAATAAAAAAAAGCAATAAAATTCTCACCACAACAATTGCTTTTCTAATGCAGTGTTTTCACGTGAAAAATTAAATTAGATAAGCAGTTTGACGAATTCAAAACAAATTGAATATTACGTCATAAGTTTTCTAGAGCAAGATTTCTGCATGAAAATTCAAAATGAAATAAATAGTTTGACGAATTGAAAACAAATTGAATATTACGTCATAAGTTTTCTAGAGCAAGATTTCTGCATGAAAATTCAAAATGAAATAAATAGTTTGACGAATTAAAAAAAAAAAAAAAAATATTGCGTCATATTGAAAATATAATGGACCACAGCAGGTGAATATGTAACGTCATTGAGTTTGAAGAAACGTATTAAAACCTGATAAAAACCCGAGTATGGAAATATTAACATATTTTAACACTTTGAGGTTCTCTGAATTTGATTTAGCCATTTTTAAACCTATTCCATATACATGCGTGTGTGCATATTAGAATTTTCACAAAATGTTTAGCTCCCTAGAGCTCATTCTTAGCGAAGGAACTGGGTTTATCTTTAATCTTGATTTAAGTTTTGTTGGTGAATTTAGTACTTAACTTCGAAATCTACCTCCGCCTGTAGGCCCAAGCCGTCAGGAATTTTTTTTTATGTAACTGAGGTTTAAGTTAAATTTGCGAGTTTAATTTTACTTACTATTTTACCGCTATAACTTTTTATTTTCTTCTAAATTTTTACTTATATGGGATTTGCATAGTACACACAGAACATTCAAATAACAAATAATAACAATATAGTATTTTTCGTACAAAATTTTGGTATAACATTGTTTTACAGGAGTGTTAAAGAAGGGGAAAAAAAGGGACGGCAAGGGAAAAAAAATGAGATGGTAAGGATGGGACGGTAAGGAAAATTACCACCTATTTTTAGGCAAATCATGTTAAGACTAAGTGATAGCCACAATGTTCGTTGATTTTTAGAAACAGTTATTTACATTGGATTAAATTAGAAAAAATAACAATAATTTACCTTGAAAAGCGCAGGGATAAACCTTGGGGACCCTCAGACTACCAATAAAGCCATGATGCTTGAAATTGATATTTAAATTCTGCAGTAAATTTCCTGTCAAAGAATTTTAGCCATTCTTTCTCTAGCATAGTACTGCATGAGAAAAAACTTGAAAAAATTCTGTGGCTGCATCTGAAGTAGTTTTCTGCATAATTTTAGCAAGAGGGACGGTAAGGAATCTAAAATCCAGGCACAGAGTTAAAAAAATAATAACAACCGTAAAAATGTGTGCAGGTTAATTTTTTGCTACCTATTTATATAAAACAATAGTCCCAGTTTCGGAAAAAAAATTACATCGAATTGCTTTTATTGAAACAATTTTATACAGACAGCTACACACTTAAAAATCAGCTTCAGGGACACGGGACGGTATAGGGATTTCGTAGTTTATTTCGACCCCCAACATCGTCCAAAACTTATTTATCTCGTTAATATTGTTATGCAGTCATGCAATGGGATGTTTTCAAGTATAAGGGGGAAAAAAACCCACAAGAATATGTACCAAAATAAAAATTACTATTCAAGGACTTAAAAGTCAAAATTATGTGAGAATGCCTCATATACGACTGGAATGGTAAAAAAAAAAACTTTGGTTTCTGTGAGTAGACACATGGCCAATGATGATTGGTCACTTATGATTTTAGACGTTTTGTTAAAAATCTAGAAAAATACATGAAAAATTATCCAGAAACTCCAGGTGTGTAAACAGAATAGTATAGATCTTATATTTCCATGAAGATTTTTTCCCGAAACCCCATAGGGGACCGTAAACAAATTGAAAAAGAACGAATATCGTTTGGATAACCCTGTAAAAAGTAATGTAGCAAAAGCGTTCAAACTGTATAACATGATTAAGAAGCTTATTGTAATAAACTGTGTTTATTTTTATGAGGATAGCATGTATACTAGTAGAGAAATTAAAGTTTTTATAAAAAGAGTCCCAAATTTTGTCAAGTTTTTTGCTTATAATTTGTAGAGTTCTTAATATAAAAGAAAGTTCTTTTCAGAAAATATGACAAACAGCATTGTACGCAATACCCTGCAATCAGAATTAAAACATAATAAAAATTGTATGGAAAATGAGCACGCTTACTAAATAATGATTCACTGCGCATGCCCAAATGTAATCAAAATATAATTTGCATAACGTGTTAGCTAAGTATATAGAGCAACTTTTGTGAAAGTCTCAAAAACATAGCTTGAAAATTATCGTCAATAGAATAAGCTCGAAATCCGTTGTTCCCAAACAGTCCAGGCAATAGAGACCGTATAGGGGCTCTACCTAGCAAAATTAATGGTAGTGCTGGAAATCGGATGTTTCTAGATGTTTTTTGGGTCGCTGAATCCGAATTTGTAACTTCCCACCGAAATTTCCCCCGGCAACCCCCCCCAAATTTTGGTAAAAAGCCCCCCAAAAAAGGTTTTTATTAAAAAATTCCATTTTTTTATTCTTTTAGGGGAAAAGTAGCTAGAAATTCAGAAAGTAGACAAAATTTGCAACAAATTAGATATATGACATGACTTAGGATGAAGGGGAAGGGGGGATCTGCCTCGGAACATACGCCGCAGTGCTGCGTAAACTAAGTTGCGCAATTCCACTTAACTACTCACACGTTTACATTAGCCCTCCCATCTTCCCTCCGAACTTTCTCTATAAGGTTTACTTTAAGTCTTTTGAGTCGCTGAATCCGAATTTTTAACTTACCCCCAAAATTCCACCCCCTCCCCCGAAAACACCCTAAGTAGTTGTTTTTAACTTAAATTTCTTATTGTTTTAGGGGAAAAACATTACGAAATTCAGAAACTAGACAAAATTTGCAACAAATAGGATATATGACATTATGACGTAGGATAAACGGGGAGAGAGGGGGCTGCCTCGGAACATTCCCCGCGCGCTTTTCTCAAAAACCAAATTTTTTCAAAAAATCAATTTTTTTTTTTTTTTTTTGGGGGGGGGGGGGGTTGCCGGGTGAAATTTTGGTGGGAAGTTACAAATTCGGATTCAGCGACCCAAAAAACATAAAGTGAGTCGAAATTCAGAACTAGTATTAATTTTGCCAGATAAAATCCCCTATTGTCTGGACTTCATAATTTAGTGCACGTAGCGCCGCAGTGCATGTTTAGAGGCAGCCCTCGCCCTCCCCGTTCATCCTAATTCATAATGTCATATATCCTATTTGTTGCAAATTTTGTCTAGTTTCTGAATTTCGTAATGCTTTTCCCCTAAAACAATAAGAAATTTAAGTTAAAAACAACTATTTGGAGGGGGTGTCAGGGGGGAAATTTTCGGGGGGAAGTTAAAAATTCGGATTCAGCGACCCAAAAATCTTAAAGTAAACCTTATAGAGAAAGTTCGGAGGGGAGATGGGAGGGCGAATGTAAACGTGTGAGTGGTTAAGTGGAATTGCGCAACTTAGTTTATGCAGCACCGCGCGCATGTTTCGAGGCAGATCTCCCCTCCCCCTTCATCCTAAGTCATAATGTCATATATCTAATTTGTTGGAAATTTTGTCTATTTTCTGAATTTCTAGATACTTTTTCTCTAAAACAATAAAAAAATTGATTTTTTTAATAAAACCTTTTGGGGGGGCTTTTTACCAAAATTTGGGGAGGTTGCCGGGGGAAATTTTGGTGGGAAGTTACAAATTCGGATTCAGCGACCCAAAAAACATCTAGAAAGCCGATTTCCAGTACTACCATTAATTTTTCTAGGTAAAATTCCCTATTGCCTGGACTAAAAAGGAAGCAAAAAGATGAGGGATGTATCTAAATATACGTGTACGTGCAGTACGCTGTCTGGGCACTAAACAAAAGATATCTGGATAGCATTCGCGCCTGCACAGTGAAGCATTTTTTATTTAGTAAACCTGCTCATTTTTCATTCAATTTTTACTATTTTGTAATTCTGATTGTAGGGTATTGTGTTCAATGTTGTTTGTCATATTTTCAGAAAAGAACATTTTTTTATATTAAGAACTCTGCAAACTATAAGCAAAAAACTTGATAAAATTTGGGACTGTTTTTATAAAAACCTTAATTTTTCTACTAGTATACATGCTATCCTCATAAAAATGAACACAGTTTATTACAATAAGCCTCTTAATCATGTTCTACAGTTTGAATTCTTTTTTCTATATTATTTTTTACAGGGTTATCCAAAAGATATTCATTCTTTTTCAATTTGTTGACGGTCCCCTATGGAGTGTCGGGAAAAAATCTTCGCGGAAATATATGACCTATACTATTCTGTTTACACACCTGGAGTTTCAGGATAATTAATTACTCATGCATTTTTCTAGATGTTTAACAAAACGTCTAAAATCGCATTTTGACCAATCATCATTGGCCCATATAATGCAAAACCGCAAAGAGTTAAAATTAATATTTTTTAAAAGATACTCATAGCCAATAGATCCAAACTATAGCAGCGTTAAAAAGCAGAAAAACCAACGTTTAAAATGCACAAATAATATATGAAAAGCAGCAAACAGCTGTTTCGAATCTACTAGCGAGATTCTTCTTCAGTGCAAAAGGAACAGCGTGCTAGAAAAAGCAAGGCTGAGCAAAATCATAGACAGAGACGCGCTGGCTTTTATACCCTATGCGGGTGGCGAAGGCGCCGAAACAACCAATGAGAGAGAAGCAGTGGAAACGACTGGGTGGACAAGTAGCGACATCTACCGGAGAAGTAGAGAAAAGAAACCAAAAAAGGGGGAATTAAATTAAATTAACGCTTTCCAAATACTTGGAAAATCTGGAGTACTAGATAAGTCATTGACTAAAGAGTGAGAATTTTTAATGATATGGTAAGCTTCCCAAAAATCAAGATCAAGGTTAGAAGAACATTTTTGGATAATGATGGCTGAGGAAAAATCGAACCTATGTTGAGAAGACCAAGAATGTTGAGCAATAGAAGAACGTTTGAGCTCCTGATTTTTAACATAACCTTCATGCTCTTTTAAACGAAATCTAAGAGCACGTTTAGTCTGACCAATATAAGAAAGACCACACTGACAAGAGATCTGGTAAATGCCCCAATTATCTAGGCGATCAACGGGGTGTTTGAGATTGGAAAAAGGGATTTTATTAACAGGAGAAAAAATAACTTTAAAATCAAACCTTCTTAGGATTTTAGCAACTTGCTGACTGATTTTAGGAAAAAATGGTAAAACAACTGAAGTATTAGAGTTGGAATTAGAATGCTTTTCAGAATGGTCGGATTTCATCAATTTCTTATAAATAGAATCGATAATATTAGAGGAATAACCACGATCGACAGCAATAGCTTTGAGGTAATTAAGTTCAGCACTAAGTAACTGAGGAGTGGAACAAATATTAGTAGCCCGAAAAACAAAAGTATTGAAAGCAGCGAATTTCTGGTTAGGGGGATGAGAAGAATACCTGTGAGGTGGGAGACTGACAGCAAAAGGTTTACGAAAGACGGTAGTCTGAAAGCCATTTTCACAACGAATAACAAGGACATCCAGGAAAGAAAGACAGTTATTGGTCTCAATTTCAGAGGTAAATTGAATGCAGGGATCATTGGAATTCATAATAGAGAGAATATGATTAATATCCGAATTTATTTCAATCAGGACATAAACATCATCAACATAACGAACATAGAACGGAAATTTTAAGATTTCAAAAAGCTTGACCTCAAAATAGTGCATATAAATATCGCATAAAATTGGACTAAGAGGATTACCCATAGCCAAACCGTCAATCATACGGAAGAAATTACCATTGAAAACAAAAGTATTTTGCGACAAGCAAGCGCGAGTGAGAAGTATAAGTTCCTCGATTTCAAAATAAGAGAAATGGAATTCACAAAGCCTTTTCTTGAGGCAATCTAAAGCCCCCTCAACCGGAACGTTTGTAAATAATGATTTAACATCAAAAGAAACCATCATGTGACCCTGCGGCTTAAAATTATGAAGTTTTTTAACAAAATCAAAAGAATTCTTAACAGTGAAACAGTTACTGCTCAAAAGTGGGGAAAAAACAGAAACTAAATATTTGGCAAGCTTATAAGAAGCTGTACCGATACTAGAGACAATAGGTCTAAAAGGAATGTCAGGTTTATGGACCTTAGGTAAAGCATAAAACCTGGCACAATGCGCAATAGACGGAGTAAGGGATTTCTTAAAGTTAGCAGGAATAATGGAAGAAGACTTAATGGCAGACTTAATAGAATTAATTTCACTAGTGGAAGGGTCTTTGCGGATATCCACATACGGACCATCATTAATTAATTTATGGGTTTTTTCCAAATACGTAGATTTGTCGAGAAGAACAATCTGACCACCTTTGTCGGCCTTAGTAATAATTAAGTTTGGATCAGAACGCAAATTTTTCAGACATTGTTTAACAGGATGTTTAAGATTGGGTTTATAAACATTAGAATTGAAATCAACAGTATTGGCAATGAGATGCCTAATAGACTCTTTTTGAGAAGAAGATAGAGCGCTATGCTTAAAGGCTCTTTCAATAGGAGCAATAAGATTAGGTAAAGAAGGAATAACAGAGACAGAAAAATTGTTATTCAATTTGAGAGCATTGAGCTGATTGTTACTTAATGGAACACTAGAAAGATCAGCTCAATGCTCTCAAATTGAATAACAATTTTTCTGTCTCTGTTATTCCTTCTTTACCTAATCTTATTGCTCCTATTGAAAGAGCCTTTAAGCATAGCGCTCTATCTTCTTCTCAAAAAGAGTCTATTAGGCATCTCATTGCCAATACTGTTGATTTCAATTCTAATGTTTATAAACCCAATCTTAAACATCCTGTTAAACAATGTCTGAAAAATTTGCGTTCTGATCCAAACTTAATTATTACTAAGGCCGACAAAGGTGGTCAGATTGTTCTTCTCGACAAATCTACGTATTTGGAAAAAACCCATAAATTAATTAATGATGGTCCGTATGTGGATATCCGCAAAGACCCTTCCACTAGTGAAATTAATTCTATTAAGTCTGCCATTAAGTCTTCTTCCATTATTCCTGCTAACTTTAAGAAATCCCTTACTCCGTCTATTGCGCATTGTGCCAGGTTTTATGCTTTACCTAAGGTCCATAAACCTGACATTCCTTTTAGACCTATTGTCTCTAGTATCGGTACAGCTTCTTATAAGCTTGCCAAATATTTAGTTTCTGTTTTTTCCCCACTTTTGAGCAGTAACTGTTTCACTGTTAAGAATTCTTTTGATTTTGTTAAAAAACTTCATAATTTTAAGCCGCAGGGTCACATGATGGTTTCTTTTGATGTTAAATCATTATTTACAAACGTTCCGGTTGAGGGGGCTTTAGATTGCCTCAAGAAAAGGCTTTGTGAATTCCATTTCTCTTATTTTGAAATCGAGGAACTTATACTTCTCACTCGCGCTTGCTTGTCGCAAAATACTTTTGTTTTCAATGGTAATTTCTTCCGTATGATTGACGGTTTGGCTATGGGTAATCCTCTTAGTCCAATTTTATGCGATATTTATATGCACTATTTTGAGGTCAAGCTTTTTGAAATCTTAAAATTTCCGTTCTATGTTCGTTATGTTGATGATGTTTATGTCCTGATTGAAATAAATTCGGATATTAATCATATTCTCTCTATTATGAATTCCAATGATCCCTGCATTCAATTTACCTCTGAAATTGAGACCAATAACTGTCTTTCTTTCCTGGATGTCCTTGTTATTCGTTGTGAAAATGGCTTTCAGACTACCGTCTTTCGTAAACCTTTTGCTGTCAGTCTCCCACCTCACAGGTATTCTTCTCATCCCCCTAACCAGAAATTCGCTGCTTTCAATACTTTTGTTTTTCGGGCTACTAATATTTGTTCCACTCCTCAGTTACTTAGTGCTGAACTTAATTACCTCAAAGCTATTGCTGTCGATCGTGGTTATTCCTCTAATATTATCGATTCTATTTATAAGAAATTGATGAAATCCGACCATTCTGAAAAGCATTCTAATTCCAACTCTAATACTTCAGTTGTTTTACCATTTTTTCCTAAAATCAGTCAGCAAGTTGCTAAAATCCTAAGAAGGTTTGATTTTAAAGTTATTTTTTCTCCTGTTAATAAAATCCCTTTTTCCAATCTCAAACACCCCGTTGATCGCCTAGATAATTGGGGCATTTACCAGATCTCTTGTCAGTGTGGTCTTTCTTATATTGGTCAGACTAAACGTGCTCTTAGATTTCGTTTAAAAGAGCATGAAGGTTATGTTAAAAATCAGGAGCTCAAACGTTCTTCTATTGCTCAACATTCTTGGTCTTCTCAACATAGGTTCGATTTTTCCTCAGCCATCATTATCCAAAAATGTTCTTCTAACCTTGATCTTGATTTTTGGGAAGCTTACCATATCATTAAAAATTCTCACTCTTTAGTCAATGACTTATCTAGTACTCCAGATTTTCCAAGTATTTGGAAAGCGTTAATTTAATTTAATTCCCCCTTTTTTGGTTTCTTTTCTCTACTTCTCCGGTAGATGTCGCTACTTGTCCACCCAGTCGTTTCCACTGCTTCTCTCTCATTGGTTGTTTCGGCGCCTTCGCCACCCGCATAGGGTATAAAAGCCAGCGCGTCTCTGTCTATGATTTTGCTCAGCCTTGCTTTTTCTAGCACGCTGTTCCTTTTGCACTGAAGAAGAATCTCGCTAGTAGATTCGAAACAGCTGTTTGCTGCTTTTCATATATTATTTGTGCATTTTAAACGTTGGTTTTTCTGCTTTTTAATATTGTTGCACAAAGGCTTTATTTGCTATTTTTATATAGCAGCGTATTGAAAAAGATTGTAAGATATTAAAATATCCATATTTTAGACGGAAATAGAGATATTATGAACATTCCTAGCTGTAACAAATAAATATATAATAATGACTTACATGTATCACCATGGATGGTCCTCCAACGATGACATCTGGTGGCAAATCAGTTAGTGGGCAGTTTTCTATACTCATGATCTGTAAGTTAGTACACAAGGCCAGCTCAGAAGGCAGCCTGTGCAGATTGGGATTGTCATTGATGTATAAGGATTCCAAATTTTGAAGTTGGCCTGCATTTTGAACAAATGTAGAATTATAAAAATCTTAAGACATATTGAAACTTAACAATAATGAATATACGAGATGAGTTTCTACACTGTTCAGGCATACAGGGCTGTCACAGACGACTATTTTTTAATTCTGCTTCGAACCATTTTCTCAAAACAATAATCTGTGGCATGCAGTTTGACAACATTTCCAAGAGAAATATATTACAACATTTATTTTTTATTTTTTAAATAGTGGTGCAAATAGAATAGAAAAATAGTCGCCTGTGGCAGTTCTGGGCATGCAGGACAACAAAATAGTAATAATAAGTCTAAAATAATTTTTTAACTTCCCGTTTTGAATATAGTGTCTTTCTGAACTAAGCAATGTTTAAGTTTTATACATTGATTAAATCGTCTACAAATCGGTTATATAGTTTTAGGCTGCATCAATTTAGAAAAATAGAAACATAAATAGGAAATCAATAAAAAATTGTAACTGGCTGAGAGCAGGAGATCTAAAAAGATAATTAAAAAATAAAGATATTTTCGTTAAAATCTTGATGAATTTCTTGTATGTAAAAGATTGCCGTTACATTTACATTACAGATTCTGTCACTCCACAACCAGCTGGATAATAAGTTTAAGGTTTTAATTGTGATTGTTTACGTTTATTGTAAGCTGCTTGCATCGAGAGTATAAAACAATCTTATTCTACTTCTTTCATTTGCTAAGGTCATTTCATGGCCCCCCTAATTTATGCTATATGTTGTTAAGAGCCAGTCCTGATTACTCTTTACTTGACCAAATTTCAATGAACAAAAAACATGATCGAAAGTAATAAGTAGACTCCTTCAAATCCGCACAGCTTGAGACCAGAGGTTGTGTGGATTTTAGAATTTTGCAGATTTCTGGTCATTGCTTTGTTTACATCTTTTAAACAGTAATTTGAATGTAATAATGCAATAAAAATTAGAATCAATGTTTACAAAATAGTAAAATATTGTCTAATTAAGTAAAGTAATAAAATAAAATTATAAAAATTAAGTTGATTTAAAAAAAAATTAAATTATTAAAAGTAAAGATCAATTAAATAATTAATAATGTATAATAAAAATAAGATTCATGTTCCTTGAATTATTCAATGAAACTTTCCTCTGAAAGGTACCCTAATTCACATCAAAATCATAAAGCAAGGAAGTTTTATTTCAGATTTAACCAAATAGCCAGAAAAACTTGATTAATACACATATTGTAAAAATATTGTGATTTCCAGTGATATCTTGATTTTTTTCAGAAACAAATTTATACTTCCTTCATGAAAAACGGCGAATTCAGTCAAATTATCGAAAATTATATATTAAAATATATACGGAATGATATAAAACTAAAAAATTCTGTAATTTTGCCCCTGCATCTGAATTGAAAGTTTCATTGTTTACATCTGCGATGATGTGCGGATTTCAGGCGTTTGCATATTTTAGGGTTGCGGATTTGAGGGAGTCTACTGTAATATATATGCAGGGTGTTGTCGTATTCGACCGACAAATTCAGAGGAGTGATGGAGAGAATGAAAAATCACATAGGAACATAGGTTCGCAAACCACTTATTGTGTTAAAAATACAGGGTGTATCATACTAACTGAACTTGAATTGACGGTAATAATTTTGAGAAAAATAAAAACATTGCGATGAAAATGAAACAACATGTACCTTTTTTTTTGTGTGAAATATTATAACATCATGAAAAGTTCTGAAAAAACAGGGTACTCAAGCAATCGATGATACCGTATGAACTGGTAATTACAGTCCAAAACGTGGATCGTCAAGTGCATACTGCTGGCGCATAGAATAGAAACTTCTACAACTTTTTTTATTTATTATCACATTGACAACAAAGGTGAGAATGTCTGTTAAAAGTTTTATTATAATATACTCCAGTTTTTAGAAAGTTATTAATAATATTGATACTCCGGTTTTCGGAAAGTTATTACCGTCAACGAAAATTGAGTTAAGGTGAAACACCTTGTATTTTTGATGAAATACGTGGTTTGCGACCCCATGTTCTATGGTAATGTTTCATCCCCTTGATGCCTACTATCATCCCTCTGAATTTGTCTGTCGAATTCGACAACACCCTGTATATTTCTCAACCCTAAATTATTGGACATTTTTTTTTTATAGTTTCGAATGCTGAAACAAGTTAGAAAGTTACATTAATGATTTCTTAACATCTTTTCGCTAAATCTCTGTTTATTCACCTACAAATAAGTAAATAAAAGCAAAGATTCATTTGAAGACGTGAGTTTCAAAACCCGCCTGATCCAAAATTTAAAATATCGTGTTTTTTCTGTCAATTTATTCTATTGGTAAACCTACACCGAAAATACAAAACTACAGTAAACCCTCGATTTAACGGACCTCGGTTCAACGGACTTCGGATTCAACGGACTAATTTAAAAGAAAAAAAATTAAAAATTAAACAAAAATTAAAGTAAAGTGGGTAAGTGTGATCACAGATCGCACAGAGGGTTTCGTTTAATATACCTTTTAAAACACTTTATCCTTAAATTAACAAATCAAAATCGTTAATTTAAAATTATTCCCCTCTCCCTAACCTGAAATTCAACGCCCGTATTTCAAATTTTTATATTTGACGAATGTCAAATATTTATTTATCACTATTATTTACTAGAAGCCTCCATGATAAAACAGCTTCTAAAACGATGAAACACGCTTCGAAATATATATATATATATTACTGCCCCCCTCCCCTACTTGAGAATCAACACGCAACCCTCTTTTAAGCTTTTATATGTGAAAAATCAAGCAATGAACAACGACAAAGCATTTCTTTTTACTATTTTTAAAAAGCGATTTCTCGGTAAAAAAAAAAAAAAAAAAAAAAAAAAAAAAAAAAAAAAAAAATATATTTATTATATCTGTGGCGACACAATGTCTCGTGATCAAATGAACGAAACCTTAAAAAAGGGGAAAGAACACGAAACGCCGAAAGCGCGCGCTTTGATTCTCACTGCAGCGGGGTTTTCGTTCTAAGCATGCGCAATGATGCTGGCGACCTATGCGGCCATGTGATATGCTTTTCGTTTTATGCATGCATAAAAGTTGCATATGTGTTAATTCGTTTGTATTTCATTACCAATATTGTATTATTAACACTAGAACGGCGGCGAGGGGTCATTTTGACCCTTTCTGAATGAATACATGTCGATTCGAACCAGAAATTTCTTTGTAATATAAGATTAATATATGTTGCACAAAAATAACTTAAATAAATAATTTAAATAGTTTTAAGTAAAAATTCTGATGTGAAATATTTTTTTAAAACTTGAGTAAAAATCCCAGCCGTTCTAGTGTTAAAAGTAATGTATTGTGTTTATATATATGTATATACAATATATATTTATGTATATACATATATTGTATATATACAATACATGTATATACACTGTATATATTGTATATATATATTATATATACATATGTAATTTGCACTGTAATAATATATGTAATTACAAGTACGTAATAATATATATATGTACTATAATTATAACAAAATAATATTATAAATAGTACTTTGCGATTTAACGGACTTTCTATTTAACGGACACATCTTAGTCCCAATTAATCCGTTAAATCGAGGGTTTACTGTATCTGAGAAAAAAAAAAAAAAAGTTTTATCCCGTTTTTCTGGCACTGTAAAATCTTGGTTTACAATGAAAACCAATGGACGTAGGTTTTTCGCGATTTCCCCAAATTTGATTTTCTAGATAAGGCGAGTTTTGAAACTCTCGTCCTCATTTTAATTTTGCACCTTAATTATACGAACTTTTCTACACTTTTTTTTTTTTTTTTTTTTTTTTTTTTAACATGGAGGGGAGTTTTCTTAAATGTGTCAATGAAAAATCAGAATTTGGTTTCTTTATCTTTCTGGAATTCTTTATAAAAATTTTCAAAGAATTCAAGTTTTTTTTCACTTTTTTTAAGTTGGGTTGTGGAAATTGGGAAATTGAAAGCTTCATTAAAAACCAGGACATTTAATCTGGACGTCTTACTTTATTGACTGCGGACTTATGATTTAGGTTTTAACCCTTTGCACTCCGGCGTCTCTTACGCAAATTTTATTCGGTCGGCACCACTTTTTAAAAAGAAGTTTACTTCAAGTACACAATTTCAAAAATGCTCTGACTAAATAAGGAAAAATTTATTTTCTTTTTTTACTGGTGCCAAAAACAAGGTTTGCAAAGAAAGATGATGTCGCCGCAGCGAGAACAACGGAGTGCCAAGGGTTAAATGAAACCATTCTAGCTGCACTGTAAAAAAAAAAAAAAAAAAAAAAAAAAAAAAAAAAAAAAACGGTCTAAAAAATGGAAATACTACTGGCAATCTAGACGCCAGTACTATTTCCGTTTTTTTTACGGGAATTTTTACCCATAAATTACAGAAAATTTTCCGTTTTTCTGATTAAAAACGGAAAATTTTCTGTAATTTATGGGTAAAAATTCCCGTAAAAAGAACGGAAATAATACTGGCGTATAGATTGCCAGTAGTATTTCCGTTTTTTAGCCCCCCACCTTTTTTTTTTAATTTCAGTGTGCTCAGAAAAGAATGTTGAGTTATTCCACAAACGTATTTTATAAAAGTTTCTTTTCTGAACAATTTAAATTAATTTTGAGTAATATTAGTCAATTTTCCAGCGTAACAATGGTAAGGACTGTTTCATTCTACTCCCTCGCAATTATCCTTCCAGCAAAAGACTAAAGTGTTTTCATTTATTACTGGCCAACAATTTTACGATGTCTCTTTCCCCTATGAAATTGTTAATTATAAAAGTCAATTTTTGTTTATTTAATTTAACTAGGTGATCCAACTCAGTCTTCCTGGGTTACAGAATGTAAGTGGAAACAATTTTTTAAAATTTATTATGGAAAACTATAATAGATATTTTACATTTAATATATGGGGGAGATTAGGGTGGGATGGGACAATATTAACAAAAATATGTTTTACAAATTATGTTTCCCTAGTACAAAATGGAAATATTTAGAATAACATCTTGAAACATTTTAACATATTTAAAAAATATAAATTTGATGATAACAATTAAAATTTTAAGTTAATAAACCAATTGAGGGATGGGACGTGTTTTTAAAATGAAAATTCATATTTAATTTTCAAAAATGTGGTAAAAAAATTTACAAAGACAGTGTAACATTTACATTCCTAAGGTTATTGTAAATCACATCATTTATTTTATGTTATATTATACTTTGTAAAATCCAAATCAAATGAAAAATATGCTTGTGCCCGAATAGTGCCGCCAATTAATTTTGGTGCATGTAGCGTTGCAGTTATGTCTTATTCGATAATGATTGGAACAGTCAGTTTCTTGCAGGAAGATGAAATTTCCTTTTTCCTTTCTCTTCATAAATAGTGTATTGCCATGTAAAAATAAAAGTTTGCAGTTTGAGTTCAGTATTTCAAAACAGTAATATTTTATTTAAAAAAAAAAAACTAAGAAAATTCATATTATAGAAATATAATATTTAATGTTGACAGCTATTGTGAAATATAATCATCAAACAAGGGCATTAAAACAATCAAGCTAAGTAAATTGTTTTTCATGTGTCAAATGTGATTTATAAAAACAATTATCAAAAGTGATTATAATCTAAACGAAGGAAGTGAAAGTGAAAAGTGACTGCATAATCATAAACAAACATTTTACTATAAACATTTCGCGATACCCAAGAACTATAGACATTGATAGACTCTTATTTTAAATTACTATAAATATAAATATTGATACAAATAATTTGTTATTATGATTTATGTCACTAATTTCCTGTTTTTTATTGCTGATAATATTTTATACATGTTTTCTCTATTTTTCACTTGTATCCCAGACTCTCCAACGGAGAGATGTATTTCTAAAGCTTTTATTAAATGTTAATTTTCTTTCTATTTAAAAAGTTTCCGGGCAAATTTAAGTTTTACAAGTCACACAAAAAATATGTGTCTTTTAAATTTACATGAGCATCACACGATCATTGCATGTGGATAAATCAGAAATATAGGAGAAGATCAAGACATAATTACCCTTACCGACATGTGTTACCAGATAATGTACGGATATACATAAATACAAGGTAAGCCCAATTTATCTTACCTATGTTTTGTTTTATATTGAGAAATAGATAACTTATTTTTTGAGGATAAAACCGAACATCACGCAATTACTGTTAGCAAAGTTTAAATATTGCTATCAAATTGATTATGAGAGTGAAAAAAAAATTCTCAATAAAAACATCGGCACTAATTGATAAAAATAAAAATCTGGTAATCCGATAGGGTAATTTATTAGAAAAAAAAATAAAACGAATCTTAACAACATTATGGCTTCTACAAAAGATACGACCATTGAAAAATTGAACGCCAACAATTATACAAATTGGCGGTTCAAGGTCGAAATGCTATTGATTCGAGGTGAACTTATTGAAGTTATTACGGAAGAGGCCCCCACTCCATTGAACGATGCTTGGACCAAGAAGGACAGAAAAGCAAGAGCTTTAATAAATTTGTCCATTGACGTCAGTCAAATAGTGCACGTCAAAAATTTAAATACAGCTAGGCAAACATGGGACGCACTTAAACAAATCCATGAGAGATCTAATCTCTCTAGTAAGCTGTACTTGCTACGAAAATTGTACAGTACAAAATTAACTGAAGGTGGCAATATGACAGCCCACATAACAAAAATTTTAGAGATAGTGGATAAACTGTCAGCCATTGGCGAAAATATAACTGACTCGCACATTTCAGCACTGCTGCTGTGCTCGTTGCCACCGTCCTACGATACCCTAGTTACTGCCCTGGAGGTCAGAGATGAAGCTGAGTTAACCGTACAATTTATAAAAAGCAAGCTTACGGACGAATATACTCGCAGAGTAGATAATACTGAAAATTCCGAAAACAGCGATAAAGCATATAAAACACAAGGTAAATTTAATCATTCAGAACAGAAAAGAGGCAGCAATAAGTACTGCTCACACTGTAAAATGAAAAACCACTCAAATAAAGACTGCTGGTTTCTAAAAACGAAAAACAACAACAGTTACACTAATAACAGACACTATAAAAATAAAAACAATTCAACATCACTAGTTTATGAAGAAAATAATTTACATAAAAATGCGGAACCTGAAGGAAAAAAAACACACAGTAAATGAAAACAACAGTGTTGCTTTACTAACCGAAGAGTCCGAAAATAAAGGCACTTTTATAGTGGACAGTGGCAGTTCCAGCCACATAGTAAATTCAAAGGAATTTTTTACCAAAATTACAAATAATAAGGAAACAAACGTCACAGTTGCTAATGGTAATAAACTGATTTCATATGGATCTGGAGAGGTAATAATTCATACCGAAAATAAAAACAAACAAGTTATATTGCGTGACGTACTATACGTTCCTGACATAGAAACTAACCTGCTGTCAGTTAGTAATGCAACTAAAAACGGTTGCAAGGTCAAATTTGAAAAATATAAATGTGGCATAATTCATGAAGGTAAGATTATACTTCAAGGTAAACTTAAAAACAATCTGTATGAAATACATGTTAATAAAGATGAAAATCACAAGCACTATGCAAATGTCACCTACAACTGCTCAAATGCAAATTGCATAGATTTGTGGCATAGGCGAATGGGGCATAGGAGCTACGACACAATAAAGTCCATGTTATCAAAGGACTTAGTTGAGGGAAATAAAATCAACAACTGCAAACATAATGCGAAATGTGAGGTATGCATCAAGTCAAAAATCAACAAGACCCTATTTCCTAAATCAGGTGCATATAGAGCTACAAAAAGGCTCGAGTTAGTTCATTCTGATGTATGTGGCCCTATAACTACACGGTTAGAAGTATGCTAAATGAAGCAAATATCCCGCACAAATTATGGGGGGAAGCCATATGTACCGCGAATCACTTGCTACCTTCAAAATCGGTAAGCACCACACCCTATGAATTATGGATGAATAGGAGACCAAATTTGAAATATCTCAAAGTTTTTGGCTGTACTGCATACGCCTACATACACAAATCAAAGTGAGGAAAATTAGACAATAGAGCGGAAAAGGGCACTTTTGTCGGATACGACAGTCGCTCTAAGGCGTACAGAATCTATACAAGTGACGGAAGAGTAATATTGGCCAGAAGCGTAAAATTTATAGAAAATAAAAATAATCCAGATACTAACGAAAATCTAGATAGAAGAGAATTAATCGCGGAAACAAACAAACAAACAAACACAACAGAAAGACACGAATGAAATGGAAATAGATCTGACACCAACACAAAATGAACTAATTCCACCACCCGCGTCACAACAACAAATTTCACAAGTGAGAAGATCAGAAAGAACCAATAGAGGTGTGCCGCCGGACAGGTTTGCTTATGCAGTCCGGCACGATCCAGTATATGTACCTAACAGTTGGGAAGATATGATGAGTATAGAAAATCCTATAGAAAAACAGAACTGGATAAAAGCGACAGAAGAGGAAATGAATTCCTTTAATGAAAATGAAACCCGGTGTTTAGTTGATCCCCCACAAGGAGAGAGAGTAATTGGGTCGAAATGGACTTTTAAAGCGAAATATGACGAATTCGGAAAAATCAAGCGTTACAAAGCGAGACTGGTCGCACAAGGATTTAGACAAAAATACGGAGTAGATTTCGATGAAACTTATGCGCCAGTAGTTTCCCATACAAGTTTAAGAGTCTTCATAACTGCCACAATCTCAATATTAGGCAGATTGACATCAAAACGGCATTTTTACATGGTGAATTGGAAGAAAATGTTTATGTATCACAACCTAAAGGGTATATAAACACTAGAGAACCCAATAAGGTTTGTAAGTTAAAAAAGGCCCTATATGGACTAAAACAAGCTGCAAGAGCATGGCATTTAAACATTAGTGAAACATTAAAAGAATTAAAATTTAAACAGAGCAATGCTGATAATTGCTTATTTATAAGAAAAGAAGGGGAAAACACGGTTTATATAGCAGTATACGTGGACGATATACTAATCGCAGGAAAAGATGAAAATATAAATGACATAATAGATAAACTAAAATCTAAGTACGCACTTGAAGATTTAGGTCAAATTTCCAATTACCTCGGGATAAAAATACAAAAGACTCACAACGGCTTTAAACTAAATCAAACAGGAAAAATAATAGAAATTGCAAAAAAATTTAATTTAGAAGATTCTAAGCCATCCGGCACTCCAATGGAAACAGGCTTTCAACGATTAGACAATGAGGAAACACAAATGCCAAACAACACTAAGTACCGACAAGCAATAGATGCGCTGTTATATGTTGCTACAATAAGTAGGCCCGATGTTTTAGTAGGTGTAAACATTTTGAGTAGAAAAAACGAAACGCCGTCTGAAAGAGATTGGAAAGGTGTTAAAAGATTAATAAGATATCTATATTCAACAAAAGACTTAAATTTAGTAATCAGCACGGAAGAACCACCCATTCTGGAAATATATACTGATGCAGATTGGGGTGGAGATCTAAAGACAAGAAGATTGACAACAGGCAATTTATTCCTTTTAGGAAAGAACCCAATACAGTGGATAACGAAACGACAAACATGTGTTACACAATCATCTTCAGAGGCAGAGTTCGTAGCAGCGGCGAGCGCAACACAAGAATTAATATGGCTGCTAAAACTATTAGAAGATCTTGATATACCGCAAAAATTGCCTATAGAAATTTATGAAGACAATAAATCTTGCATAAAAATGATTGAATCCGAAAAGTTTTCTGATAAATCGAAGCATATAGATATAAAATATAATGTGATTAAACAGCTGAAGGAAGGTAAAATTATTGAATTGCGTTATTGCCCAAGCAAGTCAATGACAGCGGACATACTCACGAAACCAGAGCCCAAGCCTGAATTTCTAAGTAATAGAAACAAACTGAAATTACAGAACAATCCTCGTTAGGAGGTTAAGGGGGGAATTGTTGACAGCTATTGTGAAATATAAACTCCAAACAAGGACATTAAAACAATCAAGCTAAGTAAATTATTTTTCATGTGTCAAATGTGATTTATAAAAACCATTATCAAAAGTGATTATAATCTAAAGAATGGAAGTGAAAGTGAAAAGTGATTGCACAATCATAAACAAACATTTTACTATAAACATTTCGCGATATTCAAGAATTCATGTGTCAAAAAACATGTATAAATCTGATAAATCAGAAATATAGGAGAAGATCGAGACATAATTACCCTTACCGACGTGTGTTACCAGATAATGTACGGATATACATAAATAAGAGGTAAGCCCAATTTATTTTACCTATGTTTTGTTTTATATTGAGAAATAGATAATTTATTTTTTGAGGATAAAACCGAACATCACGCAATTATTGTTAGCAAAGTTTAAATATTGCTATCATTTAATACTAATGGTTGTTATTGATAAATAATGCATGAGCAAAAAAAAAAAAAAAAAAAAAAAAAAAAAAGAAAAAGAAAGAAAGAAAAAGAAAATTTTGCACTGCTTTAAATTTTCAATGCGTATTTGTTTTTTTAAAAAAAAATCATGAAAGTAGTTAAAACTCCTTTTTAAGTTGCAAAATAATGTTTTATTTGTTACAGTATTCAATTCCAAAGCAAGTTAGTCTTATAAATATAAAATACTGAAAAATTGTATGTAATTTAACATAATTATTTGGATACAGATATCATTTGGGAGGAATGGCACATGTCCCATCCCTCCCTGAGTCATAGTGTGCAATCCCATCCCTCCTTAATATCTCCTACTTTTTGATATTGCCTACTAACAACACAACAAAGAATTTTTATATGAAAAATATTAATTATGGATTCAAATGAAGTTTCGATTTCTAGGTTACAGAACATAAACGATTATTATTATTATTATTATTATTATTATTATTATTATTATTATGGAAAACTGTAATAGATTTTTTACATTGAATATATATATATTTTAGATTTCCTACTAACAGCACAAAAAGCATTTTTATATGAAAAATATTAATTTGTATGTATTCAAATGAAGTTTCAAAATTCATTGAAAGCGATACTTTCACATTAGCCGCATGCCTGAAGTTAATAGCCAAACAAACCGATTTCGTTCTTACAGAAGACTTTTTTTTAATTCTGATAATATCACTGGTAACAAATTCTAACCGGAAACAAATACTAAACTATTTATATTGTTTTAAATGCAAACGGATTTATCTTTCGCAGTCGCCTACACGCGATATAGAAAGATTTAAAAGAAATTCCTGCTTGAAAGTTATTTTTAAAAATCTAAAATATATATCTTATATTAATAAAAGAAAGTTTTGCTCTGTCTGTCTGTGTGTGTGTGTCTGCGATGGCTAGCGAAATCTACGGCATGTAAGAGGCTGAACATTTTTGTGAGGCTAGCTCAAAGTGTCTTCTGATGCACCTGAGATTCAGAATTTAAAAAAAGTAATAATTAGTTGAGTTATTAATTAACAATCGCAATGCACTCTCATTAAAAACTCATCTCGATCACTGCGAGTGGGAAGAAAGCGCAGGCGCATGCGTACTACCCTTATTTACGCACCGGCAGAAAATGAAGGACGAAAACAAGCAATTTCGGGGAGATTTTATCATTATTTTTTAACTTACATCGGCGAAACCGTTTAGTGAAGTTAAAAATGGAAGACATATTCTGAAAGATCGCACTCTTACGTCTCAAATGCAATAATTAATTCAAAAATATATCGCAGTTAACCTCTTGAAAAAAAAATTTTCAAAAAGGGTCGTTTTCCCGAAAAACGTTTTTCTCCCATATTGCAACGCCCCTCCAGGGCACAATTTTAGAGGTACCGACAAACCCAAAATATGTTCTTAAAGCTGAAACCTTCGTCTCATCGATGATGTAATCAGTTTTAAAAATATGAATTTTAACCCTTTCGAATACACCGGCGAACTCAGAGCACGTCACGTTTCATGGAGATGATGTTTTTTTCTACGCTAAAAGTAACTAAACGTCCGTATTTTAACACAACCTTTTTAGAGCATCTAAATAGAACAGATTTACATAACCTACAAAAATGTTGAAACTTTTGGACAGGTAGAAATATTTTTTTCAAAATAAAATGTGTGAAAATTTCGACGAAATCCGTAAAAACTTGAGTGTTTCGTCGCGGTTTCGTTCGCTTTCGATACGCATAGACTCCAAAAATAAAATTACGCAGAAAATAAAATACCAAATGGCACATATTTTTAATTCCATATTTTTTCATTTAAAAATATAAATTCACATAAAATGGAGTTAAATATATAAAATCCTAAAAATTTTGGGTTAATTTAAGGGTCATTCATCAAAGGTCCGGGCAACGCGGGCGGATCACCTAGTATATATATATATATAAATGGTTATATATATATATGAGTAAATTGAGATACAGTTTTCTAGCAAATGCCTTTTGAAAGTACATGCCTCCCCCCCCCCCCCCCCCCCGCGCGCTAATTCGACGGTGTAAGGACTATGGATTGAACATGTGTGATATTTTGAAGTTTAAAAAACAGCACTAAAATCGAAATTTATTGGCTACAGGTATTGCTAGCGTCAATATGACGTCTAACCTTACTCACGAACATGTTTTTGCTTAATATATACAATGTAGAATTCGAAAAATGCATACTTCTAAAAAATGTAAATAAATATACAAAACAGTGAATAAACACACATATATATATCTATATTTAACTTTACCAATGCCTTCGGGAATAGACTCTAAAAAATTTTCTCCTGCACTGAAGTATGTGAGATTCATCAGTCGACCTATTTTACTGGGCAGTCTTTGTAAACGATTGCTTTGGAGGACTAATTTCTGAAGAGTCGTAAGTTTACCTGAAATCAGATAAAGAGATCAGCTGAAGACTAAGGGATGTAGCGAATAGTGATTTGGCCAAATATCGAATATTCAGCCAAATTTTATATCGAATAGTAACGTTTAAAAAATATGCATTTTGATTACAAATACAAATTATATATGTTAATATGTATGTAAATATTACATACAAATTAATTTAAATATACATATATATTAATTCCATATATATGTTAATTTAAAAAAGGAAATACAATTAAACACAATTTCTTTTTTGTATATTTAAAATTTTAAAACCTTGATGTATTTTTGTAATGTTACAAATACCTTCATACTAATAGTAACACGAGTAAATTATTAATAATATAGTGTATATTATTAATAGTATAATTTTATCTATAAATACCTGCAATTCATATACATTTTATCTAATAAAAGAACTCATTACTACAGTTAAATGTGCTTTAATTTTTTTTATTTATTATTATTTAAAAATCTTTTTTCAAGAAAAAAACAAGTTTCGTTGTGTTCATTCGGTTGGGTAGTTTTTGCGCTGTTACATGCGGACAGACAGACGGACGGGCCAGACTACGACTATAGGTGCTACGTATTTATATTAATCACGAACGCTCCTAAAAATGGAATTTGCAGACTCTACTATTTACATACTACAGAATCAAATCACGAATTTTGTTTTTCAAAAGATGTATTACATCTTGAATTATAATCGATTGCTCCCCGATTTTTTTCCCGACTGCCGCGTCTCCAAAACGGTTGCGGAAACTCGTGTTAACCTATGAGCAAGTTTAAACACGGTACTACTCATTACCTCATACCATATATACAGTCGAACCCCGTTAATACGCGAAACCGCTTAATACGCGAATTTTCGTTGGTCCCTTGAAAAACGCCCATCTTATACATTAAAAAGACCCCTCTTAATACGCGAACGGTTAATACGCGAACCCGCTTAAGACGCGTGCTGGACAGATAATTACACTTGTTTTTCTCCTATCTAATTTTCACCCAAAATTGTTAATTAATCCAAATCATCCATGCAACCTCATAGTAATTGGTATATAATTTTATATACCTTAAAAATTTATCCAAATAAAATAAGTGATCGTAATTAACATAAATTCTAGTAGAAGAGCAACGCGAATAATTATCTTAGAATTAAATTAAAATTCGCGTGAAATTGTAATTATTAAATTAATTAATTACAAATAAAAATTAAAAGTTTGCGTTGTGAATTATTTATGTGATCTCTTCCACTTATGAATTAAACTCAATTTAAGATGTAAAATAAAATGACACACATTAAAATCTTACCACTAAAATAATCACAGAGATTTTAACTCTTGATTAAAATATTTTTATTTACATTAAACAAGATTATATACATATACACATTAAATGATTAAAAAAAAAAGAAGCAAAACTTTTGTTTACATGAATATTTAATCTCTAACAAAATGATTTCAATTACTTTTATTATTATATTTTTTTATCAAGAGAAATAATTTTTCTTTTATTTAAAATACCTTATTTATTTAATTATTGGTTTGTTGGATCTCAGATAGCCATTTTACCATAAAATATCATAAAGGGATATTTACAATTTCTAATATAATTTATGTGGTTAAAGAAAGATTAAAGGAATACCTTGAATTTTGTACGGGTCGGAGGCCTTCGTTCAACAGCTTTCAGAGCCGTCGCGGTGCTAAGGATAGTTTCCGTTAATCATGCAAATTGATCTCATCACACGGGCGGCAGAATCGGCATGACTGGAAGCATAGTCCCGGGACGCTGTAGGCTGGCTCCATTTCATCTTTGGCATTCGCTTTTAATCAGACTTAATTATTTAGCATATATCCTTGGCCTTTCCCTCTCTTTACCATGGCTGTCAGAACCTCTCAGGAATTACCAGGGCTCACAGGACCAAGTAGAAATCCCCAGGACTGTCAGGCTTGCTTAGGCATTATCAGGTCTGTCAGGCTTGCTTAGACATTATCAGGTCTGTCAAGCTCTCTTAGGCATTACCAGGGCAGTCAGGATCGCTCTTGCATCTTTTGAATATTTTCTTAGACTGTTTTTTTTTCAAACTGTTTCTCTCGCACCATCCCTTGGTAGTGGGCGTAACAATTTTGTTGTAGCCCTACCTTATTGGTTGTAAGAAAACTTTATAGTATGTTTGGCTAGACCAATTAGCTTCCGGTCCTCCAAAGCCCCTCACGCCCCACCAGTGGCCGAGAGGTTCTGCTCTCGAAGCTGGTAGACGGGAAGTGCTGGGTTCGATCCCAATCGCGCCCGTCGGCCTAATCGTTCGGAGTTTTCGTGGTTTTCTTCGAACCTTGGTTCTCCAAGCGTTAATACGGGTTAGGTACCCTTAGAAAGACCTCCACGGAAGGCACTCCCCCCTTAGGGCCTATATCCCACGTGCAGATAATTGGCCGACATAAATACAACCAAACAACCAACCAAAGCCCCTCACATATACTTAATTTTATTACATTCCATAAAATAAAGTTTGGGTGGTCTAAAGCCCTATATTTATTCTGACATTTTTATTATTTTACGATGTCTTGTTATAAATAACTTTCCTCTTGCTTGTCCTAAAACGACGCCATCGCGTCTGGCTATTGTTGTTATCTGAGATCCGAACTATACACTCGACATTATACATGTGTTTTACTATAAAGCAATTTTTAAAAATATAGATATTTAAAATAAAATTAATAATTTTTGTATGAACTTACACTCCTATTTTACTCAAACATATAATTATTACAATTTTAAACTCATAATCATATTTTATAAAAAAATATTTGTACAAACAGAAATAACAAATTACGCAACTATACTTTGACTTAACCAAAATGTTGCGGGAACATATTATTGTTATATGTTTCCCAGCATCTCTCTGGGTCGTCAGGAAAAAAAAAATAAAACAGACTGCTAGTTTTATTTATTTATTTATTATTTTTTTTTGTAAAGTGTGAAAGCATGTTCGTGTCCATATGACGGTGTATCTACAAAGTCTCCAAAGTCTGTAATGTTCAATGTTCAATTGTTCTGGTATATTTTAGAAAACTTCTTCTATTTGTACAAACAGAAATAACAAATTACGCAACTGTACTTTGACTTAACCAAAATGTTGCGGGAACATATTATTGTTATATGTTTCCCAGCAACGCGAAATTTTATCAGTCCCGTAGCAAGAAAAACCTACTTTTAATACGCGAATGAGTTTTTTTGGAACAGAGAACGTTTTAGAGGAAATAATGTCCCAAGCATTACATATACGATAATTCTTTAAACTAGAAATATTTTTATCTGTCCAAATTTAATGCAACCATGAATAGCTTTACTAAAAATATCAGTTTGAACCTCTAATACAGGCGAGGAAGAGAGAAGAGAAAATTTTACAGCTAACGAGTGCACAATAAATAAAGCAAACTTGTTGTTTTCCTCTGATCAGAATGAGCCAGTTGAGGTCTTATCTGATAAAGAAGTGAAAAGAGAACTTTTCCCCTACGATGGAGAAAACATTTAACCCCTAACTTAGAGCAGTACCGATTCACTGCGTGATCAGTGCTATGATATCTAAGGCAGGCCGCACAGTGAAGCGACTCATGCAACATGTTGCTATAGGTTTAAAACAACTTAATTCTTTGTTTCGACCTGTTGCTCCTCCTAAGTCGCACCTCATCTTCCTCCTGTCGCTTCAGCGTGCGTCTTGCCTTATGAAGGAACAGAGTCGCTTGCGCACCCGGTAGAATCTGGTCTACGATGTCCACGTGTTCTTTTAAAAGTTTAATCTGGTCTTTACCATGGCAAAATGAGCAAAATATATTAAAAGAAAGGCTATCTCTATCAAAGGCTCTCTCTATTAAAAAGGCACAAATTACAAATCGGTATGATGCCCAGGCTACCCGAATAAGTCGGCTTTCTCCAAAGAAAAAGGCATACAGAATTAACTTTAAGGACTTAGTTGAAGATTAGGGATGCCATCGTAAACCAAGCTGTTGTTGGGGGAACAAGGAACAAGAAAATAAAAACTGCCAAGTTTAAGGACATGGGGAAGGCCTTCACGAGTGGTTTTTCAGGCGCGCTCTACGAATATCCCAATAAGCGGCATGCTAAACCCAGTCTTCCGCCGGAAAGGGGCGCAGTGATAGCAATTTTTGTATAAATTTCTTGATTTTTTAAAAAAATTCTATTGCCCATAGGCGACTCGTGCAGCGACGGAAACTCGCATCCTGCTAAGCCGGCTGTTCGCAAAGAGCTTATATACGACAGAATAACTAAAAACTATTGATTTTAATAAATATCATGATCGAGATTAACTCGTTTTTACTCCGATTCATTGTAGTCCAACAGCTGTTAAACATTTTAGGGAAGGTATTTGAGGCACCCTGAAAATTTGTGCAACACTTCTTTTGTAATGCCTGAATACAAAATCGAATGTCTGGTTGAAGGATCGTGGCCCAAAACCTGTGCCAGACAAAAAATGGCACTTGACACGTGTCTGGCACAGTTTTTGTGCCGACTAAAGTGTCTGTCATTTTCAAAATATTTTTTTCTAAGCATAAATATTATTGTGCCTCAATCTCAGCGTGCCTCAAATACCTTTTTTGGGTAGTCAAAAAATGGCACTTGACACGTGTGTGGCACAGTTTTTGGGCCGACTAAAGTGTCTGTCATTTTCAAAATATTTTTTTCTAAGTATAAATATTATTCTGTTTCAATCTCAGCGTGCCTCAAATATTTTTTTGGGGTAGTGTCAAAAAATGGCACTTGACACGTGTCTGGCCCAGGTTTTGGGCCACGATCCTTCAGCCAGACATTCGATTTTGTATTCAGGCATTACAAAAGAAGTGCTGCACAAATTTTCAGGGTGCCTCAAATACCTACTCAAAAATGTTCAACAGCTTTCCTACTATTGACTGAAGCAGAAATTTAAGAGGAAAATCAAAGTTGGCATAGTATTGAAGTATTAACGTCTATAACTACTTCATGAAATATTCAGATGTACGAGATAGAAGAAAGTTTTGGGATTGTCTCATCCAACTAGTTTCAACATGGGTTCGTGATATTGGCCGGCGTATGGGAAAAAAAATCATACAATGTGTTATTGCACGTGGACAATTGCCCTGCTTATCCGAAAGATAGCGAAGGCCTGAGGAAGTCCAAATTGAATTTTTATCTCCAAATTCGACCAGTGTCACTCAGCCAACAGACTAATGAATCATTAACAGCGCCAAGGTAAATTACAAGACTCAACTAGTACGACAATATCTTCACCAAATGGAACACAACAGCAGCCATTCTTGCCAAGAGGCCGTTCTATTACAACCCTTGACGTTATGAACGTGCTTACCGTAGCATGGGAGAGTGTCACACAAATAACGATTGCAAATTGTTTTAGAAAAGGGGATTTTGGAAGTAGCGAGGAGATCATTTCTAAAGAGCTCCGATAAGATACTCTGATGTTGAAGACCTGGCTTGGCGAACAAGAAATTGTAGGGGAAGATTTTGTCTATTCGGACCATTAATATCGACAAAGATCTAGCAGCCTCCAAGGCCAGAAGTCTGGATGACATTAAAAGCGCCTGATAAACCGGATGAGGAGGAAGGAGAGGATGAATCTGTTTCTCCGGCCCCATCTCCAATCTCCAAAGTTACGGAGGTGTTCAGTTTTCTCAGACAGTTTTTATCGTCACTGGACGAAGAGCCTTCGACGAACGAGCCTTACCATCACCTGAATAGGTCTGAAAACATCATGCCAATGGTACGGCCGCATCTCAAACAGGACAAAATTGATAGCTACTTTGCTGCCAAAAAGTTGTTTTTCATGTAATTATTGACTTTATTAAATTTAAACTTTTTTTTATCGACTTTTGAGTATTATCGACACTGTTCTCTATTTGTTTTGTATAGCTAACAAGGATTTTAATTTTGTTAATATTATAGACATGTCAGTGTATCTCAGTGCACTGAGGACGGTAAGCTATATGCTTCCGAAACCGGTATGCTTAAAATTTTTAATTATTGGTACTTTTAACAATGATTGTTTTTTACATTTCTATCATACTGCACCAAGCTCTTTAATATATTTTGTTATTAGTTTTAGTTTACATGGTTAGCAAACATTTTTGTATTCGTTTTGTTCAATTTTATTTGACGTACATAATAAATCAAATTTTGAAAAAACATAGGATTTTTTACTTATGACAATAACTTTCATTTGAATTTCCCGATTTCGAACGTTCCTGCTTCATAAACACATAATCGTAAACATATAATCATAAAAACAAATGAAATATCATTTTATGTCTTTAAACCGCTAAGAATTGTCATAAAAATGTGTTTTATCCGTATAGGTCGTTATTATATGGACCACTGGATGAAAATTCACGATCTTCGGTTAATACGCGAACCCGTTTAATACGCGAATTTTGGTCGGTCCCTGGATTCGCTTATTAACGGGGTTCGACTGTATATATATGTATATATATATTTTTTTTTGTAGTAGTAGTAGTAAGTAGTTTGGTTTTCGCAATTAAAAAGTTGATATTCGATACATTCGCCCTACCTTCACGCCCGGATTATCCAAAAGGAACATGGTGCACAAGCTTCTCCGCTAAAATTTTAAGATTCTCCCCATAATCATTACAAAATGGTGTCTGTAATAATATATTTTTAATTTTTTTACATTGCTTTTATAATTTATTTATAGAGTAATGTTTTCCAAATGCAAAAGAAAATACACACTGTTTCAGGTAACGTATCTACCCGGGTAATTGTAATGAAGTAAATATGTTGTTAACCAATCAAGTGACATCCTGATGTGATGGTTGGAAATCTCAACATATTTGCTATATATGTGTACCACAACAACAATACAACTGTGGCACACAACTATATATATATGTATATCACAAATATACTCTATCTACATTTTATACAGAGTTCATTAAAAAAGCTGTTTGATGAAATATCTAAACTCAGCTAAGCCCTTCTTGCGAATAATACTTTTTTCATTGAAATGTTTCCATGAACGTAGAATTTAGAAAACTTTGCTAGGATGAAAGTGGCTCCCGAAACGATATCGTGATTCTCCTACATTCAGAAGATAATCGGGTTCTACGTTTACGAAAACCGTTTTCCTAAATTTTAACTTTTATTGTTCTTTAAAGCAATCAATTTTGAAAATTTTGCCACATAAGAATTTTAAGTTTTATTCTCTTTTTAAAATAGTCACAGTTTCAGGAGATAACTTTTAAAAACGTAATATATCTCGTATAGGACGTCAACTTTCTGATATGAAAACAAACATGTTATAATTGTATTAAATAATTAACAATCTTGTGTTTCAATTTCCCCATAGATACCGCGGTTTATGACGGAGATATTGCTAAAGAATCCTCTTAAAACATCAACTCTGACGTTATTTTCAGAAATTTTTTTGTCTTTATAGAAAAAATGAGAAATGCTGTTAGATTTCTTGGGACCTGGAAAAGAGTACATGCTAATTTTGTGCATTTACGAATAAAAATGACTTCGAAAAAGAGTTAAAGTAATAAGAATGGATTCGAGTACGTCCTTAAACATGAAAAGTAACTAGTTTTGTATGAATTTCTTGTTATAGAATACGATTCTTTTGTCGCTATATCGAAAAGAAAATCTGACTAAAGAAAACAATTGAGGGCTCACAACCATAATAGACTATGTACATGTACAGTCGTGGGAAAAAAAAAGTAAACACCTCCTACTAACTCCTCAACAAATTATCGTAGACGAAAGTTACTGGTACCGAACGATTGGAAATAAAGTCTACTTTTAAATGACGTATATAAAATTTGCTTAGGGGGTCATCTACATATTAAAACAAATCTAAACTTCATTTTTTTCAATGACAATACCCAATTTTAACGAGATATTTCAAATCTTCGGTTCAAACTATGCCTAGACACCAAATTTCAAGTCATTTGAATGATAAGATTTTGAATTATAAACATTCAAAATTTAGTGCTTCTAATGTTAAATTACATTTTCAAATTTTTATTTATAACTTCTGAAATTATGCTTCTAATGTTTTAATTTTTTGTGTATCAATAATACTAATATACCCAAACATAAATACGTTGAATTTGCAATTTTCATAATTTTCTGATATAAATTATGAATTATGAAATTAATATTAAAAAATATTATGAATTGCAACCTACAAATTTTTTTATGGATTCAGATTTATCAAGTCCTGCTTTATGGAAATCCAAAATTTCACATTTTTCTTCGAAGTTGTTTTCAAATTATGCTTAAAAAAAGGCAAAATGATGGTTTAAGTGATGGGTGACTAAATATTTTGAAATTTCTTATACTATCCTGTAATCTAACAGGCTTAATCGACTTCTTAAGGTGCCTTGATCAAGAAGGGAGCTCTCTCGGTTAACAATCGAGTACTGAACTTCAATTTGGATACAGCCCTTAAAATACGCTCGTTTTAAAATAATTAATTTCTCGGAAAACTTGTGGTACGAATTGCATAAAAAATTGTTTTTAGACTAATTGAAGAGTGTAGAGTTCATTTATGCTGTCAGAATTGTGTACTGCTATTGAAAAAAACAAAGTTATGGTTCGTTTTAATATGTATATGGCCCCCTAAGCAAATTTTATAGACATCATTTAAAAGTAGACTTTATTTCCAATCGTTCGGTACCAGTAACTTTCTCCTACGATAATTTGTTGAGGAGTTAGTAGGGGATGTTTACTTTTTTTTTCCTAAAAAAAAAAAAAAAAAAAAAAAAAAATTAGATTGTTTATTTAGAAGGTGGCATAAAATCTATTTTATCCACTCCCACAGCAAACCAAATGTGTAAACAGATGAAAGTATATGAAAACAGATTTGGTTCACTGTGGGAGTGGATAAAATAGATTTTATGCCACCTTCTAAATGAACAATCTAATTTTTTTTTTTTTTTTCAAAATGGACTTGGTCTATTATGGTTCTAAAGCCCTCAATTAATATGTTTAAAACTTGTTTTTAATATTTGATTTGATATACATAAATCGATATATATATTTCTGGTAAAATGGAATTAACGAACAAACTTACATATATCATCTGGTATGGATTCTAACTTATTTTCCTCCAAGTCCAAAACTGTAAGATTCTGCAAATTACCAATTGTGTTAGGAAGTTTTTTCAGCAAGTTATTACTCAGAATGAGTACCTCCAGCTTCTGAAGATACTGAATATCATCTGGAATGACTGTAAGTTGGTTGGTTCCGAGATTGAGCTCAACCATATTGGACCAAGATCCAATGTCTACAAAGAGAAACAAGAAAGGAAATTATATGATGACCAGTAAGAACAGGGAGAGGCTTTCAGTCTGTGAGTTTATTTTCTGATACATTTTTCATAAATTTATAATTAACTGCAATTTAACCCTTAATTTACGGAATTATTTATCAAGTAGTTGCTTCACCTCAATAATTATCTTCTTTAAGGGGTCAGGTAACCTTTGAACCAATAAAGTACATGGAAAAGTGACCTCTGTAAGAATTGCAGTCATTCTTTAACTAATTAACTTTTAATTATAAAATTGAAAACACATGTTAGGAACGATTTATTTTATCAATCAAAGGTGTTAGAAAAGGTATACACATATATAGTTTTTTTTTATTTATTTTTAAAGATAATACAATTTTTACGAAAGAATTATTCTTGCATGCATTGTGCGCATGATTTTTCCCATTTCAATGACTGAAACAAGCCAAGATTTTTTTAATGAGTACAGATATAAAGTGTTTTCAAAATGACCTACAATGAAAAAAATAAAACTTGTAGATCTCGAGAAAAAAAAATTTTTTTAGAGAAATTCGAAATATCGAGATTCTTTTTTATACAAAAGTAGCCGTGAATTCTAAACTTCTTACTTGAGAAACATAATAATAGATCATTTTGTGCTTCTGTATTTTTAATACATCCACCAAAAATTTCGTGAAATTCAAGGCAACCATTTTTCAGAAATTGTGCGCGCAATGATCAAAATCGCTGTTTTGAGAAAATTGGCTTTAAAGATTGACAAACACGTTGATCATATAGCAAAAGCTCAAAGTGTTTTAGACACAACTTCTCTTCTAATGCGAATTTTTGTATGGAGTTTGATTTTAAATGTTCTCAAAGAATCATATTTAATTATAAGCTATTTTTAAAAAATTAGATTTTTGGACGCTTCAAAGGTTACCTGACCCCTTAATATCTGAAGATATACTGGAATTTTTAAATAATAATAATGTGAAATTTACATATGTTTTCCATTAAAACCGATTAAATAAATCGATAGTTATATATATATATATATATTTTTTTTTTGTAAAATATTTACAAAAATAATCAGACTAATTAACCAAAAATACTCTTATGGCAATATCACAATTATTGTAAAAGCAATGTGTTTAAATGTATTATGATTCTCTCTGTAAATGGAATTGATTTTGCGGCTGAAAATACACTGCTGGCCATTAAAATTGCAACACCATGAAAGATCGAAAATACAAAAATGATATTTATTGTACGTAAACAGTATGGCATGAAAACAAAATGATTAAATTTGTAAACAGTTTGGGGGTTTACAGGGGTGCGAAATTGGTAGAAACAGCTGCTCCCCTTGGCAGATAAAACGGCCCTTATCCGGTTAGGGATGGAATCGAACTGGGCTTGGAGGACAGAAACGGGCTACACACTCCATGCTGCTTCAAGTCTATGCCACACTTCATCAAACGTATTAGCTAGAGAAGGGTGGTGGGTTAATCTCTAAACAATTCATGACCAGATGTTTTCAATGGGTGACAGATCTGGAGACCGTTCAGGCCAGGGCAGCAATCGAATACCCTGTGTATCGAGGAAGATCAGAATACGACATGTAACATGCGGTGTTGCGTTATCTTGCTGGAAGATGGCGTTTGTCAGGCCTCGAAGACAGGGCACAACCACTGGACGTAAGATGTAAAAAATGTACCGAACTGCGTTCAAAATACCGTCGATCCGAACTAGAGATGTGCATGTCGTGTACCCAATGGCTGCCCAAACCATCACACCAGGTGCAGGGCCCCTATGCCGATATCGAATGCAAGCAGGCGACAGGCGTTTTTCTCGAAGCCTCCAGACAATTATAAGGTCATCAGAATACAGCACGTACAACCGGGACTTGTCTGAAAAGCCGACATTGTGCCAGTCATGCATCCAGCTTTATCGTTCGGCTCACCAGAGTCGCTGACTCTCTCTATGCTGCATTGTCAAGGGAAGCAGCAGTACTGGTCGCCGTTCTGACAGTCCACACTGCCGCAAACTTCGTCGCACCGTACGAGCGGATACTGGGCGTGCTTCAAACATGCCCATTTCCTGACTAATGGTTCGTGATGTGGTTGTACTGTTTTGCAGGGTTGACCTCACAATATGTCTGTCCTCTCCGGCATTAGTCATGGGAGGGCGTCGAGATCCTGCATGCCGTTCAGTATGACCCTCAGAAATCCATTGATTCTATATTTGCATGACAGTGGTTGGATTTCGACGAATGCAACGTGTGATATCACGGAAAGATAATCCACACTCCCGATAGGTAACGATACTGCCTCTATCGAATACCGACACTTGGTGGTAAGCCTTTCTTCTTATTATTCGATGCATAACACAATATTCTGGGCAAAGACCGACCTTACAAAGCGTGTTCCGAATGAAAAATCCACTACACAACTTTTTTTTTTATGCAGTGCTTCAGATGTCGTTTCTCCTGCCTGCCTCGTCTAAATGCGCTGAAATACTAATCATTTGCATATTCCAATCTCTTCCTCCTTTCATGTGATTTTGACGTTCGTCAGATCATTCCTTCCTGGTGTTGCAATTTTAATGGCCACCAGTGTATTTCATATAACTTTTTTTTAACCCCTTGATGGGATATATTATATCCCACCTAAGTTTAATTAAGATTTGCAGCAGAAACTTTTAAGTTTTACTTTTATAACTATGTGGGAAAATAGTTGAAAAATTGTTTTTCCTTATTTAGAAATAAAATTTTTCCAAATTTCCGGTGGGAATTCAGCATTACACAAACGCAATTGCTTGCCCCTCAAAGGGTTAAAGAAAAGCTATACCTACGTAAATGATTAAGAAAATTACCATTTTTTTTAAAATATTTAGCTTCGACTGAATCCTTACGCTTTCTAAATTTGATCGAGCAAAGTATTTTGTGCGGAAAGAAAAATAAACTTTCATTAATAGACAGAATAAATAAATTTTATATTAAATTTCCTTCAATGGTACTTAAAAGTACCATCCGTGCATAAAGGGTTAATCAAGAAATTTGTTTTAGTGAAATTTGAGTGTACCATGTCAAAAGCCTGTTTAAAAATCTTTCGTATAATGCTCCTTTCATCGCTGTGAGGTTTGTATCTGCATAGAAAAAGGGATGTTGATGTCAGAAATAATATGATGAGGGGTAGGATACCTTTGAACACTTGGAAAAGTAAAAAATATCACTATGTTCCAACTTTCAAAACTTGTGTAATAAGTCAAAAATAAAAACCAAACTTCATTTAAATATAAAGCTCATATTTAATTTTATATTTAAATATATACATATACTTGTACTTTCATAAATAAATATTGAAATGTTAAATTTAAAAATGTATGATATTAAGAGAAAAATATTTTGCGCGCATGATAAAATTTGAAAATATGCGTATAAAGAGGAAATTTTGGTGAAAATAAATACATAATAGTGTTACCTTTATACTAAAACCAGAATATTTAAAAAAAAAATATATTGACTAAATTAAAAATTTTCACTTAAAAAAAAATATTTTCAAAGTAAAAAAAAAAAAAAAAAAAAAAAAAAAAAAAAAAACAGAAAAAAAAAAATAAAATATTGTCTTTTTCTGATTTTAAGTTGTAGATAATACAGGAATGAATACGTTTTGAAAATTTCTTTTGATTGCCATGCATAGTTTTTTAGTAACACTGCGCGCAGTATCAAAATTCATCATTTTAATAAACACAATGCAAAGTTTAATTATCCTATGTAGTCTTAATAAAACAGCCATAATTAGTAAACTGATAGGAATTTTTTAATGCGGTTTTTTACATATTGTTCAGAAATGATTACGGAATCAAAATATGTATAAAAAAAATTCGAAAATTTTGTAGGTTTAAAGGTATCCTACCCCCTTAACCTAAAAGTATAACGGAAATTCAGTATGCAATATCAGATGTGGGCAAAAATATCCTTTCCAGTGAAACCTCATACATCGTTGTTCGCTACATATCAGTTAAATTCAGTAAGCAATGTCAGATGAGGGTAAAAAAAAAAAGCCGCTATCAATCATACCTCACTATTCAATCTATATCAACCTCACTAATCATCACTATTCAATCATACCTCATTCATCATTGTACGTTACATATTATTTGAGAAAAAGCGATGTTGACAACAGATATAATATGTATGGTTGAAACATGCTTCTCTTTATTAACTCCTTGAGAGGTGGTGGGATATATTATATTCCACCTAATTTTAATCAAGATTTACACCAGAAACTTTTAATTAAGTTTTATAACTTTGGTGGAAAATAGTTGCACAATTGCTATCCCTGATTTTGAAATAAAAGTTTTCGAAAATTCCGGTGTAAATTCAACATTATAGAAACACAATTACTTGCCTTTGAAAGGGTTAACTGACCTTAAAAGAGAAAAAATCGATAATTTGATTCTTTTTTTATATATAAAAATTTTAACGAATGTAATGATTTTGAACCCCCTCCCCTCTCCAACAACGCAATTCATACGATTCAACCCTTTCAAGGGAAGAAAAATTCTTTTCGTAAAATGATGAAATAATTGACAGACGCCAGAATTTACAAACAATTTGTTTAGAAAATAAAAACTTACTTTTCAATATTTTCAGTATAAAAGGAAAATTTTATTAAAATATTCTTGGTGCCGTTTGTCAGTTTTGGAATTAAAATTAGGTGGTCACGCAGCGTGACCACCGACCTTGAAAGGGTTAAGCATATAGTCTTAGATATAGTCTTAGAATAATTTAAAATTTTTGATTAATGGTATAATTGCTTTTTATTACTTTGTTACGCTAATTTTCATTAGATATTTACGTATTTAATCTGCGAAAACTTCAGGTGCTTTTTATTGAAAAAAAACTTGGAACACTTTTAAAAACATAAGTTTTTTTTTTTTTTTTTTTAACTGAAATTGTTTAATTTTATACTTACCTAGTGGCAAAGAAGTGAGTTGGTTTTCTTTCATATTGAGTTTGGTCAGGTTTTTGGCTCGTGAAAATATGCCAAAAGGAATTTTATTGATCATGTTGTGCTCCATATTTATTGACTAAATAAGAGCAAAAGAACAAAAAATTAAAGTTAGGCAAGACTGTGAAAATAAATTTTAAATTTAATTGTAAAATTTAAAAATGACTTGTTAAATTAAAAAAAAATTCTATAAAATGTACTAGGAAAACCCGCGGCTTTGCTCGCGTAGTTGTTGAAATATGCCAAGTGGTATTTGTGAACCTTTTAAATGGATGTGTAATTTATTAGTTAACAAAATATTATCTAAAATTTCATAGAAATAAAAATTTAGGAAGTTTTTCGCTTATTTCACCCTTTTAAATTTCGCATTTTTTTTTTTTTTTTTTTTTTTTAGAAATCATTCTTAGCGAACGTTTGTATCTTAAAAGTAACCGCCATGCTAAATTTCAAGTTTTTAGTCCTTTCATTAACATAAAAATCGTATGTTTAAAACGTTTCTTTTTCTCCAATATACCCTTTTAAATTTTGAATTAAAAAAAACTGTTCTGTGCATGTATTTGCGTATTAAAGATTAGCAGCCATGTTAAATTTCAATTTTCTACCCTTAACAACTGAATGGAAGTCGTAATTTAGAACGACTTTTCGCGCATTTCACCATTTTAAATTTAGAATTTTCTTTTAAAACTTTTCTGCGCGAGAATATACTGCTTAAAAGTAAAAGCCGTATCAAAATTGGAGTTTCTATCCCTAACAATTCTATAGAAATCGTAATGTAGAACGTTTTTAGAAAGATTAGTAGAAGAAATAGAGAATGTATATATAAAAAAAATCTTCTGTGTGTGTACTTGCGTTTTAAAAGTAGCAGTCATGTGAAATTTCAAGTTTTTATCCTTAACAATTCAATAGAAATCGTAATTTAGAATATTTTTAGAAAGTTTTTCGCGCATTTCACCATTTTAAGTTTCGAATTTTTTAGAAACTGTTTCTTGGAGAACATTTATATCTTACAAGTATCACGCGAAATTATCCATTTCTAGCTCCTACAGTACAACAAAAATCACAAATTGAGAACGGTTTTTGCTCCTGCACCATTTTTTATTTTCATTTTTTTAACTGTTCTATTCGTGCATTTGCGTCTTAAAGCTAGCAGCCATGTCAAATTTCTAGTTTCTTGCTTAACAATTCCACCGAAATCGTAATTTAGAACGTCTGAGCGCTTTACGCGCATTTCACATTTTAAATTTAGAATTTTTTCTAAATGTTTTGTGCAAGTATTTACGACTTTAAAGTAACAGCCATGTTAAATTTCAAATTTCTATCTCAACTATTTCATAGAAAAATGTAATATTAGATATGTTTTTAGAACGATTTCCTCTCATGTCAACTTTTATTTTTATAGAAACAATTCGTACCATTTAGTAACGTTTTATTTGTTAAAAGTAACCGCCATGCTAGATTTCTATGGTTTCTACTCCCTTTATCAGAAAAATCGCAATTTAGAACGTTTTTTTATGTTGCACTTTAAATTTTCGAATTTTTAACAAACTTCTTCTGTGAGTTCATTAGCGTCTGAAAAGTAGCAGCGATGCGAAATTTCAAATTTCCCTTGACGATTCCATAGAAATCGCAATTTAGAACGTTTTGTTTTCTGTTGCAGCCTTTAAATTTTCGATTTTTTAACATTCTTCTGTGAATTCACTAGCGTCTGAAAAGTAGCAACCATGCGAAATTTCAAATTTCTAACGATTCCATAGAAATCGTAATTTAGAACGTTTTTAGATTTTATAATAATTTTAAACGATGATTTACGCCCATGAAATCTAAATTTAATTACGTTAATTTTCATTCACATTGCTGACAAGGCGTAAAACCAACAGAGTGAAAGAGTAGCCATGCCAAGGTTGGAATCAAAGACCCAAGTTCGAACCCTGGCCTAGCTACTTTTCCCCCTGTTGGTTTTACGCCTTGTGAATAAAAATTAACGTAATTAAATTTAGTTTTTAGAATGCTTTTCGCGCATTACACCCTTTTGAATTTCGAATTTTTTAGAGACCATTCTTGGAGAGCAATTTCATCTTTTAAGACTTACCAAATTTGAAGTTTCTAGCTGCTTGAGTACCATAAAAATCGCAATTTTAGAGCGCTTTTTGCTCCTGCACCCTTTGTAATTTCGACTTTAAAAAAAAAAAAAAAAAAAAAAAAAGCTCTTCTATTCGTGTATTTGCGTTTTAAAGTTAGCAGCCATGTCAAAGTTCAAGTTTCTATGCTTAACAATTCCAAAGAAATCGTAATTACAAACGTCTTTAGAAGGCTTTTCGCGCACTTCACCCTTTTAAATTCCGAATTTTAGAAACCGTCCTTAGAGAGAGCATTTAAATCTTAAGTACTATTCCAAATTTCAAGTTTCTAGATCCTTCAGTACCACAAAAATCGCAATTTTAGAACGTTTTTCGCTCCTGCACCCTGTTGGGGGTAGTGGCACCGGCATAAAATAGCCTAGGAGCAGGAACTGTCATATCAATTTGTCACCATTACTTTTAAATACACTCTACAAACAAACGTTACTTCTTTATGATATTAGTATATAATATTTATTTTTCATTCTTACGTATATGTTACAAAATTGAGAAGGTCCACCAATTGGATAAGAAGTGAAGTTATTTCTGGATAGAGTCAAACTGGTGAGATTGACTAAACTGGACAGAAGGCCTTCCTAAATTGAAAAGAAAATATGTATAGAACTTCAATATCAATATCACCTTCAATATCAATACTCACTTTATACAATTTTATGAATGGGAAAAAGTGAGAGAGAAGACTATTTGAAAAATTATATAAAGTAAGCAAATTTTTATTACACTTTGTAAATTTTATGAATAAGAAAAAGTGAGAGAGAAAGAATATTTGAAAATTTTTATAAAATAAGTAAATTTTAATTACACTTTGTAAAATTTTATGAATAAGAAAAAGTGAGAGCGAAAAAATATTTGAAAAATTGTATAAAGTAAGTAAATTTTGATTACACTTTGTAAAATTTTATGAATAAGAAAAAGTGAGAGAGAAAGAATATTTGAAAAATTGTATAAAGTAAGTAAATTTGGATTACACTTTGAAATCTATCTCAATCTTAAAAGTTTAGAAAAGATAAGGATTCCTGCAAATCGTAAACTTACTGTTAGAAAGATAAATGTATTCTATTGACTTACTGGTAAATGTGAAATAGCATTACTCTCTACGTTAAACTCTGTCATGTTGATGCAATTGCTAAGAGACTTGGGTATAGCAGTTAACTGATTGTACCTGAAAAGAGATTCACATAGATATTATCAGGAGATTAAGTCAATGAATATCAATGGTTCTATCAAACTCTGCCCATAATTTTGATCTTAAAATAAAAACTTTAAGTGCGAGGACTGTTCAATAAAGAATGATCGTAATTTTTTTGTTGGCATACTTTATTGCACACAAACTTACTTTTATGTTCCACTGTTAGCTTAATGTGTAATGAATGCGTGGCAATTTTTTTGTCCATTTATTTCCAGTAGTACGTCAGTGACAGCCATGTAAGTTCAGATGTACTTTCAGTATCATCTTCGGGAACGACGGACGAACACGCAATGAACAAGCATGCTCTGACCAGCTAGAAATTTTGCTTTCGCGAGAAGAAATCGTCAGTCGAAGATATAGGAAGGAGACTTATGGAAAGTCTGTTCTTCCCTGTTCTTCCATTTTTAATTGAAAATATGTGTACTGCAGATTTTGCATTATGTTTATGACAATTGTGCTTAAAATGATAAGATGCATGCAAAATACAAAACTTTAACAAAAAGGTCTAAGATTTATTTCGGTTTCATTTGAACGGAATCTAATTTTTAGGGTGTTTTAAGTATCATATTGTTTGAATTTTAATTTTATTTTTTAATACTCAATTGGCTTAACTAATTTGTTATAAAAATTTAACATTAAATGTAAAATTAATTGAATGAAATATCTTAATATCTGTCCCTTCTCGGACATAAACAATGTAGGAAATAAATTTGTTTTTTTTAATTTGTTCTTCAAATTATGTTTTTGTTTAATATGTCAAGTTTTTTAATAACTAATGCACTCAGATGAACGCATTTCAAAATTAATGGAGAATATCATCATCAGGCGTTGATGTATGCGGTATTGCATCACAAATGTGGGATGCAGTTTACCAATGCGTAATTCAAAATGTTTCACTACTGTAGTAATGCAGGTTGCGGTAGTTTGGACAAAAACTTCCAACCTGAACGTAAAAAATCTATAATCAAAACATAAAAAATTAACTTAATTTAAATTTAGATACCCTATTTCCCACTCAGGAACGCTATGGATGTAAATGTAAATTGTGTTGAATCCTTATTGCTTATATTTAACAATATTATAGTTGTGATACAGTAAAAAATAAAAAATAAAATTTTTTCTTAAATTTTTAAACCCAATTCTCTCCCAAGGGGTGATGTAAACACACCAGAAAATTATTACCTAAGTTTAACTTGGGGTATAAATAGTTCTCATCTCGGAAAAAAAAATACATTTTAAACTTTAAGTTATGTAATTCCCCACTAAGTTCGCTACCTTGCGTAAAAATAGCTATCCATTAGAAACTTTTTACTAAAATATAAACTTGACCAAAGCAAAAACTTATTCTGAAAATATCCTTTTTATTTCCACTATGACGACATATTCACCTTTTTAATTTTTGAAAAAAAAAAAAAAAAAAAAAAAAAAAAAAAAAAAAACTAGCTCAATTTAATATTTCACGTGAAAATCTTTTAACTAAAAAGAAATAAATTATTTCTATTATTATTATTATTATTAAAATTTATATTATTAAAATTTCAAAAGCCGTAATGGCTTTTGAAATTTTTGCAACAATGAAGTAAAAATGTTACATTTTCTATGAAAAATGTCCGTTGATTTTCAATGAAAAAAGCGAAAATTGGAATTATTAAGAAAAATATTTGAATAATGTAAAAAAAATTGGCCCATGTTTCTCTCTGGGTTATAATTCACCCATATGCAAAGGCATTTTACCATTCGTTTTGACCTGACGTCAGGCAATCGTTTTTACACTTTAAATTTATAATTTCATTAAAATTAGTAAAGAATAAAAAATGAGTGACAGCAGGGACAAAAAGGTGGGAAGAAAAAATGAAAAAGTTATGATCTCCATAGGCTTTTCCATGTTAAATTAACATTGAGAAGTGACAATGGAAATAAATTTTAAAAAAATCATAAGGGGGTCCGGGACACATTTTCAAATAATTTTTATTTATTGAGTTAAAATTCTGAATTTTTTGGTGATGGTTAACCACATCATTTGTAAACAAAATCACATGATAAAACTTCTCATATTAAAAAAAAATAATAACCTTTAAAATTTATTAAAAAGGTGAGGTAATTTAAAATCGTTATAACTCGAAATATTATTAATAGAATTTCAAATTTTTTTTTTCATTTAAATAAACAGAAATATATGTTTTAATTTGGATTCAGCATTTTTTAAAATATTAATTGAAAAAATTAAAAATATTTAACGAAAAAATTTTTAAAAAATGGCGCATCTTTAAAAAAAAATCAAATTTTCAAAAGTAGATATTTTTTTCAAATATGCTAAATTAAAATTAAAGTAAAACAATTGAAAAGGACATGTTCCAAGTTTGAACAATTTATCTTTAACGGTTCTTGACTTATAAGAATTTAAATACGAGAAATGTTGAAAAAACCCATCATGAAGAAAAACGCATTTTTACAAGAAGTCGTTTCTATGACAGCCATTGCTTGAAAGCTAGATTTTGAAAACAAACCAAAACGAAAAAAAATTAATATTTCATGTTCTAATCAAGATAGAACCATGATTTAAAAGTCATTTTAAGCAGGGGGAAAAAAAAGAGATTTTTAATGAAAGAAAATGTTTTTAAAAAATATGAAGATTTTTGTGTCGCGGACCCCCTTAAATGATAGTTTGATATGTTTCAAGAAATAGAAAGACAATCATCTTCAAAGGAAGATGGACATGGAGTTCCTCTAACTGAGCATACAGAAGTCAATATTAATACGTATCTATTATTGTTAGAGAAGATCGTTAGATATGAGGACTGTTAAAAATAATGTAGTTATAATGGCGTGCCACCCATACGTTGGTAACAGAAAAGTGAACATGAGATGTGTCTGTGCGCCTTGAATTCCGAGACTCCTCATACCCGAACAACAGCTGTTTGAGTGAAGGTTTTTCGAACTTGAAGGTGATGTTACATGAACATGAGATGAATCCCCTAATGTAATAATACGCTTCAACTGACGATTTCTCCAGGCGAAAGCAAAATTTCCATCAGGCAAGAGCATACTTGCTCATCGCGTGTTGCCTCCATTCAGTGACGTGGTCGTAAAAAACCCAGAGGACATGCGCTATAGGCAGAGGGATGTACACCAGAGAGTACTCGCTAGTGTTATGGAGGGTATACAGAGTTATTCAGAAGGTATACGACATATGCCCCCGTATACCATCCACAACATCCCTGCCTCCATCGTTCCCGAAAACGATACTGAAAGTATCTGAACTTTCATGGTTGCCAATGACGTACTACTTGAAATAAATGAACAAAAAATTACCACGTATTCATTACACATTAAGCTAATAATGGAACATTAAGGTAAATTTGTGTGCAATAAAAAATGCTAATAAAAAAAAATTATGATCATTATTTATTGACCAGCCCTCGTAGATTTTTTAAAACTCTATCATCTAACATAGCTGCAAACCTTCAAATTTTTCAGCACCACTATTTCCAAATAGCAGAATTTAATCGTAGAACTTCTGCATTAAATAAAGCTAATATTACCAGAAAGAGTGGATACTCAAAATTTGGAAGATTTCACAATTGGCATTTTCTTCTTCATGGCGACGGCTTCTTTTAAAGAGTGTTTTTCTCATAAACTTTAGTAAATTTCTTTGGCTTATTCCTTCAATTTCTTTACGGTTGTTGGCCTGCAATTGCTGGATGATCCAAGATCTGTTATGGTGTCTTTCTTTTAGAAATATCCACAAGAAAGAGCAATGAGCTGTAAGATCAGGTGAACGTGGAGGCCAATTAACTCTCTCGCTCACAAATTATTAAAAAAAAATCATTCTTTAAATTGGTAAAATTGTTATTCTAGATTACTATAAAGGATGTTTACCACAGATGATGCCTTGATATTCCATAGATGTCAGTCCATGTAAAATTTAGCCGATATAATATCTTAAAACCCAGTTTTTTAACACTTTCCAACATAGTTGAGAAGCGTTTATGAAATCAGTTTATATGTCTGTCTGGCCGTGCTCTAACTCTCGTAAATATTCTGGGATAGCTCATTATACTATGGTGTAGTGAAGAAAAATCATTCCCAATGCATTTTAATGTTCTTACAATACTTTCAAATATAATGGAATTGATATGGATAAGTGAGGTGGGCTAAAACATGGTTTCTCAGGAGTATAAAACAAGTAGCATTTATAGTTCCTTTACAGGAGCGCACAAAAGAATTCCAATACATAATAAGCTATTGTGAAAAATCACTTGCGATACATTTTAATGGTGTTGTGATGATACTTTAAATATAATGGAATTAAAAAGAATCCCTGAGGTGCATTACAGCACGTTTTCTATAAATTATGGACTGCGTAAGCATTTACCCTTCATTTACAGAAATGCTCAAAATAATTCAATTACACTGGGTAGAATCGATTTTATTGTATGAAAAAAAAAAATGAAACTTCTTATTAATATGCTGTTAATGTTGGAAAGTGTTTTATAACACTGTACAATAGTGGTTTTGTCCTAGAACTAAAATTAGTTGATTCTAGATCAGTTTTTGGCGCTGATTCCGAATATGCTTTTCGTTTATCTCTAGGTGGTTCAGGTTTTGAGAAATTTACATATTTAAATTTAGGCAAATTTAAGCTTTTTTGTGCTATTTTATGCAAATTTTAGATACAATATATGTCACATCTAATTTCATTTTCTAGATAATGACTACTTGACTATTTGCTTCAGATAAATGTCACGATTTGCATATTCTTAACATTTATTTATCAGTTATTAAGTCTAATTTGCATATTTTTCAATGGTGTAATGTTTACATCACTATTAACTTTAAAGTACTTGCCACAGAATTGAGGTAATATTTTTCTAGACTAGATTTTTATACTGATTTCAAATCTGCAATCTGTTTCCTTATATCACGTCTAGGTTTTGAGTAAAATGAATTTTTACTTTTATACGGTATTGACACAAGTTTGATATAAGATGCTTTTTAGGGGTCTGTAATTCATTGACAAGAAGGTGAACAGGGTCAGATTCATATCAGAGATATAAACAAAAATTTATATAATCGAAAAAAAAATAAGTAGTAGAATCTGTCCTAAATAGTTGAAGTTTATCATACAAAGTATTATAAAAAGCTATTTCTGGCTTTTTTGACCAAAAATTAAAATTTCACTTTTTTTCAAAAACTAGACGTGATAGAAGAAAACAGATACAAGATTTGAAATCAGCTCAAAAACCTGGTTTAGAAACATATTAGCGTACTCGTGCGGCAGAAATATCTGAACATCAAGAAACATTATTAGAAAAACATGAAAAATACGCAAATTAGGTACAATATTTCACAGTCACATGTCAGTATACTCTCAGAAACAACGTTTTTGTGAAGTAAATTAGGTAGTAATCATAACATAGAACAAAAGACCCTGTATGATATTGCTTTATACCTTAAATTGGCAAATAATTGTATAAAATTTACTAAATTTGCATAAATTGAAATATGCAAATATCTCGACGTGCTGGAGTACATCTAAAACTAGATTCGGAATCAATACAAAAAACCGCATAAAAAACAACTAATTTCTGTTTTAGGACAGAGCAAAAGTTCAAATTTGTTGACCAGTGTAATCAACGCCAGATTTTTCTTTCTTGTTATATCTTAAGTTAGGAACCTCATATGATACCCGGGTGAGCGAGAAGGTTAAATACAAAGTATCTTGACATTATCCTCCATCCAAAAATTGCGAAAGAGGTGTATTGACAGTAAATTTACCTTGGTACCATCATACTTCTGGTGTGTTCTCACCTGCAGGAAGCACGAAATAGCCCGGCACGTACCGATATCTTTCGCCTGTACGGATAGTGCATTTTGTGCCTCATCTTCAAAGAATGGTGGCCATACGAAAAACATAATCTACAAAACTAATAAAATATATTTCCAAAGAAGTATATTCATTGCATAAAAAACAATAAATGTTACTTTTTAAAACATAAAAGAGTTATTCTATTTTTAAATTATCTAGTGACTTTTGAGCCATTCTGTATAAGGCCGTGACTTTTGAGCCATTCTGTATAAGGCCATGAATCGCAATTAAGGTTACTCTTTTATATAGATATATGCACTCAGCGTTAGAAAGATTATTTTTCTGAGTTTATAATTTATAGGTTGTAACAGCGGGCCCAGAAAACTGGGGCGAAACAGCATTTTTCACCTGAAAAGAAAATTCCTTCCTTTCCGAGATGACAAAAGCAGGAATTCCAAGCTCAGAAAGGGGAATTGTAGAATTTCCGAGGCGGAGCAAAAGCCTGGTTCGTTCGACCTCTCCAGTGTGAATTGGGGGGGGGGGGGGGGAGGAAGGAAGTCAGTCAGTGTTTCGGTCAGCGAGAAGTTGGTTGCTCTTTTAGAAAGTTCCTGTCTGACTGAATTATACCCTGTTCAGATCGGACACTTAAGGTATCTTAGATCGCCGAACTCTCTGAGAGAGTTCCACAAACTCTCTCAGTGTGTTTCAACTTTCTTTGGCTAGATAGAGTCACTACCACTCCCTCTGATTGGCTATAAAGCTTCGCTTTAACTGATTGACTATTACGGCCGGTTTTAATTTATGCGCATACGCACACTTTACATTTGTTCTGATTTCAGACTCAGTGACGTTCATTGAGTTATCTTAAATAAGTTTTAGAATGTGAACAGGCAATTTCGGGAGGGCAGCACCTCAAAAATGAAGGCCTAAGATAGCTTAAATATCCGATCTGAACAGGGCATTATGGTTTGAGTAGGTTCTACGTTGCGCAACATCGTGTTATGTTAAAGCCAAAAGTTTGGCTTGTTGTCTTCTCATGCAGAGAACTGTTTGTAATCGACTATAGCGTACATAATCTTCTATTTGTTATTTAATGAAATTAATTTTTTTTAATTGAATCGAATTTGACTTCAATTATTTTATGAGCTGTGATGATTGTTTTGAAAATTATCGCTACCAAGTCGATTGCCGATATCATAAGGTATTTAAGCCTCATAGAGTTCAATCCACCATTTTTTTATTGAAACATATACAGCAACATGGCTAAGACATAAGCTTATATTTTTATCTGAAAACATAGAATTCAAATGCGTGAAAGTTTTATATTTACTTGAGTCCGAGCCTAGATAATGAAAGTAGCTGGCCTATAGTATCTGGTATATCTATAAGTTCATTATGCTGAAGATCCAGTGTAGATAGCTGGACACAGTCTCCAATTTCTGTTGAAAAAGAAAATAATTTTTAAAAGTTATATTTTTCTATAGATACTAAATAGCTAAATAAGTGAAGAAAACGAAATGCGTTTCGAAAGAATTTATGTTTATTCTTCAAGACAGTTTGCTTCTGTAGGGTCAAAACCCTGTACTAAAAGTAGTGTTGTGAAGAAATTTTTACCTTGTTATTAATGTGATATAAACGTTAAAACATACATATAATTTTTTAAAAAGCGTTAAAAACATATAAAGGTATTAGTTAATATAACTTAACCCTGAGATCTGTCGAACGCACACGCGTTCTCTTTCAAAGAGAAAAGATGAGTGACTGGAAATAGAAAACATACGTATAAACAAAACAAAATGCTATGCATGCGCAAGCGAAGTCAGTCCGCTGCTCTAAAGAGGGGGGGGGGGAAGATCAAGTCATATTTTCAGGAGCTCTTGAAATATCTAGAATATTAAACCAAATCGGGGGAATATTATACAAAAGGACACCGTTACAAACAGTATCACTCCTAAGTACAATCTATCCAATCACCTAAGTCAATAGATTCACGGATTATTGAAGAGTAATGGTTAGATGTCGAAATGATTATTTTAGCTTTTTCGAAGTTTATCTTAATATTTCTTCGAAAAAGCTAAATAATCATTTCAATATCTAACTATTATTCGTCAATAATCCGTGAATCCATTGGCATTTTACTTAGGAGTTATACTGTTTGTAACGATGTCCTTTCTTATAATATTCCTCCGATTTGGTTTAATATTCTGGGTATTTCAAGAGCTCCTGATAATATGACTTGATCGTTTCACCCCTCTTTAGAGCAGTGGACTGAACTTCGCTTGCGCATGCGTAACATTTTGTTTTATTTTTACGTACATTTTCTATTTCCAGTCAGTCTTCTTTTCCCTTTGAAAATCAAAGCGTGTGCGTTTGAAAGATCTCAGGGTTATATTAACTAATATCTTTATATGTTTTTATACCCTTTTAAGAAATTATATGTATGTTTTAATGTTTATAGTTAGCTTCTGTTTTTGTAACACGCATTGTGAGCTTGAAGAATAAAAATAAATTCTGAAGAATGATAAAAACGTGTTGTGTTTTCTTCACTTTTATGGTGTATTTAAGAAATTTCTTTCAATGGTGTCGGTGCTATATTCACATAAAGAGAAATGAATCAGACAAGAATTATTTACCTTTGGGTAAATGCCTTAAATGGTTATTGGAGGCATCGAATGTGACTAGATTACGCAGTTTTCCAATCCCTTTCGGCAGTTCCCGAATCTTGTTCTCCCTTAAGCTTAACATAGTCAGGTTCTGATGTGGGAGAAAAAAAGAAAAAGAACTTTTAATAATCCAACAGCATAGAAGAACGCACATTTTGTCTTCTTAAGAATTCTAACCGGAATATTTTTTGACCCGGTTCAATTAAAATATTTCGTTTCATTTCCCTGTTTTTGTTTCATCATAAATAGTAATTGCTTTCGAATGTTTATTCGGCTCCTATTGAAAATCCTGCTTTGGAACTGTACAGTCGTGAAAAAAAAAAAAAAAAAAAAAAAAAAAAGGAACACCCCTGTTAACTCTGCAACAAATTATTGTTGGAGAAAGTTATTAGTACCAAACGATTGGAAATAAAGTCTGCTTTTAAATGATGTATATAAAATTTGCTTAGAGGCCCATCTATCAAAACGAACCCAAACTTTGTTAATAGCAATACCCAAGTTTGATACAGTAAATAAATTCTACACCCTTTAATTAGCCTAAATACAAATTTTCATGAAATTCGTACGATTAGTTTCAGTCAAATTAATTATTTTTAAAATGAGCCTATTTTAGGGGCTGTATCCAAATTGAAGTTCGGTACTCGATTGTTCAGATGCTGCAGGGTGACTATGTCACTTCTATTAATGTATTATTTGTTGTCAATACGACCGTTTCACTCGCTTAATGTGTTCCGACTATTGCCAGCCTAAATATTTCAATAAAATGAGTAAAATACAGTCGGACCTCTATTTAACGAAGTCGGTAAATCCTGAAAAAAAGTTCGTTATGTGGAAAATTCGTTAAATAGAGATGAACATTTTTAAATACTTTAAACAACACAAAACAAATTTTTAATTCATAAACACTAAACATTATTTAAAAACTTAACTAATCTCACTTTTTTTTGTAAATCATATTTATTTTTTTTATTATTATTCATTTTACCCATGAAAAAAAAATCTGTAAGGACAACAATAATTTTAAAAAATATTGTCCGGAAATACACTGTATTTTCAGTTTTAAGAAAATATTTACATTAAAATTAATGAATTTTATAGACATTACCGTATTTATTGTAACAAGTAATTTTAAGCATTGTATTACAACAAGCGTCCTTAAATTTAATTACTGAAACTTATTTACTACAGAACAGCCCTTTTGAGTGGGAAAGAGGGATATTGAAAGTTTGCATTTCCTGGATGAAATGCAAAAAATGACAGGGATTTTACTGCTCTCGTTGAGTTAGGCACCTGGTAAAACTAATTCAAGGTTATTGAGCATTATAAAATGTGTAAAAGAAAGAATAAGTTTGAAGTGTCCAAAAATATTTTGAGAAATAGAGAGAAAAAAAATTTATATCAGAAGAAAAAGTTCGTTAAATAGAGAATACACTTCGTTATTTGGAGGTTATTTTACGAAGAAATTCGCAAAATGTTGTTGGTTCCAAGGAAAAGTTCGCAAAATAGAGAAATTCGCGAAATAGAGGTTCGTTAAATAGAGGTCGACTGTATATTTCTTTCAAATTATGCTTTTCTGCACATCGTAGACGGCTTCTTAAACCATCCTTTTGACGTTTTTTAATCATAATTCGAAAACTACTTGGAAGAAAAATTTGATTTGAAAATTCGCATCAAGCAGGACATAATAAATGAAATCTATCAAAAAATTTGTACCTTGCAATTAATACTTTTTTCGAATAATAATTTCATAATTCATATTATAAAAATTTTTAAATTACAAAATCGATGTATTTATGTTTGGGTTTTTTAGTATTATAACCACACAAACAATTTTCACATTAGGATTATAATTTCAGGAGATATTAATAAAAATATGAAAATGTAATTTAACATTAGCAGCTGTAAATTAAAACTGGGTGTTGCTATTAAAAAAACAAAGTTTGGTCTGATTTTATTTATAGATAGCCCCTAAGCAAACTTTATATACATCATTTAAAAGTAGACTTTATTTCCGATCGTTTGGTACCAGTAACTTTCTTTTATTATAATTATTTGCAGAGTTAGTAGGGGGTGTTTACTTTTTTTTTTTTAAGAACGTTAAGATGGTATTCATCATTCCTACGTCTTAATTAATGAGTAATTCGATTTTTAGCAGTTTAATTAGGTTTAGGATATATAATTTATGATTCAAATGCTGACATATACCTTTTATATAAAAGTAGAAGAACATAAAATTTTTAACTTATATTTTCAATAACTGATATTTCATAAATTGTTCTCCCTCTTTTATTGAAAGAGATTTTACAGTTCAGTTCTGGAGCAGAAAAAAAAATCCAATGCCGAAAATGATAAAACAATTTAGATTAGAGTCTCGTTTCATCAGAAATAAGATTTTTCTTTCTCGACTTCAGTTTTTGGTTCGATTCTGGTTCGAAACCTTGCTTTAAATGAAACTAAATGCTGTTAACGTACAGCGTGTCCTTAATTAAATGACAATACACAGACAGTCTACAGCAGGGCATGAAATTTCAGTTCAAAAGGTAGTCGCCAGACCAAAACTTTTTCTCGCCATTATTTTCCATTCATTCAAATAACAACGTTGGTCACCACACTTGTCCAGAAAGTAAACTATTTATGACAAACTGAATTTAAATTGACCGTTGTTAGAAGGAGTTGTCTGTTAAATCGGGAATATTTTACATTCATATGAACAATTTTTAAAGTGTTAACAGATGTAGTATGAAGAACTTTCTGGTGACCGAAATCATAAAATAATGCAGAAATTTAAAAATCGAAATATACTTACTGGAAACAAAATAATATTAAATAAAAATAAGGTTGCCATAAGATTGCAATGGTTACAGAAATCATCACATACCACTAAAAATCATGAAAGAAAAAGTTCCTGTACTTTTAGAACTTCATGTTTGTGTAGCGTTGCCTTTTTGCACTAAAATACCACTTTTCAATCGCAGCTGTAGGGTCAAAATCTGTCAGGGTGGGTCCATTAATAGAAATTCTGAGTAAATCATCCAGTGTCTCAATATTTTCAGAGAGCTCCTGTATGCAGTCTTGAGCCTGTTGTGACAGCTGAAGTCTCTCGCACGAAGCTATGCTCACTGGTAGAACAGCACAAATTGTTAGAATCTGGAGCGAATTGGGAAATCTTGCTGAGTACTTTTCACTGTAAAACTTCTCCAGCATATCTTTCAGTGTTAGTGAAGGGAACATAAACTTGAATTCTGCCCACTCTGCCAATACAATATCCACTTTTTCCTTAAAGAGACTTGGGTTCAAATACACGAAGAGCTTTTTTATTTCTTCTAAACCGAATTCAAGAATTTTTTAATTGGGAGGCCAACCCAAAGTGTCAAAAACATGCAGAGATGTTAACATATCTGTTGACATTGATTACAGTGATGTATATTCTGTGATGTATATCTTTGCATGTTTAATTAATCTCCCTCCCCATTTTTTATATTTGCCAGCTGTACAACTTTGATTATCCCTGAGATAGAAAGTTGATCGGAAAATTCATGTTCGTTTGGTCCAATAATTCGAGATATGTCAGAACTGAGATGCAATGTTAAATTTTCATTTCCAGATAAAATTACAAGATCCTTGTTTTTAATGCTTCACTTAAAGGGTTCAATTTTCTATAGAAATCCAAGAGGAAGTAGAGAACGTAAAGAAATTTATAATCCTTCAATCTTTTTATCAAACTCTTAGCACTATCATTGTCTTTTCTGTAGGCTCCCTGTTCAGTGTCACCATTGGGCTACTTTTTTTAAAATTTAGATTTCTTGATTGGCACCACTTTTCTGATACGGTAAAATTCCCCTGGTTTTCGTCTTAATTAGAATGTCATTAAATAAGGCGAATTTTACTATTTCAAAAAAGGTGGTGCCAGTCAAGAAATCTGAATTTAAAAAAGGTAGCCCACTGGTAACACTGCCCCTGTTCAAGATGACTTGCAAAAGAGCTTTCACAGCACTTTCTTTGATGGATAATCATCTAATAGTGTGAATATCACTCAGTTTAAGAATTCTTTCTCCAAGAATTTCTGCTGTTTCTTTTAACATATGAGGTCTTTTAGCCGCGACATGGTAAAATTTAATAATACTCCTAACCACAGAATCAAATGTTTTCAGATATTCAATTTTACCACATGCAGCCAACTGCAAATGGTGTGCAAGGCAGTGAATGTTTATAAATTTAGCACAAATAGATTTTTTTTTTTCATAGCCAGTCCTGATTTGTATCCAACCGTATTTGGAGCACCATCAATACCCAAACCTACAATATAACACCTGTTTCTATATTCTTTTGGACGTGCATTCGTATCTATAAAATCAGTTATGGCTGTGAAAATAACTGGATGAAGTAGAATTTGGCAGCTCTATTGCTCTTAAAATGTCCTCTTTGTATGATTATCGTTTGCATCCAAGTATCGAACATACACATTTGCATCATCTGATCTATCTGTGGTACCATCGACCAGAATGCTGATATATGTGCACTTTTTTATTTTTCCCACTAAATCTAACTTCGTAGTTTCAGGGCTAAAATGGATAAAATACCTGCATTGTTTTTCATTGTCATACTTTGTTAAAATATCCACATTTCTGAGCTAAGCACAAAAGATCTACAACATCCGCATGTCGCTGGATTGAGCTGGATTTATTCTGATCGTATATAGTTTCATTTAAAAAACAACGTTTTAAAAGACAAAACTTACTCTTCAACCTTAAATATTTGCTCGCCATTGGCGAGCTGGCAAGCGGAAATTTCGCGCCCTGGTCTACAGAGACAGTATTGTTCATAAAGTTGTGATTTTTTTGAAAGACATAATAAAGGGATCGGAATTTATTTAAATGAAAAAAAAAGTTAGTTCAAAGTTTCGTCACCAGAGGGAGCTTCTTAATGAATTACACATTTGGCATACGTTTACAACAGTTTAGAAACTTTATTTATTAATTTTACCTGGTCTTAAAGACAGCATTTCGCGACATGTTCTTGGTATTTCCCGGAACAAACTCCGGTCAACTGTGGAACTTGCTAGACAGGTCGTAGACTGAGGTGACACATGCAACATGTTGCTGGATTTCGAGGAAAAAACAGGTTTCAAACGGCTTTTTCCTTTGTTGCCACCTGTTTTTTCTCGTACGTCACACTTCATTTTCATCCTGCCTTAGATTCCAGATGGTATCTGAAAATGATGACCGTCATGTGGAACTTGTTTGGTTGTAACAAAATTTGTACACTATCGTAAATATATGTAAAATGTGTAATTCGTTAAAAACGCCCTCTGGCGGCGAAATTTTGGACTTTTTTCGCTCAAATAAATTTTCATACCTTTATTGTATCCTCCACAAAATTTCACAGCATTCTGAACAATAGTTTCATCTATAGACAACTTTAAAATAGGGCCGTTTAATTACGGACAGCCTGTATTTCTAGCTGAAAGTCTCAAATATGACCTCAGTTTTCTGTCATTAAAAAAAAGGGGAAAAATAACTACGCTTAAAGAAGAGGTTCTGGAGTCGGAAACAGAGAATGCGGTGAGCCTTTTTGTATCGATAGAGTATAGTCAATACAATAGATAAACTTATGAAAGCTATAAAACGCAATGCTCAAGAGGTATTAAAAATCATCTGTCAGAAGTTTATATGTTTCATTTACACTTCCGTATATATTCAGTTAAATTACTCCCTGTGCTGAGTGGTTGCGTTGGACCGTTGGCAGCGCGCCGGACATCAGATTTTTCAGCGTGGACTCGATTACCGGGGCAAGCTATTTTTCGCAGACAAAATAATAAGTTATTTTCGAACTATAATTGATAACAATATATATATTTAATTTAGAGGCAAATATAAATAAAAAAAAACATTTTTACACACACAATTTTACATAGAAAAAGACTTTCAATTATGAAATTTTAAACTTTTATGAATTTAATTTAATTGAAAAGTTGTTATCGCTTGTTAGTACTGCAGAATATTAGGGCTCCGATCACTACCCCCTACATACTAAGTATGTAGGGGGTATGTAGGGGGTAGTGCTCCGATACGTCTTTTGTTAGAAATTAAACCCCGCTTCCATGACCACATGAATACACAAATTGACCTTAATTAAAATTACCTTAAGGTTTGAAATTTCTTCTTCAACTTCTCTAATTCGGTTGAATCTTAGATAAAGAGTTGTCAGTGAACTCAGCTGATACACAACATCAGGAATCTATAGACATAGAAAAATATAATTAATTAAATTATTTTTAAATACAAAAGAAAATTATTTCCTAAAAACACCATATAAGTATTTTGCTCTAATTTTCTCTTAAAATATTTTCTCATGGATATTCTCACCATTTCTACCGGCATTATAGTTAGTTAAGGTCCTGAAAAATTATAATTTTAAAGATTATAAATTATAGTTATTAATTATAATTAATATTATAGTGTATAATTTTAAAGATTATAAATTATAGTTATCTATCTACTATATATATAAAATCCAAACGGAAATTTCGTTCCGAACATCTATATTTCGAGTTCTACTGCATGGATTTTAACGGATCTTACACTGTTAGATAGATATCGTTTCAAAGAAGGTTTTAAGCTATAACACATCGTTCTACGTAGATTAGTTATAGAATTATGATTGAAAGTTCTGTTATTTTGGGCAATAAGGTTACCATTTTATTTCTTGGCGAACTTTATTGTTGATGAAAAATTGAAACGGCTATTACACCTCGAAAAATAAAAGAAAAAAACTGTTACTAATTTTATTTAAAATTTAAAAAAAGAAAAGAAAAAATCAGTTTTGACGAGTGATAATATTAAAAAATTAAAATATTTAATTTAAACATAAAAGGGAATGTTCGTAATGCTTAAAAAAATTAAGCAGTTGAAATATTGCAATTAAAACAGGATTTGGCGATTTATCTTTCTTTTGCGTCAGGTTAAGAAAAATGCATCTGAAAAATTGATAAGATGATATCAAGGAAGTTCTTCATAAGCGCATACTTAGAAATAGTAAAAAAATATATATATATAGAATATTCTTCTCATGAGGATATATATATTTATTTAAAAAAAAAAATCGGCAGAACCTCGATTTATCTTTCGTAAAAAAAAAATAAATAAAAAATAATAATAATAATAATAATTTTTTTGCGATTTAACGCTGGTTGGCGACGCAATAAAATTTGAAATAATACTATGATAAATATTCTTTAAGAAAACTTTTTCCAATCTCCATACGAAGTTAGTTTAAGTAAGTTTAACTTAAATAAATACATTTTTATAACTGTAGTTTTGTCATGTACATGTATGTGTAATGGAATTTAAAAATAGTAATTATGCTGTTTAGAACAAAGTTTAAATGGATTAAAATTGTTTCAAACTCAAAATTAAGGTCCGATTCTGAGCATTGGCAGTTTGACTTCGATATTGTTAGTGTCAAAGACAACAAAAGAAAAGTATTGTTGCCATGGAAACAACGACTTAATATCGAAATTTTTAATGATAGCATTCTTAACCAAAATACACTTGAAACTTATCCAGCCGAGGACACCGTATAAAATTAAGTAAATACAGCACCACGAAATTTGTACAGATTGTATAAGCTTACAGAAAAAATAATAAATTAATTCATCTTTTAAGTTTAAATTCGTTGAGTATTAGGCATTTAAATACTTATTTAACAAGTAATTTATAAATGCATTTCAGTCTCTTGCATTTGGCCACGAAATTTTTTGGTTTGCCAAATAGAGTGCAGCGTTCGTCTTTTCGCGCCAAATACTCGAAAATATAATATTTTGTTACATATTTTCTACTTGGATTCTGCCACTACATTCGACTGATCTTTTTTACATGCTTGAGTAATTTTATTAGCATTTCCTTTTTCAAAATATTTTGAGTATGCCCTTTAAGGAGACCTTCCAAATGAGTAACAATTTTGTTTTTGATTTGTTATTTTTTTTATTTACTTTTTTTTATTATCTAACCCTTACAGAAAAAACTAGCAGATTTTACTTTTGTCGCCAAACAATTTGATTTTAATCCAAAAAGGCGTAAACCTGACATCAGCCCCAGGGATGTTCACATTATAGGTGATTTTTAAAGCGTAAGACAGCATTTTTTATATTCAAATTTAAACTATATAAATAGCAGTTAAAATTTTAAAATTTGAGTTAATACTTACATTTTAATACAAAAGTCTGCACCCCTCCCCCCCTCCCCCACACGCACACACATATTGTAAAATATTTTAATTTCAGACGTTTAAAATATTTTTCACATACTTTACTACGGAAACATGCTGGTTTGATTTTTCCAAACTTGCGACTTTTATAACATCGAACGTAGATTAGCGAATATAATCCACTCTTTTTTTTTTTTTTTTTTTTTTTTTTTTTACATACGGCCAGTTTTCCTTTTATAAATGTCTACTGCTTCAAATGTTAAGTACTAAAGATAATTCTTAAGAAAATTTATGCAATTATGCGTTTTTAATACCACAAAGAAAACATTTTACAATAAAAATTGCTTACTGAAATAAATTTCCGATAATCTTTTTAATTCGTCATTGTCTTTTCAGTTTCTTTGGCATATCTTTTCTTCTTTTTTGAAGGTTTTTTAAAGATATTGGATTAATTTTCCGTAATCAGGTTACTCGCTAATTAGCGTATTTACTGTACCATTGGATGTTTCTTTTTATATTTGAAAGCGACTCTGGACAGTGAACCCGATTGCAGAAGATTACATGAAATTTGTACTTAGCGATTAGTAAATTCATGATTTTTCATTATTGCTGAAATTATTGTGCTTCATCATGAAGCAAATTAACAAAAGAGGTTTTGTAATTGTTTATTCTTTATCTCAAATTATTTATTTTACCTCATAAAAAACAATACTTTCAATGGAGGGGGGAAACTTTATTATTCCAATGGTGGCAAATGTAATATCTGTCGACTTAACATTTTAGCCTACATAGGATAAAACTACCTCAAATTTCGATCATCATTTCATAAAGCATATTGTCCTGAAGCACACCCTAGCAGCTAATCGTAGCAATAAATTAAGAGTTATTTTCATAATCTGGGTTATTTACACAATAGACGGAAGAATAATTTACACTTGATAATGTAAATATCAAGCCTATTTATTTCTCCGTGTTAATAGGCTCTTTAGAATAATGGAAAATAAATCTTCAATCCGTATTGACCAAAATGCATACTGCTAAAAATTTTGTATAACTAACTTTATTTATCGTTGTCAGTCCTATTTAGGGTATGGAGATTTGTTGGTAAAATATCTATAATTGAGTCAATAAAAACTGCATTATTTATTGGAACGTAATTTGGCGGGTAATTTTGTTTTGCAATTACTTCTGGTGCATGTGTAATAATATTGCTGCATCACTTTAAACTTTTGTCCCAACCCTCACAATGAGGTCGATCATGGATGATTAGAAATATTTTATTAAATGCATGAAGTTTATTTTTCTAAGTCGTAGAGTTTCTTCCCGGGTTAACGGTTACATGATTTCAACTGGTCTACAAAATGAAAAGGCAATGAAAATGACATTATTTTAATTTTATTCAAACGATTCAGATTTAAAAACACACATTTTTATGCGTCACTTTTCTGTTAAAAATGAAAGTTAAACACTCCTTTTTGTCTGCAGATCATTTAATAAAGTACATGCAATCATCTTAATACATTTTTTGACGGTATTTACTCTACTGGAATTTCAAAGAGGGAAAAAGTAGTAATAAAACTGTCAAGAGAGGACATTTATTACGAAGTATCACGTATAATTCATTGAGATTGTATTTAAGCTACCAAAAGTACATATGCTCAAGCTGAGAGACCAGGAGTTCAAGAACAAGTACCCAAAAGTTAACTATTCTAACATTATTCGTATTCAATGGTCAATCTCTGTAATCATTGTAATGCTATCTAATTTAATAGTGTCAGATTAGAGAACATTTTAATTCCTTTTGTCATAATGGCCTCATTTCCCTACTAAAATGCACTGTAAATGATCAACTGAAAGTATTGCTTCTTAATAGCTCAAAATTTCTGCAATTAAGCGGTAATATAATATCGCAATGACGTTCGCATCGTTTTCAGCATTATGTAAGGATATCCCAGGTGAAGGTCCATATTGTTTTAAAATACAAGGTAAAATTCACATTTTGTTTGACTCGAGGTTCGTTTGGAAAAATCGACCAGCGTAGCGGGCGTAGCCTGCTAGTAGATTAATAATTAATAAATCGTAAGTTAGCACGTTTTTGGAACTTTTTGGCTCATTTCGCCTTTTTAAATTTCGATTTTTTAGAAATCATTCTTATCGAGCATTTACATCTTGAAAGTAACCACAATATCGAATTCCGAGCTTCTAAGCCAACTGTATCACAAAAAGAGCAATTTTAGAATGTTTTTCTGTGCTGAACGAATATTTACGTCTCTAAAGTACCAGCAATGCCAAATTTTAAATTTCTAGTCCTGACAGTTCCAAACAAATCGTAATTTAGAACGTTTTCCGCTCATTTCACCTTTTTAGAAACCATTCATTGCAAGTACTTACATCTTAAAAATAACCACCACACTAAATTATAAATATCCAGACCGAACAATTTCAGAAATCTCAATCTTAGAACTTTTTTTGCTCCTGAAAACGACTTGGGGATTATTGTACCGACATAAAATATAGCCTATGTTCAGGGATGTAGTGGAGGGCATACGGAGGTATACGCCGTATACCTTCTGGATTTTTTTCAGGAGCACCGTATACTCTCTGTTTCTCAAAAAAGCCATTGTATATAGACTCTAAGGTATACCCTCTGCTTAGAGCGTATACCCTCTGTTTTTTACGACTACATCACTGCCTATGTTGGTGTATAATTATGGTTATAGAGATGGTGAGGGTTACCAGCATTTTGCCACCTAATGGAATGAGCCTAATCATCCTACCTCATTTTCCCGTGGTTCAAATTTATTTACTTATTTTATTGTCACATTGCCATCGGTATCTTTTTGTGAAATCTGGGTTTTAAAACAGTATAAGATTTCTGAAAGTCTTTCTTAAATGGGTTCCCTTACATAGGTTTCTTCAGTTCATGCATCATTGAATATGGGGCATTGTCACAATCTTTTGACTTTTAAGTTCCTGAATAATAATTTTTATTTTAGTACATATTCTTGTGGGTTTTTTTTATTTCATATAACGGGGAACATCCCATTGCATGACTGCATAACAATATTAACGAGATAAATAAACTTTTGAGGATGTTGGAGGTCCAAATATCCAGGAAATTCCTATACCGACTCGTGCCCCTGATGCTGATTTTTAAGTTTGGAGCCGTCTGTATAAAATTGTTTCATTAAAAATAATTCTACGTAATTTTTTCCCGAAACTTTGACAATTGTTTTATATAAATAGGTAGTAAAAAATTAACCTACACACATTTTTATGGTTGTGATTATTATTTTTAACTCTGTCGCTGAGTTTTAGATTCCGTACCGTCCCTCTTTTAAAGTTATACAGATAGGGTCAGGTGGGGGAAAGTGGTCATAAAAACAGGCTTTTCAAACTTTCTGAGGATATAAACATCAGAATTTCTGTGATATTTTCTAAAATTTTGGGTGTTGTTTTACATTACATTACTCTAGAGTACATCCATATCCATTTCAGAAATATTTTTGTGGAATAACACCTTTTTATAACATATTTTTTCAGGCATGTTTTTATGACCACTTTACCCCAGGGGGTGGGGTAAAGTGAGTAGTGCATGGGGTAAAGTGGTCACATTGAAAAAGTGTAATAAAAAAATAAACTAATGAATAAAAAGTGACATTTTATTATTTACAAATATTTTAAACAACCTTTATAATAAGTTATCCTCCATTTTATTTTATTAAAGTGTAAATTTGTAATGTTAAAATTGTTTGTTGTTAAAATTTGGTTCTTCAATGATTTTGATCACACCTGATTCTAGAAAAGTATAATGATTGCCAAATTTGGATTTTTTAAACATACTTTAAGAAAAATAATCAGGTTTTTTCCCAATAAATTGCTTTATTGATTTCTTCATTTCATATATTAGCAACACTCAAGGTCCTATAGATATGATTTGAGATGTCATCTTTAGCGATTATAAATGGATTCAAAAGAGAATGTTGATGATATTTTTTGTTGTTTTTTTCCTCTTGGAAATTTATGCAACTTTTAAGTATCTCATTCCTCTTGTTATTTTTGCAGATATAATGCAAGTGTTTTTTCTGTCAATACTACCCCGATCTTGGACTGGACACATTTCCTGTTCCTTTAAAACTATGTCTACCAATTCTATTCACATCTGAAATGAGTGTAGATAATGTTGCCAATATAGCTTATTTTAATTTTTTTACATATTTTGCAGTCTGCTTTCTTGATACTGTTTCTTTAAAATTCCTTTCCAGGCTTTTTTTAATGGGGGAAAATACACCTAGATCTAATGGTTGTAGACTATGACTAGTATGAAGTAGCAGGCAGAGTATTATAATGTGATTGTCGATAGCTTTTTTCCACAGCATCATAATTCATTTATGTCCATCACAATCATAAATAATAGGACAGGCTTTTGTAAGCTTTCGGTGTACTATCTACTTAATAAAATGATCCATCCAAGATTCAAGTACAGAATCCTGCATCTAGCCAGATTCCATGATTCATACAATGCTCCTGCACGACCACCCTTTATCCATAATTCATATATACTCACTCATAAACTACGAATGGAATAATGTAATAACCAATATACCAAAAGGAACACTAAACATTATCTTTCCTTTGGTTTCTGAATTTTATATAATGCATTGCATTGTGTAAAATTTTTTTAACTGGACTATTTTGGCTATCCATATCCATTCCAGCGTCATCAACATTAAAAATTCTTTCAGGACTTTCTTGTGGACCATTTTCTTATATAATACAAGTATAGGTATTAGAAAAAGTAGTTAATGTGTTGGTTGTTAAATTAGTTGATGTAACCTTTGCAAGTAATTCGAGTTTACACTTAGATAATTCATTCACTATTCAGAACCTATTAAAAATTAAACCTAACCTTTTTTAACCCCCATATTATAAACTATAATTAAATAACTATTTGCAGTTAGTTTTTAATAATTATTAGTATTTAATAAACCGGCATTGTATATAATGAATAATTTAACTCAGATCAAATATCTATAAGTTAAGCCTAACCCTATGACCACTTTACCCCATGTAACTAAAACTATTATGAAATAAAATCTGTGATAAATATAACTTAGCTATAAATGAAAATATGTTCTTGAGATATGTGTAAAGCTTTCTGAACTGCCAATTTAACAAAATTTGGAATAAACAAATTGCAGCAGAAAACTTAATTAAAGAGTTAAAAGAACAAGGTGTAACAAAGACAGACAAAATGAGTGCTCAGTGGCTCAAACATGTTACTAAAAATGTATTTTTGAGTGAGAAACTTTGATCAATACTTAATAAATCTAAAATTAAAAGAAAATTATTCAAATTTCTATATTAGTCAGGATTTTAGCCCTTTTTATGAATTATGACCACTTTACCCCGCCTGACCACTTTACCCCACCTGACCCTACACTTCATACAAAATCACTTCAGATGCAGCCACAGAATTTTTTTCAAGTGTTTTCTCATGCAGAAGTATGCTAGAGAACGAATGTCTAAAATTCTTTGACAGGAAATTTGCTGCAGAATTTAAATCAGTATTTAAATATCAATTTCAAGCATCGTGGCTTTATTGGTAGTCTACCGTCCACAAAGTTTATTCCTGCACTTTTTGAGGTAAATTAATTTTTTTTTTTTATTTAATCCAATGTAAATAACTGTTTCTAAAATTCAATGTACATTGTGGCTATCACTTAGTATTAACATGATTTGCCTAAAAATAGGTGGTAATCTTCATTACCATCCTATTCTTACCATCCGTTTTTTCCGCTTTAACATCACTTTTTTTACCTTACCGTCCCTTCTTTAACACTCCTTTAAGACAATGTTATACCAAAAATTACATTCCCTACATATCATCCCTGCACAATGCCGCTAGCATTGTGTAGAGATGATATGTAGGGAAAAAAGCGTGCAAAAAGACGTTCGTCTGACATTAGCCTTAAAGTTGATCCGGAAGGTCAGTGCATGAAGTGAGGGACAAGGGGCAAAAGTGACAATCTGAATATTTAAAATAACAATGGAGTAAAATTTAGAGTTATTTTCTTGAAAATTCTTTTCAAAATTGTAGAAAAGCATCACAGAATACATTTATATGCTGAAGAAAATTATATTAAAGTTAAAATAAAACATATAACCCCAAGGGACACAAATAACCCGCTTATTGGAGAACCGCCCACACACGTCGAATAGATAACCTCCTCCTTAAAAAAAAAGCCTGTTAACACTATTTCTACCGATGACAAATGATACCTTTTAAAAGATTTCGATTTATGGTTTTTCATTTGTAATTTTTTGATTGAAACAATTACAAATCCTTTTTAATGCGCTGAAGTCTTTTTTAGCCTTATCACATTCAAAAACTACAAGTAAAAGAAACATAAATCAAAACTTTAAAAAAAGTGTTCTTTGACACTGGTAGAAATAATGTTAGTAAAAATTACCAGCTCACCTTTTCAATAATTCAGAAATGTGAAATTAGATTTTTATAAAAACGTTACAGAAAACAAAGGATTAAAACTACAAAGGATTTTAAAAAAAAGAAAGATAAGATAAAGTGATCGTGCAATCTCACCTCGTTGAGCTTGTTATGTCGGAGATCTAGCACTCTAAGGTGTTTGAGGTTGGAGAGCGTATCGGGCAAACTGGTGAGTGAATTTTCACTGAGTGCCAGGGTCTTCAGATTCACCAGACAGCCGATCTCCGGAGGTAAACTGTACAGCTTGTTCCCATACAGATAAAATTCTACCAGATGAGTCAAATCTTTCACGGTTACCGGCAGTTGGGTGATCTAGAAAACAATTCTTAAAGATATAGTTTTTATTTTCTCCTTTAACATCAGATAACTGTGGACGAAAAATCATGCGTTCAACATATATTATGAAACACTTTCCAATACATTCAGAATACTATAACAAAACTTTACAGTTTATTAAGGTGAAGAATCTCTAAATAAACAATTTAGAAAGTGCAAAACGTATTTGAAAATCCAATTTCTGCAATTACCATCAATAGTCGGAAAAATATCTGAATTTGTTTGTGCAATCCTGCATATGATCTATAGATTTTTATGTATACTAACCTAGTAACGTTAAAATTTAGTTCGATTAAACGCATAGCACAATTGAAAGTTCTCATTCAGCCATTTCCGTCAATAAACGGAAAAGTACTCGACATTTATTACAAAAGCTAATATTTTTAACAACGATTTAACGCACAAATACGTACAAACAAGACACAAAAAATCCCGTACGATCGTTTCGAGGATTCCCGGATCCCTTCCTCAGTGAGAGAGAGAGAAAAAAGAGTTAAAATGGGTTCGAAGAACCTCTCGGTTATAGCCCCGAGTACTGGCTTATGGACTGATTGAAAAGGCGAAAACAAGAGTTTATATATCTTAAAGAAATGACGTAATGGTCCAGAACTAACTGAAAAAAGGAGTCACTGCGCAGGATCCCTCCACACTGTCGAGAGAAAAAGGGGTGCTGGTCATATCATTCAAAATGGAAGAAATATGTTTATGAGTGTAGTGAGCTTCTTAAAAGTCTAGATCCAAAACGGAATTACATTTTTGAATAATTTTAGCCCCTGGATAATTAAACTGGTGGTTGGAATTCCAACAATGTTTAGCTATTGTAAATTTCTCACATTCCTGCTTTCTAATGTAATTCTGGTGTTCTTTCAGCCTAATTCTAAGTGCACAAGCGTGCATTTAAAATGGGATCAGTATGGGATTTTTTGTGTCACGTTTGTACGTACTTGTGCGTTAATCGCTGTTAAAGATTTTAGCTTTTGTAATAAAATTCGCACAAAGTGTTTGATTTATGCTTTTAAGTACTCGATATCTTTTGTGTAGTCTTTTATATGATCTATAGAATTTATACACATCAAATAACATCCAAACGAAACAGTTAAATGTAAAAATGCGTACCACACCTTATAACAAGCTTCAAGCAATTATTCTTCATATATGCAGTATTCAGCTAAATACTTTTATGTGTCCCTGTAAATGAACTATAAATTCTATGCTTATAAGATTCCACAGTAAGCGCCTTGTAGTACACGTCAATGATATATATAAATTTCAATAATATGCTTAAAATAGTGTAATATCATTAAAATACAGTGTAAACGATTTTTCCCCATAGGCCGTAATATAACGGAATTCTTTTGAGTGTCCCTGTAAATGAATCGTTAATGCTAAACACTTTATTTTAAAAACCAAACGTGCCAGAGTAAACTCCAATAACATATGGAAATTTCATAGTAATCTAACAATATTTACATGAGTTAGAGGACGGATAGACAGTCAGACAAATTGAATTCATAAACACTTTTCAACTTTGTTGAAAAGTGTAACAGTTCCCATTTATTAAATTGGGGGTTACAAAATGGTAGAATAAGTTTTAAGAAGGGGTTTCAGCCTACTAGAGACGTTCGTATGGGAAACCAATGTCGCAATCCATTTATTCCATTAATAAAAAAGAAAAGTGTCCATTTAAACTGATGGTATTGAGCTCACAGCTATTCACACTGATTGTATATTGTACTCTTATTTCAAAGAATAATGCCCCTCGAAAAATAAATTAAGAGGGGGCTAGCCCCCCTCCCTTTCCCCTCTTTATACTTAACCAATGAGCCTCCAGATGTCATCAGGGAAGCGCCTTATCAAAATAAACTGGTATACTAAATTTGAAGCAAATCAGATAGATAAGCCCATTTATCTAAATTAAGGGATATTAGCCCCCCGTTACCCCCCTTTACATTTAACCAATGAACTTCCAAATCTAATCAGAGCATTGCTTTATCAGAATAAACCGGTATACCAAATTTGCAGCAAATCGGACAGAAAAACCCATTTATCTAAATTCAAGGAGGTATTAGCCCCTCGTTCCCCCTTTAGACTTAAACAAGGAACCGTCAAATCTAATCACGGAAGCGCCTTATCAAAATTAACCGGTATACCAAATTAGAAGAAAATCTGATAATTCTGCATGAAAAACCTATTTATCTAAGTTAAGGGGGGATTAGCCCCCCCCCCGCTCCCCCCTTTATACTTAACCAATAAACCCCCAAAACTAATCAGGGAAGCGCCTTATGAGAATGAACCTAGAGAAAAAATTTGAAGCAAATCGGATATTTTTATCAAGAGTTATCGCGTTAAGTACGTACATGCATATATACAGAACCGGCGCGCACATTAGCTCTCAGGCTTTGATAGCCAGTGAGCTAAAAATACAGGGTGTCTCATTTCAATTTGAACCCGCACTTTTTGTTCAAACTTAGAATTATCGACAGATTTACATTGCTTTGTGTGAAAGGTAACGATGTCACGAAAAGTGATAGAAATAGCCATCTCCTTCATCTAAATAGGGCTGATGTTCGATATTTTAGAATGTGGTTGGCATTCATACGGTCTCGCTGACTGATATATTGTGTACTTTTCGTGATGTTACTGTATTTCACGCTACGCAAAGTAATACGCTGTTCAGATCGGATACTTACTTAAGGTATCTTAGACCGCTTAACTCTCCCAGTGGGTTTCAACTTTCTTCGGCTAGATACAGCCACTACCACTCATTCTGATTGGCTATAAATCTTAGAATAATTTTTAACACAATTGTTCAATTGATAAAATTTTAAATTACAATATCTGCAATATTTTGCTCCTCAGACGCCTCAAAAATAACTGAGAAGAAGCTCTGGCTTATAGGAGGTGTACATTGGAGCAGTTTTCTTAAATTAGCATTTTTTTCTATTAAGCTGCACAGATTCTTTGTATTTACTGCTCAATAGGTTTAGATCTATATTGGATTGAAGACACAGTTTTTTCCTCCTTTTCCAACATCAACTTTCTTGAAAATGTACAATTTTGGAAGCAAAAAGGGAACATGCTACAGTAGGAACCAATACAAATTTTCAATGACAATTTTGACATCAAGAAACGCATAACCCAAAATGGGTATTTCAATAATTTTCTATAGTCAAAATGCGAATTGTGACATATTTATAGTAACTAATGGTGAGATGTTACTAACTATTTGAATGTAGGTAACCGAAATTAATGAAAAGCATCTTAAATTATGAAAATTATTGTATTGACTAATATACACCGAAGAGCCAAAACATTATGACCATCCCGACATTTTGCAATGAATTCGCTTGGTTGACGTGGAGGGCATGTAATTAGGTGGAAATGGTATTTAACTACTGCTAGGGAGTATGAGGAATCATTTTTGCGCTTACTTCTGCCTTTGATGGGAAAGGTTGCTGATCTAAGCGACTTTGATAGAAGGCAGAATTCTCAGAACGACTATCTCCGAAACTGTTCGACTCTTGGGTTGTTCGCGGCATATCGTTGTTAGTACATATGGAAAGTTCATGAATGACGATGAAACCATCAGCAGTCGCGATGGCATTGGACGTCGACGCGTTATCAAAGAAAAAGGACGTCGGAGACTCCCTCAGTTGGTAATACAAAATTGATGACAGACAGTGGCTCCGCTGACAGCCCAATACAATACAGGTCCAAGTAGAATTATTTCAGAACACACAGTTTAGCTGAGACTGTTGGATATAACGTTATGCAGCAAACGCTTCACTCATGTGCCTCTGTTCACCAAGCACCATCGCCAACTACTCCTACACTAGGACCAGGAACATCGTGACTGGACCATGGATCATTGTGAGAGAACTGCCTGGTCAGATGAATCACGATTCATTCTTCAACCCGTCAATGGACGTGTCAAACTATGCCTTCTTTCAGGCGAACTGTTGCTCTCCCTTATTCAGCAGGCCATACAAAGGGTGGCGATATTACGCTTTGGGAAACAATCTCATGGATATCTCTGGGACCTGTGGTTATGGTACAGCAGATCATGAAGGCTGCAGACTATCGGAACATCAGTGCGGGACTGTTGCACCCTTACAATGTCATATCTCCTCCCAACTGAAAATGGAGTCTTCGAGCAAGACAACGTTCCATGACATAGGGCTCGAATTGTGCTGGGGTTGTTCCAGGAACATAATACTAAATTCCAGTTAAGATCCTAGTAGCCTAACTGAGCGGATCCTAATACGATAGAACAGATTTGGATGTCATGGAACGGAAACTCAGAGCTAAAAAACAACCATGCTGTAATATCTCGGATTTGTGTGACCGCTACTTCACCATCTGGTACAATCTATCTTCGGCCATGTACCACGGACTTGTGGCATCCATGCCAAGGCGGATGTAGCTTTTTTGCCGGCCGAAACTGAGACAATGCATTATTAGGTAGGTGGTCATATTGTTTTGGCTCTTCAGTGTATGTCTCATGCCACACTAAAAATACAGCAACACGGTTGTAAGTCACAATGTTAAATACTTATCAATACATTATTTACTGATAAAGAATTAGAACTACAATTTGTTGGAGAATAATCTCTGTCCTTTATACTAACGTCTGAATCAAAATCATTTTCACTATTTTTTTAATTACTTTCAAACACTAATCGTTTACACGACATCTGTTGCTTGTTCGCCATTGTGGATTTTGTGTAGCTTGTGAAGTTGTTGACTGTAAATAAACTAAATTTTTCATTTGGGGAACAACAACATTGAGGTAAACGGCGTAATCTCTCGTTGTTTTTTAGTAGTATTTGTTGAGTGGATAGAGATCTTCTTGGAACATATTCTCATGAAGATCTCTAGATTTTTATGAAAATGTGCCTTATGTACCTTGTTCAGCCGGACGCTTCAAATATTGGAACAATTTATGCCATCAACCCTAGGAGCTACACTACTTACTAGGAGCTACTAGTCCAGGCAATAGAGACCGTATAGGGACGCTACCTAGCAAAATTAATGGTAGTACTGGAAATCGGCTTTCTAGATGTTTTTTGGGTCGCTGAATCCGAATTTCTAACTTCCCACCAAAATTTCCCTCGGCAACCCCCCCCCCCAAATTTTGGTAAAAGGCCCCCAAAAAAGGTTTTTATTAAAAAATTCCATTTTTTTTTATTGTTTAGGGGAAAAGTAGCTAGAAATTCAGAAACTAGACAAAATTTGCAACAAATAGGATACATGACATTATGACGTAGGATAAATGGGGAGAGAGGGGGCTGCCTCGGAACATTCCCCGCGCGCTTTTCTCAAAAACCAAATTTTTTCAAAAAATCAATTTTTTGGGGTGTTGCTGGGTGAAATTTTGGCGGGAAGTTACAAATTCGGATTCAGCGACCCAAAAAACATAAAGTGAGTCGAAATCCAGAACTAGTATTAATTTTGCCAGATAAAATCCCCTATTGCCTGGACTTCATAATTTAGTGCACGTAGCGGCGCAATGCATGTTCAGAGTCAGCCCTCACCCTCCCCGTTCATCCTAATTCATAAATTCATATATCCTATTTGTTCCAAATTTTGTCTAGTTTCTGAATTTCGTAATGCTTTTCCCCTGAAACAATAAGAAATTTAAGTTAAAAACAACTATTTGTGGGAAGGGGGATTTTGGGGGGAAAGTTAAAAATTCGGATTCAGCGACCCAAAAATCTTAAAGTAAACCTTATAGGGAAAGTTCGGAGGGGAGATGGGAGGGCGAATGTATACGTCTGAGTGGTTAAGTGAAATTGCGCAACTTAGTTTACGCAGCACCGCGCGCATGTTCCGAGGCAGATCCCCCCTTCCCCTTCATACGTCATAATGTCATATATCTAATTTGTTGGAAATTTTGTATACTTTCTGAATTTCTAGATACTTTTTCTCTAAAACAATAAAAAATTTGATTTTTTTAATAAAAACCTTTTTGGGGGGCTTTTTACCAAAATTTGGGGAGGTTGCCGGGGGAAATTTTGGTGGGAAGTTACAAATTCGGATTCAGCGACCCAAAAAACATCCAGAAAGCCGATTTCCAGTACTACCATTAATTTTGCTAGGTAAAATTCCCTATTGCCTGGACTATACTGGTTGAGGCTAATACTTCATGTACAATAAACAATTGAAAGGAAAATATTCACTTAGTACGCCATGTATAATTATTTATACAAATCTTTAAAACATTTTAGAAAAGGCTTGCAATTCAAGTGTATCAAATTCTATAATAACATGTATAATAATCACTTATAAACAGATTAAGTTAAGTAATGCTATGAAAAGTGATAAAATATCTTTATAAGATTGACGATCGTTCTTTTATAGCATTATTTAACTTAATCTGTATCAAACTCATTTATCAGAAATGCAAAAATAAACTAACAGGCCCTTGTTTTGGAATACAAAATGACTTGAAAACAGTTTATTATCGGGAGGGACATTCACTTATTGACATTATTCACAGTCAAATGTTTCATAGTACCTAAAAAAAGAAGAAACTACTTAGGGTTTTAATTATCATATGAGCGAAATAATCAATTTTCAGAAATACAAACCCTGGATTCTGTTCTCATATTTGTAGAAAATTTAGTTGGTAAGGGAGCTGGTCACTCAGCTTCCGATTTCCCCTCACTAATGTAAAATGTATGGGCATTGGATGCATTCCTATATTTAAAATATCTCCTCGGGAAATTAATATTTTTAACTTCTATTTTTTATGCACACTTCCTAAAAGGTGTCTCTTTTTTTCTTAGTTCTCAAAATATTTCCAAAGTATAGACTTAATTTTATATGAAGTGTTAAAATCTTATTCACAGTTCGCCCGCTTTTAACACATACAATATTGGGTTGAGCAAAAAGTTCTGGGAAATTTGTGAAAGTTGCGTTGTTATGCGCAAATTAGCAACAAAAGCAAGAAGGACTATTCTTCAACGTAGAGACCATCATAGTCCACGACTTTCTGACATCGTCCTGCCAGATTCCGGATTTGCTGGAAGTTCCATGGCGGCTCCTTGGAATCGAAAAACTCTTGACATGCTTCTTAAACTTCATTAAAGGATTCAAATCGACGGCCCTTGAAAAAAAGTGTTGCATTGATCGAAAGAAGCCATAATCGGATGGAGCCACGTCTGGACTGTAGGTGGTCCTGAACTCCTATAGATACACAGTAAACTCCCGACTATCCGGCCTAATGTGGCGGAAGGGTAGGCCGGATAGACCGGAGTCCTACAAATATTTACTACGTGCCCTCCCGCCGCCGTGATATTAAAAACACATGGTGCACATATTAAGATAAATTTTATATATACAGTACATACAGTTTCAAAAGAAGCAAAACATTAACATAAAACGTAGTCCTATTTCGTAAAAAAATGAGTATATCTTATTTTACTGTTTATTAATAAATGATTGCACAAATATGAAAAGTTATTCATAAGATAGGAATTAAAACTTACAGTTTTTAGTTTTTGAAAAAGTCCTTAATAGAGGACTGCTTCTCCTTGTTAGCCACCTTCCGTGACGCAATGTCCCTTCCTTTACACAGGTAGATAATACGAGGGTGAGTCGGAAAATAAGTTTCCCCTGTCAACTGTGGACAGAGGTGCGTATGAAAGACAAAAAATGTAATGAAACATTACAGATAAGACGGAACTTTATTTTTTTACATAAGTGCCAAGTGAGTTAAGACATTTGCCATACCCGTTTATAAGCTTCAAAAAGCGCTGTTTGAAAAAATCAGGGCTCTGCATCATTCTGTTCCCAGTAGATATGGAGAGAAAGTGCGATGTGAATTCGTGGTTAAAGGAGGATGTGAGAGCGGTGGTTCGCTATGAATGGGCACGCGGAGTATCGGAAGTAGAAATCCATAACCGCCACGTTGGAGTCTATGGGCCAGATGTGATGTCGAAACAAATGGTGCGGATATGGTGCCGCCAATTTAGTGAGGGGCGTCAGCAAGTGTTGGACAGACCGAGACCTGAACGAGCGCGCACGGCTCCTACAGACGAAAGCAATGCTTGACTACTTCTTTGTAAGCAATGCTGAAGTCACACAAGCCGTTCAACGCTTCTTTTGTATGCAGAGCCCTGTTTTTTTCCTGGAGGGCTTTATGAAGCTCATAAAAGGGTACGACAAATGTCTCAACTCACTTGGCACTTAAGTAGAAAATAAAGTTACGTCTTATCTTTAATGTTTCATTACATTTTTTGTCTTTCATACACACCTCTGTCTTCAGTTGCCAGGGGAAACTTATTTTCCGACTCACCCTCGTATCAAGTGACGTTGATTCCTTCTGACTAATGTACTGCAGTGCAGCCTCAATCTTCATGAACCCCTGCGAATGTCGGATGATATTTTTCGTGCAATCTCTTTAATCTTTTTCATCTCATATATATCCCTCTGTCAACACTCATTAACTCAATTAATTCATTAATTTCGTCGTTTGTCATCCATTCTGTAATGTCTTCTGCATTGACATCCTCAGAGCCTGGTATATTTTTCAGCAACGGAAGAAGCTTATCGTTCTCATCTCCCATTGCAGTTTTCACACGGGTCTATGTTTACCTTTTTGGTCCAAGACGCTGCAATTACTATGTTTGAAATTTCTTCCCATGCTTTTGGCACCCACCTGGACGGGTACCTGCCTGCTTTGGGCGCTCGCAACATTCCTCATTATTTAATAGGCCGGTTAGTACGGAGGGCCGGATAGTCGCGAGCCAGATAGACGGGAGTTTACTGTACCACTAGTACTCCTATATACGATACAAATTCTGGTAACTTTTAAATTAAAAATTTCCCAGAACTTTTTGCTCAACCTAGTATTAAATTCAGCATAGATTTTAGAAATATTTTGAAAACTAAGGAAAAAAAGAGACATCCTTTAAGAAGAGTAAACAGAAAAAAGACGTTAAAAATATGAATTTCCCGAGAAGATATTTTAAATATACGAATGCATCAAAAGTCCATAGACTTAACATTTCGGAGGAGAATTCCGAAGCAGAGTGACCAGCCCCCTCAACATCATAAACGTGATATAATACCACTTGATAAAAATCTGGTAAAAATGAGGAAAAACTGGCGCATCAGAGAAGATAATATTACATTATACTTACGTTAGATTTACTAAGATCTAGTCTTTCAGATCCTTCTTCACGACACTTTAGAAATTCCCTAGATATGTCCTGCAATAAAAAGAACATCATAAAAATACCAAGAGAAATTCTACTTAAAGGTACATAATGGAAATTTTGAAGATGAAAAAGGATCTTAATGCGAGAAAAGCGGTACGCGGAAAATATGTAAGAAATAATGACAATTACTGTTACTTCTGTCATGAGGTTAAAAAAAAAATTCTACACCATAACTTAGTGCTAAAGTTCTGCAAACACCCCTCACAAATATGTACTTTGAGCATATAAATATTTTAAACATTAACTGCAATTTTAAGCGTCATCCTCGCTGGTTGGCATGGAAATCACATATGCTACCGTCTTATATCGTTTATTCCACTTCATTTTCGTTTTGTGACTTATCTGTTATCGTCCTGGACTGGGAGCTGAAACAATCCTCAAATGCTGTGTGAAAAAAGGTGAGCAACTGGAAAATCCACCATGCATTACCATAGAAATACCCTTCCAAGTTGTGACGGCCAATGAAAGGCAAACTCCTCTCTTACTGAAAAAAGACTACAGCATTTAATGAATTGATCTCCTTAGATCAGAACATGGCTTGAGTCACTCTAATCCAAAGCAAATCGAACTCTTATAGGAAGAGCATAGAAGCGCATTGCTGTCTGGTTCAGGTAACGTGCTCTCTTGCTCAACGTAAACAGGCACTGCTGTGTTGCCGATTAAGAGAGACACACACAATAGGTCGGCTTGCTTAGGGTCCTTGATTGCGGAGACATCTGCGCACCACAGTAGCAGATACTATTGTCATACCTGTCACGTTACGATGATTTTCGGAGGCAAATTGTTACCAGAATCTTTGAACCGTACTACGAGACACATTAGGACGTGTAGCAGCATCAGGTTGTGATAACACCATTTCCATCCATACAATTGCCTGCCATCTTGACGAATTGGGAAAATGACATCTCTTAGACATGGCCAGCAATATCCTAGTACCAACAATTAAAGAACAACAAGTATAAAACAAACTCCATACAAATTACAAAAGTGGGATATAAGCAGTTTCCTCTAACTTTCATATAAGTGAGCAATTCTGTAAAAAAATATAGTGGTGAATATAATTGTTTTATAAAGTTATATTGAAATTATGCATGATTATTCATACAAATAATATTTTCCCCCTTTATTTTCATTTTTCTAATGGTGAGCATAAAAAACTGGTTGTACCTTAACTTTTGGAGACCATTAATGAAAACTATCTGTGAAACAACAACAGCGAGACATATTGAACACTACAAAGTAAAAAATAAATAAAAAATAATGTGTGTAATTAATAAAAAAAAAATTATTTTTTATAATTTAATGGTTTAACAGTAATTAAATTATGATTATGCGTTTAGAAAACAATTTAAAAATACTGCATAGATGATTTGAATAATGTTTTTTTTTTCCTGTTGTGACATCTTAAAAAAGAAACAGAGAAACGTATCCCACAATGTCTCCTTGGAGCCACTTTTTTATTGATTTTGAATTATTTTACTTTAGGATTGGAATTTTTCGTCTTTTGCTTATTTTGAACAAAATTTTTAATATGTGGTATCAAATCTATTTTTGTTACTATATGACGCTTTAGAAATAGAGATGCAGGACTCTCACCCGTTGTAAAGTGAGACATCTTTCTATGCTACAAAAGAAAGTTATTTATTTCCTTTATAAAGTACCAGATTATGAAACTAAGGTTTTTAATTCACGTTTCATAATCTGTGCACACGCTCGGCTTGGCCATTGGTAGCTGGATGCTACGGAGTACTTAACATGTGTTTTACACCATGTTTACTTAAATTGCGGTTCTTTTATGGGAGTCAAAGAAATTGTTCTTTCAACACTTCAATTAACTTTACGCTATTGAACCACAGTCCATCCTACATAATCACGCGTCTGCAATCTTAAGAAATTTAAGCCTCTGTTTTTTATTGACTATTTCGGGAACAGAGTCTCATGCACGAATTTTACTCGCTTGGTACCATTTTTTTCAACAGTTGCTTTGTTGCCCTTCTCTGTCCAGTATCGCGTGGGATATCTGTTTTCCAGCATCGATGGTTCCCTCCTGTAGAAGCCTTAATCAGTCAATGTCCCTTGATTGGAATTGGGATGTCCCTGGCAGATCCGGCCTTAGGCTCAGTTTGTTTGATTGTTACTTTTATGGAAATGCCGCCTATTGTAACGTTTTCTGGCTGCTTCAGCTCCGGCTGGATACTGTTTTTTTAAAGACATCAATAAAGGAGACTGGGAGGAATCTATGTTCTATAGACATGGTTTCCTTCTCTAAACAGTCTCTCTTAAGCAGTTAAAACAAATCAATTAAATAAGGAAAATATTATTTTTCTTTATTACTGATACCAAAAGCAAGTGCTGTATGCCCCTTTTGAAGATGCATATTGCACCCATGGTCTCGAAGGGGTAATGAAAACTTTCTTCAGAGATTTATGAGCTTTTAAGGGAAAATAAGACAGTTACGAAATTCTATGAAGAGCAGCTGATATTAAAGAACTTTTTCTCGTAAACTGCTGAAAAAAATAGTTTTAGTAGCTATATAAATTCATCGTTCGGCAAGAAATAAGCGTCTCTAAATAAAAATGAAGTACACTAAGATAATCTTGCTGAAAGACACAGTTATAGGGGAGGAATCATGGTTTAGGCTGGAATCACTCTGGGTGGTCACAGTGACCTGGGTGTGTGCTATTCAGCAGAGGTCGTCAACCTTTGGTCCGCCACAAAATTTTGGTGATCCGCAGAAAAATCATAACATCGTTTACTTTATTTATGTTTTATTAATAATAAAACAAAAAGAAAATTCTAAAAAAATCTTATATTTATGAAATTTCAGATTTTTAGTTTTGAAAATTTAAATTATAGAAGGAATTGATAATTATAATGTATAGTTGTTATTCATTTGCAAAACTGGTTTCAATTTAAATAGATAAGGATTATTATTATTATTTTAAATCAAAGGATATATTAAAAATTCCCGAATATTTGAGGCAAAAGTTCTCCATACTGAATTCTCGAACGTATGAGGCACTATGTTGGGAAATGGTTTCCCAGTATACTCAACTTTTACTTGACGCAGAGAACTTAGCTGTAGTTCTCTAAGAGAAAAATAATAAGCATGCTGTTCACCCTGCGCTAAAAAAAACAAAAAAAACAGCTATTTTTCCAAAACAATCCGAAATTTCCAGAACTCTCGTTTGACGATCAATGGTTATTTGAGCTTGTACATCTGGCAGATATTTTTCACTGCTAAATGAATCAAATGTAGCATTTCAAGAGCAATTTCAGGATATGTTCAAATTTCGAAATAAATATGGATGCTTTTCAAAAGAAAAATATACTATGGTGATTCGTTGAAGAAGATTTTCAAATTTTCAGGAATATATGAGAGAGAAAAATTTCAATCAGCAGGTGGCGACCATTGTTCAGCAGCACTTACAACAACCCACATAATCTATTGATAGTTATTAACAAATGAAAGATGATCGCAGACATGGCCATATATGAAGAATTGAAGCATTTGCTTAAAACATACGTGGGTGGTTGTGGTTGTTTGAGCATCGGCCAGTTTCAGCCATATTGCTACAGATGACATGCCTTCAGGAAAGACTTTTGAATGGAAAGTGACCTGAATTACCATTGTCGTACAAGGAAAGCCCTGAAAACATTTCACAGTCATCTCCCCAAACCACGTTGTCATCGAACCTTGTAGAATCGGTCCAATCTCCTCATTTTGTTTCTATCATTTGGTATTACTTAGTTATCCCGTCGACCAAAAATATATCGCCAAACTATAAGATTAAATGCCAATAATAGTTGATCGTAAATGTCACATTCACTCGACTTTAATCGAGTTACACGTGCTTACGTCATCAAGTGATTTTTATTTCGACGTTTTATTTGTATTTTTATTAATGTTATACTAATTTATCTGTTCTTTCGTTATTTAAAATGAAAATTACGTCAATTTGTATAATTTGGCGAAATTGATCGACGGGATAACTAAGTAGTACCCATCATTTTAACCACTAGTCTGAGTGTGCGCTGGAAACATTGAAGATAGCAGTTTAGACATGAACTAAAAGAAAACTTCATCTTTCGATCAACATCAGTCCCAAAGTTAAATTCCAGTCATCCATATCAAAACCTTATATTTGGCTGTCCCTAAAAAATGAATACCTACTGCTAAGTTAAAAAGGCAGTGGACATTTTATTTCTCCTCTCAACAACACATTTGTGGCAAAAGCACATTTTCATTTGTCATAGGAACTAAAACGCGGTACCGATCTCGGTTTAAAATAAAAATGTCTCTCCGTCTCGCAGTAACCTCATTGGAATCAAAAATCCATGGACATTATTTAAACAAGCATAAACAAATATCACAGTTAAATACTATGATAGTTAAATAAGTTTCAATTATTATATAATAATTAAACTAACTGTAATAACTTTGATGCAATTAAGCATCCTTTTTTACATTTTGTTATGATTAAATAAGCATTTACTATTTTCTTATAAATTAATACGATGGTTAATCAGAAAATTACATTATCTTCCTTTTTATTTTTACCGAAAAATCGTAATGCAAGGAGGCTCTACTTCTTTGGGTTATATTTTCGATTTTTTTATTTTGCATTTTTTACATCCCTCATACAGTAGCTGGCAAAAGTTTTCAGACGATATGTTTTTCTGTCCTAACGTTTTCTGTAAGCAAAATTTCTTAATGATGTAAATTAGTAATTTATAGCTTTAGCCATCCTACATTGTGCGCAGCTAATGATATGCGTGAAAATTGTTAATTTAAAAAATACCAAACGTGAGTTTGAAAAGTTGAAAGCAGAAGTTTTGAGACGATCTGATAAAATTCAAGTTTTTAATACTTGACTTAAATACATGTGAAATCACACATTGTTAAAAATTTGCAGCAAAGTTCTCAGTCATTTGACCGTTTCTATAGAAAACTGTTATATAACTGTAATTTAACTGTAATCTGGCCGTATTATCACTCATATTATGGTCAGAATACAGTTAAATTACGGTTATGTAGAATGACTGGAAACTTTGCTGTAAATTTTTTAAAAATGCGTTTGTGTGTCACATACACAAGGGCTCCGCGCTAGCTGAGTGGCTAGAACAGGGGAATTGCGCGCAGAAGATGTGGGTTCGAATCCCGTACCTGGCTTTTAAATTACATTTTCGTTATGTCTTTCTATACGAGCTGTATGCAAATGGCTTTATAACTTCGATGACTTTGTGCAGATATGCAAATTAGTAACCTTGCGGAGTCATGTTCCCAGAATGTTCTAGAAAAACCGATTCTTCATATATAAAGCACGAAACAACCAGGCACCTCTGCCGGGTACCGCGAAACTCACTTGCTTAATCCTTAAAGCAATAGAATTCTACTTCGTACGTGAAAATATTAATGTTACTATCTGTATCAGTTTCCGTATGAAGGCAGGGAAAAATACCCTTTGGACATTCGTCTTTTCATTATTAAAGAAGCGGAGAATTTTTTTTTATATTTTGCTATAGCCAGCAAGTTGGGAATTCCAAAATCAATTGTTTGCCACATAGTAAAGAAGTGGAAGGAGGGTAAAGGTTTCCCAAGGTGATTTTCTAAGATTAGGAGCCCCAAGAGAAACGACTTAACGTTAAGAAATGTATATCCGAAGGACACGTCGCTCGCTGACCGAAACAACAACGCTGCTGAAATATGTGAGGAGATGGCCACCGAACATGGACTCACAGTGCGTAAGCACACCATAAGACGTCGTCTGGATGCCGCTTGATTGTGCGCATGTATCCCTGAAAAAAATCTCTCGCCCGAACAAAGAATAGGGAAATCCTATTGAAAATCGCTAAGTAGCACGAAACGTGGACAACCAAAGGTTGGAAGAAGGTCCTTTAGAGCGATGAATCCAAATTTATTTTTTTTGGAAGTGATGGCCGACATTATATTCGTCGTCCAAAAGGCACCAGAAAGGATCCCCGATACCAACGTCCAACAGTGAAGCACGGAAACGGATCAGTAATGATCTGGGACGCTTTTTATCATGATGGCGTCGTCCCGCTCGTACACATCGATGGAATTATGGATCGAAATGCTTATAAAAAACATTTTAGAAGATCACATGCTGTCTTATGCTTGTAAAAAGATGCCTCATGATGGATGTTTCAGCAGGATAATGATCCCAAGCACACCCCTAAAATGGTGACAAATTGGTTTGCAGCTAAGAAAATTAAAATTTTGAACTGGCCGAGTTAGTCACCTGACCTCAATCCAATTGAACGTCTTTCTGAACACATCGGAAAAAAAGTCGGAACTCCTTCAGGATCTTCAATCATAATGGCCAAACATCCCTAGGTCCACTCTAGAAAGCCTTGTTTAATTCCATGCTCAGATGATTTGCCGCAGTCCTCAAAGCAAAAGGATATGCAACTAAATATGAAATATTGCTGTATTTCGTTATAGACGCTTAATTTGAATAAAAGTTTAGAAAAACTGAACACGAAACAAAACACGCATTTTTTCAAGAGGTTTTTTTTTTTTTACCTTGTTAAATTTATGACAAATAACCAATATGTGTTTAGTGACTATGTAGAAAAAATAAAGTAAGCGTACTTCTTTATGTACACAGCATATTACTTGTGAGGAATGAAAGCACTGCTCTTATTAGCCAAGGAAATTTTATTTTCCGACTAAACACTATTCGTATTTATAATCTTGGTACATTATAAAGGTGAAATTTTTATTAATAAAACGGAAGTTCACCGATCATTATTGTACATATGTATTTAAGTTTTTCAAAAATTCATTTTAGTGATCCGTGGGATTTCACATTGTGATGAATTTAGTAGTCTGTGAGGTCCGAAAGTGTGGCGACCGCTGCTAACTACTAGAAAACAACTCTGACTGCTATGAGAACTAAAGATGAAAAAATATGGTTTGTATGAATGATCATGTATAACTTCAATAAAACTTTATAAAACAATTATGGCAACCACTATTTTTTTTTTTTTTTTTAAGAATTGACCACTTACATGGCAGTCGGAGGAAACAGCGAATATCACATTTTTGTAATTCCTGTGGAATTTTTATTATGCTTGTTATTCTTCAATTGTTGGTACTAAGATATTGCTGGTCAGGTCTAAGAGATGTCGTTTACCCGGTTCGTCAAGATGGCGAGCAATAGCATGGATGGAAATGGGGTTATCACAAGCTAATGCAGCTAGACATCTGAATGTGTCTCGTAGTATAGTTCAAAGACTCACGGATCAATTTGAATTTGAAAATTCAGTATCAAGAAAATCTATTTTTGGCCCCACACGGGTTACAACGTCTGCGCAAGACCATTTTCTAGCGCTTTTGGCCTAAAGCAGGAAGAACACTACTGTGTTTAAGCTCAATTTAAATCATCCATGCGCTACTGTACTCTTCACAGCGATGACAGCGATGACCACCTCGGGAACTCAGCTTTCGCTTTAGAGTGTTAGTGCAATCCCGAGGGGTAGACCACATCCACTCCTCCCGACTCTCAGAGCGAGACATGGTTTGTCTTGGAGAGAAAAGGGCATCAGGAGAAGGGGAAGGGGAAATCTGAACCATTGCTCCAAGCTCTAAGCCTGATGGAGTGTTTCCTACGGACGGCCGAAATCCATTTGATAGTCCATCCTTTTGATAGCAGTTTTTAAAAAGATTGGTCAATGTTTATATTTATGCTTTAGTAACTCAAAAACCTGAAAGATTCCCAATATAGCTGCCTGGTTCAAAACATGACGATTTATAATAAATACAAAATATTAGTAACAAAAACAGTACTTGTAATAACAATAATACCAATAATAATGATAATTAATGAATAAATATGAAAACTATTTACAATGGAAACAAAGAAGATAACAAAAAAAATCATAAATCATCGTCTAAAGAAGTGTCCGAGAGGTATGGATAATTATTTCTAAAAATGACTTCATTTTTCTCTATAAATCTCATTAGTGCTGTAATTCTGTTCATGAGGACAGGATTTTCACTAATTCGGCATATACTTCTGATTTTTTTAACGTGGTAATATCTAATATGTTGTCAGAGGACAATTAGGTACGTAGTTCAATGAGGTGGAGGGAGACCACATACACAAAGAGGCGCATCACGTTTACCTATGTCGTAAAAATATTTCTGGAAAGGGCCGTGATTTGTGAAGAAAAGAAAAAGGTAACGATTATTTACGGTAAATTGGATGGGGACAAGATACGACTAATTTTATGAAAGACAGTTATAGAGGTGGTGGAATCGTGATTTACGCTAGAATCTCTCTGTGTGCTCACACTGACCCGCTTGGGTACTATGGATGAATTCTAACTGCTATGAGATAAAAGATCCTTGCTCCGTAGTTCACACAATATGCTGGTGTTATTGGTGATGAATTTATCCTAATGGATGATAATACCCGACCTCACAGAGCTAGGATTGTCGGTGAATACCTTGAGGATCAAGGTTTAGAGCAAATAGAAAAGGCACTAACTCAGGAGGCTGTTGACTGCCTTAGGTCCTATTTCGAAGACGTTAAATGAACTGAAACAAGCATTGCTCCATGTATGAGCGTTTCTTCCGATCCCAGTGTTCGACAATTTTGACAACATGTAAAATCGATGTCGCCAATGCATTACAAGCAGTGGCGGACAAAAATTTGGTACTCTACTATTGTTGAAAAAATTATCACCTATGGGGCATCTATTTGGGGTGGGAATCTTACAAAAGCAGCACTTAATAAATTAGTTTCTATACAAAGGATGTTTCTTTTGCAAATTTCTAGGGGATATAGAACCATTTCCAGTGATGCTCTCAATATCGTGACAGGTATTCCTCCCATTTCCATTACCATTAAATATGAGTTCACTAAAAGTAACATCATCCATTTGAAGAATGAAGCTATCTCACAGCAGTATTTTCCACAAATGATAATTCAGCGTAAGACTCTTGGCTGGCAGTTTCATCCGGCAGATGAGACTTCCCACCTTCAAGTAAATCCAACAATAAATTCTTACTCTCCCACTCAAAATCTTATGGTCTTCACCGATGGCTCACGCACTGTTACCGGAGTAGGTGCAGCTTTCTGCGCTACTAAAGGGAGTGAAGTGACTCATCGATGGTCCTGCAGGCTGGATAACAATAATTCCATTTTCCAAGCCGAACTCTTTGCCATCTTTAAAGCTTTAGAGTGGATCTCTCAACAAAACCAAAAATTTTTAATTCCAATTTTTAGCGATAGTCTTTCAAGCCTGCAGGCTATCTGTTCGTTTGGCTCAACAAATCCCCAGGTTATTGAGATTAAATCACTTCTCAAAAATCTTCTCTGGAAAACCTATTTAAGCCACGTTTCAGCCCATAAGGGTATCCTGGGAAATGAAACGGCAGATATGTTGGCAAAGGAAGCAACTGCTAGTCCATCAGTTGATTTTTCACTTCCAGTACCGCACTCGCACATCAAAAGACATCTTAGCGCTCATTTTATGAAACAATGGCAGGATTACTGGGACTACTCAGAAAAGGGTAGATATACCTATGATCTTGTCCCAGCGGTATCTTTGGATCTTCTTCTGCTCACTCCATCCACTACAGCTTTCCTTACCGGCCATGGTCCTTTTGGGGCACATCTCTTCAAGTTCAAAAGAGTCCTTTCTTCTCTATGTGAGTGCGGTGATGTTGCTGATGCCTCTCATTATTTCTATAATTGTCCTTCAACAACTCGCTGGCATATCCGCCGTCCTCCTGTTCTTCCAGATGGTTGGCTAGCAAATATTTTATCGCGCCCGACTTTGCTCTCAAAGCTTAAAAACATCTTCAACTTCTTATGTAACCTTTCACTTTTACTCCATCACTGAGACAGGGACTTGGATTCCCCCTTATTCAGTACCCAATGTCGGGTCGCAGCAACTTGTATAATATTGTCTAACTTTGTATAATATTGCATTATTTAATGTCCTTATGTTTGTTTCACAAATCTTGCTAATGTAACATTTATTTATATCATATACATATACCACTCCGCCCTCTGTCGCGCGTATTGGCGGGCTCAGCCTCGGCTGAAATTTGTATTTTTTTTAAGACCTCAATAAAGGGGACCGGGAGGGACAATCTGTGCTCTAGAGACTCACTTCCTAGTCTGAGCAGTCTCTCTCGGGCAGTAAAAGTAAAAAGCAGTGGCGGACACATTCCTTATTAAAACCTATTTACTTAATTTTATTTTTAAAATAAAACTCTATGATTTTTTTTCCATCAAACAGTGAACTTTTTCAAAAAATGTAATTCTTTACTTGTAAATCATGCTTGATGTTGAAATTATGAAAAACTCAATAAGTAACAGTTTAAAGCTACATTTTTCTGAAATTCGTGTTTTTATATTCCTATGTTTTCAAATTAGACCCAACAGACACTGTACCTTATAGACCGGGAGCAGCACAGATAATCACCTCATCGAGTTCACGGCTGATATTCCATAATTTTAAACTCGATTCACATATTAAAACGCAATCGGTCTGCCAAGTCCTATCTTGGTGGAAAACACCTGAAAACCCGATTTTAGTGGTTGACTCGTAGTTTTACCATTGTGCTTTCTGGCACCCTAAGGTATGAAAACATGGAGGACTGGGAGCAGGAAAAGCCTAAAGCCTAAATTACTAATTGCATAATTTTATCTATAGATACAATGCAATTCGTGTACTTTTTATATATTATTAGAACTCATTAGCACTGTTAAAGGTGCTTTTTTTTATTTAGAAAACCTTCTTTCATCGCAAAAAATTGAGAATTTGCATTTTATCCTTTTATACGTAAGCGCATCAAATTGGTTTTCTGTAAGTCAGGATGGTAAGTTAACATTTCCATTAAAATATAAAGAAAATTCTTCACTTCTACTACTCAGTGATTCTTTTATCCTTTCTTACATTCAAATTTAATGATCCCTTCACAATGCTTATTCTCCCCATGATTCATAATAAGACACTTCCTGAAATAACCCTTATTTAGTCAAGTAATTTTCTTTTGTGGGGTATCTGTGTTGCTATTGCTCAACAAATTTGTAAAAAGTAAAAAATACATATTTAAGAAAGCTTTCAGCAGTTGAACCAGCATATGCACTACAAAAAGTTTTACAGCTTACTATACTGGAAGTAGAAACAGAAACAGGGCCCAACAAAGTTTAAATATATTATAAAGGCCTGGACTATTACGTCATATGTATATTCAAATAACTTGACGAATGCGGTAAAACACATTGCTAAATGATGTATTAACTTTAAAATATTAAAATTAGACTAAAAAATATAATACAGTAGAGTCTCGATTATCCGAGTTAATATGGACCAAGCTCACCTTGGATAAGCAAAAAACTCGGATAAACCGGATTTACACAAATCGTCACCCACTAAGGAGATGAAATATAAATTTTCACTTAATTCATTAATTTTTATGGTACTAGTACCATCTTTTTTATGTACATTTTCCGTTATTTTTAAGAAAAACCGTTACTTTTAAGGAATGAAATTGTTTATTTGAAAAAGCCCTTGATAGTTTTTTGTTTGTTGAATGTCAATTTTGATGCAGTTTTTTTTTCTTTTGTTGCAGTATTACGCTACTGTATAGCTACCAATTTCTAAGATTTTTTCTTACCACTAAAACTTACTAGTAAATTTTGCCTGATTCAATCGCCGAAATCTAACAATCGTCAACGATTAAATATGGCAAAAATTTTGTATTAAATTTTAGAGGTAACAAAACCGTACAAATTGGCAGCTATGTGATTCTATTAGTGTCATGAAAATTGCAGGTCTTGAAAATTCCAGTGTCATGAAAATTGCTCTTTCTTCTGCTGAAGTATTAAATAGTTTTTTTTTTTTTCAATCGAACTTATGACCTTTGGAATGGATCATTTTCTTCTGATGAACTGATGGCTTTTATTATTATGAAACAGCCATTATAAATGGCCATTTAAAAAAATGGCGATTTTTCCCCCATTCTGACCAGAAAATCAGAGTTCTAACTATTTACGGCTGCTCTTTCATCTTCACCTAACACTTCATTTATTTATTGGCTGTTTCATAATAATAATAAAAGCCATCAGTCCATCAGAAGAAAATAACTCGGTTAAAGCGAAAACTCGGGGGGGGGGGGGGAGTAGGATACCTTTGAACACGTCGAAAAAGTAAAAAATATCATCATGTTCCAGGCTTCAAAACTTTTGTAATAAGTCAGAAAAAAAAATCAAACTTCATTTAAATAAAAAGCTCATATTTAAATTTATTTTTAAAAATATATATATACTTGTAAATTCATAAATAAGTATTGAAATGATAAGTTTAAAAATATATGATAATAAGAGAAAAAAATCTTGCGCGCATGATAAAATCTGAAAATATGCATATAAAGAGGAAATTTTGCTGAAAATAAATACATAATAGAGTTACCTTTATACTAAAACCAGAATATTTGTAAAAAATATTGACTAAATTAAAAAATTAACAAAAAATTAAAAATTTTAATATTTTGAAAAATATTTTCAAAGTACAAAAACGGAATTTTTTTTTTTTTTTTTACATTTTTCTGGTTTTAAGTTTTAGATAATACAGAAATGAATATGTGGTAAAAATTTCTTTTGATTGCCATGCATAGTTTTTTAGTAACACAGCGCGCAGTATCAAAATTCATCGTTTTGAATAAACGCAGCGCAAAGTTTAATCATCCTATGTAGCCACTAGAAGATAGCCCGTCAGAATGACGTGTTTGCATTTCAAAAGAATGATATAGCATTGCATTGTAAAAAGAATTATGAAGTAACAAACCCTTTTTAAAAGGATCAGGTGGGAGTAAAATAGTTATAAAAACTGCCCATTTATAATTGAAACTTAATTTCCATGAAAGAATTTCACTCACAAAATTTAAAGAACTACTTCACAAAAAAACATGCAAATTAGAACTAATAATGCTATTTCAAAATATATTGTCAATTAGCTTTCGTGTTCGTTCATTGATTTAAAAAAATCAATAACCTTCAATTTCTTATAAATCAGAATAATAAAAAAATAAATAAATAAGAGTCTTTCACGGATTAATTGTCGATAGCTGACGCCAAAATAATAATTATATAACTTAAATTTTAAAAAGTTTAACTCAGACTATACCCTGATTTTTTTTAAACATGCATAAAGAAACCTATAATAAATTTTGATAATTATGATGAATGATGTTATATTATGTTATAATTATTTATGATATAATTAAAATGATTCTTTATCACTTAAGTAAATTGCAACTATTAATTGCATTAACAGATTTTTTTCTCAAATTCTTTTATTAAATTATAAATTTATTTTCCCTACAAAATACAAAAATGCAAAATTTTATTTCCATTGATACATATATATATACATCAATATATGTAGTACATCAATATATGTAGTATATCAATATATGTAGTACATCAATGTATGTAGTATATCAATATATTAGTATATATATATATATATATATATATATATATATATATATATATATATATATATATATATACTACATGGCATTAAGTATCCCTGATAGTCTAATTATATTTTATAAGAAATACTATTCATTTCCCCCCCCCCCCCCAATGTCTTCAGAGTTCAAAGAATTTCAAAAGAAACTTCTTTTTTATTTTAACTACCGATAGATGGCGCCAGCAAAGCCCAAAAGTTCACATGAATGTAGAGATGGGCAACATCGTTCCTTTTAAGGAATCGTTCCAGCCGGAATCGTTCACCGAAAGGAACGAGTTCATTGGAGTCGTTCCTTTCGGAATCGTTCCGAAAAAAAGGAACGATTCCGAGAAAAAGGAACGATTCCAAGAAAAAAGGAACGATTCCGAGAAAAAAAGAACGATTTTGAAAAATAAAGGATTCCAAGGGGAAAAAAACACATCCGAGATAAAGAGAACCACATGCAATCCATAATATTTTTTACTAATTTATTTTCTTATGTACCCATCCATTTTCTTAGGCATCCAGTCGCTTTAATTTTGTAATGTTTTGGACAGATGATTTTGTTTTTAAGAGTTCATTTCATTGATCAGTGTGTGCAATTAATTTGCAGTTATTTCTAACTTTATGATTTATGGTACAAAGCATAATTCCTCTTGGAAATTTAAGGGCGGTGCAAGGTCTATTCGATTTTCAGTGTAATCATTGGTTTCTCTTGAAAATATGTCGTCAAATGACCGTCCATTTATATTATTATTTTATATAGTGTGTCTTTACTCTCAACGATGTTCAGTGGCTAAGTCCTAAACCGTTAGTCATAGACCTATAGTTCCAATTACAAAAATGTTTTAAATAAGGTAAAAAATTATTCTGAAAGTCGTTTGGATCAATAAAAATATTTCTAAAAAAGTTACGAAATTTAATTTTTTATACGGTCCTCCGCCCTATAAGAGATATTTAGTAAAAATTTCCTGTTCTCTTAAAAGAAAGACAAAAAAAGTCCCATTCATCTAACACTAAAATTCATGAAGTTATACGAAACTTTGAAATGCAAGACTTATGCCACTTTTCAGCATCCGAATACACATGAGTTTAGCCATGCTTCTAGGGGTCGTAAACAAAGTGCTTAAAGTATTTGAAGGATTTATTTCATGTGTAGCTGCGCTTTGAAAGAAATCGTATTATGACAGATTTTTGTAAGGATTTGAAGCTGTTTCTTTTCATGATTTTTTAAACAAAAACTATGCTATTTTTATAAGCTTTTATTTAACCTATTAACCGCCAAAACTATAAGTAGGAATTTTCAAATTTCTTGTTGAGAGTCGCTTGTTACCACAAATTCAGAAAGGTAATTTCCGCTTTATTAAAATATCAAAATTTCTGCCAATAAACAAGGCAATTTTTTTAATTGTAAAATAGTGGTGACAAAGTAATTAATGTAAGCATGAGCAATTATTTTGACCGTTGCGTGAACGCAACACCAGCGGGTAACGGGTTAACTTGAAACGATCGTATGTATGTCTTTCCAGATCAAAATTTGTACTCGAAATTCAACTCACTTTAAAATATGCGATCGAGGTTAAATTTTACATATTGACGTAAATCAGATGACAATGTAATATTACTATGATTTTCAGTGCTTACCATTATGTACTTGTTTTACAGGGTAACACAAAAAATTTCGGATAGATTACTGCCAACAAGTTTTCTAAAAAGTTTTAGATTAGATAACACAAGACTGCGATGGTTGTGTTTTTTTATTTTTAAAATTATGTATTTTTAAAATTATGATTTTTATGTATTTTTTAGCACTGAATCCGAAAATTATCTTCATTTTTAACCATCATGTCAGAATTTTTCGCAACTAGTAAATTTCAAAATAGTAAATTTCAAAATTGAAAAAATAGCTAATACTATAAAATAGAGTCGATGGTTGTATTTTTTAACTTTTACGACTGATTTGTATGTGCTTTTTAGCACTGAATGTAACAATTACACTATGACGCAAAAGTTTAGACAATGAAGAAATTCTTACATACTTTGAAAAATATTTATTCAATTTTCAAATCACTGCTTGAAATTAATGTGCTGTACATATAAACAATATTTATAACAAAGAAAAGTGGAATTGTGCATATTGCAATAAATTAAATGGTAACAAAAATAAACTGCTGTCTCAAAAGTTTAGACACAAATTAAATAAAATCGAAATAAACAATTTTTAAAACCTGGTTGCGCATCCATGCTTATGTATTACGTCATATACACGAGATTGCATGGAAGAAACTAAATCTTGCATAGTTTGTGGATCGATATCGTACCATGCATTCTCAATAGATGTCTTAAGTTCCTTTTCAGAAGAGTATTGTCTAGCGTTGCTATAAACTTTGCGACACATGATGCTCCAAAGGTTTTCTATAGGGTTAAGATCTGGGCTACATGCTGGCCAGTCGAGAACTCTTATATTATGGGAATTAAACCAAGATTTTGAATGTTTTGCAGTGTGAATTGAAGCATTGTCTTGCTGAAATTCCCACTGAGGACCCCCTAGAAGCTCAGCAAATGGCAGTAGGTTTTCTTCTAATGTCTGTGTATAATGCTGTGAAGTTTGACGACCACTGGTGAAGGTCAGAGATACTTGTCCATTATAGCAAAAGGCTGCCCAAACCATCACCGAGCCCCCTCCTTGTCTGCGACTAAAAAAACGTCGAGGTTCCTTCCGCAAGTCATGCCAATACGATAAACAACCATCTAGACCATCCAGATTCCACTTTTTTTCATCGCTAAATATGACTGACTGCCATTTCTCTCCATATGACATATGCTTTCGAGCCCACATAAGTCTTTGTAACTTATGATATGGTTTCAGAGCTGGTTTCTTCTGCATTTTGCTATAAACGATTGTTCCTTTTTCCAAAATTCGTCTACGAATCGTATCCTTTGATACAGAGAGTCCCGATGAGCTTTGAACTCCACGTACGATCATTTGTTGAGTACTCGCTAGTCTTTGTATCAGGCGATCCTCTCGTACATTTGTCACACGTGGCCTCCCAGACCGACATTTTGCTTTATATTCGGAACCACTCGATAAAACTCGATAAATAGATTTTTTTGACCTATTAATAATAGCAGAAATTTCAGAAACGCTCTTCCCTTCACCTTTCAACAGCCAAATCCTTGAAACCTCATTCACTTGAATTTCTTTAGCTCTCGGCATGTCGACTATGAAGCGCAATCGTTTGCAGTACTTAAGTACTCCAAATTTGTGACATCATCGATTCTAAATTTGCATATGCCAGCGAATATTCAAAGAAATTTAGAATAGTATCTAAACTTTTGCGACAAGCACATTTGAATTTTTTTGAAAAAAATTAGTATTATAGCAAATAAAACGACTGTCGTTTGTACATAGCATTTTAAATCAGTTTTTGAATATATTTACAGGTTTTTGTAATTCTGACGTCATAATTCTACATTTTAAAGCTGAATGACGTCATTGTCTAAACTTTTGCGTCATAGTGTACCTTCATATTTAACCATCATGTTAGACTTTTTTTGTAAATGGCAAATTTCAAAGTTAAACTAGTATGTTGTGGCCATCACAAAACTTTCTTCTAAATAAATCACGTCAATTAAATCATTTAAATAGTAAAAGAAATTACATCAATTTAGAACCAATTCGTATCAAAGTATACCTGAATTTGAAGTTTGATGAAAATTCGTGCATTACTTATTGAGATAGAGCTGTAGGGGAAATTCTGAAAAATGCAGCATAGCAGCGCCACCTGTTGAGCGATTTGCACCAAAACACAAAAAGCACTAATTTATATTAAGGTATACCGGAATCTGAAGTTTGATGAAAATCGGTGCATTAGTTCTGGAGCTAGAGCTATTGTGGAAATCACAAAAAATGCAGCACAGCAGCGCCACATGTTGAGCGATTTACACGAAAAGGTACAAAACATCAATTCATGTCAAGGACTAACTGAATCTGAAGTTTGATGAAAATCCGTGCATTAGTTCTGGAAATTGAGCTATTGTGGAAATCGTGAAAAATGCTGCATACCAGCGCCACCTATTGAGCGATTTACACCAAAACATAAACAGCACTAATTCATATCCAGTATACCTAAATCTGAAGCTTGTTGAAAACCCAAGCATTAGTTCTTGAGATAGAGCTATTGCGGAAATCTCAAAAAACGCAGCATAGCAGCGCCACCTGTTGGGCGATTTACACCACAAGGGGCAAAACGTCAATTCATGTCAAGCACTAACTAAATCTGAAGTTTGATGAAAATCCGTGCATTATTTCTTGAGATTGAGCTATTACGAAAATCGTGTAAATGCTGCAAAATGCAGCATAGCAGCGCCATCTGTTGGGCGATTTGCGCCAAAACTTTACCAGCACCAATTCATATCAAGGATTAACGGAATCTGAAGTTTTATAAAAATCCGTGCATTAGTTCTTGAGATAGAGCTTTTGCGGAAATCCTGCAAAATGCTACATAGCAGCGCCACCTGCAGGGCGATTTACACCAAAAACTAATGAATGTCATTTTCGGATTCAATAGTAAAAATACATAAAAATCAATTATCAAAAGTTAAAGAAATAACAATCACATCTATTTTATACTATCAGAATCAGATTTCCGAAAATTTTTCACTTTTTAGCTTTCAAATTTACGATTTGCAAAAAATCTGTACTTTGTGATAAAAAATGAAGGCCATTTTTGGATTCAGTGTGTAAAAAATCGAGACTGTTGCTTTTCAACATTTTATTTAACGAAAATTCTATTATTTTTTTCCTGTTATATGTTTAGTACAAGCTGTATATTTTGCATTAATATTTCAGAATGATTATAGATTTCAAATTTATAATGCAATGTTAATTTTACTATCAACTATATTTTTTATATATCTGAAGATTATTTATATTTCTAGTAAATTTGTAAATGACCCCTATTTCGCAGCAAAAAATATGCTCCAAGTTGAAACAGCCATTACTTCGGTCAGTTTTAGTCGTAGAATAATAGGACTTTTATTTGTCTTACTTGTAAGTGTAATAGGAAAGTTTTACTAACTATTCATTACTTGAAGGACCGGGGGATCGTATAAAAAATTAAATTTCATAATTTTTCAAGAAATGATTCTATTGACTCAAATCACTTTTTAAATACTTCTTTACCCCCATTTAAAACATTTTTGTAATTGGAACTATATGGCTATGACTAACGGTTTAGGAATTAGCTATTGGACATCGTTGAGAGTGGACATCCTGTATAGGAAATTTTATTATTGCTCTGATATTTGTCACCAGGGTCTAGGATTTTTTAGTCTCATAGATTCCTCTTCAAAATCTACCTCTAGGTAATCTTAATTTCATTTTTCATTCTGAATCTCATTTTTCATTTGGATGGCCCTACTGGTTTGGATATGTAACTAGTTAAAGCAGATTACATTTTTGTTCCAGTGTCCGTACTTTCAATAACTTTATGCCCTTTATCGTCTTTCTCCTCAGCTCCCTAACTTTACGCACACAGGATATTTCGCATAATTCATCAACATTATTATCACCGCCTTCAGGATCTGGTTCAGAAGTGAAACACCCTATTCTATAGCAATCATCTTGTAGTGCAATTCAGTGATATATATCAATTTTAATGCATTTGAAATAGCTTAATGTCATTAAAATGCGCTGCAAACGATTTTTTCCCGTTGACCATAATGTAACGAAATACTTTTGAGTTGCCCTGTAAATAAACTATTAATGCTACACTCTTCATATTGAATACCAAACATCCCATGGTAAACATCATTAACATATATCAATTGCATGGGAATCCGAGTATATTTACGGGATTTATGTATATTACACACTGAGACCACAGAACGACACAAAGCGCAACATGAAGTGCAAAAACCGGTCGAAACAAAGAACGAAGTTGTTGCAAACTTGTTTTAAACCAGTTTTTCTAGCGAATTCAAGCGACATGTCTTATGTGTCGCCTTAGTGTGTGACTTGCCTTAGAGCGTGAACAGACGGTCTGACGGACAGACAAACCGCATTCATAAACACTAACTTTATTGGAAAGAGTTAAAAAGTAAAGCACGTTTTTGCACACTGTCTTTCCTGAGTGACTGATGTATGTCTTGTCTTTTACCCTAACATCGCTATTTGTGAACTGCTGTTAACTACGTAAAATTTCAATAAACTTACAACTCTTTTTGAATCTCCAATTTCACGAGAACCTACCGAAATTTCTCTAATTTCACACCCTCATCCGCCGCCACCCTCTCTCCACTTATATGATACAGAACCTCAGTTCGGTGTGAGTGAATTGCAATGCTAATATGTTTGTTTGGATTGGGATCTTTGGAGCTTCATAACTCATGAAGTCATGGAACACTTGTGTTACACGAAAGGGTAGAAGTTCCTTCAGATGATTTGTAAACAGATTCATTAGCAGGGCTATGGCTAGTGATATTTATAAGATAATATTATATGCATTAATATTATAATATATATATATATATAGTAATATATATGATTTTATTCATATATAGTACATATTATCTCCGCCAAAAGATATAATGATTCACTAAACTTCAAAGTTCTATTTCTTTAAATTTGAAATTTGCTAACATTTTAACTGAAAAACGGTTTATTGGTTTAATTAAATTAAACAAATTAAAAGTATGTCCATTATTATTACAGAGTGTAGTACTATATAAAGAACTATCCTTTTGACGATGTTTCGGCCGTTGAATGAAAGATATCTGTTGTAAACGTATTATAGATAATACAAACCTTAATTTTTTGAGAATTTGACTATTTTTTATTCGGAGTTAAACTTTTTATTGTCAAAACTATTTAAAATAGATAAAACATTTTGTTAAATTCGAACTTTTCAGAAAACTTTATGTAATTTAAGAAAAAAAAAAGAAAATAAATAAATAAATCTTCTAAGTGAAAAGAATAACAATAAGAAAAGAAAATACATAAAATTTAGTATCGTATTTGCAGTAAGTTTTACCTCAATAAAAACGGAAATTTGGTATTAGGCTTGAAACATTAAATTTAGTTTAGCATGAAGGGAGCCTTGATTTGATCGAAATTAAACTCAGATATGTATTATCCACCACCACAGTAACAGGCATTAATCGTGGCATTGATTTCGGGATTTACGAGTATCAATAACGATCAAGAAATCTGAATTCTGAAATGAAATCTTCTTCAGGGGAGAAAAACAAGACGCCAAACTGTGGAAATAAAGTGGTACTCGAGCGCTCGTAGCTGGTCATATATTTATTTTGACAAAGAGGATTCTCAAATTGAAATTATGTTTGAAGAAAAAACATGAAATAGTGAAATATGCATGAAAGTGCGTAACTCTACAATTATTAAAATAATTGAAAATCAGTTATTATTATCCTATTAAAATGCAATTTTTATGGCCTAGTGATATATTTCTTACATTATTCAAAACTGTTTCTAATCAGATTTTAAAAAATATTTTCCACTAGTAATTAAACAAGCATTTTCTTTGTTTTTCTTAAGGCTGTTCTTAAGTGATCTGCTCAACAAGCGTAAAACGTTTTGACACATTTACAAATTCATTTTTTAACGGAAAGATATAAAATTGGAATGTTTGACAATGGAAGCGATTTGGAATCGAACTGTGTTTTCCATCTTTTGATCAGTAAATTACCTATTGAGTTATAATCGATTTTGATCACGTGACAAACATGTTTTTCACCCATTTTTGAGAAATTATGCCTCTTTAGCGCGGAAATTCGGTTGAAAACGCCCACTTTGACACTATTTTCTGAAAGGCCTATTGCGCTTGCAAAAAAACGGAAAAAACAGCTCGATTACATAGTTTCTGAACAACAACACCTGTTCGTTTCATGCATTTCCGAATAAAAATAAATTAAAACTTTTGTCACAAATTTATCCTTTTGGATTTGAGAACAGCCTTAAGAATTCATTTAGAAAAAATTCATTTCGTATGATACATTTACCAATTAGAAAATGTATTAGTGTATTAAAGTACACATGGTGTTCCATTACCCTCGGGGTCCAGGTACTCAATCGGTAAAGCACGTAAAGTTTCTGGTTTCGAATCCCATCTCGGGCACTTTTTCTCTCAGGTGTAAAAAATCCAATTCGTATAAAATATTTTTTTTAATTATTTCTTTCAGATTAATTTAGCACAAGAAGATGAAATAGTAATGTTTATTAAACGCCCTACTCCGCCCCGCACTTCAATTTCTTTTTTCTTTCTTCAATTACTTTTCTTTTTTTTTTTTTTTTTTTTTTTTGAGGAGTGGGGGGGGGGGGGGTGGCACACACATTAGAAGGATATTTTAGCAATAAAGTCAGCTTTAATAGAATCAAAATATGTTATTTTGAAATAAAATAGCGTATTTTAATTTAATAAAACTGGCCAGTCTACAAGAAAAGAACCGATTCCCGAGGAATCGGTCCTTTTCGGAGTCGGTACATTTTGGACCGATTCCGAGAAATCGTTCCGAAAAGGACCGATTCCGTGGAGTCGTTCCTTTTCGGAATCGTTCCAAAAAGGACCGATTCCGAGGAACCGTTCCAAAAAGGACCGAATCCGAGGAACCGTTCCAAAAAGTACCGAATCCGAGGAGTCGTTCCAAAAAGGATCGAATCCGAAAAGGACCGATTCCTTTTTACAGAATGGAATCGTTCCTTCAGTTTCACTGCCGGAATCGTTCCTTTGGAGTCGTTCCTCAACAAATGCCACATCTCTACATGAATGCGATACAAACGAATGTTTACTTATGGAGGGAGAGGGCCAAACTAATTTCAACTTAACCCTTAAATGCCTGATTTTTCAAAAATCATTGTAATAATGTTTTTCGGCTGTCATTTATTAAATAAATCATGGGAAAAATATTTTTAAAAATCATATTTTGTTTTAAGTATGGTTTACTGCTAAAAAACAGTTTGTTACCAATCGGCAATACTGGTCTTTAATTTAAAAAATAATTTTCCTTGATAAAATCCTATAATATAAAACACACAAGAACTTTAGGAACTATAATAAGAAATAAATTTTACTTGCTCGCTGCAGAACAAAATAGGGTATTTCGCAAGCTACCAAACAAAACAAAAATATCAAGTAGCAACAATTGAAAAAATAAATCTGTCTTTATTCTTAAACAGTGTTGCCATATACATGTTGAAAATAGATTTAATAATATTTTCAGAATGTACTTTATTGGCAACATTAGGTATTATAGCTTCAATATTATTCTAATAGTATTTTAAAGCCTAAATTGGGTATGTTGCCGAAAAGCAACACCCGGCATTTAAGGGTTAAGTTATCTCAGAATATATACGTAATTGAATGCATGTCATCTCTCAAATGTTAATTTATTCTGAATAATCTTTCTAAAAATGTAACTTTTATGAAGTTATATTCGAAAAAATAATTTTCAATAAAAATGGCCGAATGGAAAACGATAAAGCGAAGTGGGATCCGGATGAGTTCAACCCCGGAAGCGTTATGTACTTTGTGCTATTATATATATAATAATAAAACTGCCACAATTAGTAAACTAATGGAAATGTTTTAATGCGGTTTTTTGCAAATTGTTCTGAAATGGTTACGCAATCAAAATATGTAATTAAAAAATTTCGAACAATTTGATTGTTTAAAGGTATCCTACCCCCTTGCGGGAATCGTATAATCAGAACTCTACTGTAAAAATATACAAATCAACGGTTTCGAATCTTTTCTGGTGTCATCATCAAGATCTAAAAGTAAAAAAACAATCACATTTAAATATTTGATTGACTTCACAATTTCAGGGAATTAAAATTTTCAAGTCAAAAAACATTTAAATGTAATTGTTTTTTACTTTTAAATCCTGATGATGGCCCCAGAAGAGGGTCGAAACCGTTAATTTGTATATTTTTTATTACATTTCTTAATATATTTTTAATATGTTAAAGTTAATACATCATTTAGCAATGTGTTTTATCGCATTCGTCAAATTCTTTGAAAGTTTAAATAATCTTGAATTTTCCGCAATATTCAGCATTAAATATATTTAAGGCGTGTTCTTTACAAAGTTTTATTTAAAAAAAAAATGCTGAACAATGCAATATTTTGACACAATCACAAAACCATTTTTATATGCCTCTGAAATTCAAAGCGTTTTACAATCTTACAGCGTTTTTTATTTTTCTCTAAATGTATTGCGTCTTGAGTTATAATCGACTGTATCTTAACCAGATTTTTTTATGGTGAGAAAAAAAGGAGGCAAATTCTTTTTTTACGATTTGTATATTTTTATTACATTTCTTAATGTAATTTTAATATTTTAAAGTTAATACATCATTTAGCAATGTGCTTTATCGCTGTGATGTCTGGAGAACTTTTCTTTAACCCTTAAATGCCTGATTTTTCAAAAATCATTGTAATAATGTTTTTCGGCTTTCATTTTTTAAATAAATCATGGGAAAAATACTTTAAAAAATCATATTTTGTTTTGAGTATAGTTTACGGCTAAAAAACAGTTTGGTACTAATCGGCAATACTGGTGTTTAATTGAAAAAATAATTTCCCTTGATAAAATTCTATAATATTAAACACACAAGAATTTTAGGAACTATAATAAGAAATAAATTTTACTCGCTCACTGCAGTTCGAAATAGGGTATTTCGCAAGCTTCCAAACAACACAAAAAGAACAAGTAGCAACAATTGAAAAAATAAATCTATCTTTACTCTTAAACGGAACAAGTGTTGCCATCTACATGTTGAAAATCAATTTAATAATATTTTCAGAATGTATTTTACTGGCAACATCAGGCATTATAACTTCAATATTATTCTAATAGTATTTTAGAGCCTAAATTGGGTATGTTGCCGAAAAGCAACACCAGGCATTTAAGGGTTAACTTTTCTTTAGTTTCTGCTGGCGCCATTGTCAAGTGATACGTGGGCGCGGAGAGGAAGGGGGGGGGGGGGACACTGTTTTTGAGAGTGGAAGATAGAGGTATTGGTTATGTCGGCCTGTGAGCGCGGTGGGGTTTTTTTTATGAGAAACGAAAGATTGTTATAGAAATTATTTGGTAGATGTTACGGGTACCGGGAAAATAAGAAATTTAATAATATAGTGAGGTGGAGGTTTTGGTGTGTAATATGAAGGTGTTGTGCATCCATGTGAAACCTATAATTAATTGTATATAGTGTGTCGTCAAATGCGTTGTCATCTATAACGTCTTTATGTACTCTGTAAATAAACTACATATTCTGTGTTAAAAGAATTAGTGATCTATCAACCAAGGAATACACCTCTGACGATTAGCGGGAATCGAGCGTCACACGCTCTATTTACGAGAGCGAGAATTGTTATAAGAAGTAAGGTGCATGTTTATTTATTTTTAATTGAAGATAATCTGAATAAGAAATATTTGAAGATGATTTAAGTACATAAGGAAATAGAATGTAATTTATTAGTATCAGATTTATATAGATGATTTAAGCATATCAAAGAAAAGAATGCGATTTATATTATGACATTTATTGCTTGATTTATTTATATAAGATGAGAGTATCTGTTATATGTAGAAGTTATTATAAAAGTGTTTAAAAGTAAAAAGAAAAATTTAGTATTAAAGGGCTGAGGAAAGAGGATTTGGTTGTAGTCGCAACTGAATTAAGCCTAAAAATAGAGGCTGAGCACAGAATTATAGATTTGAAAACACTCATTGAGGGAAGCGACCAATATGCTAAGGATACTGAATTTATAAAAGAATTTTTAAATACTACGGTGTCAGACAGAATAGAAAAAGAAAAACGTAAAGCCGAGATACTTAAAATATAAAAAAAATGTGAAAACGGAACAAAACACTGCACTAGAGTTAGAGCGTACAAAATTAGAAGTCATAAAAGCCCAGTTAGAAATGGCGAAGATTCAATCTGATGATGAAAATTCAAACCCGGGGGGGGGGGGGGATGGGCAAAAATCCCATACTAATTCTTTAGAATCTCTAATTAAAAGTGTTAGAACACTGAGCATGCCAGTCCCGACTAAACCGAAAGCGTGGAATTTGTTTTTTAATTCGCCCAAAAAAGCATTCGGAATGAAAAATGTTGCGGAGGAGTTAAAAGTTGAAATTTTACTAAATTTAGTAGGTGAACGCGCAGCACATTTATTAGTTTATGTAAATACTGATGAAATGAAGAGTTATCCGAAGGTTAAGGCTTTAATTTTAAAAGAATATCAACCTACCCCGGAAGCTTGTCTAGAAAACTTCCTTACGGCAAAAAGAATGAAAAATGAAAACCATTTACAATTTGCAAGCACAATCCGAGCTAATTGGGATTTTTATTGTGAGCTTAGGAAAGTAAATAATTTTTATACGCTTAATGAATTAATTGTTACTGATAGATTATTGAGTTCATTAGATTCAGAAACGCGGAGTTATGTTAAATTAAAGCAAATGGATGACTGGTTAAAACTACGAGAAATCGCGGAATTGTGCGATAATTTGTTTACTTCAAAAGATAGAACATTTTCGGAATTATATGATAGACCTATAAAATCCTTTCGCAACTATGATGAACCCGGAAGTATGAATCATGGGAAATATATCCCACCTCATATCAGAAATAATGTTCTTACTTGCGATAGAAAAACTAATGACATTTGTAGGCTGTGTAAACAAATAAGTCATTTGCGTTTCTGTCCGAATAATAAAGATAAAAATAAAATGGGGAATTTCCGCAATCAAATGAAAAAGGAATCGGGTATTGAGAAAAATAAAGAGGATGAAAAGTTAATTGCTAAAGTGATAACTTTATATTGAGAATGAGGCAATAAATATGCAAGCTTTGCAATAGCAGGATGTGTGGTTAGGGGGTTCGGAAAGTGAATACACTAATTGATAATGCGGCCGAAATTCCAGTAGTTAATTCAAATAAAATACCGGATTCATTTAAAAATAACGAAAATTGAAAAATTCAGTTGATATCTGCTTTTGGAGAAAAAATAACCGCTGACCTTATAACTTTACACATAGCTTTAGATTCCGGACATTCAAATGTGTAGTTAACAGTGTAGATGTTTTGTTCGCAGCAACAGATAAATTATATGGGTCATGTATTATCACGCCAACGATTTATGAGTTATTACGATCAGCTCAGAGTAGAGGGGAAGAAAATATATTACGTGATGTGTCTACGGATGAGATGCAGTCAGAAAGGGGGGAAGAAATTAAATATGAAAAAGCAGGGGGTAGTGAAATGGAACAACAAAGTATGAATGATGAGGATTTATGTTTATTAAATCAAAATGAAACTGCAGAAAAAGAGTTAATGATTAGCTGTATTGAAAAGAAAAATAATAGTGGAGATTTAAATGTGGGTTATCAATCAAATGCGAGTATTACAGGGCGCAACAGAAAAGTTGCGAATCGTTACATGGAGCTTTCAAAGTTGCAGAAAAAGAGAAAAACGGGTTTGTTATGGAAGACAATTTGCTTTATCATAGGGAAAGAGTTTCGGGAGATCAAGTTATGCAATTAGTGGTACCAAAGGTCAGGAGGGGGGAATTTTAAAAATTGCGCATGAATCGATTTTCGCTAATCATCTCGGCATGAACAAAACAAAAGAGAGAATTCGTTATTCATTTTTTTGGTCAGGTATGTCGCGAGATGTGGAAGAATATTGTGTATCGTGTAATGATTGCCAACTACGGAGCAGGGAGAGGGCGAGCGATCAGATACCCACTATCCCAATTGAGAGACCGGAACTTCCGTTCGACGTTGTAAATATTGACATAATTGGAAAAATTAAACCTCCTTCAGCGCGTAGGCATCAATACGTACTTACTTTGGTAGACCAACATTCGAGATGGCCAGAGGCAGTTCCGTTACGGACAATTACGGCTAAAGCTACGTGCGATGCGTTGTTAGAGATATTTATGAGAACAGGAATACCCCGCGTATTAGCAAGTGATCAGGGCAGAAATTTTGTATCAGGTTTAATACAAGAGTTTCATGTTAGGCTGGGGGAGGCTCCTAGATTTGCTACGCCGGGGCACCCACAGAGCTCGGGATTAGTTGAACGATATAATCAGGTATTGAAACGTATGTTACACCATATAATTCGTAGTGACCCTAAAAATTGGGATAAACACATCCCCTATCTATCATTTGCGTACAGAGAAATTCCGAATAGCACTACGGGCGTATCGCCATTCAAATTAATGTAAGGAAGAGAGGCCAGGGGGCCACTGGCGGTATTAAAATCTACATGGGCAGGCGAAATCCCACTACCCATAAATCTAGGAAAGAGCGCGACCGAATACCTCCAGGAGTTAAAAATTAATTTAGAAAAGGCGGCGGAACAAGCGGCAATAGTATCGGAGTTTAAGCAAAGCTCGTATGCGAAGTACGCTAATCGAAGAGCGATTTACAAGGAATTTAGACCGGGGACCAGGTATATTTATTAATCCCAGACTTTATGAACAAACTTTACGCGAGATGGACCGGACCAGCCGAAATAGTGGCGCGGTGTAACCCTGATTCTTACAAAGTGAAATTAATAAACGGGAATGTTAGAAATGGCCACGTAAATAAGATCAGAAAATTTACTCCTAGGGTACAGGCGGTGGGGGCGATCTTCGAAAATGAGGAAGAATTAGGGGAGGTCCATCCCACCCTCAGTACGAAAGATAACTCCGACTTATTCAATATAGAGGAAGTTGATCTAAATCATTTAGGAAATGTGGAGAGGAAAAAATGTTAGATTTATTATATAAATATAAAGAGTTATTTTCTAGAAAAGTGCAAATAGCTAAAGTAGGAGAGCATAAAATACGAATAAGTGACGCAGAAAAGAAAAAGCCATACGTTTACAGAATCCCAGAGGCCTTAAAGCCGCAAGTAGACAAACAAATTGAGGAGCTATTGGAACTAGGTCTGATTGAAGAAAGTGAGGCAGAGGCGCCACATCCAGTAGTGTGCGTGATGAAGAAGGATGGGGTCTTGCGCCTATGCGTAGATTTTCGAGCACTAAATGCTATCACGAAAACTGACGATTTCCCAATGGAAAATGCCACCGATCTGTTATTCAGTATGCGCAGAGCCAATGTGATAACCACCATAGACTTATTGAAAGGGTGTTGAGCCATACCATTAGAAGAAGAGAATCAAAATTTAGAATGTTTTAAAACTCATAGGGCTCAGTATCGCTTTAAAGTAATGGCCTTCGGGCTCAGGAACGCAGATGCGGCTTTTCAAAGAGAAATGAATAAAGCACTGTCCGAATACAAGGAGTTCGCCAGAGCATATATAGACGACATAGCCGTTTTCTCTGAAAGATTTCCTGAACAACTGATGCATTTAGAAAAGATATTTTCTAAGTTATCACAGTTACGATTCTTAGCTAACTTGAAAAAGTGTGAATTCGCAAAACCTCAGATTAAATACTTAGGACATATCATTGGGTCCGGTAGCCATCGGACCGACCCCGGAATAGTGGAGGCCATTCGAAGGCTAGCAATGCCTCAAACGAAAAAACAGTTGAAAAGTGTTCTTGGTCTTTGTAATTACTATAGAGATTACATTCCCAAATATGCTGAAGTAGCATATCCTCTAATTGAACTGACAAAAAAGAACAGTCCACAGCAGCTGTGTTGGTCAGAAGACCATGACCGGGCATTTAATGAGTTGAAAAGATGTCTAATCGAAGCAAAGCACCTAGTCTACATACTCCCGTTATAGGGGTGCCATTTGTCATAGAGTGCGACGCATCTGCAGTCGGCATCGGCGCATGTTTATCACAGTGAAAAGATGGAGCACTGTACCCGGTAAGCTATGCCAGTCAAAAGCTCACCAAAACTCAACAGGCTCGGCTGACTATTGAAAGGGAGACCTATACGGTCATCTGGAGTCTAAAGTAGTTCGAAACTCGGATTTTTGGTTCACCTGTGGAACTTATCACCGATCACAATCCATTAACATTCATCACCAAAAATGCCACCCAATCTTCCGAACTGCAGCGATGGGCATTAACACTGCGAAAGTATGACATTGTGATTTAGCACCGACCTGGTGCCAAGTTGATAAATGCAGATGCTCTGTCCAGACTTGAGACTATCGCATAAGAAAAAAAAAACTTTTGAAAACTTTCATAAACTGTTTGATAACTGACTTTCTTTTGAGTGACTTTAAATTGGTATTCAAGATTAATTTAATGTGTTACTGCAGCTTTTGTTACCTTTTACATATTTTTTATTTGTCATTGCATTTATTATTGTATATTATTAAGTATTAATTCCTCATGTTATATTAGTAGATAAGAAGAGTTATCGGCGGTGTGTCCAGACTACTTCAAACATTTAGTTTGTATTTTTTTTTGTACATATTTATCAAATTGTATTATTCATTTGGGTAGTTTTGTTTAAAAAATGAAGTATGAGGACGTCTCCAGACTAAATTTCAGATAGAAAATGTAAGGCCCCCTCCCCCATTTTCAATCTTGGGTGGGGGGGGGGGTTTATGTCTGGAGAACTTTTCTTTAACTTTTCTTTCAGTTTCTGCTGGCGCCATTGTCACGTGATACGTGGGCGCGGAGAGGAAGGGGGACACTTTTTTTGAGTGAGGAAGGTAGAGATTGGTTATGCCGGCATGTCAGCGCGACGGTTTTTTTTTTAATGAGAAACCGAAAGTTTGTTATAGAAGGTGTTTGGTAGGTGTTATGGGTACCGGAAAAATAAGAAATTTAATAATATAGTGAAGTGGAGGTTTTGGTGTGTAATATGAAGGTGTTGTGCATCCATGTGAAACGTATAATTAATTGTATATAGTGTGTCGTCAAATGTGCTGTCATCTATAACGTCTTTATGTATATTCTGTGTTAAAAGAATTAGTGATCTATCAACCAAGGAATACACCTCTGACGGTTAGCGGGAATCGACTGTCTCAATCGCATTCGTCAAATTCTTTGAAAGTTTAAATAATCTTGAATTTTCCGCAATATTCAGCATTAAATATATTTAAGGCTGTTCTTAACAAAGTTTTATATTTAAAAAAAAAAAAAATAGCTGAACAATCAAGTTTTTTTGACACAATCACAAAACCACTTTTATGTGCCCATGAAATTCAAAGCCTTTCAGAATCGAACAGCGTTTATCATTTTTCTCTAAATGTATTGCATCTTGAGATATAATCGACTTTATCTTAACCTCTTCAGGTAAGATTTTTTTATGGTGAGAAAAAAGGATGTAATTTCTTTTTTTTTTACGATTTGTATATTTTTATTACATTTCTTAATGCAATTTTAATATTTTAAAGTTAATACATCATTTAGCAATGTGTTTTATCGCATTCGTGAAGTTCTTTGAAAGTTTAAATAATCTTAAATTTTCTACAATATTCTGTATTAAACACATTTAAGGCTCTTCTTTACAAAGTTTTATTAAAAAAATATTGCTGAACAATGAAATTTTTTTGACACAATCACAAAACCACTTTTATGTGCCCATGAAATTCAAAGCCTTTCAGAATCGAACATCATTTATCATTTTTCTCTAAATGTATTGCATCTTGAGTTATAATCGACTGTATCTTAACCTCTTCAGGGAAGATTTTTTTATGGTGAGAAAAAAGGATGTAATTTCTTTTTTTTTTTACGATTTGTATATTTTTATTACATTTCTTAATGTAATTTTAATATTTTAAAGTTAATACATCATTTAGCAATGTGTTTTATCGCATTCGTGAAGTTCTTTGAAAGTTTAAATAATCTTAAATTTCCTACAATATTCTATATTAAACACATTTAAGGCTCTTCTTTACAAAGTTTTATAAAAAAAATATTGCTGAACAATGAAATTTTTTTGACACAATCACAAAACCACTTTTATGTGCCCATGAAATTCAAAGCCTTTCAGAATCGAACATCATTTATCATTTTTTTCTAAATGTATTGCATCTTGAGTCATAATCGACTGTATCTTAACCTCTTCAGGGAAGATTTTTTTATGGTGAGAAAAAAGGATGTAATTTCATTTCTTTTTACGATTTGTATATTTTTAATACATTTCTTAATGTAATTTTAATATTTTAAAGTTAATACATCATTTAGCAATGTGTTTTATCGCATTTGTGAAGTTCTTTGAAAGTTTAAATAATCTTAAATTTTCTACAATATTCTGTATTAAACATATTTAAGGCTCTTCGTTACAAAGTTTTATAAAAAAATATTGCTGAACAATGAAATTTTTTTGACACAATCACAAAACCACTTTTATGTGCCCATGAAATTCAAAGCCTTTCAGAATCGAACATCATTTATCATTTTTCTCTAAATGTATTGCATCTTGAGTTATAATCGACTGTATCTTAACCTCTTCAGGGAAGATTTTTTTATGGTGAGAAAAAAGGATGTAATTTTTTTTTTTTTTTACGATTTGTATATTTTTATTACATTTCTTAATGTAATTTTAATATTTTAAAGTTAATACATCATTTAGCAATGTGTTTTATCGCATTCGCGAAGTTCTTTGAAAGTTTAAATAATCTTAAATTTTCTACAATATTCTGTATTAAACATATTTAAGGCTCTTCTTTACAAAGTTTAAAAAAAAAAAATATTGCTGAACAATGAAATTTTTTGACACAATCACAAAACCACTTTTATGTGCCCATGAAATTCAAAGCCTTTCAGAATCGAACAGCGTTTATCATTTTTCTCTAAATGTATTGCATCTTGAGTTATAATGGGACTGTATCTTAACCTCTTCAGGTAAGATTTTTTTATGGTGAGAAAAAAGGATGTAATTTCTTTTTTTTTTACGATTTGTATATTTTTATTACATTTCTTAATGTAATTTTAATATTTTTAAGTTAATACATCATTTAGCAATGTATTTTATCGCATTCGTGAAGTTCTTTGAAAGTTTAAATAATCTTAAATTTTCTACAATATTCTGTATTAAACATATTTAAGGCTCTCCTTTACAAAGTTTTATAAAAAAATATTGCTGAACAATGAAATTTTTTTGACACAATCACAAAACCACTTTTATGTGCCCATGAAATTCAAAGCCTTTCAGAATCGAACATCATTTATCATTTTTCTCTAAATGTATTGCATCTTGAGTTATAATCGACTGTATCTTAACCTCTTCAGGGAAGATTTTTTTATGGTGAGAAAAAAGGATGTATTTTTTTTTTTTTTTACGATTTGTATATTTTTATTACATTTCTTAATGTAATTTTAATATTTTTAAGTTAATACATCATTTAGCAATGTATTTTATCGCATTCGTGAAGTTCTTTGAAAGTTTAAATAATCTTAAATTTTCTACAATATTCTGTATTAAACATATATATAAGGCTCTTCTTTACAAAGTTTTATAAAAAAAAAAAAAATATTGCTGAACAATGAAATTTTTTTCGACGCAATCACAAAACCACTTTAATATGTCCATGAAATTCAAAGCGTTTTAGAATAGAACAGCGTTTTTCATTTTTTCTGTAAATGTATTGCATCTTGAGTTGTAATCGACTGTATCTTAACCTCTTGAAGGAAGATTTTTTTATGGTGGGAAAAAAGTGACTTTTTTTTTTTTTTTTTTTACGATTTATTCATTTTATATTAATATGAATTCAAAAAGCGATAATAAAAAAATGGGAAAAACAATAAAATCCCCCCCCCCCCACACACACACAAAAAAAAAAATAACGTCCACATTTGTGACCGCAAAGCGTTAATAAAAGTTAAGTTTCAAGTATACTTTGACTTATTTCTGCATATATGTGTACACCAATTCTCAAAACTCTGGTTTAAGTAGTTGTGGCTTCTAGTCTTAATTTAATTCTTGCCCTAGCAGCCCACTACTTACACAAAATATTAAATTGTACTTACTATTGCATTTAAGTAAAACACCACCTCGTACGATAACTGGTCATAATCACATATGTGCACGTTTGTTAATTTCTTATGAAATAAAAAAAACTAACAACAAATTTCTTTCTTACATTTCTACAAATTATTAAAACTTATTAATATATTTAATATTTCTGATATTATATTTATTAAATATTAACGATTTGTTCAAATAATCCAACAACACTGACTGCCGAAAAAAAAATGACTTCACCTGTTTTATATCGCTAACTGTAGATCGGTGCAGCCAAACCATAAAATTTTTACTTCTCTTGTTGTGAAATTCTGTATAGTGGATAAGTTATTATCAAAGTTTTGTTCTTTTTATTATTGATAGTAATTATAATTATAAAAAACTAAAGGTCCCAAGTGTGGCCAAGAGCTTGGTGTTAATAAGAATAGCGGTAAATGTTGTGCATTTAAGAATGAAAATGGCTTCAGAATGCGTAAGACAATAGTCAATTTTATTTGGGAAATGCATTTAATAAAAGAAAAGAAAGAAAAAATATATTATCCTGAATTTATTCGCCTGCATAATTACTATAAACTACTTGACCGAATAACAGTACCTGAAGGAAAAATTTGCCGAAAAATTAAAATATGATGTAAAAATTAGTTTTTTTAAATAGTATTGAAATTCTTCAAGTTTGGTTCGATTTCTATATCTACACGACCCTCTAAGCAAAATTTATATATAGCAATAATTAGTAGTTATTATTATTAATGGATTGGTACCAGTCACATTTTTAGGTGCGTTTGTAATATAGATACGTAGAACCTATAATCGACGTCTGGTCCGTCCGTCTGTCCGCATGACAGCGCGAAAACTACCCAACCGAAGGGCTGAAATTTAATATATATAATCATTGCAGAATTGTGCCGAGTCATTTCAAATTTTATGAAAATCGAATCAAAACTTAAAAGAATATTTATAAAATTTTTCTTCATTCTATTAAATCCTATTATACGTAATGAATTCAATGATACCCCATGACAAGTAATGATTCTGTGTTGTCATGGTGATGACGTCCTATTTAAGATAGAGTCCTCTTATTTCTGTATTACTGAATTTCATATATAGAATCGTAATAAATTTTGTATTCATGCATTTTTACATAAGAGTGCAACAGCTATTACACCAAGGTCTGAATATTTATAAAAATAGTTATAGTACGAACGCACCTCATTTCCCACGTTTGATGTACATATTCCGACTTGTTGTACGAATGTTTATCACACGATTAGCAGACGGTGATGCGTTTTATTTTTTTATTTATTTTTTTTCCCAGCACTGTACATATATGTTTAATGAAATCTATAGAAATTTATTTTTGTTTAATAAATTACTGAGAAATACTTTAAAAAATGAACTTTTTTATTTTGTTTTTAAGGACGATCTTTTTAACCATATATTCATTTCATTCAGAGTCATATTATTATTATTTTTTTTTTAGGTAGATTTCGTATGAAATACTATCTATTACATTCTCCCCTAGGTTGGAATTTCTGAAAACTTTTTGCAGATCTACACCAATCATGACCCCTAGAACCCAAAACCACCCTCAGTAAAAAACTTTATATATATATATATATATATATATATATATATATAATTTTTTTATCGACACGATAACTTCCATAATTCAGCACAAATCTCTTTCCAAACAGATACATAAAATCAAGGGACATAAACTCTCGGTCAAGTTCGTTAATGGGCAAAATTGGACCAAGGGGGTGGGAATAGAGAGGGGTTTTGTGAAAACCGAAAAAACCCCATAACTTCTTAATTATAATACATATCAAATCGAATCAGTTTAAAGTTATTATTACTTCTAAAAAAAGGACCAAAAATTTATGTATGACAGATTTTTGATAAAATTAAAAATGGGCTTAAGGGGCGCAAAAAATAGCGTTTGGTGAAGAAAAAAATTCATAACTTCGTCAATTCTCAAGATATCAAATCCAATTAAATTTATTATAAATCTTCAAAATATTACCTACAACTTTTATACTGACAAGTTTTTAATAGGACCAATTCGTACCGCAAAATAATAATAATAATAATAATAATAATAAAACAAAAAGGGAGGGTTGAAAAAGAAAAAAATCCATAACTTCGTCAATTCACAAGATATAAAATCCGCATGAATTTATTATAAATCTTCTTAATATTATATACAACTTTTATATTGACAAGTTTCTGATAGGATCAATTCTTAGAGCAAAAACAAATTAAAAACGCGTAGCGGTTGAAAAAAAAAATTATCGTATTAAGATCTCAAATCCAAACTGCTTATTTTCTGACTCATTTTCAAATTCATTTTTGCTCTCAAAGGTACCCAATTGGTGGGTTTTCTTATTCAGAAACTATATAATGTACCGTAATGATCGATTTTGTGATAGAGGCAGAATATATTTCAAAAAATTATGTCAAAATGGGTATTTTGAGCCGAGATTACCGAAGCGATCGTATTGGAAACAAAAGATATTGTCCTACTGAGAAAATGATTACAGTAAATTCTGTCTAAGGCGGACTCTGTATAAGCCGGAAATCTGTGTACCGCGGAAATTTTTTCAAGTCCCGGCGAACCCATAGAAAATTACATTAATTCATGCTGCATAAGGCGGAATCTGTCTGACGCGGAAACGGAAAGGATTTTAAGGTCCCACCGAAACCAAAATTTTGCATAAGGCGGAAAAAGGATAATTTAAAAATGAAAAGCGTTTTGTTTATTAAACTTTAAAACTGATAAGTCAAATAACTCAATGTCGAGCAAGTTAGCTAAAATTCCGTAAGTTTTTAAAAAAGTTAATTCAAAAGAACAGAAACTTTAAATTTTAAGGAATTTATGCTTATGCCATTTTTTCATATGCAAAATTGCATCTAAAAGTTAATATTTCTAGTAAAATGAACATTTATGAAAATGATTACGTATTTTCGAAAGTACAATATATTATACTTTAAGATTGTACTCAAATTCAAAATTATAGCGTTCTTTCTCATTCTCGAAGTTTTTTTTTTTTTTTTTTGGTGTGTATAAACTTCCAATATGAATGTATTACAGCAGTACTAAGAAATTGAATAAAGTTTCTCATTTATCATTAAAAAGACAAAGGATCTTTCAGAATTTCAGTTTTCAACCGATTTTCTAGTCAGGAGAATCAATAAAAGATCGTCATCTTCCAGGGATTTTTTTTTGGGGGGGGGAGGAGGGGGAGCTTTTTTGCATAAGCCGGAATGTTGTCTACCACGGAAATTTTTTTCAGTCCCGACCGATTCCGCCTTAGACAGAGTTTACTGTATTTATAAATCAAGTTCTAGTTAACGAAAAATAAAAACACAAGTCGCTTATAAATCTCTTCAAAAATCACGTCAGCAAGTTTCGTGTTTTTTCTTTTAAAAATGAATCTGGAAATGTGTAAGAAAATTTCGAGTTGTTGAGCATGGAAAAGTATTTTTTTAATACCGACTTGACATGATTCTGATAAAAGCAGCTCTTGTATAAAAATGAAATTAAAAACTCGTTAAAAGCGGCCAGGTAAAATTATTAAAGTGGGTTTATCTCTAAACGTGATTTAGCTTTTGTTGTTGAAATTAGTACTTAACTTCGAAATCTACCTGCACCTGTAGGCCGAGCCGCAAGGATTTTTTTCTTTATCGAGTCTTCAGGAATGTAATTGTATAAATGATCATTAATTATTATTCTGTATTCTATGGCTTGTGCACATATAACCTGCAAAATGCAGTATCTTAAAAATTTTACATAAATAAGTAGAATTTTAATTGCATAATGATGTTGTGTAAGCATGATCGACACTTTTAATTTGAAATCTAATCGAACCGTGTCAAGACTGATCTGATGCAGAGCACTGACCAAACCCAATGTTGATCAATGACCAATGCAGAGTTCTTGATTTTCTACGCAGATCGCGATGATTGCGTTCGCTTCATACCGGAGTCGATGAGTCGATTTCAGGAATGCATAGATGAATTCAGCAAGAGTGAACTTTGCCAAACAAATTTCTTGCAGAGGCAATGGTTGATATATCAAGCAAACACTCGGGGAAGAGGGAAAATGCCGACAGCGTACAATTTTTATACATAAATGAATTAATTAAATGCCTGCCCATGCACACCTCTTTGCCAGACAGCTCCCCTCCTCCCCCTCCCCCCCCAAAAAAATAGATAAAAATAAATCAATAAGAAATAAGCAATATGAATACTTAATTCATAATACATTCCTTTACTAAATAGGTGCAAACATACATAAGTTTTAAAAACATTTAAAACAATCAAGACGTTAAAAAAATTGGAGTCAGGAGATGTTTAAACCCGATGCCCTTTCAATCTCTTAGTAAAGAAATGTATTGTGAATTAAGTATTCATATTGCTTATTTATTTGATTAAGGTGAATATGTCGTTTCAACTTGAGATATAGATGTTTCATTAAAAATAAATAACCGACTGTAAAAACGACCTTTGTTGATTCGTAATGAAGAAAATAATTTTCTTATTTAAATGCAATCATGGAAAAACAGCCTACAACAATGGCAGTGCCTATAGAGCCTTACGTCCAGCTCCGACGTCTAGACGTGGAAAAATTATACGTAATTCATAATGTACGTCCAGCTCTTACGTCCAGTTCCGAACACTTGTGCATGAAAGTGCCACCTATTTGTCCTGCCTTTCACTTTCGCAAGTGTGATTGTATCTTCCTGAATCTGATAGATGCGATTACTTTTATGTGGTTATATGCTAATTAGATTGCTGTGGACAACTGGCGAGTATAAATACAGTAGTGAGAGTTGGGACTGGTTTAGTGGTAAAGTCCTGCCTTTCAATGAAATCTAGACTGGAGCTTCTTCGTTTTGAGACTTAGAGTAATTCATTTCTGCCACGTGCGGTGGAATATTGGCGTTCCGTGTTATCGAAGGAGTTTGCCTTTTGTGTAAGAAGTTAAATTTACGTATTTCAATAAAAGTGTTTTGGAGAAATTTTATTAATTAAATTTTATTTATCTCTAATAGATTTTTTTAAAAACAGTAAAATTTCTTCTTCTTGAATAACTTAAAATAATTAAGCACTAACAGAAAGAAGAACTCATAATTTTTCCATCAAAGTATATCTATATATCCATCCCCTTAATGTTAATGGAACACATCTTTGAACAAACGATTACTCCCTGATGATAGCCCTTCTCGGGGTGTCGCGTCTGGAAAATAGACTTTAAACACCTAATTTGACATCATTTTCTAAAAGATACTTTGCATTTATAGAAAAGGGAAAAAATCTATTTGCTTTGTTGATATTTGAAAGAGGATGCAAACTTTATGCGTTTATGAATGAAAATGCATTAAACATAGACCGTAAAGTTATTTATTAAATTAGAAGTATATACATTTGAAACAAAGATTTTATTCACAAGTTCTAAGGTTTTCTGATAGGAAAATTCCTCATTAATGATTTCTCATTTATGAGAAAAATGTCAAAACTGAAAATTTGTGAAGGCCCTGGTGCTTCAGCTCCAGTCGCCCTCATCTAAATCCGATCCTGTGCATCGAGTTCTCAAAACCAAACATTTTTTATACCTTAAAATACAGATATGAATATATAATATTAAACATATTTAGATAAATATATTTTTTTGGTTTTAACTTTATTCTACTCTAAATGTACAAAATATTGATTATATCAGTACAAGGTTTTACAAAGGATGTAAAATATCAGCTTTATGAACATCAGATACCAAATTTGGGGACCTTAAAGCAACACGTCCTACAAGAAAGCCTCCGTACTAGGTGTCTGACGTCACGTTATAGGACGTGTTGCTTAAAGTCGAGGCTCCCAGGGCAGTGTGGAATTCAGACATTTTTCTCTGGGAGGAATTTCTGCGGTTCTGGGTGGGGGGGGGACGATATTTTAGAGATCCGGTGGGGAAATTGCACTTTTGTCCATTAAAAAGCATAAAATGTCAAACATTCCTGGTGGGACATTTCAATGTTCAGGGGGGGGGGGGGGGCGATATCCCCCGGGCCAGTTAGCCATTTGAATAAGCCCTTGTTTAAAGCTTCTCTGTTTTATTTCCCACGCTCAATAATCCAAAAACTTTCTGACACATTCACCAGCTAATCTTACCACGTAATTGCTTGAAACTTGTCAACATTACTATCTATGAACTTAAAAATAGAACAATTCATTATAATTTAATTTTAAATGTGATGCATCTTGATTTATAATAGATTGCTTCCGTCACAATATACTTTTAAATTTTAATTAGTTATACATCCGCATTTAAATAAATAAATAAATACCGGGTGAGCCAAAAGTTCGTTGCAGTTTTAAAAACTCATAAAAAAGAAAGAAATTATGATAAAGGAGTACCGTTTGCAAGAAAGAACTCACAAGATAGGTTTTTTTAGCAGCACAAAAAAATTTAGTTAAAAAATCACATATAGAGGGCGCTGACCACCCGAAACACAGAGAGATCCTACATTAGAGAGAGATTGGACATTGAAGAAATGTCCGCCATTTCCGTTACAAAGTAGATGGAACGCCATACAATGCAATGCATTTCTATCAGCATCTAACACTTTTTATTCTATTAAAATTATGAAAATTTCATTTTATATGCCTTCAAAGAGTCTTTCAGAACATAAATATAAGCACATTTCCATTTTAATGAGTAACAATTCTCAGAAAATGCATTTTTTTTACTCAGCTGTTTTACTTACGCAGTAGTGCGATTTTACTTATCGGATTTTGATTTATTTATAGAATTTGTTTTTCATATTTTTTATTTGTTTCTTTAAACAGCAGTGTCCCTATTTAATTTTTTTCCTAAACTTTCATTTAATGTTTTGATAACAATACTCATTCTAATACTATATATTTACCAGACTTCCATATTTAAAAATAATACCAAAGAGAAGGATCAGTATGTAGAAACTTATAAAATATTTTCAGTGCACATATTAACTTTGAATCACATACATAGTTAAATAGGAGTGGTATATGATATGTTCAAATTTTATTGTTTCTGAAATTACAATGCGAAGATGGTGAAAATTATAATAATTATTGTTGTTTTAAAATACGTAATAAATTATAGATAGTTTTAAAAAATTCAATTCTATAGTTCATTTTCTATCTGATAATCGTTAAAAAATATTTTCTCAAATATTGCGAAATTAAAATAAAGTTCTTACATGCCAAATCTTCCTCTGCCCACTATTTTAATTAGTAAAAAAAAATAGAGTAAAAAATGCATTTTCTGAGAATTCTTACTCATTAAAATGGAAATGCGCTCATATTTATGTTCTGAAAGACTCTTTGAAGGCATATAAAATGAAAATTTCATAATTTTAATAAAATAAAAAGTGTTAGATGCTGATGAAAATGCATTGCGTTGAACGGCGTTCCATCTACTTTGTAACGAAAATGGCGGACATTTCGTCAATGTCCAATCTCTCTCTAATGTAGGATCTCTAGAAACATAATGAACAGGACAACAATACGCTCTATTCATTGTTCAACATGACCTCCAGAACATTCTACGACACAACTGTTGTCTTGTTCATTGTGTTTCGGGTCGTCAGCTCCCTCTACATGTGATTTTTTAACTAAATTGTTTTGACTGAAAAAAAAAAAAAATAAAAAAAATAAATAAATAAAAAAAAAATCCGACTACCTTGTGAGCCTTTTCTTGAAAACCGCACTCCTTTATCATATTTTCTTCCTCTTTTATGAATTTTTAAAGTTGTGACGAACTTTTGACTCACCCGGTAAATAAAAATAGAGAGATAGAAACTATAATCCAAGTAATTTCTGGTTCATTAAGTATGAATTTTCCATTGAGCATTTGTATTGAATTCAACGAGATGTTACTTTAGGAGAAAAGAAAGAAATGGGTGGGGGTTGTACGTATCTAACGTTATCACTTTAGGGGGGACGAGTGTCTGACGCTTCATATCGCATTGTCTTTTGATATCGTTATCATTTTTGATTCAAACAAAATATTATTTTTCGGTTAACTTTTTCTTTACATCGGTATAGTCTGTTATCATTTTTAGGTAGATTTCATAAGATTAATAAGAAATACAGTAAACTCTCTGTAAGGCGGACTCTGTATAAGACGGAAATCTGTCTAACTCGGAAAGATTTCCAAGTCCTTGCGAATCCATAGACATGGAGTAAAATTTGTCTAAGGCGGAATATTGTCTACTACGGAAAATTTTCTCGCTCCCGATCGATTCCGCCTTAGACAGAGTTTACTGTACTACCTATTGCAGTCGTTACCATTGTGCGACTTTTGAAAAATTCCTTCATAACTTTTCATTATCTGATCCCAGGAACCCAAAATCACCCCCACCTAAAAAGTTTATACATATACATGTATGTATGTATGTACTAAATTTTGCCCGCACGATAAAAGTCGCAATTATGCACGGATTATGTTCAAACTCACCAAAAACACTGAGATAGCTAAAATCTCGGCGGGGATTGCAAATGAGCAAAATCGGCCTAAGGGCGGCCGTCATCAGTTCCACAACTGATGATAGCCGAGTATGTTCGGCTGAAAACGTTTTTGTATTTAAAAGACTTTTAATGTATTTTAAATGTTTTATATTATGTGTAAGCAGTAATCCTGTAAGCAGTAATCGTAGGGGAGACTGGGTATACTTGATCCCCACTTTCTGTTTTGATGTTTTTCTCAGTTGTCATTTGACATTTTTAAGAAATTTTTTTACCAAATAATCGTGTGTCCATTTCTTATACAATATAATTTTTTTCTTGGTATAAAAAACAAACTAATTTCAGAAAATTGCATTTTTCAATTTTTCAAAAGGGGAAACCATATATCCCCACTTAAAGGGATATTTGATGCTTTCGTTGGGGATACTTGATCCCTGTTAAAAATCAAGCTAATATTATTGTTTCATTATGCATATATCGCAGTATTATAAGTTAGTAACAAACATTTAACTTTTATTTCTTTCATTTATGACTACAAGATGAATTTTTAAACTCTTTGTTGATGACTTGACGTATAGATATTTATAAAAACTATAAACGCAATTTAATTTTAAAAAAAAGCTAAAATGAAAACTTTAAAAACAAAAGCTAGAAAGAAATCAAGAAATAGTTACACTTTATTTTAATAAATAATACAAGTATACAATGATACAAAGTAAAAGTAATGAATAAAGCTTTCAAAAAATAATGACACAGCCTCATTATCAGCAGGTATTTTGAAACTTTGATAAGTCAAAATGAAAGATTATAGTTGTAGCAATTCTAAAGGTTTCTCCTACCATAAGAGGATTAGGCAACTTAATAATGCAATCTGACTCATCAACTATGCTTTTATCAACTTTTTCCGGGAAATAGAATTGATTAAGCCTGCCTTTTTTTCGTAAAAAATTGATCTCATATTCAAAAAGTCTCAATTCTAAATTGAATGTTTCTTGTGATCTGGGTAGTATTTTAAATAAAATTAAAGTATCACGAACACCTTTTACTAAATTGATGCTAATGTTTTGTATTTAGTAACAAAACGGACGTATTTCTGTTTGTATTAAAAGTTTAGCTAGTTGAAGATACATGATCCCTAGGATCAAGTATCCCTAGAAAAAGGGGGATCAAGTATCCCCATTTTGTGTTTAGAACATAAATGTATATTTTAGGTGGTAAATAAACAAAATTAATTTGCTAAATAAGTTATATGCGAATAGTAAAGTTTATACTTTAAAATTATATACAATTCAATTTATCAAATTTCCAACAATAGAAAATAAAAACAAAACTTTAAAAACCTTTTAAAAAGTTGAACTTGCAACAATTAAATATTTCCTTTTCATGCTGAAACAAAATGGCTTAAATGATTTTATGTTACCAAATTATCTGAAATAATGCATCTTAAAACGTGTTGCTAGATTTCAAAACTCTACATATTGATTTTAGTATACTTTTTGATCAGGGATCAAATACCCTCAGTCTCCCCTACATTTATTTGTACTTCTTTTCTACAAATTTTGTACTTTTGTTCAATAAATTAAATTATTATGCATTCAAAATAACAAGCTATTGTCACATCTACCAGCTCTACATAGTTAAAATGTTTTAGATAAGGTCTTAAATACAATTTTGACTGTATAACAGTTTAAACTTCCAACTCTCTGATTTGGTGGAATAAAACATATTTAACATTAAATATTTTATGTATGTTATGTATGGAATAGGATGGGTTGTTGTCACAAGAGTAACAAATGATTGTGTCACAAGAGTAACGCATAACATTTTTATCACAAGAGTAACGCATAACATTTTTATCACAAGAGTAACGCATAACATTTTTATCGATAGTTTGACATAAAGTTGTTTAAAACAAAAACAATGCTTGAAGTTTAGTTGTTTCCTTTCTTATTGAACAGTTCTTGAAGTAGTCTATAGTACTAACTGTATCCTGTAAATTTCAAGCACATTAAATTACCTTCATTCAGGTTTTTAAAATGAATGACTTTTTTATTTATGTGAAAGAATACAGATACATTAAAACAACTCAACTTGAGTCCTTTTTGAGGGTTTCCTTTTGATTTGAAGTACATGGTCTTTGTATGAGTCGTAATTTTCTAACTGCGCGAAAAATGTCCAGGTCAGGATTCGAACCCGGGATCACTTGGCTGAAGCTACCAATGATCTGCCAACTGAGCTATCCCGGACGAATCTGGAGGACTTAATTCACCCAGCTAATCTTATTAGCATCTGGTCTTATATATGAATCAGCCCAAAAGAATAAATCGCAGGTCATGGAACTCCGCAGTAAACGCTGGATACGTAATTACACTAGATTAATTTTGACACAATTATTCTAATTTGTAAGTAAATCATATGACTTATAATTTTACAAATGGACGAAAGATGTACAAGCCAGGATTCGAACCAGGGATCTCTCGGCTGAAGCTGTCAATGCTCTGCCAACTAAGCCAACATGTCTTTGATCTGACATTTTTACAAGCTTTGTAAAGCTTCTCCTACTAAATTCTAATGTATGTTCTATACGGATTCTTGTAGTATTTCTTAAGGAAAGGATTCTGATAAGATTTCTAATAGTATTTCTTATAGATGAAATTGTTTTAAAGAGCAGGAAAAATGCTGCTCGGTGCTAAATATTGTAGAGACAAAAAAAAAAAAAAAAAAAATCAAGAATGAAACTGAATATGTAGAGATGAAAAAGAAACAAAACAAAATATATTATGATAAAGTGAAAGAAATAAGCAAATGCTTTAGCAAGAGAAAAGAAAAAACTAAGAAAAAGAAAAAGTAGAGATCTGTACAAATTTAGTTGTGGTAATGAAAATAAAAACAAATCTTTGACTTCACAGGCTTCGAGAAAAAAGTTAAACTTCCCAGTTCTCCAGATAAAGAGTTAAGTGTAATTGAAATACTTGTTCACAACATTGGTATTGTTCCGAAGACCAAAAAATCCTATAAAGATAATAGAAATTCAGAAACCTGTTGCAGATTTTTATATCTATGGAGGTATATGGTGGAGTGGTTATTTTAGCTAAATCTGAATTAATTAGGAGCAAAAAAATCACAAAACTATCATCAATCCTAGGCGACGTTTGCTATTTACAGCAAGAGCATTTAAAATAACCTATTTAGAAGAAGTTTTTCCATTTATAACAGTTAAGAAATCATCATTTGCAACTTTAAGGTATAGTTTCATAAAACCATATAAAAATATTCCTCAGAATGTCTGCATTTGTTGTTAACATGAAAACCTTAATTCACCAGACAGTAGCTGATGTACTTCCTCAATTCGTAATTTTGAATCATATCTTTGACTTTTCTGCTGTGATACATCATCATTTGAATGTATGAATTCAGAATGTCTAATTTGCGAAGATACCTTCGAAGAATTATTTGAAACTCAACTTCGTATTCCAGAACTTCTGGTAACTTACCGTCAATGTTTATAAGTGCTTTGAAAATATAAAACAGTTGTAAAAGCCATTTCTGATTGTTTATAAAATCTTCAAAAGCTACTATATGCATTTCTGCAGCATACATCCATTCAAACTTGTACACAGGTTTAATTTGATCATGAAAAAAAAAAATAAAGTTCTGAAAGATTCGTCACGCAAGTGGATTTTGCTGAGAACTAATTATACCTTCTTATACCAAGACGAAATTCAGTCTGTACAATGGTCAAATCCACAAATGACTGTATTTACTACTTTTATTTGGTATGACACAAATAAAGTGAAATCTTATGCAATTATTTAATTTAAGACAATGTAACTCACACTGTTAAAAATTTTGCAGCATTCTGGCAGGTCATTCGACCGTTTTTTGAGAAAACGGTTTCATAACACTAATTTAACTAAATTCTGACCATAAAATGGCCAATAATATGGTCAGAGTAGTGTTAAATTACGGTTGTGTATAACCGTTTTAGGAAAAAACGTTCAAATGACCTGCCAGAATGCTGCAAATTTTTAACAGTGCATGATGAATTTTCTGTCAGTGCTTTTCTGTGCATTTTAATACAGCATCTCCAAGAAAATGTATTTGTCAAAAGTATACCTGCTTTTTTTCTGATGGCTGTGCCACCAATTTAAACAAAAATATAACTTTACAAATACATTGAAACCTCTCTAAGGAAACCACCCATTGGCCATAAAAAAATCGGTCTTTCAGACAGGTGGTCTCTGAATAGAGGTGATGGGTAAAGCAAAGTTTCATGAAATACTCTGTAAAAAAGACGGACTAAAAAACGGAGATTCTACTGGCAATCTAGACACCAGTACTATTCCCGTTTTTTTACGGAAATTTTCCCTCATAAATTACAGAAAAAATTCCGTTTTTAATCAGAAAAATAGAAATTTTTCTGTAATTTATGGGGAAAAATTTCCATAAAAATACGGAAATAATACTGGCGTCTAGATTGCCAGTAGAATCTCCGTTTTTTAGTCCGTTTTTTTTACAATGTACATACTACAAAAAAATTGTTTTTGAATTAGTTAATTATATGCCATGTCTATACAGCTTTAAAGAAGGAATTAATTGTAGTTTGCTTTAATGTTAACAATTTCAAATCAACAATTTTTGTTTCTAAACATTCTTTGATCTCTTTAAACAAATTATTCATTTTGGTATCATCTCTAACATGTATCGAACTTTCTATCAATCTATTGATTTCAACTACTGATTCTTGACATGGAATAGAAGCTTTAACTGGCGGAAGGTTGCTCGTCTTTTGAATCAGAATGAGCTCCTAAAATAGACTTTAAAAAATCTCGATTGTAGTATCACTCATTTTTATAAGTGATTGTAGAATTTATTTTTTAAGAGATGACCTTGATTTGCCAGGTCTAAGGAAAAAGACTTAGCTGAGCGTGTTTTCCGGAGAGAAGGAGAATTTCGAGATATCTGCTACAGTAATTCCTAACGTAAGACAGGCGATTTCATTTTTTAGGGGGGGAAATTTTAAATTTGTTACTAAGTTATTTCCCCTTTTTTTATTTATTTTTCTTTTTTTACTTTATTTTGAAAAAAGAAACAATAATGTAGGTTAAAATTAAAAATAATAAGTACAAAAGTGAAAAGGAAAAAATCGTTTTTTTTTGTTTTTTTTTTTTAATTTTCAAAAAAATTACCGATCAAAAGTTGAAAATAGAACCTACACCAGAATAAATATATGAAAAATGTTTTAAGTATTTCAAGACTCAAGTTTCTGACACTAATGAGACGTATGATTAATGTAAATTACGGTTTAATTCATTTTATTTTCTTTATGTATTGTATTTATCTGTATATTATTATTTACATACCGGAGTTACACACACACATCTTCTTATCTACGAGATTCAAATGAGGAAAAAGCATGAAAGGAAATTCCAGAAGAGGGGTTATTATCTACCGGAACGTGGGCAGTACAATAGGAAGGTATGTAGTGGTAGATGGAAGAGTTGATGAACAAAAGATAAACTTTTGTGATAAACTGTCACTGGACGAGCGGTAAACAGCAACACCTTGAGTTTCCAGTGAAAAAAGAAAGGAGACCTCGTTGATTTGAAGGAAGAAGACAGGAAAAGAATAAGAGAAGCAGTTGAGAGTTGCAGAAGAGTATTAGTGGTGCTGTGGGCACAGAGTATTTTCTTTGAGAAGCGTCTCGTAACAGAAGCCTACGTGTGTACCGAGATTTCGGATAGACTTGTGCGATCGTATCGTTGGATAAGCCTTGCTGTGTACGATCAAGTGAGACAGGAATAGCGTGTTTATAGCGTGATAACCTCGTAGATAATAGCGTAGATAATATTCCAAAGCGTAATGAAACGTTGTGCAGGATCTGCTATATCTTTGCGTATAAACGGAAATGTTGTGTTTTGTTAAAAATATTTAAGTGTATTCTAAATAAATCTTCAATTCAATATTTATTTGAAGTGTCCTAGTGAACTGAGTTTCAACTTTACATCGTGTCCGGTATCACGAATCCATACCGGTGATGGCAGAATATCAATTAGCCCTTTTATGGGCAAAATAATTCTGTTTCTAAAATGCTGAGGAGATTGACTGCCACCAGAATTTACGAACAATTTACTCTCAAAATAAGTAGATGCTTTTTTTCGGGTTCATTATTTCAGGTAAATTTTTGTCGAAATTTCTGGTACAAATCTGGTAGTTGGGAATAAAAAATAAGTGGGAAGTATACATCCCAGCGCCCACGAAAGGGTTAATATTATATATATATATATCTTCCCGTATGGTGGATTGAAAGTGGAGTAAATATACAGTGTGTCCACGTATAACCTGGCCTACCTTTATTTTCGCAACCGTTGATCCTAGATGCATACTTCCAATTACAAAAATGGTCAAAATTAGGCGCAGGGTTAAGAGAAGAAAAGTTTGAAGCGAAAAAACAATTTAGTGAAGAATTACAGAATCTAAATTTTTATACGATCCCCCGGTCCTGTAAGTTATATTTAGTAAAATTTTCCTGTTACACTGGCAAGTAAGACAAAAAAAGCCCCGTTATTCTACGATTAAAATTGACCGAGTAATAACTGTTTAAAGTTGGAGTATATTTTTTGCTGCATATTAGGGGTCATTCACAAATTTAGTAGAAATATAATTTCGTCAGATATATTAAAGAAATGGTTTAGAGTAAAATTAGCATTGCAATATAAATTTGAAATCTTTAATCATTCTGACATATTACTGCAAAATATACAATTTGTACTGAACATATAAGAGGATCAAAATAGCAGAATTTTTGTTAAATAAAAGGATGAAAAACAACAGCCTCAATTCTTTACAAAATATGCATATTTTTAAATGCTGTTAGATTACACTGTCTTTCAAATTTTGGGTTGTGCCATGCTTTTTAGCTTTTGAAAATTGATTCTTATGTATTTTTTAGAGCAGTATCCGAAAATGACCTTCATTTTAAACCATCACGTCAGGAATTTTCTCAAATCGCAAATTTCAAAGTTAAAAAGCTAAAAGTTAAAATTGATCCCTTCTCCCTCCCAACCTCATCGGACCCCCGAGTTGTTTAGCTGTAAGAAACCCAGTATAAGCCAAAAAATCTAATAAATTATTGCATTAAATATAATTAAACCGAATAAAAAAACTCCTACATCTATTTTATAGTATCAGATTTTTCGCTATTTTTTAACCTTGAAATTTACGATTTGCGAAAGATCCTGACATGATGGTTAAAAGTGAAGGTAATTTTTTTATTCAGCGTTAAAAAATACATAAAATGTAATTATAAAATTTAAAAAACACAACCATCGCAGGTTTATGTTATCTAATCTAAAACTCTTTCTTAAACTTCTTGACGGTAATCTATCGAAATTTTTTTGTGTTTTCCTCCAATATAGGTATGTATAAGATGGTAAGAGTCGAAAATCATAATAATATTGCATTGCCATCGGATTTAAGTCAGTATGTAAAATTTAACTTCGATCGGACATTTGAAAGTAAGTTAAAGTTCTAGTACAAATTTTAAACTGGAAAGACGATCATTGCAAGTTAAGTAAAACCTTATGAAAATAACACAATTTTAGTTAAAAGAAAGCATAGCCTCAAATTCTTACAAAATAAAACATATGTTAAAATACAATTATTTTAACTAATCTGAACTTAACAATAAAACTTAATCGTAATATTTGTACAATTTCTTTCAAAGCGCAGATACCTTGAAACAAGTTTAAGTACTTTAAATACGATCCCTGAAAGCATGGCAGAAATCATCTGTTTTGAGATGCATAAAAGTGGTTTAAATCGTGCATTTCAAAGTTTCATAACTCGGTCAATTTTAATGTTAGATGAATGGGACTTTTTCTTTGTCTTACTTGTTAGTGTCACAGTAAAGTTTTAGTAAATATCACTTATAGGACCAGGGGACCGTATAAAAATTTAAATTTCCTAATTTTTAAATAAATGTTTTTCTTGACCCAAATCGCTTTAAAAATAATTCTTTACCTTATTTAAACCATTTTTGTAATTGGAAGTATGCATCTAGGACCAACGGTTGCGAAAACAAAGGTCGGTCAGGTTATACGTGGACACACTGTATATCAAAAAGAACATCAACCATTTTTTTTTTAAATCTTCATAACACTGTGGTTACTTTTGTATTTATAATTTTTCAAATTATATATTGAATAAGACGTGTTTTTATTCGTTTTTCTGTATGTCACATGAAGAAACGTTTACACGGGAAATGACTTAACAGTATATCTAAAGCTGACTGTCTTAAACACTTCTAATATAAAAAATATTTAAAATATCTAAATAAGGTACTACGAATCTTATAAAATATATAAATTCCAAATGCGCATCAGAAAAAGAAATGAGTAAATAGTATATATTTCTTATCGTTCTAGTACAAGCCCCATACACAGTCGGCAAATATACATGGTGTCCACTCTCAACGGTGTCCAATGGCTAATTTTTAAAGCCTTAGTCATAAAAATATAGTTCTAGTTACAATAATGTTTTAAAAGAGGTAGGGTAGACCGGGTCTAGTTGGCCATAGGGGCATGCTGGCTCAGTCGCGATATTTTTAAAACTTTCCATTAGATGGCATTTGTCAGCCCAGCCAAGTATGTGTTGCTTTGCTTTCCTCCTCCAACATCAGCAACATTAAAGTCGGAGCGTCCGTTAAAGAATTATTGAGAATTTTCAAAATTTTACAAAGGTGAATAAATTTCCTCTCTTATAAATAATTGTTTTTTATTTGTTTGTAGATTACATTTTAGATTTTGATATAAAATAATTCAGAAAAATAATTGTTCGTAGTTATTGTAGGGCATGTTTCTTTATTGAAATACTTTCAGAATAATTCCTTATAGTCATGAAAAACAAAAATGACGATACGGTGTTAGTTGGCCCATTTGGCACGGGGTAGGTTCGCCCAGCAAGCCAACATACCCCGTAGGAATTTGGCTCTGGGGTATTGGAATTTTGATAGTTTTAATGAATTATTTTAATAAACATTTATTATTATTTTAATTAATTTATTATTAATTAATAAGAAGAAATATTTTATTGATTAAATTCCTGGTCATTCCAATCAATCTTTTTAAAAAATGAGGTTATAATGTTGTTTACCTCCTCAAATTCAATTAGCTGCTCCTGTTGTACACAAATATTTATAACTTTCATAATTATAGAAAAATCTCTATTGGCTTGGCCTACAGGCGCAGGTAGATTTCGAAGTTAAGTACTAATTTCACCAAGAATTTAACGGATTAAGGGAAATGTGATTATTTTTCTTATACAACCCCCCCCCCCCACACACACACACTTTTTTGTTTTTAATTTCTTTTTGCTATAATAGTTGGTCCTATCAAAAACTTGCCAGTATAAAAATTGTAGATAATATTAAGAAGATGTATAATAAATTTAAACGGATTTGATATCTTGTGAATTGACGAAGTTATGAGTCTTTTTTAAACGTACCTTTTTTTTTTTTTTTTTTTTTAAATTTATTTTTGCTGCAATAGTTGGTCCTATCAAAAACGTGTCAATATAAAAGTTGTAGATAATACTAAGAAGATGCATAATAAATTTAAACGGATTTGATATCTTCTGAATTGACTAAGTTATGATTTTTTCTTCTTCAATCCACCTTTTTTTGGTTTTTAGATTTTTTTGCTGCAAGAGTTGCTTCTATCAATAGCTTGTCAATACAAAAGTTGTAGATAATATTAAAGAGGATTTATGATAAATTTAAGTGAATTTGATCTCTTGTGAATTGACGAAGTTGTGAATTTTTTTCTTCTGAAAACCGTATTTTTTGCACGCCTTGAAGCCATTTTTAATAATATCAAAAATCTGTCATGCATAATTTTTTGGCCCTTTTCCTAAAAGTTTTGAAAACTTTAAACTGATTGGATATGTTATCGTGTCCATATAAAAGTGAAATATATAAAGTTTTGAACTGGGGGTGTTATGGGCTCATGATCGGTGTAGATCTGCAAAAGTTTTTTAAAAATTCCATCATATGGAAGATTGCAATAGGTGTCGATTTGTCTGAGTATGCGTGTTTAGAATGATTATTTGCAAAAATTCTATTATGGGCAAAATGTAAAAACAGTAACGCCTCAAGATTAACACTTAGCATTTTACAAAATCAAATGTAATTAATTCATGTATTATCAGACGAGTTCAGTGATTATTCATTTGTTGAAAAGATATAATTACTGTACTATAATCTGTAAATTTTAGTTCTATATCCTTATATAATTCACAGTATTTCTAAGCCAAACACAATTTTTTAATATTGCATTTTCCAGCGACCACAACAGTAAGTAAAATTTGATTTGTTATCTAGACAAGAAAAAAAAAAAAAATGCTTTTTGGTAAAAATTTGTTTTATGAAGTAGAAAACATGTTTTCTAAGTGGCTATATAAATTTTATCCTGAAGATATTTTGCAATAAAATAATTAGAAAATTTTGAAAAATTGCTCTGATGGTCAACAATTGAAACAATACACATACCCATATATACTATTCGCATTTCCCAGTATACTATCCCCCACCCTCTCTCAAAGCGCTATTTGGCAACTTTCTAGAGGAGGGGGAGGCAAACATTTCTTTTGATCTTGGTGTACACATCTGAGAAGCAATTGATGCAGTTTTACTCTCGCATATACTCTTAAAATTAGCCAAAGTACTCATTGAAAAAAGTGTCTCACTTTCAGAATGTTGCAACAGCACAAGCTTTTTGCGAATATTTCTGATAATTATTAATTTCTGTGCTTAAAATGTTTATTTAATGATAATGTCTCTATTTTATTCAAATCCGAGAAGTAATTTTAGCTTTTATTGAAATTTCTGAAAATTTGTTTTTGAGTTTTAATCCGTCTGGAAAATTAAATTTCTTGAGTGGGGATTCTGTCCGTCTTGCCCCCACCCCAAATGGCAAGACCTCTTTGACTTTTCTAGAGAAAGACAAAATCCCCAAAAATATCAAGAGACGCTGACCCAACATTTGCTTCCATTAAATGGCTTTTTTTGGGGGGGCGGGGGGGGGAGTCCTGAATGGATCTTTCAACAAGCTAATGCGTCAATCCATATATCACATTCTGCAAAATTGTGGCTTTCACAGAAAAACGTTAAAATTCCTGACTGGACAGCTTTAAGAGCCCACTTCAGTCACGGCGAAAAAGGAAAACGCTAATGTTAAGTCTATGGGGGCGTTATTTTCAAATTTCTCGCTTTAATTTTAATATTTTTGAATGATTTTTTTTTGCATAGGATAGCTGAGGACAATCTATAATCGGACTAGTTTTTACTTTTTCTATTTTGGTTATAGTTTTTTTTATATTAGGATAGTTTCAATTTCAGAAACGGTTCCGAAAGTAAAAGTAATATTTTAGTAAAAATCTGAAACCAAAATCAAAAAAGTAAAAACTAGCCCGGTTGTAGATCGTCCTCAGCTATGCTATGCAAAAAACATCATTCGAAAATATCCAAATTCAAGCGAGGTATTTGAAAATAACTTCCCCATAGGATTAACATTATCATCCGGGTCTTTTTGAGTGACTAGTGTAGGCTCTTAAGTCCAGACATAAACCCGATTGAGAATGACTGGGGCATATTAACCCGTCAGACTTACAGCAATGGAGAGCAGTATGACACTCTTGAAGAACTCCAAAAGGCCATTGAGAAAGCATAGTACTCTTTGCCACCAGAAACCCTACAAAAACTAATAATTTCGATGGAGGCACATTTATTTGAACTAACCAGAAATCACAGAAAAGTGATTTGTGTGTAACAGTTTTGTAAAAATGCTAAATGTAGCTGTTTTTGTCATTGTGCTTAAACTTTTGAGACAATTTTGCTTGCACATCTTTTAAATTATTATTTAATATAATTATGTAATCTATTTTTTTTCTACTTTTGATATCACTTGCTTAAATGAAGTTGCGAAATCCGCAAATTAAAAAATGTTATTTATTCCAACATTTTATTATTCCTTAAAAATCGCCATTTTAGACTTGTGCTTAAACTTTTCAGAAGGACCTTATTAGTAAAGAGAATTTCCTTGTAATGCATATGGATAAGAAAGTGGCTTTCTTTCCATATATCGTGAACTCCACGAAAAAGTGTGCATCTGATGGAAAAGTTTAAATTCATAAATAAAAATCTGAATTAGTTATGGTTAACTAGTAAGAGTGCAAATTTAAATAACAGAAAAATAAGTTAAATGTGTTTATTAAAATTCGTATTTTCACTTGAAAATTTATGATATGTACACGATAAAATATTTCTCTCAATTATGAAATTTCAATTTTTAATACAGATACAGATTTAATGTTATGAAAATCCCTTCTTGCATAGATAATCTATTACTATTAGTAAAGAGAATTTCATTGTAATGCATGGATATTAATGTGATTTTCTTTCCTTATATCGTGAAATCCACGAAAAAGTGGACATTTGATGAAAAAGTTTAAATTCATAGAAAAAAATCTGAATTAGTTATGATTCATTAGTAAGAGTGAGAATTTAAATAACAGAAAAATAAGTTAAATGTGTTTATTAAAATTCATATTTTCACTTGAAAATTTATGATATGTGCACGAAAAAATATTTCTCTCAATTATGAAATTTCAATTTTTAATATAGATAGATACAGATTTGATGCTATGAAAATCCCTTTTTGCATAGATAATCTATTACTATTAGTGAAGAGAATTTCATTGTAATGCATATGGATAAGAGTTTGATATTTTTTTTCCTTTTATCGTAAAATCCACGAAAAATTTGACATCTGATGGAAAAGTTTAAATTCATAAATAAAAATATGAATTAGTTATGATTTAGTATGCAAATTTAAATAACAGAAAAATAAGTGAAATGTGTTTATTAAAATTCATATTTTCACTTGAAGATTTATGATATGTGCACGATAAATTATTTCTCTCAATTATGAAATTTCAATTTTTAATACAGATATAGATTTAATGTTATGAAAATCCCTTTTCGAATAGATAATCTATTAATATTAGTAAAGAGGATTTCATTGTAATGCATATGTATAAGAATGTGATTGTCTTTCCTTACATCGAGAAATCCACGAAAAAGTGGGCATCTGATGGAAAAGTTTAAATTTAAAAAAAAAAAAAAAAAAAAAAAAAAAAAAAAAAAAAAAAAAAAATCTGAATTAGTTATGATTAACTAGTAAGAGTGCAAATTTAAATAACAGAAAAATAAATGTGTTTATTAAAATTCATATTTTCACTTGAAAATTTATGATATGCGCACGATAATATATTTCTCTCAATTATGAAATTTGAATTTTTAATACAGATACAGATTTAATAGAGTAGAAGACCTAAATACCGGCTACCACTTTTGTTTTCAATCTAGATCATACAATTTTCAAAATTAGTAAAAGAAAAAGTAGCAGCAGAGTACCTTGGCATGTTTTACACCTGTTTAGAGAAAGAAAAATCAGTTTAAAAGGCGTTTTCTGTTTATAAAAAGCATTCCGAAAGTCTTCAAATTTTGAGTTTTGAAAATGGGGTCTAAATACCGGCTACCTAAGTTTTTTTCCAAAAGTTCACACAAATACAGCTAATGACAATTATGAAGCAATAAGAATACTATTTTAACAAATTTTATTGATTAATAACATTTCTTTTGCGCAGAAAAATTAAATAATTTTTAATAAATAAGCATTTTTGTCAAATTTATAAAATTCTTAACGACTATCTCTCATAGTCTTCTCTCCATTATATGTTTCTAGTTTTGTTTTTTAACATGTAAAAAGAAAAAAGTTTGCTGATTGAAATGAGAATTATTTTATCTAAAAAAATCACAAATATAATATAACTATCTGCGTCGGTGCAGTCGCTATATGCCCACATATCGCATTCTTAACATTGAACCCAGAATCCCCCCCCCCCTTTCTTCTTCGCAGATAAAGCACCCATGCAGAAGACACAGATTGCATCATCTTCTTCTGTTGGATATCTTCCTTTTTCACTTTTTTAAAAATCAAATTTCAGGCCCTTTCCCCTGTATTACTCCGTCATTTTTCTTCTTTTTCTTCACAATTATTACAGGCAATTTTGGAGTGTCTAAAAGTGCTTTTTATGAAGTGATCCGGTAATCAGTGTCGCTGCCGGAGAATTACGGCCACGGTTGCTTTTCTCATATTGCGAAATGAAACGAACTATTCCTGAACCATTTAAATTAATTTATTAAATATGGAACTATTTAATTTAATTTATTTTCTCTAAATTTCTCTAAAAAAATAGTTTTCTAACTAATTTATTTTTATCTAAATACCGGATAGCCGGTATTTAGACCACTCTAGGTAGCCGGTATTCGGACCACTGCCATGTTAGGTAGCTTTCATTACAAAAAGCTACCTATTGCAGCCGTTCGGAGGAAAACGATTCCGAAAAATTTTGGTATATTTTCACCGATCATGACTCCCAGACCCCGAAAGCACCCTCCGTTCAAAATTGATATATATCCATATATATATATATATAACGATTAATTAAACATTACCGACCATCATCAAAAACCGCAATATTGTGAATGATTGACAACAAGATGCGCCACAAACCAACAATATAGAATTGTATGCATAAAATAAATACCTTATACCTAATTACAAGAATTAACATGGAAGGGAAAAAAAGAAGAACATGGATTCCGAAGAAAATTGAAAAACTTATATATTGAATTACGTTTTCAAGAGTACAGAATTCAATGATATAAGCAAATCGGTTGTTTTCTGTAAGAAAAAAGCTATAAGCTGAAAATTCCCCCCCCCCCCCTGTTCTCAAACAACCAATATAACCAAAAGAATAGTTTCAAGATGAAAACGGAACATAATCAAATGACATGAAATGGAAAAAAACTACAACCCATTAAATATGTAATTTATAGCAATAGAAATCTTACAAAACATACCGAATAATTCCCAGTAGATTTTCAAAATATATTCCCGCACATGGAATCCAAAAAGCATGATAAGATTAAGGTGAATAAAACAGTTAAGTTAACACAAAAATTAAAACCTATGGAGTCAGTTAATTCATGTTGAAATACCGTGATAAATATAATTAATATAATATAAATAAAAAATAATTACATTATTTATAATACCTAAAAACAATTTTAAATTGTTTAATAACAATTTTACAACATTGCCAGTATTCAGCGTTAATTACCACCTGGTGTAAACAATTAAAATTATTACTTTATTAGAAGCTTTAAAAATACAAAATTTATGGTGCTGCCATCTATTATTTTATTTTAAAAACAATTATTATTATACAAATGTCACAAAAAGAAGAACCTAATACATGCTAATGAAATTAAAATGTATCAACTGCATTCCTACACACATCCTAATATAAACAATACCATACTGTATATCATTATTCAAAAAAATTTTAAATAAATTAAATGTTAATAAAATGCTTACAATATATTCTATTACCATACCATTAAATCTACACTGAGAAAGTAAAAAAATTATATATATATATATATATATCTGATCTTTGTCATACTGCAACTCTTGTATTTATGAACCGATTTGGATAAAATTTCGTGTGTACATAGTACATATCAATGTCTCGACCGAGCTCGTTGGCCAGCTTCATCCGCCATCTTATTTCAAAATGGCGGCCATTTAAATTTTTTTTTAATTTTAAATTTAAAAGGAGGCACAAAAAAATTAGACATTGAAAAAGATTTTTTTCTTATGTGTTTGGGCTTGATACAAAGATTCTGGAGCATTATTAGTTTCGTCTATATCTTAAAAAATGGTTGAGTTATAGCACTTTGAATTTCTAGCATGGCTGATATTTTGAAACGATCTGATTTTTGTCACGCGATAATACACGTATTTATGAACCGATTTGGATGTGACAAAGAATGTGCATAGTACATAGCATTGTCTCAACCAAGTTCGTTGGCCAGCCTCATCCGCCATCTTGTTTCAAAATGGTGGCCATTTAAAAAAATTTTAAAAATTTAAAATTTAAAATGAGGCACAAAAAAATTAGACATTGAAAAATATTTTTTCTTATGTGTTTGGGCTTGATACAAAGATTCTGGAGCATTTTTAGTTTCGTCTATATCTTAAAAAATAGCTGAGTTATAGCACTTTGAATTTCTAGCATGGCTGACATTTTGTAAAGATTTGATTTTTGTCACGCGATAATACACGTATTTATGAACCGATTTGAATGTGACAAGGAATGTGCATAGTACATAGCAATGTCTCGACCAAGTTCGTTGGCCAGACTCATCCGACGTCTTGTTTAAAAATGGCGGTCATTTAAAAATTTAAAAAAATTAAAATTTAAAAGTGAGGTACAGAATAATTAGAAATTGAAAAAGATTTTTTCTTTATGTGTTTGAGCTTGATACAAAGATTCCGGGGCATTTTTTGTTTCGTCTATGTCTTAAAAAACGGCTGAGCTATAGCACTTTGAATTTCTAGCATGGCTGACATTTTGAAACGATCTGAGTTTTGTCACGCGATAACACGCGTATTTATGAACCGATTAGGATGTGACAAGGCATGTGCATAGTACATAGCAAACTCTAGGCCGAGTTCGTTTGCTAACTTCATCCCATCTTGTTTCAAAATGGCGGCCATTTAAAAATAAAAAAAAAAAAGATAATTTAAAATGAAGTACGAAAAAAAATTAGAAATTGAAAAAGATTTTTTTTTCTTATGTGTTTCAGCTTGTTACAAAGATTCCGGATTATTTTTTGTTTTGCCTTTATCTAAAAAAAAGCCGAGATACAGCAGTTTGAATTTCGAATGTGTGTGACATTTTAAAAAATCTGATTTTTTGCCTGCTACAGCACTCGCATATATCAACCGATTTAGACATGAGTGAGCATGTGCACAGGAATTACTAAGGTCTCGACCAAGTTCATTGGTGAGCTTTGTTGCACCCATTATGTTGTTTTAAAATGGCGGGCTATCACCGATAATTCGGGTTAATATAATTTGGGATATCACCGAATTTGGCGACAAATATAAATCACTTTAATAAAACCAGCTTTGATAACTCTGACTAATTTCGCGAAATTCTCATTCATATTCAATATTGACAAAAATTAGTATTTAATCTTCTGTAATCGGGTTCCACTAATTTGAGCTGCGTGTGTTTGAATAATATAAGCTGGCTTTTAAAAAATAAGGAATATGAAAGCTACCTCTTCCTCCCGGCACTGACCGGAAGGACTTTTTAAGTTAAAACCGGTATTACTCATTCATATAATAAAATAACAATAATGTGCGCACGGCAATTGAGAGCTAAATATGTCTAGAAATTAACTTAATCATCAATTCAAGCCAATATACGATCAGTATATTTAAAAAAAAATGAGAAACACATATCTGAAAAACTTTTGATGTACCAGATTACGTCGTTTCGACACTTTTGCATTTACCGTTTGTAAATGAGACAGACTTCAGCGACGTACTTTTCGTAACTTTCTTCCCTCAATTAAAGTTACAAACAATACCTATTGCCGCAAGGCTGCGCTACTCTCAGTTCTCAGAACACCTAGTAGCCGGTATTTGGACCCTAGCAAGTATTTGGACCTTCTCCTCTATTACGAAAATCCCCTTTTCTATACATAATCTTATTATTAGTAAAGAGAATTTCACTTATGTAAAAAAATTTACTGCATTTCATTAGCATTCGTAAGCATTTTTAATTTCTGTTAATTTTTGTCACACCTGCAACAGAAATGAGATTTTATTTGTCACCGGAGAATATGTGAACTATTTAACATGATAGTTATGATCTAAATACAGCTTAGTAAGAAGTATTCACTTGCACCAAAAATATTTTTTTTTCTATAAAATCTTTAAAAAGTTGTTATTTTGCGTTAAAAGTGCGACAAACACAGTGACCACAAAGTTCTGTTACCAATAAAAAACGTTATAATTCATGAAATATTTGCGATAAATGTCCGTGTTTGTTCAGTGTGTTGTTCAGCATTTAAATTTTAGTTTACTTCTCTGGTTGTTGACATTAAGATGTTAAGATATTGGCATAAGGGTGTCTATACAAAGTCATGTTTGCATTACGGAACATTACACTTCATGAAATATAAGAGATTAACTCACGCACATAGTTTTTTACTAACTGTTCAGCAACATTTAAGGTTTATGCAGCAGCATTCGCAACACGTCATATGCGCCTTAGGATGCCCTCAGGATATCTAGGTAATATTTATAATTAAATGATTAATCGCACACCCCTGTATAATTAGCCTTATCATTGTATTAATTTCAATAACAATCTATGCAAAGAAAAATTTAGATATTATTTGTAGTACATAAATTTGTTATTATAATTTTTTTAATTCGTGTAATTCATGTTAAAATTATATAGTATAGTGCATCTCAAAAGTATACGGACAAGCGATAAAATAGCAGCTCAAAAAATGAGGCCATAATCGCAAAAAAAATAAGCATAATGAAATCATAATATATGTTTATTACAACAACGAAATATAGTATAGGTTTTACAGAATTTTTGTAAAAAAAATAAAATTAAAAAAAAGCTGTCCCAAAAATATATGGACAATGAAGCAAATTGCTTTTATTACCACCGTATCAAAAAATTTGCATTATCTGCGTTCTGTACATGTGAAGTAACCACTTCGAAATATAAAACCATTGCTCGTTCTTCAATTGTTGGAATAGCGGGAAAATGCCTCGCAACAACGTTCAATTCTCTGCTGCTGATATAGCTAAAATTTGGTGTCTAAAGGCTCAAAATGTTAAAATTTCTGATATTGCTAAACAAATGAAGAGTAGCAGATCAAAAATTTATGAAACTTTATCAAAAAGTAACAATGCGATTGCAAAACAACGTTCAGGTCAACCAAGAAAAACATCTCTACGACAGGGCAGAGAGATTTTGCGAGCAGTTTCAAGCCAAAAGAAATCTGTTCGTGAAATTTTGAAGACTTTAGCGTTTCCTATATTAAGAGATCTATTGTTCACCGTTGCATACCGGCAAACAAAATTCATAAATATAGCAGAGTGTGTCGGACACCTATGCTGAAAGTGCATCATAGAAATGCACGCATTCTCTGAATAAAAAAACACATGCCTTGGGAAGATGAATTGTTAAGTGTTTCTTCACTGATGAAAACAAAATAAATTTGGATGGCCCTGATGGCTAGGCATGCTACTGGCATGATCTGCGACGAGACTCTCGCGAATTTTTTAGTCGACAACAAGGAGGTGATTGTCTCATGGTGTGGGGCACTATTTGTTTGAATGCAACAACGGATATTGCTTTTCTTAATGGTCGACAGTGATCTGAGAATTATTACAATGTCCTTAAAAGTAATCTACTTCCATTTGGAAACATTTTAGGAAGGGAAAACTGCTAATCCCAAGAACACAATGCGTCGATTCACACCTGCCACTCAACAACAGCTTAGTTTACGCAGAATCAAGTGACTGTTATAGTCTGGCCAGCCATCATCCCAGGCCTAAATCCAAGTGAAAACCTTCGGGGAGTACTTGCACGATGTGTATGCTCATGGTCGTCAATTTCCTACTATTCAGGAATTAAAGCAACAAGTAGAGCGCAATTGGTTCTCTTTACAGCCACACATTCTCCAAACACTAGTTTGAAGCATACTTGATAAAGTTTTCAAGATAATTAAAAGGAACGGATTCAGAATTTGAATTTAAATGCAAAATACTCGAAAAGTCCATATATTTTTAGGACAGCCTAATTTTGATTTTGATTTTTTTTACAAAAGTTTTGTAAAACCTATACTGTATTTCTTTGTTGTAATAAACTTATGTTATGATTCCACATGCTTATTATTTTTTTCTGATTATTGCTTCATTTTTTGAACTGTTATTTAAAAAAACCGCCTGCCCATGTACTTCTGAGACGCACTGTATATGTTGTTATAATTAGTATTATAATTTGTAACATTATTGTTATAATTAACTATACATAAAGTGTTATAATTAATTTAATAATTTGTATTTAACTAGCGCAGAACTAGCGCTGTAAAATTGACCCTGGAAACTGAAAAAGATTAAGAAAATTTGTAAATGCTGAAACTATTAGAAATATTTTGAGAAAACATAAGTTTCATGCCAGAGTACCTAAGAAAAAGCACTACATCAGCAAAGCAAACCGACGTGCTAGACTGGTATTTGCTAAAACTTATGTAAAAGCAGCCAACAGAATTTTGGAAAAATGTTCTTCTTGTGGATGAAAGCAAATGTAACATTTTCGGATCAGATGGCAAGCAAAAAATTTGGCGCAGACCAAATACAGCATAGCACACCAAAAATTTATAATCTACTGTAAAATACGGAGGCGGCAGCCAAATGGGTTGTATGGCGAGTTCTGGTGTAGAAAACTTGGAACTTATTGATGGTACAATAGACAAACACGTCTATCTTGACATTCTTAAACAGAATTTAACGCGAAGTGCAAATAACTTGGGAATTGCAAGAAATTTTAAACTGTACCAGGATAACGACCCGAAGCATACTGCTTACATTTGCAAGTTGTGGGTCCTCTATCACTGTCCTGGTGTGATTCGGACCCCTGCCCAGAGTCCAGACCTTAATCCCATTGAACATCTTTGGGATTATGTTCAGCAAAGACTCTATAAGCATCCTATTTCTAGCAAGCAAGATTTAAGAAAGCATCTAGTCGAAGAATGGGGAAAAATCGATCCATCCTTTTGCGCAGAATGGTAAAATCTATGCCAAATAGACTACGAGAGGTCATAAAGCACAATGGTGGCCCAACAAGATATTAACTATCTGTTTCATAATTTTTTCTTGCTTTATTAGTTAGTGTCCCAATACTTTTATGAGACATTTTTTTTTACTTGATTTCTTTCACTTTAAGTGTTAACCATAATTGCATTAAAATATGCACTATGTTTTAGTTATCATGATTTGCATTTATCAAAGTATGATATACTATATTCTTTTTGTTTCCTTTGCTTATATGAGTTATAAAAAAAATAAAATTTTATCCAATTGTATCATGCCCCAATACTTCTTTGAGTGACTGTATATCCATCGAAAAATAGTTCTTCAAATGTATTTTTTAGATCGTTGTATCATACATGTCACATGAATAACACAGAAATTAACATTTCTAAAATGTGACAAAACCACGTGACAATGAAGTTGCCTTTTGAAATGTTGCACGTTACAGTGTAACTAGAATTGTATTAACAAAATGTACTAGATCATAATTCTCAGGTGTTTGGAATTGTGCATTACAAAATGGAAATACAGTAGAGCGCCGATTATCGGAACTCCAATTAACTGGACTTCCAATTATCCGAACAGCCTATTTCTCTCAAAAAAAAAGTTTTTAACCGAACTTCCAGTTATCCGAACAGCCTACTTCTCCTCAATTTTTTTTTAACCTAACTCCCAGTTATCCATTGGCTTGGAATAAAATAAAAAAAAGAAAATACTGACAGAGGATCAGAAAATGAGGAATGTAAAACAATAAAGGAGATGGGAAGAATCCCAATCTATGGAGAAAATGAAATTAACTGGTGGTTAAATAGTGAAGTACAGTCGTGGGAAAAAAAAAGTAAACAGCCCTACTAACTCCGCAACAAATTATCGTAGAAGAAAGTTACTGGTACCGAACGATTTTAAATAAAGTCTACTTTTAAATGATGTATATAAAATTTGCTTAGGGGGCCATCTACATATTAAAACGAACCATAACTTCATTTTTTTCAATGGCAATACCCAATTCTGACAGCATAAATGAACTCTACACCCTTCAAATAGCCTAAAAACAAATTTTTATGCAATTCGTACCATAAGTTTCCGAGAAATTAATTATTTTAAAACGAGCGTATTTTAAGGGCTGTATCCAAATTGAAGTTGGGTTCTCGATTGCTAACCGAGAGAGCCGCCTTCTTGATCAAGGCACCTTAAGCAGTCAATGAAGTCTGTTAGATAACAAGGCAGCAGAAGAAATTTCAAAATATCTACTCACTTCAATCATAGACGGCCCCTTAAACCATCATTTTGCCATTTTTTAAACATAATTTGAAAACTACTTGGAAGAAAAATGTGAAATTTGGGATTTTCATAAAGCAGGACTTAATAAATCTAAATCCATCAAAAAAATTGTAGGTTGCAATTCATAATTTTTTCGAATATTAATTTCATAATTCATAATTCATATCATAAAATTATAAAAATTGCAAATTCAGCGTATTTATGTTTGGGCACATTAGTTTTATTTCTAAACAAAAAATTAGCACATTAGGAGCATAATTTTAGAAGATATAAATAAAAATATGAAAATGTAATTTAACATTAGAAGCACTAAATTTTGAATGTTTATAATTCAAAAACATATCATTCAAATGACATGAAATTTGGTGTCTAGGCATATTTTGAATCGAAGATTTGAAATATCTCGTTAAAATTGGGTATTGCCATTGAAAAAAATGAGGTTTGGGTTCGTTTTAATATGTAGATGACTCTCTAAGCAAATTTTATATACGTCATTTAAAAGTAGACTTTATTTCAAATCGTTCGGTACCAGTAACTTCCGTCTACGATAATTTGTTGAAGAGTTAGTAGGGGGTGTTTACTTTTTTTTTTCCACGACTGTACATGACCCTGAATATCAGATTTTAAATGATGATGAGATTGTGGATGAGATTCATGATAAAAAATTGAAAAATGAAAAGGAATGCTCTGAAAATAACCCAGGTCCTGCATATAACGAAGCCTTTCAATGTTTGGAAACAGCTAAAAAATGGCTCGAAAGGCATGATCCTATTCAACTAACAAATTTTAGACGAATACGGCAGCATTGAAAAGAATGTCTTCATTGAAGCAACCAACAATCAAAGGCTTTTTTCATTAAATTATAATCTCTGGAGTTCACAAAATGATAAAAAGAGAAAAAACTAGTATGTTATGGTCATCACAAAACTTTCTTCTATATAAATCACGTCAATTAAAACACTTAAATAATACAAGAAATTACATCAATTTAGCACTAATTCATATCAAAGTATATCTGAATTTGAAGTTTGATGAAAATTCGTGCATTAGTTCTTGAGATAGAGCTATAGCGAAAATTCTGAAAAATGTAGCATAGCAGCGCCACTTATTGAGGGATTTGCACCAAAACATAAACAGCAGTAATTCATATCAAGGTATACATGAATCTGAAGTTTGTTGAAAATCCAAGCATTAGTTTTTGAGGTAAGAGCTATTGCAGAAATCCCAAAACATGCAGCATAACAGGGCCACCTGTTGAGCGATTTTCACCAAAATGTATAAAACGTCAATTCATGTAAAGGACTAACTGAATTTGAAATTTGATGAAAATCCGTGCATTAGTTCTGCAGATTGAGTTATTGTGAAAATCGTTAAAAATGCTGCACAGCAGCGCCACCTGTTGAGCGATTTACACGAAAAACTAATCAGCACCAATTTATATCAGGGACTAACTGAATATAAATTTTTATTAAATTCCGTTCATGAGTTCTTGAGACAGAGCGCCCGCAAAATTTGTGTCACACACAGACAGACTCACTGACAGACATTTTGTAAAAACATATTTTTCGGGTTCTCTGACCCCTAAAACGTGTAAATCCGTCGAAAACCGGAATTCGAAAATTTTCATGAATCCAATACTTTCTTCTTGAAAAGATAGAAGAAAGTAAAAATTTGAATAATAAAAATGTAAACAAAAAAGAAAAAAAAATTAAAAAGGACATTTTTTTTTTAAACATGCCAGCACTAACTGGTGCTGCCAATCCTAAACTTAGTTAACGTGTGAAGGTTTTAGTATAGTCAGAAACATCCTTTAAATTGTCTGTCCATTTATCCGAACTTTTGCTTATCCGAACTAGGGTCGGTCCTGACTTATTCGGATAATCGGCGCTCTACTGTATATGGAGATTTTCTATCACATCCGAAATGTATAAAATCTAATTATTTTTAAATAGGAAAAAAATCACGTTTTTTAAATTGTAGAGTGTGTTATTTAGAGAGATATAAAAGTTTCTTCGATCTAACAAAAATTTTAAGTAAATGTTAGGGTTTCAAATCCTTTCCATTCAGCGATAATTTTTTTGTATGTGTGTCACATGTCACACCCATAACGATGGATTGAGCTATATATAAATAACTTTTCTAATTAATTTTCTTGCTTCTTATAAAATACTTTATCTTTACAAGAAGAAAATATTGTATCCGTGAAAATTTCGACTTCCGGTTTTCAATGGATTTATACGTTTTAGAAATTCCTGAACACATTTTGACTGTTTTTAGAAATGACTGTGCATAAATCTGTGTCCTACTCTGAAGTCTATTTTTCTTATGTATGCGACACACATTTTGTGGGCGCTCTATCTCAAGTACTAACGCAAGGAATTAAATCAAACTTCAGATTCCGTTAGGTCTTAACATAAATTCGTGCTGAGTAGGTTTTGGTGCAAATCACCCAACAGGTGACTATGCTATGCTAATGCTGCATTTTTCACGATTTCAGCAATAGCTATATCTCAAGAACTAACGTATGGAATTTCACCAAACTCCATATTCTGTTAGGACTAGAGTATTAATAGACGCTGATTATGTTTTGGTCTAAATCGTCCAACGAGTGCTGCTTCTATGCTATGTTTATCTCGATTTCCGTTATAGCTATCTCAAGAACTAATGCAAGTACAATTTCATCAAACTGCATATTTTGTTAGACCTAGACATAAATAGACGTCGATTAGATTTGGGTGTAAATCGCCCAGCAGGTGCTCCTTCTATGCTATGTTTATCTCGATTTCCGCGATAGCTATCTCAAGAACTAATGCAAGTATAATTTCATCAACCTCCATATTTTGTTAGACCTAGACATAAATAGACGTCAATTAGATTTGGGTGTAAATCGCCCAACAGGTGCTCCTTCTATGCTATGTTTATCTCGATTTCCGCGATAGCTATCTCAAGAACTAATGCAAGTATAATTTCATCAAACTCCATATTTTGTTAGACCTAGACATAAATAGACGTCGATTAGATTTGGGTTTAAATCGCCCAACAGGTGTTGCTACTATGCTATGTTTATCTCGATTTCCGCGATATTAGCTAAATCACAAGAACGAATAGATTGTCATTTCACTTTGATTGCATGCGATTTGATTTGTAAAGACGAAAGTTTTGTGATGGCCACAGCATACTAATTTTTTTAACCCTTTGCGGTCGTATGTCTGCTCTCAGCAACAACAGCAAAGAACCATACTGCACCATACATTTATGTTAAGTCGACAAGCTTCGGAGATACGTAGAATTCGAAATATTATCTTACAAATTGTGTTTAAGTGTCATTAGGAGTTTTCGCTTCTTAAACTGTATTTTAAATAATACTCTAAAATGGCAAAAAGAAAGTGACCGAAGGAAGTGTACCGTGAAATGGAAAATAGTTTAAAAAAGATAAGATTCTCGTATAAGATGTAAAGAGTAAAGATTGCTCTGTATGTTCAAAAAGAAAAAATAAGGGCTGCCTATTGAAGACTGCTTTGAAAGATACCACACAATAGACAACTATAAATGTAATTTTTACATAAAAGTAAAGTGTTATCTATATCTAAAGTTTAAAAAAGAATTAATAAATTTTGTCTTCCCTTCATAATCTTGCATATTATATATTGGTGTTCCTTCGATGAAAATTAATTCCGACTAGCATGAGACCTACGTATAAACTGAACATGACCGCAAAGGATTAAACATATAAAATTTTGCATACTACTGAGAAGAGACTCACAAGGAGAGCGTCCGAGGTTGGTGTCACCGAACGCGATGAACATTTGTGTACCGAAATATTATAGTTAGTATGTAAATATATGACTGTCATAAAGCGCAACTCCCAGGGGTTCTTGAGAATATAAGTCGCAAATTTTAAGCTAAAGTTTATAATCGGATAAATTTCCTTCTTCGGTAAGCGGTTCAGTAGCACGGTTGGCAGAATGCTGGATTTGAGGTTTTTCTACCCGGGTTCAAATCCGGCTCAGTCTTGTTTTTTGGAACGAAAATTTTTATCAATCATTTTCAAGCCGCAATTGAAAAAATATGTATAATAATTGAAATTCACGAAAAATATGAATTAAATGTATGATTTGTAGCATATACGTGCTTTTTTAACTACGAAATTTGGCATGTTTAAATATATAATGAAAAGTAAAAGAAAAAAAAACGCATATTTATATGTCTATAGACCAGAAATTGTTTGTTGTTATTTAGAATTATTTACAGTTATTTCAATGAATAATCTACTATTTTTCACAGGGAAATAAATTAAAACACGTGATATAATTGCGTGAATAATTATATTATTTTATTTTGTTTCTATATAAAAGGATATTCAATATCTTTTTAGAACTTATTTTTAAGCACATAGACAGTTATTCTAACTATAATCATGAGAATCCAATATTTAAAAAATTCAAAATTCAAAAAGCTAGTTGGTAAAAAAGGATAAATTTATTTCACTGTGAAAAATAGTAGCTTATTTATGTAAATAACAGTAAATAAATTCTTAAATTAGCTGAATTTCATGGTGTATAACAGTTCCAATTTACTTCTTTTTAGTTTGTTATTATTATTATTATTTATTTTATCTTTACTTTTCATTAAATATATAAACGTGCAAAGATTCGCTGTTAAAATTCTATTTATATAATTAAACTGCATTATACAAAAATAGTAATCAAGAAAAAAATTGATTTCCGAAATAAATTATTACTCAGACACTTATCCTAATTGAAAATCAAGAATCCCAGACTTTAAAAAATCATATTAAAAATATAAAAGCATAGTTTTTATAAACCATGAAATAGTTGAAGCATTTGAATGAGGAAACAAAATGAAAATAATATATTTGTTTACCTAATTTAATTTATTTCTCTGTTAAAAATTTTAGATATTCATTGAAATAACTGTAAATAATTTTAAATAACAACAAAAAATTTCTGGTCTACAGACATATAAATATGCGTTGTTTTTTTTTTCCTCTTTTCATTGTATATCTAAATATGCAAAATTTCGTAGTTAAAAAAGCACTTATATGCTACAAAACATACATTTAATCAATATTTTTTTTTGTAAATTTCTATTATTATACATATTTTTTCAACTGCGGTTCGAAAATGATTGATAAAATCTTTCGTTCCGAAAAGCAAGTCCGAGCTGGATTTGAACCCGGGTAGAAAAATATCAAATCCAACATGCTGTCTATCGTGCTACTGAGCCACTTGCCAAAGAAGGAAATTTATCCGATTTTAAACTTTAGCTTAAACTTTGCGACTTATTTTCTCAAGAACCCCTGGGAGTTGCGCTTTATGACGGCCATATATTTATATACTAACTATACTCTATCGATAAACAAATGTTCATCGCATTCGGTGACACCAACCTCGGGCCCTCTCCTTGTCAGACATGACGTCCATTGATTTGCCTAAAAGTTTGCAGATTAGTAAACTAAAAATAGAAAATATCCTTTAAGTAATAAAGTGCATTTTTTTTAAATAATAAAAATAGAGAAAATAAATACCAAAAAAAAGTTAATCTGATTTATTGGCTATTTTTTTTAATGAGTCAGAATGAATTGATTAACAAATGCATTTTAATAATCCATATTTAATAATTCCATATTTAATAATTAACACTCAATACTTAAATCGATCCACCTTACTTATTTGCATGCATTGTACATATATATTAAGAAGCATACAACGTACATACATCTTACATACTTACATGCAATGTATATACATAGGTATTACAATGCATATAGCATATGTAAATACTTACACCATCTTACAACACATGCAACATTACAACATATTAGGAATATATGGAACTTACAATACATACATACATTATACATGTACATACAAGGCTTCTTTAATATATGAAAGTAATAGCCATTACTCTGTCTTGACAACTCTGTTAAGAAACCTTAATAGATCATATACAAGACTTCACAAAACAATTCGGATGTTTTTCCGACTATTTATTGTAATTGCAGAAATTGGGTTTTCAATTGCGATGGGAGTTTTCTAAATTGTTCATTTAGACATAATCTTTCACCTTAATAAATTGTAAAATTTTGTTATAAGATTCTGAATGTGCAGGAAAGTGTTTCATAATCTATGCGCATGATTATAACGCATGATTGTTCGTTCTTGTTTATATAAAAAAAAAATGATGATCTCCTAAACTTATTATTTCTTTTAAACATAAATTATATGAATTACATAATTTCAGTCGAACGGCTATTTCCGTTTCATTCTGAGGCAATATTGGTGATTAACCCTTAAATGCCTGGTGTTGCTTTTCGGCAACATACCCAATTTAGGCTTCTAAACTACTATTAGAATAATATTGAAGCTATAATGCCTAATGTTGTCAATAAAATACATTCTGGAAATATTATTAAATCGATTTTCAACATGTAGATGGCAACACTTGTGCTGTTTAAGAATAAAGATAGATTTTTTTTTTTTTTAATTGTTGCTACTTGTTCTTTTTGTTTTGTTTGGAAGCTTGCGAAATACCCTATTTTGTTGTGCAGTGAGCAAGTAAAATTTATTTCTTATTATAGTTCCTTAAATTCTTGTGTGTTTAATATTATAGAATTTTATCAAGGAAAATTATTTTTTCAATTAAAGACCAGTATTGCCGATTAGTAACAAAATGTTTTTTTAGCCGTAAACCATACTTAAAACAAAATATGATTTTTTTAAGTATTTTTTCCATGATTTATTTAAAAAATGAAAGCTGAAAAACATTATTACAATGATTTTTGAAAAATCAGGCATTTAAGGGTTAAAATGCATAAGGTGTTTTTTTTTCTTTTTTAGCCGTCTGTATTATGCCAAATGTGTAGTATGTCAAATCAGATTAATTTGACATCCACCGACATCAAATATCATTGGTAAAGCATCCTTCTCTTTTGCAGCATGGATCCTAATTCAAAACATACTATTTCTTTAATTAAAACTTTCTTTTTCATCTTTATTTACATATCATTAGCTATTTTGAAAATTTATTTTAATTGAATATTATAAGGAAATTTTCTTTCCCACGTAGATAACATAACCAAATAATTAAGGGGTCTCAGGACTCTTAAAGCTTCAAAATTTTCGAAATTTTAATTTTTTTAGATGTTAATCTCTTATTTTTTCTGAACATTTTGATATAATTTTTTCCTTGAAATTCCCATTAGAACAGAAGTTATGGCTTTTAGAATTATACCCGCTCCATAGCTGAAGCGGCGTTTCCTAAACATTGAAGTCATTTTTCTCCAAATGACGTTTTTGGGCATAACGCGCAGGATATCTCAAAAACTTCCGGATATTATTTCATGAAATTTTCAAAACATATATTTAATGTTAGTCTGTATAAACTGAACCTAAAATTTCCTCTTTATTATTAAAAAACTTTAGGTGATTATACTGTTGAAATTTTCAAAATTTTGTATTGGCTAAATACATTTTTGTATTAAAAATATAAAAATGCTTTAAATACAAATTTATTTAGGTTCAGGGTAACTGCTACAATCTGAAGTTTAAGTAGGCACCAAATTTTTCATTGTAGTTGCAATATTTATTTTGAAATCCTGCGCGTAAGCTGCAATACCAATTTTCTGCTCGTCAAATGTCTGACAGTTTGGGGCCCCCTATAAATGCTAATTCTGTATCTTGCAATTTTTTAAATGCGTGAAATGAAAGAACGTTGTTATATCTTTCACCCCGATAAAAATTGTGTTTTAAAACTATATAGGGTAAAGTGCGCATATTTCGTCCCCTCTCCTAATTTCGTTTCCCTTAACTTCTCCAATTCTGCGAAAGTGGCGCTACTTATGATGCAAGGCACAGGGGACGGGAGGTAAAAGGGGTCAGTGTTGAAAGTTTCGTTCGCCAAGACGCATACATAAATTAAAGATGGCGAATTTCCTATTTTTAGAAGACCTGAGTTCTTATTACGTCGTTTGTAGAACGTTATTTACTGTACTGTAAGTATTTATTTCTTATTCATTGCATGTATTTTACGTTGGTAAGATGCTGACAGTAGCATACAGTGAGTTTTAGGATGCTCAGTTCATCTTACGAGAACTGCAGCTCCGTCATATTGGGAAGTGGCGTGGTCCCAATTTCGTGCCCCTTGCAGTTCTTTCGTCCGGGGACGAAATTAGGAATGCTTTTTCATGACATTTTTTTTTCACTTTTTTCTCATGTTTGGATGGCTAATGTTTCGTTATGTTATTCTTCCACTGATAATTAGTACATTTCTTTGTGCCTTACTTTAATGTAAGTTAAATTACTTACTAATTTAGAAATAAATTTTGATTTAGTTATAAGTTAAGCCTTGGCGTATTGGATTTTTTGAGGGGACGAAATTGGGACCATTTTTTTTCTTTTGCATTTTTTAGATACTTTTGAAAAAACAATTTTTCGCATTGTTAAAAATTTGTTGTACGCTATTTGCCTATGTTTCTATGTGCGTGGGTAGTTAGTGTATGTAAAATCCAAATTTGGAAGATTTTCACTGAAAATTGCAACTTTCACGGCCTAAAAGTGACTGGGGGACGATAATAGGGCACCTTACCCTACATTTGAAGATATTAAATGTTGAAATTGGGCTTTTTTTTATTCTTTTTTTCCCAATTTTGAGAATCCTGAGACCCCTTAAAAATATATAATTAAAAAATTATTCAAGTACACATATTAAAAATACATTCTTTTAATTATATTTAAAATATTTTATTATGACACTTCTTAACATTTAGCTGAACTGCAATACGATGAAGGATATTTGGTTTTTGTGCCCAAACAACTGACATCTGTACAATGCGGATGACGTTTTGTGCAGATGCACCGCCCCCTCAATACCAGGGCTGCGCGCTGCCACAAAAAATGGCGTCTATCGTAGGCGGATTATTTTTTCAGCGTTCGTAGTCCCTTGAATTTCAATATCAGTAAATTCTAAAAAAGTGTTCTTCGCCTTATTCAATCTTAAAAAAAAAATAAATACAGGAGAAGAATATTTTTAGAATTTAGTGGTATTTAAATTCAAGGTACTGTACAAATGGTGAAAAAAATCCACCTACGACAGCGGCCCTTTTTTGTGTTAGCGCGTAGGCCTAGTATTCAGGGGGGCGGTGGCAGCTGTTTTATACGCATATGAAGGATTTTGAAGAGCGAATCACAATGAAACTCGAGGAACTCGAATTTGGAAAGATGATAGTAAAAAGAAAATATTAAACTTTTATAGGTCCACGGATTATAATGATAGGAAACTGAATTAAATATGACTACAGGAAATGCAAATAAGATCATTTTAAATACGACGAAATGGACAGTATTCTTCTTTTCTGGTTCGAGGCTATATAAAACCTGCTGTAAAACAGTGAAAAATGACTCCATTTGAAAGCATTATGCTTTTGGAGAATTCACTTATTTTTTTATTCTGCTACTAAAACTATAGAAATGTATGAAATAATACGAGGGTGTATCAATAAGTTTTTGCCCTCACATAGAAATAATTGAGTGAAATTTGTGACATTGCTACATTTTATGAGTCTTTTTCTATATAGTCAGCGTGCACTGTAACATATTTGTGCAACCGGTATTTCAAAGGGAGGGGTGAGGTGTATTCAAGGAGGCGCGATGGTAGACCCATAGGTATGGGCAGGGCCGAAACTAGCCTTTATTGCACCCGGGGCAAACATAGATTTTGGCGCCCTTCCCCCCCTCTTCCGCAAAGTATATTTACAAAGAGAATTTTACTAATTTTCTAATAGTATTTAATAATAATTTTCTTATTTTAAAATTTAAAATATGTGTAATTATAAAATATGTAATACTGAACTACGTAATCTACAATGGCGGATCCAAGGGGGAGGTCACGGGGGTCATGACCCCCCCTCTGAACACCAACAAAAGTATACTAAAGATCATTTAAAAAATTAAATATACAGTAGAGTCCCGATTATCCGAGTCCCGCTTAACCAAGTTTCCGCTTTCACCAAATTATTTTCTTCTGATGGACTGATAGCTTCCATTATTATGAAACAACCGTTATAAATGAAGTGTTAGGTGAAGATGTAAGAGCAGTCGTAAAAAGTTAGAACTCTGATTTTCTGGTCAGAATGGGGGGGGGGGGGGGGGGGGGAAATGGCCATAATTTTTTTTGGCCATTTTATTTTCTTATTCTGACCAGAAAATCAGAGTTTTAACTTTTTACGGCTGCTCTTTCATCTTCACCTAACACTTCATTTATAACGGCTGTTTCATAATAATGGAAGTCATCAGCCCATCAGAAGAAAATGATCTATTCCAGAGGTGTAATCCTTCATTTGGCGCCCCTTCGTTCTGGCGCCCGGGGCACATACCCCCTCTGCCACCCCCCCCTTAGTTTCGGCCCTGGGTATGGGCCTTTTTCTAACTTTTAGCGACCCTCACATGTGACATATTGTAGGAAAGGCCTGTGATCACTTATTCATGCTATGCACCTCGAGCCCCTCCCCGCAAAATTTGCCCTCCGGGGGTCACTTTTCTAGTATTTGCGAACATCATTCATGACCCCCCCCCCTGGTGGCAAATTTGGGGGAGGTGCATAGTATGAATAAGTGGTTACAGGCCTTTCCGACACTATGTCACATATGGGCGTCGGTAAAAGTTAGAAAAATAACCCCTTTGGGTCTACTATCGCGCCTTCTGGAATACATCCTCCCCCCTCTCTTTGAAATACCGTTTTCAGAAATGTGTCACTGTGCACGGTGACTATATAGAAAAGCACTAATACAATGTAGCAATTTCATAAATTTCACTCAATTATTTCTATGTGAGGGTAAAAACATATTGATACACCCTCGTATCAGGAACATTCATTCAATTTCCGATTAACTTTGTCCTAATTATCGAATGTATTAGAAATATAACGTTAAAATAAATTAGGTTATATCCAATGGCTAATGTCTATAAAAGTGAGCGAAATTGAGGTTGTTTAAATTGAGGTTTCTTTATGAATTTCGTAAATTAAACTTAATTTACTTAAATATGCCCTTATTTCATGATTTGAATGTTAATTTTTAGTATTAAGAAAATTTTCATTTAAACTTAGCAAATCATGCTTTTATCAGTTTTTTTCATTATTTAATAATTAAATAATGAATGAATATAGCAGGTGTCCTAATATGGACTGACTGATTTTAAAATTCAATAACTTGCAAATGGTGACAGCTATTAAAAGAATTGTTGCAGGAGGGTTATGTAAGATGTCAGGAGATTTTTTTTACTGCGATTCTCGGTTTTAGTTTTAAATAGTAGCAATAAATAGCGCTACGAACAATAGATGCTAAATCGGAACCCGATTTTTGGTCTCTCTCTTCTCCCAGTATGGATGCGAAAGAAGGAGGTTAAATATATGGAGTAGGCCCCAAAGAACAAAATTGCATCTGCGATTGAGAAACACTCGATATATTTAACCTCCTTCTTTCGCATCAATACTGAAAGAAGAGAGAATCCAAAGATCGGGGCCCGATTTATCTCCAATTTCTTGCAGCGCCATCCATCGCGGCTATTTTAAACTAAAATTAAGAATCGCAGTAAAAATATTCCTGGCATCTTACATTACCCTCCGGCAAGAATTTTTTTAACAACTGTCTCCATTTGCAAGTTATCGAGCTTTAAAATCGCAGTCAGTTCATTTTAGGACATACATTAGCTTTATTTTCATTAATTCGTTTTCAAAGCTCATAAGTATCTGAATAAAATAAAGTAACTAAGAGAAATAGCCAAAAAACATTCGTGAATGCAAAGCGTAAACAAACGATCACGCCGCCATTTTACCTTCTGTGACGTCACAAGAATACTGTCCATTATATACGGTCTATATATAGTTAAATCTATTTCCTCCTTTTTTAAAAAGCTTCATATTTTCCCCATTTTTCAACAGTTTCATTTATAGTTTCCTCCCGAGTCCGTAACAATTCCTTCATAAAATAACATTTATGTATAGGTAAAGTCCCCTCCCCCCCCTTCCACCCCGCTGAAAAAAAAACAACAACAAGAGAACACCCTATAAAATCACCAAAATGTTTCAAAAAACAACAGCAACAACAACAGAATTAGCATTTCGACTGGAAAATGTGCTTTCTTTCAACTTATGCTTAAAAAAAGTAAATAAATAAATAAAGTAAAGCTTAGAGAGTCGCTTTCATTCTCAAATTGCACCGAACTCTGAAATTTTCAATACTAAAACCTAGTTTTGACATCATATTTGAATTTTTCAGCAGTGTTGAATTCAGATACTTTTCTCCGGGAGGGATTTCTGTGGCTCCATGGGGGGGGGGGGATTACAGAGTTCCAGGGGGATTGCACTTTTTGACCATTGAAAAAACAAAATCTCAAAACTTCCGGGTGGGTGGGTGGGGGGGGGGGCATCTCATTGCTCCGAGGGGAATGTTTCCCCCCCCCGGGCAACCACTTGGATTCAACACTGTTTGTCAGTAAGTTTTACCTTCGGACGCCAAACGGGGAGTCATTCGTTCAAATAATCTAGAAATTATGAAGATTGAAATTTATAATGTTAAATTTCCTATTAACTGTTTTAAAACAGATTTCAACGTGTGTAGTTTTTAAAGCATAACTCAAAAGTGTTTGACAGAATAAGCTAAAGAGTCGAGAGGTATGTAAAAGAAGAAAGAAAAAAAAAGGAAGAGAGAGAGAGAGAGAGAGAGAGAGAGAGAGAGAGAGAGAGAGATAGAATGATGGCTATAATTTAATAATAACTCATAAAAATATACTCATGCAGAAAAAGTTCGGATGCCAAACCAATAGTCATTCATTCAAGTAGTCCAGAAATTATGATGGTTGAAGGGTTGAAATTCATAATGTTAAATTTCCTATTAACTGTTTCAAAACAGATTTCAATGTGCGTAATTTTTAAAGCATAACTCAAAATTGTTTGACAGATTGAGCTAAAGAGTCGAGAGGTATGTAAAAGAAAAAAGAAAAAAAGTAAGAGGGAGAGAGAGAGAGATAGAATGATGGCTATAATTTAATAATAACTCATATAAAAATATACTCATTACAGAAAAAGTTCGGATGCCAATCCAATAGTCATTCATTCAAGTAGTCCAGAAATTATGATGTCTGACGGGTTGAAATTCATAATGTTAAATTTCCTATTAACTGTTTCAAAACAGATTTCAATGTGGGTAGTTTTTAAAGCATAACTCAAACTTGTTTGACAGATTGAGCTAAAGAGTCGAGAGGTATGTAAAAGAAGAAAGAAAAAAAAGTAAGAGGGAGAGAGAGAGATAGAATGATGGCTACAATTTAATAATAACTCATATAAAAATATACTCATTACAGAAAAAAGTTCGGATGCCAAACCAATAGTCATTCATTCAAGTAGTCCAGAAATTATGATGGTTGAAGGGTTGAAATTCATAATGTTAAATTTCCTATTAACTGTTTCAAAACAGATTTCAATGTGGGTAATTTTTAAAGCATAACTCAAAATTGTTTGACAGATTGAGCTAAAGAGTCGAGAGGTATGTAAAAGAAAAAAGAAAAAAAGTAAGAGGGAGAGAGAGAGGGATAGAATGATGGCTATAATTTAATAATAACTCATATAAAAATATACTCATTACAGAAAAAGTTCGGATGCCAAACCAATAGTCATTCATTCAAGTAGTCCAGAAATTATGATGGTTGAAGGGTTGAAATTCATAATGTTAAATTTCCTATTAACTGTTTCAAAACAGATTTCAATGTGGGTAATTTTTAAAGCATAACTCAAAATTGTTTGACAGATTGAGCTAAAGAGTCGAGAGGTATGTAAAAGAAGAAAGAAAAAAAGTAAGAGGGAGAGAGAGAGAGAGATAGAATGATGGCTACAATTTAATAATAACTCATATAAAAATATACTCATTACAGAAAAAGTTCGGATGCCAAACCAATAGTCATTCATTCAAGTAGTCCAGAAATTATGATGTCTGAAGGGTTGAAATTCATAATGTTAAATTTCCTATTAACTGTTTCAAAACAGATTTCAATGTGGGTAATTTTTAAAGCATAACTCAAAATTGTTTGACAGATTGAGCTAAAGAGTCGAGAGGTATGTAAAAGAAGAAAGAAAAAAAGTAAGAGGGAGAGAGAGAGAGAGATAGAATGATGGCTACAATTTAATAATAACTCATATAAAAATATACTCATTACAGAAAAAGTTCGGATGCCAAACCAATAGTCCTTCATTCAAGTAGTCCAGAAATTATGATGGTTGAAGGGTTGAAATTCATAATGTTAAATTTCCTATTAACTGTTTAAAAACAGATTTCAATGTGGGTAATTTTTAAAGCATAACTCAAAATTGTTTGACAGATTGAGCTAAAGAGTCGAGAGGTATGTAAAAGAAAAAAGAAAAAAAGTAAAAGGGAGAGAGAGAGAGATAGAATGATGGCTACAATTTAATAATAACTCATATAAAAATATACTCATGCAGAAAAAGTTCGGATGCCAAACCAATAGTCATTCATTCAAGTAGTCCAGAAATTATGATGGTTGAAGGGTTGAAATTCATAATGTTAAATTTCCTATTAACTGTTTCAAAACAGATTTCAATGTGGGTAATTTTTAAAGCATAACTCAAAATTGTTTGACAGATTGAGCTAAAGAGTCGAGAGGTATGTAAAAGAAAAAAGAAAAAAAGTAAGAGGGAGAGAGAGAGAGAGATAGAATGATGGCTATAATTTAATAATAACTCATATAAAAATATACTCATTACAGAAAAAGTTCGGATGCCAAACCAATAGTCATTCATTCAAGTAGTCCAGAAATTATGATGTCTGAAGGGTTGAAATTCATAATGTTAAATTTCCTATTAACTGTTTCAAAACAGATTTCAATGTGGGTAGTTTTTAAAGCATAAGTCAAAATTGTTTGACAGAATGGGGTCGAGGGTATGTAAAAGAAGAAAGAAAAAAAAGTAAGAGAGAGAAAGACAGAGAGATATAGAATGATGGCCATAATTTAATAATAACTCATAAAAATATACTCATACAGAAAAAGTTCGGATGCCAAACCAATAGTCATTCATTCAAGTAGTCCAGAAATTATGATGGCTGAAGGGTTGAAATACATAATGTTAAATTTCCTATTAACTGTTTCAAAACAGATTTCAATGTGGGTAGTTTTTAAAGCATAACTCAAAATTGTTTGACAGAATGAGCTAAAGAGTCGAGAGGTATGTAAAAGAAGAAAGAAAAAAAGTAAGAGAGAGAGAGAGAGATAGAATGATGGTTACAATTTAATAATAACTCATATAAAAATATGCTCATACAGAAAAAGTTCGGATGCCAAACCAATAATCACTCATTCAAGTAGTCAAGAAATTATGATGGCTGAAGTGTTGAAATTCATAATGTTAAATTTCCTATTAACTGTTTTAAAACAGATTTCAATGTGGGTAGTTTTTAAAGCATAACTCAAAATTGTTTGATAGAATGAGCTAAAGAGTCGAGAGGTATGTAAAAGAAGAAAGAAAAAAAAGTAAGACAGAAAGTGAGAGACAGAGAGAGATAGAATGATGGCTATAATTTAATAATAACTCATATAAAAATATTCTCATACAAAAAAAGTTCGGATGCCAAATTAATAGTCATTCATTCAAGTAGTTCAGAAATTATGATGGTTGAAGGGTTGAAATTCATAACTTTTAAATTTCCTATTAACTTTTTCAAAACAGATTTCAATGTGGGTAATTTTTAAAGCATAACTCAAAATTGTTTGACAGATTGAGCTAATGAGTCGAGAGGTATGTAAAAGAAAAAAGAAAAAAAGTAAGAGAGAGAGACAGAGAGAGAGAACGATGCTCATTATTTAATAATAATCATGGCTATAATTTAATAATAACTCATATAAATTAGTGTTAATGGATTCGAACACTCGAATTTTCTTCAAATGGGTTTCTTTAAAAAAAAAAAAAAAAAAAAAAAAAAAAAAAAAAAAAACATATGCATAGATAATGTTTGAGTTTATTCAATGTATCTCTTTTAAAAATATATATAGAATGATTTTTAGGGGAAGATATAAATTACAGTTCGTCAAATGACTTTAAGGCTTGTGATCAGTCAGGACGCAAATTCCCCTTTCTAATGCTAAACCTATGGGATTGGAGCGCGACCGTATTTTTCAAATTTCTCCTCGGAAAATTAAAATTTTCACCTTCTGTTTCCTTAATGCTCTTCTTGGAGGATGCTTTTTTCTGTTTTATTTGTCAAAATGTTTCTAAAATAAATATTTAACTTTATATTTTAAGTGTTAAAATCTAAGCGGAGCAGAATAGGTGTAATTAAAATTTTAACAATTTAAATAAAACTAACAATGTACACTGAAACCTTCCTGTGCGACCACCTTTATTAAGAGACCACATTTCTGAACGACCATTTTTCATGGAACGAAATTTATTCCTATAGGCTCAATACTAATTTTACCTCCATTCTGAGACCATCCCATTTGAACTACCTCCATGAGCGACCCATTTCTTTCAAGGAAATGAAACAAATTCCTTTTTTCCCCGGGTCGCTTGAAGAAGGTTTTACTAGAAAAATAATTCCGGAGACCGCATTATTCATCAATCTTCTAAACTAAGTTTAGATTTTTTTTTATTATTATTTATACCGGTAACTTTTAAGTGTTTAAACCCCCTTATGCCTTTTTAGGCAATGAATTTAACTCTGATGACAAATTAAGAATGACGGTCAATAAACTCTCCTGCCCTATTCTGTCTAAAAAAATAGATAAATTAATAAAATAGTCATTATTTGTTCCCGTGAAAAAAAAAATGCATTTATTTACTGAACTTCGAAAGGACTTGGAAATAAAAGTTATAAAAGATAAAACTGTAAAATCAAAGCAAACGTCAATGTATTCATTTTTTAAACTCTGCAGTAATTAACTTTTGTTTTAATGCTTAAATTTTCATATTTTTTTCCTAATGAAAAAAATAAATTTTAGTAACATTAACTGTTGCCTTTTTTTTCAACAATTAAAATCTAGATTTAAACATGACCTCCATTAAGAGATCACCTCTCGAAGCGACCTATTTTTATTGGAATGAAACATGGTCGCTTTAAAAAGGTTTTACTGTATTTTAAAAATATGCTGCCCAGTGAAAAAGAAAAAACACTCTTCAAGAAGAGCATACAGAAAACAGAAGAATTTTTTTTTCATTTTCCGAGGAGAAATTTTAAAAATACGGATGCATTCCAAGCCCATAGGTTTAGCATTAGAGAGGGGAATTTCCAGCCGAACTGATGAGGAGCCTTAATATTAGCATTCTCTAATTTTGACCATGAGTATTTAAGGGAAAATGCACTAACAACATACTTTCCCGTGTGGATTTGATACAAAGAACCCAGAAAATGTGTCAAAAACTATTTGCAAATTAGAAATTGGTATAATTTTTAATATGTAGATGATCTATTTCAAAATGTTGCATTGGGAAAGAAGGTGAAATTCCCAGTCAACAGGTATGTAAAAAAAGAAAGAAAAGAAAATAAGAGAGAGAGAGAGAAAGAACGATGGCTGTAATTTAATAACTCATTTAAATTAGCGTTAACTAAGCTATAACTAATATAAATTTAATAAATATTTTAATTAATGAAGAATAAAAGAAAAGTATTGTTTTAATTTGTATAAAGTGTTTATTATTATTATTGGATGTGGTTTATATTCTCGTAAGGGGTCTTTTAAATATTGAAATTTGCACCAACATTTATTTTTTAAAATAAGAACACCCAATTTCGATGTTATATATTAGTGAGCCCGTAAAAGCATACATTTGATGCATTTTATTATTATTATTATTTCTTACAGAAGAGATCAAAGTTTTAGTAAGCTAATTTTAAATCCACATGACATCAAATGTAACTATTTTAAGCAATGAAATTTTTATTGGATAGTGTCGCATCTTCTTCAAAGTATTAGCTGGAAAGCTGATTCACGTTCAAGTTAATTTGCACATGCTGACACTTATTCATAGAAAGGACAGAGTAAATTATTTACTTACGCATACAGTTTAACCAATTAGAAACAAGCTTGGGCCCGAAAAAATACCACTTCCATTACATATTTATGCCTGCTTTTAAACAGTATTAGAAAGTCCAAAATTTAATTCTGGTATGAGCAAGAAATTGGGTCTACCACTAATAAAGGGACCAAAATACAAAAACCAGCATCTTTTTTAAAATGACTGTAAATTGTAGCTTCCAGAAAATTCATCCACAATACAATCTTTACTTCGCAGCCTCGAGTATTCATCGGATCCTGGCTATGGGTCCCCACACATGTGTTTACGCCACTCATAATGTACCTTGTTTGTGTAGATGGAACATACAGTAAACTCAACATTAAACATAACGGATACGAAACAATCAACATCACGGTTACGTACACAACAATGTTCACCCGAACGCACATACCTGAATGTTTTCGGTGCTCCACCAAATTGTGATAAGCCGTATGCGTTGTTCACCTGTTAAACTAGGCGTTCGAGACCTGGTATGCATATTTATTATTTGCTGAGCTTCTTTTGACTTTTCCTAGTATGGAAGATGTTAAAAAAATAAATTGTACCAGATATTATAAAGATTTACTCTCATATTCATCAATAAATATCACCACCTACTTCTTCACAGATTGTCAAATTATAAATTAATTGTTACAAAACACGCTGATGAACGAAAAATATTTTAGTACATTTATGAAATATGTTTTCAATTTGAAGTGCTATTAATTCCCTTGTTCATGTGATAGCAAATCTTTCACGTGTTGAAGCAAATGGCATGTTGAACACGCCGTATGTGTTATGCAGAGCCTCTATTATCCGAAGTAATTAGCGCTGTAATCACCTCAGATAATCGGTTAAAAAAACATTACATTTATTAATACAAGATTTTAATTTATAACCAAAAATATTAATAGAAAGAAGTAAAATGAACAAACTCTGCAAAAATTTACGAAATAAAGTCACTTTTTTTACATACTTTTTTTTTTTTTTTTTTTTTTTTTTTTTTTTTTTTTTTTTAACGCATAAATAAATAAATAACATTTTCTAACTCTTTGTTATGATAGCTTCATAAACAGCATTAGAATCGGAAAGTAAAATTTACTGGTAAGAAACAATGAACATAACCTATACTCGTCCGCAAAAATCAGAGCTTAATTATATTAGCCCCACCAGTGGCCGAGAGGTTCTGCTCTCGAAGTTGGTAGACGGGAGGTGCTGGGTTCGATCCAATCGCGCCCGTCGGCCTAATCGTTCGGAGTTTTCGTGGTTTTCTTCGAGCCGTGGATCTTCCATGCGTTAATACGGATTAGGTTCCTTTAGAAAGACCCCCACGGAGGGCACTCCCCCCGGGCCTATATCCCTCGTGTAGATAATTGGCCGTCAAAAATCAACCCAACCCAACTTAATTATATTAATCAATTCATATTCTAATTATTCATTAACCATAGAAAAAACTATAATAATAAATTAGCTTTATTAATTAAAACTTGCAGGAATTATAACAGCACCGATAAACTTACAATCTACCTTATAAAAATATAGACACACAGCAAAATCCACTACATGTATCTAAAATCACATCCATTCAAGGCCCCAATGACAAGATACGTAAAGCGATATACTCGCATACTGGAGGTAGTTAGTATGAATCACCTTGAAGGAAAAGATAACCGACATACCCTCCCCCCTTTCAATAAATACAGATGCTTCTAAAATGCTCTATAGATGGCACCACCGGCACTTTTGACGAAATTTGTATCCTGACGCAAGTGAAGAAAGTTATTTCCTCAATTTGACGAAATTTTCGCTCGGAGCATTTCCCAGGGAACGGTTTCGTCAAAGACTAAGAAAATTTCATGAAATCTAAGTATCCATTTCTGAGTGCAGATGCACTATATGACCAAAAATCACCGCGCACTTTCGATTTTACACATTTTGTCATTTATCTAAAGATACACTTGTTGGATTTTTATGGAACTTCAGGAATATGAGGAACCTGTTTCATCCCATACTTGTCAACGAAGATTTGATCACGAGCGCGATTAGGGGGCCAACAAAAAATTGAAGGAAAAAATAATATTTGGGAACACCCTGTAATGCACGAAATGATTTGTCACTGTAGCACACCTATGTGGATATTGTATAATAGTTGCGTTCATTTGTATAATATAATCTATTTGTATAATATAATCTATTTGTTCTGTTGTAATAGCACGTATATTCATGGAAATATAACGATTTCTTTAAAAAGTGCAAGATATTTTTCAAGGTTTTTGTTTATAGAATGCTGGATTTTCAACCAAATTTAATGTCTGTTTCAGAAAATTTGACAAAATGAAGTAGAAACAGCACAGTACAATTGGAATACAAATATATTAAATATTTAATTAAATATGAGCAGTTGAATTTTTTAACTGCGCATGTGCGAACTATACCGGAGAAAATTTTTTTTCGTGATTTGGAAGTAAGCATTATAGAGCAACCAAGATAAAATAAGTACATAATTGAATTTCTTAAAAATTGATAAGGTAATCAATGATTGAATGAGCTGAATTTCGGTTTCCTTCGGATCATACGGGTTTTCCAAAAATTGTCATTTTTTTTATTAACTAACTTCCAACAAAAGAGTTATTAGATAATTTTTAACACAGTTATTCAATTGGTAAATAAATCATAGCACTTCTAAATTTCCAAGTGGGTGAAAAAGCCCGGGACAGGATTCAAAATTAAAAATGACAATTGGTTGAAAATTCTTTATCATCCACTATACTTTTAGAGAGCAACTGAAATTCAGCTCACTTTCTCGCTGATATCTTTCTACATTTTCACGATATTCAACTAGTCTTTTTATATGAGTTGCTCTATAGAGTTGACTACCAAATAATGGGGGGGGGGGGGGAATCTTTGGTTTCGTTTGTGCATGCGCAGTTAAAAATTATCTTATACAAGTGCTCATATTTCAACAAATATTTAAAATCTAATTGCACTATGTTATTTCTACTGTACTTTGTCAAATTGGTGGTGTCAAATTGAAAGTGGTGTTAAATTCTGCAGTAAATCCAGTATATGCTATAACTAAAAACATTTGAAAATTTCTTGAATTTATTAAAGAAACCTTTATATCTCATTGTATATATACATTCAAAAATAGCCATGTAAACACAAATTAATACAATTGTTGTGCAATATCCACATAAACATGTGCTGAGGCTACAGCACTGGAAAAAATGGTTTCTCAAAATTGAGTAAAAAGTGTTCAATTTTAAATACGTCACATGCTCAAAGTAGCTCCGATCCAAACATACTCAAAATTGAGAAATACTTATTCAAAAACTCATTCTTTGGATGTGTTCAAATACGAACCGTTATGTACTCATTTTTTACTTTATGTATGTATTCATATGTACTTATTTTTGATCCCATGTATAGTGATGGAACAATGGTGCAGCAATTGAGCGATTGTCACCACCAAATTTTTATAGTATTCTTCGCCTTCAAAAATCTCAGAAATTCTATCCTTAAGTTAGATGAAGAATACAGTAGAACATTTTTTATCCGAAACTCTTTTAACCGAAACTCTCGATTAACCGAAATCCATTTTTGAAGCTTTTTTTTTTTTTACTCCATTTGCAAAATCCATTTTGATTTTTTTTTCTTTTAACTACCACATTCCTTGTATGCAAGCGGTTCTTTCCGAACTACGAGTACATATAAATATTTTCGATGCCCTTTCTTAGAGTTCCTTTGAATTTAACTTGAGCTCCCGTAAGCTGCAGAATGGAACGAAGAAAACGAACAAATTAGCAATTCTGAAGCTTTTGAATGTTTTGCAAAAGGTTTGGCATGACTGGAGCATCAGAAAGACTGTGATACTGGTGAACTAATAATATTAAAAATCTCCGTGATAGAGCTTCAAAGCAAAGACAATCGAAACTGGGATAAGAAAAACATTTTTTCAAACCCTTTGTGATATATGTAAAAAGTACTTAATTTCAAAATTAAAGTTCAGGTGATTTATTCTTGTTTCTACTTCGCTATTGCTTTATTTTTATTAAACGCTTGTTACCATATAATAAGAAATATTGCATATATTTCTCCTTAATCTTAAAATTGAAGCATTCTCGATTTTCCGAAAGAGGGTCGGTCCCAATTACTTCGGATAATCGAGGTTCTACTGTACTAATAAAATTTTGCGGTGTCAATTAATTATCTGCTGCTACACTGTTCCATCACAGCATGTATTCAAATATGAACATTGTGAAGTAAGTGCTCTGAGTTAATTTATTTTTCTTATTTTATATAATTAATTGTACCTTCTGTAAATATTAAATTAATGCAAATATTTTTATTCAAATGCTAAAAAATTGAATAGCGTTTCACCTTTTTCTTATAAAGATCATTTTTCCTCAAAATGTTGTGAAAGTTGGTAATTCAAGCAGAATTTAGAAACACAACTATTGAAGAGAAGTCATAATGGAGGGAGCAATCGATTATAACTCAAGATGTAATACATGTTATAGGAATATGATGTTATAGAAAAATGAAAGAAGCTGTTCGATCCCAAAGAATTTCAGTAATAATATCTTCCGCAGTAATTCTATTTTTACGCATTAACTGATTCCGTAAATGTGTCAGAAAGATTTGCGTTGTTGAGCAGGTTTTTTTTCTCCTTCAAAAAAAAATCTCAACCAATTAGATATTAGGAAAGTTTGTTGCACTACAGAGAAGCAAAGTTGCAGAAAACTCGGTTTATTCCCCAAACACCTGGTTTATTTCCAAACACTCTACTTTATTCCCCAAAACCCGGTTTATAGATCAGTTTCAACCACGTGTCCCCAATTTTCTACTAACCAACCAAAATCGCCGATTTTTTAGCGGATATTATCGCTTAACCAATCAAAGTAGAGAAAAACCGATGGACATACAAAATGACCGCGAGTTTCTCAAATTGGTTGCTAAGGTATGACATCAGTTGAAAATGATCTATTCTTACGTTTTAACTCGATTTTTTTGCGGTCTTTGCAACAGACCTTATGCACGTGACGTCATAATACAAAGCTGGCGGTATTTTGATCCGTTATTTTAGACACTGTACCACCAGAATGCAGCTGGGAAGAAAGTAGCTAATGCAACATTTAAAACACACGCAGCCAGCGTAATACTATGTTCGCACTGAGATAGTTGAGTCACTTAACTTTTTTTGAAACGGGATACCCGGAATTAGGCTTCACCTGTTCGCACTGCAAAAAGTTTTAAGGGACTTAACTTTGTAACTACAACTTCTAACTATACATAATTTATAATTGTGTTTATTCTTTGCGGAGTGTTAATTAAATAAACGATTCAAAAGATCATTCAAAAAAGCTGAATAATTATTTGTAGAGCTGAACTCTAATTTTAATAACAGTTTCAAATAAGAAAAAGAGTTCAGTAGGTAGATTTCCACTCAACTCATAGTTAAGAGTGTATCAAAAGTTAAGTGAGTTTCAGAAACTTGCTTAAGTCATAATCTTGATTCCGGGTACGTCCGCTACAAAAAACTTCAAGTTAAGTGACTCAACTATCTCAGTGCGAACATAGTAGAAAACACAAACAACGATACTTTCACACATCTTGGCTGCCACGTGATCAAGATAAGCTGGTTTGGATCAACTGCCAAACTGTCATGTGATCAAGGTAGTCTGAAAAGCAGCCGAGATCGATTGAGTACCGCTGCCCCTCTCTTTCGTTGGCTGCGATAACACAGGTGGAGAAGAAAATGCTTTTTTTGAAATTATATTATTAGTTTCTTATTCTGGTTGTTACTTTAATCACATAGTTTCGTCTAAAGTTGTATGATTCACATGCCAACCAATGGCGATTGCGTAATATATTTATTTTATAATGCTAGTAAATAAAAGCTATATTGTAAAAATTCACTATTTTTTTACAATATAAAGAAGATTGTAAAAAGTAAGAACTAAGAAGATTGAAAAAGTTCAGATATCTTACCAAATCAGCCTGTATAGACTTCTTTTTGATGGTCGGCTTGGCCACTTTTGTACCAGGAGGATGTACGGTCACGTGCTTTGGTCGCGTACTTTCACCACTCAGAGACCCCGAACTTAATTTCTTCTCCTAAAAAAATAGAACAGCATATACAGTGAGCAAAAAAAGTATTTGCACGCAGACGATTTTTTGCATAAGTAACCATAGAAAGCAAATTTGATACTATTCTCTTAATTATTCATTTATTTAAATAAGAAGAAAATAAAAATAAGTACCCATTTTCCTTAAACAGTAATATTACACATTTTAAAAAATAAATTAATATTTTTTCATACCTAAAAAGTATTTGCACAAGAAGCATTGACTGTTAAAAAAGGCATTAAATGTGAACATTATGCAAATGTTTAGCATATCAGTCCCGCAGTACATTAGCCCCGCACTTTAAAGTCAAGTAATATATTAACTGGATCAGGGATTCTGGGGAGTTTTTGTTCTAATGGCGCCGAAAACGTGTGAACTGTCTGTTGCTACCCGTGAGAAGATTATATTTCTTCCCAATTCTGGATTAAGTTGCTGAGGAATAGGTAAAAAATTAAATCTAAACTTTTCTAGTGTTCGTTATGTAATTAAGAAGAGAAAAGAAACAGGTTCGACAATAAATAAGCCGCGAACTGGGCGTCCAAGAAAGCTAAATACCAGGCAAAGGAGAGCCATCATAAAAGAATCTTCAAAAAACCCTTTTCTAAGTGCTCGAGAATTGGCTGTTGATGTCGCTTCAACGTCGGGAACAATAGTTACACCACAATCAATTAGAAATATTCTTCATGATGCAAATATTCGAGGAAGAGTGCCTCGAAAAAAACCATTTATTAGTGAAACAAATAGGGTGAAAAGACTTGAATTTGCAAAAGCTTATGTCAGCAAACCACTAGAGTTTTGGAAAACTGTTATTTTTTCCGATGAAAGCAAGTTCAATATTTTTGGCTCAGATGGTAAGAAAACTGTATGGCGAAAGCCAAATACTTTTCTTCAAATTAAAAACTTGAAACCAACTGTAAAACATGGCGGTGGTCATGTAATGATTTGGGTATGCATGTCTTTTAACGGAGTTGGCGAAATGACCTTTATTGAAGGCAATATGAGTGCTAAACAATATATTAATATGTTGCGAGATCATTTATCTAATAGTGCTCTGAAATTAGGAATTCCTAATTCATATTATTTCCAACAGGATAACGATCCGAAACACACTCCATATATTACGAGGTTATGGTTGCTTTATAATGTAAAAAATCAATTGAAAACGCCACCACAATCACCAGACCTCAATCCGATTGAAAATTTATGGCATATTTTGGATGTGAAAATAAGGAAAAAGAAAATTTCTAACAAATCAGAACTTAAGCAAGCTCTTAGGGAAGAATGGCTACAAATCAGCAGTGAAACATGTCACAAATTAACAGAATCAATGGCCAGACGATTACAAGCTGTAATTGAAGCAAAGGGCATGCATACTAAATATTAGCACAGTTTTTAACTTATAAATAATTCCTCTAGTTCTATTTTTATTGCTAGTGTGCAAATATTTTTTTGACAGTACAAATGCTACTTTTTTATGTTTTCATATTTTAAGTACAATTATTAAGTCAGATATTAAATATGTTTATTTGTTTTGTAAAAGTGTTGGTATATTTAATTCTTAGTTGCTTTTTATCTATTTATACATATGCTACAACAAATTTACCTGGTGTGCAAATACTTTTTTTGCTCACTGTATGTAGAATAACAGATTTCCGTAACCCAAACAAAACACTTCAAAAGAAGCACTGACATATGCCAAAATTTTGAGTATTTTACGTACATTTATATATATATTTTTTTTCATGTTATAAGCGTAATGAGGGTCGGTATGTGCCTACCTTCGGAATACATTTTTTTGAAAAATATGAAATTTTTATCAAACACATGTGTTTTAGTTAAAACAGGGCATAAAACTATGAATTCATATAAATTTTTATTAACTTTTCAAATTTAGGCCATATTTAGTCAAATTTTAGTAAAAAAATGCAATTATGACAAACCTTCCATAATGAAATCTATTCAATATATTTCACTTTTTTTTTTCAACAATATATTAGCAAACCTGTGTTATGAAGCAAAATATTTGCAAAACCTCTTAAATTTACTAACGTATGCCAACTTTTGCATACAAAACATGATTTAAAAAAAAAAAAATGTGTATTTTTCAATAAAAACTACTCTTAAATTAATTTATACAAACTTACACGCTTGCTTCATAACATACCTATCGATGAGCAGAACCTTGTCACAAAATTTTATTTCAATATCTTAAAAACTTTTTAAGAAATGATATTTCCCGTAAACGTACACAATGAAAAATGCAGTTTTCCAGAAAACGCAAATTAAGATTTTGATAGAGCACAAAAAATTATGTATAAAGTTTACAATTTTGAAATCCACCCTATTTGCAGGGGTTTATATATTTGTGTATATGTTATACGTATGTTATATATTTGTGTATTAAAATGTATTCTTTACCTTTCTGTGGCTCTTTAAACGTTCACTACCGGTTTCAAAAAATTCATTTCCGGTTTATATTTTGGGCTATAACTTTGCTTCTCATTATCGCTGAACCAAAAGTAAAGCATTTTTGGAATCCTCAATGTTTCAACTTTAATTTAAAATAATTAAAAAAGAAATCGAAAAACTTCGCAAAAACAGCGCGGTGAACGTCTCGGCCCATGTCAACTATGCAGAAATTTAAAAAGAGGGTTATTTTTCAAAAAACGAATTTCACGATCAGAAAGTGCCGATGTATGTACACTCTTAGAAATGCTCTCTTCAATTCACCGAAATATTCCTGGCAGCATTGCTACCGGTAAGTATATATCCCAGAATTGAAGAAATTTCCGTTCCTTTTTTTTTTTTTTTTTTTTAACCATTTGGGAAAATGGTATTGTGCTCTGTCAGGGCAGGAAATCAAAACCATATCTGAAGCGTTTTATTGATTTAATCCGCATTTTATTCGTTTTCTGATTGGTCTATACAGTAATTTGTATTTACCATTTACTTTCAATAGAGATGGATACTTCTGTTGCCACTATGACAAAAAAGTAATAATAACTACAAAAAAAAAAAAAAAAAAACTCAGAAACAAATTGAGATACAACTTTCAAACAAATTGCATTTAAAAGTACATTTTTTTCTCTATACGACGGTGTAAAAATTAATATTGTGGGATGTTTAGAAGTTTAAGAAATAAATTTCATTTAAAATTGGCCGTCAGATTTTTGGAAATCTGACGATGGAAAAGCCTTTTCCTGAACAGCCAATGAAATGCTTGGATAATACGCAAGTTTCAGGTGGATAATACGTAAGTTTCAGGAAATCTGACTAGTCGCTTGCAATGTTTACGTGTAATAACACTATTAATGCTTAATTCATGGGGTACGTAATGTATGATCAACTCCGTGCGATTTTTTATGTCTTAAATTTTAGTCTTTGAAAAAATCATTTTCCAAATAGTCGCTGTAATTTGTTAAATTGCTTTTTTTTTTTTTTTCGTTCTAAGACAGAGAATTTCCATAATCTGAAAAAGGGAATTAAAAAAAAAATATTTCTCTCGTTCTTCACCTTTACTTTGAACCTGAGACCGCGCGTTTCGAATCGAGCATCTTAACTACCCGGCCAGCGAGTACTTGAAATAAGGCGAGTTTAAAATGAAGATACAGGTTAGAGGTCTGCACGAGCCCGGGCCTGGCCCGAGGCCCGTACCCGGTCCGGCGGAATGAAGGCGAATTTTCAAACGGGCCGGACAGGCAGAATTAGGACAATTTTTTCAACGGGCTTTGCCGACAGAAAAAATAAACGGGCCGGGCCGGCAAAAAAATTGAACGAGCCTGCAGGGCCGGGCCGATAAAAAAATTAATCGGGAGAATTCAAGCGAAGCAGGTAAAATACGAGTCATTTTCAATGAATATGATTTTCTCGAGAAGTATAAATGTGCGTCACGAGCCGATGCGAGTTTAACAACATCAATACAGAAATGTAACATGTCCATCGTAAAGATCGGCACCGTACAGTTACAAGATGTCTGATTCAGAGTTTAATTTTTTTCAGCAGACTCGTGCCGCCGACGGAACTGGTCTTAATCGATCTCAGGATGTGTAGGACAGTCATTGTGTTTTGTAGTATTAATAGTGATAATGAACTTCTGTTAACAGTATCTTTGGAAGTAAACCTTAAGGTGGTTCTCATATTCACTGCTCAACAATGCGAAACTTTCAGACACATTTTCTGACTCATTTTTCAATTCATACTATTAGCTCACACTCTCCCTATATTTATTTATTTATTTATTTATATATTTATCTTGTTCAAATTTTCAATCGTTAATAAAATACTCATTATTCATCCTATCAAGTTGAAATAAATTTTTTTAAACTTGCACTGGATGACAATTGATGTTAATACAGTTTTTTCAAATATTAATTAATTAATTAAATTTTAATTAATTAATTTTAGTTTTGCATGGGAAACAAAATGGCGGCCATTGGTTATTGAAGTTCAATGAATGTATTTTCAATAAGGGGTTACCATAGGGGGGGGGGGGCCTGTTCTGTCGCCAAATGCCGCCAAGTTTGTCGCCAACTTGGCGATATATCGCAAAATTTGGCGGCCAAAATGAGTCGCCAAAAGTGCCGCCAACTTGGCGATATCTCTAATATTTCGCCAAATTCCCATAGAGTTCCATTGTAAACCTACTTGCTTATAGAAAATCAACAAATTGAGATATTTTAATCCAACAAAAACTAATATTAGCTTAAGGGATTATATTAAATTTGTCTTTGATGGCCTAAATAGGAATTGACTTTAAAAACAAAATTTTTATATTACTTGTTAACTATAAAGGTATCAAATTGACAGACCTGACTATTGAAGGCATTTGGAAACGAATAGCTTTCTCCATATTTGATAAATTACTTTACAGAGATAACAGAGATTCTTGTAGCGTGACTGTACGTTTTTCTCCTTTCCTGTGCTACAGCTTCCGGAAATTCGATTCAAAACGCTAACTTTGGCAGTATTTTCAGAAAGATATATTGCTTTTATCTATAAAAAATAAACGACATTTACACAGCTTCTGATTGAGAATACCTGCCAATCTTACGCGTTTCCGAAAAGAAATGAATTCATAAATGTGTCGAAATGTAGCTCCTTTGGATTTGAGAAAAGCCTTAAAAATGAGAGAAATATTTTCACAAATCTACTTCTTATTATACAGCTTCAAAAGTTATCATGTTTTTAATCCTTCATTCTGAACTACATTAATCTTTTAATGAATCCTTATTTGAATTTTGAAATGCCTATAGACACAATGACTAAAACACTGTAAGTAATCGTTAATGTTTACTATTGTGTATTTTCTGTTTTGCGAACATCATAGTAATCTAAAATATACTGTAAAATGTTCCCATAAATATGTATGTCGTATTCATTAAAAGAATCTTAATTGCATGTCGAGAAAAAACGGATTTTTTTTCTAGAAATTGTGTCGGGCCGGGCCGAGCCGAGAACTGTAAAAATGCAAACGGGCCGGGCTCGGGCTGAACTTCCAATTTCTACACCAGGCCGTGCCAAGATAGCTTTCGTTCGGGCCGGGCCCGGTCCTGGAAATTCCGATCCGTGCAGACCTCTAATACAGGTTTTCTTCAAATGGGGGATTGGTAAGGCCTGTTAAATTTCTTTTTCAGTAAGTTCGGAAATTTAAACCTAATTGCAGGGACATTTATTTCGTCGTTATGAAATAATGGTTTTTGTTTTAGCACTTATAGAATAATAGAGGATAAAAATTATTACATATTAGACATATTTTTAATAAGGCACAATTTGATTGTTATACGTTGAATATGAATATTCTATTGTTAATTAAATTCGAGAAGAAATGCTTGCTTTTTTGAATAAAAGTGATTTTTTTAAAACTTGATTGAACTATTATATATTTTTTAAATGTGTTCGTTTATAATATATTTAAATATGAATATATTTTTTAATAACTCTAAAAAATAAATTGCTAATAAGTTTAAATGAATGAGAAAATTGCTACTTTATTAACCCCTTAACGCTCGAATTAAATTACGGTTTAAATATTCAAATTGTTTATTGGCACCACTTTTATGAAAAAGAAATATTCACCTTATTTAATGACAGGTAAAACGATACTAAAATATAGCCAATTTCACTATTTTATAAAACTGGTGGGAATCAAACAATCTGAGTAAAAGACACAGCCCGTGAATATGACGGCAGCGAGAATTAAGGTGTTAAATTTGAAAGCATTGTTTTTTTGATTGTTTGTTTTTAAATAAACTAGAAATTTTAATTTATTGAATTTTCCATTTTTTATTTTAAAAATAAATTCGAACTTTAGTAATATTAATACAGCTAATACGCATGCATGCAAGGAATAAACGGAATTTCTCCTATCTTTTTCAAACTTCCAGAAATAATTAACGGAAAAAGCATGTTTTCTAGGAATAAAAAAATTACTTGTTTAAAAAAGACGAATAATTTAGTGTATAAAGTGGGATTTTCTGACAGTGCGTGGCGTTTTTAAAAATGATTCTCCTTAAATAAAATGTATTTTTAACAAAACGATAAAATTTAAAATGTTTTTTATGCCACAGTTTATTGTGTTTTTGAATGTACATAAAATTTGGTAAAATAATTTTTGAAAACAAAGTTCGTTGATATCCTTCATCTATTTTCTATTGAATACATTTGATTTTTGATAATTATGTTAACCCATTTATGCCTAGCGTCCCATTTTTGGAACGCTTAGAATTTTAATAAATTTATATAATTTTTTCTTCTTTATAACATGAAAATTGTATGAAATGATTATCTATAAATGTCTTTGTCTATTACCGAACGATGGTAACTTAAGATGGATATTTATTTGCTTAAAATGAAGACTTTTTTCGGAGATTATAGATTTTTCATTTTCAAGATGGCGAAATGTAAAAAGTAAGTTTATTTTTGTTTTTTCTACCAATTATCCAAATAAATAAGTCAAAATCGTATCTTGTAGACTTCTTTGAAATACGTATTTTTGTTAAGTTGTGAAATTATATATCCAAGCCTATTTTTTATACATACTTGTTAACTTACAAAATATAGGGCGCTAAGGCACGAATAGGTACACATTTTTATCAGCCATTTAAGAGACAGTTATTTATGTGAAGTCCTTTTCAAGATGATAATTAAACAAATTGTTTTTAAGCCTCAAATACAATTATTCTTAGTTTATTATTATTACTAATATTTATAATGTTATTAGTCTCTGAAAAGAAATATCTATATTTCTTTCGTAATTCATAAAAATAGACAAAACATATAATTATAAACAAAACATATAATTATGCATATTATATTATTACAAATATTATGCATATTCACATATATCGTACGTTTACATTTTATCAAATAAATACAAAAAAAAAAAAATCATCGGGTTTTTTTCTTTTGTATTTTTTTGTATTTCCCCAGTTTATTTTGCAACGTTTTAAAATGATTTTACCAACAAATTTGAGAAAATAAAAATTCAGGCACAAATGGGTTACGCAAACAATAATCACCTGTTAAAATTTCAATTTTAATTAATTTTTCAACTACTTTTCAGCAGTGAAATTACGCATCGTCCTTGTGGCTTAGTGGTAGAGCACTGGAGATCTATTCCAGGGCCCGGGTTCGATTCCCGGCTTGGACATTTTTCACTAAGTTGGTTCACGACTTTTTAGCAATGTGATTATTCACGTCTTTAATATTGTTAAAATTTCCTCATCGGTTTACATGCGGATTTTGCGATGTGTGTGTGTGTGGGGAGGGGGGGGGGGCTGTTTCGCTAGGGTCCCATCAATACTTAGAATTTTGTTTCTGATTATAGTTAGACAATTTTCAAGGCTATATTTTTTATTAAACGTAAAAGCTGAGAGTTATTTTAAGTTTTCCTTTAAGCTAGTGCCTTAAATAATAATAATAATGATGACAAGAATAATAAATGCTGATTTTTATTAAGTTTGTCTTTATATAAAATTTTGCCTCTTTTTAATGATAGCTTAGAAAATAAATACGGAGAATTGCTGAAAAAGATTGAAAGTTATGATGCCCGTGTGTTCAAAAACACAAGTTATACAAAGTTATACAACACACACATAAGTTAAAAGCACAAGTTAATATTTGTAAAATTAACTCGTATTTTTTCCTGACCAGCTACTTTCTGAAATATTTCTGATTCGTTTTTGTTCGGAAATGCATAAAATTGGCTGGTGTTCTTATACAAAAACTATGTAATCGAATACCGTTTTCCATTTTTTGGTAATGGCAGAATATCTTCCAGAAAACATTTTCAAAGGGGCTGTTTTGAACCGAACTCCCGACGCAGCAGGGCGAGAAAGGGGAAAACTTGTTATCATGAGACAAAACACGTTTAGAATTCCATATAATTTATTTATCAATAAATGGAAAACGCTATTCGATGCCAAATCACTTTAATAGTCAGGACTGCCCATTTTTATGCCTTTACGTTTAAAACTCAGTCAAAAAGCGTGTCAGAAAGTTTCGCGTTGTTGAGCAGATAATTTGTGAGCTGGATGAAAATTTGGCCTTCTTCACTTTTACAGAACTTGAAACGGCTCCAAGAGGCAAGAAAAACTCCTTCATTTTTTGCTCATTTTTCGCAAATTTGTGTCATAGATAGAAGTTTTTGTGGTGAATATTTTTTCTCTCTTTGTGCGCACTTGTTACTATTATAATAGATTTTGACTTATTTCTTTGTAAACTATATACAACTATCATACGAATTATATATTTAATTCGTATAATAACTTTACCAATCAGTTTGATTGTGTTAAAATAATAATTTATACACAACTAGTTAGATGTACTAATCCCAAAACTTTCTTCTATCTAATTCATCTTAATATTTCAAAATATAGTTACAAATGTCAATACTTTAATTTTATTAGTTTAATACTATACAACTTTGACTTTCATCTTAAATTTCTGCTTCGGAGTAAAAACGAGTTATAATCTCGATCATAATATTTATTAAAATCAATAGCTTTCCGTTATTCTGTTGTACATCAGCTGTTCGCGAATAGCCGGCATATCATGATGCGAAGTTCCCGTCGCTTTACGAGCTGTGTACAATAGAACTACGTATCATCAAGAAAATTATACAAAAATCGCTATTGCAGCGCCCCCTTTCGGCCGAATATTTCCAAATTCAAGAAGGACCTGCTTGGCATAGCCAAGAACATTACATTAACATTTGGTTCCATTCTATGCATAACTTCATACGCTTTTCAATGGTACAATAACGAAAATGGTACGCAAATCACTATTTCAGCGCCCCCTTCCGTCGGAAATTTTCCAAATTGAGGGAGGACCTGCTAGCCATAGCCAAAAACACACACGCAAAAAAATTTGGTTCAATTCTATGCATAACTCCATACACTTCTTGATGGTACAATGGCGACACACGGACAGACAGACATTTTCTATAAAGATATTTTGGGGATCTCTAACCCCTAAAACGTGTAAATCCGTCGAAAACCGGAAGTCTAAAAAAAATTTCTATTACAATACTTTCTTCTATTGAAGACAGAAGAAAGTAAAAATCACTTCAAAAATCAACAACTTCAATAATTGCTTATAAGTGATCACTTATAGCAATTATTGAGTATTTTGTCATTTCTTAGTGTTGTTTTTTTATGCTTTATAATGGCTATTACTAAGCCTAAAAAGTTTCTTAGAAATGATTGTACATCTCTTGTATGTAATCAAATTTGAGATCAGGAGGTAGAAATTGGTAACTTATTCATCCCTGTTGCTACTAATCTTTCCTTTTTTACACTTTTTTATTTAACTCAACCTGGTTAGATGGAATTTTGCAATCCATTTCTAACCCACTTCCTATGATAGGCTAGAACAGGATTGGCGAATCTTTTTATAGTCGCGTGCCAATTTTTTTTTTCAAAAAATATTTTACTTGACTTTGACGTGCCAACTAAAAAACAAATTTAGTGGATAATGAATAATATAATGAATATAATGAATCAAAATAATGAATCAAAATAATGAATCAAATATAATGAATCAAAACTACTTGAAAATTACTTATTAAGATATTTTCTAAAATGAGTAACATACATGTAAGTATTACACTGCAATAATTATAGAAACAGTTATATTTTAAAAATTAATTAAAAACATAATATGATTAATTGTTGTATTTTGGATGAAAAATAATTAATATCATGTTAAGTTAATTTCAACAGAATGCAAACTAAATGAATTTATATGGTACCCACTCTCTATTTGATTTTTTATATTCTAAATTTGCGAAAATGACAGATATAAAAAGTAGAAAAAATTATTAAAATTGAAAAAAAAAACGCAGTTTATTTAAATAGTTCTGAAATTAATTTCTAAGTTGCCATAATTTACCATCGGTAATAACCTTTCCTTTTTGATAGTTTTCAATTATTTTCTTTGTTTGGTAAATTTTCGAAACCATATTGAATAAGATTAGAATTCTTCAATCTACAATTAATCGAATTTAGAATCTAACCAGATCATCTAAGTTCGTGTATTTTGTGTAAAATCGCTGATCATCATTTAGAGACATAATCAACGCCGAGTCGTGCCAAAATTATATTCTCTGGCGTGCCGAAAGTGGCACGCGCGCCATAGATTCAACGACCCTGGGCTAGAATTATAAAATTATGTTCACAGGTGCGTTTCCGATGAAATAGGGGAAGTACGGGTAAAATGGGCAGGAGGGCAAAGTGGCCTTTTGAGTTTTTTTCCGCTAAATAGTGTCCCGGCACTGTGAAAAAAAAAAAAAATCCGTCAAATTGACAGAAAAAACCTGTCAATTTTGGCGCCAGTGGAAAACCGTTTAATTTACAGAAAATACCTGTATTTTTTCATTAAAACAGTCTTTTTCTGTAAAAAATATAGATTTTTTCTGTAAAAATTACAAATTCCACTTTTTTATACAGAGAAAAAAACTGCTTTAAAGAAAAACATTTTTTTTTCTGAAAAAAAATAGAATTTTATTTTGGTAAAAATTACAGATTTTTTTACAGCGAGCCACGAACTGGGCGAAACAGTCATCACAGATGCTGGTAGTATATTGTCTGGGATTTTGAAGCGAAAGGCTACATTTTTCTAGTTCTGAATTCATTTTATTGGGGAAGGGGGAGGGGGAGGGGGGTTGTAATTTTTTTTTTTTTTTTTTTTTTTTTTTTTCGAATTTTTGATTTTAGGCAAGTGGTACAATTTCTTAATTATAGCTAAATAATAGTGTTATAATTATTTGCTCTTACGCTGTTTGATCAATGTGGAGCAACCTTTTAAAAGATGTGTGTTTGAAAACGCTAAGCCATGTAGATTAGATGCTAGACACCAGTTTTTGTACCGTACCCTTCCGGGCAAAATGGCCACAATGAGATCGGGCAAAATGTTCATAAGGCTACTTTGCCCGGAAACGATTTTCTATTAAATTTTCGTAACAAAATACTATACAAAAATATTTTCTTTGAAAGAAAGAAGACAGGTCGGGACAATGACTTATGCAGAGAAAGGCTTACTCTAGCCCTCCGAGCGTCTTGCAAAAGGATAAAATTGTAATGTTGTTTTCTTTGCATTTTATTTTATATGCTAAGAAAATATGATTCTTTCAACATTATAATAAAAAACTCAATTACAAATATGAATGTAATTCGTGAGAGGATTAATCATTCTTCAATGTATTTAAAATTCATTAAATCTATAGAATGAATTATATTATCTTAAATATTGCTTGTATTGCTGTGAAACCTGGAGCTTAGTGAACAGAATATTACGCCCCAAACACTTAGAGGGATAGACATTTGCAGCCTGCATTGCAGGGAGCACTTTTATTCCTACTCCATTTGTCCTATTGATACTCATTACTGATTACTTTATCGTTTAACGATTTAATATTATTGCAATAAATAATTCTTAGGTATTCTTAACGTGTGTTACTTTGGCTTGTGTTGATTAAAAAATATACATCCTGAATCAACGTGATTTGATCAGTTGCCTAGGCTGGCCATTTTACCTAGCCTATGAGAACAAAACAACCCTATGGAGCAACTCATAAAAAAAAAAAAAAAAGCCAGTCAAATATCGTGAAAATTCAGAAAGACATCAGCAATAGACTGAGCTGATTTTTAGTTGTTCTCTAAAAACAGCTAAATGATAAGGGGTTTTCCATTAACTGCCGTTTTTAATTTTCATTTATTAATTTTCATTTTTTATGGATACTTTAGTTGTTCTTGGAAAATCACCAGAACGAGCCTATTCCAAGAAAAAAAGAAGTATCAAAATCTAAGCATTTCTTCTCAATCTACTCGTTGACATTCATTGGTACTTGTTTCTAGAAAATTACTGATTTAAAATTTATAAAAATTCATCAAACCATAAAGTAACTACTTAACCCTTCTTTTCCCGACGACATTTTAATATTTTTAAAACTTATTTATAGATTAACAGATTAATTTAAAGGGCTTTTTTCCGTTACCCCACTATCGCCAAATTTCCCCTGAAACTCGAATAATTGTATACGTTGAAACAATAATGGATTTAATGATGCGCCAATAAACGCTAGCCAAAATAGGCCAAATAGCTGGTGAAACAGCAACAATGAAACTAGAACTTTCTAAGGCTAAAAAGTAGAAATTAAATTATATATAAAAAACGAAAGGTGCAATAACTTTTTTTTTTTAATGCAGTTTTGTCAGTGAATAGTTTGATATTAATTCATTTACAATTATATATGTTGAGAAATCAATTTAGAAATCCTGAAATGATGGTTAAAGTATTGCTTCATGTTTTCTTTCCTGTTACCATATCTTAAATAAAAATTATATATTAAATTTAAAAAATCAAAAAACCCGACTGCGAACTAATTAATTATTTCTCATCAATGTGAAACTATTTTTTATATTACTTACCTATTTTTTTTATTCACTTGTATTGATGACTTTTAAGTTGTGTTTAACTATTAGTTCCTATCTGTAAACCCTATTTATGAGGTCTATGAAGGTTAGAATTCCAGTAAAACTAGAAATCCTACTTACACAACTTCCAGGTTGTGTAGTATTTAAACGGTGCATCTGACTGTAAAATAGTCAATGAAACATCGTCTTCATTTTGAAAGACCTATCCAATGATATGCCACTCAATAGGGTGCGTAAAAAAATAAAAAAAAATTCGTCTCTACCCAAATTTTGAATTTATAAAAACAAAACTAGCCTATAACAATCGGACGATTAAGACGAATTGATAGAGTCCCCATTCATTAAAATCCATCCAGCCGTTGGGATATTTCGAGGGTATAAAGAAATCTACATACCCAGATACGCGTGAAACACATAACCCTTCTTGGCAGTCGGGTAAAAAGAAACAGAACAGAAATCATGTATTTAAAAAAAAATTTGTTTGTTTGAGCTTTCTACCAAACGTAAAGAAAGTGGTGAAATTTCCATAATGGAGTTTGGTACCGACAACCAAATTGATGCATTGTAATGGAAATTTTGGGGGAAAAGAATCAACTGCAGTCAAAAAATTGGGCGTGATTTTCAAGAATGAGCATTGATTGCTTATAAAAGGGAGTTTTATTTCTTATTTTACTATTATTTTTTTTAATATTTTTTCTTGCTATGTTTTAAAATTTTCCGTTCCCTCTGCTTTTATACTTAAATAAAATGTTATTTTAAATTACGGTGAAATAAAAGTTTCTTTTTAGTACAAGGCTTTTTTAGTTATATTTCTGTTCTGGCTGAAAATTTGCTATTATCATTAAACATAAGAAGCAGGTTTCTTTTAAGGGTCCTGTCCCTGCCAGAGAAGACACTCACAAGCTAATGCTAATCCTATGGGGAGGGATTTTTCTAATATCTCGTTTGCATTTCGGCATTTTTAAATAATTTTTTTTGCATTGGATAGCCAAGATCCGTCTCTACATCGCACCTTTTTTACTTTTTCGATTTGGGTCGCAGATATTTTTTATGAAGTTACTTTCAGTTTCAAAACCGGTTCTGAAAATGAAAGTGTCATTCTAAAAAATATCTGCAACCCAAATTGAAAAAGTAAAAAAGGTGCGATGTAGAGACGGATCTCAGGTATCCAATGCAAAAAAATTATTTAAAAATGTCGAAATGCAAATGAGATATTAGAAAAATCACTCCCCATAGGATTAGCATTAACTCGTGAGTGCATTCGGAGGCAGCACTGTAAAAAATAGTGGGAACGTTTACTATTCTAACAGGAACATTTCTGATAGTATCCGATATGTGACAGCTATTTCTATTTTCCGAAACAACCGGGAAAGTTCCTGGTTGTTTCAGTTTACTTTTCATGAAACAGCGAAAGCGCCTGTACGCATGCGCTCCAAGTATTTCACACTATTTCTCCTTACGCTGAAACCGGAAGCAATCGCCTAAAGTGAAAGTCAACTCATGTTGTTTGAGATGGGGGCGTAGGGAAATTTACGCTGTACCACGTGTATTTGAATTCGTTTATATTTTGAAAAAAAAACAAAAACAATATTATAACATTTTTGTTATATTTTGTGGGTATTTTTTATTGCGTTTTAAAATTATGCAAGAAATGTACCTTGGATATTACCAATGGACTTTTTTAGAGCTTTGGAAATTTAGCATTATTGTACACGGAACGATCGTAATTCTGGGTAAGTGTTTTTTTTTTTTTTTTAATCATCTACAGCAGTGGTTCCCAAACTTTTTGATTGGCGGAGCCCTTTTTTGAATGAATTTCTATGGCGGAGCCCCTGAAGCCTACCGTACCCTATGTTACAAGGTAATATTTTTTAGATGCATTGCTACTGAGCACAGGAAAAGAGAATGAATAGTAATCTGAACAATTGTGTATTGCCCCAAAAATAACATTATATTTTGAAACTTTTACTGTAATACTGGATATATTTTCAATAATCATCAATAGATGGAATTGTCAAAAGTTTACAAACTTACATTTGCGTTACAATAAATTTTACATTATAAGAGTGACAAACAATAGCGCATAAACGACCAAGGGGACTCTTCACTCACTTGAAAACGCCCGATCGGTAATGTTAAACCTATGGGCAGGTTATTTTCGAATTTCCCGTTTAAATTTGAATATTTTTAAACCTTTTTTTTTGCATAGGATAGCTCAGGTCGATCTCTAATATGGGTATTTTTTACTTTTTCGATTTCGGTCGCAGATTTTTTTAATAAAGGTACTTTCACTTTCGGAATTGGCTTCGAAATTTTATTTGTATACTTTTTGTTATCTGATGTGCTTTGCATTCCTTTTTAACAAGAGGGACGTAATCGATATCATCGTTTGGCTCAGATACCGACTAATACACGTTTCGTCTTAAAGAAGACGTTCGGCAAATGAAACAGAAATTGTGGCAGATTTTCATTGCAATGATAGATACATTTATTTCATTTTACTAAAATATCGGGAAAATACGTAATTAGAATTCTCAATCTTCATTAGCTTTGCCACTTTAGAGTTATGGTTCTTCTAATATCACCTCTGCAATTACAACAATTGTATAAACGCTCTTCATAGACAATACCATCTTACTTCCGTATGTTAGTAGGAGGGGCGGATGCCAGCATCCAATAATTTCATACATAAGCTTAAAAAGTTTGCTTTTAAGAGTTCGTGATTTTATATAGTTTATTATTTTAATGGCAGCATTTAACCTTTTCATAAATTCAGAAGACATTTTCCAGGGGATAGCGTGTATCTTTAAAGAACGTACAGATAGTGCTACGGTGCTTTATCATCTCTTTAACTTTTGCAGTGGCATTGTGACCCATCATTACTTTCGCATCATCAGTGCATTCATGTTCATATTTGTTGTCCTATGTATTGATCAAAAAACATTTCGTTGCTTAGTGCGTTGGTTTGTCGTGATCTACAAAAAGTATGATATTGCTAGCTTTGTGAAACCTCTTTCAAATTGGCGTTAGTAAGGAACTTAATTTAAATCAAGTTAATGTTCTCAAACACCGTAATAATGGAAAAATCAATTTAAGTTCCGGTTGCCCGTTTCAAAATAGTCAGTTTAAAATCTTACCTTCCTTGGTCTGAACGGCATATTAGTATACGTAACTGAAAAATACTAACAAAACTGCTAATCCAGTGACGTCAATAGATTCATTCAATTATAGTGCAAATTTTGTATATCTGAAGATGCTCTTGTGTTCTTTTATGTCACTTGTTATAGAGTTAATTTAAAAAAAAGATCAATTTGATAAGGAAATATTGACTCTAAATTAACATTTTCCTAAAGCAAATTCCTGACAATATCAATATTATGAGGCTTATTAAGAGTCTTTGCAATAATATGATCTTCGCAAATTCAAGCGACTCAGTAAATATCAGGTAAGCGCCGACTTAACGGGGGCGACAGGATATAACAAGGCAAACTTCTATCACTAATTATAGAACATTATTTTTGTCGTAATTAATCACAGTGATTAAACAGGACAAAAGGAAAAATGTAAAGTAGTTGTAGAAATATATCTTACTACCCATTTCACACCCGTGAAGTCTGCACCTATGTCCAGGACATAGGTGCAGTTTATTATATACTGTATACCTATATTTGTTTTAACAAGTGCTATGATATTTTCCTTTTGAAGCATGCCTTTGCCCATCACATTTAAAAAAAATCGGGCGGTTTATCGTTCAAATCAGACTAATTCCTTTCGGAATGATGAAACGTGGAGTCATTGGATAACAACATTTCATCAAATCACACGGAGAAGAAAAATTCAAATATCCAAAATATCCTTCAGAATACAATTTCTGGCTTTCTTACAGTAAATATATGTTTGTTTCTCTATTTATTGCATTTTTTGATCGGAAAACGTAAAAATAGAGCGTAAAATTAATATTGGCACCAGAATTTTTTTTGAAGAAAATAAAATTTAGTTAATTAAGAGTTCAGATAGTTGAAGATAGTTATCATCCATTTATAAATATTTTTGTAACAAAAGAATCTGTTTCCATTTTTGAAAAAACAAAAACTCCTTTCTTTAAATGTGCTGGTTTCGTTCAAATTTTCATTTTTTTCCCCTAAAGCGCGGCGGAGCCCCTGGAAAGTTCACGCGGAGCCCCAAGGGCTCCGCGGAGCACACTTTGGGAACCTCTGATCTACAGTATTACTTTTACTTACTATTATTTATTATTACTTACTTCTTTATTAGTTTTCTTTGTTGCAATACACGAAAAGAAATTAATAACCTATTTAATTTTTAATATATCAGACTTTGTTTTATCTGTTTTTTTATTGTAATAGTATATATAAATGTGTGCATGAAAATAAGATAATATAGTTAAACTTGATGTTCATACTGATTGCGCTATCGATTCTCCTTTTCACAGCGTGTTCTTAACAAATTATTAAATGCGTTATAACTTAAAAGGAAATTTACGTATTATATTTTAATCAAACAAGCTGAAGATTCATTGTCATTTTACTTCTTTATTATTGATTGCTTTTATGCAAAAAATACAGTATTGTGAGTAAAAATAAACAGTAAAAGTAAACTATTCTTACAATTATAGGATTTATTTTTATAAATCATTATAGTAAATAAAATTGATTCATTTGTTTTGCTGTTTACTAAAAAGCTTTCAAAAATTCATTTTTTATATTCACCTATTTTCTCCTCAAATTTTGATAGAAAAATAAAAAGAATCGTTTTAGATCATTAACTTGTTTAGTACTCAGGTTCAGATATGTAAATCCCCCCCCCCCCCGCCCCACAAACACACTTTTTTTTTCTTTTTTTTTTATGCTTCGAAAAAATTAACCATTGCATTTTTTTGCGATTTGAATTTTACTTGATCATCTAAATATTCTTGCTTGAAAGAAAAATGTTTTCTTCTGATTTTGCAAGGCTGAATTGTGAAAAAAAAAAAAAAGATACAATTGTTGTTATTTAACTTATGCACTTTACAGTAAACAAAATTGAAAATTTCTAGATTATTAATCATCAGCTTATTTTATGAAAATATAGTACACACAATTTCTTGCTTTAAGTTATAAGGCATTTTAATTTATTAATATTATGCTGTGAAAAACATAATATGATATTGAATCAACGATAACATAAATTGCAATCATATTTTATTTACATGCACTAATAATAATAAAATGTTATGTATTAAAATGTCTGTGCAACAAAGAAACGCTAATAAAGAACTAAAATAATAAGTAAAAATAATGCTATAAATGATTAAAAAAATAAATAAAACGCTTTTCGAAAGAATTTATCATTCCATTTTCAATAATAATACAGTTCATGAACTTTAATGTTACTTGTTAATCCGCATGGTTAAAAAAATATCACTGCAAGATGTTAAAACGCAATAAATTTTATCTAAATTATGAAAAAGGTATAATAATATTGATTTTTTTTTTCAGAATAAATCCAAGCAGATATATATATATAATAAAAAACCTCAGAAAAAGACCATTCAGAAATGAACTTCCATATAAGACTCTTTCATAAAAATTAATTTAATAAAACTGGCTTCTTCACAAAATCCATTTTACTAAACTAAGCCCCTTTCACAAAATAATCTTCAATAATTGAATCTTTAAATACTAGTGCAAAATTCAACTTGAGTAAATAATTAAAATTCATATAAAAAAGCTCAAATAAATGTACTAAAACTTCTTGCAGGTGCATTGCACATAATATAAAATTATTTAAAATATATTAGAAATATCTTAAAAATACATTAAAAATTTTAATGTATTTTTGAGATTTTCTAATGTATTTTAAATGATTTTATATTATATGTATACACCTGCAAGTAATTTTAGTACAGTTATTTGTGCTTTTTTATGTAAATTTTAAAATAATCCTCGTCTTCAGAAAGGTTCCATATATATTCAGAAACCTTTCCGATTCGTAATAAAAGGTTTCCTATACATTCAGAAACATTTCTTAGTGTTCAGAAAGATTTTGTGTGTATTCAGAAACCTTTCCGATCCGTAATGAAAGGTTTCCGATATATTCAGAAACCTTTTATTTCGAATCGGAAATGTTCCGTATTATAACCGAAACAGTTTTCTGCTCGAATCTGAAACCTTTCCGTTAGTATCGTGCAGCACAGGTCTCCGTTACTTTCGGAAACGTTTCTGAAAATTTTTTACAGTGAGGGACAGGAGCCTTAATGGTCTAAATTGTATTAATACGTAGTCAACAAAGCGATATTTTGCTAAATAATGAAAATTTAATCATTTTATAACTAAGGTTATAATTGGATTCCAGCCAATTTTTTTATATATATAATTGCTAGAGATCGACCGAAAATTCGTTTTCGTTTTCGGCTCAAAATCCAAGTTTTGCCGAAAGTTCGTTTTCGGCAAAAATGCTGCCGAAAATTCGGCCGGACCGAAATTATCTGTATTCCAAAAATCTTCTTCCTTCGGAAATGTTCAATATTACTCATTGATTTGAGTTATCTGATCAAATGGGACTCTTCTTTTTTTTGTGTGTGTGTGTATTTATTGCTACGAACTTCACTGTTAATAATTAATAGTCATGACTGACTTAAGAAGGGGGTGGTAAATTATAAAGTAAGCAATGCAAACTTTGAAGATGCATTTCACGTGCTCATTAAAAGCTGCAGACTTAACAGTAATAGAAATTTTTTAGTTTGAAACCGCAGAAGTGTTTCGAATGCTCTCTGAAAAATTTCCAGTATAACAGATTATCATTTACAAAAATGACTATAAAAGATATGTATGAGTATACCTAAAGCCTTTTTTAATTAGATGAAATTCGTGTAACTGAAAATCATTCCGCGTTGTTGATGAATTAATTACTTTATTTTTTATGTGAAAATACAATTTTTCTCAGAGACACAGAGATCCACCTTATAGGCTCCGGAGATAAAACTTTCAAACAAGCGCGCTATTTCAAAACTTTCTAAGGGCGGATGGGGGGGGGGGGGTATTTATATATCTTGTTTTTGTTTGAAACTTATATACACACATACATATACGTATGTTTGTTTGTTTGTTAGAAATGTGCTTCTATACACGTATAATTAATTAAATGTATTTTCACGCATGTATAAGAAAAACTCTTAAACACTTTTTAAAAAATTAGACGTTTTCGTTTTCGGCCGAAATAGGGAAGATTACCGAAATTCGGTTTCGGTCTTAAAAACCTGATTCGGTCGATCTTTAATAATCACCCATGAGGAGTATTATCTTCAGTATTTTTCCGAAGTTTTTTCAAGTATGAGTTTATGAAGTATGAGTAACTCAAGAAGGTTTGAACTGTTCTTATGCTGTTCTCAAATTTGAACTAGTTACTTTCTTATATTCGCGAAGTCATATTCATTCGTAAACACATAAAATTTATAAGTAATTTATTCAGATACAAATAAATAGTATTTCCCAGTTTCATATAAAGGCAAAAGATCTTTCAGAATGTTAGTCAAAATAAGTGTTTTAATGAACTTGACAGCACGGGAAAAGGTCGTTATTGGAACATAATCGATCATAAATCAAGAAGTACCACAAATTCATAAAAATGAAAAATGCTAATCGAGTCTCTACCATTTAAATAATAACATCGGCAAATGCCATGCATTTCTGTGTTAAAATGATTTTGTGAATGTGTCAAACAAGTTTCGCAGCGAGAAAAATAGAAAAATTGAAAACAGCTTTGTGAAACACTCGAATTACACCCCACTATAAAATAACATTCAGATACAGGGTTATTCTAAATGATGGACCCATTTTCAAAAAAATTTATTTATTAAAGTACAAATCCAAAATGAACAATCTTTATAGCAATGAAAAGAGGAAGTTTCAAAGTTTTTTTTAAAGACATTATAAATGTTCAATGTGTCCACCGTTTGCTAAGGCCGCGGCCTCTACCGGCCGCTTCTGAACCATCACCACTTTGAAAGCCGTGCACTCAGTAACAGCAGACACGCTTTCTCAGGTGTGGGACGAGTTTGGCTATTGCGTAGATGTTTGCCGTGCAGCAAACGGACACATTGAACATTTATAATGTCTTTAAAAAAAACTTTGAAACTTCCTCTTTTCATTGGTATAACGATTGTTCATTTTGGATTTGTACTTTCATAAATACAATTTTTTGAAAATGGGTCCATCATTTAGAATAACCCTGTCTTTTCCAGTATAGGGGCATTAGCGTTTTTTTTTTTTTCTTTCTTTTATCTTGGCCCAGTTCGGGGTTTAGAAAGTGAGATTTGCTACCAAATGATAGCATGAAAACAAACCTAATGGAATTTTATGCTTATTTATATTTATATAAACAGTTAACTTATTTACATATTTTTATTGCGTTTTATATAAAGTTTGCTTCTCTATGTACAAATAAAAATAGATAAGCGTCTTCTTTATATTAAATAAATTGTATAAATTTTGAAAAATATTTTTGTGTACATAAATCAGGAAATATGGTGCCAAATTTCCTTCTCTCGCCAAGAAACTATCTTTTTCTTATCTCGCCAATGCCCCTATGCTGGAAAAGTACCACTATAGATAGTACTATAATATACTACTTTTTTTTATATATATATATATATAATTTGATGACTTTGTCATTGATTAACTCACCGTGGTCATTTTCTCCTTCATCTCAGTTTCACCAGGGGCTGGTTGTTCCTGCGAATCGTTGTTGTCAGATGCACCACCTCTACCTCCACAACACTCGACGTGACAGCAAGAAGTGTGCTCGCGCTGCAATAAAAAATAGAAAAAGAAAATTAGGGATTTAAAAACTATATACACTGAAGAGATTTAATTTCTGACATTTTGATACATTAAACTTTCAATTCTGACTAAAAATTCTTGAGAAAATTTAAATAATATAAAGAGCAACCCCACTCCTTCTCTCTCTTTTAAAACACGAAATAGAATAACATCTTCCGGTGGTGAAATTGTTTCCCCGCTCATGCACAGAAAAGAAAACCATTCAAAAAATGTTCTAAAGTACAATTAAAACTGGAAACAACATCTTCAAAGGCGCTGAGAAGGAAAAAAACAATTTCCGGCGAATTCATGAAACAATCTCCAAAAAAAAATTTAAATAGTAAATATTAATAGTTTTCGAAACCAAAGATGCCGCCATAACCGGAAAGTACACTGAATAACTGGATATTTTGTTTTGTTTTTTAATATTTTTTTATATAAACTTGAAAAACACGAAAACGAACTACATATATATATATATATTGAAACAATAAATATTGATATGTTTAAAAAAATGCACAGTTCGAAAGATAAAGTACCGCACCCCCAACTAAGCATCTCCCCCCTTGTGTCCTGGAAGTGGATGTGGCAGTTTGCAATTGCAGAAAATTTTAAAATTGGCGCGAATTGACGCTTAGCAAAAATGATTTTGTGGAAAAATAAATATTAATTATTTTTTAAACAAAAGATACCGTTTGAACCGGAAAGCAAGTCAAAAAGTTTCGTGTTTTTTCTTTTTCTTTTTTTTTCGTACCACCCCCCCCCCCCCAACCGGGGGGGCTTTTGTGATCGCTACTTCAAAATGCAGGAAAACGGAACTCTTCGCTTCTTTCTGCTGCTTCAAGTTCCACGGAAAGTCCGTCAAGTAACGTACATGAATGGAGGCGCGTCATTTTGCGGTATCCATTATGGTTTTTAATTCATATATCGGCTAATTATAAAAAGAAAAGAAAGATCTCAAGTGCATTTGCATCTGACTACATTTTTCCTCATCCAAATTTTCAGGCCTTTACGTGCGATAAGCTTTCCTAGCCATAATGCGCACACAAGAGATATAGACAAGCATCTTTCTTTTATTAATATAGATATATTAATAGTAAAAAGCTTTGACCGCCGCCGTTTTAAATAACAATGATCACTCTGTCACAAAAGAAAATCGTGTTTTTTTTTTGTTTTTTTTTTTTTTACAATTTTACAAATCTGATATAAACATAAGTGCTAGTTGAAGAATTAAAAACAAATTAGTTATATAGATTAAAAAAAAAAAAACCCTATTTGTTATATATGCACAAATATAAATTTTATATAATCAAAACTTTAAAAGCTAATTTAATGTATTATAGTTGGTTTTTCTCAAATCCTACTTATTTATATTTCCTGGAAAATTCCCAAAGTTATTTTCTTTGATAATTGTATAAAAACTTGCAGCTCTTTTTATTCATTATTATAGTTTAAGGTGCATTCTCTTTGAAATAAAAAACGAATGAAAAACGCTATTCATTCTCAGAAACTTACAAATAGTATGCTGTAACGCTCGAACAATACACACTCCATCATATTTGTTCTCCTTTTCGTTTTTTTTTCTTTTCCTTCAAAAGAACTGACAAGCTGAGTAAATTAGACTTTACGAGAGAGAAGAATGTTTACAAAGTGGTTGCCGACAAGGCATTTGTGCTATGCTGTATTTTAAATTAACTGAGTTATTTTGTAAATAGTAACATGTAAATAGGATGTAAATATTAAAACTTATTAATCGATGATAAGTTATCAAGTTTTATTTCGTAACATAAGATAGTTTCCACCCTGGATTCTGAATAATATGTTACAAGAAGTGGCTCCCCAACGTCTGGCACGAACAGAAGCAAGATATGAAGATAAGTATTATTTTAAATTGTGTTAAACTGCTTTAATAAGAAAATTTAGATACTAAAGTACAAAAATCCCTGCCGGCCCGGCCTACAGGCAGAGGTAGATTTCGAAGTCAAATATACTAATTTCACAAACAAAAACTAAATCATGATTATAGATAAATCCACTTTAACAATTTTATCTGGCCGCTCTTGATGAGTTTTTATTTCATTTTCATATAATAGCTGGTTTTATCAGAATCATGTTAGGGCGGTATTCAAAAAAATACTTTTCCATGCTCAACAACTCTAAATTTTCTGGCATAATTCCAGATTCATTTTTAATAAAAAAAAATATGAAACTTGCTGACGTGATTTTTGAAGAGATTTATAAGCGACCTGTGTTTTTATTTTTTGTTCAATTAATTAAAACTTGATATATAAACAATTATTTTCTCAGAAGGACAATATTTTTCGTTTCTAACACAATCGCTTTGGGAAATTCCGTTCAAAATGTACACTTTAACATCATTTTTTGAAATATATTCTGCCTCTATCTAAAAATCGATTATTACGGTACATTATATAGTTTCTGAATAAGCGAATCTACCAATTAAATGCGTTTGAGAGCAAAAATGAATTTAAAAACCAGTCAGAAAATAAGCAGTTTGGATTTAAGCGCATCCTTAATACAATGATTTTTCCAACACAATCCGCTTCGGTAAATTCGGTTCAAAATGCTCTTTTTAACAGCATTTAAAAAAATATATTCTGCCCCTATCAGAAAATCGACCATTACGGTACATTATATAGTTTCTGAGTAAGAAAACGTACCAATTGGAAGCCTTTGAGAGCAAAAATGAATTGTAAAATGAGTCAGAAAATAAGCAGTTTGGATTTGAATACACCCTTACTAAGATCATTTTTTACTTCAACCGGTATGTATTTTTAATTTGTTTTTGCTCTAAGAATTGGTCCTATCCAAAACTTGTCTATATAGATGTTGTAGACAATATTAAGAAGATATATGATAAATTCATGGGGATTTTATATCTTTTGAATTGACGGAGTTATGGATTTTTTTCTTCTTCAAACCCCCTTTTTGTTTTCGTTTTTAATTTTTTTTGCTGTACGAATTGGTCCTATCAAAAACTTGTGAATATAAAAGTTGTAGATAATGTTAAGGAGATTCATGTTAAAATTAATTGGATTTGATATCTTGAGAATTGACGAAGTTATGGATTTTTTTCTTCTTCAAACGCCCTTTTTGTTTTCGTTTTTAATTTTTTTTTTGCGGTACAAATTGCTCCTATCAAAAACTTGTGAATATAAAAGTTTTAGATAATGTTAAGGAGATTTATAATAAAATTAATTGAATTTGATATCTTGAGAATTGACGAAGTTATGAATTTTTTTCTCTCAAAAACCCTATTTTTTGCGCCCCTTGAGCCCATTTTTAACTTTATCAAAAATCTGTGATACATAAATTTTTGGCCCTAGTTTTAGAAGTAATAAAAACTTTAAACTGATTTGATATGTACAAAAATTAAGAAGTTATGGGGGGTTTTCTGTTTTCACAAAACCCCTCCCTATTTCCCTCCCCTTGGTCCGATTTTGCCCATTAACGAACTTGACCGAGATTTTATGCCCATTGATTTTATGTATCAGTTTGGAAGAGATTGATGCAGAATTACGAAAGTTATCGTGTCCAGAAGAAAGTGATATATATAGATAGATAGATAGATAGATATATATATATATATATATATATATATAAAGTTTTTTACTGAGGGTGGTTTTGGGTTCTAGGGGTCATGATCGGTGTAGATCTGCAAAAATTTTTCAGAAATTCCAACATAGGAACGATCCCAATAGGTAGTATTTCATACGAAATCTACCTAAAAATTTATACAAAAGTACTTTTGATTCATCCGGAATCTGTGGATTTTTGAAAATTGTATTTGATTCGTCCAGAATCGAAATATTTTGGAATTGTTCTATTCAGATTGAATGATATTTTCCTTAGAATCGAAATACGAAAAGTCGTCTGCAGCTTCAAGTATTTTAGTATCTGAATTAAATGAAGATATTCATAAGAGAAATAATTCTAATAATTATTTTTGAAAAATAAAAATCGTTTGCTTTATTTTATACATTTATATAGTTGCACTGAGCTATTTATTATGAAGTTATTATTGTAAATGAGTGCTTGGCATTATTTAATTATTATATGATTGATATTATTGTGTAAAAGAAAAAAAAAAGGCAAATAGTTGGTGTCATTATATTGAGTTTTGAAAGATATTGTATGTTATTTATGTTCTATATATGTTAAAAATTACGTATTTTGCTAAGAGTTATTCGTAACAAGAATTAAGTTTGAAGTTAGCTAAAACATATTTAGTTCAAATGGTGGCGTTTCTTTCAAAGGGTAAGAAAATTGATTTAATCACATTAGCTTCAGAATTAAAAGTAGAAGTAAGTAGCGATGATAAAGTCCTCGAATTACGTGATAAAATTGTAAATAGTGAGGCATTTAAAGATAACATAGATTTTGTACAGGGAATTTATGAAAATATCGTAGAAGAAAGAAAGACTCTTGAGGAAGAGAAACGTTTAGCCGAAGAAAGAGAATTTGAGCTACAGAAGCTCAGGTTAGAAGCAGGAACAAGAGATGTTGTTGCAAATACAAGCAACCCTCTAGAAACTAATTCAATCCGCGTTGACTTGAAAAAGATTTTACCCGATTTCAATCCTGAAAAGGATGATATGAATTTATTTTTAATAACTTTTGAGAGGCAAATGAAACTTTTAAAGGTTTCTAAAGAATTGTGGATTACGTATTTAATTGGAGTCCTTCCAAATGAAATCGGTAAATTAATAGCGCGTGAGCCGGAAGAAAAATTTGAAGATTATTCTTATATTAAAGATATATTGTTGCAGAGGTTCAAGTTAACTGCAGAAAGGTTTAGAGTTTTGTTTAGTCGACATCCAAAGCGAACCGATATTAGCTGGAAAGAATATTATTTTGAAATTAGAAGCTATTTTGAGGGATGGCTATCTGAATTAAATATAAATTCCTTTGAAAAATTATCGAAATTAATTATTGCTGACCAATTAAAGAAAAAGGTTTCCCCTGATTGTAAAGAACATTATTTAGATCAATGGGAGAATTTAACAGATCCTGTTGAATTAGCTGAAAAGTTAGATTTATATGATAATTTGAGGTCACACAAAGTAGAAATAAAGAGATCAAATAAAATCAGTGAGGTCGAGAATTCTAATCGCTTTGAAAAAACGCCTTTAGATTTTAAAAGAAATGATTTTGGTAAAATTGGCAATCAAAAAGAGTCCAAGAGAAATAAAATTAATTACCCTTCAAATTTAAATCGACCAATGTTAAGTTGCTATGGTTGTGGAAACCAGGCAGTTATTAAATCCAAGTGTCCAACCTGTTCTCCGAAAAATGTATCGGTGCACTTTCAATCACTAGAATTTCGTACATGTAATATGCAAACATCACCAACATTATTGGTAAAAATAAGCATAAATGGTCTCTCTGGCACAGCTTGTGCTGACACTGGCGCAACACATTGCGTTGCGGGTGAAGGTTTGTATTCTTTATTAAAAGACCAAGGTGTGAAGTTTGAAAAAACTCAAATGATCGTAGTCTTAGCGGATGGGCTACAAAACACTACCGAAGTTTATAAAACAGAAGTTCATGTTAAAATTGAAGGTCGCGACATTAAAACAACACTTTATGCTCTGCCGAATGCCAGAAATAATCGTACAATTTTAGGAATCGATTTTTTAAGCAAAGCAAAAATTGTTTTGGATGTAGTAAATCAAGAATGGTTCTTCGCTGATAGATGTAAGTGGAAGTATAGATTCGCTGAAGATACATATAGACCTCCCAGTGAATTACCGATAAAATCCGTTGAATTAGACACCGTTTTTCTTAGAGAAGTTGAAGGTAGACATCTCACTTCAGAGCAACAAGTTAGGTTGAATGAACTGCTTGAAAAATTTACTAGTAGCTTCCAACTAGGGGAAGAGACTACACCTAAAGTTAAACATTATATTGATACAGGATCACGGATGGGCATAATTTTATCTGATGAAATTGATAGTCCTGCACATGATAGAAAAGGCTATGTAAAAGATTGCCGTAGGAATTTCGATTATAGGGGTAAGAACAGAAATTTTAATAGACCAATTGTTAACAGAAGCAATAATAGATATGGCCAAAAATATGTTAAACAGTCATTTAACCATGGAAATTACAATAAAAATAGTTATGAGAAACATGGTTCAGAGAATTCTTACCAAGATGAATCAGAGATTCCTCAAAATTTTGAGACTAAAGATTCTTTAATATCTCAAGATATGACAGGAAGTGAAGGTTTGGTGAATAGTTCATCAGATATGGTTGAACCTAATGATGCATCTGAAACGCTAGAAAGTGCTTCACTTACTTCAAAAGTAAAGTATAATCCAAATGTTTCTCCTAGGTACAAAAATAGAGTCTACTATCATGCTCGAAATAATTATAATTATGATGGCCGACGATCGGGTAGAGGTAGCTATCAGGAGCAAAGAAATTCCCAACCATCACACTGGTATAGTGCACGGCAAACTCCAGATTCGTCTAGCAAATTCGAAAAGAGATATGAAAATGATCTTAGAACTAATGATCAGGATAATTACAAATTGGATTATAGGTCTGGGAGTTACAGACATGATAATGGGTACTATGGAAAACAAAGATCTCCTACTTTTTATACCATTGTCACTAAAGAAAATCCCTTTTCTCCCTTAGGAAATTATCATATATCAGCTTTGTGTCCTTACACGCAAGATGATGGTGGATCTTCTAAAGGCTTTATTCGTCCTAGAGGCAGACCCGGGAAACATCAGACGCCCAGCCAGCAAATATTTACGAAAGGACCACAAAACACGAGAGCCATAGAGGATTTTAGGCACCAGAAAGCATCCCGAAGGAATCCACCCAGGAAATGCACAATGCATCTGAGGGACCAGTAATGCAGTGTGAGGGGAAGAGTGTAACGCTCGAACAATACACACTCCATCATATTTGTTCTCCTTTTCTTTTTTTTTCTTTTCCTTCAAAAGAACTGACAAGCTGAGTAAATTAGACTTTACGAGAGAGAAGAATGTTTACAAAGTGGTTGCCGACAAGGCATTTGTGCTATGCTGTATTTTAAATTAACTGAGTTATTTTGTAAATAGTAACATGTAAATAAGATGTAAATATTAAAACTTATTAATCGATGATAAGTTATCAAGTTTTATTTCGTAACATAAGATAGTTTCCACCCTGGATTCTGAATAATATGTTACAATGCCATTTTTAGGCACTTACACGTAAAAATAATCTCGTTAACGTATCAGAAAGTTTTACGCTGTTTAGAGGGGAAAATAAAGAAATTGAGGCTATAAACCTTGAAGCTGTATGCAGAGTTTCCCCCTGGTTTAAAAAGGGGCAGGGTGCTGCTTGTGGGAAAAGGGCACTTTTGAATTCCAAAGGGCATGTTTTGGATTCTTAAGGGCATTTCTTGAAATTTTTAAAGGCATTCTTTTGATTTTTAAAACTATTTTTTAATATTTAATAGACAGAACACTATTTTAAAGACAGCAATGAGTCAAATTATACTATGCAAGTAATTTGTTTAATAAACAAAATAGTAAAGGCATTTTTTTTGAGGTGGGGGCAACAAGGGAGCTAATTTTTTTAATGAGGGGCAAGAGGTTTGCTATTTTGTAAATCCAAGGGCAGGCAAGGTGCAGCACCCTCCTGAAACTTTCTGGGGGAAACTTTGCTGTATGCTTAATCAAAAGACTTACTTTGGAACACAATTATAAAATAATTTCATTCATCTATGCCTATGCATAAAGTTTTCTGATTTATAATTAGGTCTTCAGATAATTTTATATTTACCAACTCTTGTATTACGTATAACATAGCTCAGATTAAGCACTGCCGAAATCAAAATTCTGAGCAAATTTGAGAAGCAATGAACTGACAAATTGTAAGTGAAATGCTTCATGAGCATATTTAAAAACAGCCTCGAGCTATACATTATAAATGATTTTCTTATTAGAAAAGATTGCCTTGGGTTTAATTTAAATACTATATTAATGTGATAAAACGGAAATAAGAAAGAAAAGTCATTAAAAGTATACAAAATTTTCAGGTAATTAGACAATATTTGAAATTAAATAATTAGAATATTACTAATAAAAATAGTAACCAAAAAAACATCTTTCAGTTTTATAACTTCATTTTAATAATTTGTGAATATAATTGTTTTGTTACGCATATTTAATAAGTAGTTGAAGGAAAAAATTAATGAGTTACAGGAGTTAATAACAGGAAAAATAAATTTTCCATTTTTTAAAGGGTCTCATATACCTTTTAAAATATCTCTCTGCAGTGAAAAAGTGATGCAATTTCAAGTTCTCACAACTTTCTAAATACTTATTAAAATTACACACACCTCTGCAATATATTTCAGCCATATTTAAGGTTTTATGAAACGTGAAAATAAACACTTGTAATATAAAATAATAAAAGATTACACTTCAGTTAAAATTGAAAAAAAATTCATATTGTAATGTCATATTCCGCATGATAACTTAACTCAGAATAGATATATAAACATGAAACTTATTTCAAAATGAGCTCTAAAGTATTATTGAGATAAATAATTATTTTCATTATTTTTATAATCATTAATTAATTTTTTTTTCATTTTTCTTCCATTTTTCAAATTCAATTGAATTTTTAAAATAGTTTCTGTGAATTTAAACTATTTCAAAGAATTTATACATCATTAATTCATTCTATAAAATGTAATTTAAAGTTCATTTTAACATAAGTTTTATTTCGATATATCTATTCCAAGTTAAGTTATCGTGCGAATTGTGAAATACCATGTGAAAATAATTTCAATAATAATTGTAGTATCTTTTATTATTTAATCCTATAAGTGTTTATTTTTATATTTTATAAAGCCTTACATCTGGCTTAAATATATTACAAAGTTTTATGTAATTTAAATAAATATTCAAAAAGTTATGAGAACTCAAAACCAGATCACTTTTGCACTGGCTAACGGAGATTTTAAAAGATATGAGACCCCTTAATCCATTTACGGCCAAAGATGCGTAAACGCACCTTTTCAATAAATATATTTTTTTACTTACACAGTGACGAATATTTTTCACTAATTTTATTTTTCTGGTATTTTTAAGGGTTCTGAAGACATCTATAAAATATTAGTAATTCAATTGGAGTAAACACTTTCTGTTGAGAAATTTTCAAAATACGCTAGTTTTTTAACTTGAAACCGTTATTGACAAATTCGACTTTTTGAAAATGTATAATTATTCCATTTGAGATTAATCATATGTTTTTATAATGGATTAAAGCTGCAAGTTCAGTAAATAAAATAATAATAAAAGAAATGTCACAAAATTAAAAAAAAAATATATTAATTTTAAATTTAATGGTGCGTTAACGCACCATTGACCGAATGCATTTTATTTCTTAAATAAAATATTATTCTTCATGCACGAAACTTTTTTTTTGTCTTAATGAATGTAATTTAAACATATTTCAATGATTACCACATGTTATAAAATTTCTATGCTTGGCCTAAAATGGGTTAATATAATTATGAAAAATAGTCTTATTATTATATCTGTAATATTAATTTTTATCTTTTATGTTGAAAAATGAAAACGCATACACACACACATATATATATATATTCATTAATGTTCACTAATGTTAAATATTCATTAATGTTAAATAACACATTTTAGGGTTTTTTTTTTTTACGAAGTTTAAAAATTTTCCCAAATAATAATAAAAAAAACCCAGGAAAATATAAATACGTATTTTTATTTACTAACTCATTTAAGATAACAGAATAAACGACTGACAAAATGTGTTCGCAGTTTCGTACATCTTCTGAGTTTAACTTAATCTGATCGGTAAAGATTAAAGCGAAACATTTAGTAATTAACTTTACCACCTATTTCACATTGCAATAAATATTAAAAATCACCGTAAAAATGATAAGATAAAACTGATAAATTTCAAATATTGTACAATGCACAATTTTAATTAATTATATTTATCTTTGGTATTGAGATTCTAAACGCAAACGCTAGCGTGCATACAGTGGATGGAGGAGGATTGAACATAGGAAGTCATGGTTAAGGCTTTCAGTGGCAGATCGCAAAGAACTATTAAATTTCTTTAATAATGATAATAATAATAATAAATTATTATTATTAAACAAAAACTTGGAGAAATATGTTGTAAAAGGCAGGAGTTAGACCGAAAATAAGGGGTAATCTTTCCCTGTCAAAATTGGTAAAAGTTTTCGCCATTCTATTTCGCCAATGAAAGTTGTTACAAAATATCTAAGAGGATGAAGACTCACTGCTAAAAATCTGCAGCTTTTGAAGCATAACCACTCCACCGCTTTTATAGAAACGGTTATTTGACTATACAGGCTCGGCGAACCTTTTCACGTGCGCGTGCCGAAAATTCACAAACAATATCTATCAACAATGTAACGTGCCAAACTTATACAAAAATAATTTTGAAGAATACGATGTTTATACGAAATGCAGTAGTTTATGAATTAATGAATTGGTTTATACGAAATGTTTATGCAGGCTATAAAATCAGTTGCTTTCAGGCATTAATAATTAAATAATATTAAAAATTTAATTGCGATTTTTCTGTATACTAAAATCAGCCAATAAATGAATGATTTTTTAATTTATAAATAGGATTTTATTTATGCGGTATGTACTGTAATTAATAAAAAGAAAAAAATACGAAATTTTATTTCATTAATTTTTAACTTATTGTTAATGCAACATCTCGGTTATAATTTTCCAGGTTGTACTAAGCAATGTACTAATAATATATTAATGAGATTTTTGCTGTTGTACGCTCGATGAAAAATGCTTTATATCTGGTTAATATTTTGTTATTTTCACAACTATGCATAGTTAAATGGGATCCATTTATTATTTTATTAGGTGACTGTCAAACGAAATTCATTTGAAAATTACAGCTTTTTAAATTTATATAGAAAAACAAAATAGAAAACGTCGAATAGAAACCGTCGAAAACGCTGCATAGCATGACAGGAAAAGAAATTCTGATGTGTTAATGGATGCAAAAAAAAAATAATTTCATTAGTTGCGATCTGTCCGTACGGAACAAAATTTTATTGGTTATAACAGAAATAAAAAATGGATTTTATCTATATAACGATTACCAAATTAAATTTTTTCGCGTGCCAGAAAAATATGCTTACGTGCCATTAGGTTCGCCAACCCTGGACTATACCATGCAGCATTCTCATTGATCAGAATACAGATATTCTATAAAAGCGTTGGGGTGACTATACAGCAAAAGCTGCAGATTTTTAACAGTGTACAAAAAAAATCGAAAAGTGTGTGTGGGGGGGAGGGGGATCGCGAATCTGCAGAAAATTTTCATAACTATTGATGGGATCCTTGAGACAATTAATTATCAAGAGTAACAAAAGTTTTCAAGGCCGTGTTTCTGCCTATATAATTTTAGAAGGATGTAAAACAGCAGCACATTATACTTTTATATCCCTGTAAAACCACTTTCACGACATTAATAGTTCAAAAGCTGGAAAGCTATTTTTCATATAACATTCCTCATTGCGACGAAATAATTTCTTTGAGTTTAAAGCTTCAATTTTCGGAACTCAAAATATAGCATTTTTCTTGTTCAAGCCTAATTTACATGGTTTTCAGATTTAACACCTTCGGGACGAGCGTCCTCAGAATTCTTTATTATTCCCACCAGTTATATTTATTTGTAAATTCTATTTTATTGAATCAGAGCATTTCTGCGATTCAATTACACAAACATTTCTGGTTTGAAAAACCGACGGTAAAAGATTAAAAATTCTGTAAAGGCCGCTCGTCGCGAAGGGGTTAAGGGGGCTCAGGGCTTGAAAACTTTTCAAAACATCGATTTTTTTATGATCTATTTTGATTATTCAATTAATTCTGAACACAGTGCAAAAAACCGCATAAAAATATTTGCATTTTTAATGGAGTAAGCATTTTTGTAACAATCACTTTCAAAGCCGCACCCATTTAATTGAAACTTTGACTCCCGTTTTCTCAAAACTTTATTTTTGACAACTATCAGTAAGATAAAAAAAAAAAAATAATAATAAAAAAAACTATTTGATGGAATGGCTTAATTTTCTTTTTTTTTTTTTTTTTTTTTTTGCATGCATATAAAACATCATTATCTATAGAATGAATTAATATATTTTAGATAGTTTATTATTTTGAGTATTTTTAATGAAAAAAAATTTGTATTTTTAAGGATTTTTTAAATTTTCGAATTTGAGAGGTTTTTAAATAAGGTTTCATTTGAGTCCTATCCTTAATTAATTCTATAGAGTAAAGTTTCCTGATCATTTTAAAGCAAAAATGAGGTTCTTATGTAATTTCAACTTTAAGATATCTTACGGATGATGATATGACACCTAAATTGTTTTTCGAAAATTGTGTTACATAAATTTTGCTATATTTTTTATTTTATTTCATTGAAGTGCTTCATTTTAAATCCTTCCTTTGAGTGATAGTCATATCCTTAATTCATTCTATAAAGTTTCCTGATCATTTTAAAGCAAAAATGAGGTTCTTATATCAATTCAACGTTAAGATATCCTATGGATTATGATATGACACCTAAATTTTTTTTCGAAAATTGTCTTATATAAATTTTGCTATATTTTTTATTTTATTTCATTAAAGTACTTCATTTTAAATCCTTCCTTTGAGTGATAGTCATATCCTTAATTCATTCTATAGAGTAAAGTTTCCTGATCATTTTAAAGCAAAAATGAGGTTCTTATATCAATTCAACGTTAAGATATCCTACGGATTGTGATATGGCACCTAAATTTTTTTTCGAAAATTGTCTTATATAAATTTTGCTATATCTTTTATTTTATTTTATTGAAGTACTTCATTTTAAAATTTTATAAGGCTAAAATCATACCTTAAAAATATCAGAAAGTTTAAATTAGTTACATTGAATACTTCTGTGTTTATATGGACTCGAATCGAGAGCTCTGTTTACATGTTTTTCGGTATCTATCAAGCCCTGAGCCCCCTTGGGATCACTGCACTGAAACTCCACGATCGCGAAATCCAATGTTAACCTATTCGAAAACCTAAAAGCTCGATTACACATTATCTAATATAATTATTAAAATGCGGTTTGCACCATCAGAAAATGGACGTCAGATTCCGCAGAGGTGCGTAGTTTAAAACTGTCTCCTTAAATTTAGGAGTCAAATACTTTAGAAATTACAATAAACTTTGAAATTTGATCATCTTCCTAAAAATACTTAAAATTTGCGGAGACAATTTTGAAAAACGCACCTCATCGGCATCTGATGTCTATTTTCTGATGGCGAAAACCGTATTTCGATATTTATATTAGGTAAGGAGTAATTGCGTTTCTAAGTTTTCCATAGGTTAACCTGGAATTTCGCGATCGGTGAGTTTCAGTGAAGCAAGTAACTCGGTACCCTTTGAAGAAGTCTTTTTACTGATGTACATTTTCTTATTATATACACATATTATAATAGGTTTTACTTAGAAAAACTAATTTTGACAAGAAAGAAAACTCATTTTGTGGGTAAAAATTGAGAATTTTATTTTTTTTTATTTAAGGAATTATTTTTTTTATTTAAGGAACTTCTACAAATATTAGTGAAATCACTCCATTATTTTTTGTATCCTCAATATAGTGTACCTAACAAAATTAGAGATCGATTTTACAATAAATGAATTAGTTTAGGAGAAAAAAATAAATTATGCAAACATAGGGGAAAACGTAAGACATGATTTTTTCAATGTTTCGATTTTTTTTTTTTTTTTTTTTTTTTTTTTTTTTTTTTTTGTAAAATCTATCCCTAATTTTATTAAGTACACTATATTGAGGATGCAAAAAAAAAAAAAATAATAATAATAATAAAAATAATAATAATGGAGTGACAAATGTTTGTAGAGGTTTTAGTGTTTTAAACACAGTAATGTATCAAAAAACAGCAAACTTTAAAATTCTTAAATTTTTTTTTAAATTATAATTCTGAATTTGTACTCACAAAACGATTTTTTTCTTGTCAGAATCAGTTTTCTAAATGTAAATGTATTACATATAATAATATGTGTATATAATAAGTAAATGTACATCAGCAAAAACAAATTCTTCTAAGTTCGCCTAAGGGCACCGATTTCCCTTAAGCATGAAAATCTATGAATTTCACTTAGGTGCGAAGCATTAAGTACAAACTGCTTCAGTGCTACCAGCTTCATTTTTAGCATTATAAGTTTTTGACACTGTTATGCTACATGACTCTACATGAAATATAAGAAAGGTATGATAAAACTGCAATTATTTTATTTCTGACAAAATAACAAAGTAATAATAATAATAATAAACACCTTACGCTACAGCATTCAGGGTATAGGGATGATCGAGGTTCCACCATATCACTAAAGATCATAATTTTAATAATATTTTTTGGCCACAAAATAAACATTACTAGTATTATGTATTTGCAATATAGATTTATGGGGGGGGGGGGGGAGGGGAGTGTTTTGACTATGACTGTTGTTTCGAATGATTTTTATTGCATTATCTTTGAATATTACATTCTGTGTTACATTACAGACAAAAATTTCGAAACGTTCGGACGAGTAAGAAATGTTTTAAAAACAATAAAAGCTGAGAAAATTTCGATGAAAACGCTAAAACGCAGACTGTTTCGGCGCTGCTTCGCTCGACTTCGGTATATGTTTTCACTACTAACAAGGAAGGTCTCCATACGGGCATATTTAGAAAAATCTGAAAAAATTACAGAGTGTTCTTCTCATGTGGACATATATGTTTGTAAAAAAAATTTGGCGGAACCTTGATAGAATGTTCGTAAAAAAAATAATGAAAATTTCATTTATTTGGCGATTTGTCATCGGTTGGCAATGAAATGAAATTTCAAAAAAATGCTTTTTATGTCGAATACTCTTTAATCTAAAAAAATGTTTCATATTGAAAGTTGTTTAAATAAATTTAATGTAAATAACTTTAGTTTTGTCCGTTTTAGTTTAATTTAACTATAGTTTTGTCATGTATATATATACATATTCATAATGAAAGTTAAATATCAAATTTTAGGAATTAAAACAAAATTAAAATAAATTAAAATTGTTTCAATATCTCAAAATTAAGTCCAATTGTGCATTGTCGATTCAATTTTGTTGCTATGGAAACGACAAATTCTTTGATATTGAAATGAATAACTAGTAAATGAATCTTGCCTTTATTTTGGAATACGCTTAAATATATGAAAGTATTTTAGTTAAGTAATAAAATTAAATAGCAAGCAACATAAATATGTAATACGAAAAAAAATGTATTTATTAAACTCTCTCATTGTTTATGTTTAAATTCATTAAGTACTTTTTACACGCATTCTAAAAATCAATTAAACAATTTTCAGTTGCATCAAAATCGTTTGCTTTTGGCGAGGAAAAGTACTGCTCGCCAAATCGCGTGACGCTTTCGTCTTTTCGCGCCAAATACTCGAAAGTATTTTATTTTTTTACAGACTTTCTACTGTACTTCCGCCACTAAATTTGACTGATCCTTTATTACATACATAAGTAATTTAATTGGCATTTTTTTTTTCAAAATATTCTGAGTATGCCCAGTAAGGAGACCTTCCTTGTAAGTATGCAAATTTTTTCACAAAATTTTTATACGGGCTGCAAAAAAGGTTATATTTTTAACCAACAACAATTTCTAAGAGTTAGAACTATTTTTTTTTTAAGTATGAAATGACCCTACATAAAAAAAAACAAGAAATAAACAATTAAATTTTAAAAATCAAAAAACCAGACTGCGTAAAAAGCGAACTAATTAATTATTTCTCATCAATGTGAAACTATTTTTTTTTTCAATTCCTACTATTAGCTCACACCCTCGCTATATTATATCTTGTTCAAATTTTCAATCGTTAATAAAATACTTATAATTCATCCAAACAAGCTCAAATAATTTTTTTAACTTGTAGTGGATGACACTTGATGTTAATACAGTTTTTATTCCAATATTAATTCATTAATTAAATTAAATTAATTAATTTTCAATAATCGAGAGAGCCCTCTTCTTGATCAAGGCATTTTAAGCGCCACTAAGGAGGAAAGAAGAATGGAAGAAAAAAAAGTCTCTTATTGACCTAAGTAGGAATTGACTTAAAATATATATATTTTTTATATTACTTGTTTATATTACTTACCAATTTTTTTTATTTACTTGTATTGATAACTTTTGAGTTGTGTTTAATTGTTAGTTCCTATCTATTAACACTGTTTTGATGAGGTCTATAGATGTCTATGATGGTTAGAGTTGCAGAAAAGCTAGAGATCCACAATACATACACAACTTCCAGGTTGTATAATATTTTAACGGAGCTTTTGACTGTAAAATAGTCAGTGAAACATCATCTTCATTTTGAAAGACCTATCCAATGATATGCCACTCAATAGGGTGCGTAATTTTTTTTTCGTCTCTACCGCCATTTTGTGTTTTACGGGTGCCATTTTGAATTTATAAAAACGAAACCTAGCCTATGATCATCGAGCCTTTGAAACAAATCGATAGAGACCTCATTCATTAAAATCCACCCAGCCGTTGGGATGTTTCGAGGGTATAAAGAAATCCACATACACAGATACGCGTGAAACACATAACCCTTCTTTTCAGTTGGATAAATATCTTCTTAAGAGTGCTTTTACCACAAAATATCAATAATTTTTTCCCAATTTTTTTACTCGGGCTACGAAAACATTATATTTTTAACTCATAAAATTTTAAAAGAGTTTGGACGAGAAAGATTAATCCTCTTTTAAACATTTAAGATACCCGATGACCGCCCACCCCTCTCCCTTTTTTTTCGGTATACTTCAAAATTACGCATCGCTTTCAAAAATAAAAATACGCAAAAAACAACAGCAACAACAACAACACGTATATTCAATTTTCTTTCCGTTTTTCTTGCAAAGCGTTTCAAAAAATACAAATATTAATCCGTTTAAAAAATACGAATATTAACCCTTTGAAAAAAAACCATTTCCCAAAGTCCCTTTTCGTTTTTTCTGCGCATTTTCCCGTATGATTACAATTACGCACATTTTGTTAAAAAAAAAAACAACAACAAAAAAAAACCCAATTAACTTTATACAATTGCTCTGAAACTTTAATAACATATTCTAACGTTTTAGCTAATGATCGAGTATAAATTTGGTCAGATTTAAGGGAGAAATAATTAGTTTAAAAAAAATTCCCATTAGGCTTAACACTGCGTACTCTTATTTACATTTATAGCGTGAACTCATTCTTGCGCAATTGCTCTAAAATTTTAAAACCTTTTAGCTGCTGTTCGAGAAAAAATTTTGTTTAGAAATAATGGAATTTGGCGGTAAAATAATCAGTTTGAAAAAAAAAAAAAAAAAAAAAAAAAAAATCCAATAGGATTTCGATTTGAAGAGAAAAAAAAAGTGAGAAGAAAAACAGTGCTTTTTACAACTAAAGCACGAAAATTATACGCAGTAGTCGGTAACAGTATATTTATAATTCATAAAAATTTTAACGATTTCGGACGAAAATAAATATTTTATTTTTAGAGTTAAATATGGCACGGTGTGGGCGGGGAAGGGGCGAGTGAGAAGAAAACAGTTCCAAGATCCTAAAAAAAAAAAAAAAAAAAAAAAAAAAAAAACGGACTAAAAAACGGTTATTCTACTGGCAATCGAGACGCCAATACTATTTCCGTATTTTAACGGAAATTTCCCCCCATAAATTCTAGAAATCCGTATTTTTACGGAAATTTTTCTTCATAAAATAGAGAAAATTTTCCGTTAAAATATGGAAATAGTACTGGCGTCTCGATTGCCTGTAGAGTAGAATCACCGTTTTTTTTTTTTTTTTTTTTTTTTTTTTTTTTACAGTGTAGATTTGTTTACAGATATTTTCATTTAAATATATATAGTAATTCTACACTGATTTTAGGTATATTTAAGGTTATTATCAAGGGTCCGGGCTGCGTCCGTCTTTCGTTTACTGATATAAAATCAAAATAGACAATGCGTACACCCGCTGTACACTGCCTTCGGCAGTGTACGGCTTGCTTTGTGTGTGTTCGGCAGTGTACGGCTTGCTTTGTACACTGCCTTCGGCAGTGTACAAAGCAAATATACAAAGCATCCCAACTCTAGATTTGCTTGGATAGATTCTCATTTAAAAATATAAAAGAATAAAAAACTCTCAAGAATCATTTTAACAACGATTTTCGTTTAAATGTAAAATCATTCAACTTTGATTTTAGATCATATTTAAGGTCATTATTGGTTGCTTAATAAAATTGCTGGCAAATCCTATCAAAAATGCAATATACGATTTCATGCACTGATACTCCAACAATTGTATTTTCTATAAAAACTTTTTGGTATACATCAGAATCCCCTCCCCCCTTTCCTGAACCCTCTGTTGTCTTAGTATTTTTCCATTCATAGCTTTATATGAAAATAATAATTCTATATAATTCAATATAATAAATTTATATCTTCTATTTAAAGGAAGTTAAATATTCATTTTGTAATAATAGTATTAATAGTTTGAAGCGATTTATTATTCTCATAACTATTTTATTACTTATTGATAGATCTAATTGTTCGATTTATTGTAAAGTTATACTACTTGACATACTCCCATAATGTTTTAATTATTTCGTCATTATTTGAAATTGCTATTTGAGCGACATATAAACTTATATACAGAATATCAGTCAAATCATATTATACTAGGAGAAACAAAAAACATTCAACAACTGTTGCGCCGAGAATGCGCACAAGTTTTACGTGCGAGCATACTCACGCATCTACGTAGTTTATTTGTTATGTGTACGCGAGCGCATGTAAATACAAACACAGAAAAACACGGATATTTTACTAACTAACTGACAATTAAGTTATGGTATGTGAGTAATTTATCATTTTTAATAGTTACAATTTAATATATTGCCAATATTAAAAAAGTAGCTAATATTATTAAATCTATTTTAACTATTTGTTAGTATAGATGTTTAAATTCTTGAAAAATTTTTTAAACTACAGCATAAAATACTTTGAAAATTCACGTTTTGTAATTAATTTAGTATATACTATAATAAATCATATTTTAATCCAATTAAATTTAAATACGGTACTGATTTTCTTTTATTACGTGTTTAATTATTTCGTAGTTGGGTCAAAGTGGCTTCCGCTTCTTTTTCACATGTATCAAATGGAATTTATTTCTTTCAGTGAATGCATTTTGTATTCATTTGTTTGCATTCATATTTTATTACCTAACACGAGAGAATGGTCATAGACTAGAATGCAAGATACATTTTTAGAGCAACTGCATTAAAGTTAAAATGTATAAGTTGCAATAAATAAAATTAATTGCATTTAAAAGTTGTAAATCTTATTTATCTCTCTAACCGGTTTGCCCGTATTTTTCCGTTTTTAACAGAATTGTATTTTAAGATGTATGTCGAATAAAGAGGTATGAAGTATATTTTAGAAACAAACAGAGAAAGAAAATTTTAATTAACATTAGTTTTATAAGCAATTTTGGGAAAATGCAGTAAAGCCCTCAGGCACTCAGAGGGTTTAAAAAAATAATGGTAATTATTTAAAAAACTATTAAAAATATCAGTAATTATTTTATAAACTAATAAAAATATCAGTATTTTTTTAAAAATAGCAGTACAGTCAATCAGGGTAACTTTGATCCGCATTTTCTCTATTTTCATATGCCACACTCTTATTTGAAGAATATTGTCGCAACTAGGGGCATAAAAGAGAAGAAATAATCCTAAATTATTGTTTGACTATCAAAAATTAAGGAATAATAAGGATAAAAGCAATAAAAAATGGATTTTTAGCCCGGTTCAAAGTTACCCAGCCATTTAAGGTAACTTTGCACCACATGATAAATTTTTATATAAAATAATTCATTATAAAAAAAGTATTGTAGTCAGGATAACTTTAAACCCCAAAAAATGTTTTCAGATATGTAAAGACTGCGAATTTATATTTCCCAACATCACAAGATTTGTATAATTTATGATATTACAACAAATATCAGGCATAAGAAAGGTGTAAGAATACAACCATGAACATTTAGAAATAAAAAAAACCTGTTTATTGTTCATATAAAGCATAAAATGCAGTGAAAAACAATTTTCAATGTTTTAACTCAATAATATATCCATAGTTACAGTAATACATACAAGTACTAAGTATTATTCAAACAAGAATAAAAAACGTCGAACGTATGAAATGTCAAATTTGAGTAGCTCCGCCTCTAATCACGCCTCTAAATGAATTTTATGTATTTTACACATATTTGTGAAAATATTTACATGTTATATCTAATGTTCATTTTCGGCATTTATATAAGATATACGTGCAAATATGGGAAATTTTTCACAGTAGCACCTATAATTAGTAAATTATAAGCATCAGTATAACTTTGAGCCGGCTCAAAGTTACCCTGAAAATGCGGTAAAATGTTAGTGCCTTCTTATTTTATATTTTGTTAACTATTAATAAATGAATAATCACAAAATATTAACACATTTACAACATTTAGATAATAATATGTCTTACAAATGAGTATATTGTTACTTACTATGAAAATTTAATTGGATTACAACAACTTTAAAACAGCATTCAAAATTAACTTGAAAACAGTACTTTACAAAAATAGTTAGATGATGCAATTAATTGCGCATAATGTTGCTAATTTATTTTCTAAAATAAAGAGTAGAAATCCCAGTTTAGAACTTTGCCAACAGAGCACAGTTCTGGAGTTTATTTAGGCTTTTAGAGTCAAAAATATCGAAAAATAGGAGGTGGTGCAAAGTTACACCCCGTGGTTCAAAGTTACCCTGATTGACTGTAATTATTTTAAAAATGTTATTTAATAAATGTGTCACTAAATTATTAAAATAAAAATTTTTAAACTAAAAATATATAATTAAGTGTTAACTCTTCAACGCATGGTGTAGCTGACAGCTACCTAACAGTAGAGAATGGTCACAGACTCGAACGCCACACATTTTTACAGTAACTGCATTAATGATAAAATGTATAAGTTCAACTAAATAAAATAAATAGTGCATTTAAAAGTTATAAATCTTATTTTTTTTAAATAATGGTAATTATTTAAAAAACTATTTAATATATTTGTAATTATTTTATAAACTAATAAAATTATCAGTATTTATTTAAAATTTCAGTAATTATTTTAAAAATGTTATTTAATAAATGTGTCACTAAATTAATAAAATAAAATTTTTTAATAAACTAAAAATATATAATTAATTAGTAACTTTTCAACACATGGTGTAACTGATCAGCTACATATGTTACGTTTTCTTTCTCGCATACATCAAATGGGATTTATTTCTTTTAATTAATGCATCTTGTATCCCCTTGTTTGCATTAGTTTTTCAAAACATAACACTAGAGAATGGTCACAGATTGCAACACAAGGCAGACTTTTAGAGTAATTGCATTATTTATAAAAAGTATATATTCAACTAAATAAAGCAAATAGTGCCTTTAAATGTTTAAAAATTACAACGAATATCGGTAATTATTTTTAAAACTATTAGTAATTATTTAAAATCTATTAAAAATATCGGTAATTATAAAAAAAATAGTTTAATAAATCATAGTTAAATAAATGTGTCAATGAATTATTAAAATAAAACTGTTTGAGATTTTCAGTTACAATAACAAAAACAGCTACAAAAATCAAGGGAAACACTAGTTGAAAATAATTGAAATCAGAAAAAATATTGATGAAAATTAATGAAATCGGAAAGAAAAAAAAAGTCTCTTTTACAAACACAGTTATTCCCCAAAGTAAAGCGAAAAGAAAAAAGAAAAGAAACTTTTAGAGCCCTTATTAGCTAGCGCATTAGAACATTAGCGCAACTGCTCTGCAGTAGCAAACACGGTATATTCAAGTTACATAGAAAGATTCCAGTAATACACAATCCTTTAACAAGATAATTTCCGTTCATTTTTCAATAACACCGCAATGTTATGCTATGAAAACAATTACCTTCTTTAGAAAAATTAAAAAAGGTTTTGAACTGTGGAGTTTCACAAGATCAATTTTGATTATTTCCCCCGATATTCATTCGAAATAGTCCCCATAAATGACGCCGTATTTGTTTACGTTTGGTCATCGACCTTTGCAAACAATACTCAACAGGTGTCGACAGCAATGGTATCAGGTATGGAAAACAAAAAAAATGTACCGTAAAAATTGTCATCTTACAGAGAAATTGGCCCGTTAATGAAAAGAGTAAATAAAAATCTATTACCTGAAATTGTCGTCCGTATACCAACATATTGATATTAAATGTGTTGAAGCTAGCGAGTCCTCCCACACACAAATGTGGTCCTGGGGAAAATAAAAATATACCTGCACGATCCAGGAATTGGCAATAACGAGGGCGGAACAATATTAAGAAAAAAATCTCGCATCCTACACCAATAGCTGGAGAGAAATTCCTGTTCTTGAGCTTCAACAAATCTGTGATCTTTCTTCCGTGTTTCTATTGGTGGATGCGTACCCGGAACAGCCAATTATATATATACAAGAGGAGTAGAATGTGACGACACAAAGAACGCCCCGCCTCTAGTTACATAACAGCTGAGAAGAGCCGAAACGTCGCCGGCTCCGCGTGACGTCACGAAAATCCAGGGAAAATTTTCTGGGGATGAGTTGTTTGGAAGCAAGCCAAACTGCATGATTGATAGATCGCCAGGATTCTTGGGAGAGGCGTTTCAGGAGGGGTTGACATAAACCCCTTGATATTTTGATACTGATTTGTATTAAGAGTCCTGCCCGAAAATTCGGCTTAAAATCAACCAGAAACCCGATTCGAAACCGACAGAAAGAAAGAGAAAAAAAAAAAAGTCGACCCCCAAAACTGACCCGTACCCGAAATATTCAAATCTGGACTCGACCCAAACTTGAAATGAAAGAAAATGAATCTAATACAATTATGGGAAATTGGTCTACAATTGTATCTCAACATTTTAATCTTTTCCGCATAAAAAGCATTTTACACATACACATTACACACATAACGTTTTACATATGCAAATTATACTACTACTGATAATTTAAATATTAACCCGGGAGTAGTCGCGCCGGGTATGACATACCCAGGTTGCGTATGCATTTTACAACTGTCACCACCATTTTCCGAAAAATAATCTTCAACTTACTTTATCGCAGAATTAGTAACAAATTGTTTCGACTAAATAAGGTGACGATTATTATACATTGGTGACAAAGTAAAAACCTTTCATACCCTGAGTCTGCACGATTTCTCCCGGGTTAAAAACTAAGTCGTGTTCTGATGAAATATCATTCTTATGTCGCCATAAAATGAACGATTCCAACTAGTATACTGCACGGGTCGGATTGCACACGACCCGAACCCAAAATTTCTGCACAAAGTCAACCCGACCCGAAACCGTTACAATTGAACTCGACTCGAATCCGAAATATTCACACCCGAACACAAAGTGAAAGGAAATTAATTCATATTTTAATACAATTATGGAAAAGTAGTCTACAATTGTATCTCAACATCAATTTTATCTTTTTTTCCATAAAAATGAACACATAGAAATTATACTAACTACTGATAATTTAAATATTAAAAACTAAGTCACGCTCTGATGAAATATCATTCTTATGTCGCCACAAAATATGAACGATTCCAACTAGAATATTGCACGTGTCGGATTGCACCCGACCCGAACCCGAAATTTTAGCTTAAAGTCAACCCGAACCGAAAACCTTCAGATTGAACTGGATTCAAACCCGAAATATCTACACCCGAACCCAAAGTGAAAGAAAATTAATTAATAGTTTAATACAATTATAGAAAAGTTGTCTACAACGGTGTCTCAACATCAATTTTATCTTTTTTGCATAAAAATGAACACATGGAAATTATACTAACTACTGATAATTTAAATATTAAAATTTAAATATTAAAAACTAAACCACGTTCTGATGAAATATCATTCGCATGTCGCCATAAAATGAATGATTCCAACTAGAATCCTGGACGGGTCGGATTGCAACCGACCTGAACCCGAAATTCCTGCTTAAAGTTAACCCGGCCAGAAACCGATACAATTGAACTCGAGTCGAACCCGAAATATTCACATCTGAACCCAAAGTGAAAGAAAAGGAATCCATATTTTAATGCAATCATGGAAAAATAATCTACAATTACATCTCGAATATCAATTTTATCTTTTTTGTATAAAAATATACGCGTCAATATTCAAATATATAGTGTTTTCATTAAAAAAATATTCAGGACTTTGTTTTGAAAAGTCGAGTCAACCCGAACTCGACCCACAGGAATGCGAATCATTTAAAGCCAGCCCGACCCGGAGGTTGGGTCGGGTTGAAGCTAATTTCGCAACGTCTGTTTGACGCTCGGAGACTCTAATCTGTATATAAAACAATCATCATTATCAACAATAACAACAAAAGCTCAATGTTGAAATAATACAGCGGTAGAACGAAGAAAGAAAGGGGAAAAAAATAGAAAATAATATTATCCAGCATTTTAAGTTTTAAAAAATATGGTAATTGCATTAAAAAAAAAAAAAAAAAAAAAAAAAAAAAAAAAACTTCCTAGTGTGGAAAAAGACAAAAAAAAAAAAAAAAAAAAAACTCTTTTAACTCAAACTCGGGCGCCATTTTAAATTTCTTAAAAAATTACAATGCGAAAAATTTTGCATAAAAAAAAGAAAAATCGAGTCGGAAATTGTACGTCAAACGTGGCAAATGAGGTACGTTCGTACTATAACTAATTTTATAAATAATATTCAGATCTTGGTGCAACTCGCTGTTGCACCCTTATGCAAAAATGCATGAATACAAAATTTATTACGATTAATATTGTATTAAATAATTAATATTAAACTCAATAATACGGAAATAATTAGGACTCCATCTTAAATAAGACGACCTCACCAGGGCAACCTATAGTCATTACCTATCATGGGATATCATTGAATTAATGACGTATGATAGGATTTAATAGAACGAAGGAAACTTTTATTAATATCTTTTAAGTTTTGATTCGATTTTCATAAAATTTGAAATGACTCGACAGAATTCTGCAACGATTCTATATATTAAATTTCAAACCATTCGATTGGGTTATAGTTTTTGCGCTGGTACATTCAGACAGACAGGCAGACGGACCAGAAGACGACTATAGGTGCTACGTCTTTATATAATTACGAACGCACCTAAAACGGGAGGATGAAGAGAAGTATAATCGAAATCATCCTGCCAACCTTTGAAAATGAGAAATAGTAGCATCCAAAATTCAAATTAATCTAGAGGTTGGTTGGTTGGTTGGTTGCTGATTTTTACGCTGCAAATCGGGTTAACTCTGATTGCTTTTGGTTCGGACCGAGTTTAGATTCCTGCAGGTTGGGGTTAACCAGATTTTTCAAAACTTAGTTCTGTATATTCTTTCAGATTATAAACTATATGTATCATAATAATAAACAGATAAAGAATAAAAATACAGAATAAAATTTTTGTCTGTGTGTGATGTTTCCTGAAGAGCACAGAGCTGGGGGTAATTCTGAATAAAAAAGAATTCAGAAATTGCCAGGAAATTTTCTGAAAGGGGGGATTTCTTCAGAGGCTAATTATGCGTTTTTTCCGCTGCCCTTTCATGAAATTCACGTTTTTCCCGCGATGCTTTGGCGAAATTCGTTTTTTTCTGCGATCCTTTGACGAAATTCATGTTTTCACCGCGAACCTTTTACGAAATTCGCGTTTTTTCCACAATCAATTCGCGTTTTTTAGAGATTTGTTGACGAGATTTGCGTATTTTTCTGCGATCCTTTGACGAAATTTGCATTTTTTGCTATTCTTTCAAGAAATTTGCGTTTTTCTGCGATCCTTTGACCAAATTTGCGTTTTTTCCGCGACCTTTGACGAAATTTGTTTTTTTTTCGCGATCCTTTGAGTAAATTTGGATTTGTTACACGATCCTTTGACGAAATTCGCGTTTTTTCCACTATTCTTTGACGAAATTAGCGTTTGTTCGCGATCCTTTGACAAAATTCGCATTCTCTCTGCGATCCTTTGACGAAATTTGGATTTCTTCCCGCAATCCTTTGACGAAATTCGCGTTTTTTTTCAATTCTTTGACGAGATCCCGGGTATTTTTCTGTGATCCTTTGATGAAATTTGCGTTTTTTCGCGATTCTTTGAAGAAATTTGCGTTTATTCGCGATCCTCTGATGAAATTTGCAATTTTTTCTGTGAACGATTGACGAAATTGATCTTTTTTTTTTACGTATGTGTTTTTTGCTGATAATCGTAGTTTTAGACGGATTTTTGTAGCACCGTAGTTTTTAGCTCCAAACCGTAGAAACGTAGTAAAATTCCATCTTTCCGTCCTGTAAAAAACCGCAAATATCAACAGTCGAAAGAATTGAATTTCGTAACCGGTTGGAGGAAAAACGGGAATATCGCCCATTTTTTTCACGATCATTTGACGAAATTTGTGGTATGTTCTATACGATACTTTGACAAAATTCACCTTTTTTTCTGCAATCTTTTGACGAAATTTGCGTTGTTTTTGCAATTCTTAGCTTTTTTTCTGCGATCGTTTGATCAGCTGTTTTTTTTTTTTTTTTTTTTTCGTGATCATTTGACAAAATTTGCGGGGTTTTTTCGGATTGTTTTGATGAAATTCGATTTTTTTCCGCGATTCTCTGACGAAATTCCGGTTTTGCGAGATTCTTTGACGACATTTGCGGGGTTTTTTCGATCTTTTGACGAAATTTGCGTTTTTCTCTCGATCCTATGGCGAAATTGGCGATTTTTTCTGCGAATGATTGACAAAATTGATTTTTTCGGTGACCATTTGTCGAAATTCTCGATATTTTTTATGTCCGAATTTTCGGAACCGAATGCCTTAAATTTTCCGAAAACTCGGAACAGATCATCCCTGTACTAGTCTGTGATAAGATTTTTTTAAGGTAATTTTTCTTGTGTGTTCTTCAAAAACAAGTGTTTGAATAGTATTTTGATTTTTATAGTGCAAAATATTAATGCTCACACATTCTCAATTTCTTTTCTATGTACTCTTGTAGATCAAAATGAAAATAAGAAATATTCTTTTCCTAATATTCTCCACTACCGTAAGTGCTTATCATATGCATATTTTTTTACCTGTATCTTCCCCAACTTTATATTCTGAACGGTACATATAGTTTAAAATTAATATTACACTTAACTTATACGCAAATTAAAAGGATTTTGTGATTAAATTAATGTACACATTTGATATATTTAGTCTATGTTTTGTTGTACATGTGTATACATTAAACAATTTATTTTTCCCTTTGAATTCCTGAGTTTTTTACCATACAAACTTTATTGCTTTTATGCAATTTTTTCACAATATGGCGATTGAATTTTTTTCGGTTTAGGAGCCACTGGCTCCTTAAAAATTTTGTCAATCTGCAGCTTACAAGGGTTTAGCCTCCTATAGACAATTTTGTCCTCTGCGATTTGTGAATTTTTAGCGGTTTTTATTGCGATTGTTGTCTTTAAAAAAAAAATTTAGCGATACAAAGATTCCGGAGCAGTTTATGTTTCCTCTATATCTTTAAAAATGGCTGAGTTATAGCACTTTGAATTTCTAGCGTGGCTGACATTTTGAAGCGACCTGATTTTTGTCACGCGATAACAAGCGTATTTTTGAACCAATTTGGATGTACCTTGGTGTGTACATAGTACATGCCAATGTCTCAACCGAGTTCGTCCGCCAGCTGCATCCGCCATTTTGTTTCAAAATGGCGGCCATTTAAAAAAATTTAAAAAAAATTAATTTAAAATGAGGTACCAAAAAATTGGAAAAGAAAAAGATTTTTTTTCTTATATGTTTGACCTTAATACAAAGATTCCGGAACAGTTTTTGTTTCGTCTATATCTAAAAAAATAGCTGAGTTATAGCATTTTGAATTTCTATTGTGGCTGACATTTTGAAACGACCTGATTTTTGTCACGCAATAACAGGTGTATTTATGAACCGATTTAGATGTAGATAGTACATAACAATGTCTCGACCGAATTCGTTGGCCAGCTTCATCTGCCATCTTCTTTCAAAATGAAAGAAGATGGCCATTTAAAAAAATTAAAAAAAAATTAAATTTAAAATGAGGTTATCAAAAAATTGAAAAATGAAAAATACTTTTTTTATGTGTTTGACCTTGAACAAAGATTCCGGAGAAATTTTTGTTTCGTCTATATCTGAAAAAATGGTTGTGTTATAGCACTTTGAATTTCTAGCATGGCTGACATTTTGAAACGATCTGATATTTGTCACGCTATAACACATGTATTTATTAACTTTCTTGGATGTAAGAAGGCATGTGGATAGAAAATAGCAATGTCTCAACCAAGTTCGCTGGCCAGCTTCATCCGCCATATTGTTTCAAAATGGCGGCCATTAAATTAAAAAATATATATTTAAAGTGAGGTGCAAAAAAATGAGAAATTGAAAACGGTTTCTTTATTAAGTATTTGACCTTGATATAAGGATTGCGGAGCATTTTTTGTTTTGTCTTTATCTTAAAAAATGGCTCAGATATAGCAGTTTGAATTTCTTTATGTGGGGGACATTTTGAAAAATCTGATTTTTTGCCTGCGATAGCACTCGTATATATCAACCGATTCCGATGTGAGTGAGCTTGTGCACAGGGATTACTAAGGTCTCGATCAAGTTGACTGGTTAGCCTCACCCACTATGTTGTCTTAAAATGACAGTCACTTCAAGATATCGCCGAATTTGGTAACCCAATATAAGTTACTTTAAATTAAAGCAGCTTGGATAAAGCTGACTCATTTCGCGAAATTCTCATTCCTAATGATTTAGTACTGATAAAAATTAGTATTGAATCTCTATTATCGGTTTCCACCAAATTGAGCTTCGTGTGTTTGAATATTATAAGCTAGCTTTTTAAAAATAAGGAATATGAAAGCTACCTCTTCCTCCCGGCACTGTCCGGAAAGACTTTTTAAATTTCGATTTTGCTAGAAACCTTTCTCAGCTGGCATTTACATCTTAATTAATCAGCATGCAAAATTTCAAGTTTCTATCTTCAACAGTACACAGAAATCGCAATTTTAAACGTTTTTTGCTTCGGAGCCTTTCAAATTTTGATTTATATTTAAAAACGGTTCTGAGGGAACATATGTCATAAAAGTAATAAGTCATGTCAAATTTCCAGATTCTATTCCTAACAATTTTATATAATTCGTAATTTAGAACGTTTTTAGAACATTTTCTGTTCATTTCACCCTTTTAAATTTTGATTTTATTCAAAACAGAGAGCATTTACATTGTAAAAGTAACCATCATGCCAAATTTCTGGCTTCTAGCCCTTCAGTATCACAAAAATCGCAATTTTACAAATTTTTTTTTTTTTTTTTTTTTTTTTTTTTTCAGCCTTTTAACTTTCACATCTCTGTATTATAAAAAAAAAAGTAATCGCTGTCATCGCCGCTGTTTTTGAATTTTTTGTGGATGGAGGTCTTTTTTCGTTAATAATAAGAAAACTACTTCATACAAAAATATGAAAATCGGTGGTATTTAGGACTGGGCGATGTAGAAATTTCTTAAATCGATTTATCATCCATCCAACATCGCGATTTAGTGCTAAATCGCGATTTAACACCGATTTTACATTTTAGAATATGGAAGCCTATTTTTTAAGTTTTAGTAACAAAATACGATCTTTACGTGCCCCCCCCCCCCCCCCCTCCTGTATTATTTAGCATACTTAGCTTTTAATTTATAATTTTGAAAAGAGGTATATTTTACACATAAAAAAGCTTTGAATGTCCCAAAACACTAGTTTTTTTTTTTCCATTTTAAAAATTAGTGACCTATTGTAATACATTTTATAAACTCATTCTATAAGAAGTAATATAAAAGAAAATGATTTTTTTTTTGTCTGACTTGTTATGCATGCTACAATCTAAATTCCTTAAGGGGGGGGGGCTTCCCCTAGCCCACTCAAATAGCACTTCATTGCTAACAGCCTACATACACTTTTTTTTTTTTACAGACACAGATTTAAAAAGTTACTGAGGTAAAAGAGAAGCATATTAAAAAACTTCAATGATGAATTTAACTATTCATTTATCATGATGAGAAAAGTAGTAAAAAAAAGGGGGGGGGGTGAGATATGAGAAATAAGGTGCAATTTTATATCTTTTTAACTTTTAGATTAAAATAAGATTTGTTTAACATAAATGCTGACATTTATATAGCGGATGGAGAAGGATTGAAAGTGTGACCCTTGGAGCACATCACTGAAATTGCTGATTTTTTTCGTGGTTGTTGCCATCCTTTAAGATTAGTAATAAAATATAATCTTAAAATATATCTCTTTTTAATGATAACAAAATGTCAAAAAAGCAAAAAATCGCAGATCTGCAGAAAAATCTAATGAATGCCTCCTCCAGCCCTCCCTCATTCTGCTGTAAAAATAAAGTTACTTGACTCATTACAGAACTTTATTAAAGTATTTTTAATTAATTACAAAATAATAATAAATTAAAACTAAAATATTCCCATAATACCTAAACATATGAAAATTAATTTTTCATGAAAATAATGCATAAAAATATAAACTAAAAATGGATGAATTTGGATATAAATAATAAATCAATTTCAGCAAGATACTCAATCCATGTGACTGGCATTGAAATCGGATGTCAAATCTGATGCATGACTATTTTAAAATATTTTAATTAATTACAGAATAATAGAAAATAAAGAATATGTATTAAAATATTACCCAAACATGTGAAAAATGACTATTTCATTAAAAGAATGCATAAAAATAAAAACTGAAATTCGATGAATTTGGATTTTAAATATGAAACTTTATTCTTTTTTTTCCAACCATAAATACTCAATCAATTTCAGGAAAAAAATATTATTAGTAAAAGAAAAATATTTAATGTGGATCACGGCCAAATAGTGATACACAAAACAATGCATGATTATACCTTTAAAATAATTTCATTAATTACAAAATAATAGAAAATAAAAAATAAATGTTAAAATATTACTAAAACATGTAAAAAATGAATTTTTCATCATAAGAATGCATAAAAGTATAAACTGCAAGTCGATGAGTTTGGATTTTAAATATAAAACTTTATTATTATTATTATTAATCATATAAATGCTGAATGAATTTCAGGAAAACAATCTTTTGAAACAATGCAGGATTCTACTTTAAAACATTTTAATTAATTACAGAATATTGGAAAATGAAAAATACATATTGCAATATTACTCAAATATGTGAAAACTTAATTTATCATCAAAAGATTGCATTAGCATATAAATTGAAATTCGATGAATTTGGATTTTAAGATTTAAACATTGCTTTTTCCTTTCAACTTTCCACTATATAAGTTCTTAATTTCTGAAAAATACACATTCCAATCTCGTAAACTCTGAATCTTGTTTACAAAATAAATAAATATCAATTCTTACTTAAATCATCGTTTTCTTAAATCGCCTTTTTCTTAAATTGGATCCTGCTAAATCGATTTAACACCAGCTTGCCTTGTTTTCATTAAATCGTGTTTTTCTTAAATCGGAAAGCATGGAGGCTTGCGATGTTTGCTTAAATCGGAAAGCATTGAGGCTTGCGATGTTTGCTTAAATCGGTCCTCCTAAATCGATTTAACACCAGTTTGGCATGTAAGTGGTAGATACATCAAAGTAGATAAATCGATTTTCCGATGTTAGCTCTGAATCAGTATTTTGTTTTAAATCGATTTAAAGCCAATGGCTAAATCGCGATTTAATACAATGGCTAAATCGCAATTTAAGATAATGGCCAAATCGCGATTTAAGACATTGGCTAAATCGCGATTTGACATTAGCTAAATCGCGATTTCCGATTTTAGCTTAAATCGATTTAAAACCAATTGTTAAATCGGATTTCCGATGTAAGCTTTAAATCGATTTAAGAGTTAAATCGATTTAAGGCCCAGGTCTAGTGGTATTATGGAGAAATGTTTGATAAACATGCTGATACACACAGTTTTCAAATCGAATAATTATTTTAAGAGATATTTAATGTTCGAGTTGGTCAAAATCGTTCCATTAAAAAAGTTTTATAGGAGCAAAAAATATGCATAGGAATTTAATCATTTTTAGATATATATTTTGTGCAGACTGCATTTATTTTTTTTAATTTGATTCATTTACTGAGTATTTATTTCCATTTTATATTCAAAATTTCAGCAGGAATATTTTTTACATCTTTTAGAAAAGTTTATTTTAAATTAAAGTATATTTTAAACTGTTGCCAATTTTAAAAACAGCTCAAAGAATAATATTTCCTTCAAATAAAAAAAAATATATTTACACGTGACTATTATAAACAGAAAGAAACTTTCAAATTAGAATTAAATGATTACGTTTTAAAAGCAGGAAAATATAGAAAATTAAGTGATAAAAACTATATTTACACGTGAATTTTAAAAGACAAAGAAAATTGTAAAATAATAAATTCATTAATATGCGTTAAAAGTCGCAAATGTCGTCCTATTTAAAATGGCCAAACAATGATATTGCCAAACAGTTTAAATTTAAAAATATATTTGCGCGAGACATTTATTTCCTATTTTGAGATAATCTTTTAAACTATTGTGAATTCAAAAATAGCGCAAATAATATTTCCTTTCTATCAATAAAAGTATTTTCACGTGAATAACAAAAAGAAAACGATAACTTTGATGAAAATTACGTCAGATTTAAAACGATTCATTTAGATGTCTTATTTAAACGAACTTTCTTATAGCGTTTTAAAAAAATACCGGGAGACAAAGAGTCTGTTTACTTAATTAATTTTATATTAGATTATTTTCAAATTTTTTTACTGATCTTATTTAATCAAAGACGAAAACAGCCCGTTAACAGGGAGATCGCCACTGTTTTTTTTATTATTATTATTATAATTCAGTATTCCGAAATTTTTTAAAAGCCGATCAAATTAGCGTGCTTTTACAGTTTCCGGTGTCCGAACGGGGATTAGCGAGCGTTGATCATAGGGATCAGAGCCCCCCAGTTTAAAAAAAAAATGTCCTGTGGGAGCATTTACGTCATAAAGGTAACATCCATGTCAAATTTCCACTTTCTATCCCTAACTATTCCAAATAAATAGTAATTTAAAACGTTTTTGAACATTTACCGGTCATTTCACTCTTTTAAATTTCAAATTTTTTAGAAACCTTTCTTAGCAAGCATTTACACCTTCTAAGTAACCATCAAGCAAAATATCAAGTTTCTAGCCCCAGCACAGTTTAACAGAAATTGCATTTTAGAACGTTTTCCTCTCGCTCATCCTTTTAAATTTCAATTTATTTTTTAACTGTTCTGTGGGAGCATTTACATTTAAAAATAAAACAGTCAATGCCAAATTTGAAGCTTCGGTTCCTAACAATTCCATATAAGTAATAATTTAGAATGTTTTACACGATTTTAACCTTTTAAATTTTGAATTTTTTACAAATCGTATACTAGCGAGTAATTTACATCTTATAAGTAAACATAATGACAAATATTAAGTTTCTAGTCCCAACAGTATCCTAAGAAATCACAAATTTAGATTTTTTTTTTTTTCTCGTGCACTCTTTTAAATTTCGAATTTTTAAAAAACAGTTCTGTGGGTTGCGTCTCAGCCAAATTAAACTTAGAGTTTCTATCCGTAACAATTCAATATAAATCGTAATTTAGAACGTTTTTAGACGTTTTCCGGTATTTTAACCTTTTAATTTTTGAAATTTTTAGAAACTGTGCTTAACGAGAATTTATGTCTTGTGTAACCACCATGTCAAATATCCAGTTTCTAGCTCGAAAACTATCACAAAAAAATTTAAATTTACAACTTTTTTTTCCTCCTGCATCCTTTTAAATTTCTAACTTAAAAAAAAAAAAAAAACTGTTCTGTTCGAGCATTTATATCTTAAAAGTAACAGCCGTGTCAAATTTCAAGTTTCTCTGCCTAACGATTCCACAGAAATCGTAATTTAGAACGTTTTTAGAGAGGGTTTTTTTTTTTTTTTTTTATCATTTTACCCTTTTAAATTTCGAATTTTTTAGAAATCATTTTTAGAGGTATTTACATCTGAAAAGCAGCCACCATGCCAAATTTTCAGTATCACAAAAACCGTAATTTTAGAACGTTTTTTGCTCTGCATCCTCTTGGAGGTAGTGGTACAAAAATAAAATATAGTCTTTGTTGGAGCAGAGACTCACAGCGATTATTTTTCTACCGTTATTTTCTTAAATCGGTTCGGGAATTTTAGAAATTACCCCCTATAAACAAACAAATACACAAACGTTACTCCTTTTCTAATATTTGTATAGATTAATTAAAGCACAAAAAGGTACATTATGTCTCTAAGAGAGCTGTTTGTTTAATAGTTATTAATTTTTACAAGTATTAACAATTTTATATTAAAAGCAGTTATTTATAATTTTGATAAATGTAAATCTCAGTAGTATTTAATATATATATATTTATTTATAAATATACGAAACTAGTTGACCAGCCCGGCGTTGTCCGAGCATGTCAAAAAACTGCACAAAACGCGAAAAAACTTTAAAAATCACAAAAAATTTAAAAGTCGCTGCACGATTTTCGAATAAACTTTTTTGAAAATAGAAAAAAATTTACTATATTCGAATGGAAGATATAAACCGAATTCTTTTCAATAATGTGAAAAAATCGCAACGAATCGCAAGAAAACGGTAAACATCGCAGATGATAAAATTTAGTGTAGTGAACTAAACATTGTAAGCGGAATTCTTTCACGAATGTCAAAAATTGGACGCAGAGCGTAAAAAAAAATGCTAAAATCGCATTGAAAAACGCTAACAATTAGGAAATCTAGGAAGTCAAAATATACTAAGTATATTACGCTAAATGTTTCAAAGTGAATTCCTCTTACCGATATCAAAAAGTCGCAGCGCAACGCATAAAAATACTAAAAATCTCAATTGAGTCTAATTAAAAATTGAAAAAACTTCAAAAATCGCGAAGGACAAATTTACTATATTATGCATGAAGCCCATTTATTTTTACAAATCCCGAAAAATCACAGCGAAGAAACGCCAAGAATCGCATTTAAAATTTTAAAAAATCAAAAATCGCAGAGGGCAAAATTGACTATATTAGCTAAAAGCTTAAAACCGAATTCTTTTACAAAGGCTAACAAATGGCCGTGGAACGCCAAAAAACGCTGAAAATCGCATTAAAAAGCGCTAAAATTTCTAAAATAGCAAAGAACAAAATTTACTATAGTTAAAAGTTTGAAACTGAATTCCTTTTGTGAATGCCAAAAAAAAAAAAAAAAAAAAACCGCAGCGTAACTCGAAAAAATGCTAAAATCGCTAAAAAATCAAAAATAACAAAGGACAAAAGTTACTATATTAGGCTAAAAGTTTGAAATAAAATCTCTTTTACGAATGTAAAAAAATCCCAGCGGAAAGCGAAACACGCTAAAATTCGCATTAAAATTCGCTAAAAATTCAGAAGAGGATTCATCGTAGAAGACGAAATTTACTAGTTGGCTAAAACATTTTGACCGAAATTGAATTTTAATTGAAGTATTTAAAAAAAAAAAATCTTCGCCACATTTGATCAGAACATAAATACGCGGGTGACTTTTGCTTTATTTTAACAACTAAATATCAATATTTTACAATATTTTAGCACGAAAATTATAGGTAGACTTTGGAAATATTATATGGTACTTTTATGTTAGCTGGGCACAAATCTCGCCAATAGCACACACATTTTCTTGCCAGTTGCAGCTTTTATTTTTCGCGTGTGTAAATTATAAACAACACTTTGATAATTTGAAATTCAATAAAATGATTTGACTTAAGGTAATCGTTTATATATATATATACATATATATATATAATGGTATGTATTTTAAAAGTATGTAATATATGTACTTTAAATAAATGAGTTAGAATGTTTATAGTTTAAATAAAATGAATGTAATACGTATAATGACGATGAAAACAATATTTGGCGGTTTATCACCTGTGTCCGGCTAACATAAAAGTACCCATAATATTTATAACTCATAAAAATTGCGAAGAGTTTGTACAATGAGAACTATTTTGTTTTTTAAATGACACGATATGGGGAAAAAAAGGTGAGAAGAAAACACCCAGGTGTACTCTGCTAAAGGCAATGGGACCCCAATGTTAGGTTCGTTTGGAAAGATTTTCGTTAACACGGATTTTAGGTACATTTGAGGTTATTGCCAAATGGGCCCGCGCAACGCCGTCAGTGTCAGCTATAGTAAAAGCATAAAATACAAATTCTTAATTGTTGCATTGAAATAAAATTTTCAAAATAAAAAAATAAATTCAAAAAGTACATTTAACAGCAGTAGTAATGAGTTCCTGTTTCAGCTAAAATGTATAGGATTTACACGTATCTACAGATAATTTATATTATTTCTACCCTATATATATAAAATCTTAATGAAACGAATTTCATGAAACGGCTGAAATAAAACGAATTTATGAAACGATTCTATGAAACGACTGATTGAACAACTGATTACGTTTCCCGGCAATTTCTCCTAAAATACGGAAATGATTGATTGCGATGAAATTAACACCAAAAATCCGTATTGATCCGCAGATCTCAAAACTGGTATTAGAATTTTAAAATACGAATTAGTTTTCGAAATATTAATTTTTTTCTAATTTTATATACATTTCTCTAATGATGGCAACTCAGATTTTAATCATAAGAGGTTTTTTTTTTTCATATTTTAGAAAAGGTTATTATTTTAAACTAATTTGGCGACCAGTTTGGCCTCCCTTAAATGTATGCTAAGAAATGTATCATGTTACTTTTATTCATAATTCAATTTGTATTTCATTATCACTTTATTTAATACAAAACTTTCATTTAAAACTGAATAAATAGCTTTCACTTCTTTTTTTTTTTTTCTTTTTTTTTTTTTTTTTTAACGAAACGAAAAGAAAAATATTAGGCACAGATGTCATATACGCAACGCTGTAGGGGAGGTAGGGGAGGTTTGATACATAGGGAGGGTTACATTGACAATTTTTCTCAACAAAGGGCATTAACAGTCATTGTAACAGATGTAAAGGCTTCTTTTATTAGCAGAGGACATCATTAGCTGGACTTAGCAATGAAGAACTGACAACATTTTTTTTCTTTTAAGTTTGAAGATTTTTGGAATGTCAATGAAAATTTTTTTATGTACAGATTTTCTGTCATAACTCTCATTATTCTAAAGATAATATCTCGTAATTATTTTCTATTTGTAAAGCACGTTGTTAGGGTGAGTTTTACTAGAAAGCAGTTTGGCATTTTGCAACTGCATTTATACAAAGTGATTTAAAATCCCATAAGGCATGATAGGGAGAAATGATACATTGTGCTGGGGAGAAATGATACACTTGTATATTTGAAATTTAATAGTTTTTTTAAGTTGAAAACTAATATAGGACTGTAATATTCATTATTGTTTTACAGCAATAGCTACTGAAATTGGTAAGGAAGAACAAAGAGATTATTCATAGACATTATGTAGGTTACATAGAAAAGCAGTGCGATGATAGATGATTAGATCACTTTGCTCGTCATGTAGAATCAAAAAAGTTTAAATGGCCTGAAAGGAAAGATGTTTCTATAATTGACGAAAAGCAAATTGAAAAAACATTAAATCCACCCGATTTTACTTATTAAAATGATAGAGTTATTAGTTTTTTTTTTAACCATTTCAGGGGTGGTGATATGTTTATGAAACCACTTAATTTTAATTCCCGAACGCCACATTGGCGCCAGCATTTTGGTAAAATATTTTCCATTCAATATGAAAGTGAAATATAACCTTTTTATTATTTCCAATAAAATTTGTTGGTAAATTCCGGTGCCATTCATTTATTCAACACTTTAGCATTGAAAATGCTTAGCCCTGAAAGGGTTAAAGAAATCTTAAATATGCTAAATTTATGTTAAATTGTTTGCAAATCAGCAATGTTCACTTCATTTTTCCTTGCAGCAAGATCTCTAGGGTTTTTTTTTTTCTATTTACTTTCTAAAAAGTGTGTTAATAGGCTTGTTTAAATAATAGCAACTGTTTAAATATTTTTGTAAAAAAACATTTCTGAATGAAAAATATGCCAATGTCATTTCTTTTTAAATTTTACTTAAATATTTCAAGATTTATCATAAAAATTGTGTGACACATAAATTGAATTGTCTGCAATTTTTTTTCCATTTTCATAACAATGTATCAAATCTCCCTTGCTAGTGTATCAATCCTCCCCAGTATGGGGAGATTTGATACGGTAGTAACCATTCAAAATAACTGGGATATATTTTTTGAATGATTATTTTTTTAATTCACAATATTTTTAATAAATGAATAAAAGGTCACTTTATAAGAAAACACGAAAAATTTGTTTAAAAATAGCTTTCTAAGGGTTGTAAAAAATTATTTAAAAAAAAAGTGTATCATACCTCCCCAACCTTCCCTACCTAATTGGCGCCAAAATGGCGTTATTTTGCCTGACATGGTAACCCGGCTATTGTTGCTTATTTATTAATAAATGTTTATTTGCTTATTAATTTATTTTCTTTTTATTTACAAAAAATGTTATAAATTGTTTTGTTCTATAGTTATTAATTAAACTTTTTTTATTTATTGTTATTTCATTTTAAACATAACAGAAAATAATTTGAAAATACATATGCAACTGGTATTCGAAAACGAGGCTTTCGCCAAATTGTCGTAAAAAAATGCACGCCAAACCCGGTGCGTATATGACAATACAATAAATCATAACATTTAATTTCAACTTCAAAGCAATGTTTTAATGGTACTACTTCTCCCGTCGACCAATTTCTCCAAATTATATAAATCGCCAAACCACTCGCCAAATTATACAAATTGACATAATTTTTTATTTTAAATAAGGAAAGAACAAATAAGTTAGTATAACATTAATAAAAATACAAATAAAACGTCGAAATAAAAATCCCTTGATGGCGTAAACACATGTAACTTCCTTACAGTCAAGTGAATGTGACATTTACGATCAACCATTATTGGCATTTAATCTTATAGTTTGTCGACAGATTTTAGATATAACAGGCAACAGATTGTGAATCAAACACGAAAACAACCATTGGATGTCTTAACAGCAACTGATTCTGCCTTAAATTTTTGCAATCAAAGGGAATTGAATGGAAACCCGTTTACAGGGAGATCGCTACAGGTTTTTTAGTATAATTCAATCTTCTCTAATTTTTTTAAAAGCGACCAAATTAGCATGCTTTTGATTCTGCAGTGTCTGAACGGGGATTGGCGAGCGTAGCTTGCAGGGGGCAGAGCCCCCTAGTGTAATATAATTTAGTAAAAGTCTTGTTTTATTAATTAGCATCAAAGGTATTTCAAATAATGCAAGATCAAATTTACTTTATTTCCAATTTAACATTTGAAAAAATTATAATCAATATATAGTACTTTTCGCCGGATATTCAGTATTCGACATAAAATTTGGCCAACTATCCGGTATTTGGTTATTCGGCCAAATCACTATTCCTGTGAGGGGAAAAAAAAAAAAAAAAAAAAAAAAAAAAAAAAAAAAAAAACGAACAGCGGCCTAATAGTTTAGTGTTGCCACTAAGACAGAGAAAGGTTTCATCGTGATCTTGGTTAGACTTTAGACAGCAACTGAAGAGCTTAGTGGACGAACATGCTACGATAAATTTTCTCAAAAATTGTTTATCGTTAAAAGCTTTATGAGGTATTATATCACATGATAAAACTAAAATACTAAAATTCTACTTAGTATTGAAGGTATGAGACAGTAGCTTTTAATATTTAATATTTGATATTTGATAATTTAAATGGTGAAAATAATTTATAATATTTAATAATTGAATGTTAATATTCTTTTCTAGTATAGTTTAGTATTACCTGTTAATATTCAAACATATGCTACTAAGAAGGAATTAAATAAATAATTAAATTACAACAAAAAACTTTCATTGCAATTTTCTCGAATTCTAATTTTTGTTACTTAACATCTTATTCCACCCAGGTCTTGAATTGTTTTTGTCTAACAAATTTTTCTATTCCACCTCTTGAAGCCCCTTGCTAGAAGGACTTCGGTGAAATGAACCTTTATTTTTAACAGTGAATCCACCACATCCCAACCAAGATTGTTATCACCGAGTTAAATATCGTCTGATCGTATTATACCACCCCTAGTGGACTTAGCGACATTCATGATGTGATTTATATAGTTACCATAAAAGTATTTTCACTTTTTTTCCTCCCCCCCCCCCAAAAAAAAAATTGTTAAAATACATCATTTGCACTGTAAAACAAGGCGGAAATTGTACGTGAAACGTGGCAAATGGGGTACGTTCGTACTATAGCTAGATTTATAACTATTCAGATCTTGGTGCAAAATCTGTTGCGCTCTTATGCAAAAATGTATGAATGCAAAATTTATTACGATTCTATATATTAAATTCGGTAATGCGGAGATAATAGGACTCCATCTTAAATAGGACGTTATCACCATGGCAACCTAGAATCGTTACCTATCATGGGATATCATTGAATTAATGACGTATGATTAGTATTTAATGGAATGAAGAAAACTTTTATTAATATCTTTTTAAGTTTTGATTCGATTTTCATAAAATTTGAAACGACTCGACAAAATTCTGCAACGCTTACATATATTAAATTTCAAACCATTCGGTTGGGTAGTTTTTGCGCTGTTAGATGCGGACGGACGGATAGACAGACGGAAGGACCAGAGTCGTATTTATATAATTACGAACTCACGTAAAAAGACAAATGTTTCTTAATCTACAAAAATATAATATAAACAAGAACCAATATTATATAACCTCTTCAGAGTTACCGCGATTCCGAAAATTGTTCATTTATCCACAGAGACATCAGAAATCAATACATTTTCAAAATTTAAAGAAGCGTTTATAAAAATAACGTTTCTTTTGCTGCCCGCAACTTTTGGAAATGTTTCCATCCCTTTTCTCCACCAGAAATATCAGTTTTTTGGATGTCATCTATTCGAAAGCAAATATTTTCAGTTGTGTAACTGAATTTATACATGCATCTATGAAGACTACACTTTCAGAAATATTCGTCTTTATACACTAAATTATTTGTCATTTTTAAACAAATAATTTCCGTACTCCTAGAAAACGTGCTTTCTCCGTTTATTTTTTCCGGAAGTCTGAAAAAGAGAGGGAAATTCAGTTTATTCCTTGCAAGCATGCATATTGGCTGTATTAATACCAAAGTCAAAACTTTCGTCTATTTATTTTTAAAATGAAAACCGAAAATTCAATAAATTAAAATTTCTAATTTATTTAAATACAAACAAACAAAAATAATGCTTCCGAATATAATAAAGAAGCAATTTTCTCATTCATTTAAACTTATTCGCAAACTACTTTTTAGAGTATTAAAAAAATATTCGGATGTGTAAAATATATTCTAAACAAACACATTTAAAAAACATATAGTAGTTCAATATAGTTTAAAAAATCGATTATAAAAAAAAAAAAAACATTTCTTCTCAAATTTAATTCAAAATATAATACTCCTATTTTTACATAAAGCAAGCAAATTATGTCTTATTAGAAATATGTCTAATATGTAATAATTTTTATCCTCTATTATTCTATACGTGTTAAAACACCAACCATTATTTCATAAGGAAAAAATGTCCCTTTAATTAAGTTTATATTTCCGAGCTTTTTGGACAAGAAATTTATCAAGCCTTTTACCAAATACCCATTTGAAGATACCCGTATCTTCATTTTAAACTCGTCTTCTATTAAGTGCTCGCTGGCCAAGTGGGAAATTTTTTATCTTCCATTTTACATATATATATATATTTAGACGTCATTTTTTTTATATATTTAGACGTTATTGCGATTTTACTATTCTGGGAAAAAGTCTGTCTGTCTGTAATATATGACACAAATTTTGTGGCCGCTCTAACTCAAGACCTAATTGACGGAATTTCATCAAATTTTATATTCAGTTAGACTTGGGGCGGCAAATCAATGACACGCGTGCCATAGGTAGCACGAGGTAGAATATTTTCGGCACGGCATTGATTGATGCATTGAATAAAAAATAATGAAATCTCACAAAATACACGAATTTGGAGAAGCTGGGGTTATCTAAAGATTTATTATATTATTTTGGGTTTTTTTTTTTTTTTTAACAAAGAAATTGAAATGCATCTTACTAAATTACAATCTAGTTCAATGTGGGCTCAAAAATGCATCAAATTAAAACAAGATTTGGAAATTATTAAAAAGAAAGAGTATCGCAGACATTCAGATACTATAAGAAAGAGCCGACGATCATATTTTAGCGACTTCGGATGAAATTATATACTTGTAATAGTGGTTTAAGATGCTGTATTTGGCAATATGGAAACGTTTTCCTTTGCCTATATGCTTGCGAGTCATTATTTTCAAAAAATAATGATATAAGAGCTCAACTTAATACCGCTTGTCAGCTCACGTTGCAACTCTGTTAAAGGTATGAACACGATACCAATTATTTATCCTTCAAGATGCAACAACAGAAATCGCATTTAATTTTTTACTACTTTCTAAAATATAATTGTTACAGTATAATACCTAAATGTAATGTTGCTCTATTTTTGTTTTATCCTAAGGTGAAAAACAATTGTAATTTTTTATGTATTATTTTTTGACCCACTAAATGTTTTGGTTGTTGGCGCATTATGGTCGCATAAAATATGTTTTTGGAAAAATTTGGCACGCAGTGTGAAAAGGTTCGCAATCTCTGATCCAGAGCTTCACATAAATTGCTGCAGATTATGTATGTATGTATTCCAGGGTTGCCACTGGCGACTAGTTTTTAAGCGGTCTCCAGACTCTTAAATCTTCAAATTTTTCGAAATTTTATTTATTTATTAATTTTTTTTTTTAGATTTTAAAGTCCTATCTTTTCTGAAGATTTTGATGTAATAGTTTCCTTGAAATTCTCATTAGAACAGAAGTTATGGCTTTTAGAACTACACCCGCTCAATAGCTGAAGAGGCGTTTCCGAAATTTTGAAGTCATTTTTCTCCAAATGACGTTTTTGGGCATAACGCGCACGATATCTCAAAAACTTCTGAATATTCTTTTATGAAATTTTCAAAACGTATGTATCCTGCTAGTCTTTATAAACAGAACCTAAAATTTTCTTTTTATTGTTCAAAAAAAATTTTTTTTTTTTTTTTTTTTTTTTAAGGGGGATTATACTGTTGAAATTTTCTACTTTTGCATTCGCTAAATACATTTTTGTATTAAAAATATAAAATGCTTTAAATATAAATTTATTTAGATCCAAGGTAATTATAATATTCTGAAGTATAAGTATGCACCAAAATTTTCATTGCAGTTGCAAAATTTATTTTGCAATCCCGCGCGTAAGCTGTTAAGCCAATTTTCTGCTCTTCAAATGTCTGACAGTTTGGAGTAAATGCTAATTCTGCATCTTACAATCTTTTAAATACATTAAATGAAAGAACATACAATAAAAATCCGAATAAAAATTGTGTTTTAAATTCATATACATTTTAAGATATTAAATGTTGAAAATGTTTTTTTTTTTTTTTTTTTTTTTCAATTTTAAGAGTCCTGAGACCCCCCTAATTCTATCTCGCACCATTTTCTCAACGAAAAAAACAACAACAACAAAAAAAAAATCACATACATCTTGACAACATGTGCAAAAGGAATATGCTACAAAACTTATTTTTTTAAAAAAGTTTTTTTTTTTTTTAAGACCTTAATAAAAGAATATAGACCTCAATAACTCACCAATAATGACATCTTACATAAACCCTACTGCAAGAATTTTTTAAATAGCTATCACCATTTGAAAGTTACTGAATTTAAAAATCAGCCAGTCCATTTTATGCCGTAAGGTACACGTTGATTATATTTCGAGAGTATAAAATTTAGACTTTAGCACTTTGACACCTAAAGAAAAAAAGAACGTCGGCATCTTATGGTTAACCGTTTGAGTGCAGGCCCTCTTCTTGTTATGTGCCAAAAATGCGGGAAGCGAAATAGCGCTCCTCTTGTTATGTGCATAAATCAGTGTTGAATTCAGACACTTTACTCCGGGAGGTATTAGTGCGGCTCCGGGAGGGACATCATAGAGTTTCGGGGGGGGGGGGGGGAATTACACTTTTTGACCATTGAAAATACAAAATCTCAAAACTTCCAGGGGGGGGGGGATATCGCACTACTCCGGGGGGGATGTCCCCCCCGGGCCACCCCCTGAATTCAACACTGGCCAAAATTGCGGGAAACGCGATAGCGCTCCTCTTGTTTCATGTTAAAATTGCGGAGAGGGTGATAGCGTTCCTATTTGTTGTTTCAGTTTGGTGTGCCTCTGCATGCACTAGCGAAGGGTACGATTTCTGTGTATATCGTGGGCTTATAAGTATATATATATATATATATATATATATATATATATACCCAAACACACATTCGCATTTTTGGCATACAGTAGAGCGCGATTATCGGAACTCCAATTAACCGAACTTCCAGTTCTCCGAACAGCCAATTTCTCTCAAGAAATATTTTAAACCGAACTTCCAATTCTCCGAACAGCCTATTTCTCCAAAAAAAAAAATTTAACCGAACTCCCAATTATGCTTGGCTTGGAATAAAATTTTAAATAAAGAAAAACTGATAGTGGATCAGACGATGAGGAATATAAAACAATAAAGGAGATGAAAAGAATGCTAAGCTAGGAGGAAAATGAAATTAACCAGTGGTTAAATACATGACCCTGGATATCAGATTTTAAATGATGATGAGATTGTTGATAAGATTCATGGTGACAAAGAAATTGAAGAAAATTAAAACGAATGCTCTGAAAATAACACAGGTCCATCACATAACGAAGTCTTTGAATGTTTGGAAAAAGCTATGAAATGGCTCGAAAGGCAGAAGAACGTTGATCCTATTCAACTAGCGTATTTAAGAAGAATTAGAGATGTGGCAGCATTGAAAAAAATGTCTTTGTTGAACAATGAAAAGCTTTTTTGTTTAAATTATAATCTCTGGAGTTCAGAAAATGATAAAAAGAGAGAAAAAAAATTAATGATAAAAAATAAATAAATAAATAAATAAATAAAAATACAAAAAAAAAAATTAGACATGAGAGCACTAACTGCTGCCTCCAGTCTTAAGCTTAGATAACGTGTAAAGGTTTTCGTATAGTCAGAAACATCCCTTAAATTGTCTGTCCATTTATCGAAACTTTTGCTTATCCGAACTAAGGTCGGTCCCGAGTTGTTCGGATAATCGGCGCTCTACTGTTGTTCCGCACTCAAACGGTTAATCTTGCGTAATCAGGTTCACAGCAAAATGACGTATTTGAGAAAATGTGATTTGGCGCAAGAAGGTGTTTTTTTAAAAAAAGAAAAAAATCTTTAATGGTAGTCCAGTTCGTTTTACAGGACATTAAATCCATTATGGTAACGCTTGGAAGTGATTATTTTAATCATCAATTACGGGTGATTAATCAATCTTATTTTTAAAATGTAAAAGGAAAAAATGCTTTTACCTTATGCTTTGCTCTCACCAAGCATGAGCAATCAATTGCCAGTTGTGGTAATTCTTCCGCTTTCTCTTTAATTGCTTTGCATTATTGTACTAACAAATGCTTATTTTGGGATAAACTTTTTAAAAATCAATAATGCTTGAAAATATTTAAAAAAGCTTTAAAAAATCACTAAATTGGGCTACAGTTTTCGAACAAATTTCTTTGAAAGTGCAACCCCCACCCCCCTATTCAGTAATGTAAAAAATGAAATTATGATATTTTTAGAAGTGAATAATAAAGGCAAAATCTATAAACGAAAATCGTTACCCCATTAGCCAACGTACTACTTTAATCATACCGCTCTACGATTTTTTATCCACGTACTGAATGAAATAGGACTTTATTGTTAATAATTTCTTCTTCGAGCTATAGTTTGCGTATGATAAGCAAATACGTTGTAATTTGTGCTCCTTATTTATTTTTTTTTTAAATAGATTAAAATAATTTTAACATTACATATCACAGTCCTGTTTGATATAAATTTTTATTTTTATTTAAAAAGAATTATTTTAAAAAAGAATTTTAGAAATAGATTTGTGGCTTATTGTTTTGAGATAGAATAACGTGTAGTACTACCCTTAAATTTTGTTTAATAAATATTTTTGCATAAATTATTTTTTATTAGAATTCTTTAATGACTCATTTTAGTAACCAGTGGCACCAACTTATATGGGCCCGTGGGGCTCGAGCCCACCCAATAATTTTCTCTCCTAGCATGTCCAATTTATTTTTCTATTTCATTACATTTTTCATTATTATTTCATTATTTATTTTTCCGCCTGGAACAAAATTTATTTTACCAATGACCATCTGTTTTCATTCTCTGACTGATTTTGCTCAATGTTTAACTTTTTGCCTTTTCAAATGGTAGTTATATTCATAGTATGATGAAATTATAAATATTAGTGTCTTTATCTAGAAAACGAGAATATAATTTGATAAAATTACAACTTTATTAAAACGTGATAACTTGACTTTGAGTTGTCATCTTTCAAAATTTGTCCACCCGTCAAAGGAAAACAAACTGGCCGTGCCATTTTACTAAAATCGTTTTGAACCCACTCAATATTTTTGAAAAGTTGGCACCACTGTTATTAACTCTCCCTTCGGTTGTTCAAATTTTAAAAACATACAAGTAAATGAACTGAATGTAGAAACTAAACAACTCATTTAACCCATTTGTGCCTGAATTTTGGTTTTCTAAAATATTTTGGTAAAATCACTTTAAAATATTGCAAAATGAGCTGAAAAAATACTAAAAAAAAAAAAATACGCTTAAATTTTTTTTGTATTTATTTGATAAAATGTAAAAAACTAAATATGAATATTTATAGTAGAATAATATGTATAACTAACCGCCCTTGGCGACCAGTTTGGTCTCCCTTAAAATTTATATTTGTGAAAGCATGCTAAGCATTATATCATATTTCTTTTATTCCTAATTTAATTTACTTGGACTCCCTTAAATATAATTTATATAATCCCTTAAGCTAATATTTGTTTTTGTTGCATTAAAATATCTCAATTTGTTAATTTTCTGTAAGCAAGTAAACCCTATTGGTTTACAATTGAAATCTATGGGAATTTGGCGCAGTATTAGAGATATCGCCAATTTGGCATCACTTTTAACGACTAATTTTGATCGCCAAATTTGGCAATATATTGCCATGTATTTTTACAATTAGAAATAATTTACCTATTGCTTTTCATAAATTAATTATTTGAAAAAGTTCGGTCAAATCTTTAAAAGTATTCGACCGCAGCCGAACATTCGGCTTACATGTCGAAATCAATCCTTAATTTCAATTATACCAATTTCAAGAATGGTTTCTGAAAAAAAAAAAAATAAAAAAATGGGAGCTATACACGCGTAAATAAACTAAATAATTGTAATGTAATTCATGTAATTGAAATTACCCCTTTTGGATAAGTGAGAACACAGTAATGATTGCTTCCTGCAACCTAAAGGGCAACCTAAAAGGCTTTCAGGCAGGGAAATGAGTTCTACAGGAATGAGCAAAGGCATTTCCCCCATATTCTACCATGCAGCCTCAATCGAACACACGGAATTACATTCGTTTGGCGTTTGCCTAAAGCAGTGATTTTCTAGTTTCAGGCAGAGAAATAAGTTTTACAGGGAAAAGCATAAGTATTTTCCCCACATTCAGCCAGACGACTTCAATCGAACAAATGCAATTACACCCGTTTGGCGTTTACCTAAAGTTGCAGGCAGAGAAATGAGTTTTACAGGGATGAGCAGAATCATTTTCGCCATATTCAATCATACATCCTCATTTGAACACATGAAATTACATTCGTTTGGAGTTTGCCTAAAGCATAGATTTTCAAGTTTCAGGCAGAGAAATAAGTTTTACAGGGATGAGCAGAGGCATATCCCCCATATTCTACCATATAGCCTCCATCGAACACATGCTACTACATTCGTTTGGTGTTTGCCTAAAGCAGTGATTTTCTAGTTTCAGGCAGAGAAATGAGTTTTACAGGGAAAAGCATAAGTATTTTCCCCACATTCAGCCAGACAACTTCAATCGAACAAATGCAATTACACCCGTTTGGCGTTTACCTAAAGTTGCAGGCAGAGAAATGAGTTTTACAGGGATGAGTAGAATCATTTTCGCCATATTCAACCATACGTCCTCATTTGAACACATGGAATTACATTCGTTTGGTGTTTGCCTAAAGCATAGATTTTCAAGTTTCAGGCAGAGAAATAAGTTTTACAGGGATGAGCAGAGGCATATCCCCCATATTCTACCATATAGCCTCCATCGAACACATGCTACTACATTCGTTTGGTGTTTGCCTAAAGCAGTGATTTTCTAGTTTCAGGCAGAGAAATGAGTTTTACAGAGAAAAGCAGACGTATTATCCCCATATTCAGCCAGACAGCCTCAATTGAACAAATGCAATTACATTCGTTTGGCATTTGCCTAAAGTTGCAGGCAGAGAAATGAGTTTTACAGGGATGAGCAGAGGTATTTTTCCCCATATTCAACCATACATCCTCATTTGAACAGATGGAATTACATTCGTTTGGTGTTTGCATAAAGCCTTAATTTTCATGTTTCATGCAGAGAAATGAGTTTTACAGGGATAAGCAGAGGCATTTCCCCATATTCTACCATAGAGCCTCCATCGAACACATGCAATTACATTCGTTTGGTGTTTGCTTAAAGCAGTGATTTTCTAGTTTCAGGCAGAGAAATGAGTTTTACAGGGATAAGCAGAGGCATTTCCCCATATTCTACCATAGAGCCTCCATCGAACACATGCAATTACATTAGTTTGGTGTTTGCTTAAAGCAGTGATTTTCTAGTTTCAGGCAGAGAAATGAGTTTTACAGGGATAAGCAGAGGCATTTCCCCATATTCTACCATAGAGCCTCCATCGAACACATGCAATTACATTCGTTTGGTGTTTGCTTAAAGCAGTGATTTTCTAGTTTCAGGCAGAGAAATGAGTTTTACAGGGATAAGCAGAGGCATTTCCCCATATTCTACCATAGAGCCTCCATCGAACACATGCAATTACATTCGTTTGGTGTTTGCTTAAAGCAGTGATTTTCTAGTTTCAGGCAGAGAAATGAGTTTTACAGGGATAAGCAGAGGCATTTCCCCATATTCTACCATAGAGCCTCCATCGAACACATGCAATTACATTAGTTTGGTGTTTGCTTAAAGCAGTGATTTTCTAGTTTCAGGCAGAGAAATGAGTTTTACAGGGATAAGCAGAGGCATTTCCCCATATTCTACCATAGAGCCTCCATCGAACACATGCAATTACATTCGTTTGGTGTTTGCTTAAAGCAGTGATTTTCTAGTTTCAGGCAGAGAAATGAGTTTTACAGGGATAAGCAGAGGCATTTCCCCATATTCTACCATAGAGCCTCCATCGAACACATGCAATTACATTCGTTTGGTGTTTGCTTAAAGCAGTGATTTTCTAGTTTCAGGCAGAGAAATGAGTTTTACAGGGATAAGCAGAGGCATTTCCCCATATTCTACCATAGAGCCTCCATCGAACACATGCAATTACATTAGTTTGGTGTTTGCTTAAAGCAGTGATTTTCTAGTTTCAGGCAGAGAAATGAGTTTTACAGGGATAAGCAGAGGCATTTCCCTATATTCTACCATAGAGCCTCCATCGAACACATGCAATTACATTCGTTTGGTGTTTGCTTAAAGCAGTGATTTTCTAGTTTCAGGCAGAGAAATGAGTTTTACAGGGAATAGCAGAAGTATTATCCCCATATTCAGCCAGATAGCTTCAATCGAACAAATGCAATTACATTCGTTTGGCATTTGCCTAAAGTTGCAAGCAGAGAAAAGAGTTTTACAGGGATGAGCAGAGGCATTTTCCCCCATATTCAACCATACATCCTCATTTGAACAGATGGAATTACATTCGTTCGGTGGGGAAGTCCAGGGGAAATGTACCAAAAAAAGGGGATTACCTTGCAAAAGGTCGGGTAGAAGATTTTTTTTTTCTGAATTATTTATAATGACGCCAACATACAAAAACCAAGTTTTCTAACAAAATTTCTTAAGGCTAAATTTTCTGTAGCCAAAAAACAAGAAAATTTTGGGACCTTTTTGTGTTTTTTGAAATATCTCGATACCCGTTGCCGTAGCATACTATTTGTCAGGTACAATATTAAAGAAGATAAAATTCTCTACAACTTTCATATTTATAACTTTTTATATACTCAATAGCAAACGCAGTACGCCATTTCAAAAATAGGACAATATTTTCAATTTTCTTAAAAACCCTGAAAATCGCAGTTCTGCTCAGATTATTCAAATGTTTCACACGGATTTAATCGTGTATGTCAACTTCCATATATTAATATCAGTAAATTACGTGTTTCAGGGCTTTTGCACCCGTGGCAAACATGGATTTTGGCACCCCTACCCTCCCTCCTTTAAAAAAAAAAAAATTACCACGGGAATTTTAATAAATCTGTAGTAGCCGGATTTTGAAATTTTTAAGTCTGTAAGCTTTAAATACGTAATGCTGAACTACGTAATCAGCTTTGCCAAATACTGATTCATTAAAACCTTGAAAACCGTACCGAAAGGAACCGAAATATATTCCGCTTTAAACGGGTTTCCATTTTAGCAGGTATAATTGTTCATATTCTTTCTCTTGAAAAAATACATACTTTCTCTTTAAAGACCGAATTCCGTGTATACAGATTTCATTTTCAAAGATTGATTTTCACCCAACCTCAATCGAACAAATGAAATTGCTTTCGTTTGACGTTGACCTAAAGTTGCACAAAGAGAAATGAGTTTTAGAGGGATAAACGGAGCCATTTTTCCCATATTCAACCATTGAACCTAATTCGAACAGACAAAATTACATTCGTTTGACGTTTGCCTAAAGCAGTGATTTCCATGTTTCAGGGAGAGAAATGAGCTTGACAGGGATATGCAAAGAATTTCCTCCATATTGTACAATACAACCGCAATCGAACATACAATTACATTCGTTTGGCGTTTGCCTAAAGCAGTGAATTTTAAGTTTCAGGCAGAGAAATGAATTTGACAGGGATAAGCAAAGGTTTTCCACTTTATTCTACAATACATCCTCATTCGAAGATGGAATTACATTCACCTAGCGTTTGCCTAAAGCAGCGATTTTCATGTTTCAGGGAGAGAAATGAGCTTGACAGGGATATCCAAAGAATTTACACTATATTATACAATACAGCCGCAATCGAAGATGCATTTAATTTCTTTTGGCGTTTGCCTAAAGCAGTGACTTTCAAGTTTCAGGGAGAGAAACGAGCTTGACAGGGATATCCAAAGAATTTACACTATATTATACAATACAGCTGCAATCGAAGATGCATTTAATTTCTTTCGGCGTTTGCCTGAAGCAGTGACTTTCAAGTTTCAGGGAGAGAAACGAGCTTGACAGGGATATCCAAAGAATTTACACTATATTATACAATACAGCCGCAATCGAAGATGCATTTAATTTCTTTTGGCGTTTGCCTAAAACAATGACTTTCAAGTTTCAGGGAGAGAAACGAGCTTGACAGGGATATCCAAAGAATTTACACTATATTATACAATACAGCCGCAATCGAAGATGCATTTAATTTCTTTTGGTGTTTGCCTAAAGCAGTGACTTTCAAGTTTCAGGGAGAGAAACGAGCTTGACAGGGATATCCAAAGAATTTACACTATCTTATACAATACAGCCGCAATCGAAGATGCATTTAATTTCTTTTGGCGTTTGCCTAAAGCAGTGACTTTCAAGTTTCAGGGAGAGAAACGAGCTTGACAGGGATATCCAAAGAATTTACACTATATTATACAATACAGCCGCAATCGAAGATGCATTTAATTTCTTTTGGCGTTTGCCTAAAGCAGTGACTTTCAAGTTTCAGGGAGAGAAACGAGCTTGACAGGGATATCCAAAGAATTTACACTATATTGTACAATACAGCCGCAATCGAAGATGCATTTAATTTCTTTTGGCGTTTGCCTAAAGCAGTGACTTTCAAGTTTCAGGGAGAGAAACGAGCTTGACAGGGATATCCAAAGAGTTTATATTATATTATACAATACAGCCGCAATCGAAGATGCATTTAATTTCTTTTGGCGTTTGCCTAAAGCAGTGACTTTCAAGTTTCAGGGAGAGAAACGAGCTTGACAGGGATATCCAAAGAATTTACACTATCTTATACAATACAGCCGCAATCGAAGATGCATTTAATTTCTTTTGGCGTTCGCCTAAAGCAGTGACTTTCAAGTTTCAGGGAGAGAAACGAGCTTGACAGGGATATCCAAAGAATTTACACTATCTTATACAATACAGCCGCAATCGAAGATGCATTTAATTTCTTTTGGCGTTTGCCTAAAGCAGTGACTTTCAAGTTTCAGGGAGAGAAACGAGCTTGACGGGGATATCCAAAGAATTTACACTATATTATACAATACAGCCGCAATCGAAGATGCATTTAATTTCTTTTGGCGTTTGCCTAAAGCAGTGACTTTCAAGTTTCAGGGAGAGAAACGAGCTTGACAGGGATATCCAAAGAATTTACACTATATTATACAATACAGCCGCAATCGAAGATGCATTTAATTTCTTTTGGCGTTTGCCTAAAGCAGTGAATTTCAAGTTTCATGCAGGGAGAGAAACGAGCTTGACAGGGATATCCAAAGAATTTACACTATATTGTACAATACAGCCGCAATCGAAGATGCATTTAATTTCTTTTGGCGTTTGCCTAAAGCAGTGACTTTCAAGTTTCAGGGAGAGAAACGAGCTTGACAGGGATATCCAAAGAATTTATACTATATTATACAATACAGCCGCAATCGAAGATGCATTTAATTTCTTTTGGCGTTTGCCTAAAGCAGTGACTTTCAAGTTTCAGGGAGAGAAACGAGCTTGACAGGGATATCCAAAGAATTTACACTATCTTTATACAATACAGCCGCAATCGAAGATGCATTTAATTTCTTTTGGCGTTCGCCTAAAGCAGTGACTTTCAAGTTTCAGGGAGAGAAACGAGCTTGACAGGGATATCCAAAGAATTTACACTATCTTATACAATACAGCCGCAATCGAAGATGCATTTAATTTCTTTTGGCGTTTGCCTAAAGCAGTGACTTTCAAGTTTCAGGGAGAGAAACGAGCTTGACGGGGATATCCAAAGAATTTACACTATATTATACAATACAGCCGCAATCGAAGATGCATTTAATTTCTTTTGGCGTTTGCCTAAAGCAGTGACTTTCAAGTTTCAGGGAGAGAAACGAGCTTGACAGGGATATCCAAAGAATTTACACTATATTATACAATACAGCCGCAATCGAAGATGCATTTAATTTCTTTTGGCGTTTGCCTAAAGCAGTGACTTTCAAGTTTCAGGGAGAGAAACGAGCTTGACAGGGATAAGCAAAGAATTTCCTCTATATTCTACAATACAGCCTCAATCGAAGATGCAATTACATTCGTTTGGCGTTTGCCTAAAGCAGTGATTTCTAGTGTGCCTCAGAACAGTGGTGCACTGCAGGGCCGAAACTAAGGGGGAGCATAGGGGGCATGTGCCCCGGGCGCCAGAACGAAGAAGCGCCAAATGAAGGATTATACCTTTGGAATGGATCATTTTCTTCTGATGGACTGATGTCTTCTATTATTATGAAACAGCCATTATAAATGAAGTGTTAGGTGAAGATGAAAGAGCAGTCGTAAACAGTTAGAACTCTGATTTTCTGGTCAGAATGGGAAGAAAAAAAATTATGGCCATTTTTTTTCTTCCCATTCTGACCAGAAAATCAGAGTTCTAACTTTTTACGGTTGCTCTTTCATCTTCATCTAACACTTCATTTATAATGGCTGTTTCATAATAATAGAATACATCAGTCCATCAGAAGAAAATAACTCGGTGAAAGCGGAAACTCGGTTAAGCAGGACTCGGATAATCGGGACTCTAACTGTATATTTCATTTTTAAAATGATCTTTAGAATACTTTTGTTGGTGTTCAGAGGGGAGTCATGACCCCCGTGACCTCCCCCTTGGATCCGCCATTGTAGATTACGTAGTTCAGTATTACATATTTTATAATTACACATATTTTAAATTTTAAAATAAGAAAATTATTATTAAATACTATTAGAAAATTAGTAAAATTCTCTTTGTAAATATACTTTGCAGAAGAGTGGGGGAAGGGCGCCAAAATCTATGTTTGCCCCAGGTGCAATAATGGCTAGTTTCGACCCTGCCCATACCTATGGGTCTACCATCGCGCCTCCTTGAATACACCTCACCCCTCCCTTTGAAATACCGGTTGCACAAATGTTACTTTGGTTGCACAAATGTTACATGGTTTACTTTTGAAAATATGATTTTTTAAAATATAGTTGCATCATTTTGAAAAAAAAAAAATACTTTGAATATTTTTAATTTTTTTTAATTAATATTTTTTAAAATGATTAATCCAAATTGAAACCTGTTTATTTAAATGAAAAAAATGAAATTCTATAAATAATATTTCGAGTTATAACGATTTTAAATTACCCCACTTTTGCAATAAATTTTAAATTTTTTTAAAATAATTATGAGAAGTTTTATTATGTGATTTTGTTTACAAATGATATGGTTAACCATCACAAAAAAATTCAGAATTTTAACTCAATAAATAAATAAAATATTTTCAAGTGTGTCCCGGACCCCCTTAACCAGATTTCTCAAACCGGAATATCGGTTTCTAAGAAGCTATAAATTCTCAATTAAATATTTTTAGTTGCGTAACTGAATTTAGCATGGAGGAATAACAAATTTATTTTAATGTTTAAATTAAAAAATAACAATAATACAATAAAACATTTTCAACCGCTCAGTAAAACTTTTCGACTGTGTAACTGAATTTATACATGCAAAAGTAACAGAATAATATTAATTTTTAACACTTTCCAACAAAGTTGAAAAGTGTTTATGCATTCGGTTTGTCTGTCCGTCAGTCCGTCTGTCCACGCTCTAACTCCCGTAAATATACTCGGATTTTCATGCAATTCATAAAGGTTATTTAGAGTCACCCAAGCATGTTTAGTAGTATTGTATATGAAGTATGTAGGATTAATCGTTCATTTACAGGGGCACTCAAAAGTTTTCCATTACATTATGGTATATGGGAAAAAATGGTTTGCAGAGTATTTTAATGACATTATGCTATTGCAAATGTATTGAAACTGATATAAATCACTGAATTTGACTATGATCACGTTAAAACAAAGCATTCATAGCATTTTTTATTCATTTACAGGTACACACAAAAGAAATCGTTACAGTCCAGTACTGTCTTTGAGTAATAATTGCTGGAGTGTACGGTTTAAAAATCGGTATGCGCTTTTAAATTTAATTAATTTTTTAATCTTACTCTTTATATATAAATTGTATACCTCAAATACACGGTTGCACAAAAGTATTCACTTACCGTTCTACTTATTAGAGGGAATTGCTGAAGGTAAATTTTCAACTGAAGTACTATATGTATCTCTTAAGCGAACTAAATTTTGACATGCATGCAGTTAATAGATTCAAGTCTATATATCATATACAGGGCTGCTGAAAAAATTTGCATAATTTTCCGATTGTGGATGGGAACAGCTGTAATTGTGTTTTGAAATGTATTATGCGTTTCCATATGGTTGAATCAGACATAATATTTTATTTTTTTAAACGGTGTAGTTTTGTTACATTATTCTAAATGTGTTGGAAAGTGTTTCATAATCTATGCTTGACGCATGATTTTTTCTTACTTGTTGTTAATGCTGTTAATTTACCTTGTTTGTATAAAACATGTTTGTTGAACATGAAAATGTTTACTTGCGAACTGACAGCATCCGAAAAAACTATATGCCAGTTGCGTAGTAGTGTAGTTTATGACGGCCGACTATCTACAGAAGGATATAGGCACGAGGGGGGTGCCCTCGTGGGGTCTTTATAACGTAACCTAACCCGTATTTAAACAAGGTTACCCAAAATTCGAAGAAAACCACGGAAAACTCCGAACGATTAGGCCGACGGGGCGACTGAGTTCAAATCCAGCACCTCACGTCTACTAGCAGAAGCCATATGCCAGTTGTGAAATCCAATTAAACTAAAGTGCATATTACCAATTACACTAAACCTTGTTTTGTTTTCTTTCTTTCTACATTATAATCACATAGTTAACCCTTTATGTACTGAATTATGAATTCATGAAAATTTTATCTCCTAAAGAATTTTTCGTGAATTTTTGAAATTACATGAGAAGATTTACATAATCATTTAACAAATTTTAGAAGGATTGAAGGATTTAAAAGGATTCATTAAATTTGAGATTATAGGGATTTTGTGGTATATTTATAACCCCACTAAAATCTTTTATTTTAAATATTTTTCTTAGTATTTTGTAGAATTAGGAAATGTACAAATATAATGTTCTTACAATAGAAATATAGAAATATTTCCAAATTGAAATTGAAATTTGAGATTATAGGGATTTTGTGCAATATTTAAAACCCCACTCAAATCTTTTATTTTAAATATATTTCTTAGTATTTTGTAGAATTAGGAAATGTACAAATATAATTTTCTTACAATAGAATAATAGAAATATTTCCGAATTGAAATTGAAATTTGAGATTATATGGATTTTGTGCAATATTTAAAACCCCACTCAAATCTTTTATTTTAAATATATTTCTTAGTATTTTGTAGAATTAGGAAATGTACAAATATAATTTTCTTACAATAGAATAATAGAAATATTTCCGAATTGAAATTGAAATTTGAGATTATAGGGATTTTGTGCAATATTTAAAACCCCACTCAAATCTTTTATTTTAAATATATTTCTTAGTATTTTGTAGAATTAGGAAATGTACAAATATAATGTTCTTACAATAGAAATATAGAAATATTTCCGAATTGAAATTGAAATTTGAGATTATAGGGATTTTGTGCAATATTTATAACTCCACTCAAATCTTTTATTTTAAATATATTTCTTAGTATTTTGTAGAATTAGGAAATGTACAAATATAGTCTTCTTACAATAGAAATATAGAAATATTTCCGAATTGAAATTGAAATTTGAGATTATAGGGATTTTGTGCAATATTTATAACCCCACTCAAATCTTTTATTTTAAATATTTTGCTTAGTATTTTGTAGAATTAGTAAATTTACAAATATAATCTTCTTACAATAGAAATATAGAAATATTTCCGAATTGAAAAATCCCCCCCCACACCCCCTCCCTCTCCTTCCCAACGCCAAGAAAGCTGAAAAGATGCAAAGGCAAAAGAAACAATCCTTTTAAAAATATTTTTGTTTTGTGTAACCCATAATGCTTTTAGAACAAGATAAAGTAATGCATCTATAACTTATTCTAAACTGTATTACTTCTAATCGATGCATTAAATGAATTTTATAACAAATTATTTTAATGGTACTTATAAGTACCGTCAGTAGATAAAGGGTTAATATTATACAGTTGCTATATTACAGTCGAATGCAGAAAGATTTATATACATTTATATAATACGATATAGTATACACATATGTATATTATACATATTATTATATTCATAGATATGGTATTAGTGTAGAATATATATATTCTCTCTATCTTATAGTTTTTAATATTTTAATACTCCGGGGAAAGTAAACTATACATAACTTTATAATGATTAATCATATTGCTTAGATAATGTCAAGCATTTTCATGAAATATATTACTAAATAAATATATTATACATTATACAATATGTCAAAAAATGCAAGTGAAAGAATACCTTTATATAAAGTATATGATTTTTCCCATGTATTTTAATATAATAAATATTTGAAAAGTATTTAATTTCAATAAGAAAAAGTTTTAACTTTAATTAAAATTATTAGTATAAAATAAAGTATGTTACATTATTTCAGTATACTATTTAATATAATTATTTATTTAAAAAATACATTAAATATAATTTTGCATTATTTAACTCATATAATTTAAACACATTAAAAATTTATTTCAATATAATTTTAAACAATATTTCTTAAAAAATTATTTTACATTGTTAATATACAGCCTGTTACATAATTTCTGTTTGATTATTAATCTTATAATTTATTTCGCAGTTGTATTATTTTTTCCATTATATTTCATGGAATTTAATTGTTTTGTTTTGTTATTTTTTCTCCGTTTTAATTTACTTGTAAATCTGGTTGCAGAGTTGATTGGGCATTTTGAGAAATAGCTCTTAAATGCATTGCAAGCTTTTCCGAATTAGAAATCAATTGTGTTTTGCTTATACTTGTGGGATATTGCCCCTGATGAAAAGTTTCACAATATAAGTGTTATTCATATTCTTGATATTCATTTTTCTTTATATTCCTTTTGTAAATTTTTACGACTAATATTGCTCCTCCCCTTTTTTAAACTAAATTTTCTTCCTCTTGTTTTATTCAAATAATTTATAAGATTTACGATATTATAATATTAAACTATTTAGGTTTTTCAATATTTTGTGTTTTCTTTGTGGGTTCTGTATATCGATTAGCTTTACTATAATATTTTTTATAATGATTAATGTATTATATTTTTGCATGCCATCTTCATTTAGAATTTTAGTTAACATCGTTATATCAACTTGTAAGATAAATTTTGATTCAAAGTAATATATATATATATATATGTATACAATGCGTCCCAAAAATTTATAGAAAACAGGGTTTTTTTTTTCTTTTTTTTCCAATTCAAAAAGAGGAGTAACAATTCCAAAACAATTTACAATTATAAATAATAGCAATACTATAATAATACTATACACAAATAATATTACACAATTATAGACTTTGTGAGAAAAATTAAAACTTAAATTTGACTGTCCCAAAAGTTTATAGACAACTCGTTTTTTTTTCCCTTAAAGTTAAAATTTTTAAGCCGTTTTTTCTGATCACTTCAAAAACTCGACCAGGCATACTCAAAACAAGAGTTTGAAGAAGATCTGACTTTAAAGAAAATCAACTTCGTTAAAATTGCAGCTTTAGATCTTGAACCGCTGCAGATTGCCGCCTTTTAGCATATACGTCTCTAGCTAATCTTTCCCAGAGGTTCTCTATTGGGTTCATGTCAAGACTAAGGGCTGACCTGTCCATAACAATTACTTGGTTTTGTCTAAACCACTGCATTGTAGAGGTGCACAACGAAAATGAAGCAATGGTCTTGTTGGTACATCCATTTGTCCCCTCCCTTGCAACTTTCCAAATGGAAGTAACTGCACTTCAAGCCTTTTCTGGTAATCTTCGGAACATTGTCGACGTTTCAAATAAGCAATATGGGTTGATCCATTATAAGAAAATGCTGCCCACACCATGAGTGAACCCCCTCCTTATTGTGTACTAAAAAAGCTCGTGGTTCCTTGCAAATATCGTGCCAGTAATATGCCCAACCATCGGGTCATCAAATTGAATTTCTTTTCATCACAGACAAGAATTCTCATCTATTCATCTGACCAATTCATCTGATCAATTCCTGTGATTTCTGGTCCACTGAACACGAGTATCTTTATTCCTTTTTGTAAACTTTGGCGAATGGCGCATTTTTGCGAAAATCAAGAATTGTACTTGCTAGCAGCCATCGATGGACCGTGGATATTGGTACTATAATGTTTACTTCTATAGAAATTGACTCTACACATAGGTTCTGTGTTGAAATTACAGTAAAACCCCGATAATTCGAATTAATTGGGACCAGACCCAAACCGAATTATTGAAAATCCGGATTATCCGGAGAATGAGAAAAAATGAAATGAAATAAAACATACTTACAGAAAATCACCTTTATATTAAACATATTGAATATTTACAGACAGTAAAAATGTTTACTTTGTAATTATAAAGTTTGCAATCTTCTGCTGTGCCAGTTTTGTATACCTTTTGCGGGCCGCACGGTCACGCATCCGCTTGAGCATAAGTAGTTCATTGGGCGTAATCTCCACCTGACGTTCACAATAAACCATATGAGACGTTGCTTCATTATGGATAATAACTTTTGGTTGATCATCATTCATAATGATGTTTTCGCCTGTATCATCTTCATTTTCATTTTCTTCAGTTGTGCACAAAGCGATTATTTCGTCATCTATAAGTGAGGCGTAACCTTCATTATTTTCTGCTTCTAACCAATTGCTAATTTCGCTGATATCAACATCTGAGCAACCATAATTTTTTTTTAACATGCTCACAAAATCTTCAGGTGTAATTTCTCTTTCATTCTCGCTTATTCCTCCTTCCGTTTCAAGCTTATTAGTAGAGAAATCACAATTTGCAGGCCATAAATTCTTCAACGGCTTTCGGAGAGTACTCTCAGCACCCTGATCCCAAGATTCAGAAATCATATGGATTACTTTCTTGATATTGATTGATTTGAGAATCTCTAACACTCCATGCTCTCCATCATCTTCTAAAAGTTCATTCAGCATTTGTCGTTTATAAACTTTCTTAATGTTTTGAAGAACCCCTTGATTCATTGGCTGTACCAGCGCTGTCACATTAGGTGGTAAAAACTTAACCGTTATGTTTCCTTTTGTCAGTTGACTTTCTTCGGGGTGTGTCGGGGCATTATCAATTAGGAGGACAGCTTTGATGTGTAAGGTGTACGATTTCAAATATTTTGTAACACCCAGAACCATAAAATTGCCAAACTTAAAGTGATACATTGTTGTTTCTTTGAAGGATAACATCAAAGAGTTTAAATTTAAGGTATTCTTCTAAAGATTTCAGGAAAGACTTTTTTATTCAGAATACGTGGATGAAATAAATTAATGTTATGGAAATTTGCCGATCGCGTCTCAAACATGAAAAAAAAAATCGACCAGTCCGATCCGGATTATCCGGAAATCCGAATTAACGGGGTTCCACTGTAATTTCAAAATTGCTCTGTTTTATCATTTAGTTGTTTTCTTTGGTCGTCCAGAACGGGATTTTGTTTCAGATTGTCACCTTTTGACAGAATTCGATAAATACCAATCCTGCTGCGCCCAGCTTTTCTTGAAATATCTACAACTTTCCATACATGAGCCTTTAAACGATGGACTTCCAAAATTTCCCTTTTGGAAAACTGTACACTGCGAGGCATCTTTGCAATCCGTCGGAAACGGAAAGACAGATTCGATTTTATCTCAGGAAACTATTGAATCACAAGTACATGACCTTGGAATATGCAAATTTTGGATATCACTATTTAAATCAGCTTTTAACACCAGTTGTCTATATATTTTTGGGCAGCATTTTTTTGTTTTTAATTTTTTATATTAAATCTATGACTTCTAAAAGTTATTTGAGTATTTTATTATTTACATTTCATCATTATATATTTTCATAATTTATTTCGTCTTTTTTACTCGTTTAGTTAGCTCTTAAATCCCAAAATATGGTTGTCTATAAACTTTTGGGACGCACTGTATATATACAGTTACATATATATATGTAACCATTATAAACCATTACAAATTACCAACAAAAATTTTGAAACTATAAATAATAAAGGAATTTATTCATTGGTTATAAAACTGATTCCCCTTAACAATAGCAACATGGATTTTAAAAACATAGTAAAAATAGGAAAAATGTAAAAATGAAAATTTGTGAATTAAGGCAGATTCATCAGGTCCTAATTACCTCGATTACCACAAATAAATTGTGTGGTTTCACCTTCGTATTAGCCATAAAAAGCTAAAGAATACGAAATTAGGACCACCACGCACAATAAATCCAGAAATATTAATATTGGAAAACAATTAAATTAAAAATAGTTTTAGATTGAAATGGATTAAAAAAGAAAAACATATTACCAGTTTGAGATCCTATCTTACCTTGAATGATGTAGCAAAGAAAAAAAAAGAGGGCAAGAGATTATTAGCACGTGTTGCAGAAAAAGGTTTGTAAATGATTATGGACCAAGGAGTAATAATGCATATTATAGGCAGGTACAATCCTCAATGTATGGTGCCTACTGCCCACTATAGACCATTTAAAAATGAATTCCACCTTGTTATCCTAGGAATCAATACAGTGCTGCCATCTGTCGTATTTATTATTAGTAAAATACATTGTTTTGGAATAAAAACTAATATATAATTTAAATAAATATATTAATAAATATTTATATCTATTATTGGATTAATTTTTAAAGCATATACTGTCTAGAGATATATAAATGATAATTAAAAATATGTTAATAAATTTATAACAAAATATAAGAAAAAATAAGTAAATGATTTATTAAATATTAATAATAATTATTATTGAATTAAGCATAAAACAGTAGTTATGTAAAATGGTGATATGGATGATTCATCAATTAATGTTTTATGTAAAGAAATGTACCAAACTATAACATATTGCTATTTAAATCACTGTCACAATAGTGCATAATCGCTTAAATAAATAAATAATTAAATATAAATAAATAAATAAAATAATGATGCTTAGGTAAATTCAAATAAACAATTTAAATTTTGAAATTATTAAGTTACATTTAATGTGTCCACAAACGTTCTGAAAATTTAATATACAGAATTTTTGGGGAGAGGATAGAACAAAGAATAAAACTTATAATTAATACATATACTTTATGCTCTTGTATTATAATATACTATGTATGGGATATTAATATGATATTGTCCGCATTACGCTAAAATTTAAATACAAGTTTAAAATCAATATTATTAATTAATAAAGAAAATAAATAGATTTAATTTAAATTAATAAATGTATAAAAATAATTATACATTTAGACATTGGAGTGTGCCGAATCAGCATACATTGAAAAATATGTATTATTGCGTCGTAATTATTACTCAAATGCCCCCTCTTTTTTATATAAATTAATCATTGCGTATTATCCAGACAACGCCACTCTCCTCCGTACTCTAAGATCTACCCAACCATCCATCCTATTATATTTTTTTATTTGTATTTTACATTTTTAATTTTTTATTGTTATTTTATATTTTTATAGTTTTTTTTTTTAGTTTTTTTTTACGCAATGTGTTAGTTAAATCACTTATGTACTATATGCAGGGTTGTGCAAACTTTTAATTAGATTAATGATTGAAAACTAACGATTAATTTTGTAATCATGACTAAAGATTGACCGATTAAACTTAGTTTCAATCCAACTCATAGACTAACGATCAGTGATTATTTTAATGTAAACAATGCTTTGATTACGATTAAATCAATTCAGTCCTACTTAATAGACTAATGACCAATGATTATTTTGATGTAGTCGCTTGCTTTTTTACGATTAAATCAGTTCTCAATCTAAATAGTCAATCCAATTAGTCAATATAATGAAGTATTTATGATTAAAAACTTCGTATATTGTTCTGGCTTTAGAGCCTTTATTTTATCTTTTTTATCAAGCTTCTTCTGGTTTAATCCCCCTTAATCGCTGCAAGGGTCCTGCATTGGTCTTGTCTTGGACTGGTTTGTCTTTAAATATTTTGGATTTGGTTCGGTTGCGAGTAGGTTTTCACTCTTTCTGGTCGGGCTCGGTATGACTCGATTTTTTTTTAAAAAAGTTCTGTATATTTTTCTAATGAAGAAAACTATATATGAATAGAATGAATGTATAAGTGCTCATTTTTATACAAAATAGATAAAATTGATATCTACCGTGTACATATACAGATAAATATAATACTAATAAAACGATTTTATGACATGAATTTGTGAAAATATTTTATGAAATTACTGATTAAACGAATATATGTTAAATCCGGTGTTTGTGGAACGCTACTGTAATGCAATTTTAGTATTTTGTTACAATCACTCACAGCATTTTTTTTCTCCTGAAGAGTGTCTATCTATAATATATATAAATATGTGTATACAGAGGGGTTTTTTTTAACAGCGCCGTCCAAAATAATACAAATATATGTTAGCACATCTTTAGCGGTTAGTTAGAAGCTCCTCCAGTGGGCGTTACTCTAGCTTGTTTCCCTACATAATTGAAATCTTCGTGTTTATATTATAAATGAATTTATTTAATAATGGTATTGTTTCTAATCGAAATATTTATATGCATACTGTCCCACAACTTTATTTTAATTCTGATATTCCGCGATAGAGGACGATTTCTTTTTCTTCCTTGATCTTTTCCCCTTTTCTTCTTTTCTTTTTCATTCACATTTGATACCATAAAACAGGCGGTGGCAACAAAAATGACTACGTAATCCAGTTACAAGAGGAAATTACGATATGGGACTAAATTTTTTGCGAAACGGAAAAATGCGTCCAAATCCCTTAGAGGGTTAGTAAATGGAGGTTGATGAAGTATGTAAGGATTTATTGAGAGCTGAAAGCGAAACTTCTAAGGAGTCGTTGTCTTTAAATTCTACTAAAGAAGCTTCGGACAATTACTCAATGCCTGCGTCTATATGCCTTTACTTAACGGAATATTTTTCAAATATATTAAAGAAAAATATTCAAAAAAACCTGTTATTGGACTTTATATAAAATGCTTGCCCCCCAAAAAATGAAATAAAAAGATACATAAAATGCACTTCTAATTTTGAGAGCCATTTAAGACGGATACACGGGCCTGAAGGTATCTAACAATATCGGGAATATAGGCAGAATAATGGCACGAAAAACAGAGTTAACCACGACTCTGCCAATATTAACAATGTCTCTGGAAATTCTAAACATGTCATATTACAAAAGGTTTTTCTAGATGATTTAGTCAAATATTTTATTCACTCATTGATACCTGTACGAACAGTAGAAGATCCATATTTCAAAAAAATGTTCGAAAATTTAAACAAAAGCGACTAAAGGCTTAAAATCCCAAATCGACGATCTCTAAGAAATACTATTTTAAAACGATCGTTTGAACAAGAATCTGAAGCAAAAGAAAAGGTGACATCTGCCAAATATATTTGCATCACAGCAGATATTTGATCGAGACAAAAAGAAGTTTTCTGGGTGTAACCGCCCATTGGATAAGTGCATAATTACAAAGACAATCAGTTGCAGTTGCTTGTCGGAGATTTAAAGGGTCACATCATGATTGAATCAAAGATATTTTGCTTGAAGTGTATTCGGATTTCAATTTAGACGCATCAAAGGTAGTAGCATCAGTTACAGATAACGGTGCAAATTTTGCGAAAGCCTTCAAGATTTTTGGAGTTGAAGCCAAATCTCTAGAACTGGAGACAGACGTGTCTTTAGGCTTTGAAGCCAATGATGCCGAAGCTGAATGTGAGAGTCCGCCGATTGACAAAGATTCGTTAATTGAAAAAATTGGCCAAACGGTAACAAATAAGTCGACAGATAATAACATAGATGATAATGTGTTATCCCCTCATCTCAGATGTTGTGCTCATACTCTAAATTTACAGCAAGTTCTAATATAAAAGTTTCATTGAATGATAATAAAACTGCATTAGGATAGCTGCATTTGGAAGTTATCAGGAAGTACAATGCATTATGGAATGCGGCAGGACGACCAAAATCGGCGGAAATTATACAAAGCATTTTAGGACATACTTTATCCCTTCCAGGACCCACGGGATGGAATAGTTTATACGATAGCTTAAAACAAATTTCAGCACTTAGAAATAAAAATTTCACATTAAGTCGGGCTTTGGGGATAAAAACATCCGCAAACAAATATTGAATATGTTTATATTGATGAATTCATTGAATGCGCTACACCGATAGCAGATGCAATTGATATCTTAAAACGTTTTATTATGTTATTTTGCCTTGTCTATTAGCTCTTAAAAAGAACATGAAGAAGCTACTTAAATGGGAATTTAAGTATTGTAGACCAGGAGTAAACAAGTACATTGACAATATTGAAGAGAGGGTTTCTGAAATTTATAGTCTTCCCGGTAATGTTGCTCAAAACGCTGTAATTACAGCATTAAATTATCCTACATTTAAAAATAAATGGTTTTCTTGTATACCATTGAAGAGGCATAAATGGTGTATTCGGTTATTGATAGCTGCAATATGTGATGAAATTTCTGCAAATGTGAAAGATTCTTTCTTTCAAAATTTCTCCACTAAAAAAATCAAAGGAAGATATATATCTTGATTTCGGTGCAGATTATGATAGTGAGTGTGAGGAATTGGACATTCCTAAAAAGAAAGTCGACTTCCTTATATCGTTTTTTTTTTTTTTTTTTTTTTTTTCCAGAAGAGTGTTAAGAAGTAAACCTCCTAGAATGTTATCCGTTAATAAAAAAAGTATTTGTGAAATATAATACCGCAATGCCATCATCTGTAGCTGTGGAAAGGGTGTTTTCTTTGGCCACGATGATTAAATTATCTACATCTCAAAATTTATCGGATGATATGTTTGAAAAGAAAGTATTAATGAAGAATGATTTAAATTACTTTAAATGGATAACTGGGAGGGAAAAGTAGTTAGTGTTTTTTCATTATTTTCTCAGTTGAAACTTGATTAAATTGTGAAGACAAGATACGGTATGTTACGTCTTGTTATAAACAATGTCCCTTATTTTAAAAGTCAAAAAAAATAAATCATCTATGGTCATCCATATGTATGACCAAAACATACTGAATTATGATATTTTGAATTCTATGAATTTTCAGCCTGAACGGGCCTTTCTGTCTCCCAATAGCTAGTACAAACTCGTATTTTGTCATTTTTAACAGAGTTATCAAAATTTAAAGAACATACCTCCCAATTCTTCTGTTCAAATTTATTGTTATTTCATGATTATGAATTTTATTTACATATGTAAATTTAAAAATAGATATTTTGATTTACGTATATACATATGATATAGTGACTATTTTTATACTGTAAATAACAGAAAAAAATTATAGTTTTGAAAATTTATACTTAATTGAAAAAAACATCAGACTGTTTCCAAATCAAAGTTCGCTACTCTTTTGCCAATTCACGAAACCATTGAAATCTGTTTAATGTATAAAACGCTCAGTTGTTTTTATTAAAATGCCAAGAAATAGAACAAAATTACTCATTTAAAAAAAAAGAAAGACACTTTAAAAAAAAAGGTCAAAGTGCGTATTTCGGAAAGATTTTTAAAGTGTGGAAGTCATAAAAGGACGTTTATTAATTAGTAGCTTTAATAATTAATTAGTTGTATTAGTAATACACTATTATCAAACATGCATTTAGTTTAAAGAACAATTAAAACGTCGATTGATATTTTGGTACATGAATGAAATTTTATGAGTGTATTATTGAAATTAACTGGTTTATCAGTATATTTTGAAAAATTCACCACCTGAATTCAACACTGGTCATTAAGTATGGTTAAAAATATAATTTTTTTCCGTTAGGAGTCACTACACTAGAAATGTATAAAAAAGTTGAGCTGAATCTTTTCTATTTTTAACTGGAAAACTACTGCCATCCGAGAAAACACAAAAAATACATTTTTATGAAATTTTCTTATATTTCCCGTTAAAAGCACTTTTTCTCCCGCAGCATCTTATATTTCAATTTTTAAAAATATAATGCGCATATATTTTTGTCTTAAAAGTAGCAACCATGTATAATTTCAAGTTTGTATCCTTAACAGTTCCATAAAAATCGTAATTTTAAACTTTTTTTGAACGCTTTTCGCCATTTGTTTCAACCATTTTAAATATCTAAACTTTTTAACTGTTCTGTGAGACTAGCCTTAAAAGTAACATGCACGTCAAATTAAAATTTTCTATCCTTAAGAATTCCATTGAAATCGTAATTTAAGACGTTTTCAGAACACTTTTTGCTGATTTCACCGTATTAATTTTCGAAATTTTTAGAAACTGTTCTTACGTAGCATTTAAAACTTTTAAGTAATTACCATCATGCAAATTTCAAGTTTCTCTCCCCATCAATATCATAAAAACTGCAATTTCAGAACTTTTTCGCTTCTGCATCCACTGTAGATAGTGGCACCGACATAAAGTATAGTCTATGATGGAGCAGGGACTATCACCATCGATTTGCGACTATCAAATGATTAATATTGCTCCTATTTGCCTAAAATAATTATAAAAGACCATATCAGTTTTATTAAAAGGGTTTCACTTGTCCCTAATCCCCCCCCCCCCCCCGAAATAATTTCAACATATTGATATAGGTTTATATGAATAAGTTTGTGTGACCCTGTATAATATACAATAAGGAAAATCGTATAGTGACTCTTAAAAAGAATTTCGCAGGAATGAAAGCGAATTTAAGAAAGAAAACAGGATGGTCATATTTAATTTTCGTCTATGTAATTAATGGTTAAATTAATCAAAATTAAATTAAACCAGATTGAATTCATGCAGATTGAATGAATCCTTAAAAAAAACTTTTTAAAGAGCAATTACCTTTTTTTAATTTCAATCATGGTATATTGAATTCGGATTAAATTTCGTATGACTGAATATTTAATCTATGAAGGTTGCCTATACTCCGTGGTCGAAGGACTCTTTGGAAAACTCGGAATGGCAACAGCCGGAGAGAGAGAATGTTCTTTTTTGGGATGTGTTCGAAAAAGCGCTGGTATGTAATCCTGCAGCGTATTATTAACTTATATTATGTGTGTGTGTTATTGTCAATGCGTTCGTCAAATGTACATAAATTAAACGTATTTAACCGGATCACTGCATCTCTTGAGTTTTTCCTCATCAACATCATGGAACCCGAACCGGCCATGATAATGACGCAGCCGAAAAGGATGATGGTGATCGGTGTTTAAAAATCCTCTTCAGTGTTACTACTGCATTAACAGCATCGGGGAATATTGTGGTTAACAGCATCGGGGAATATTGTGCTTAACAGCATCGGGGAATATTGTTGATAACAGCATCGTATATGCTAAGTGAATAAAGTTGCGTCCATAGTATTTACAAAAAAATATCCACGAGTCCATATCCAAATATTCATAGTATCCACGCTCGCAAATAGCCAAGATAATTTTATATTTTGTTTTATGTTTTGCAATATTTTTCATTATGCATGTTGTCTCGTGACATTATTTACCATGTTATTGTTTTGTTAAATTATATGAAAACCAATCCACGTTCACAAATAACTAATTTAATTTTAATTTATTTTATGTTTGCAATATTTCATTATGCATCATGTCTCGTGACATTATTTACTATGTTTATTATTTTTAAATTATATGAAAATATTTTCTATCGTGTAGGATTTTGAAAATGTCGCCGTTGGTGCGACGAAACGATCGTCAATCTTAATAAATGATATTTTATCACTTTATAGCATTATTTATTTTACTTAATCATAGTATTTACTTTAACGTCGAAGAGAATCCTATAACTAATCTGACTATCATAAAGGTATTCTTTTTTTTTTTTTAAGTTCCATCGAGAGCTTAGTTTAAATATATATTATTAAAATGGCTGTTTAAAGTGTATATGTTTCATATTATGTTTCGAAACAACGGTTTAATATTTATTCAATTAATAGAATAAATCTGGTATTTTATTTAGTAATTTAAGTTTGAAAAGTAAATAATTATTGATATTGCTCTGTTTCGTAAGGCTTAAGAATTACATTTTTAATGTATATTTAACTTGCGTAGTAATATGAATGCAGAGTTATTTATTACGGTTGCTAAATTGATAGAATGTTCAGATAGAACTGTGTTTATAAATAATTATATTTAGCGTGAAAGTTTAAATTTTCTTATTTAATAAATATTCTACAGTTATTGTTGTTTTTTAAAAAAAAGTAACATAAAATGAGTTTCAGCTGTATTAAAATTTCATAATAGATTGGTGAAGCTATTTATTCGTTAAGAATAAAAGAAAAAAAAATGTGTTAGCTAAGTTAATTATCGTTTAGAAAAAAAAAAGAAAGAAACAGATTTATTTGCAAATGTTTTTATTTATTTTTTTAGCTTTATGATTGGATTAAAATGTGCTATTTTCAAGGTATGTAGAGGAAGTAATAGTTTTTATTTTTATTTTGTTACGTATTATTCTGGAATTCTATGATTATTGAAATGTGTGTGGCGAATTCGGATTGAATTATGAAATAAAAACTGAGTAATTTCTGTCCAGTGAAACGGCAATAGAAAAATTTGTTCTTTAGTTTATTATTACGGATTTGGTTGTTTATTATTATTTTTTTTAATTGTGACTAAATGTTAAGCATTTGTTTTGTTTTTTTGTTGTTGTTGTTTATTTTCGATTTACAAAGTGAAAGAAAGTATAGAGATTTGATTTGCGTTTCAAATCAAGATAAAAGAAAGATTTTCATATCTTTCATGCAATTTAATTTAATTAAAAGGTGTTTGTTTAAGACTGTGATTTATAAATATTTATTTCGTTTGAAATATAATTTAATAAGAAATTAAAGTGTTAAAAGAAAAACAAGATAATGCATTATGCAGTTTTGAAGGATGTATTTAAAAATTAATACGCAAAGCATTGAAAAATTCTTATTTTGTTAGAATACAAATGTTTTATTTATTTATTTTTTTAACTTGACATATTGGTAAACGTATATTTTAATTATTGCAAAAATTGTTTTCTGGATACATTTTTATTGTTGTACAATTGTGTTTTAATTTATTCAGTAATACTAATATAAGTATTTAAATAAAATAAATTTCATTCAATTGGAGGGGTTATGAACAGAAGAATGTTCAGGTTTAAATTAAATTTGGCTTAAGGCGTTCTTAGGAAAAGTTCCAATTAGGGTAGACACTTTTTGAGTATCGTCGAATTTTTTTTTCGATTTTTGAAATTTGGTTTATCAAGTATGGCTTATTTAAGCAGAGGTGGTAGAAAAGAAGATTTACAGAAAGTGGCGATTGAACTTGGAGTTCAGGATGTCGAAAATTTAAAAATTGCAGAGCTGAAAAAAGCTATACTAGAAGTGGATGGATATGAAGAAAAATTTGTTAAGGGATTTTTGAGTTCTGTAATTGAGGATAGGAAAAAGAAAGAAGAGAGGGCAGAACAAATACGTCAGGAAGTGAAGGAAGAAAAAATACGTCAAGAAGAAATGGAAGAGAGAATGGCCAGGGAAGCGAACGAACATGAACTGGAAATGAAAAAACTGGAACAATTACAGAAATTTTCGGAACAAAGAAATGAATCAAAAGTTGAGATAGCTCCAAAAATTCGATTAGCACAGATTGTCCCGAAGTTTGATGAAAAACGTGATGAGATGGGATTATTTTTAATAAATTTTGAAAGAAGAGCAGAAATGGCACAACTACCAAAGAAGGACTGGATAGCCTACCTGTTGGCAGTTTTACCGGTGAAAATTGCAAATATGCTAGCTAGAGAATCCCTGGAAGATGCAACTAATTACGATTTACGGAAAACTCTTATCGTAAATCGATACAAGTTAAACAGTGAAAAATTAAAACAATGTTTTTACAGACACCACAAAACACTTGAAAAATCATGGAGGAATTATATACAAGAGCTTTTAAGTTATTTTACTGAATGGATCATAGAATTAAATATTAACACTTTCCAGCAATTAAAAGACTTAATAGTAACAGAACAATTAAAATTTCGTGTGCCTGTAGAAATAAGAAAACATTTCTTGGAAAATTGGCTCATATTTACCACGCCGTTAGCATTAACTTGATGATTACGAGAGCATTACCGACAGTTTTAAAAGAAAAGAATTTCGAAAGAAAAATTTATCTAACTCTCGAAATTAAAGTTGGAATAATTATAGTTCGGAATCAAAAAAAGATATGAGAAATGGTAAACCGAAATTTGAACCCAAGACTGAAGCATCTCTCGGAGTGCAAGGAGATAACAGAGAATTTCGCTCAAAATATGCCTGTTTCACATGTGGCAAGGCAGGGCATGTGAAGAAGTATTGTTCCAAATTGAATACAGTAAGACAAGATGGAGGAAAAACTTCCAAAAGCGATCTTGAGAAAAAGGGCCCAAATACAATTTGTTTGAATGTGAATATTCCGGTTGAAGAAGCAGATGGGAGACTCCTTAAGGTAGATCTAGGAATCGGTAACCAAAAGTTTAAGGGAATCATCAATAATGGTGCGGAGATTATAGTGCTGCGGAAATCGGTGGTGCCGGAAGAATATTTACAGTCATGTGGAAAGGTATTCTTAAGACCCGCAACAGGGAGTTCTGTAGAAGCAAAGCTTGTTTCCGTCCCGCTCACTCTTCGGACAGAAGATGAGGTCACTCCGTATGTACGAGTACAGGTTGCGGTAGTGGAAAGATTACACGAAGAAGCTTTGATCACTCCCAAGGTTTTCACTCTGTTAAAAGAACAGCAGAAGTTGTACTATTTAAGGGATGAGGTAGATATCACAAGGGTTGAAGAAAACAAAGAAAAACCTGTATTCAATGTGGAGGGAAGGTGTCCAGAAGGAAAACTGGAAACAAATCTAAATAATGAAGATGAAGACAAAGAAGTTTCAGATTTGGAACTGATTCCTACTCCGGTCCAGGCAACTGTTTTGCTCGAAAAAGTTTGTAACGAGGACCAGAAGGAAAGTTTTTCAGTTTCACAAGCGCAACTGTTGAAAAAGGAGCAATTGGCTTGTTCTACATTAGAAAAATGCTTTGAACATGCAAAGCGGCAGAAAAACAATTATTGGGTAGAATCCGGTTTACTGTATCATAGAGGCAAAGTTGGAGGACAAAATTATGTTCAACTTGTTGTTCCTGCCTGTAGAAGACAAGAAATGTTTAGATTAGCACATGAAACACCAACTGGTGGACACTTACCTGCTAAGAAAACAAGAGATAGAATTTATATGGCGTTTTGGTGGGAAGGAATGCCAAAAGAAGTAAAACAACTATGCGCTGCTTACTTTGATTATCAAATGCGCAGAAAAACAAAAGTAACGGACAGAACACCTATTGAAGTGGTCGGAAGACCAGAATTCCCATTTCAAGTAGTAATTGCAGATATTTTGTGACCAATTGAGCCGAAGTCCTCTCGAGGCCATCGGTCTGTTCTAGCTGTTATGAATCAACATAGTCGTTGGCCTGAAGCAATCCCTATTAAATCGTTGACAGCAAAAGCAGTTTGAAAAGCTTTTATTGAAATTTTTGTTAGAACTGGAATTCCTAGAAAGATTGCCACGGACAATGGAGGAAATTTTGCTTCAAAACTGACAAAAGAACTTTTGAAACGATTGGGGTGTGTCCCTAAGTTTTCTACTCAAGGATACCCACAATAAAATGGATTGGTTGAACGATGGGTGGGAACAATAAAATCAATGCTACACCATGCCATAAACTCAAATGGTAGGGATTGCGACAAATAACTACCATTTCTGTTATGAGCATACCGAGAAGTCCCCAATGTCAAAACTGGTGTTGCACCATTCTTGTTGGTATACGGACGTCCACCTGTAGGACCATTAGCTATATTAAAATCAAGTTGGGAAGATGAAGTGGTACTTCCCCAAGGAATTGGAGAGTCGGTAGCAGATTATATGCAGAAACTTGAGCAGGAACTTTATGCAGGATTTTATGCAGAAACTTTATGCAGGAACGTTTAAAAGATACGGCAGAATACTCAAAGACCGTTGCTGAAACCCAACAACAGCGATACGTTCATCATCCCAATTTAAGGTCGAAAAGTACAACATTCTCCGTCGGAGATGAAGTGGTAGTACCAATCCCTGAATACACTAGTGTGTTCTACACACTAGTGTAGAATTCTACACACTAGTCTTAATACACTAGTGTACTACAAAGTGTGTTCAAAATGGAAGGGACAAGGAGAGATAGTTCAAGAAAAATCGGTGCATTCCTATGCAGTCAAACTACCTGACGGAAGTATTCGATATCTACATCAGAACAAATTAAGAAAGTATATTCAACCGATTATGGCTATTGGTGTTATTTATGAAGTGGATGAAGGGTTCGGAGAAATACAATATGGTCCAATAGAACAACGCAGTATCGTTGACGAAGAACTGCAGAAAAATATTAATTCAAGCAATTTATCGCCAGAACAACAAAAGAAACTAGTAGCACTTATCCAAGAATATAGAGTGGTTTTTGATGGGAAACTGGAGAAAGCCAAAGTTGGTTACTATAGCATAAATTTAAAACCTGGTGTTGTAAGAAAATAACCACATCTTTATAAAGTATCAGAAACTTTGAAAGCTAATGTAGAAAATCAAATACAGAAATTACTAAAGAAAGATCTCATACAGCTCATACTTTTTCTGCAGAGATAGTGTACCCATTGGTGTGCGTAGCTAAAAAGGACGGAACAATTAGACTGTGTGTAGCTTATAGAGAGTTAAACGCTGCCACCAAGATCTCCCCTTTTCCTATGCAGAATTCCGACAACCTAAAATTTAAAGCTGGTTCGGCGAAATATTTGACCTCGCTAGATATTTTAAAGGAATATTGGGAAATCCCGCTCGAAGAGAGTAGTCGAGAATTGACCAGTTTTGTGTCACCAAAAGGCCAGTACCACTGGAAAGTTATGCCTTTCGAATTGTCTGGAGCTCCGGCTACTTTTCAAAGAACAATGAATCAGACCTTGAGACCGCATAGTGACCATGCAGAAAGTTTCCATGATGGTATTATAATTTTCTCTTCTAACTGGGAAGACCATTTGCAACATATAAAAGAAATTTTGGAAACTTTAAAATCTCTGAATTTTTCCGCTAACTTGACAAAATGCTCCTTTGCAGCATCTGAAGTAAGATATTTAGAACATATCGTGGGTTCAGGCAAGCACGGACCTATTCCGGAGAAGCTAGAAGCAATAAAGCATCTCAAAGCTCCAAAAACGAAGAAAGGATTGAGATCCATATTAGGTCTATTTAATTACTGTAGAGAATATGTTCCGCAATATGCCAACTTTGCAAAGCCTTTGACAGATCTGACCAGAAAAACTATTCCAAATGATATTCCATGGTCGGAAGATGCTGAAAAGTTGTTCAATAAATTAAAGGAAAGCTTATGCGAAGTTACAAACCTTTATACCCCAGATATGCCCAAACCGTTCGAAATAAACACCGATGCTTCCATATAGGTTATTGGTGCTGTTTAATGCAAAGGGACAAAGACGGTATGTTAAAGCCCATAACCTTTGCCAGTCAAAAGCTTACTCCGACTCAATCAGAGTGGAGCATAATTGAAAGAGAAGCATATGATGTAATCTGGGCACTTGGGAGATTTGAAATGTGGACTTATGGAACCACCATAATATTGCATACGGATCATAATCTCCTAAAATACTTAACAGAGGGAACTCCTAAGAACGCTCGATTACAGAGACGTTCGTTGGCACTGTCTCGCTATCAGGTTTCTATTGCTCATAAACCAGGAAGTTCTAATATAGTGGCAGATGCTTTATCTCGCATTTATGAGTAGAATATATATATATCTTGTAGTATTTCATTATTATATATTGTATCATGTGTATTTGTGATATGTATATTTTTAGTATATAGTGTATAAGAAGTTACATATATCAGTAGTTTAAGTATATGCTCTCGATGGGATAGGTAAAGAACTAGGACTTTTTTTTTTTTAAATATGACTTTTGATAGGTCTTTTTAAATAGGACGTTTTAATTAGGACTTTTGATAGGACTTTTTTAAGTAAGACTTTTGTTAGGATTTTTAAATGTAGTTTCACAGTGTGGGACATCGTCCAACATGTGGAAACTGGAGGGAAGGTGTGAAGGTTGACTATACTCCGTGGTCGAAGGATTCTTTAGAAAACTCGGAATGGCAACAGCCGGAGAGAGAGACTGTTCTATTTTGGAATGTGTTCGAAAAGGCGCTGGTGAAAATATGTAATCCTGCAGCGTATTATTAAGTTATATTATGTGTGTGTGTTATTGTCATTGTGTTCGTCAAATGTACATAAATTAAACGTACTTAACCGGATCACTGCATCTCTTAAATTTTTCCTCATCAACATATGGAACCAGAACCGGCCATAATATAATCGACTAAAAATTTAATCGGTTAAAAAAGTAATCAATTAATGCCAACCCTGATTATATGTATATTAAAGAATATATGAACTTTTTAGGAAAACCATAATTTAAAGCATCATAATTAGATTTTTAATGTTGTTGTTAATGAGATGAGAAGAACATAAACTCTTTATTCTATATAAATGATTAAGGAGTATATTAAAATATACTGAGATATGAAAACATGATTTAAAATGAGTAAATGTATTAACTTTGAATTTAAATTCTTTACGTTTGTCATATAGATCAGTTACTGTTTTGTTTTCTTTTAGTGTAATATTAAGATCTAAAAAGTTAATGGTATTGTTAGATAGGGGGTTTTCAATTAATTCTAAATTAGTAAGATAATCTACTGGAAATTGAGAAATATCAGTCTGATCTGTAGCAATTAAAATTATGTCATCAATATAACGATATAAAGGTACGTAGCTATTACAATAAGTATGTTCATAGTCTGATAATTAACTGGAAGTACATCCACCTTGTGGTACACCAACTTTCTGTTGATAAATTGTGTTATCTTGCAATTCATAGTTATTATGGATAATGAAATTAATTAGAATTTGAAAATAATCTGCATCGATATTCATTGGTAAAATCAATTTTTGATGATACTTTTTAAATAATGCATTTATTATATTATGTAGATCTAATAAATATAGGTGCAGATTCACGGTCGTTAGTCGCCACGTGGCGACTAAATTTTTTGCTTTGGCGACTAATTTCCCGCGTCTAAGTCGCCATCCTTTTACAAATTTCGTTTTTTTCTTTTCGCGATCATCGGTTGAAAATCGCGTTTTTCCGCGATCCTTTGGCAAAATTTAGGTTTTTATAGCGATCCTTTTACGAAATTAGCGGGATTTTTCGCTTTTCTTTAACGAAATTTGCGGGCTTTTTTAGGATCCTTTGATAAAATTCGTGTTTTTTCTGCAATCTGTTGACGAAGTTCGAGTTGTTTCTGCTATCCTTTTACAAAATTAGGGTTTTTTCTGTGATTCTTTGATGAAATTAGAGGGTTTTTTCGTGATCTTCTGACGATGTTGACAATTTTTCTGAGAAGATTGGTAAAATTCGCCTTTTCCTGCGATTCTTTGACGAAATTCCCATTTTTCCCTGATCGTTTGATGAAATGGACGATTTTTCTGAGAAATTTGGCAAAATTCGAGCTTTTTCCTCGATCAGTTGGCGAAATTCAGGTTTTTTGTTTTACAAAATTAGAGAGAGTTTTTTGCAATTATTTGATGAAATTCGCACCTTTTCTGCTGACGATTGAAAAAATTGATTTTTTCGGTGACCATTTGTCCAAATTCTCTATTGTTTTATGTCTGAATTTTCGGAACCAAACGCTTTAATTTTTTGGAAAATTCGGAACAGAATCATCCCTGAAATAGTCTGCGATAATACTTTTTTTTTAAAGATATTTTCTTGTGTTTTCTTCAAAAACAAATGTTTGAATTGTATTTTGATTTTTATAGTGCAAAATAATCTCACACATTCACATTTTTTTAAATATGTACTCTTGTATGACAAAATGGAAATAAGAAATATTGTTTTTTCTAATAGTCCCTACTACCATGATTGCTTAGCTTATTCTTACAGATATATATATTTTTTTAACCTCTATCTTTCCCAAGTTTATCTTCTAACTGTACATAGCTTAAGATTGATAGTATACTAAATATATATCCAAATTAAAAGAAATGTGTGATTAAATGAAATATACACATTTGATGTAGTCTTTGATATTTTTGTATATGTCTAGATTGTTTTTCACTTTGAATTCCTGAATTTTTTCCTCATATAAATGCTATTGCATTTGTGCGTTTCTTTCAGAATGTGGCCACTGGTTTAGAAGCCACTAGCTCCTTAAAAATTTTGGGAATCTACATCTATACTAATAAATCTATATTATTAAAAAGATCTTTTAAGTCATGTGTCGTTATATTGTTCACATATTTAAGATTTTTTATAATATTGAAAAGTTTATAGGTATAGCTATTTCTTATACAATGTGTATTATCTATTGTTTTTGTAAGTGTATATATTTGGTTAAGAATTTTTAATAGAAAGTTTATTAGCTATTTAATTATATGTATTACATCCATTAGTGACAGTTCTAAATTTAATGGTTTCTTCTGAAATTTGGGCATCAGAACTAAATAATGATAACTAAAGTTTGTATAGGAAATATTTAGTAGTTTATAATAATTATGAATTTTACGATTGTTTACAATTATGTTTTCATTAGTTTTTTAGAAAGATTTATTAGAAGAAATACAGGATGTAAGAAGTTGGTGATAATAAGATTTATATATAATTGCATAATTATTTGAAGATTTGTCTGCATATGTAATAACACAGTTTTCTTGTAATTCAGTAATTTGTTGGAAAAGATGCTTTGTGTTAATAGTAACCAAATCCGAAACATATTTTAAAACCTTAGTTAATTTTTCAATTACTAGTATTTTCCATTGATTGAAATATTCAATAAGTTTATTGTATAAGATTGAAATTTTATAAATAAATATATCTATATCATATGTAAACTGTTTAAAAATATAATTGATGTTAAATTTTGAAGAAAGTCTATACGTAGTTCCCTAACCCATTAGTTTTTTCAGTGTAAAATCATTCACAATATTAAGATTTCTTGTGATTATATGTCCATGTTCATTATTAATGTATTTTTGTAGGCAAGGGTCATTGAATTTGCACGGAAAAGTATTTGCTGCAGATGTATGTTTTGAAAATGAATTATAGTTAAAAATCTTTCTTCCTATAGTAATTGGATATTTAAAAGTTCTTGATATTTGAAGATTATTAATAGGAACTGTACAGTTTTTGTCATTAATTATAGAACTAATATTAATTTTAAAACGTGATTTTCATTTGACTATTTATGTTTTGAATTTTACGGATTTCTTTTCTTTTCTTTTTTTTTTTTTTTTGGTAAGTTTATGTTGAAAAGATTAATGCTTGTCATAATGAGATATAAAAAAATATCAGAGAAATGTTTAGAGTAAGACAAATATTGTACAAGCTGTTTCTTTTTTAATAGCAAAGATGTATTTCCGAATTAACAACCAGTTATAATCCTTTAAATAATTATTTTGAAGATTAATAAATTTGTTTAGTAATATATATTTTGGAAACTATAATTAAAGAAGAACATCTACCTCGCTTATTTCGTGTAGCTTTACGATTTAAATTATGATTTAAAGTGAGATAAATTGGAGAATAATCAATAATTTGTAGATGTAAAACTTTAACAGGTCTATTGAATATTTCAGTATTAAATCCATATGGATAAACTGTGTAATAATATTTCATATATGATGACTCCAGATAAAGATGTTCCGATTTATTATTATTTTTTTTTTTTTGTATTATTTCAATTGTGGTATTTTTAAATTTATGTTTATGAAAATGTTGAATTTCAGCAGTAGCTTGAATATTTTTTGCTTTGTTATTATTAGAGCCTAAACGATGTTGATTAATTTGTTTATGTATTGAACCAGATGTTTAACCAATATATTTCAAATTGCATAAGTTTTACTTTATAAATTGCATTAAAGGCTTTACAAAATGTAGAAAAATTAGGATCTGAAACAATTTGTGACTGAGAAGCATATGGACAAGCCTTGAATCTAGCATCTAAGCATTTCCGAAAATATAATAGTGGAGGAGGAGAGTATAAATGGTGACTGGATGACGATCCAGGAACAACCCTATTATTGTTCCTGTACCGGCATTGCACTGCATCGATGCTTAGTGTATCTTGTCAAGATCGAGATTTTTGTTAAGAACTACCATTTTTTTTAATAATTTTTTGAAACATAGAAAATACAAATGCAATAATTGCAAAAATTAATGAAAGAAAGAGTGTAAAATTAAAATAAATAATTAAATAAAAATAAATATCAATAAATTAAGATATTTAGTAATCTCGATTAATGTAATTAAATAAATAACCTTAAAAAGTTTTAAATATTAAATATAAATGTACTAAGTATATACAATATGTACAAAATAAATAAACAGTGCTCAAACCTCAATTTATATATCCAAAACTATAATAATGATAACCCAGCATGCAAATATTGCCAATTGCCATAGCATGAAACCAATGGACTTTTTAGTACAAAAAGTCAATAAAAAACATACATATAATACAAAACCACTTAATGACAACAACCTTGCAAAGACTCCCATAGCATAATCTCAATGGACTTTTCAGTACAATGTTCATAAAAATACTAACACATTGTAAAAGCATAATGAACATTTAACCTAGAATATTATAAAATTATTGCTTCCCTCTATGAATATCTAAATAAAGAATAACTTTACAACTATATTTTGAAAACAATTTCTGAATAATTATTTGAAGCTATTGAATAGATCAAAAATGTGAGACACTATCATTCAATTT